>OZ024800.1:22297828-23622107 GCA_964017045.1 Omphiscola glabra
AATTCCTCAATACACAAAGTCTGACAATGGGAATAATGTTGAATTAAAAAAAAATTGTGACTCCATCTATCATATCCACATTTGAAAGTTGAAAGCTATTTAGCCACCGAACGACCTGGCAATCTATAACGTTTTTATGGGGGGGGGGGGGGGGGGGGGCATTTCTTTAATGACAACCCTTACTCAAATTTAGTGCTCAGCAATGACAGATTCAATAAGAAGACCATGATGATGGGTGGGGCCGTGCTCATTATTACAATATTTATTTTAATAAAGCCCTGACACTTGTCCATGCATTGTACACGTGCTTCTGCTTCACCAGGGATGTCCACGCTAATGTTTAAATAACTCGTTTCAACTCTCAAGCAAACACAATAATGCCAAATGGTTAGGCCCAATAAGTCCGTAGAGTGAGTGTATGTTAGGCCCAATAAGTCTGTAGAGTGAGTGTATGTTAGGCCCAATAAGTGTAGAGTGAGTGTATGTTAGGCCCAATAAGTCTGTCGGGAAAATGCATATTAGCTAGAAATTATGGTTTAGAAAATGTTTAAATAATTATTCCCTTCTTTAAAAAAAACAAATAAAAATTATATAATTTAAAAAAAAACAAACATGAATTGAATAAAAATACAATTATTAGGCCTACTGCAAATAACTACGAGCTACTACCAATATCTACGTCCTACAACAATAAGTAGGATCTACTATACCAATAACTAAAACCTAATACAATAACTACGACCTACTACCAATAACTAGGACCTTTTACCAGTAACCTGGACCTACTACCAATAACTAGAACCTACTACCAATAACTATGACCTACTACCAATCATTTCGACTTACTACAATAACTATGATCTACTACAAATAACAAGGACCTACTAGCAATAACTAGGACCTACTACAAATAACTAAGACCTACTAGCAATAACTAGGACTACTACAAATAACTAGGACCTACTAGCAATAACTAGGACCTACTACAAATAACTAGGACCTACTACAAATAACTAGGACCTACTACAAATAACTAGGACCTACTAGCAATAACTAGGACCTACTACAAATAACTAGGACCTACTACAAATAACTAGGACCTACTAGCAATAACTAGGACCTACTACAAATAACTAGGACCTACTAGCAATAACTAGGACCTACTAGCAATAACTAGGACCTACTACAAATAACTAGGACCTACTACAAATAACTAGGACCTACTAGCAATAACTAGGACCTACTACAAATAACTAGGACCTACTAGCAATAACTAGGACCTACTAGCAATAACTAGGACCTACTACAAATAACTAGGACCTACTACAAATAACTAGGACCTACTAGCAATAACTAGGACCTACTAGCAATAACTAGGACCTACTAGCAATAACTAGGACCTACTACAAATAACTAGGACCTACTAGCAATAACTAGGACCTACTAGCAATAACTAGGACCTACTACAAATAACTAGGACCTACTACAAACTACTAGGACCTACTAGCAATAACTAGGGTCTGGGCAGTGGCAAACAAAAGCCTGAGCAGACGAGATGATAGAGCAGAAGCTTGAAGTAACTACACACAGTGATCCACGCCGACAGGCAAGTCACGCCTAGAAAAAAAAAGACACTCCCACGCCAAACAACAATAAGGCACGCCCACGGCAGTTTGCCCCCCCCCCCTCCCCCCCACACACACACACTTTTTCCCAAAAGGCCACGCCGACCTCACGAGAAACGATTTTTAAAAAGACAACCAAAATGAATATTTACACTGAAATTCATTTTTTGAACAAACACAGGATTTGGATACTTACTTTGCTGAAAAATGTGGACTAGTTTATTATCATTATTAGTAGTGAATAGTCAACAATGTTCTTTAAAAAAAATTTCAATTGTCAATTTTTGTTTGACTAATACGCATAGTGAACACACGACTTGAACACACGAATTGAACACCGATACAATCCCACAAGCCTGAGGTCTAGGGAGGGACGAGGGTGTTGCCGTCCGCCACTAAACAAGTCATGCCCAAGCACACACACACACAAACAACAAGCCACGCCCACAAAAAAAAAACAAGTCATGCCCACACAAAAAACAGCAAGTCACGCCCACACAAAAAACAAGTCACGCCCACACAAAAAAAAAAACAGCAAGTCACGCCCACACACGGACCACTCCCTACCTCTCAATAGCTGCTTCTTAAACACATGAGCATTACTCGTAACGATATGTAATGTGTACTATGTAATGTGTACTATGTAATGTGTACTATGTAATGTGTACTATGTAATGTGTACTATGTAATGTGTACTATGTAATGTGTAATATGTAACATGTAATGTGTAATATGTCATGTGTAATATGTCATGTGTAATATGTAAGGTGTAATATGTCTTTTGTAATATGTAATGTGTAATAAGCAATGTGTAATATGTAACATGTAATGTGTAATATGTAATACGTAATGTGTAATATGTAATATGCCTACAGACTTAAAACAAATAGTCTCATTTTTAATACGGGGTTAAAAATCTACGGTTTAAAAAGAGGGCGGGACAAAAGAATATTTATACAATTCAGAGGCGTGAAAAAAAGTGTTTGGTTGAGAATCTGGGGAAGGTTGTTGTTTTGTTGTTGTTTTTTTAGGGGGGGGGGCAAAGTTTAAACGGGGCTAGAGCTAGTTTACAATAAACCCATCTCTCCTACGCCCCCCCCCCCCCCAAGTCTCCCAGCCCCACTGACTTTTGAAGTTATATTTAAAATTACATAACAGTTGTTTGTAGTCGTGTTGGGGGGCGTAAATTTGAGAGTTTCCCCAACCAAGTGGCATTTAGTCAAGGTACGCCTCTGCATAAATCTGCGATCATTTATTTTAATTGAATCGTTAAGTCAGTTATTTTTTTAAAAAAAGATAATCGATTATTTCAGAATCAAATGCGTTACCTCATAGTCATGACTCGACAGTGCTACTAGGAGGACCTCACTTCAAACCAACAAAAATGGATGCCTGGCTTGGGGACCTGGACACGTTCAAGGACGCGCATCGGGAAAAATGGGAAACCATTTTAAAGCTGGCGAAATCTTCTTTGACGAGCAGAAAGAATGACGATTGGGACCAAATCATTGACTGCAGAGAACGGTCCCATCAAGGTATTGAATCTTCCCTGTATGGTCCGGTCCACGAAGGTAATGAGGCTACACAGAAAGGTCAAGTCCATGAAAGTAATGCGGCTGCACTAACGGGTCAAGTCCATGAAGGTAATGAGGCTACACTATCGGGTCAAGTCCATGAAGGTAATGAGGCTACACGGAAAGGTCCAGTCCATGAAGGTAATGAGGCTACACAGAAAGGTCCAGTCCATGAAGGTAATGAGACTGTGTACGAAGAGTCTGCAGCGGGGGGACATACCGAGGGGGAACACCCAAAGACCCATCAAAGATTTGGGCTCGCTAATACGTCTCTCATAAATAGGTCTCCAAATGTCGGCAGGCTTAAAACGTTAGTTCGCGGGGCTGAACGCTCTTCAGTTCACCGTCACCGTGACAACAGTGGTGCGCAGAGGAAAACAGTCCTAGTGCGGTGCTCCTTCGTTTGCCTTCTTGTTGTGACGGCCGTGGTTTTGGTGGACGATTTCATAGACTATGCCGAAGTCTCTACGGCTGAGCTTTCCTACCAAGTGTTCAGGCATGGTCGAAAAATGATGCACGCTATGAATTTATTACATAATAATTCATCCCTAATTGGTAGGTTAAATTGGTAGGTTTAATTGGTAGGTTTAATTGGTAGGTTTAATTGATAGGTTTGATTGATAGGTTTAATCAGGCTGTTAAAAAAATTGTTTGTGAATAACTTGTTTTAGTCGTAACAAAAAATTAAGTCAATGGTGAAATGGTTGTATCTATTCTTGTTACTGTTCCATTTCGTTATAAATAATGCCCAAGACGATGTGGGGGTTCGGGGCCGTCCATTAATTATGTCAACAAATTTTTGGCGATTTTTTACCTCCCCCCCTCCCCCTTGTCAACAACTTGTCAAACTTCCAGAGACCCCCCCCCCTATAAAATTACGTCAACATTTGATTACCCCCCCCCCCCCCCCCCAAATAAAAATATAATGGAAAAAAAACAACAATATTTTAAATAGACTAGTTTACAACTACAACAAGAAAGTGAATAAAAGTAAAATGTTTAGAAAAAAAAGTTTAATAAACCTTTAAATTATGAAATTAAATTTATTTAAAAATGTAACATTGTTGACGTCAACTTTTCTTGACCCCCCACCCTCCCCCTTGTCAAAAATTTTCAGACCCCCTTGCCCCCTATTTTGTTGACAAAATTAATGGACAGCCCCTTCAAGCAGTGGCTGATTTTTTTAACATCGACATTCACAATAATAAATACGTTTCGCGGAATATGTGGATACTTGGATTTACACAACACGAGTTTCAATGACTATTACATTCTACATAACATAATCTTCTTTTACTTTTTACTTGAAAATCTTGATACAATTACAATGTCAACGGTCGATGTCCACTCCACCATTCTCCTCTCTATTCCAAAACGAACTCCATTATCGAACCAAAAACTCTGATTGGCCAGTTGCTCCTAAGTCCCAACACTCTGTATATTATACGAGAAATATTAACCGTATTACTTGTCTCCCATTAGTGATTCACATATTCATATCTGTGACAATTCTAAACATCAAAATTGATATAATATTTTAGATTGTTAAAAAATACTTACGCATAACTCTTATATGTTCCAAACATTTAAATAGACATATTGATTCAAGACTTCCAACAATACATATCTACAAAAACAACAACATTTAACAATTTAAAAATATATATATATATATAGTTTTTAATAAAAAATAATTTATTACAAAGCATTTCTTTTATGTTTTTCTAAAATAGCAAACAATAAAACATTTCTAACTTTTGAATTTAAAGTTTTAATTTTTAAAACAATGCTTTCCGAAAATAAACGTATTATATGAATTGTTTATTTAATCTTCGTTACTACTATATTACATTTATGGTCCATGATTACATAACTGAGGCACTTACATGATTATTTAACTGAGGTAGATCATTTATTTTGAAATTCCATTTTATCACATTAAATCATAAAGTCTTAATTTCTGCAATATTCACATCGTCCCAGTAGAAAACTGCATGGTACAGAATCCGCTCTTTAGCCTTGGTTGGGTTTGTCGAGACTGCCTTAGAGCTCAAAATGTCACTCATCTGAAGATCGGACGGGAAATCGTGCTCACAGACTCTCAGACTGACCCAAGTCCACAAGCTGTAGAGGTATGTCCCGTCGACCCCAAGCTCACACCTTATCAAGATATTTCTAAGCACCCACCTTTTAAAGGTATCTAGCGGCCACCTCAAAAAAAGGTACTCACACCAGTGCCGGATTTACCTATAAGCTAAATGAGCCACAACTTAGGGCCTCACAATCTGCCAGAGTCTCCAATAAAATATTTTAAAGAATCTTTTTCCTATTTAATTTATATTTATTTATTTTTTGTTGTTCTATGTTGCGTTTTCTTAAAAATAAAATTTTGCAAGTTAACCATTTTTTAAAATTGTTATGTACTAAAAATTTTGAGCAACAGGGACCGTTGGTCAACCTCTAAATCTAATAAGGATACTATATCTAGGTCTCGATACCAATCGTTACCTGTCCTGCCCAGTGGTGTCATTCCTGTGTTTTTTCCCCCGATCTTGTCTATATTTCTGTGCTTTTCTGTCTCCAGAATCTAGGTTTTTTTTTTTTAGTCGCACTCACTTCTTTCTACACAGCGTGTGTATTACAATATATTTTGTTCATTTAAAAAAATAATTTTCAAAAAGTTTATACTAAATTTCGACGATATTGATGAAGATGTTTGTCAGATTGCCTGATGCAGAATGCTGGTCTGCAGTGGAAAAGAAAGAGGGTGAGAGGATAACAAGCCAAAGATGGAGCTGAACATGTTGCAGGAGAACAGCTTTCTACACAAGATAATTTCGAGTGAATTCCATCATTCGTGTCATAGACATCCAGTGGCGTAGCGAGCTTAACTCGCGCCCGGGGCACAATACCTTTTTAGCGCCCCCCAATTCGAAAACCATACAATATTATATGTAAAATATACCATTTGGCGCCCCTTTGTGAGTAGCGCCCGGGGCACGATGCCCCCCTTTCACCCCCCTCACTACGCCACTGTAGACATCGTTGGGGCCAATTTAACGGGAAGAGAAACAGCGCGCAATTATGTGGCACACGCATTTTTCGCTTTTAGTTATTTAGAATTTCAGAAATCCAGCTACGTCAAGCTGTAGATATGTTCATTAAATAGTATCTACATGATGTTGATATTAATCTCACGAGTGAACTGAGGCACTTCCATGATTATATAACTGAGGCACTTCCATGATTATATAACAGAGGCACTTCCATGATGATATAACTCGGGCACGTCCATGATCATGTAACAGATGTAATTCCATGATTATATAACTGAGGCACTTCCATGATTATATAACTGTAGCACTTCCATGATTGTATAACTGAGGCACTTCCATGATTATATGACAGAGTCACTTCCATGATTATATAACTGAGGCACTTCCATGATCATATAACTGAGGCTCTTACATGATTATATAACTGAGGCACTTCCATGTTTATATAACTGAGGCACTTCCATGATTATAATAATTGAGGCACTTCCATGATTGATTGATTGATTGTTTGAATACTTCTATAGCGCTGGTATCCATGCTACTTTAGCATTCTCACTGCACTCTGGTTTACTCAAATCTATTAAACAAAAAAGTCTTTAAATGATTTCTAAATGATTTTCTGTCCTTTTCAATACTCTTCAAAGATGGAGGTAAAATATTCCATAACTTTGGCGCTACCGCTTCAAAAGAGCGCACTCCGTACGACGTTTTTCTGTGTTCATCCACACTGGGAATTTTCAGTAAGGACTGAGTTGAGGACCGCAGGTTCTTTAAGGCTACATGTTTATAAAGCAGTTCTTTCAGATATTCCGGTGCAGAGCTTTCTGTGCAGCCGTACGCCAAGGACAGAATCTTGTGGTCTTATAACTGGAAACTTCCATGATTATGCAAAGAAGAATTATCGTGACAAAGACAATTTTCATCACAAAAATGTGTATTAAATTCCTTTTCAAGACAAGGTTGAGTTAACTTTCGCAAATGTGGAAGCAATATTTCAACTATTCTTCTATTTAATGGTAACAAATTGTTTACCAGCTAAATGAGAGCAACTATGTCTAAAAAAAATTGCCTGTCTCAGCATCGTGTTTATACAAAGTGATAAATTACAGTACACATCGTTTGATGACGCCATCGATAAATTTGCTTAGGTAAATTAAAAATTATATTATTATTTATTTATTTTTTAAAATAAAAATTAAAAGACAAAACGCTTCCATATTTTTGATAGCCTAAACATGTTTTAGAAGTGGAGATAAGAAAATGAAGCACATGTTAAAATTGGTTTCTTAGATATTATGCACATAATTTAAATAATAAAAGACCTAAAATTCGTATTTAATTTCCTTCTCTTAATATTATTTATGTGCACTTAACTGTTGAGAATATTTCATACATTGTTTATTACTACCTCAACCCCTAAAGCTTAATACATGCGTTGTTTATTTTTACCCCCAATCCTTAATGCATACTTCATACATTGTTTATTACTACCTCAACCCTAAAAGCCTACTTCATGTATTGTTTATTATTACACCCTACCCCAAAAGTATACTTCATGCATTGTCTATTACTACCCCCAATTTCAAAACATACTTCATTGCGTTGTTTATTACTACCCCCAACCCCAAAAGCATACTTCATGCATTGTTTATTTTACACCCATTCCCCAAAAGCATACTTCATGCATTGTTTATTTTACACCCAACCCCAAAAGCATACTTCATGCATTTTTTATTTTACACCCAACCCCCAAAAGCATACTTCATGCATTGTTTATTTTACACCCAACCCCCAAAAGCATACTTCATGCATTGTTTATGATTATCCCCAACCCCAAAAGAATACTTAATCGATTGTTTCATTACTACCCCAGCCCTAAAAGCATACTTCATTGAGTTGTTCATTACTACTCCTAATCCCCGAAAGCATACTTCATGCACCGCCAACCCAAAGATTAATTTAACAAAAGAGGCCCCCCGAAAAAGCGCCTCAAATTTCCCCCTGCACTGGATGCATCTCTCAAATCAAAGGATTTAACTTCATTTCGTCTTAACCTTGCAGACGACCTTTGCCGAAGTAACACTTTCCAAGCTGCAGGAATCTATAGCCGTTAACTACCAGCCACTAGACTCCTCTTTGAGAGGTGTGATGATTTCAAATGTGCTGGCCATCCAACACATCAATGACCTGGCTGACGGGTCAAACATCGATCAGCTGACCAGCCAGGAGGATGCCAGCATAGAGTGGTAAGATTACTGAAATTAATGACGTCATTTTAATTTTTTTTTTAAATGTTAAAGCCATCTTTTTCCATGGCAACAAACTATTGGGATTGAAACTATCGCGATTGAGCTCATGTGATTGAATTAATGTTATTGAATTAATGTGATTGAACTAATGTGATTGAGCTCATGTGATTGAATTAATGTGATTGAATAAATGTGATTGAAATATCGTGATTGAGCTCATGTGATTGAACTAATGTAACTCAACTAAATGTAAACATTTGGATTTGAACTCGTCTTCTTAATCATGATTGAACTTATGCTAAATATCGCAAATGAACTAGTGTAAATTAACTAATGTCAATCAACTAATGTAAATGTACTAATGTAAATGAACTAATGAAATGAACTAAATAAAATGTACCAATGTAAATGAACTAATTTAAATGAACTAATATAATTGAGCTAATGTAAAATGAACTTATGTAAATCAACCAATGTAATTGAACTAGTTAATGTAAATGAACTAATGTGAATGTACTAATGTAAATGAAGTTTTTAAAATGAACTAATTTATAGTCTGCTGTCAATGCCGACATTTACCGTATCGATACTAATCGTTTTTTTAAACGTCTGTCATTGCAGGACTCCTGACAATCAGAGGTCCAAAGAAATGCTCCGAAATTTATTTCCAATCACCCCATACATTTCCTCGAACGGATTTACTGCTCAAAATATGACTCTCATCATTTCCAATAAGAAAGCAGTGGTCGTCAAGGTATAACTCATTTGTATGGTCGCCCCCTACTGGAAATTTGGTCGAAAGAAATTTCGTCGATGGAAAATTGATCGACGGAAATTTGATCGAACGGAAATTTGGTCGAATCGTTTTTTTTTTTAGTTTTCACGTTAAAATTTTGCGTCAAATTTCTTTTTGAACGCATTATTTTGCGCCTAAGACCAGGGGTCGCCTAAGACCATCGGAAAACAAATAAGCTGTGCAGTTATGTAGTAGAAACGAAAACCGTTATTGCGGTTTGGGGAAGGGGGTGGGGGGTCCGCCAAAACATGAGGAACTGTATAAATGGGTTGCGGCATTAGGAAGGTTGAGAACCACTGCTCTAATATTAACAAGGCCAGATTTACACATTTCTGTCTCCTAGTACATGCTACCTGCCCCGAAAAAGTGTATTTATAATTTCCAATTTATATTATAGATTTTTTAATTTTTTTAAAAATATAAACACTTCACTCTATACAATTTTTGTATAACCTTTGAAGCACATTAAATTTATATTTAAAATTTACCGCAGCACTTTAAGTAAGTGGCATCTTCAAAATAAGACAGAGCATTGTGTAAATATTTAGTTGTTACTTCTACTGTAATGTACACCCCCTTGACCTGTCGCGTCATGTGCCATGGTATACATTGGCCCTATGGGAAATCTGATCTTGAATATTATCTTAAATCTATTTTCAACTTTCTGGAATGCGCGTAAAAGTTCCTAAATAAGCACCGGTTCTCAATTGCTTTTTCTAGAACAATTCCTGAAATCACAGACCTTTCATCACATTTTTTCCGAAATTCCCTGACATCAAGGATAATTCTTGACATCATGGATGCTCATGACATTGCCCAACATCGTTGACATTTCCTGACATCATGAAGATTTCCCGATGTCGTGGACCTTTTCTGAAATCACAGACATCGTCTGACATTTTGAGCATTTCCCCTGACATCTGGGACAATTTCTTTGACACACAGGCATTTTCTGACATTTCCAGGAACTGCTAAGTTCTCTGACGATATGGACATTTACGGCAGATTCTTACGGCAGACTCTTACGGCAGACTCTTGCACGAGACAGCCCATTCACATCTTACATTCTGAATTGGTGAAAGAAAGAACCCGTATTCTGACGCAATCTTCCACTTGGTAGCAGGGCCGTCTTAACAACACAGGAGGCCCTGGGCACAGCAATACACATGGGCCGTGAGAAGCGGGACGAAAGGGGGCACTCGCTCTATGCTCAAACAGTGGGGGTGGGTGGGGGGGGGGCAAACAGTTCCAACTCACCAAGATGAATAAAAATGTAAATAAAAATAAACATTCAATTAAGTTAAACTTCGATGAATTCAAAAACTTGTTGACTAGAGTTATTTCCCTTTAAAAGTTTTTAAATCGTCCAACTTTGATTAGCATTAATAATATTAATTTGAGAATGTCCTGACATATATATATATATATATCAGATTAAAATTTTAAATCCAATTACATTGTCAAAATCTTTCAATATTCATTAAAAATATGTAAAGCACGATGCATATATAAAAGTGAGTCTCCTAGAAACGTGGGGCCCCCTACAAGCGTGGGCCCTGGGCCAGTGCCCACTGAGCCCATGTCTTAAGACGGCGCTGCTTGGTAGACACGCTACTTTACTGTTACAGCAGCTATTGTTGCTACATATTATTTACTATAATGTCAAATAAAACGTCTCTCTATTTTGTATAGTTTTTTTATTTATTTATTGTTAATACATTTTAAATGACTAAAAATAAATTGTATGCCTACAATTTCGTATTATAGTATTCCAAGGAAAAGACGATAGCTCTGTACACTCAAGGTAAAGGCTCGACAGGAATCATTCTTTTCCCAGCCTTTGATTGTAAAAAGAAGTGCAAGGAGCTCAGATTTGATTTGAAGCCAGGACAAATCGGTGAGCCTCATAGTTTCGAATATTTTCTCAAAATGTCTATTTGAAGATGAAATTTCAATAATAAAATAATAAAGATGAGTAATTGGTTTTTAAAAAATTTAAAAAATATCCCCTTCAAAATGAAGTTAGTTGATTCTTATTAAGCAGCGTTAAATTTCATTATATATTGCACTGATATATATTATATTATATCTGTATAGATTTAGTGATTCGACCCCCCCCCTCCCTTTACTATTAAGTTCTACTTTAATTGAAGCTACCCCTTGGGTGTTTATGGGGTAGCCACAAGGTTCGCCACTAAGGCCAAAAATATATGGGGTAGCCACAAGGTTCGCCACTAAGGCCAAAAAATATATGGGGTAGCCACAAGTTTCGCCACTAAGGCCAAAACATCTGTGAGAGTGCCACAAGGTTCGCCACCAAGGCCAAAAAATATATGGGAGTGCCACAAGGTTCGCCACTAAGGCCAAAACATATATGGGAGTGCCACTTCGCGGCACATACCCTCTGGGAAGAGGGAAGGGTCGCGAATGGGAAATCCGGGGGGGGGGGGGAGGTTCTTCTCGGGTCGCTGACGTCATTTGTTACGAACAATATTCGGTTAGCCGTGAGATATGATTATCTACGAGTGCCTTTTATTCCCCCTGGGTTTAAGCTGTTTTATTTATTTATTTATTTATTTTGCTTGGGGGGGGGGTCCCGGGGCGTTATTTCAGGTTTCTTAAAAGGGGAGGGGGTCCGGCTTGTTGAATTGTTTATTACTGGAGGCGCCACAGTACATCGCAAATTAAAGAAAACGGGCAAAATCAGGGGGGGGGGGGGAGTGCCCCACAGTAGCCATTTAAACTCATCAAAAAAAAACTCTATGATCTTAAGTAAAATAGCATATTGATACATTCGTTTGAAGAGCTTCCATTTAGGAAGTTGGGATCTTATATTATATTGAAATCGTCGTCAAACACTAGCATAAAGCTGGATGTCATTTTTCATAATGCCCAGTTCACACGACCAAGTTTTCGTCACAGTTTTGAATGAAAGCACTATTTTACACAAACAAATATTACTTTCATTCAAAAATATGGATGAAAATTTGACGAAAATTTGATCGTGTGCACTGGGCATAAGGCTAGCGCTTGTCCACGTAGAGCGCAATGGCCGCTGCTAGATTTTTGGGGGCCCTTTCTTCCCCTAGGGCAGCAGCTCCTGCAATGCTGGCAATCCTTGCATTTGCAACATCAGCACATATATATCTTCTTCTTCTTGTATATATTATGGGCCCAC
This sequence comes from Omphiscola glabra, assembly GCA_964017045.1. Lineage (NCBI taxonomy): Eukaryota > Metazoa > Mollusca > Gastropoda > Lymnaeidae > Omphiscola > Omphiscola glabra. The sequence goes on from OZ024800.1 coordinate 22,310,307, forward strand.
GATCAATTTATTGATCATTATGGCTCCTATGAATGTAGGTGGGATTTGCAATGTATCTGCTCATTTTTCCTACATTCTTTTATTTGATGAATGGGAATGATATCTCAGTAGGTGTTGGCTGTTTGGTAAAATCCCTGACTGCGCCATTGAGTCATCAAACGGTTTATAACAACTAAGGCGAAGATGGTAAATAATTATGTTAAGTTAATTTTCTTAAAGAAGCGTGGGGAGTAACCTCAAGTGTGATGTACCATAAAGTGGGTGAGTAATACAACGTTGTGAGGTACCATAAAAGTGGAATACCATAAAGTTGGGGAATGCCATAAAGTTGGAAAGTACCATAAAGTTGGGGAGTACCATAACGTGGGGGAGTACCATAACGTGAGGGAGTATCATAATGTGGGTGTATACCATAACGTTACTGATTGGCTTAACGCGGGATTATACCATAAAGTTAGGGTATACTATAACGTGATTGGGTAGCATAAATTGTGGGTGAGGGGGAGTAACATAACATGGGGGAGTACCATAACGTGGAGGAGTACCATAACCTGTGAGGAGCATCCTAAAGTTCGCCAAACACTAAACATGGGTGTGGTGCCATAACGTGGGGAGGCACCCTAAAGTTTGCCAAACCGTGAAGTGGATGTGGGGCTAAATCAAAGGTTTAAACAAATCAGTTAGAAGTAATAAAGGATTTAATAGGATTGTGAACAATGAAATACATTATTAAATCATCGACTCATTCGTGAATCTAATGAATATTATTTAAACCTCACACACAGACGTGATCATTTATGTGGACTTTTCAAACAGCGTGGCATAATCATTCATTTCTTTGCACATTTGATGCACTACGACACAATCATTCAATTCAATAAACATTAAACACCGGCACAATCATTCAATCCTGTGAACATTAATTACTGGCACAATCATTCAATACCACGACATAATCATTGATGCCTGAGATTATTAAATAGCCCGATCATTTTTAATTAAGTATTACAGTCAAATACGTCTTTTTCCTACTGGTTGCAGTGTTGTGCAGTTGGGAAAATTGGAATCCCTTAGATTTTAAGTGTTTGTATTTTCGTTAGCGACACATACTCGTATTAATTTTACGTTTGCAATGTTGCATGTATGCTGCACGTATGGTGCACATGTTCTTCCCAAATTTGATTATTTTCCAAAGAACTATTGAACAACAAAGACCCATTGTATGAAAATTAAAAAAATTAATGAGTACGGATTTTTTAAAAAGTAAAAAAAAATAGATCAATAAAAAAAGGTAAGCACTGGTATAAAACAATACATCAAAATTTACAAGGCTTTGGAGAAACCTCGACCAAATTTTCACCAAACAGCAGCCATTTTTTATTTTCTTGCCTCTATCTTCACCCAGACTCCGTCGTTCGCCTTCAGTTGAGTTTTGCTAAGGTTGAACGGGTAAACGGTTTTACTGCACTTTACGGGGGTGAACTTCTGTAAGACTGTTGCCAGGGCGATCTTTAGCTCCACCAGAGCGAGTCTCATCCCGATGCAGTTCCGGGGGCCCTGCCCGAACGGCAGAAACGCGTAAGGGTGCCGGGACGCCTTGTTTTCCGGCGTGAATCTCTCAGGGTCAAACGTCTCCGGGCTCGTCCAGATCTCGGGGTCGTGGTGGATCGCGTAGACGGGGACGAGGACGGGCATGCCCTTCGGGATGTGAACCCCTTGGATGGTGACATCCTCCACGCACTGCCTGTCCAGGGCAAATCCCGGAGGCACCATCCTCATGGCTTCGCTGAGGCACATCTCGAGATAGTCGAGCTCCTGGACGTTGTCGTAGCCGGGGGCATCCTTGCCGATCTTATCGTCTATTTCTTTCTGCGCTCTAAGACAGCAGTCGGGGTGGACGGCCAGTAGAAACAAGGTGAAGGACATGACGGTTGAGATGGTCTCCAGGCCACCAAATATAAGCATGATTGACAGGGACTGTGAGATGAACGAATTTTATGTTCCACTTAACATGTTCAATCCACTTTCCTCAATAAAAAAAAATATTCTTAAACTAAACAGATATAATTGATAATTTGAAACTACCAGAATGATTTTAGAATTTTACTAAATGCATTATTTATGTAAAATTTATGTTTATATTTTATATTTATTCCCTATGAAATAAGATTTTGAAATGTTTATTTAATAATTTATATTCATTAACTATGAAAATTAATCGTTTAAAAGAATTTTTTTTTAATTTTATAAAAAAATTAAAATATACTTTTCACTAGAAAAAATGATGAGACATAAAGAGGCTAACTTACATGGAGTTCAGATCTTGTAAGGGGCTCTTTTGCGCCTTCCCCGTCTTCTTGCTCTGCGTTCATGACGAGATCTAAGAAGTCGTTGAGTTTTCCAGCTGATCCATCCCGCCGCCTGTCCTCAATCGCCACATCCACGGCTCTGGCCAAATACTCCATGGATTTCTTGGGGAACACCGCCAGCCCGACAGCCCTCAGAACCTTCCCCAGCTCGGGGAAAAACAGCAGCAGCACCAGCAGCAAGATATTGGGATTTGTGCTGTTCCTCGCCTCCTTGGTAAACTTGTTGTTGGCGTCCCCCAGCGAGTTGATGTCCAGCCCGAACCCGATGCTGGCGATGACGTCCAGGGCGAAGCAGCCACACGCGTCTCTCAGTTCGATCTCCTCCCCGCTCTCCTGCTTCCGTTGCAGGTTCTCGAGCAGAAGCTTGGCGTTGCGCTCGACGTGCGGCGCCATTTTCTTGAGCCTCCCCGAGCTGAAAGTCGGGGTGATGATGCTTCTGATGCGTTTCCACTTGTCGCCTTTCAAGGTCAGCAGATTGTCTTTGAACGGTGCGTCGTGCTCGACGGGCACCCGTCGGTCGGTGAAGTGTTTGAAATGCTTGATCATGATTTCTTTGGCCATGTCCAGGTCTTTGACGATGAGTATGGGCGTTCTTATGTCGTACCATCCGTACACCTGGGGAGGGGTATGATATATTTGTTTAAATGTGTAAAAGTTTAATTATATTCTTAAATTTAATTCTAAATATTATTTACTACTGGAAAATATATATTTTCTTTTATGTAACATGAGGCCCAGTACAGATGTCACCTATTTAATGTTTACGTACGCATGACACACTAGCATCAACTTCTATAACACTCCAGCATCAACTTCTACACCCTGGCCTCAAATGTTACACACGAGCATTAATTGCTACACACCGAATTCAAATGTTACACACCGACATCAAATGTTACACACCGACATCAAATGTTACACAACGACTTAAAATATTGCACGCCGACATCAAATGCTACACACCTTGTGGTCCTTAAACATCTTGTAGAATTCTGTTTGGCATTTGAACAGCCCGTGCTCCACTCCAAGCGCGAAATGTCCGAAAAGGTTGGCGCCCGGTGGGGTGTCAATGCCCATCTTCCTGAAGGTGTTGTGGTTGGCGGACATCATTCGGACAAACATAAACACAGCCCCCAACAGCACCAGCAGTACCGCAAGCCACGTGACCCACTCCATGCCTGGGCGCAGGATGGTGTCTTCTTTGAATGATACAATTTTTTTTTTAAATTTTACTTGAGCAGAGCGATTGTGGTGTGTGTGTGAGTCAGAGATTTTTTTGGGGGTGGGAGGTGGGGGTGGGTATGTAGGGCTTGAAAAGGCAAATGGCAAGTTGGGCAATCAGAAGTGAGAAGTGACATACAGTCAAAGTCATAGAAACAAAATCCAGAGGCGTAGCTAGAGTGTTTGGCGCCCGGGGACAAGATTCATTTTAAAGCGCCCCTTTTTGTCTTTTTTTCAACCCTCAAACCCATTATTTTCATCAATAAAATAATACCAAAGAACATTTTGGCGCCCCTAACTAGCTGGCGCCCGGGGACATCTGTCCCCCCTGCCTCCCCTTCGCTACGCCTCTGACAAAGTCAAACTTCTTTGATTTGTGACATGGTATATAGAATCATAGAAATACAGTCGAAAGGAATTATTGCTTTTTTAGCCTCTTAGTTTCAACCAATTAGTTTTAAAATTGTGTCTGTACAAATATTGGGTTGTCTGTAAAGCTTCAGGAGATTTAGAATGCTGGTTCCCAAATTTTATTATGTTGAGTTGGCGACCCTGGAAGGCGCTACGGGGAAGATTTAAAGAGAGGATATCTTAAGTGACCGGGGAATGAGAACAGCGTGCTAAGAGGAACAGGGATTAAGAGGAACAGGGGCTAAGAGGAACATGGGGGTTAAGAGAAACAGAGGCTAAGAGGAACGGGCTGAGAGGAACAGGTTTAAGAGGAACATGGATTAAGAGAAACGAAGGTAAAGAGGAACATAGGCTAAGAGGAACAAGGGTTAACATTTTAATGACAGCTTTTTTTTTTTTAAATGTTCTTTGACGCCATACAAGTAGAACCCGGAAGTAATGCAGGGGGAACCTCCATGACCTAAATATCTTTTAAAAATACATATCGTCCTTCATATCTCTTCGATAAGCTGACTAAATAAGTTTGTTGTTTTTTTAACCAAATAAATTCAACGCCTTGGCCATAGGGGCGCCAGTAAACATTTAAATTCCCTTAGTTTATTTTAGTGAAGTGTGAACCTCGGGTCCGGGGTCGAGCAACAGTATTCTAACTTTTCGTACAATCTCTTTTCATACAATGAGATCTCATACAATGAAAGTTGCATTCTTAATTTGGATACTAACACTGGGGGGGGGGGGGGGGGGCCCAACCGAAAGGGCGTGGAAATTAATTTATTAATACCGTATTTCCTTGTTCCTCTTACAATTATTTCAGCAGAAAGAATATGGGGAACAAAAAGCTTTCCGGGGCGCAAAATCGCAAGCGCAAAGCAAAAAAAAAAAAAAAAAACAACAAAAAACCAAAGTACTCATCGATCAAAAATATAGAGTCTAAATTAATGTGCATGTTAAAGTACGTATGGTCAGCTCATTTCCCCATAGTCGACATTTTTCTTCACCTCATTTCATCAAAATTCTCTCTCCCAAGTTTTCAAATTTACAACATATTTCTCTATTTTCTTTTATTGCGTTTCGTAACAATCACTCGGTTATTCTAGCCGCCTAAAAGACGTAACAATCACTCGGTTATTCTAGCCGCCTAAAAGACGTAACAATCACTCGGTTATTCTAGCCGCCTAAAAGACGTAACAATCACTCGGTTATTCTAGCCGCCTAAAAGAATTTCCCCAAATTTGAAGCCCCGCTAAAGACAATCTATTTCATACAAAATTCCTCAGTCCGATTTAAAGATGAAATTTACATCACACACGCTATTACCCTTTCAAGAGTATGCTTATAGAGAATGCCTATAGAATATGCCTAATAATATGCCTATAGAGTATGCTTATAGAATATTTCTATACGGTATGCTTATAGATTATGTCTATACGGTATGCTTATAGATTATGTCTATATGGTATGCTGATAGATTATGTCTATACGGTATGCTTATAGATTATGTCTATACGGTATGCTTATAGATTATGTCTATACGGTATGCTTATAGATTATGCCTTTTTACATTATAAGCTAATGCGTTAATGAAGCTTTAAATATAAAAACATTTATGTCGTAACTTAAAAGCCCATGGCTCATTTGCTGTTAGGTCACTGCTCCTCGCCACCCCCCCCCCTTTTTTTCAACTGCTGCCTCGCACCACTTGGGGTTGAGAAACCCTGTTAGAGAGTATGCCATTATAGAGAATTCCTACAAAGAGTTCCTTTCGAGTATGTTTATATTCCAAGGATTATGTCATTAAAGAGTTGCTATTGAGTATGCCTATCGTCTATAGAGTAAGTCAATAGATAATGTATATTAAGACTTCCTACTGAGTGTGTAGAGTATGAAATTTCAAGAATGCCTATGGAGAGTTGCTATTGAGTATGCCTATAACCTTTAGATTATGTCATTAGAGTATGTCCATCGAGAGTTCCTGTTGAGTATACCTATAGCCCATACTATAGAGTATGCCAAAGAATAATATATAATACAATAAGACATTATATTATTATTATTATTAAAGAGGTTTTATGTAGCGCAGTACCCCAGCCTATGGCTAGCGGCTTGGCACTGTGCTTCACATAAAAATTAGCAAGTACATAAAATTATACATTTGAAAACAGCAATTTATAAAAAGCTTGACCTCACCCACCCAAGTACTATCTACCTGTGTCTAGCCATAGACAGCACCCAGCAGCATTGCGCGTTGTTTATCAGTTAGAAAAAAAAAAGGGGGGGGGGGGCGGGGCGAGAAGGAGTCGGTACCTGTATACTATATAATAAGTGGTGACACTGGCTTCCAAATGAAAACCAATCTTCTCTTCATTGCTTTTATGTATTCTTTAGATTTTGGTTGTTTTATCAATTCATCTGAATGTCCTCCACGTCGACGTCATTACAACAGAACTAACTGAAACAATGAAATAAATTACAACTTACCCTGTTCAACAACTGCAAGACAAAACAACACAACAATCCGTTGGCTGTCTGCTCAGCACACGTCTTTAAGTCACGGCAATCGGCCGGCTGTCTGCTCAGTACAGCACTTTACGTCGCAGCAATCTGATCACGCTGACAACTAATTTTTTTCAGCCCATGGGACGGCTGTATTTATACACAACCGCTTGTGATAGTGTCAGGCGTATCGTAAAACGGCTTCGATACCTTTTATGGTCGTACCTACCGGATATGGTATCATCGGACGTCGGAGCAGTGGGGGAGGGGGGGGGGGAAGCAAGTAAGCATATTTGATTTACACTCACCCCCCCCCCCCCCCACAAACCACCAAAATATTCCCCACCTATTTGTTTTGTTTTATTAAAAATGTTATTCCAAAAGTGTGAGTAAATAATATTTGTGCTGTTGGTCGAGTTCCTTCGCCATCGTTTCGACGATTTGTTCATGGTCAAATAATTAGATGGTTTCCATTGTTTCCCCTTGACTTACTACTGTAATGGCTGATGGTCTCATCACATTTCTGAATACCGGTATCCATCGTTTTGGTGTGCAAAGCTTTCGCTCTCTCTCTGTGTCTCTCTCTGTGTTTGCCACTCTCTGTTTGTCTCTCTCTCTCTATGTGTCTGACCCAAACACACACACACACACACACAAACACACACACGCATTTGTTGCCATTTTAAATTAAATGTGTCTTCTTGAACCGCGGTGGTCAATAGCTTCTTTTTTATTATTAGCCACACAAGGTGGCTATTGAGCACTGTTATGATCACGAAGATAATTTTGTGACTGTTTAGCCACTGTTATGATCACGAAGATAATTTTGTGACTGTTTAGCCACTGTTATGATCACGAAGATAATTTTGTGACTGTTTATTCCACTGTTATGATCACGAAGATAATTTTGTGACTGTTTAGCCACTGTAATGATCACGAAGATAATTTTGTGACTGTTTAGCCACTGTTATGATCATTAAGATAATTTTGTGACTGTTTAGCCACTGTTATGATCATTAAGATAATTTTGTGACTGTTTAGCCACTGTTATGATCATTAAGACACCGTTATGGCCATTAAGACACTCTCATGACAATCAAGACACTGTTATGGCCATAAAGACACTGTTGTGACCACAACACAATCATGTTTAAATACCTGTTGAAACTGTGTATATAGTTAAAAACTGTCAAACAAAACTTATCCCAAAACAGCCCTAAGATTAATTTCTAAAAGAGTGTAGATGACGATCTTCATCGAGGCGGAAGATATTATTTTATCTAGATGCGCGTCTTTGGGCATCGTTGTATGCAGAGCATTTCTCTAGTCTAACACATCTAATAAAGTCGAGTTAGTCATCTCTCTACGTTTTATTATCTTCCTCATCAACCTCGTTGCAGCTTCGATATGAAGGTTTCAATATTGAACTTCATTAGTTCCAGAACATGCTGTCGAGATTATTTTTAAAATTCACTTCCTATCGCTGTTGAATCCATTGTTTCTAGGGCAAATGATTGCACTGAAACGTGTAGTCGATGATTCTAGGTCACGGTACGGAGAGTTACAGTTTTGATCAGGGGCGGTGTCGGCCCCATAGATAAAGGACTTTCGCATGTAGGACTTTGGCAGTTGCTAGGAAGGGTGGTGCCAAGAGGGCGCTACGCCCCGGGTGGCACTTTTTTCTTTATATTTACTTGTGGCATTTTCGGTTGCATTTATTTTTCTTTTTTGTTTCATTTTTCATTTTTTAAAAATATTTTGGAAGGGAGGTGGGGGCTACGTCACTGGCCTTAGGTTTTCCAGTGGTGTTATGTGTTGTGACAGAAATGGATGAAATGTTCAAGCGTTAAATACAATAACATCCACTTAACCTTTCTTTTTTAAAAATTATAAAGATGTGTTTAAAAACTGAAAGTACCTCCTGTTAACTGGAGCCATAAATCAAAATTACCTTGAGTTAGTTGGAGCCATAAATCAAAAGTACCTTGAGTTAACTGGAGCTATAAATCAAAAGTACCTTGAGTTAGCTGGAGCCACAAATATCAGCCGCTGATTTAAGATATCCTTATGAAGAGCGAACAGGTCAGTGGCGTAGGAAGGGAATAAGATTTGTTCCGCCCTCCTTCCACAAGAAAACTCTACAGTTGGTCAAAGAGGTGACCCCTCCATTAGCAAAAAAAAAAAAAAAAGTGCCGCCCCCCTCCGCCCCTTTCCCACGCCACTGAAGTAAGTCGCCGCTTTTTTTTTCTCCCTCCCCCCCCCCCCCCCAGCTGTTCTCTCCACCAATTTGTAAAAAATAAAAACCGCCCATGAAAAGTGTAACTCTCCGTACTACGACCTCCTTAACTTATGGAACGAACTTTAATAGGAATTATAAATTATAGCGTGTCGCTTAAAATAATCGATATTTCTCATCAGCTACACAGGCATACGCAGAGTAATTTTTTATGGGGAAAATGAGAAGGGGAAAAAAGGGGGGGGGGGGGTATTTTCTGTGATCGTTCGATAAAAAAATATGTTATGACCTAGTTGGGGAGGGGGGCGGTTTTTTTGCCTCTGTGTTGTCAACCGTCCGTAAATTTACGGATAGTACGTAAAACTTACTTGTCCGTAAATTGCCATAGAGGCCTTTGAGGCAGGAGCTTATTTATGAGTGGCTCCATCCGGGGTGGACGTAGCTTTTTTGCCCGTCCCCCCCCCCCCCCCGCCCCCCCCCCAGTTAACTTTTCCACTGGAATCAAAAAATAACCTCGATACTTGGCCGAAAAAAGTCCCGGATATTTTAATATTTCTAGCTTCCCACAGTGTGAAGATATTTCAACCGAAAAAAAAAAATGATCGTCCGTTTAAAAATAAAAGGTTTAAAATATTTGTTAGTGTATTTGATTTTGTTGAGTTTGCATTAAACAGTTGTTTGTTTGATTTTTTTTTTCCTTTTTTAAAATGATTAAATACCAGATTAACATCAAACGATGACTTCAAATATAAGACGGTACTTCCCCTATAATCCATGTCAAATGTAAGACGGTACAAGTCTGAACCTCCAGAATAATCCATATTCAATGTAAGGAGAGATGTACGAGTCTTATCTTATCTTTTCTCATATTATCTTATCTCATATTACCTTAACATTTCATCCATATGTTGTGATAAAGACCCCAAAAATATATTTGCACTCATTTGGGTGGGCGGGGGGGGGGGGAGGGGTGCGTCCCAGGCGGCACTGTTCCCGTTATATAGAGGTGCATCCCAGGCGGCACTGTTCCCGTTATATAGAGGAGCATCCCAGACGGCACTGTTCCCGTTATAGAGGTGCATCCCAGACGGCACTGTTCCCGTTAAAGAGGTGCACCACAGGCGGCACTGTTCCCGTTATATAGAGGTGCATCATTTTCAGCCAAAAGCTGAGGGGTTTTTTTTCCGTAGAGGGGGGGGCGGAATAAATATTTTTCCACCCTGGGTGACATTAACCCTATCAATGCCATCGGTTGCACTTTGTATCAACTGCTCCTTGATATCTCTATCTACAGTTTCTTTCGATGCTTCGGCGTGGAATATCGAAATTTCGAACATCAAGAAACAAACAGATGTGTCCATCGGCCTCTTGGAAACTTTTAGCAACTCTCAGCAGTAGCGGCGTCTTCGTTGATCACCACTGTCAGAGTTTTAATTAACACTGTTAAATATTTACTATCACTGTTAAAATATTGATTGTCACTGTTAAAATATTGATTGCCACGGTTAAAATATTGATTGCCACTATTAAAGTTAAAGTATTAATTACCACTGCTAAAATATTAATTACCTCTGTTGAAGTATTCATTACACCTGTTAAAATATCAAAAATACGTTGCTAAATATCAATTACCACTGTTCAAAATAAAAATACATTTGTTAAAATATCACTAAGATTGTTAAATGATCAATTTGACACGTTAAAATACGGAGAGTTGTTTAAAATATCTACTTGTAAATAATAATTGAATTTCAAAATATTGTGTTTGCAAAACAAAACAAAAAAACAACAGTTTTTATCGTTCATATTTTCCTTCACAGTGAGAAGATAAGATGCATTTTAAACTTTCTTATACTTCTTTAATAACAATCTTATTCTTTCTTCCTCCATCCTCTCCCTTTTTCACTCTCTCTCTCTCTCTCTCCCTCTTTGTTTTTATGTTACAGGGGTGGCAATCTTTGTGTTGGTAAGTTAACCTATGCTCAACGTGAGTTACCCCAAGTTTTGGCGAGTTAACCTACGTGCAGGTGAGTTAACCTACTAATTGTTGGTGAGTTAACCCACTACTTGTTGGTGAGTTAACCTACTTGGTGAGTTAACCCACTACTTGTTGGTGAGATAACCTACCTGTTGGTGAGTTAACCCACTACTTGTTGGTGAGTTAACATACTTGTTGGTGAGATAACCTACCTGTTGGTGAGTTAACCCACTACTTGTTGGTGAGTTAACCTACTTGTTGGTGTGTTAACCTACTTGTTGGTGAGTTAACCTACGTGTTGATGAGCTATTCATAATTTCCTTTGTCTTGCTCATGGCCAAAAAGCCAGCTTGACCACATCAGGATGCTGGTGCTGTCACCGTGGTGACAGCCATCGCTAATCCTTCGTCAACAAATGAATCCAACAACGTATCTTGCAGACCGACATTCAAATCAGCATTTGGTGCACTAAATGGATTCCGTATCCATCCTTTCCTATCCGTGGATCGTCTTCTCTTGGAAAGTAAAACTATTATTATTATTATTATCAGAGGTTTTATATAGCGCGGTACCCCAGCCTAGGTTTGGGCACACCGCGCTGTACATACAATTAACAAACATAATCATTAACTTAAAAATTAACATACATTAATGAGAATAAAAAAACAATTGTATAAAAAACAAAACAAATGTCTATTCACGCCACCCACTCCAGAACTATTCACACGTCAAGCCGTGGGCGGCACCTAGCAGAACTTTTGTCTTGCTTTCAATTGATGAACTTTCGTAGAGAAGTGTCCTCGAGAGTTCCTCCTGCATGTGTCAAGATGGCTGCTGCTTACACGAGAAACACTTGTTCCGTACCGTTATATGTTGTTGTTGTTTTTTCTAATTTAATATATTTTAAGATTTGGCTCCTCAGATGAACAGTACGTAACAAAAGACTGTAAAGCAGTATACAAAGAAAAGAGATACAAATGGTAGTGATATTAAAACAATGTTCAATTTAATTATAGTATTAAGTTTATATTTAAAAAAAGACAAAATCAAATATGCGGAAATAAAATCTATATTAACTTACAGCATAGCAAGTGATAATAAAGAATAATCCTCGAAAAGTAGTAATATTAATATATATATATATATATATATATATATACTCACAAAACGTACCGTTTTGTACGGCTGCTATAAGTATATTAATGTGTCTCAAGTCAAGGACATGAAGCAAGAGTCTCCCCTTGGGAAAGCTGCCGGCTTATTTATAGGGAGGATGATAGAGCCCTCCAGAAATTTACAAAAGTTCTTGTTTAACAATTTTCTTAAATGTGATCATAACTTTTTTTTTCATCAAACGTTTTTAAACTTGCCTATCAAAGCTGTAGTTGCCTATCCTGTTCCTTTACTATCAAGATAATTAAAACATTTATATAATTATAAACCACATTTTCCAGGGTTGTACAGATCATAGTAGTTAAATTCTGACAGTTGTACCGACGGCGACGGTTGCTTGGCCACTTCCAGATTGTTTGGCAACTTCCAGATAGTTCTGCACACTTTGAAATTGTTCAGCTTACTTCCAGATTGTTCAGGCCGCAGAAACGAAATTAGCTTTTTTATCCCTGGCCTTCCATTGGAATTTCATTCAATGATTCAACAAGGGGTTGAGGAGGTAAGAAGGGGTGACAGTGGTATGTTGGAGTTTTTGAAGATGTGGGTGCATTGGAGGACAGGGGAGGATGGTGGGTGGATTGGAGGACAGTGGAGTATGGTGGGTGGATTGGAGGAAAGCGAAGTATGGTGGGTGGATTGGAGGACAGTGGAATAAGGTTGGTGGATTGGAGGACAGCGGAGTATGGTGGGTGGATTGGATGACAGCGGAGTATGGTGGGTGGATTGGAGGACAGCAGAGTATGGTGGGTGGATTGGAGGAAAGCAAAGTATGGTGGGTGGATTGGAGGACAGCGGAGTATGGTGGGTGGATTGGAGGAAAGCAAAGTATGGTGGGTGGATTTGAGGACAGTGGAATATGGTGGGTGGATTGGAGGACAGTGGAGTATGGTGGGTGGATTGGAGGACAGCAGAGTATGGTGGGTGGATTGGAGGACAATGATTACCTTTGATTTAGTAATAAAGGATTATTGCTTAGAGCTTGTTCCTTGCTAGTTCCGCTATTCAAACACCATTACAATATGCATGACGATATTCCTATTAAGAACACGTTCAATGACTAACAAAACCCAAGCAAAGAAGTAAAAAGTCAATATTATTTTAGCCACTTTAGTGTATTCATATCATATGCCAAAATATCAAACAAATTATTGCATAAAATTTAAATGTACAATATCAAGTGTGATTTTTCTTTTTAGTACTAATTTTACACAACCCTCCTCCAGTCCCCCCAACCATCTTGCCATCACCACAATGGAGCCCATCCCTCTATGTGATGTCATAACTTTTTCACTGCCAGGTACTTGAACATACAAAAATAAAAAACCAAATACTGCTATACAACTGAACAGCAAAAAAAGTTCTGAAGCTGCTACAAATTAAACAAATGACATCAAATAATCCATTTGAATAAGACAAGTGCTTGGCCAGATTTCCTGAGTCATGACTCAAAGCGTTCTCTTTCAAGTTGAGCTAAATTTATTTTAATATTAGGAATAATCTTGGGAACCTTAATGATATAATCAGTCAGTCTGCTTTTACCATGACAATTTTTTTCAATCTTAATTCATGCAACAGTTTGAGAGAAGGGTTGCATTTTTTAGGGTGCAATATTTTAGGTGATCAAAAAAATTCAATGACATCGAATGGAACTCACGGGACACTGCGATTTATATTGTACCGTAATAGTTTTGCTTATGATGACTTTTCCGTGTCAGTTGCGACACATTCAAGCTGAGTTTCTGCTGCTTGAGTCTCTGGATGCCTGGAGAGGGACACAGGAAGAAAGTCCCCTTGCTCCACATGCCGGGCACATTTGTACAGATGCCTGAATAAATTAGAGATCAGATACTAAGATCATTAAAAAATAATTTAAAAAACTGCCCTGTCATTAATGACTTACTCTAAAATTTAAGAGGCCGTACATAATCAATATTTATTGAGGATAATTTAAACTTACTCAACATTCATTCTTTTGAACATGAAGTTTATAAAAATAGTGTTTTTTTAAAGAGCCTACATGCTGTACCCATACAATGCATCTTTACTCATAGCCAAAACCTACCAGAAACCACCTGTAACCACGGCAATAACCAAACTGTAACAGTTTCAAGAATTCACCTGGAATAATCCCTAGTACAAGAACCCCCTTAAATCCTAAGCAAAAATCAACCTGTTAAAATTCCCATAACTCAACTGTAAAAATTCCTATAAACCCCCCCCCCCCCCCCCAAACTATAACCATGCCAAGAGCCCACCATTACAAATTCTGAGGACCAATATGTGAAAATTCTCAGAATCCATCGACAAAAATTGCCAGAACCCACCTGCAATAATTCCCGTAACCCACCTGCAATAGTTCTCACAACCCCACAATAAATAAGAGCAGAACCCAGTTATAACCATGCCCAGAACACAACATTACCTAACTGTTCTACCCTGCCGCATCTAACCAGTCATAATCAGTTAGCACTTAATAAGACACCAACCTTTCAAACTTCCCTTTAGATATAATGATGTGCTGCAACTCCCCAGACGGGAGACACAAGTGACAGTGTGTGTGTCTCTGTGCCTGGATCTGTTCCACTACTCTGGGCCATGATGCGTCTGATCATGAAATAAATTCATTTTAATGTCAAGTATCAAGCAAAAAATATGTATATTTATATCCCATTGTTATTTTTTAGTGCATAAAGCAGTGGTTCCCAACCTTTTGACTCATTAACCCCATTTTACCATCAATTTCTATTGGGTACCCCCTTAGACATACCCTATGACTCACAACTTAACTGTATTTGGAACTTCCTAGAGAGGTTGGGAGTTAATAATTATCATATTAACAAACAAAATATGTCTCAAAGGAAAAAAAAAAATTACTAAGATAATTTCAACATTTAAATTTAAAGGTGGAAAAAATATAAATAAATGTTTGAAAGCAAATAAAAATCAAGCTAAACTTAAAATATATACCTTCTTGCCTTGTTCCTTTCTTCAGAATAAGATAGGTGTACTTTTCAAACCTTTTTGCTTTTTCAGTCTTTGAAAATAACAAAAATAAGACAAACGGATAGAGTTATTGTTACATTTTCTTTCAAAAATAACCCAATCATTACTAAGGGGCTTGATATTCGCTACAGTAGCGCTAACTGCACTGCTCATTAACCTACTGCCATACTGAGGCTCCCTGACTGCATACACAAAGCACTCTACTACACTCTTATGCCATACTGAAGCTCCCTGACTGCATACACACAGCCCTCTACTACACTCTTATGCCATACTGAAGCTCCCTGACTGCACACACACAGCCTTCTACTACACTCTTATGCCATACTGAAGCTCCCTGACTGCACACACACACAGCCCTCTACTACACTCTTATGCCATACTGAGGCTCCCTGACTAAACACACACACAGCCCTCTACTACACTCTTATGCCGTACTAAGGCTCCCTGACTGCATACACACAGCCTTCTACTACACTCTTATGCCGTACTAAGGCTCCCTGACTGCATACACACAGCCTTCTACTACACTCTTATGCCGTACTAAGGCTCCCTGACTGCATACACACAGCCCTCTACTACACTCTTATGCCATACTGAAGCTCCCTTACTGCATACACACACAGCCCTCTACTACACTCTTATGCCATACTGAAGCTCCCTGACTGCACACACACACAGCCCTCTACTACACTCTTATGCCATACTGAGGCTCCCTGACTAAACACACACACAGCCCTCTACTACACTCTTATGCCATACTAAGGCTCCCTGACTGCATACACACAGCCCTCTACTACACTCTGAGATTTAACATTTTTTATCAGTAAAAAAAAACATCAACTCACACCCTCATATTTTTTCCCCTGGAATGTTGCACATAATGTTAGAAGACAGTTCACTCAATATCTTTGTATTGACAGAAAATATTTATTTCATTTAAGTTCATATGAATGCAGGAATCTGTATTACTATAACTAGCTTAACTGATTGAGTATCACTAATTACATATAAAATTTCTACCGCAGTCATCATCTGAGTCTATACCTGACAAAATTTATTAGCAAAAACACTTAAAATTTTTTATGCAAAACGGACAGTAAATTATTTTAAATTAGGGGCCCTCCATTTAGAATGTATGAAAGAAAAGTCTAATTATCAACCCCCCCCCCCCCAACCAACCCCCCCCCCAACCCAGCCCCTTTTCCATACATACTTCTTTTAGACTCTCCTGCCTATGCATACATACAATGAACTATCAACCCTCCTCCCCCCCACCAAAACCTACCAACAATTTATTTATACACAATTATGAAGTAACCGTTTTTAAAAATGTGTCACAGGTTTTCAACACTTTTTGGCAAGCCCAGTGATTCCCAAAGTATTCAATATGTCACCACTGGGTGCCGCATCGTCCTTGGGCAGGGCAGTGTGAAAATGGCAGCCCTTTATTTCATCATAAGTTTTAATCCCTATCTCAAAGAAGTGGATCTGTTTGAATTTGATAAAGTGCGCCTGGTTAAAACCTAAATTTGGTTAGTTTATGATGACACCCTATGTCTGCAGATTTTTTTTCCCCTGCCCAACCCGCCCCCCGCACTTTATTTTTTGGGTCACAAATTTGTGACACAAATTAGATACATGTACCACACTTTAATCACACTTCATCCGAAATTCATGGACCCCCACAAATACTTCCCCTAAATGAAAATGTGTGACGTTCATGATTGCTTCAAAGGCAAATGGTGGACTAAATATTACTGTTGCTACCGTACAACTATTGTTGAAATCTAGCGTGTTCACTTGTGAAAACACAAAGTAACAGTAAGACAACAATTACAAAACACTGCATGATATTTTTACAGCATTAGAGATATAAATAGGTTACTTATGGAATGCCAGAATTTGAGAATAATTATTGCAGATTTCTCATTTTTGTCTCAATAAATGTACATACTGTCTGCCAAGGACCCCCACCCCAACCTCCCCTGGCATACGCAAGTGTACGCAACATTTCAAATAACCCATTATTTTAAAATGTGATTAAGAAATTCTTTCAGTGCATACCGCTTTACTGGAGGCAAAGTCTGGCTCATTAACTACACACCGTGTAAGACAAAGTTGGTTTATGGAAACTCTAGGGCAGGCTTGGTCGTGTGGACACTGAGGATTACAATATCATGCACTTAATCACATCTCAGTGAGATTTATTTAGACTAATGAACACAAACATCTCAACTCAAATGGCATGGCATTGAAATGTTAACTCGTACAGTACAGTTTTATGAATTTGTTGTAACAAGCTGACGCTCTAGGGTGGTTCTTCCCAACCAGCGTTTTGCCAGATTTCCATTACAGGAATAAAAACACGGGTACATAAAATGGAAAGAGTGAACTCGGCTGCCGAGGGAATGCGATGACAACATCCTCATAAATCTTATTATAAAAGTAAGAAGAATCACCGGACGCCGCTCTTTTCTTACAAACACACCTAAACTGATGCATCAAAGAATTTCAGTAGGTCACTCAATAAATAATGTTGAAAACTGCGGACACCGGGACCAAACAAACCTCAAGCACTGATGAGATTTTTACAGTGGTGCTGTGGAGGAAGGCATAGAGGCTCAAATGTATTAAAAAACTGTTCAGTACGGAGCTTTTCTTATGAAACGGCCAAAGTCTTGACAAGCCTCAATGGATTTCTTCTGGTTGGTCAACAAGGAATCCCATGTCTGCTTGTCTGTTAAACTACTTTACAAATGGACCAAGGGCTAAAAGATGGCAAAAGGAAACATCTACAACAAACATTTATCCTAAACTAACAATTTAGCTGTTATGAATGTAGCAATTTTACATACCGGTGCAAATACATGACCTTGCTGATCTGGAGTGCTGTCCCAGAGCTGTCGAAATTGATAAAATTTTACAGAGGCTGTAACCTTTTAAAAAGATTGACGAATACATAACTCAGATTTTGATTGAATAAAACTTGCTAGAACAGCAATGTTCCAGTTCTTCTGAGATCAACAGAATTGTAAATGCATTTAATCTCTGCACTGAATCTCATGACAATACCTAGTGTATTGTTTTAACAGTGCACTTGATCATTTACTGTTTTATAAAAAAAAAATTTTTTTTAATTAAATGGTTTATGGTGAATGGATGGCTGTGAGGTCAAAAATGTGTAAATTCCTAAACTCATGGATTGGAGTTCAATCCCCCAGCAAAACCCAATTAATCAAAAATGTTACCCGCAAACCTGGTGGATGGGCCTTGTTGACCTTGGATGATAACTCATTTAAGAGAAAACTCTGAATTTAAACCCGGAGATGAAGTAGGGGATATTTCATTAATTCCTGTGACGCTCCTGGTGCCAAGCTGTACCATGCACACTTGATGTTCCTTTCCAAGCTGTACTATTCACACTTGATGTTCCTTTCCAAGCTGTACCATCCACACTTGATGTTCCTTTCCAAGCCATAACATTCACACTTGATGTTCCCTTCCAAGCTGTACCATCCACACTTGATGTTCCTTTCCAAGCTGTACCATTCACACTTGATGTTTCCTTCCAAGCTGTACCATCCACACTTGATGTTCCCTTCCAAGCTGTACCATCCACACTTGATGTTCCTTTCCAAGCCGTACCATTCACACTTGATGTTCCCTTCCAAGCTGTACCATCCACACTTGATGTTCCTTTCCAAGCTGTACCATTCACACTTGATGTTCCTTTCCAAGCTGTACCATCCACACTTGATGTTCCCTTCCAAGCTGTACCATTCACACTTGATATTCCTTTCCAAGCTGTACCATCCACACTTGATGTTCCCTTCCAAGCTGTACCATCCACACTTGATGTTCCCTTCCAAGCTGTACCATCCACACTTGATGTTCCCTTCCAAGCTGTACCATCCACACTTGATGTTCCTTTCCAAGCTGTACCATTCACACTTGATGTTCCCTTCCAAGCTGTACCATCCACACTTGATGTTCCTTTCTAAGCTGTACCATTCACACTTGATGTTCCCTTCCAAGCTGTACCATTCACACTTGTTTCCTTCCAAGCTGTACCATCCACACTTGATGTTTCCTTCCAAGCTGTACCATCCACACTTGATGTTCCTTTCCAAGCTGTACCAACCACACTTGATGTTCCTTTCCAAGCCGTACCAACCACACTTGATGTTCCTTTCCAAGCCGTACCATTCACACTTGATGTTCCCTTTTTATTGACCAGATTAGCAGAGACAGGGGATTGGCTGACCTAATCTTATTCTCCTGACAAAAATCCAAGGCCTTGTGATCTTATCATTCTTATCCTACAACATGGTCACATTGTGATGCCAAAAGAAAATGGTTTAAAACTGGCTAAATAGGTCAAATGAAAAGCTTACTTTTGTCAAGTATTCCCTTGCCTCATTGATCAACTCAAACCCAGCCCCTGTGCCATTTTCAACCAGAACCTGTAGGATTTTGTGAAAGACATTTATGATACATGAGGAAACCCATTTACAATGGCTTATGAGCAGTGCACAGCACTTTGAACTTCAGAAAAAAAAAAAAAGTGCCGGCTGTTGTTTGTTCAGTGGTGACATCCATAAGTTAAAAGACCAGCAGGCTGCAGGCTTATCTACTCAATGACAGTCACACCTTGACACATGCAGGTGTTTGGCAATGTCCTTTCCTAAACAATATCTGGAGGTAGATCTTTTCATTGATTAAACTTTTACACACAGTTTGTGCCAATAAATTCTTTTAATTTACTCATTAATCAAAGCTTAACCTCTTGATTATTTCAGAAATAAACATTGATATTGAGAACATGACCATTTGTTACATAAGAAATATATATATATACAAACAAACAGAATGACTGGACTATTAAAAAAATGCCAAAGTTTTTGTTATACCATGTAATCTTCTGTCATATCCCAAAGGTTTTGAACTAGTTCCAGTCTGTGCTGCTGTGTTGGCTGCTCAATCAACATGTAGGGACTCACCACCAGAGAAAACCTATTCTGAAAAAGAACAGAAATTTAAGAAATTATGTTTTAACATTATAAAAATAAACCTAAGAAGCCAAGAACCACATAAAAATGATCGAAATAACTAATTTTCAACCATTGTTTCTTCAAATGTATCAAAGTTTCATCCAATGTAATAATTCTTCTCAAATGTTGTTTCATCCAATGTAGCATTGTTTCCATTATTGTCTCATCCAATGTAGCATTGTTTCAAACATTGTCTCATCCAATGTAGCAATGTTTCAAACATTGTCTCATCCAATGTAGCAATGTTTCAAATATTGTCTCATCCAATGTAGCATTGTTTCAAACATTGTCTCATCCAATGTAGCAATGTTTCAAATATTGTCTCATCCAATGTAGCATTGCTTCCATTATTGTCTCGTCCAATGTAGCATTGTTTCAATGAATTTAATGTGTTTTTTACTATTGTCCATGACTATATACAAGATATTTAGCGCCATAATTTTTGGAACTAAAGCTGTGGGAAAGCTATCAGTATAAAAAAGTCAGTGTTTAGAATAGCAGAAGGTCATGCTTTGTCCAGTGTAGAAGGTTGTGTTCTACTCTTGACAAAACACAACCATGACTGAACAAAACATGATGTTCTACTCTGAACAAAACATCATGTTTTGTTCAGTAGAAGGTCATGCTTTGTTCAGTAGAAGGTCATGCTTTGTTCAGTAGAAGGTCATGCTTTGTTCAGTAGAAGGTCATGTTTTGTTCAGTAGAAGGTCATGCTTTGTTCAGTAGGTCATGCTTTGTTCAGTAGAAGGGCATGCTTTGTTCAGTAGAAGGTCATGCTTTGTTCAGTAGAAGGTCATGCTTTGTTCAGTAGAAGGTCATGCTTTGTTCAGTAGAAGGTCATGCTTTGTTCAGTAGAAGGTCATGCTTTGTTCAGTAGAAGGTCATGCTTTGTTCAGTAGAAAGGCATGCTTTGTTCAGTAGAAGGTCATGCTTTGTTCAGTAGAAGGTCATGCTTTGTTCAGTAGAAGGTCATGCTTTGTTCAGTAGAAGGTCATGCTTTGTTCAGTAGAAGGTCATGCTTTGTTCAGTAGAAGGTCATGCTTTGTTCAGGAACATGGTTTTAATTTTTTTTGCATCACTATTTGTATATTCTTTTTTTTTTTTGGTCAGCTACATACAAAGATGAATAGATAGCAACTGTATAAAACAAGCTATCAACAACATAGCAGGTACTTATATCTTAAGTCTAAGCATCTATCTTTTAAAATGATTCTCCTGATTGCTCTGTTCTAAAATAGAGAAGATTTTTATGTCAGCAAACTGACCTTTGAACTGGGTTCAAACTGTCTAAAATATACGCCTTTTATTGAAGAGCTGCTGGCATGTTCATTTGCATCTAGAAGAAGAAAAAAAGAGAAATGTGCAAGAGATAAAAGGTATGAATACCTTCTTAATAACCCTGGCATTTAATCTTTTTAAAATATTAGGTTTTACCAGTATAAACAATTGTTCAATCTTATAAAAATTCTCAAGTTATAAAATAAGCCCTATTTAACCTTCAACATTTGGTTTGCCTTTTGATGTAATGTGCCCTATTTAACCTTCAACATTTGGTTAGCCCTTTGATGTAATGTGCCCTATTTAACCTTCAACATTTGGTTTGCCCTTTGATGTAATGTGCCCTATTTAACCTTCAACATTTGGTTAGCCCTTTGATGTAATGTGCCCTATTTAACCTTCAACATTTGGTTTGCCCTTTGATGTAATGTGCCCTATTTAACCTTCAACATTTGGTTAACCCTTTGATGTAATGTGCCCTATTTAACCTTCAACATTTGGTTAGCCCTTTGATGTAATGTGCCCTATTTAACCTTCAACATTTGGTTTGCCCTTTGATGTAATGTGCCCTATTTAACCTTCAACATTTGGTTTGCCCTTTGATGTAATGTGCCCTATTTAACCTTCAACATTTGGTTTGCCCTTTGATGTAATGTGCCCTATTTAACCTTCAACATTTGGTTAGCCCTTTGATGTAATGTGCCCTATTTAACCTTCAACATTTGGTTAGCCCTTTGATGTATGTGCCCTATTTAACCTTCAACATTTGGTTAGCCCTTTGATGTAATGTGCCCTATTTAACCTTCAACATTTGGTTAGCCTGTTGTAATGTGCCCTATTTAACCTTCAACATTTGGTTAGCCCTTTGATGTAATGTGCCCTATTTAACCTTCAACATTTGGTTTGCCCTTTGATGTAATGTGCCCTATTTAACCTTCAACATTTGGTTTGCCCTTTGATGTAATGTGCCCTATTTAACCTTCAACATTTGGTTAGCCCTTTGATGTAATGTGCCCTATTTAACCTTCAACATTTGGTTAGCCCTTTGATGTATGTGCCCTATTTAACCTTCAACATTTGGTTAGCCCTTTGATGTAATGTGCCCTATTTAACCTTCAACATTTGGTTAGCCTGTTGTAATGTGCCCTATTTAACCTTCAACATTTGGTTAGCCCTTTGACGTAATGAGCACTATTAACCTTCCACATCTGGTTAGCCCTTTGATGTAATGTGCCCTATTTAACCTTCAACATTTGGTTAGCCTGTTGTAATGTGCCCTATTTAACCTTCAACATTTGGTTAGCCCTTTGACATAACGAGCACTATTAACCTTCCACATCTGGTAAGCTCTTTGACGTAATGAGTCCTATTAACCTTCCACATCTGGTTTGCCCTTTGATGTAATGTACCCTATTTAACCTTCAACATTTGGTTAGCCCTTTGATGTAATGTGCCCTATTTAACCTTCAACATTTGGTTAGCCTGTTGTAATGTGCCCTATTTAACCTTCAACATTTGGTTAGCCCTTTGACATAATGAGCACTATTAACCTTCCACATCTGGTAAGCTCTTTGACGTAATGAGTCCTATTAACCTTCCACATCTGGTTTGCCCTTTGATGTAATGTACCCTATTTAACCTTCAACATTTGGTTAGCCCTTTGATGTAATGTGCCCTATTTAACCTTCAACATTTGGTTAGCCCTTTGACGTAATGAGCACTATTAACCTTCCACATCTGGTTAGCCCTTTGATGTAATGTGCCCTATTTAACCTTCAACATTTGGTTAGCCCTTTGATGTAATGTGCCCTATTTAACCTTCAACATTTGATTAGCCCTTTGATGTAATGAGCACTATTAACCTTCAACATCTGGTTAGCCCTTTGACGTAATGAGTCCTATTAACCTTTCACATTTGGTTAGCCCTTTGACATAATGAGCCCATTAATCTTCAACAATTGGTTAGCCCTTTGCCATAATGAACCCTATTAACCTTCCACATCTGGTAAGCCTTGTGACAATCAGATAAAGCAATCTAAGTTCATCTTCTGGATGAAATCATAAAAATATCAAGTCTATGTGGCATCTATCGTGCATATAATTTTTTTTTTAAATAGGCCCCCCTACTTTAAGCTTAGAGACTTCTTACCCAAAATTACAACATTTCTTCCTACATATTGGTTATGAACAAATTGATTTTGTACTAATTTCATGTAAACAGAGTGTTCATGTGTCAGCATACCTTGTAACAACAGCTGTGCCAGAGTGTTCATATGTCAGCTTACCTTGTAACAACAGCTGTGCCAGAGTGTTCATATGTCAGCTTACCTTGTAACAACAGCTGTGCCAGAGTGTCCATATGTCAGCTTACCTTGTAACAACAGCTGTGCCAGAGTGTTCATGTGTCAGCTTACCTTGTACCAACAGCTGTGCCAGAGTGTTCGTGTGTCAGCTTACCTTGTAACAACAGCTGTGCCAGAGTGTTCATGTGCACTGATGAGTCCACACAGTAATATTCTCCTATACCTTTCCACATTGCGTCTGCAGCCCTGCAGGTAAACGATTCATGGTCATGCTTGCAGCCCAAGGAGTTAACACTAAAATATGATTTCCAATAACTATCTGAATAACGTGAACAGAACAATTACAGAACGGGATAATAACACAGCAACAGGTCACAGTGGACAGGAAAAATAGCACAGGTCATCAAGATTGGGCGTTAGAAACAGGTCACCTTGGACAGACATTAGAAACAGGTCACCTTGGACAGACATTTGAAACAGGTCACCTTGGACAGACATTAGAAACAGGTCACCTTGGACAGACATTAGAACAGGTCACCTTGGACAGACATTAGAAACAGGTCACCTTGGACAGACATTAGAAACAGGTCACCTTGGACAGACATTAGAAACAGGTCACCTTGGACAGACATTAGAAACAGGTCACCTTGGACAGACATTAGAACAGGTCACCTTGGACAGACATTAAAAAAAGGTCACCTTGGACAGACATTAGAAACAGGTCACCTTGGACAGACATTAGAAACAGGTCACCTTGGACAGACATTAGAAACAGGTCACCTTGGACAGACATTAAAAAAAGGTCACCTTGGACAGACATTAAAAAAGGTCACCTTGGACAGACATTAGAAACAGGTCACCTTGGACAGACATTAGTATGGTGTTACTATCTTAATTCTGTGCTTGGAAATCTTATGACTTTCCTCTGTTAGGATGTTCCATCTATGTGTCAAATCTTTCGGCCCTTGTGATTAGTGGCACCATTGTCTTACTTCACTACACACACTATCCTGTTTGGCCCTCACTTATTATGAACAACCAACTTCAATGAAGGCATATCAATTGTTTTTTATTACGGTAACTGGCAGTTGATGTCCAGAATTTCCCCAGACCACAACAGCACTAAAGAGGCTTAAGAAAATATGGAACGACTAAAATATAGCCCCCAGCACCAAAATCAGGCTGATGCGCTCATTAGTCCTCTCCATTTTCTTGTATGCCTGTGAGTCCTGGACATTAACAGCAGAACTTGAAAGAAAAGTAAAGGCAATGGAGATGAGATGTTTCAGAGGCATTCTTGGCATCTGCTATATCTCCAAAGAACAACAAAAGTAAGGATTCATCAAGCAATTGGGCAGTATGATGACCTCCTGGTGACTGTAAACAAGCGCAAACTGGAATGGTATGGCCACGTGACCAGACAACAAGGGCTCGCCAAAGAAATCATGCAGGGTACAACAAGAGGAGGGAGAAGAAGAGAAAGACAGAGAAAAAGATGGGAGGATAACACCAAAGAGTGGATGGGACTAAAACTAGGCAATGCTGCACGAAGTGCAGAAAACAGAGAGGAATGGAGAGAGTAGTTTTCATGTCATCTGTGGCGCCCCAACGATCCAAGGACTAAAGGACATGATGATGAACTGGCAGTTGACAAAACATTGTCCACAAAAGTCTTCACTACCCTGCCTCTTGTCATCAGACCACTCTCATCTCCACCGACTAACTAGCTGGCACCGTCTCACTGCAATGATTACTCACCATAACGAAAACAACAGAACTCCATGATCTAACCTTACTTAACCCCCAACCAATCACAACACGCCCTTACAAAACCTCTCAACAACTCATCATCAACAACTCATCATCAACAACTCATCATCAACAACTCATCATCAACAACTCATCATCAACAACTTTCATAAAAAACATTCACGCTCCCTGATCCAGTTCATATGGGAACAAACTTGGTGTGAAAACATATAGGTTTAAGGAGAAGATCCACATAAGGGAGAGATGGGAGTAGAAAAGAAAAGAAGTTTAAAAGAAGAGAATGATGGAAAGATAGAGGATCAGAACACCTATATTGATGGGTTTGGAAGGGGAGGGGCTTGTTGGAATCAAGTAGGAGTAGGTTAAAAGATGGTCTAATTTGAAGACTGTGGTTGGCACAGCAGGGAGTAACGATATTGAGTTTCTCAACAACAGTGAATAAGGGTATCTGGTTTCTCAATAGCATCTGAACACACTTTTGCCCTTTTAATATCATCTCCCAGCACTTTGAGATAAAATCCTACCATATGGCTGCTCCAACTCTGCTACCAAAATTATAAACAGTTGTAGGTTTGAAACCAGGGTCTCGTTGTGAAATCTGAAGAGGAAAATGAGAAAGTATTGCAGTTTTATAGTTTAACTTATACAAAGTATTGCAGTTTTATAGTTTAACTTATACAAAGTATTGCAGTTTTATAATTTAACTTATACAAAGTATTGTAGTTTTATAGTTTAACTTATACAAAGTATTGCAGTTTTATAGTTTAACTTATACAAAAAAATAAAATTTTGAGTTATTAAATTTAAGAAATATAAAAAACCTTGGCATTGTAGCATAACAAATGACTGATTTCTTTACCTCTGTAAAACACTGCATTAGAACAGAGTAATTTGATGCCACGCACCCCAGCATGTAGATACAGGACATGACAGCATCATATCTAAGGATAGCATGTAGATATAGGACATGACAGCATCATATCTAAGGATACCATGTAGATATAGGACATGACAGCATCATATCTAAGGATAGCATGTAGATATAGGACATGACAGCATCATATCTAAGGATAGCATGTAGATATAGGACATGACAGCATCATATCTAAGGATACCATGTAGATATAAGACATGACAGCATCATATCTAAGGATACCATGTAGATATAAGACATGACAGCATCATATCTAAGGATAGCATGTAGATATATGACATGACAGCATCATATCTAAGGATAGCATGTAGATATAGGACATGACAGCCTCATATCTAAGGATAGCATGTAGATATAGGACAAGACAGCATCATATCTAAGGATAGCATGTAGATATAGGACATGACAGCATCATATCTAAGGATAGCATGTAGATATAGGACATGACAGCATCATATCTAAGGATAGCACGTAGATATAGGACATGACAGCATCATATCTAAGGATAGCATGTAGATATAGGACATGGCAGCATCATATCTAAGGATAGCATGTAGATATAGGACATGGCAGCATCATATCTAAGGATAGCCTGTAGATATATGACATGACAGCATCATATCTAAGGATAGCATGTAGATATAGGACATGACAGCATCATATCTAAGGATAGCATGTAGATATAGGACATGACAGCATCATATCTAAGGATAGCATGTAGATATAAGACATGACAGTGTCATATCTAAGGATAGTGCAAAATATCAAGATTTAACTTTAAAAGTTCTGCCTTGTACAGATGACAAATAAATTTATTTAAAATTAATCAACTTATCAGAAATGAAAACATCATTTGTACCTGACACCATTTGCACCTGACATCATTTGCACCTGACATCATTTGCACCTGACATCATTTGTACCTGACATCATTTGCACCTGAAATCATTGCACCTGACATCATTTGCACCTGAAATAATTGCACCCGACATCATTTGCACTTGACATCATTTTCACCTGACATCATTTGTACCCGACCATTTAAACCGCAGACGACATTTAAAATACATCTTTGCTTTTTTAGACTACTGATCAAGACAAAACCGTAGATGTAACGGGGCTAAAAACATAGAGTGATGACTTTGCAGACAACGACCAGCAATATTCAACAAAGTCAGATGGTTTATATCAGCACAGTATGAGATCAGCAGAGATATAAAAGTATTTCTTGACAAATCTACTCCCAGAGTCATGTCAGGTCACACAACAAAATTTCTTGACCAATCTACTTCCGGAGTCATGTCAAGTTACACAACAAAATTTCTTGACCAATCTACTTCCAGAGTCATGTCAGGTCACACAACAAAATTTCTTGACCAATCTACTTCCAGAGTCATGTCAGGTCACACAACAAAATGTCTTGACCAATCTACTTCCAGAGTCATGTCAGGTCACACAACAAAATTTCTTGACCAATCTACTTCCAGAGTCATGTCAGGTCACACAACAAAATTTCTTGACCAATCTACTTCCAGAGTCATGTCAGGTCACAAAACAACATTTCTTGACCAATTTACTTCCAGAGTCAAGTCAGGTCACACAACAAACCTTCTTAAACCCCATTCACTACTTTGTCGGGTGAGCTTGCAAGGGAAAATCCTATTGGGAAAGAGTGAACTGGGGAAGTTCAGGATCAACTTGAGCAACTTTTGCAGTGCATGAGGGGAGGAGACATTACTGCAGGCTTGATGTGAGATTCGAAGGGATCATGCAGGCAGTGGATTTACAGTGATGGGTGCTGCCTTACTGTATTGTCAGTGAAATAGTCGGGCTCGCTGTAAACAACTGGAGGAGGAAAAAATTGGGATCATGCAGGCAGTGGATTTACAGTGATGGGTGCTGCCTTACTGTATTGTCAGTGAAATAGTCGGGCTCGCTGTAAACAACTGGCGGAGGAAAATATTGCAACACCTTTTTTTTTTTTTTTATAGCGAATGCTGTTTTTTTTTTCTTTTCAAAAGGGCTTCGTGGCCATTCCAAGGCAGATGCAAACGTCTAACATTTTAAATCCCTGTTGTTCTGAGGTGGTTGAACTTAACATTCTTGTAGCAGACTTATTTTTAATGTGCATCAAGTTGGTGATGTGGATTCTGGCTTTAAGTTAATTTACTCAGTTTAAAAAAAAAAAAAAAAAAAAAAAAAAAATATTTCAATCAGCTAGTTAAGTAAATGCTTCAATAAAAGCTAAACATCCAGAATGATGCAAGTGACTCTGAGATCTCTTAATTGGACCGGAACAAATGAAAACTTTGGTTAGCAAAACAAATTTCTGAACAGAAAGAATGGATGGCCAGCAAGAAAACTATGCTTAGAGGAGACAATAAGAAAAAAAAGATAATCAATGGATATGCAGATAATGTAACAGACACAAATTTACTTAACCTGAATTATTCAATAATGAAAAGAAAATAATCGAAGCAGGACTTTTTGGCGCCGCCGTTTTGGCGCAGGACATTTTGGCGCCATTTAAAAATAACTTTTTATTTAACTTAACGTTTATAAACTTTCAATAAAGAGAATGCAAAATATATAAATTAAGAAATGTTTAACGAGTTACTATTCCCATGCAATATTTTACCTTTAGCAAATGGAAAATAATCAACTTATAACAACTTAATAATAGTTAATGAATCCTGTCTAATCTTGTACCTTTAATAAGTCTTCCGAAAGTCCGTGTATATTAGTCCATCAAAAAATTATGGGCAAGTCCTCTAAGATACTCGATGATGTTTCGTTCTCTGTAACTCTCAACAATTGTCATGATTCTGGTATCTGCTGCGACATATTTTCTGCGCTTAACAGGCGGCTGGTTTCCACGAATGAATTGCTCATATACAAGGTCACGCCCTTTTTGAACACCTCGAATTCCGTCTATAAATTTCCAAATGTTTGGGTGATCCATCCCAAATTTGGCTTGCAATCTTCGATGTGCTGCTTCAACATAGTTGTTGGTACGATCCTCACTGTTCTCTCGTAGACAGACCACATTTGAGGAGGAAACAACGCATGACGTCGAGTTCGGTTGCGATTTTGACATCCTATGTATACATCCTCAAACCTAAGATTGGTGTGAGGTCTTCCGTAATTTCATTATCCAGTGCCTCAATAGCCACATCTAGGTCTTTGATTGGAACGCATGTTCTTCGTCAAATGAAAGAGGCATCCATGGATTGCACAATTCGGAAACGTTGTTCGAATAGCTCCAATTGCGGCTTGTTCGAAGTCAATAGAAACTGATGAAGGATTGAGAGGTGGCCACATTTCTTTAATGGCTTCAAACAGTCGTCGGTAAGTTCTAGCTTCTTTATTTGGCAGCAGAGCATACAAAACCAGCAGTACGAATCCTCCTCTCGCTGCCATGAATACATATATCTGTGAAAAAAGAGCAGGAGCTAAGCTGAATGTTCCGTCTACATACAGTCTTTCCATCAGGTTACTCCAATCACCATTCGACTGTCGGCCAAAGAGAAGAATGCGATTTTAGTCTTGTTCTCCCGAATCCCATACAAGAAATTCTTCCATCTGATCTGGTGCCACTTCGTACATCCGATATGCATCCGGAATAATAATTGAAGCTCGATCGACAGGTTGTGGAGGAGCTACTCGGTTGTCGTTTCTACTCCGCTGAATAACCTTGCGAATGGCGTCTTTGTTTGGTATCTTCGCTTGAACAGCAGTCAAGGTTCCTTGGAGAGCACTGTTGAGGATAACTGACGGGATTTCAGTTGTCTCTGTTGCCCTCCTTTTGATTCCAGTCATTATCATGGCAACCCGAAGTTGCGCTGCATCACTTCCGTGACTATGCTGGTTCATCTACACCAGAACTCGATCATTATCTACGGTCGTGTGTAAATGAGCCTTGCATTCGTTCTTCAGCTCACATCGCCAGAACTTCTTGGAATGGTCTGCACTAAACTTATTGAACACATAACAGTATCCTTCGTGATTCAACTTTTCTTTATCACGCTTCGATGTAACATTTTCCATTTTACTGGTTTAACAGAATTATATGTGATATATTTATGAAACTCTACTTAACTCATGATTTTAGTCTAGAACACTCTTGCACTTATATAAATGTGAAGTGCACGCATGATTAGGCAGGAACGGTAAATAATGGCTTAGGCCGTCTGTGCGCCAAAATGACATGCGCCAAAACGGCTCTGCGTCAAAACGGCGGCGCCAAAACGGTCACGCCAAAACGGCGGCGCCAAAACGTCACGTACCGGAAAATAATTGATAGTTTATGTATTGTCAAAATCACATGATTTGTTGATTTTTTTTTTTTTTTAAATCAAAATTGTGAGGAAAAAGTGAGAAACTACAAATGCCAATTATAAGACAAAGCGACAGTCAATAAACACTACAGGAAATAGTAGAACAAGGCAGGTTCAAGCTTAAAATGAAAATACGGTACAATCAAAAGAATGAACATCAGGGTCCGCTGATCCCTTCTTCTGCAGACTAAAGGCTGCAGGACCTGATCTCTTCCCTAACCCTCTGCAGAAAGACCTCTGGGCATACAACTATAAATCTGACTTAAACACAAGCTTACTCCATTGGCTTCCAGTGATATGTACTGTATCGTAGCCTGTTGAGCACTTTCGACCTCAGTGTTTCTGAAGCTGCCAGTAATTCTGGACCTGTTAAATCCTGCAGTCTGTTACCCTCTTCAAAGAGAGAAATAATTGGTGTTATGTTTTGCTTAGAAACCGTACTATGTTTCCAAACCAATTTTACATAGTCAAATATTTTACAGAGTGAACTAAATGTTTTTTTGGTTTTTTTATCCTTATAAAGTTACATGCATCCTTAAATTACTTATTTTTGTATTGAAACAAAATGTGTCTGAATACCATTGAATATAAGATGGCTTACAATGAAGTTAAGTCAAAGATAAAGATATTGTTTACACAGTCGGCTCCATCATTTTGGGGTAACTGCTTGCCACACTTATCTAAGATGTATCAATAACAGAGAATGCTTGTCAAAAAGAGGAAAAACAGACCTTTACTAAGAATGTCAGATTCTACCGCCTTTGCCCTCTCAGTCAACTGTAAAGTGCTCAGTGGAACCTGTCTTTGCTGTAGGTATCTCAATAACTTTTCTTTCTCCGTTAACAATGCTTTGATAGGATATCCTGCAGGGTAAGATTAAGACTGAAGGTAAGATGAAGATTGAAAGAAATAATTTATTCCAACATTAAAAGATCACAAATTTTTTTGTCATCTTAGGGGGGGGGGGCTTAAACAGGGGACAACCACCATTGCTTAACCAGGGGACAACCCTCGTTGCTTAAACAGGGGACAACCCCTGTTGCTTAACCAGGGGACAACCCTCGTTGCTTAAACAGGGGACAACCCTCGTTGCTTAAACAGGGGACAACCCCGTTGCTTAAACAGGGGACAACCCCCGTTATGAATGCCAAGGAAACAAACTGAGCTCCTTAATTAAATAAATATGCCTATTGGTCCAACTATTAACCATGTGAAAAATGATATAATTAGCTGAAACCCAATTTGACAGCATGATGGGTGGACAGTGTGACGGGAGGACAGTGTGACGGGAGGACAGCGTACAAGTTGAAGCAGTAAGAAATATTCTGTAACACACAGAGAAGGGGAAAACCTGTTTTGACTTTCTATAAGTTTTTCCTTACTCTATGTGTGTTATTATTTCTTATACCTTTGACAGACGATTGATCCCTCATGCCCAGTCTTCTACTTCAGTGGTAGAGATGTGTTTTATTCATGGATTTCCTTAACCCTAAGCAATGCTGTGCCCATTTATCTCCTACTTATAAATCAGGCTCACTTCAGGGCCAGCAAAATATACTCACACAAAAGAGTCACATGGAATTTTGAGTGCAATTTTTCCCAAAAATCTTTGTACCATCAAAGGACAAATTGAAATTTAGCTGCCATCAAGCTGCTTCAGAATCAAAATGAATGATATTTTGAAATGAGCAATTAAATGGTGTTTTAGATTGCCTTCCCCGCTGAACATGAACATTTCATAATATGAATGGTGAGCTTACTCACTATTTAGTCATAATGTTCTATTCCTTATTTAGTTGTAATTTCTATTTCTTATTTAGTCATAATGTTCTATTCCTTATTTAGTTGTAATATCTATTTCCTGTTTAGTCATAATGTTCTAAGTAAGCTTGAGGCGCTGGGGAGCTGCGTAAAGCATTAAAAATACATTGTTTTTAAAACATCCAAATCTAACAGATAAGATCTTTAATAGATGGCTAACATAACTGATACTTGCTTTCCAATAAAATTTTGATGGCTTTGACTAGTCGTGTTGGTAATTGTGATCTCCTTCGTTGCATGATACCAGGATGGCTTTTGTAAGTTATGTGACCACTTTTGCCAACGTGGTCTCCATCCAACTTTAAAGCTACCACTGCATCTACTTTTGAATCTGTTGTGATATGACCATCTGAGACTTCTGTTGATTCTGTCTGTGGATGATAATGTTTAGGCCTATATTGTTTTATTTTTATAGAAAGCATCCTGTCTAAAAATCATAATATAATTAATATACCAAATCAAAATTATTGGTAATATTAACCATCTATTTCTACAACTGAACAAATGACTTTTCAGCTAAATATCATCTTTTTTGGTCCTAAACAAAAACTATTAAACAAATTGTACACAAGACCAAAATAAGAAATATTTTTATAACTTTTTTTTAAAAAAAGACTTTCTATCAAAGAGGAGTTTAAATTACTAAGAAGTAGAAAATAATTTAAAAGTTCATAAAAATGCATTGTTGAAATATATATTTCAGTTTCCAGAATGTGGTGGGGGCTGGGTGCAGTGTTAAAGCACAGAAAACAATTATAAAAGTTTAACCACTTTTGTTGTTTGCATCGTAAGCCTTATTCTACCACGTTCAATCTTAGGCCATATTAAGGCAGCAAAATTAAAATTCAATCTTCTTAATGGCATCCCACTGTTTGGTCTTATTCTACCACGTTCAATTTTAGGCCATATTAAGGCAGCAAAATTAAAATTCAATCTCCTTAATGGCATCCCACTGTTTGGTTCACACAAACCAACTAATTTTTTTTCACAAATTACACCAAATGCGCAGAAGAAACACACGCTCTGACTAGGCTAAATATTACTGTTGCTATCTATACCAACTTGAAAACGCAGAACAAATTTTGTTTCATTAGGAAACATTGTGTCTATATTTTTATAACCTTTAACCTTTGAAAATAATGAGCAACCATGGAATTCACTCACACAATTTTAGCTGACAATTGGCTTTCTTTGAAATATAAATTATGCTATTAATGGACGGAAACTCAAAGAATTTTAAGATAATTGATTCAGAATGTGTGTATAAATGTACATACATATTCTGCAGAGGCCTCCAAAATCAAAATCTGCAAACCTCCCCCACCTTCCCCCTCAGTGTGCAGATAATTAATGGAGTGACCCTTGCACACTCATTTTCTTCAGTTGTTCAAATGAAATACATATCTCTGAGCACAGAAATAGCAAGTTATACAGAGTCGGAAATTTTGTAACCAATCACTAGGCATCATTTTTAGTTATGCATGTCTTTTTCCAGCCAGTGGTTTTTTGGCTGATCAACATGGATGAGTTCCTTTTTCATTTCTTTTGGAGTTTGTAAGTTGAATAATTATAAAAATGAATGGAAATTTCATTTTAATATTCTTCATATAAACCCATTTGATCGTCATATTTAGAGTATGACGCAGATAATGCTCGGTGAAGAACAAGGAAGTTATTACACACATCATCCAACAATTAGTCTATTCACTCTAAGTGTTGGGATTCTCCAAAGTGATGTCACTCTGCTTAGGGTGACACACAACTCTTGGCAAACCCCATACCGCTAACCCAAAATAAACCTAAAATTTTAATCTATATATTATCGACAATTTTTCATATCCAAAACTTGTAAAGCTCAAGGCGCATTAGCATTTTGATAACAGAAGGACTAAAAGTAGACTACATCTGTGATTAACATCCATTTTCATGGAATCCAAATTTTATTTTTATTTAATTTTCTTCAAATTAAACAATGCCAGACGAGCCGGACAATTATTGGAATGCCAATTTTTCTGGTTTTCACAACTGGGAAAATTGTTTGCATTTCTAACTATTTCCTTTCTGGCGGACTTTGGAGGGAACCCTGAATTAATTTAGGTACTTTGACAGAAATTTTCAATATTGTCCTATTGCCATAAATGATACATCATTTTAAAGGGCTAGCTATAAGCTTTGCAAATATACCAATTTCATCTTTCTAGCTTTTATAGAAATGAAGTTATGATTTTTTTTGTGAATTTTTTAACCCCCTTCTTTATCTTTGTATTTAATTGTAAAAACTTGTGACCGACTTTCCAAATTTCTGCCTTATTTTGCCAACAACTTTTTTATTTGAAAAGATAATGCAACCAAATTTTCAGGAAACATTCTCAATGCAATATACAACTCAATGAACAACAAAACTTTTACATAACATCAAGAATTTGCATTTTGGATAATTTTATTTGTGGGTATGTTACGAAAAAAGTGAATGGAAAAATTGGAACAATCATTATTTCTGAAGAAAAAAAGCAGAAAATAATATGTTTATTTAATTTAAACTAATTTTACTAAGCTTAAGCTATTGTTAAATTTTAAATCAATTGTCATATTTATAAAAAGGTAAGTATTCTTTTTTTTATATCTAAAAATTGATGGATATAATTATAAATAAAAATTACTCAAAAAAATTAAAATCATCCATAAGTTATAAGACTAACGGTAAGGACACACAGTAGGAAGGGTAAGTATTAGAATGTTACATTAACTTAACAATTATTTAAAATTTATATTTTAATATTTTATTAAATTAAAAAGATACTAATAGGCATGTAAGTGTGGTTGTATTAGTTAGTAATAGTTAAATTTAGTATAATGTAGTAAATATATTCTGTTTAATATCCCTAGCGAAAGGATAAAATTATTATTATTCCTATTATTGGTTCAGTAAAGGAGAACATATAAAATGTTTAGACATTAACTAAATAAACTTACAGTTTTTGACGTAATTTGATGCTATATTATGTATTAATTTACTATTATACCGTATAATAGCTATTTATGTATATCAAGGGACAAAACTTGTCAGAAATTCAACAGATTACAAAAACTTGAATTTATATACACTTCTTGAATTATTCGGTTGTATTAACTTCTAATAATATTGTAAAACTGTTTCTCATTTATTAATTGGTTAGTGCTTAGCGGATTTTTCGATATGAACAATAATAAAAATATTTTTATATCATTATATAAAATTGATGAGAAGAGCCATTTCCGACAACCCAAGTTTTATTTGTGAAGGGGGATAACTGGTGACAACTGATAATTTCATTGAAGTTTGAAAATTCATAACTTTTTCTTGCAAGAACCATTCTCAACGAAGTAAAGTTATTCTCTTGTGTGAAGGATCACAGCATTACTACGGTAAAACCACTATGTCCTACGACTTTACACAAAAAAGTGTTAAGCCATTAAAGTATATACCGTTACAAAATAATAAATTTGATGACAGTCTCAAAATTCACCATGATGCAAATATATCGCCGTGTTTGGAAAAATATGCGCTCTACGTCACTGATGTCAAAACAATTTATTCTTAGAAAACTGTGACGTAAAACGCAAAACAACGAAGTCCTCCCCGAGCCGAATGTAAAATGGCCACAACAGTTTTTCCGTCATTTTTCGGATGCGCAAACCGCGTGCGCATGAGACCTTCAAAGTACCTAATTAGTTATCACAAGTCAAAACTAGAGATTGGCCTAGGCCCCTACTCATAGTCACTTAGACTTAGTTCACATAGACGTAGAGCTTCCAATTCTAATGTCACTAATGTCTAATCTTTATTACTCTAATTAAATTATTAATAATAAGTCATAATTATAGTATTATTAGTATTTTATTGATTTGGTCAAAGTCAAAGTGTAGCGTCAGTAAAGTAAATGTGTGGACAATGTTTCAACAAGTGGAGTGGCTTTGGTGGCACTCTCAGTAGTCTCAGTGACTCTGCCACAAGTCATAAAAATTATATTATAGACTAATAAAGATAGATTGTACCTCATTTCATTAAGTTAGGTTTAGATTTAGGGTTCAGGTGAGGTTTAGGGATACATTTAGGAAATTTTGTCATTATTTTTTAACGTTTTATTCTTAATTTTACAGGTCAAAGCAATCAAGTTGGCGACCATGGTAAAAACGTGGTACGATCTATCCGAATTTACCAAATTATAAGTTATAATTTACTTATAATATCATAAATAAAGTTAAAGCTCTTTAGTCTTACCTTAACCCCATCATATAAAAATAAAATATTATTTATAATTATTATTATAATTAACTTAATTTAAATGTTTAATGCATCAGTTAAACATCAATTTAAAAATACCTACTTTTAAACTGTTTAATTCCCTAGCGATATTAAGCTGATAATTGATTATAAATTTAGGAAAGATTATATGTTTGTGATATAGTGCTAGAATTGAATGTCGAAGTCTCATGGAGGCCGCCATGTTTGTTTTGTGTTGTTTTTTTTTCAAGTCTGGAACTACGTACACCGCTGCGGTGTACCTAGCAAAACCAATGCCTTTGACCTGCGTACACCGCAGTCGTTATGCACAGCAAAACTATGGCATTTGAGCCTCTGACATTCTTTATTTTTAACTCTTTGGCCTGACTGGTACTTATAAAATTAATGTTATACTCTTCTTACTTAAGTTTTTTTTATTCATTTAATATCTGCATGATTAAACAAAAGTAGAGTTTTCAATTTTTATTTTGCGCAAGGCTCATTCCCATGCGTTCAAGTAACTCTAATGTATTTTTTACGAACGAAGTGGCTATTGGCACCTGGGTACCAGAATTGAGAGGTTGGGATTAAAAAACGATTTAAAATATTATTGTTGGGTTTGTAAGACCAAATGTCAAATGATGTATCAAATGAAAGATAATTTAATGTACTATATGTTTGTAAACTTAATACTTCATTTTAACTAAAATAAACTACTACAAATGGCATCCGAATAGCATTAGTCAAAATGGACCCAGACACGCAGCGCCGCCATTCGCACCCGGGTACCATTAGACTCAATGCTATGTCTTACAAACCCAACAATAATGTTTTTAATAGTTTTTTAATCCCAAGCTCTCACTTCTAGTACCCGGGTACCAATAGGTGCAGCCTTTTACGAAATATAAATACAATATTTGTGTTATTATTTCGAGGGTTATGAGGGAGATAATGGTAAAGTTCCTATACATTTGTGGCAAAAGCTCTGGGATATAGGAAATATAATCGATTGCAATACAAATGTATCTTCGATTATTGTAAATTATGTCCTGCCCACAATATGTTCATCTAAAATCTAAATAAAAAATGCAGTAAATTTGAGAAGAGATATTCTTTACGACAGCATGAAGTCATGATGACCTCTTGTTTTTTTTCTTCCTACTAATTTGTGTGTTTTGTTTTGGGGGTATTATAACATTTTGTGATGAGACAGGGCCTAGGGTACAAAAAAATGCTCGGGGTACAAAAAAATGCTCGGGAAGCACTGCCGTGATTGTGTTAAATTTGTGTCATGGGGTTAGACATCTCTTTTTTTCGTCAAGTGTATCAGTTTAAGAGCATCATGCTAGCTGAACCTGGGAATAGCCCATCACAGCAAATATTAGCACAAATATTAAATATTAGTCCCAAGATTTTGTGCTGATCATTACAACGTTTTTGGGAGCCGGATGATATGGCTTACCTTAACGACAACGCAGTTTACGTATTATTATTTAAGTCATGGCCGCCACATGCTGGCATCCGTCCGTCACAAGGTGACGATGGTGTGGAATTCGCAGGACGAAATCCACAAGGCCTGGGATTATTCTTCTAGGATTGTAAGCTGGTTCCCAACAGCAAATCGCCTCCCGCCACGCCGATGGATAACCACAAGGGAGCATCATGTTCTTGACATTATTATGTCATGTTCATTTTAAAAAAAGTTTGAAAAAAAATTATTTTTTTAAAAATTAACATGACATAATATTTTATTAATAAATATATATACAGATGAGAAACAGAATGTTTCAGACAAGTAATACTTAATCCGCATATGGGAACGTATCCCTTATACAACTTATGCGGTAATCAACAAGCCGCAACCTAGCTTTAACCACAAGACAACACAAGTTTTTATCTAGTAGCAGCCATATTTCAAGACAAGGTCAATGGTAATTTTTCGCCACACTGTGCGCAGGCCTATGTCCATAGTTTTGCTGGGTACACCTCTGCGGTGTACGGAACCACTTGCTTGTTTGTTTTTAAAATAATCTAAAATCCCAAAACTGTGAACAAATATCTCCCGATCTCCTCAGATTATAAAATGGATACATTTACTTTTACCCTCCCAGGCAGATTATGTGCAAGCAGTGTTTTTCGGGCATCTCGCTGGGGGAATACGTTAACCCCACACCCTGCGTAAAAGAAGGTGTACAATACTTTCCAAAACTTGTCTATAGTATAAGCCAGGCCTGCACACCATACGGCCCGCCAACACCCACTTTGCGGCCCGCGAAGTAACGAAATATTCTTTACTATTTTCTTAATAAATCCTCCCCCTCCCTACGTCCTATTATCTTTTGGCCCGCACACGTTTTTCATAAAGTTTTACGGCCCGCCTTACATTTTGAGTTGTGCGGGCCTGCTATAAGCAAAACTAAATTATAAAGAAAACTTAATTGTGATTGTTATCATTCGATGTCACTTTCAGACAATTTTCGGGTGATATTGGGGCAAGAGTCGGAGCTAAGGGGGGGGGGGACAGATGTCCCCCAGGTGCCATACTAGTGGGCGCCAAAATGGGCTTAAATGGTATGAAAATAACGGGTTTCGTAGTTGAGGGGGGGAGGTTACAAATGAATTTTTCCCCCTAAAAACACTCTATCTATGCCACTGCATAGTGCGTATAAAGAAAGGGTATGGCTGGGGGTTACCGGAAATTTGATCGAAAGAAATTTCGTCGACGGAAAATTGATCGACGGTAATTTGATCGAACGGAAATTTGGTCTACACTAGACGGAGAACAACGGGAGGGTTGTTAGTTAAAGATTTAAGTGTCACTTGACAGGTAAATCTCATTGTCACATTCGTCACTAGGGGGATCAGTCCTGAGATTCTCATTGTCACATTTGTCACTAGGGGGATCAGTCCTGAGATTCTCATTGTCACATTTGTCAATAGGGGGATCAGTCCTGAGATTCTCATTGTCACATTTGTCACCGGGGGGATCAGTCCTGAGATTCTCATTGTCACATTTGTCACAAGGGGGATCAGTCCTGAGATTTTCATTGTCACATTTGTCACCAGACATGGAAATATTTAAAACTCTTTGCTAACCTGCAAAAAGCACCAATTTTGCTTTGTACCCAGTGCAATTTTGCTTTCTTCCCCGTGTAATTGCTTATTTAAAAGCCTTTACTGTAAATAAGTGTGTAGAGGTTGATATAATTTTTTGCAAAACTGTAATTACCTGGTATTGAAAGATGTTGAGCTTAGGGCATCTGGTCTGAATAGGGTTTAGAAATGGAAGCTTCTTGTTAATTGATATTCCATATTTTATGAACTGGTACTGACACCTTACAAAGCCTATTTTAAGTTTGTCTTTACTTAGTTTGTTTTAATTTTCAACTTTTCAGTTCCTGTTCTGATGACAAAGAAAAATCAACTAATATGGGATCTTGCCATGTAATGCTTGACTGGTTGGACTTTTTAACAAAGGTTAGCCTGTGGTGTATACAGCCAGGGCTGGATTAACCTCTAGGCAAACAAGGCACGTGCCTTGGGCACCACGCGTTTGGGGGCACCACAAGTCCTCAATAATTTTTTTTTGGAACAAATTTAAGTCCAGAAACAAATGAAAATTGAACAAGTGCTATGAAAATGAAGAAATACATTATAATAAAATTCACATTCAAGTTTGGTACAATCTTGAATGCTTAAAAATTAAGCGCATAAAATTTTTTAAAAAACTCCTGGTAAATGGTAATGAGCAAAATGCGGACCATGCGGACTCACTCGGCTTGTAAATAAATAATGCGGTCATATTCGAATTTTAAAAATGTTTGGGAAGTTTTATTAAAAAATTTAAACCATTTTTATATTTTCAATAAATAATATTAAAATAATAACATTAATTAATTGATTCGACCGGGAACCCTTTAGTAATAGACACAAAATGAGCATGTGAACAGGAAAACGTGTGCTGATTTGTATTCTTCACTAGTAGATCACTTGCATAAATCTAGGAATGAATTTGAAAGATTTGAAGAAGCTGCAAAAATAATAACACCAAGTGTAGATTATAAGTCAACTTTGACCCATAATCATAAACGAACGACAGTGGTCATTGATGGTTATGCCCCTGAGGTATCTCTGAATGCCATAGACAAATTTCGTATATCTGCATTCTACGCCATTGTTGAACAACTTGAGACAGAAATGAGTAGACGAGGACAAGTATATAATGATGTAGTTCGATTTTCTTGTTTGGTCGATGTGTCACTATCACAAACATCTCAGTGCTGTGAAGAACTAATAAATGCTTATCCTAAAGATCTGAACAATAATTTATGTACTGAACTACAACAGTTTCATTTATATATTCGCCACAAGTTTGCTGCATCAAAATCGGAAAACAACACGTTCAATCATGGAGAATTATACAAAGTAATATTTAGAGACAACATCGAGTGTGCCTTTCCAAATGTTGAAATCGCCTTGCGCATATTTTTAAAATTAATGGTTACTAACTGTTCAACTGAGCGCTCTTTTTCTCAGTTGAAACGTACAAAAAATCCAAATAGATCAACAATGAAACAAGAAAGGCTCGATTCCTTATCTCTGCTTATGATCGAGGCAGATGTGTTGCGCAAAATTAACTTTGACGATATACTCAAAAACTTCGCTAGATGTAAATCTAGGAAAAAAAACTTTAAAATGTAAATGACAATATCTTTTTGATTTTTTCATCTAATAAAAAATAAAGAATTTTTGTTTATTATTATTTCAAAATTTATTAACTATTAATTTTAATACAGAAATACTTTATTGTAGGTTTTATATAAGTGATAGTAATACAAACTACAAACATATTTGTTAACAATTGTTTTCTTTGAATAATATTGAACATACCAGCGGTCACGGTCAGTGAAAGATCAGAGGCCCCGGGCAGAAGGGGGCACCCATGTGGGTTTGTGCCTTGGGCACTAAAATGGCTTAATCCGGCGCTGTTTACAGCTCGTTAAAAACTCCAATTTCTTGGTCAGCTTAAGTTTGTAACTTATTAAAAATAAGTTTTTTAAACTTGTTTGAGTTATTTGAGTCACCATTTTTATATCCATTAATCATATTCCCAATGGAATGGCAGTATTATACAGCCAAGTGGAGATGGCAGTATTGTGAAGACGAATTGATATGACAGAAGCCTGCATTGGACAAACAAGTTGAGATGGCAGTATTGTACAGAAAACTTGAGATGGCATTATTGTAATGGCAAGTTGATATGACAGTAACCTGTATTGGAAAAACAAGTTGATATGACAGGATCCTATATTGGACAAACAAATTGAGATGGCAGTATTGGAGAGACTAATTGCCCAAAGAGGTTACAAGTTGGGGAGTTGTATCACTGATCAAGAGTTTGGCTGAATTTAATTTTCAATGCAATGATGGCAATAAATTGTGTAACTTGCTGGAAACATTTATTTTATTGTATTGTATACTTCTCATTGTATTTGTTGTACTTCATGGATTCAATGGCATGATTTCAAAACTCAGTGCTGTATTTAAGATTGGTTAGGATATACAATATACTATCATTAC
Organism: Omphiscola glabra; assembly: GCA_964017045.1. Taxonomy (NCBI): domain Eukaryota; kingdom Metazoa; phylum Mollusca; class Gastropoda; family Lymnaeidae; genus Omphiscola; species Omphiscola glabra. The sequence goes on from OZ024800.1 coordinate 22,352,532, forward strand.
TTTACAATGGTCAATTTACGATAATTTATTTTTTTTAAGCGATAAATTATCGTTAATGGTATACTGAAAAATAACAGATTGCTATTGTTAAATTACAATAAGTTGATAACGATTAATTATCGCTAGGTCCAAGTACTCACAATAAAATTACTGACAGCTTGTGCTTGTACACGATAATTTAACGTTTCCTGCGGGTTCTTTTACGATAGATTATTTTAGATTTATAGTGTGGGTTTAGGATGAGATATGTGATAGGGGGGCCTCTAATAATAAATAAATTGGTATCTGAAAGGACCTGTCAAACACATTGAATATAACGTCATATGTGCGTGGTCCCGATTGTGTGGATGTGTTCTTTTCACGTACTGGTATACGTCGTTACTGTTAAAAATAAAATGTAGAATCGTGTCTTTAATTCCAAACACATTGTCCATAATATTTACTGGCGTTAATCGCTCCAAATGTCTTAGAAAGAGCCATTATAACGTACGCCCCAGCGAACTATCCAGCTGTAAGTTAATCTCGATTGCAGTTTCTGATGATCGTTCACATGCACAATGCGCCGGTTGTCTTACTTGATCAAGACCATTATTGTTTATATATGACAGATTGCTCGTTGCTTTTGTTCAGCTAATGCTCAAAACGGCAATTGATCAACCCAGAATACTTTATCTCCCCCAAAAAAATAAATGACTGCAGGTGTTTACATTGCCATAAAAGCCACCAGGCATGACTGCAAGGATTTATCTTGCCATAAAAGCCACCAGGTCCTCAGGTCTGTCGCCCAGTGGTAAAGTTTTCCAGAACAAACAGGTCACTCAGGGACTCACATTCGTCTGCAGAAGCTTCAAAACTTCTCATCTTTAGTAAGCCATGGCCGGAAGACACGAAATGGGTTCAGCAAGAAAGTTTCACATCCGTGCTTTTCTTACATTGGTGAGTCATGGATATCTGTACACCTACTTTAAGTTTAAGTTTGCAAACAAGAGCCAACACTGTTAAAGTTAAACACTTTATAAAATTCGGAAAAAAGTGAAATACATTTTTCTTGGCTTGTTCTGAGCTTAAAAAAAAAAAAATCTGGTATATGTACCGTATACGAACTTATTTTGAGTCGCATTTATTCTGTATATATATACGTGGGTAAGAATATATACTATTTTAAACTGTAGAGTTTCATTTAAATGATTGAATGGCTGCGGATTATAAAACTGAAGGGTGAAACGTTAAATTCCCCCAAACATCATTCAAAAACAGTTAAACTTTATATCGAGAATAATTCAATTGAAAAGTATTACCAAAAAATAAGGGGTAAATCAATTGTAATTTTAAAAATGCTGGTATATATCGGTACCGGGTTTATATATTTTTTTTATTCTAATACGTCTAGATTCCTCTACAAAACCGCCCCCCCTCCCCCACAACTCGACGTGGTTTTCTATTAATAGAGCTTCTTTGCATGACGTCTGAACGCGGATAAATAGGTGGACTTTTTTTTTTTAGGGGGAGGCGACTATTATTCGGTCTTATTATTGAGTTCCTCTGTCACACGGCGAACTTCATGCGTACAACGTCACGTGTATTCCGGGATCCGGCAACTGCCTGTTCCTACCAGTGGATTATTTCTTGACAGAAACGGTTTAACGAAGGCAATACACTCTCAATACGACATAGGGCAATATGTTTCGTTGCATATTATAGAAAATGAGACGTTAATTTTTTTTTTTTAAAACACTTTGGGTATTTTATTAAAAATACCCGAAGTGTTAAAAAAAAGAGTTAACTTGTTATTTTCTATAATATGCAACGAAATCTACTTTCTCAAAATACCTCCGACCCTTTTTAAAAAAAAAAAAGACCCGGTTAAGCCCATAACTATATATATTAGGTTTTACAATATTGCAGATCTGCACTGATGCGGTCAATTTATGACAGCATTCATGTTGGGGGTTTCAAGGTTTCTTTGAAACATGATAACGCACATTTACGGTCTCTTCTCTGTGTTTATGAGCGTGACAATTATAACTTATGCTTGATTCGAGCTCAATACTTCCAAGTAGCGGCTTCATTTGGGTAGGGCAGGGTAGGGCTTTTCCCCTCCCCACCCCTGAATTTGCAGGTTTTATTTAAATTGCTATGTACTGTGGCGCCTCCGGTAATAAACAACTTAAAAAGCCGACCAAGTTTTGGTTTTGCCCCCCCCCCCTTTTTTAGAAAAAACCTGAAATGACGCCCCTGCTTCCAAGAACTTTAATCAAACAAGTTTGGGAGAACCCTAGATTTTACTCTTGCACAGTGGCGTGGCTAGGGGGAGCACGGACCCCACCGGGTGACACCATTTCAGGGGGTGACACCAAATTGAAAATTTGCATATTTACAGAGCACACGCTGCTCGGTCTAACCGAATTTTATAAAAGGATAACCGCTTACACGTAAATTTTCCACACATGGTACCAATCCAAATGCGTGCTTTATTAAATATTCAAGGTTGATGCGTCAGAAGTAAGATGACCCTATAATTAGGTCAGAAAAACACAGTTTCGACCTTGATTTAACGCCGATTGAAGCGTTCAGTAACTTTCGTAAGTGACGGGATGCAATATTTATCTAAATTCTGAGAAATAAAGCTTTCCATTAATACAAAATACGATATGGTACACTAATCGACTTACAAGGATTGAAACATTTTTAAAATGACTTTATACCCACTTATAGGGTTAACAAAATAATATTTTACAGAATTTTCGAATATATTTTGATACTTAATTTAAATTTATTAACATTTTTAATAAGCGGTTTTTTGTAACCAATTAGGCCTATATCGAAACCCAGAAATACTCAAAAATAGAATACGTTCGCCGTTTAGTCACTAGCACCGCACTTTAACATTTGAGCACGATCGTCAACCAGCATAAGGTCTTTCACTCGCTTTTTTTTTTTTTTTTTTTGCGATTTTACGTTTATCTGCTACTTTCTCTTTGGGCGGATCTACTTGAGGAAGTTAATCTTACACATCAGTATCTGCAGACTTAAGGCTTTACTCTGGACAAAGTGGTGACCAACCTAGAAGGTTTAAGACTGGTTCAGCGCTGTCACCTGATGGAACATGCTATTGAAAAGTCACTTTTAAAATTAGATCAAAGTGGAATTCCGGTAGACAAAAGATTAAGGTTAAAGAAGATAGTGGCGTAAATATTTACGACCCACCGTGGGTCCATCAAGGCGCATTCTGACCTGGCTCTGCTTTCAATTAAAAGTAATAAGGTGAAGGATATTGATTTTGATCAAGTGATTGACACGTTCCGCAGTTTTTAAGACCAGGAAAGGAACATTTTAAATATAATAAATTTAATGTAAAAATAACTTGACGTTTTTCCAGTTCCTGAAAATATTTACCTCCTAGCTTTCAATTAATTTGTCAATGTTCTTGTCGTTGTTACACTGTGGTCCACTGTGGACTTATTTTAACTAGAAGGCATCGATCGCGGAAGTAAGGAGTCAGGAAGGAAGGGGGCGGGGTTTACACCATGAGTTAACCACACAGGGTGACACCAGCCCCTAGCTACGCCACTGTTTTTGCATAAGATGCATTGTTTAATATTCCACATATTAATGTGGAAAGTTAAAAGTAGCATTTTTTTTAAGTTGGGGAAAGCAAGAAATGAAGCGTCAGACCGAGTGCAATATCAAAAGAGCATATTTTTTTAAATTTTATTTTTCATTTATCTAAAAATATTTCTTTAAAAAAACAGGTGTTTTCATGCGCAGCTCTAGCTCAGTATCAGACCTATCCACAACCATCCGCCTACCCAGCATCGACTGGCTACCAGGGCTATGCGCAGCCATCGCCAGCTTACCAACCTTCCATTGGCTACCTGCCATATTCTCAGGCCAGCTACCCCGCGTACGGACAACAGCCTTCCTACGGACAACAGCCTGCCTACGGACAACAGCCCACCTACGGACAACAGACTGCCTATGGACCCTATGGGTATAGCGCGATGAGGCGTCTCGTGCAGTCGGATGTGAAAAATTGTACCGACGTCGACTGCGGACAAGATGTAAGTCTGGTACATTAACGAAGTCTTTATATTTATACATGTATTTTGTAAGCAGTTATTTGCCCTAACCAATTGTCTCATTCAGTTGATGACGTTACAAGTCCTGTTAAATTAGACTCGGCTTGCCGCATGTTCAACTACTCTTGACTAAATATTTAACAATCACCACCATTTTGTACAGGAGTCCACCCACCCCCACACCTCCCCCGGACACAAGGATTATCAAAGCACCTTGCAAAAACATAACTTGGCATGGCAGCTCAACCATCAATCGGCCCCCCTCCACCTTACACTCTCCATTCCCAGCCCCCCCCCCCCCCCAACCCTCGAAAGAAAATAGCGCCGTTCAAAATGTACCAGATGCTCCAGGACATTTCTATCGGAAACGTGGGGTCCACATTGAAACCTAGGGTCCACATTGAAAACTAGGGTTCACATTGAAACCGAGGGTCCAAATTGAAATAGTGATTTTTTTAATTGGCAAACGAAAGACCCCGTAATTTTATTTATTTTTTTAAAATATAATAAATAGATAAAATAAAGTAAATAAGTAAATATTTTGTTTTTAAAAGCTAAAAACTATAAATCTCAATAAATGACTATCTAAAAAAAATAGCAGGAAGAATAAAGCTTGTAAAGATGCGGAAGAGAAAAATAACTACTACAACATTCCAAGAGGTTGCTAACCCCCCGGTATCCTAAGAGCTACATGGTTAGAATACAAATAACTTTTTATTTTTAAGCTGGTTTCTATTTTGCTTAAAACCAGATGTCTACAAACCCAATGATAACAATAATTGTTCATTATCTCCTTTTTTCAGGAATGCTGTGTGACTACCCCCCGTGCGTCCATCTGCGTCAAACTGGTTCTCGATAACGCAACGGATCCACTAAGTAATGTTATCATCAAAAACAACTCTTAGTTTTATATCATTTTTTAACCATTAGCGAATCCATCCGTACACATTCCATATTAATATGTACCATGTATTGCACACGTTAAAAATAATACAGTATTAGTATTACATGTTCCATGAAATGAATACGTGGTCAATAAAACAACACTAATATAATCCAGATTTTCTCACGGTAATGTATGGCAGATTCGGTGTATACCAACATATAATTTTAATATTTCAAAAATGAAAGAAAGATTGATAAACAAATAGTCAGGAATATGTGTAGTTAACATGGCTTTTGTTGTTGTCCTTTGAGAAAATGGTTGTTCTTTCTTTGTTAGAAACAGAGTAAAAATGTATTAACAATTTATGTTTAAGTTAAGAAATTAATACGAAACAAAATCCTTGAAGTTAATATTGAGCTCATCAATCGACGTTGTGCTCTGACATCTCACAGTCTCCCCTCTTATCATGATCCAACATCTCACAGTCTCCCCTCTTATCATGATTTAACATCTCACAGTCTCCCCTCTTATCATGATCTAACATCTCACAGTCTCCCCTCTTATCATGATCTAAAATCTCACAGTCTCCCAATCTTTTCATGTTCTAACATCTCCAAGTCTCCCCCTCTTATCAAGTTTTAACATCTCCCAGTCTCCCCCTCTTTTCATGCTCTAACATCTCGCAGTCTCTCCTTCTTATCATGCTCTAACATCTCACAGTCTCCACTCTTATCATGCTCTAACATCTCACAGTCTCCCCTCTTATCATGATTTAACATCTCACAGTCTCCCCTCTTATCATGATCTAAAATCTCACAGTCTCCCAATCTTTTCATGTTCTAACATCTCCAAGTCTCCCCCTCTTATCAAGTTTTAACATCTCCCAGTCTCCCCTCTTATCATGCTCTAACATCTCGCAGTCTCTCCTTCTTATCATGCTCTAACATCTCGCAGTCTCTCCTTCTTATCATGCTCTAACATCTCGCAGTCTCTCCTTCTTATCATGCTCTAACATCTCGCAGTCTCTCCTTCTTATCATGCTCTAACATCTCGTAGTCACCCCTTTGTAGTATGCTCTAGCATTTCGCAGTCTCCCCTCTTATCTTCAGATAACATCTCACAGTCTCCCCCTCTTATCATTCTCTAACATCCCAGTCTCCCCCTCTTATCATGCCCTACCGTTGCAGGCCAAAGATTTTGCCAGAGACAGAAAGTCTGCACCTCAGATTCCGACTGTTTCAGTCCGCGCGGCTGCTGCGTGTACAACAACTACGTCACTTCCGACGTGACCAGCCAGCCGTCACCAGACTACTACAAGTACCCGCCCAGCTCTAAACCTGGTCAGATCGTGCCGCCCCTGGTTGGTGTCTGTGTAGCCCCAGTCCCTGATAAAGGAAGTATGTCCTTTTACATTTTGGTTTGCTTTGTTTTCCTTTTTTTTTAAAACGCCTATCATACGTAAGAAATTTATAGCAAAATGTAGGAGAAAACTTACAAGAAAGACAGAATAGAACAGCAGAAATTTAGCCTGAAAGGCTATAACAAAAGAAGACAGCGAACATTTAGCCCGTGAGTTTTTAACAGACAAAACTTCAGACATTTAGTATGAAAGTCTTCTATGACCAAACAGTAAACATATAGCCTGAAAGTATGTAACGAAAGAAAACAGCAGACATTTAGTCTAAAAGTCTTCAACGAACCAAAACAGGAGACACTTAGGCAGACAGTGTTTAACAAAACAAAAAAGCAGACATATAGGCCGAAAGTCTTCAGCGAAACAAAACGGAAGTACTTGAGGCTGAAAATCGTAAGCGAAATTAATAGCAAACATCTAGGCTTAAAGTCTTCAACTGCAAAAAGGACAACATAAGATAAACGAGGGCATACTATAAAATCACACCTACGCTTCTTCTTCTTTTTCTATATATTAAGGGCCCACGATCAATTTATTGATCATTATGACTCCTATGAATGCAATGTTTCTGTGCCTGGTGTTGATGAGGATATTTCACTGGTTACAAGAGTAACTGTGTGATGGTATCATGCACTGGGGGTTGGAAGGCCTGAGGCAATAGACGCAAATGAGTCAAGTGTTGTCGGCTCAACTGTTCCTTTTGAAAGATTGTTCCAGTCCCTGATTGTCTTTGGTAGGAATGAGCAGTTCCAATACAGGCTTCTCGCTGGTATGAGCCGGAACTGCCTGTCATGGCCCCGTCGCTGTCTTATATGGGGGAGAGGGACGAGTTTCTGTTTAATGCCAGAGCAGTGGACTAGCCCATTATTTATCTTGTAAATCATGGAGAGCCTGGATAGTCGTCGTCGTTCCTCCAATAGAGACCAGCCCAGTGTTTCCAGCATGCTGCCAACACTAGAGGTATTCCTGTAGCGGTTCAGGACAAAGCGTGCTGCCCGTCGCTGTACTGCCTCCAACCTGTCGATGCTCTTCTGAGTGAATGAGTCCCAGACCGAAGATGCATAATCTAAAAGCGGCCGGACAAAGGCTTTATAGGCTCTTTCTTTCACACCGGAGTTGCTGATCTTTAGATTACGCCTTAAGAACCCCAGGGTCTTGTTTGCCTGGTTGCACACATTGTTAATATGCTCGTCCCAGCGGACATCTCTCTGAATGGTAACACCCAGGTACTTTACGGAGGAAACTGACTCAAGTAAATGACCATGCAATTCATAGTGGTAACGTAGAGGAGTACAACTTCTAGAGACTGATTGTGTCTGGCACTTGGCTGGATGAAATTCCATGTCCCAGCTCGCCTCCCACTCAGCTAACCGATTGAGATCCTCTTGTAGCTTGATTTGGAGTTGACTAAAAATTATTCACATCTAACAGTCAACAGGAAATTCTTTGTAAGGATAAAATCTAACGAATAATCTAAAATTCTGGGCTAGAACCGGTAGGGGGGGCGTGTCACAGTCATATCATGTGAATCAGTTATGAGTCTGTTTTGATAATTGTGTCAGTGATCGATAATGTTTTCCGTTTGGAACTTCCCCATATATCGCACCACCTTGACTCAGCCACGAATGCGCTATGACGTATTTCCGGGTGGTGACAATTATTGTTATGAACGACATCAAGGTATTTTTTGTTGACCTGGGTATGCATCTTGGGTGGTGGACAGGAGTTTCCTTCCTTATGGCGTGAAAGCCATTATTGCTGGTTTGATTTACTGTTTAAGTAAGTACAGACTACTTGTTTTGATCCAAACCATCTCGTGAATTTCTTTGAAGCGTGAATGGTTTACAGAACATCAGCCTTGTAGGGGCCTGAGAACGAAACAGGGCTTTAGACTCATAAATTGTTTTCTCTGACCGTAAGGAGGGGACCTACCCCCCAGACGACTATTTACCAAAGGGAGCGGTTTGTCGAAGCAGCTATATGGATCCTAACAATCCGCTACAATGAGGGCGCATCAAGGTAGCCATACCAGACAACAATTTGCCACATTGCCTGCTTCGTCAAACCAGACGCACTCAAGTCACACCAGCCAACAGCCATAACCTAATGGAGGGGACCTACCCCCAGACGATCATTCGCCACAACCTACTGGGTAGAAAGATATTTTATCAGCACCGAAATGTAGTTAATAACAGTTTAAAATATTTCAATAAACACTGTAGTGGGCTGTAATACCGTCTTGTCATAAAGTTAAGGTTATAATTAATCATTTCTCATGTATTTTCAGCCTGCGTTATTTCAATAGATCCTCTGAATACCAAATGTCCATGTTTAACTGGAGCACCCTGCGTTCCCACTTTGCCTGGTTCAATAATTGGTAAGATACTTTATCATTGTACTGGTCTATTCCACTGTTTCTATTATTATGCTAATCTCTTCCGCTGTTTCTACTACGGTGCTTAAGTATATTCCAATGTTTCTATTATTGCGCTAAGTTGTCACCTATCCTTATTAGATTGGTTTCTTTCATCAACATCTTTTACACGCCATACCCCGTAATCACACCGTATTGAAAAAATGTCCTTTACCATTAGCAATGTAAACTTTAATCCAGAAACATATCTATCACGCTGTACAATGAATCAAACACATCTATAACGCAGCTTGCCATAAGTAGGAGAATAATGCACAACTATTCACTACAAATGTCTTTCATATACTGCCGAAGTATAATGCACATAGGTCAAGGACAGCCTAGTTACTATGCTATATATATACAATCAGTATATGACACCAACTTAATGGCGGGAAAAGCGTTCCCTCATTAAGTATTCGATCTCTAAACACACTGCGCACCAAAAAGCACAATATTCTGTGCACTACTATTACTAGTGAATACCCATACTCAACATTAGTGTATTCCAGGTTCCCATTAACGAGGCAGTCTATTCTTTATTTACTTTATTACATTGCTTTTCTTCAATTTTCTGTTATAGTGCTAGTCTATTCCACAGTTAATATTTTTATGCTACTCCATTCCATTTTTTTCTGTTTTCTACTGGTCTGTCTCTAAGATACATTTGAAAACTTACTCACCGTGTCATTCTTTGCTTTATTCTCTTTAATGTGTACATTTCATGTGTTACAGGGACTTGTACTCCTCAACCAGCTGCACGGGGTTAAGCATCTCAATCACAAGTAAAAACCACGTATGATTTAAATAAATATTAAACAATTATCTTTCAACAAATTATTGGCCTCTTCGTTGCTATTTTGCGGTTTGCTTCCTGTAATTGATAAATTGCTTTAAAAACTAAACTTGAGAATTGTTTCCCCTAGAGGTGAGTAGCCAGGTCTGACCGCCAGAATATCTGGTGCCATAGCAAACTGTGAGCTGCTTGCGCCCACCCCTCCCTCACCTCCCCATAAACAAACAAAAAATCTACAAATTCAATAGACATAACTTGAAATTGATAAATTTGCTTAAATTTTCAATTCAGAATAAGTAATACATTATTGTTTTATTTATACAAGTATCGTAAGTTTAATAAATCTTTGAATATCTTTCACAAAAAGCAACAGATTTTTCCACATAAATAAATAATTTTGAACACAGGAAAGGAACATCTGAGTGTGAGAATGGCGAAATTTTATATAGTCTAGCACAAGGGTGGGCAAACTACGTCCCGCGGGCCACAAGCGGCCCGGCATTTGATATTATGTGGCCCTTGAAGGCATTTTTTTTTTTAATTACTTAGTTTTTTAAGTTATTTTGTTGAATTTGACAGAATTTCATGTACCGTACCGTTATGATTGTTTTAACAATGTTTGATCAACTTTCTAATTCTCTATTTTTTTAAAACAGTCCTTGACTTTTGTCATGTAAGGCTAAAAAGCGAATTTACCGATTTTAACATAGAGAAATGTTTATCGGCATAAAATTGGACATAATATACATCCGCCCCCCCCCCCCACAATAGCCATTACATTTGTCAATGTGGCCCGCCGCACAAAAAGTTTGCCCACCCCTGGTCTAGCACAAGGGTCACCAAAGTTGTGTGAGATCAGTATACTCATACATTGCCAGAGAATATCACAGCAAATTCCTAGCTTTCTCTCGTATCTGTAGAATTATATTCTCTCAAAATACTTCTGTTCTCAGCACAACTGAACTTGCCGCGGGGCTGGTAGTCGGTAGTGTTAATTCCAACCGCGGTGACCATGATTTTTTAATATCCCTGTATGTTTCCAACACTCCTCTTTCTTTCACCCATTTACTGCCCAGTGTGTGGTAGTTATCAGACTATAATATATTAGCGGGAATAGGTTTAATGGAAATTGGTTCTTATTTCATAATTTTATTTAAACCAACTTTTCCTCAAGACAACAGCCTCAGGTTACTTGGTAGGTTTTTTAAATGTTGTCATCATTTGTTAATTATTTATTATTTAAATACATTTTGTTTTATGTTGATCTGAGTTCGAGTTTGAACCACCTTAAATTTCACCAGTAACTTTATGTTTATCAGTGATAGACTGTGATAATGTGATCTGTACGTCCACTCAATATAAATTTATATCAATAGCAAATAAACGTCTTCAAAACAAAGTGACCGCAGATTGTATTATAAACGTCGGTCATCTACTTATAGTAGTTAACATCTTTTGCACCACCTTAACTCGATCCCACTAGGCCAAGCGGTTCTCAACCTGTGGGTCGCGACCCCTTTAGGGGTCGAACCAACCTTTCCCAGGGGTCGCCTAAGAAATCAGAAAACATATTTACTCTACAGTTATGAAGGAGCAAAGAAATTAATTTTGTGGTTGGGGGTCGCCAGAACACGAGGGTCTGTGTTTAAGGGTCGCGGCATTAGAAAGGTTGAGAAACACTACACTATAGGCACTGCCATGCAAGTAGTTATTGTATTCATTATACATACTGTTTGTTTATTTATTTCCTATTAAGTTTACGCATTGTACGATTTTGAGACGATATTGTAACGATTTTAGGAGTTCGAGGGTAAACAGGTCTGTAATAAACACGAAGATCCTGAAACAATAATATAAAATTGAAAATATTTAAACTAAAGCACATAGCAGCCAGTAGGTCTACGCACGTGTGAAGATCTCCTAGTATTCTAAACATAAAATTGAAATTAAAATTGTAGCACAACGTCTCGTGTTCCATACGTTTTATCAAGCAAGTTCAAGTACTGTGCGGGCGCCGGATGAACTGGCCTGGTTGGCCGGATCCGGCCCGCGGGTCGTAGTTTGGTGACCCTGGTCTAGCATATATATAAGAATGAGCTATAGGGACATAACGCCAAAGAGCCGAAAATGTTTTGATACGTTCGGACTCTTAAAAACAAACATAGTTATTTTCCATTATTTTACGGAAATCGAATAAATTTACATGCGCAAAAAATATTATATTTCCGCTTTTATTATAGCAAAAGTTTAAGTATTATTATTATAAATTACAAATACATATAAAGAAACAACTAACGAACTATCTTAAGCATTTCATATGCATTTAAAAGTTATGAAAAAAAAATGAAATAGAAAAAATATGATCAAAGAAATACACAGTGATCACATTTATCGGGAAAACCTAAACATCAGTTGTTGTTAGTGCGTTCTTTAGCGCGTTGTCAATAAGGCGAAATAAAATTAAAATTAATTAGTTCTAAATAATCACGCAAATGACGTCATAGTGCGAATTGCCTATTTAGCCAAAGCTAAAAGTTATCTGATTTAATAAAAGAGCGTGACAAAACTGATGATGTACATTCCCCTTCTTATAAGTAAAATTAATAAATAGCATTGAAACTTAAATACTAATTTAGCTTTGTATTTTTAACATTTAATAAGTTTGTACTTTTATTCATTCCAAAAAAAAACTTTTATGAAATTTATAAAGTAGTAAAAACTCTACATTTGAAAATAATTTTAATAAGAATATGCCTTTTAATTAAATTGGTGTAGCAAAACTAAATAGCCAAATAGCATTTTTAATGCACTTATCACTGATCTAGATAAGAAATAAGCATATTAAATGCACAAAAAAAATCGTCTGCGTAAGTAAGGGGACTACAATCCAGTGGATGCTTTATTTATTTTTTTTAAACTCTGTGTAGCCCACTATACACTATATATTTATTTTGCCCAGTGCAGCACAAGATAAGCCTCAGAATAAATTTGATCAATAATTAACCTTCTTCGATACATTTATATCGATGGTAGGAAATTGAGTTCATGCATTTTTACTTGGATGACAATATCTTTCAATCCAATGACAATTCAGTTGTAAAAAAAAAAGAAGATATATTCTCGTTTTACATATGAACATATGTTAACCAATTAATTAAGAAAATCAATGACTTTAACAAAACATAAAAATGTTTTCATAATTATCCCCAGGGATATCAAAACCCAATCACTTTACACAAGTGAAAATTTAATTTTAAAAGTAGAGATTTTATTAGATAGAAAGACAGACATACAGGCAGACAAATACACAGATAGATGATAGGTAGATAGAGATGTAGATAAAAGATAGCTAGACGGATGGATGGATGAATGAAAGGATGGATGGATGGTAGGGTGGGTGGGTGAGAGGATGAATGGATGGATGGACGGATGGAAAGATAGGTAGGTAGAAAGACAGGTAGGCAGGTAGGTTGGTAGGTAGGTAAGTAGGTAGATAGATATGTAGGTAGGTAGGTAGGGAGATAGGTAGATAGATGGGTAGATAGATACAGACCTGTTTACTCTTACGATTTTGGCGTACAATGTACGATTTTGATGTGTATACATTATATATGCTGAGTGTTTTTTTACTATTAAGATACTGTATTGAACGATTTTGTGATGAAATTGTACGATTTTAAGATTTTGAGGGTAAACAGGTCTGTAGATAGTAGCTGGATTGGTAGATAGTTAGGTAGGTAGGTAGGTAGGTAGGTAGGTAGGTAGGTAGGTGGGCAGGTAAGTAGGTAGGCAGGCAGGCATGTAGATGGTAAATAGGTAGATAGTAGATGATAGATAGATATGTATATAGATAGATTAACAGGTAGACAAACAGACAGGCAGACAGACAGACAGAGAGACAGACGGAGAGACAGAAAGAGAAACAGTCAGAGAGATAAACAGACAGACAGAGATGTAGACAGGGAGACAGACAGAGAAACAGACAGAGAGACAGACAGAGAGACAGACAGAGAGACAGACATAATGACAGAGAGATAGACAGAGAGACTGACAGTAAAACAGAATGAGAGACAGCTTGAGAGACAAACATAGAGACAGAGAGACAGACAGACAGACAGAGAGACATATAGACCGGCAGAGAAACAGAGAGACAGAAAGAAAGACAGACAGAGAGAAAGAGAGATAGACAGAGAGACAGAAAGAGAAACAGACAGATAGGGAGACAGACAGAATGACAGAGAGACAGACTGTCAGACAGACAGACAGATCATCCTTGAATAATTGCAAAAAAGTTATCTTAATTCGGTAAACTATATCTGTACATATATAAGTATATCCCGTATGTGCTTCTATACCATCAATCCAAAGTGATGAAAATTGTGTGAATTGTAAAAAAATTCAAATGTTTCTGAATTATTACACACATTTTACAATATTCCGTTTTGGGACCGGGGACCTAAATTCTTTTTTCCCCCTTTTATGAGCTAAATATAATTTTCGTATGCGTTCCTATACCATTCATCCGATTGCGATACAACTTTGGTAAGTTGTTCTGCGCACAAATGGTTTCTGAATTAGCTTATCCATTTTGAAATATTCCTTATCGGACTGGAGCCCCATTTTATTTTTTGTTATATGAGCTACACAAATATAATTTCAATCAGTGCTATTGCATGGGTGGCTAGAAATCAATCGAATACAAACGACATTTCAGTTTGTGTGTGACATAAGTACAAACATTTTAAATTTTACGTTTGGGGCCGGGGGCCTTATTTTAAAAATAATAAATATTTGAGCTATCTAAATATAATTTAAAACAGAGCTACTGTTGGGTGGGTCAATCGCTACAAGTGTGTGGACTAAATTTTGAAAATACACGCTTCTCACGTGGACAGCTATATGTTGCCTGCTCACGCGTTGAAAAAACGTTTCATTTATTTGTGTACGCACTAGACGAAAAAAAAACAATAAATATTTTCTATTTAAAAATTACTTTAAAACTTAATTAAAACACAAACACTTTTTTCATTGAGTGGCATGCAACGCATGCCGGGTTCTCGCTAGTATAGTATAAACCGTCTTTTAATAGTCACCATTTTATGCACATCACACCTAATGTTACATTTACTTTAAGCTGCGCGACTGCGCGGCCGCGCAGCTACCTCACAGATGCCGCGCAGCAATTTTGAGCATCCGCGCAGCAAATTTTTTTAAAAATATATTCGAACAGATGCGCTGCACTCTGCAAAGTAAAACTTTGCACACAACTTTATGATTTTGCACACGAACCAGCAAACCTTAGAGGGAACATTGATCACACCTAGGCTGACGTCACGACCCTGTTCCCCACAAAACAACCAATCAAACAAATGATAAAATCTTTTGAATATTTAGGTTAAAGTAGCGGAACAAAAATAAAATAAATTTAAAGTTATTGGAATAGAGAAACTAACAGACACAATCGATTAACCCCTCAATCTAACACAGTGGTTCTCAACCTTCCTAATGCCGCGACCCTTTAATACATTTCCTCATGTTGTGGCGACCCCCAACCACAAAATTATTTTCATTGCTACTTCTTACATGTAGTGTATGTTTTTTTCCGATGGTCTTGGCGACCCTTGGAAAGGGACTTTCGACCCCCAAAGGGGTCGCGACCCACATATTGAGAACCGCTGATCTAACATGTAAAAAAAATAATATTTGATGTATATGGATGGAAGTTACACACGGAAACGAAGGAAAACATGGACGTTGGGGGATGTCAGCCAAGGTTTTCTTATTGTTTACATATATTGGGGAGTCAGCTAAGACATTCTTATTGTTAACATGAGGGGGTGCCAGGCAGGAGATACTTATTGTTAACATGAGAGGGTGCCAGGCAGGATATTCTCGTTGTTCATAATATTGTGGTTATAGCTATGTCACTGTCATAGTTTACATACGATTTTCAGCCGGGTAATCATCATCTAACTCTGAAATAGCCTAAGCCATCTTCAATTCGAGGACGAGCTACAACCTAACTCCGCCCCAGCCCCACATGAACTAGCTCAATTCTAGTTGTAGCGCCTTTGGGGGAATACTTTTATTCCTAGCTTAGTCCCACCCCTAGTTTAGTCCCACCCTTAGGTTAGCCCCACCCCTAGTTTAGTCCCAAACCTAGTTTAGTTCCACCCTTAGTTTAGTCCCACGCCTAGTTTAGTCCCACCCCTAGTTTAGTCACACCCCTAGTTTAGTCCCACCCCTAGTTTAGTCCCACCCCTAGTTTAGTCCCACCCCTAGTTTAGTCCCCCCTAGTTTAGTCCCACCCCTCGTTTAGTCCCACCCCTAGTTTAGTCCCAGCCCTAGTTTAGTCCCACCCCTAGTTTAGTCCCGCCCCCAGTTTTGCATTATCCTACATTTAATCGGAGAGCAACAGGAGAGGTGCCAGTTTAAAAATGTAGACGTCACTTGACCTCAGAGCCATCGTGTGGGTCCTGCAACCCTTGCGGCTACAGGGAAGGGGTGGCATCAGATATTTGAAAGGTTTACAATTGTGATATGGTAACTTTATACATTATCAATCTTGAATGCAAGTTGGGCGGACGATAAAGTCCAAAAGTGACAGGGGGCGTCTAAAAGTCAAGCGACTGCTCTCTTTGACCCGATTATTTCATACAATTTTTTAAAAAAAATATTGCTAAATAATAATTTTTTTTTTAAAATTCCTTATTTAAACTTTTTGGGCGAAAAAACCACGACGCTTTGATTGTTAACATATGGGGGTGGGGGATTAAGCCAGGAAATTCTCATTGTTCACATGGAGGTGTCAGACAAGGCATTTTGATTGCTTACAATGGGAATGTCAGCCAGGAAACCCTCATTGTTCACGTAGCGGGTGACAGCAATATTACGCCTCGCAAACAGAGGTGGATGGAGGGCATACGTATCTACGACAAAGAATAAAATTGCGCCTCAAAACCACCAAGCTTGAAAAACTTATTTTTATAATTTACCGTTAGTTAAGATTTATTACGTTGTAAACAAGGATGGCAGAGTAAGCAAATTAGTAGCTAGCAATTTAGCGGAAAGAAGATTATTTTTGACAGGTAAAACAATTTATTTGTAAAAGTGAAGTAATTTTCTAAGTAATGTAAAAGTAAAAAATCTTTGTTCCGGCTCGTCGAATTTGCACCCCTTACCATTGGCGCAAAAGGTTCTTGTGTCCTGCCACCACACTCTTTGTGACAAGCCTCTGCTCGCGATTCAGCGAAAACAGAACATAGACACATCTGATTGTCCCTATGGCCTTGGGGTGAGATAGGGGGCCTCAAACAGTAAATGTCTTGGGCGTGTCTCGGTATTTGAAAGGACCTGTCAGACATTTTATTTTTACATCTAACGTCATCTGTGTGGGATTCCGATCCTGTGTATGTGTTCGTGCTTTTGTACGTATTTATGTCAAAATAAAATGGAGAATCTAGTTTTAAATGCCTAAAATATTTTCCACAATATTTAGTGACATTAATCGCTCCAAACGCTAGAAAGGGCCATTAAAACCTATGCCCCGGGGAACTATGGGCTAAACTCGACCGCTGTTTCGGGCGATCGTTTACAAGGGCAATGTGAATGTTGCCTTACTCGACCATGACCATTATCGTATATCGACGAAAGATCGGTCGCGTGCTTTAGTTCAGCTAATGCTCAAAACGACAACGGATCAACCCCCTGTTAATAATCTCCCAACACATGAAATGACTGCAGGGAATTAACTTGCCATAAAAGCCACCAGGTCACCAGTTCTGTCGCCCAACAAGCAGGTCACTCTGGGACAAATTCTTCAGCAGAAGATAAAAAAAAAGCTTCACATCTTTAGTAAGCCACGGCCAGAAGAGACGGAATGGGTTCAGCAAGAAAGTTTCACATCCATGCTTTTCTTTTATTGGTGAGTCATGGATATCTGTACAAAGACTTTAAGTTTTCATACAAAAGCAAGGTAAATTAAACACTCTAAAATTTGGAGAAAAAAATCTTAAGTAATTTTGGTTTGCCTTATTTTGTGCTATTAAAGTAAATCTGGTTTACATATTTAAAATCATTTTGAGCCCCCTTTCTTCTGTGTACGTGAGTAAGAATATATTTTAAACTGTAGAGATTCATTTTAAACATTGAAATAATTGAATGATTTCAGATTAGAATAAACGTATCCAGAAATTTCTTTGACAGAAATTTCGTCGACAGAAAATTAATCGACGGAAGTTTGATCGAAAGGAAGTTTGGCCGAATTTTATTTTCAGTTCACACGATCATATTTTGCGTCAAATTTCTTTTTGAACGCATTATTATATTTTGTTTTGCTATATAGTATAGTACGTTCAAAAAGAAATTTGGTGCAAATTTGATAGTGTGGATTGACAATAAAATTCGACCAAACTTCCGTTTGATCAATTTTTCGGTCGTCGAAATTGCTTTCAAACAAATTTCCGGTAACCTATAATTAAAGTCTTTTATACAAAACAAAAGGGAAGGGTAACTCGTTGAATTCACCGAAACGTTTTTCAAAATCAGCAACAACTTTCTGTTGACAAAAATAATTCAATCGAAAATTATAATCAAACAATACGGGTAAACAATTTGACAAATAAATTTATAATTTTATATTTTTAGAAGTTTTCCAAAATTGAACGTCTGCACTGGTGATCAGTTTATGATAGCATTCATGCTGCTATTGATAAATCAAATGTACGGTCTCACCTCTGTGATTAAAGTGTAACAATTCTAAGTTTGGGAGAATCTAAGATTTAACTCTTGCATAAGATGTATGGTTTAATATTCCATTTATCAATGTGGAAAATTAAAAATTTTTTGTTTTTAACTTGGGGAAAGCAAGAAATATAAGCGAGAAGTCAATTGCTATATCAAAACTCAACTCTTGAATCACTTTCTAAACAGATATTTGTGTGTGTAGCTCTAGCTCAGTATCAGACCTACCCACAACCATCCGCCTACCCAGCATCGACTGGCTACCATGGCTATGCGCAGCCATCGCCAACTTACCAACCATCCATTGGCTACGTGCCATATTCTCAGGCCAGCTACCCCGCCTACGGACAACAGCCTGCCTACGGATCGTATGGGCAGTATGGGTTCAACGCGCTGAGGCCACTCGTACAGTCGGATGTGAAAAATTGTACCGACGTCGACTGCGGACAAGATGTAAGTCTGGTACATTAACGAAAAAATGAAGTCTTTACATTTATACATTGATTTTTTAAACAGTTATTTGCCCTAACCACTTGTCTGTTACAGTTGATGACTTTACAAGTCCTGTTAAATTAGACTCATCTTGCTGCATGTTCAACTACTCTTGACTAAATATTTACAATCACCACCATTTTGTCCAGGTGTCAACCCAACCCCACACCTCCCCCGGACACAAGGATTATCAAAGCACCTTGCAAAAACATAACTTGGCATGGCAGCTCAACCATCAATCGGCCCCCTCCACCCTCCACCCTCCACTCTCTTTTCCCAGCCCCCCCCCCCCCCACACCCACCAAAGAAAAAATCGCCGTTCAAAATGTACCGTTCCAGATGCTCCAGGACATTTCTGTCTTAAACCTAGGGTCCACATGTAAACCCAGGGTCCACATTGAAACCTAGGGTCCACATTGAAACCTAGGGTCCACATTGAAACCTAGGGTCCACATTGAAACCTAGGGTCCACATTGAAACCTAGGGTCCACATTGAAACCTAGGGTCCACATTGAAACCTAGGGTCCACGTTGAAACCTAGGGTCCACATTGAAACCTAGGGTCCACATTGAAACCTAGAGTCCACATTGAAACCTAGGGTCCACATTGAAACCTAGGGTCCACATTGAAACCTAGGGTCCACATTGAAACCTAGGGTCCACATTGAAACCTAGGGTCCACATTGAAACCTAGGGTCCACATTGAAACCTAGGGTCCACATTGAAACCTAGGTTCCACATTGAAACCTAGGGTCCACATTGAAACCTAGGGTCCCCATTGAAACCTAGGGTCCACATTGAAACCTAGGGTCCACATTGAAACCTTGGGTCCACATTAAAACCTAGGGTCCACATTGAAACCTAGGGTCCACATTGAAACCTAGGGTCCACATTGAAACCCAGGGTCCACATTGAAATATTGATTTTTTAATTGCAAACAAAAGACCCAGTAATTTTATTTATTTTTGAAAAGGCTGCACCTATTGGTACCGGGTACCAGAATTGAGAGGTTTGGATTAAAAAACGATTTAAAATATTATTGTTGGGTTTGTAAGACCAAATGATGTATCAAATGAAAGATAATTGAAAGTACTATACGTTTGAAATCTTAATTCTTCCGTTTTACTAAAAATAAACTACCACAAATGACATCCGTATAGCATTGAGTCTAATGGTACCCGGGTGCGAATGGCGGCGCTGCGTGACCGGGTGCATTTTGACTAATGCTATTCGGATGTCATTTGTGGTAGTTTATTTTAGTTAAAATGAAGAAATAAGTTTACAAATGTATAGTCCAGCGCTTCTCAAAGTGTGGGTTGCGACCCGTTTGGGGGTCGAATGAACCTTTTCCAGGGGTCGCCTAAGACCATTGGAAAACACATACTCTACAGTTATGAAGTATCAACGACAATAATTTTGTGGTTGGGGGGTTGCCACACCATGAGGAACTGTATTAAAGGGTCGCGGCATTAGGAAGGTTGAGAACCACTGGTATAGTCCATTCAATTATTTTTCATTTGATACCTCATTTGGTCTTACAAAGCCAAAAATAATATTTTAAATAGTTGTTTAATCCCAACCTCTCACTTCTGGTACCCGGGTACCAGTAGCCACTTCGTTTTAAAAATATAATTAATAGATTTTAAAAAGTAAATAAGTAAATAATGTTGTTCTTAAAGCTAAAAATTATAAATCTCAATAAATGACTATCTAAAAAAAATTGCAGGAAGAATATAGCTTGTTAAAACGCTGAAGAGAATTATAAATACTACAACATTCCAAGGGGTCGCAGACCCCCCTGATATCCTAAGAGCTGCATGGTTAAAATACAAATATTTTTTTTAATTTTTAAGCTGGTTTCTATTTTGATTAAAACCAGATGTCTACAAACCCAATGATAACAAGAAATTGTTAATTATCTCCCTTTTTTTCAGGAATGCTGTGTGGTTACCCCCCGTGCCTCCATCTGCGTCAAACTGGTTCTCGATAACGCAACGGATCCACTAAGTAATGTTATCATCAAAAACAACTCTTAGTTTTATATCATTTTTTAACCATTAGCGAATCCATACGTACACATTCCATATTAATATGTACCATATATTGCACACGTTAAAAATAATACAGTATTACATGTTCCATGAAATGCATACGTGGTCATTAAAACAATACTAATATAATCCACATTTTCTAACGGGAATGTATGGCAGATTCGGTGTATACCAACATATAATTTTAATATTTCAAAAATTACATAAAGATTGGTAAACAAATAGTCAGGAATATGTGTAGTTAACTTGGCTTTTGTTGTTGTCCTTTGAAAAAATGGTTGTTGTTTTTTTGTTTGTTTTTTCGGGGGTGGGGGGCCTTTGTCAATATATTCTTTAGAAAAGTGTATTTTGTTTTAAAGTAACGGGGTAAAAATGTATTAACAATTTATGTTTAAATTAAGAAATTAACACGAAACAGAATGCTTGACGTTAATTTAGCTCATCAATCGACGTTGTGCTCTAACATCTCCCAGTCTCCACTTCTTATCATGCTCTAACATCTCCCAGTCTCCAACTCTTATCATGCTCTAAAATCTCAGGGTCTCCCCCTCTTATCATGCACTAACAACTCACAGTCTCCCCTTCTTATCACGTTCTAACATCTCACAGTCGCCCCCTCTTATTATGCAATAGCATCTCCCAGTCTCCCCTTCTTATCATGCTCTAACATCTCTCAGTCTCACTCTCTTATCATGCTCTAGAATCTCGCAGTCTTCCCCTCTTATCATGCTCTAACATCCCAGTCTACCCCTCTTATCATGCTCTAACATCCCAGTCTACCCCTCTTATCATGCTCTAACATCCCAGTCACCCCCCGTTATCGTGTTCTGACATCTCCAAGTCTCCCCCTCTTATCATGCTCTACCATTGCAGGCCAAAGGGTTTGCGAGCGCATGAAGCTCTGCTCTTCAGATTCTGACTGTTTCAGCCCGGCCGGCTGCTGCGTGTACAACAACTACGTAACTTCCGACGTGACCAGCCAGCCGTCACCAGACTACTACAAGTACCCACCCAGCTCTAAACCTGGTCAGATCGTGCCGCCCCTGGTTGGTGTCTGTGTAGCCCCAGTCCCTGATAAACAAAGTATGTCCTTTTACATTTTGGTTTGTTTTATTTTCCTTTTTTAAACGCCTATCATACGTAAGAAGTTTATAGCAAAATATAGGAGAAAACTTAAAAGAACGACAAAATAAAACAGAAGACATTTAGCCTGAAAGTCTACAACAAAAGAAGACAGCGAAAATTTAGGCTGAAAGTTTTTAACAAAACAAAACTTCAGACATTTAGTTTGAAAGCCTCCTATGACCAAACAGTAAATATATAGCCTGAAAGTATGTAACGTAAGAAAACAGCAGACATTTAGGCCCAAAGTCTTCAACAAAACAAAACAGCAGACATGTAGGCAAAATCAGAAAGCTTATAACGAAACAAAACATCGGACATTTAATCTAAAAGTCTTCAACGAACCGAAGCAGGAAACATTTAGGCAGACAGCGTTTAACAAAACAAAAAAAGCAAACATGTAGGCCGAAAGACTTCAGCGAAATAAAACGGAAGTACTTGAGGCTGAAAATCTTAAGCGAAATTAACATCAAACATTTAGGCTGAAAGCAAAAAGGATAGCATAGGATAAATGAATACATTATACCACAACATCACACCTATGCTTGATTTGGAGTTGACTAGAAATTATTCACATCTAACAGTCAACAGGAAATTCTTTGCAAGGATAAAATCTAACAAGAGCGGCAAAATTAAGGCTAGAATCGGAAAAGGGGGGGGGGCGTGTCGCAGTCAGATCGTGTGATTCAGTTATGAGTCTGTTTTGATAATTGTGTCAGTGTTTGATAATGTTTTCCGCTTTGGAACTTCCCCATATATCGCACCACCTTGACTCAGCCACGAATGCGCTATGACGTATTTCCGGGTGGTGACAATTATTGTTATGAACGTCAGGAAGGCATTTTTTTTTAAAGGAGTGATTGGTTTTTGTTGAGCTGGATATACATCTTGGGTGGTGGACAGGAGTTTCCTTCCCTATAGTGTGAGCGCCATTATTGCTGATTTGATTTACTGTTTAAATAAATACAGACTACATTTTTTTATTTAAACCATGTGCATCTCGTGAATTTCTTTGAAGCGTGAATGGTTTACAGCACATCACCCTTGTAAGGGCCCGAGAACAATACGGAGCTTTAGACTCATAAATTGTTTTGTCTGGCCGTACCCCCCAGACGACTATTCACCAAAGTGGGCGGTTTGTCGAGGCAGCTATATGGATCCTAACAATCGGCCACAGTGAGGGCGCAACAAGGTAGCCACACCAGACAACAATTTGCCACATTGCCTGCTTCGTCAAACCAGACGCACTCCAGTTAAACCAGCCAACAGCCATAACCTTATGGAGGGGCACCTATCCACCAGACGACCATTTACCACAACCCACTGGGTAGAAAGATGTTTTATCAGCACCGAAATGTAGTTAATAACAGTTTAAAATATTTCAATATACACTGTAGTGGCATGTGTGTGTTGTTCGTCTGTCAAATCGACTAGAACCATCCAGTCATCCGGTTAGGGG
This sequence comes from Omphiscola glabra, assembly GCA_964017045.1. Taxonomy (NCBI): domain Eukaryota; kingdom Metazoa; phylum Mollusca; class Gastropoda; family Lymnaeidae; genus Omphiscola; species Omphiscola glabra. The sequence goes on from OZ024800.1 coordinate 22,375,985, forward strand.
GGTGGGTTACGGTGGGTTCGTAGGTGACTTGCCAATCCTATACGTGCTCCTACTGGCTTCATAAGATTTAGCCCCTATCTTGACCACTGATCTCCACCTGACTCTGTCCTGAGCGGTCTGCTCCCATTCAGTAGTGTCGATGCTGAAGGCCTTTAGTGCCACTTTCAGATAGTCTTTGTAACGTTTTTTTTGGACCTCCTTGGGAGCGCTTGCCTGTCATGAGTTCACCATAGAATATTTGTTTAGGGAGCCGGTGATCTTCCATATGGGCAACGTGTCCCATCCAACGGAGTTGATACTGCATCAGGTTGGTGAAGATACTAGGTATGTTCGCTCTAGCAAGAACCTCTGTGTCAGGAACTTTGTCTTGCCACCTGATGCCGAGGAGTTTCGTGAGGCTGGTTGTGTGAAAATGGTTCAGTTTTTTGGCGTGACGCTGGTAGACAATCCACGTTTCACATCCGTAGAGCAATGTCGAGAGGACTGCTGGGTTATAGACCTTGATCTTCGTTTCCTGTCTGATACCTCTCCTGTCCCAAACAGTGCTGCGGAGCCTGCCAAATATGGCACTAGCCTTTGCAAGTCTGGCATTCATTTTATCATCAATGATGACAGATCTGGAGAGTGTGCTGCCCAAGTAAGTAAATTTATCCACCGCGTTAAGACGCTTTCCGCTGATGATGATGTTGGGTTCAGCGTAGGGCCTACTGGGAGCTGGCTTATACAACACCTCCGTCTTCTTCGCATTGATTGTTAGGCCAAAGTTGTTGCAGGCCTCAGAAAAGATATTAACGCTTTGCTGCATGGCGGCTTCAGAGTCAGCATTTAGGGCACAATCGTCCGCAAACAGAAGCTCGTTGATGGTGCTATGTTTGACCTTTGTTTTAGCCTGATGCCTCATTAGGTTGAAGACAGATCCATCGGTGCGGAAACGGATTGGCAAGCCCGTGGTGGTGTCCCTGAACGCATCAGACAGCATTGCAGAATACATGATACTGAAGAGCGTGGGAGCCAGGACACAGCCCTGCTTCACACCATTTGTTGGAATGCTTGAGATGACTGACCGTTGTCCTGCACTCTGGCCATCATGCAGCGGACGGATGATGTTGGTGAATTTTTCTGGGCATCCGTACTTCTTCATGATTTTCCACAGGCCACCTCTATTGACCCTGTCAAAAGCCTTATTCAGGTCAATAAATGTGGAATATAGATCCATATTTTGCTCCTGACATTTCTCTTGGAGCTGCCTGGCAGCAAACACCATATCGATAGTTCCTCGTTCTTTTCGGAAACCACATTGACTTTCGGGTAGGAGACCTAGCTCCAGATAGGCATTCAGGCGGTTCAGAGGGGCTCGGGCCGAGATCTTGCCCGCGATGGATAGCAGTGAAATTCTGCGGTGATTGTCGAAGGCCTGGCGGTTTCCTTTGTGTTTGTACAGGTGGATAATTGAGGCATCTCTGAGGTCCTGTGGTACAGTTTCCGTCTGCCAGATGATCTGGAATAGACGCAATAGCTTATCCGTAAACGCTGGTCCACCCTCTTTGTAGATTTCGACAGGAATCATGTCGGAGCCAGGTACTTTACCATTGAACATGTGACGGATTGCTGTCTGTATCTCGACCGAAGTTGGGACAGCGTCCAGTGACTAGTTCGTTGGGAACTGGGGCAGTCTTTCAATGGCCTCATCATTAATGATGTAAGGCGTATTCAGCACACAATTAAAGTATTCCGCCCATCTTTCCAAGATATTTTCCTTGTCTGTGATGAGTGTAGAACCGTCTGCACTAAGGAGAGGGGAAGAGCCTGAGGTGGTAACTCCATAGATTTCTCTCAGGCCGCTGTAGAAGTTTTTCATGTCTTTTTTTGTCTGCAAATCCCTGAATCTCATCAGCTTTCGCATTCAGCCATGAGTCTTGCATCTGGCGCAGTTGTAATTGGACCTTGCTGCGGATGTTCCTCAGTGCAGCTGTCTTTGCTGCTGACATTGGGTCATCGTGGAGGGCTTTGTACGCCCGACGTTTTTGCTCAAGTAGCATTTGGATAGATGTGTTGTTTTCATCAAACCAATCCCTGTGTTTTCTAATAGAGGGTCCGAGGCGCTCAGTGTTATACACCGTCTCACGAAGTGTGGTCCACGCTGCTTCCGCGTCCTGGTTGTTCAGTGTTATGGAATCAATGCGTTCATCCAGGGTGTCAACAAAGGTTTGTCTCACATCAGGGATCTTCAGCTTACTGATGTTGAGGCGTTTCGGAGCTTTGGTGGCCTGAGGTCGTCTCTTAGGTTGGATGTGAATTTTCAACTTTGAGACGATGGGGCGGTGATCCGTCCAGCATAGCGCCGCACATGGCCTTAGTCACTCTCACATCCTGCCGGTCCCTATTTCTCACGATGACATAATCTATTAGGTGCCAGTTTTTAGAACAGGGGTGCATCCAGGAGGTCCTGTTGCGCGTAGGCAGGTTAAATGTGGTGTTTGTAATTAGAAGGCCGTGGTCACCACAGGTCGGAAGTAGCAGTAGGCCGTTGCTGTTGCACTTTCCAACACAAAACTTCCCCAACACTCCTCCCCAGGAGGTGTAGTCACTGCCGACACGTGCATTGAAATCTCCAAGAATTATGAGTTTGTCAGCAGTCGGTGTGGAGGAGATGACAGTGTGTAGGTCCTCATAAAACTTATCTATGGACTATTCTGTGTTTGTCATGGTGGGTGCATAGGCACTGACTAAAGTGGCAGCCTTCCTTCCATGGCAGAGGGGGAGTTTCAACGTCATGAGTCGGTCATTGATTCCCTCTGGAGAGCTGGAGAGCTTGCAAGAGAGGTTTTGATAGCAAAGCCAACTCCGGCTTCACGCCTTGCGTCAGGGTCTCGTCCACTCCAGAAGAAAGAATAGCCAGCAAGCCATTCCGTGAGTTCACCTTTGCCAGAGAGTCTGGTTTCACTTAGGGCGGCAATGTCTATGTTGTATCTGGCAAGTTCATGAGCGTGAGCGCCGTGCGTCGTTGAGGTCTGTTTGTAGAGTCCCTGTCAAGCAGTGTGCGGATGTTCCATGTGGCAATTTTAAGTGAAATAGAGTTTATCTTTGATTTTCGACCGCAAAAATTGGGTCCCCGTCGACCCTGTTTAGCCGGCCACGGTGTGAAGGAGCAGGGAATGTTTTGGGCTCCTATTCTAGCCCCTTCCTCATGCATTTAGGAGAGCGTGCCCATCGCCACAGGATTTGTGATGATGGGAAATTGATGACTGATGACTTGCGCGGGTGACTTTGTTTAAAGTGAGGAAGAGTTGCGCAGCGTCAACCACACTCTCTCGTCCGGACCCAACGTGTCCAGTGGCAAGACTAAGTCAAGACGACTGGGGATGGGTACGGATGCAGTGGATGACCAAGATGTTCTACGTGGCATGTAATTCGTCTTGTCATAAAGTTAAGGTTATAATTAATAATTTCTCATGTATTTTCAGCCTGCGTTTATTCAATAGATCCTCTGAACACCAGATGTCCATGTTTAACTGGAGCACCCTGCGTTCCCACTTTGCCTGGTTCAATAATTGGTAAGATAATTTATCATTGTGATAGTCTATTCCACATGTTTCGATTATTGTGCTACTCTATTCCACGTGTTTCGATTATTGTACTGGTCTATTCCACATGTTTCGATTATTGTGCTAGTCTATTCCACTGTTTTTATCATCGTGCTAGTCTATTCCACTGTTTCTATTATTGTGCTAGTCTATTCCACTGTTTCTATTATTGTGCTAGTCTATTCCACTGTTTCTATCGTTGTGTTTGTCTGTTCCACTGTTTATACTAGTGTGCTAGTCTATTCCACTGTTCTAAGTTGTCACCTGTCCTTATTAGATTGGTTTCTTTCATAAAACATCTTTTACACGCCATAATCCGTAATCACACCGTATGGACTACGATGAGTCACTTCCTTGTTTTGTCACGTGATACGTACCAGCCATTGGTAAGCTTTCTGCTACACATAACAACAGATAACAGCTGATCAGCCATTGCCATTATCATTAGTTTTAAAGCACAATGTTTGTCTCCATCAGCGCTTCCCCAGTGTCAATTAAAAATTTTACTTTTCAAAATATTCTTGAATACACGCGTCTCTTTAAATGACATTCATTAAATGTGACAATAATTATAATTCAGTTATGATTAAAGGAAGAACGTTGTTTGAAGAAAAATTTGTGAGCGACTAGTGTGTTGCAGACAGCCTACCCGAAGTCTTACTCGTACTTACGCTTATCACGTGACAAAACAATCAATAAATCGTAGTCCATTGAACACATGTCCTTTACTATTAGCAATGTAAACTTTAATCCAGAAACATATCAATCACGCTGTACAATGAATCAAACACATCTATAACGCAGCTTGCCATAAGTAGGAGAATAATGCACAACTATTCATGACAAAGTTCTTTCATAAACTGCCGAAGTATAATGCACATAGGTCAAGGACAGGCTAGACACTATGCTATAAATACAATCAGTATATGACACCAACTTAATGGCGGGGAAAAGCGTTCTTTCATTAGGTACTCGATCTCTAAACACACTGCGCACCAAAAAGCACACTATTCGGTGCGCAACATTTACTAGTGAATACCCATACTCAACGTTAGTGTATTCCAATTTTTCTATCAATGAGGCTGTCTATTCTTTTTTTTTTATTACACAGTGCTAGTTTATTCTTCATTTTCTGTTAACAGTGCTAGTCTATTCTTCATTTTCTGTTATAGTGCTAGTCTATTAATATTTTTATGCCATTCTTTTCCATTGTTTCTATGTTTTTCACATGTCTGCTTCTAACTACTCTAAGTCTAAGATACATCTGAAAACTTACTTACCGTGTCATTGTTTGCTTTAAGTGTACATATTTATAGCTGGTAATGTTTAAATTTCATTTGTTACAGGGACTTGTACTCCTTATCCAGCTGCATCCTAGGGTTAAGCATCTCAATCACAAGTAAAAACCACGAATGATTAAATAAATATTAAACAATTATCTTTCAACAAATTATTGGCCTCTTCGTTGCTATTTTGCGGTTTGCTTCCTATAATTGATAAATTGCTTTAAAAACTAAACTTGAGAATTTTTTTCCCCTAGAGGTGAGTAGCCAGGTCTGACCGCCAGAATATCTGCTGCCTTAGGAAACTGTGAGCTGCTTGCGCCCACCCCTCCCTCACTTCCCCATAAACAAGCAAAAAAAAATACAATTTCAGTAGACATACAACTTGAAATAGCTAATTTTCAATTTAGAATAAGTAATAAATTCTTGTTTTATTTATACAAGTATCGTAAGTTTTTTAAAAAAAATTTGAATATCTTTCACAAAAACAGATTTTTCCACATAAATAAATAATTTTGAACACAGAAAAGGAACAACTGGGTATGAGAATGGCGTAATTTTATATTGTCTAGCACAAGGGTCACCAAACTTTTTTCACGGCGGGCCGGATAACAGACAAAATGATGAGCGCGGGCCGTATAATCATTCTGTAGAAAGAATACTTGCAAGCCAGAACGAAAGCTCAGCGGGAAAAGGGACGAAAAACCAAGTTTAGTATTCCATGTTAATCATAGGTGAGTGGCGTGCAATGCAAAAAAGCAAAGACAACCAAAATATTTATTTACTAAAAAAGTTAGCAAAGAAGCAGAAGTTAGCAAAAAAGATAGTTACATCAGACCTAGTGCGCACATATTTGAAACTCACAAACTAAGCAGCAAAAAAGTAAAAAATTAGTTTTAAGATATCATCAAAGATGGTTTTGAATTGCTGCATCCAATCAAAAGAATATAATTGTTTTCAAATATTCATCAATCCCTCTCGTTCGATGTGTTGACTTCATATACTTTATTTTTGAAAATGTTTTCTAACAGACGTAAGTTGTTACATGCTGCAAACGGATGCCAACTCTTCCGTTATCTGAAAGTCCAAATTGACACCAAAAATAAACACGAGAAGTTGTTTGAGATCAGTAGACTCATCCAGTGCCATAGAATACCATAGAATATCCTGTATGTTTCCAACACTCCTCTTTCTTTCACCCATTTACTACCCACTTTGTGTTAGTTATCAGACTATAATATTGTAGCGGGAATAGGTTTAATGGAAATTGATTCTTATTTTATAATTTTATTTAAACCAACTTTTCCTCAAGACAACAGCCTCGGGTTACTTGGTAGGTTTTTTAAATGTTGTCATAATTTGTTAATTATTTATTATTTAAATACATCTTGTTTCTATGCTGATCTGAGTTCGAGTTTGAACCACCTTAAATTTCACAGTAACTTTATTTTTACCAGTGATAGACTGTGATAATGTGATATGTACATCCACTCAATATTAATTTATATTTATATCAATAGTAAATACACATCTGCAAAACAAAGTGACCGCAGATTATATTATAAACATCGGTCATCTACTTTTAGTGGTTACTAGGCACTGCCATGCGAGTAGTTATTGTATTCATTATACATGTTACATACTGTTTCCTATTAAGATAACGCATTGTACGATTTTGAGACGATATTGTACGGTTTTTAGGAGTTCGAGGGTAAACAGGTCTGTAATAAACACGAAGATCCTGATACAATAATTTAAAATTGAAAATGGTAAACTAAAGCACATAGCAGACAGGAGGTCTACGCACGTGTGAAGATCTCCTAGTATTCTAAACATAAAATGGAAATTAAAATTGTAGCACAATGTCTCGTGTTCCATACGTTTTATCAAGCAAGTTTAAGTACTGTCTTCGGGCGCCGGATGAACTGGCCTCGTTGGCCGGATTCGGCCCGCGGGTCGTGGTTTGGTGACCCCTGGTCTAGCATATAGTATAAATCGTCACTATTTTATGTACATCACACCTAAGCTGACGTCACGATCATGTTCTCACAAAACAACCAATCAAACAAATGATAGAAACATTTGAAGAATTTTGTCCAAGTCGCGGAACAAAAATAAAATTGAATATATCCGAAATTATGGGAGTACAGAAACTAACAGACACAATAGATTAGCCCCTCAATCTAACAGACACGATTGATTAGCCCCTCAATCTAACAGACACAATAGATTAGTCCCTCAATCTAACAGACACAATAGATTAGCCCCTTAATCTAACAGACACAATAGATTAACCTCTCAATCTAACACTAACAGACACAATAGATTAGCCCCTCAATTCAACAGACACAATAGATTAGCCCCGATATAACAGGAAAAAATAGCATTTGATGTGTATGGATTAACGTATATAAACCAGGCATGGAAGTTACACAAAGAAACGGAGGAAAACGTGGATGTTCTCATTGGGGGATGTCAGCCAAGGCTTTCCTATTGTCTACACATATGATGGGGAGTCAGCTAAGACATTCTTATTGTTAACATGAGGGGATGTCAGGCAGAACATACTTATAGTTAACATGAGAGGTTGCCAGGCAGGACATTCTCATTGTTCATATTGTGGTAATAGCTATGTCACTGTCATAGTTTACATACGATTTTCACTTTCAGCTGGGAAATTATTATTTAACTCTGAAATAGACTTAGCCATCTTCAATTCGAAGACGAGCTACAACCTGACTCCGCTCCAGCCCCACATGAACTAACTTAATTCTAGTTGTAGTGCCTTTGTGGGGGGTATACTTTTCTTCCTAGCTTAGTCCCATCCCTAATATAGTCCCACCCCTACGTTAGTCCCACCCCTAGTTTAGTCCCGCCCCTAGTTTAGTCTCGCCCCTAGTTTAGTCCCGCCCCTAGTTTAGTCCCGCCCCTAGTTAAGTCCCACCCCTAGTTTAGTCCCACCCCCTAGTTTTGCGTCATCCTACATTTAATCGGAGAGCCACGGGAGAAATTCTTTTTTAAAAAATTTAGGCGCCACTTGACCTCAGATACATTGTGTAGGCCCTGCAACCCCTGCGGCTGCAGTGGGGCTCATATATTTTAAAGGCTTAAATTGTGATATATATGTACACTTTTTAAATTATCAATCTTGAATGTAAGTTGGGCGGAAAACAAAACCGAAAGGTGGCGGGGGGGGGGGGGTTCTAAATGTCAAGCGACGGCTCTGTTTGGCCTGTTTGTGTCATACAATTTTTTTTTGCTAAATACTAATGTGGTTTTTAATTTTAATGCTTATTTAAACTCTTTGGATATGAAACCATGACACTTTCATTGTTCACAATGGGGGTGGGGGTTGTTTAAGCCAAAAAGTTCTCTTTTTGTTCACATGGGGGTTGTCATCCAGGAAATTCTAACATTTCACTTTGGGGGGGGGGGGTGTTGACACGTAGGACATTCTCATTTTTTATTCGGTGGTGAGCCAGAACGTTCTTTTGATTTACCTAGGACTGTCATCTGGGACATTATTATTGTTGACATAGTAGATGTGGTGTCAGCCAGAAAATTCTCGATGTTTACATCGCGGATTTTAGACATTGCCATCTCATTGTCACATTGGGTTCCAGCCAGGAAATTCTCATTGTCACATGGGGTTCCAGTCAGGACATTCTCATTGTCACATGGGGTTCCAGCCAGGACATTCTCATTGTCACATGGGGTTCCAGCCAGGACATTCTCATTGTTTACATAGCGGATGTGAGCCACGACATTCTCATTGTTTACATAGCGGATGTGAGCCAGGACATTCTCATTGTTTACATAGCGGGTGTGAGCCAGGACATTCTCATTGTTTACATAGCGGGTGTGAGCCAGGACATTCTCATTGTTTACATAGCGGGTGTGAGCCAGGACATTCTAAGTGTTCACGTTGGTTTAAATATTTACTGGTCATTGATGTCGCTTTAGGTAGTTATGCGGATAAGCGTCGTGGACACATTTCAATATTCCTCTTTTTAAGTGTGTAATTTGATTAAATAAATTAATAATATTCATGTGATGACACGAATTTAAAGATGTGGTAAGGCGTGCCAAAGCCCTACATGGGATGCAGTACCGGGGAATGGATGGATGCAGTGGCGTAACAACGGCTTGGCATTGGGGTAGTTGCCAAGGGCGCCGGCCTGCGCCAGTTCAAAAGGGCGCCGCTAAATCTCTAGATTTTAAATTTTTATTCAATTACCAAGGGCGCCAAAAAATAAATTAGCAAAGGGCATCAAAAACCCAGTTACGCCTCTGGATGGATGGAAGCAATATTCATGTGAAGACACGAATTACACCTCGTAAACAGAAGTGTGTGTAGGAATACGGATCCACAGTTGCAGCAATGATTAAAACATCAGCTTAGTGGCAAGCAGATTAGTGGGAATAAGACTGGCCTATTCATTACAGGTAAACCAATTATTAGTAAAAGTGAAGTAATTTTATAAATAAGTCTACAAATTCTTTGTCCGGCTCGAAGATCTTGCACCCTTTGCTATTGGCGCAAATAGCTATTTCCGTGTCCTGCCACCACACTCATTGTGATAAGCCATTGTGATACGCCTCTGCTCGCGAATATGCGAAAACTGAACGTAGACATGCAAAGTTTTTAACATACTAATAATAGTCTACGCTGTAAATAATAATTTTTTTTAATTTTTAAATTTTTTCTTTAACTGTGAGGCAGAGTAAACCATTTTCATTTTGAATAAAAATCTGTAAGAAGCAGTCGCATAGCGAGGAGGGGGGGGGGAAGGGGGGCATCATGTCCAGGGTGCTACTCACAAAGGGGCGCCAAATGGTATATTTTACATATAATATTGTATGGTTTTCGAATAGGGGGGGGCGCTAAAAAGGTATTGTGCTTCGGGCGCGAGTTAAGCTCGCTACGTCACTGGTAAGAAGCCAAGCCCAAGCCTTGAAAAAGCTGTACAAAATGACAATTTCTTGCTTTAATTTGTCGTAGTTAAGCCCACTATTTCTACTTTTTTTTAATAATATAATTAATGTTTAAAATCTATAAAAAATATTGACTAGAAAATAAATAACGTTTGTAGATGCATCTCAAGAATACTCTTCAAAACTCTATCTCGCTCCAATCACTATCCGTATCATAATTTGACATTACAATTACTTCCGGTTCTCAACTCAGGTGGACGGTATTTTCTTTAAAAGTACCAGTACATATGTATTAATAATTTATGTTTAAATTAAAATATTTAAAAGAAACTAAATGCTTGCGGTTAGTTAATGACTTTTTCCCAATGCAAATCTCATCATACTTATGACGGTCAGAAATTATCAGCAGACCACGTTTCGCTGCCATCGCTACTGCGACAATCTATAATCTATCATAATCTATGTATAACACTACAACAGTACACAGTGTATCAGTACAGTATCTGAGGATTATTTGCCGAAGTCGATGTAATATAGTATTGGTAATTGGTCAAATTTCAATCAAGTCCATCTAATAAGTAATAGGCTTAGGTCGATCGAAATTAGGTTATGACCTATGGGTCGCTGTTCCTAATCACTTTAGATTAGTGTTAGTATCAACATTCTCATTTCTCATGCCATCCCCATCCCATGCATTTTCATGGCTTACTTAAAATTGTAGGCTATGTAATCATATTTTAATGAATATTATGATTCTTGAAGCATAAGCTAAAAAAAAATTTCACTTACCTTTGATATTGAAATATCCTTTATTCACTCACAAATCACAATATTACACTAGAAAATTATGATATTATTCTCAGTATTTTTAAAGAAATAACACCATTTTTCTGTTACAATAATCCAAGAATTGCTTAAAAGTCTTAAGATAATACTATAGATCAATGATAAAAGTGTGTAGGCAAGTTACTCAAGCAAATCATTAAACTTATTTTAGTTTCCACCAACAGCCGAAGTTGATACATTTGGATTTGTGAAACAAGATCTATTTATAATATGTATAATATTCTTTTAAGTTTGTTATTTCTATTCTAAATCTGGCAGTGAGTGGCTTTTTTAAAAATCTAAACTCCTTTCACAATTCATCAATATTAACATCAACAAAGATTACTAATAATGTAGCTCGTTTTTACCATTTATCATTTAGTAGGCCAATATGATTTACTATTGAAATTTCAGATCCACCTGTTCTGTTGACAAAGAGATATAGATGGCACATAGGTTATTTCGATGAAACTTAAGCTTGCTTCAAGATCTAACAAGGTAAAGCTTTCAATTTGAGTTTGTTTTATTTAGTAAGGTTATTTGATTTAATGTTATGATCAATCGTTTTTAATTTTTAGGCTGGTTGAAGTGGTTTTTCCATTTAAATTCTACATTTGGGGATTTTTTTATTAGTACAAAACAAGAAAATACTGTTAAGCTCTGCTTGGAATTAATACAGTGGAAACATTTAAAGACGTTTATATTGATTGATTGATTGGATACTTCGATAGCGCTGGTATCCATGCTACTTTAGTATGCTCACTGCGCTCTGGTGTCATCAAATCTATTAAACAAAAAAGTCTTTAAATGTTTCCACTGTATTAATTCCAAGCAGAGCTTAAAAGTATTTTCTTGTTTTGTACTAATAAAAAATCCCAAATGTAGAATTTAAATGGAAAAAACACTTATATATATATATATATATATATATATATGTATATATATATATATATATATATATATATATATATATTCACATATACCGGTACACTGTACTTAGGCAATGGAGAATTACTGGCCATTCCGGTAACTTGATTAGAGTGATTCAGTAATTATGTTACTTTCATGCAGATGACACTAATGTTTATAACTTACATATCATAAGCATTTAATTTGCTCACTTTTATATCTAATTAAGCTTATTCAGAGTATCCTATTTAGCTTCTGTGTGCTTTTGTAATATAATAATTATACATTCATTTTGTATTATTTTTTGGTGACTCATCTGTCTTATATATTTACAGGATTTGAATCAAAACTATTTCTAATAATCTAAAATAAAACATTCTGTTATTTTTATCTTAATGATTTCATCTCTACAATTCAACAGCAGTCCAGCTTTAATAGACAGCTTGGTGAATACCCTTGAGTCATCATGGGACACCCTACCACCTGTTATCAAGAAAGGACGAAATAGCTCCATCAAGTCAACAAAATTTATCAAGATTGTTTATAATAATATGGTGGATTTTTTATTGGGGTAGGTCCCGGCATGCAATACAACCTGGTAATAAAGGACAACCAAATTTAAATAGCACTTATCCTGGCATATGCATTAAATCATGCCTAAAAATGTTTTTTATCCTGCATAAAGCCCACATTTTACTTGAGTTTCAACAATATGCTTTATTAATAGGTTTAATTGTAAATCGTTTAGATATAGATATCATAATTCTAGTTTGTAACGTATAGCAATTGAAATGATTTTGTCAATGCTTAGGGCCAATGATCTAAATATGTTGTTAAAATTAAAATGATTTAGGCTTCGGATTGTTTCATATTCATATTAAATTATATGCCATATTTTATGAAATGTTACCCGATATTGACAAATTATAGGATTACTTTACTTATATTGTTTTAAATGTCAAATTAAAAAAAATATATATATATTTTCTGTTCCTGTTCTGATGACTTTGTAAAATGGATTATTCATCAAAATTGTTTATAAATTATCATAATGCAATAGTGGAATCTTATTCTAAAGGGTAAGTCCCATGAATTTTAGTTGAAAAATTGAGTCTATTACCGACCCATTAGGGATTCCTTACATGTTATGGCAATTAGAATATTAGGGAGGTGGTGATGGCTTCTTACTTTAATAGAGAGTGGTGTATTTAACTTTCAGATCACCTTGTAACTTCGGTATTTCTTCATAGTGTTTTGTCCTGTACCCCCTGCTACATACTACAGTAATTGTTTTATAAACATATTGCTCGATTTTTTTTTTTAATTGAAAGAATATTTCCTTATGTAGTGTAAGTAATGCTAGTATGAGAAGTTATATTTCAGGTGACATAGACTTTTAACATTACCAGGTGAGCCATGGTCCACAGACGTTTGTGAACCCCTGCTGTATTCATTGTCTTTCTGTATACAGTCTAACCTGGATAAAACGAACCTTGAAACAGGTCTGGCCATGACATATACACTAACTCGACCAAAACTTTTTGCTTAACCTGCGAATAGCATCAATTTTGCTTTATTCCCTGTGTAATGTCTTATTTACAGGCTTCGCTGTAGAGGTTGATATCATAATTGTTTGCAAAACTGTAATTACCTGGTATTGAAAGACCTTAAGCTTAAGGCAATTGATCTAAATATGGTTTAGAAGCGGAAGCTTCTTATTAATTAATATTCCATATTTTATGAACTGGTACTGACACCTTACATAGCCTATTTTAAGTTTGTCTTTACTTAGTTTGTTTTAATTTTCAGTTCCTGTTCTGATGACAGAGACAAATCAGCTATTGTCGGTAATATGGGATCTTCCAATGTAATGCTGGAGTGGTTGAACTTTTTAACAAAGCTTAGCCTAAGAACTTTTTTCCTTTGCGGTATAATGCTCGTAAAAAAACTCCAGTTTCTTATGTCAGCTCAAGTTTGTAACTTATTAAAATAATTTTGTTTTACTTAGAAAAAATATTTGAGTTATAACAATTTGAGTCACCAATTTTGTATTCACTAATCGTATTCCCAATTCAATAGCTTTCAATTTTTTAATATTCTCTTGGCCATGGCTGTAGTGCATTTGGTTCCCAAACATTTTGACTGCCACTCCCAGGGCCCTTTTTATTATCACTATCTACTTGGTGTTCTCAGTGTTTTATGAGTTATTGATGTTTAGTAGTGTAATGGAGAACGGATGGGCTGCAACCCTTGCAAAGTGCATGCAGAACCTACAAGTCTAAGGACATAGGCAGTCATTACTTTAGTGCAGTTTTAATATATAAACTATTTATTTATTTATGCATAAACATTTTTTAGTTGAACAGCATTGTGACCTATTAAATCGTGTTTTATTCTGTTTTTGTTTTGTCCTCCTTTTCGTTACAATTTCAAAGAATATGGATGGCATTGTTGTACAGACAAGTTGAGATAGCAGCATTATATAGTCAAGTTGAGATGGCAGTAGCCTGTATTAGACAAAGTAGTTGAGATGGTAGTATTAGAGAGACCTATTGCCCAAAGACGTTACAAGTTGGGGAGTCGTATCACTGAACAAGACTTACACTGAATTTAATATTTCAATCCGAGGTTAGGAATAAATTGTGTATCTTGCTTGAAACATTTCTCTTTTATTGCATACTTCTCATTGTATTTGTTGTTTAAACCTACTTCATGGATTCAATGGCATTATTTCAAAACTGAGTCCTGTTATTAGACTGGTTAGAATTTACCATATACTATCTTTACTTTACACTGTGTTTTATTTTTACGATAATTTATAAATCAACGATAAATAATCCTTAACGGTATCCGGAACAATAACAGCTTGTAATCGTTAAATTACAATAAACTGATAATGATTGGTTATCGCTTTGTCCATGATTTACGATAATTTACTGCCAGCTTGTACACAGTGATTTGTTGTTTTCGTGGAGTACTTTTACAATAGATTTCTACGAGTGTGGTTTTATGATGAGATGGGGGCCTCTAACAATAAATGTCTTGGAATATGAAGGGACCTTTCAAACACTTTGATTTATAGCATCAGATGTGTGTGATTCCGGTCTACGTTTTTATGGTTAAAATACAATGGAGAATCTTGTTTAAAATGCCTAAAACATTGTCCATAGTATTTACTGTCATTATAGTTATTCCAAACGCTTTAGAAAGGGCCATTAAAACATATGCTCCAGGGAACTATTAACTAATCTCGATCACGGTTTCGGACGATCATTTACAAGAACAAAGTGCATGTTTCATTTATTATGAGCATTATCGTTTATCGACATAAGATCGGTCACGGGTTTGTTCAGCTAATGCTCAATACGGCACCAGACCACCACCCTCTAATAATATCACAACACAATAAATGTCTCCCTTGCCATAAAAGCCACCACGTCACCAGTTCTGCCCCCCAGTGGTAAGGTTTCCCCGCTGCAAACAGGTCACTCATGAAAAGATTCGTCTGCAGAAACTTCAAAACTTCTCATCTTTAGTAATCCATGGCCAGAAGACACGAAATGGGTTTAGCAAGAAAGTTTCACATCCATGCTTTTCTTACATTGGTGAGTCATTGATATCTGTACAAAGACTTTAAGTTTGCATGAAACAGCAAAACACCATGAAACACTTTGTAAAATTTGGAAAAAGTTAATGTGCTCCAAATGTCACATAGGAGATGGCGTCGGTGGGCCGTCGATCGCGAGCTCTTAATGCCCCTCCCCCCACCACACCTCCACACGGGCCAGACGCAGGGTCTACCCACCAACAGACCGTGCGGCGGCACGCCGGGAACGTTCCCCCCCCCCTGCCTGGCGACGTCCGGTTGACCGAGAACGCTGCGTTTAAAGCGTTCGCAGTCAACTCCCACAAGGGTCTGGACGGATTTGCTTCCACTCCGGAGGGAAGATGTTGCGTTACCACCCCCCACCGCTAGAGGCATAACAACGGCTTGGCATTGGGGGCAGTTGCCAAGGGCGCCGGCCTGTGCCAGTTCAAAAGGGCGCCACTAAATCTCTCATTTTTTAATTTTTATTTGAATATCAAGGGCGCCAAAAATAAATTAGCCAAGGGCGTCAAAGACCCAGTTACGCCTCTGCCCACCGCCCAGGGCGTCTTTCGGTCGGGACGTGGAGTTGGGACGAACGGTTACCTAGGAGCGGCTTTCTCACGGCCGCGTAGCTAAAATCATTCTGTGCTTTAAAAAAAAGGTCAATCGGTTGTACCTATTATGAAATCATTATGAATCCAATTTTATTCTGTCGGTATACATGGGTAAGAATATATCTTAAACTGTAGAGATTCATTTAAAACATTGAAGTGAATAAACGATTGCAGTTTATAATAAAAGAAAACAGAAGGGTAACACTTTAAATTCATTCAAATATCTTTCAAAAAAAAAGCTATAACCAAAAATAGCGTGGGAAATCATTTGAATTTTTTAAATCTCATATATATTGATTCTGATTCGTCCTGATTTCTCTTCAAAACCGCCCCCCCCCCCCAAACCAAAAAAAAAACAAAGAGAGCTATATGCGTTACGGTAAGTCTGAACTCATGTGAATAGGTTGATTTTTCTCTTGAGGGGGAGGCGATTATTATTTTATTATTGGTGCTGTTATCGTTCCTGTATCACACAGCGAGCTTCATGCGTACAACGTCACCTCAATTCCGGGTTCCGGCAACTGCTTGTTTCTATCAGGAGGTTATTTCTTGACACAAACGGTTGACGAAGGCAATAGACTCTAAAAACGAAATAAAACAATAGATTTCGTTGCATATTATAGTAACACCGATTTGACCATGATTCAACGCCGATTGAAGTGTTCATAAACTTTCGTAAGTGACAGGAGCCTATATTTATCTAAATTCTGAGAAATAAAGTTTTCCATCGACACAAAATATGATGTGGTTCGGAAAGTACATAAATCGATTTTTTTAATAATAACTTTATACTCATTTATTGGGTTAAAAAAATAATACTTTACAGAATTTTCGAATTTTAAACTTATTTTAAAAGCGGTTTTTGTAACCAAATATATAGAAACCCAGAAAAACTCAAAAATAAATATGTTCACTTATTTGCACCTCAACATTTGACCACATTTGTCATACACATGGTTTTTCACTCGCTTTTTTGTGATTTCACGTTTATCTTTACTTCTACCTTTCTCTTTGGTCTTATCTACTTGAGGAGGTTAATCTTACACATCGGTATCTGCAGACTAAAGGCTTTACTCTTGACAAAGTGGTTACAAACCTAGAAGACTAAAGATTGTGTCTGAACGAGAAGCGCTGTAACTTGGTGGAACATGCTATAGAAAAATGCACTTTTAACATCAGACCAAAGTGGAAATCCGGGAGACAGAAGATTAAGGTGTAAGAAGAGAATGGCAGGATAAATATTTACGATCCACCATGGGGCGGTCAAGGAATTCTGATCTGGCTCTGCTATCAATTGAAAGTGATGCGGTGAACGATATTGATTTTGATCAAGGGATAGACAGGTCTGCATCTTTGAAGACCGGGAAAGGAACGTTTTAAATAAAGTAAATTTAATGTGAAAATAACTATAACTTGACGTTGTTACAGTTCTTAAATAAATTGCCACTGCTCTTGCATAAGATGTATGATTTAATATTCCTCATATTAATGTCGAAAGTTGAAAGTGGCATTTTTTAAAGTAGTGTAAAACAAGAACTATAAGAGTCAGACTAATGGCAATATCAAAACAGCATTCTTTTATTTCTTAAAATTATCTTGAATTTTTTCATTTTTAAACAGGTGTCTTCGTGCGCAGCTCTAGCTCAGTATCAGATCTACCCACAATCATCCGCCTACCCAGCATCATCGACTGGCTACCAGGGCTATGCGCAGCCATCGCCAGCTTACCAACCTTCCATTGGCTACCTGCCATATTCTCAGGCCAGCTACCCCCACAACGGACAACAGCCCGCCTACGGACAACAGCCTGCCTACGGACAACAGCCTGCCTACGGACAACAGCCCGCCTACGGATCGTATGGGTATAGCGCGATGAGGCCTCTTGTGCAGTCGGATGTGAAAAATTGTACCGACACCGACTGCGGACAAGATGTAAGTCTGGTGCATTAATTTTAATTGGGGGGGGGGGGGTATTTTTATTTATACATGGATTTCTTAGCAGTTATTTGGCCTAACCACTTGTCTGTTTCAGTTGATAGGGTTACAAGTCGTCTTAAGTTAGACTCAGCCTGATGCAGGCTCAACTACTCAATATTTACAATTAGCATCATTTTGTCTAGGTGTCCCTGAAAGGGCTATCAAAGCACCTTTCCAAAGTATAACATGGCATTGCAGCTCAACACCTCCACACGACATACTCCATTCCCAGACCCCCCCCACCCCCACGCCCCACCCCAAAAAGCGTCGTTCAAAATTTACCGTTCCAGATGATCCAGGATATTTCTATCGGAAACCTAGGGTCCTCATTGAAATATTGATTTTACATCGCTAGCGAAAGACCCAGCAATTTAAAAAGTAATATAAATATAAGTAAGAGAAAAAAATTAGTAAATAACTTTGTTTTTAAAGCTAAAGAATTTAAATATCAATAAATTAATATCTAAAAATATAGCACAAAGAATAAAACTTGTTGGAACGCTGAAGATGACTATAAATCCTACAACATTCGTAAGAGCTACATGGTAAGAATGTAAATGAGTTATTATAAAGCTGGTTTCTATTTTGCTTAAAACCAGATATCTGCAAAATCAATGCTAACAAAAAAATTCATTACCTCCCTTTTCAGGAATGCTGCGTGGTTGCCCCCCGTGCCTCCATCTGCGTGAAATTGGTTCTCGAAAACACGACAGATCCACTAAGTAATGTTATCATCAAACAACTCTTAGTTTTATCTAATTCTAATCATTAGAGAATGCATACGTGCACATTCCATGTTAATATGTTCCATATAAAGTGCATTATTTAAAAATAATACCGTATTATTTATTCCATATAATACATCCGTAATCAATAAAACAATGTTAATATCACCCATATTTTCATACGGATATGTATGGGAGAATCGGAGTATGCAACTGTACAATTTTGATATTTCAAAAATTAAATAAACATTGATAAACAAAAAGTCTGCAATATGTGTAGTTATCGGGACGTCTGCTCTTGTCCATTGACACGCAGATGTATTCTCTTTAAAAAGTAATAGAGTACAAATGTACCAATGATTTATGTTGAAATTGAGATATTTTAAAAAAACACTAAATTCTTGAAGTTAATTAATTTCATAGATCGACGTTGTGCTCTGGCATGTCCCAGTCTACCCCTGTTTTCATGTTCTAACATATCGCAGTCTCCCTCTCTTGTCATGCTCCAACAGCTTGCAGTCTCCCCCTCTCATCATGCTCCAACATCGTGCAATCCCAACTCTTATCGTGCTCTACTTTTGCAGCAATCTCCCCATCTTATCTCTAACATCCCAGTCTCCCCCTCTTATCATGCTCTAACATCCAAGTCTCCCCCTCTTTTCATGCTCTAACATCCCAGTCTCCCCCTTTTATCATGCTCTAACATCACAGTCTCCCCCTCTTATCATACTCTACCATTGCAGGCCAAAGATTTTGCCAGAGACAGAAACTCTGCTCTTCAGATGCTGACTGTTTCAGCCCGAAAGGCAGCTGCGTGTACAACACACGTCACTTCCGACGTGACCAGCAAACCAACACCAGACTACTTCAAGTACCCGCCCAACTCTAAACCTGGTCAGATCGTGCCGCCCCTGGTTGGTGTCTGTGCAGCCCCAGTCCCTGATGGCGGAGGTATGTCCTTTTACATTTTGGTTTGCTTTGTTTTAAATTTTGTAAACTCCTATCATTCTTTAGAAACACAAAACTCCGCGCAGGAAAAAATTTGAAAAAAGAAAAAACAGCAGAAATTTAGTCAGAAAGTCTCCAAAGATACAAAACAGCAGACATTTAGTCAGAAAGTCTTCAACAATACAAAACAGCAGACATTTAGCCTGAAGGTCTTCAAAGATACAAAACAGAAGACATTTAGACAGAAAGTCTTCAAC
Source organism: Omphiscola glabra (assembly GCA_964017045.1). NCBI lineage: Eukaryota > Metazoa > Mollusca > Gastropoda > Lymnaeidae > Omphiscola > Omphiscola glabra. Next base: position 22,395,631 of record OZ024800.1, read on the forward strand.
AATACAAAACAGCAGACATTTAGCCATAAAGTCTTCAACAATACAAAACAGCAGACATTTAGCCTGAAGGTCTTCAAAGATACAAAACAGCAGAAATTTAGTCAGAAAGTCTTCAAACATACTAAACAGCAGACATTTAGTCAGAAAGTCTTCAACAATACAAAACAGCAGACATTTAGCCTGAAAGTCTTCAACAATACAAAACGGCAGACATTTAGCCTGAACGTTTTTAACAAAACAAAAAAGGCAGACAGCCAGGATGAAAGTATTTCAGCAAAAAACAAAACGGCAGACATTTTGTCTGAAAGTCTGCAACGGCAAAAAGGACAACATAATATAAATGACAGGCAATAAAATTACAACCTTCATTGATTTGGAGTCGACCAGAAATAATTCAAATCTAACAAGAAATAGTTTCTAAATAAGCATCTGATAAAGTTTTACGAGGGCGGCACAATTCTGGACTAGAATCAGGGGATGGGGGCCCTGAGTAGAAACATATTTTACCTGCAACAAAAAATGTAATTTATAAAAGCCTTAAATATTTAAATAAACACTAGTAGTAGCCTGTAATTTCCTCTTGTCATTAAATTAAGGTTATATTTAATCATTTCGTCTTTTTTCAGTCTGCATTGCTTCAATAGATCCTCTGAATACCAGAGGGTCATGTGCCACTGGATCAACCTGCATTCTCACTCTGCCTGGTTTAATAAGTGGTAAGAAAATGTATCATTGTGCAAGTCTATTCCACAGTTTCTATCATTGGGCAAGTCTAATCCACTGTTTCTATTATTGTGCTATTCTATTCCATTGTTATTCCACTGTTTCTATCATTTTGTTAGTCTATTCAACTGTTTCTATCATTGTGCTAGTCTATTCCACTGTTTCTATTATTGTGCGATTCTAGCCCACTGTTTCTATTAATGTGCTAGTCCATTCCACCAGGGTTTCTTTTAGGCATCTTTCCGGGGGGGGGGGGAGGGAGTGCCCCCCGGGGAAAGTCAAGTGCGCCCCCCCCCCCCCCGCAACAAAATAAGTAAAATCAATAGAACGGTTATATATTATTTTTGAAATAAAAAACGACTCAATTGTCATTTTAAACAGTTTAAAAAGAATGCAATCTGGTGCCTTTAACCGATTACAATTAGTGGAATCTATGAAATATCGATTTGCCTGATATATTAAATGATTTGTATGTTTAAGGCCAATCTTCTTAGAAGCTTACATTATTCGATTAAAAATATCGCAATGTTTCGAAAATTTGTCTGGCCTGACTTTGAGCCGAAGTGTTACTTCCCGTTCGCATTTATCTGTATTTCTGTTTAATTATTTAATAACTTTTAATAGAGTTCTCACTAAGTATCAAACGTGAGCAATCTTTTCATGTTTGCAAATTATATTTTATAATAAAAGCATGACTTTTACAGTCGTGAATGATGTTAATTAAAAATTGAATGATGGCCTCATGCTTTAAAAAATATAGTGATAATTAGCATACAGTGTTTCTTTCAGCTATCTCTCCGGGAGGGCACTGCCCCCCCCCCCAGCCGGAGCACAATGTGTAAACAATATAACAAATAGATATATTTTTATAAAAAAGTACAAAATTGTCATTTTAAAACAGTTTTAAAAAGCATAGTAACTGGTGCCTTTAACCGATTGCAATTAGTGGAATCTATAAAATATCGCTAGACTCGATATATTTGATGATCCGTATATAACCAAATAATATAACTTGATTATATACTTTTATTTATTTATTTTTTGCAACTGACAAGTTTACCTTGTTGGCTAAAGCGAAGAGATGGCACCGTGACTTTCGTTTGCAAAACATTTAGGGTTCAGGTTAGGTTTATTAATTTTATTTTAGATGAGAATCCAGTAGAAAGCTAAGAATGTTTTTCTGTGAACTTGACTTTCAATTAATATGCCAATTACATTTTTCGTTAGATGTCTTAAAAAAAATTCTTATTGCTAATACGTCATTTTAAATAGGATTCTTTGGATTTAGATAAGAATATTTTAAGGTATGGCGAAGAGGCAATTTAAGAAAGTTATAGTAGTTTGAAATACCAAATAAAAATGTCAATTTTCTGAATATTGGGAAATTTTTACTTTATTTCCCTTATATAAAATCACACATTAATAAATATAATATCTTCTGCAAACAACTCATGTATTCTTAAAATAGTCATGCCGTTCATAGGCAATTTATAAACGTTACCGGTTTTCAAAATCCATAAAAATGTATAGACCTTTCTAATAAACTTTTTTTTTCATTTTGACTCAAATTAGGAAATATTTAGAAAAGGTAGTCTAAGCATTATAATTATAAGTAAGTTTGTTTTTTCCATTTGCGTACATCATATAAAATAATGTTTCCCGTGCTTTTTAGTGATGGAATCCCTTTTAATTGAATTTTGTTTTTTGAAAGTTCATTTATTAATTGAGTAGCTATCTCTAATAAAAATGTAAATAAAAATTAAAGCCACATAACTATTTTATTTATATAAATTATTTTTTTAATTATTTTTTTTTATATAACACAAGCAGGTCAAGCAATTTCCGTTTTGCCAAAGCTGCATGGAAAAATGATAATTAAGAAATTATCCTAATAACATCTTTAAGCATCTTTAATCCCCTAAAATATCCGAGGCACCCTGCAGTTGTAGGGGTTGCCTGGCGCACACGCTGGCTCTACAGTTAAAGGACACCTACATTTTTTTTTACCTAGGATCTCTTCCGTTGCTCTCCAATTAAGTGTAGAATATTGCCCTACTAATTTCAGATAATGTGATAAAATGAATTCTTGTATTTTGAATTTATTAAACAATTTCTGGGGACTTTAATGATTTAAGGGGCGAGAATAATCTAGGGCAAAAGCAAGCATACCCTCAAAGGTGACACAACTATGAATATAGTTTACGTCCCGCTGGTGCGAAGTTTAAGATGTCTTTGGTCGTTATTATGGCTAATTATGGCATGTTCCATCCGAATATTTGAATGCCACCTAAAAATTGTCTGAAAGAAACAATAAATTCAAGTATGCGCCAAAATAATGCATCTCTGCAATTAGAGTTTGTACGACTGTCTTTAGCGTCCTAAATTTGCACCCCTTACTCGCGCTGATCAATGGTACAGTATGGGGTTGATTATAAGCTTGTGCCTAATGATTACCCTGGGGCACGCGGCAAATTGAGTGAATTCAGTTTAGATATGGCACTGGGCTAAATAATGCCTCCCACAAAACCTTAAAATATTTCTTCCGTTCAAAAGGTATAATAGTAACATCGAATTCGTGTATACACAAAATTACACCTCTTGATTTGGAAATAATCAAAAAATTTCTGTTTCTGGGGAGCAGGCTCCCCAAACCCCTCCACCGATCAAGATATATCGGCGCCCACGATTTGAGCCACACTTCTCGATGAAAATGATCCCTAATTTTGTTATTGATAGATACACTGCCTAGAGGCGTAGCCACTATTAGTGCTGTCATGAGCAGCCAAATATTTGCCGTCCCCCCCTTTGTTCGAAAATGCCACAACTGCATATAAAGAAAAAATGAATACCTGGGTGGACCACCCCTTCCGCCTTATTTCGACGACACTAGCAGGGTTGTATCTACAGTGTTTGGCGTCAGGGGACGAGATTCATTTCTAAGCACCTCTCTGTTATGACCTTTACAACGTTACGGTTTCAAAATGTTACAGCCTGGTACACTTCACAATAACTCCACATAGTTTCATAAGTTAATTCTTTATTCCATTATATACAAAATGTAATGCCACATGGCCAGGAGTCACTAATACATAACGAAGTTCCTCACTACACAGTTAGGAAACTAAACTTCGACTAACACACGTTCTCTCTACTAGCTCTAAGATCTCCCTAAATAAATCTCTTGTCCTCTCTAGCAATCTCTCGATCTCCCTCTCGACTAATCAACACACTGTCCTTTTATACCCACTCACTCGTTTATTAATATTTCCCTCTCAACCAATGACCATTCAGCCACAATAACACAATTCATAACACAACTCATGCATCCAAAAAGTGTTCACACTAATAACAATGATTCTCACATTAAAACCCTCACCATGTATGGACAACCTTTCATACCAAGATATCACACTAACAAATAATGTTCACAACACTCTCCAACTCTGAAACCCATTATTGTCAACAAATTAATACCATCTAAGTCCATTTTGCCCCACCCCGCTAGTCTGGCACCCAGGGACATATGCCCCCATCCGCAACTCCATAGCTACGCCTCTGGCCACTGACAACTGGCACTGCCCCTCCCCCCCCCCCCCCCCCGAAAATCTGAAAAGTCCCCCGGGGGAAAATTACTGAAAGAAATACTGCATTCCACTGTTTCTTATATTGTGCTAGTCTATTCCACTGTTTCTTATATTGTGCTAGTCTATTCCACTGTTTCTTATATTGTGCTAGTCTATTCCACTGTTTCTTATATTGTGCTAGTCTATTCCACTGTTTCTTATATTGTGCTAGTCTATTCCACTGTTTCTTATATTGTGCTAGTCTATTCCACTGTTTCTTATATTGTGCTAGTCTATTCCACTGTTTCTTTTATTGCTATAATAGTTGTCACCTATCCTTATTAGATTGGTTTCTTTCATCAACATCTTTTACACGTCATAACCCGTAATCACACCATATTGAACACAGGTCCTTTACCATTAGCAATGTAAACTTTAATCCAGAAACATATCTATCAGGCTGTGCAATGAATCAAACGCATGTATATCGCATCTGACTATAAAAAGAAGAAGAATGCACAACCACTCACTACAAATTTTCTTTCATAAATCTCCGTAATATTATGCACGTACGTCACGGGCAGTCTAGACACTGCGGTCATCATTACCATAAAGATATGACACCAGCTTAACGGCGGGAAAAGCGTTCATTCATTAAATATTCACACCGGGCACCATAAAGCACAATATTCGGTGCGCAACAGTCACCGGTGAATGCCCATACTCGACACTTGTCTGTTCCACCATTTCTATTAATGAGGCAGTCTATTCTTCATTTTTTCTATTATCATTCCAGTCTTTTCCCGCTGTCTATTTGTTTGTGCTTGTCTGTCTCTAAGATACATTTGACAACTCAGTCCCCATGTCATTGTTAGCTTTTATAGCTTTTAGTGTGTACATATTTATAGCTTTTAGTGTGTACATATTTATAGCTTTTAGTGTGTACGTATTGATAGCTTTTAGTGTGTACATAGTTATAGCTTTTAATGTGTACATATTTATAGCTTTTAGTGTGTACATATTTATAGCTTTTAGTGTGTACATATTTATAGCCTTTAGTGTGTACATATTTATAGCTTTTAGTGTGTACATATTTATAGCTTTTAGTGTGTGCGTATTTATAGCTTTTAGTGTGTACGTATTTATAGCTTTTAGTGTGTACGTATTTATAGCTTTTAGTGTGTACATATTTATAGCTTTTAACGTGTACATTTCATTTGTTACAGGGATTTGTTTTAATTCTATATCAGCTGCATAGGGTTAAGCATCTCAGTCACAAGCAACAACCAACATTTAATTGAAATAAATATTAAACAATTATCTTTCAACAAATTATTGGCCTCCTTGTTTTTTTTCTGTTTGTTCCATATACCTTATAAATTGCTTTAAAAACTAAACTTGAGAATTGTTTTCCCTTGGAGGTGCGTAGGCGGGTCCCGTCCGCCAGATCATCCCATGCTATCACAGAGCTATAATATATATCTCTATGTCTATGGGTGCTATAGGCAACTGTGAGCCTCCCCGCCGCCGCCGCCACCCCCCCCCACCTATAAATAAACAAAAACACTACACTTATCATTGCCAAATTTTTTTAAACTTTCAATTCAGAATAAGTAAGAACAGTGTTTCTTTCAGAAATTTTCCCCCGAGGGGGCACTTTTGACGTTCGGGGGGGGGCAGTGCCAGTTTTTCAGTGGCCAGAGGCATAGCTAAGGGGTGGCAGATGGGACATATGTCCCCGGGCGCCAGACTAGCGGGGGCATCTAATGGGCTATAGTGTTAATGGATGAAAATAATAGGTTTCAGAGTGTAGCGGGGGGGGGGGGGGTGTTTAAATGAATCTTGTCCCCTGTATCAAAGACGTCAGTGACGTAGAAGTGGGGGGGGGGCGAACATTTGGTCTTCCCAGGTGTATTTTTTTCTTTAGATAGAGCGGCGGGATTTTCGGACATCTGCAGAGTTTCTATCGAGAAAGGTAGCGTGGCAAAAAAGTTAACCCACCTAGGGTGGCGCTAACACTAGGCACGCCGCTGGGCAGTGTATATATCAGCACCAAATTTGGCTGTCATGGCAAGTAATTTTTATCGGGAAGTAGGGTAGCAGAAAATGTGTGATTGTTTAACAATCAAAAGGTGCATTTTGGAGTATACATGATTCGAATGTTTTGATAAGACTTTCATTTGATCGGGGGAAATAATTTTTCAAGCGTCGGGGGAGACATTATGGCGACCAGTGCCAGACACAAACTAAATTCATTCTGGTTGTGGTGTGCCGAAGAAAATCATTTGACACAAGATTAGATTCAACCCGGTAGTCATATTGATTGACGTCAAGGAAAAAAAAAAGGGGTAGGGGGGTAGCAGAAATTGAGTAATCCGAAGAGTTTGAGCAAAAGTGAGGGCAGGGGTCACTTTAATTTAAAAATAATAAATTCAAAATGCAGTGATGCATTGTGGTGCAAATTTTTCTTCTTCTTTTTCTGTCTATTAATGGCCCACGATCAATTTATTGATCTTTATGGCTCCTAACCACTGCAAAGCTAGGGCGTAGTACTACCATACAAGATAAAAATGGCAAATGTTTGACCGAGGAAAATGATATCCTGAAAAGATGGACTGAATACTGCTCAGAGCTGTATAATGAAAATATAAAGATAGACCCAGAGATCCTTAATGTCCCCCCAGCAACGGACAATGAAAGCTTCCCCATTCTCCGCGCAGAAGTAGAAGCAGCAGTCCAAGCACTCCAAATAGGAAAGGCCACAGGAGTAGATAATATCCCTGCCGAGTTGGTGAAACAGGGAGGAGAAACAATGATAAATGCCCTAACCAATATTTGTAACAAAATATGGCTAACAGGGGAATGGCCCAAATCATGGACCCAATCTCTCATCATCACCCTCCCCAAGAAAGGTAACCTACAGCTATGCCAAAACTATCGCACCATTAGCCTAATAAGCCATCCAAGCAAGATCATGCTCAATGTCATACTGAACAGACTAAGACCATATGCCGACAGAATCATTGCTGAAGAACAGGCGGGCTTTAGGAAAGGCCGTGGCACTGCTGAGCAGATCCTAAACCTCCGGATACTATGTGAGAAATATGCTCAACACCAACAAAACCTATAGCACGTCTTTGTAGATTTCAAGAAGGCATTCGACAGGGTTTGGCATGCTGATTTATGGGCCACCATGAGGCACTACAACATCAACACAAACTTAACCAGAATGATAAGAAGCCTCTTTGATAAGGCCACCAGTGCAGTCTTCTTCAACAATAACATCGGAGAATAGTTCAAGACCACGGTTGGAGTACGACAAGGCTGCTTGCTCTCCCCCACCCTGTTCAACATCTTCTTAGAGAGAATTATGTCAGATGCACTAGAAACGCATGTAGGGACAGTCAGCATTGGTGGCAGAACAATCACCAATCTACGTTTTGCGGATGACATAGACGGACTGGCTGGAAGCGAGGAAGAGCTAGCCAATCTAGTAAAGAGTCTCGACAAGACTTCATCCTTAAGGAACTTTATAAAGCCAGCCACTGCAATACCTGGCCTACACAGACGATATAGCGCTACTTGGTAGAAACAGCATTGATGATATAATTAAAACTTTCAGGGAACTTGAAGATGTGACGGTCAAAGCTGGTCTTGATGTAAATAAAGCGAAGGCAATATTTATGATAATGTCAGGAAATACGCACTGATGACAACAATATGAACAACTACACCTTTGAGAGGGTAGCTTCTTTCAAATATCTAGGGGTGACTATAAATAAGCAAGAGGAAATACAATCGGAGGTGCAAGAAAGAATAACAGCATGCAACCGTTCTTATTTCAATTTACAAAAGCTACTTCAAAGCAAAAATCTCGCTAAGGGAACAAAGAAGGCAGTATACACCACTATCACAAGACCAGTAGTAACTTTCGCAAGTGAGACTTGGTTCCTACCAGAAAAGCAGAGAACCTGCTAAATATATGACCCGATGATAGACAATTTTGTTTTGGGAATCCGTGCAAACTAAGAGCTATATCAATTGTACAAATACCCATCCATAGTCACAACAATATAAAAAAAAAGGCAGACTGCCCTAGGCAGGACACATTGAAAGTATGCCGGATTCTGGAGCAACAAAAACTATCTACAGGCAGAAACCTGTGATTTTTTTTTCGTATAAATTATTAAAGTTTCAATTCTCAATATTCAGTTGATTGAAATGTTAATTAAGAAATTTAGACTACTATAATTTGCTTCAGATCATTACAAGTCTTGCCTCTTCGATATTATACCTGAAAAAATTTTTTTTACCAATTCCATATAATTTTTTTTAACTACTACCAAAAATGGCATTTACAAGATAATCGAAATACTCGATTTTTTTATTCGTTGTTTAAATATATATTATATTCTTTCTACTGGATTATCATCTTAAAATATTTTTTTTTTAAATAGTTCAAACAGCTGGGGAAGATTGTTTATTATTATTATATTAACAGAGAAAAGTCATTGGGGATTTAATAAATAAAGACTATTTTTTTTTAAAAATCATTTTACTCTGTTCCCGAAACTGTGTTAAAAAATTAGAAACACTCGATTTAATAATTATGATGAAATGTCCATTATTTGTATGTAACCGGTAAATTCCTAATTTTTTGTTTTAAAATTATTATTATTATTATTTTTAAATTTTCATTTTATCTATGTCAGCATACATCTATGGAATCTACTACATTAAAATATGTGCTAAAAATGATTTTTTAAAGCATGATGCTATTATACAATATAATTTGAAAACAGATTGCACATGTTTATTTCTTAGCAAGAACTATATTTAATTTACAGACATTTATATCGATGAAAAGGTAGTTTAATACAGGGTTATTAAAAAGTCTTTCAACGTTTGCAGCTGCAAAATGTAATTAAATAAAAGATACCGATATCTGCGAATCAGAAAAAGTAAGATTTAGCTTATGATCAGGAGCGGCCAATTTTCAAAACAATACCATATTTATAATCGATATCTGCGAGCCTGTAACAAGATTAACCTGAACGCTATGGATCATCAATATATATCGAAAAAAGCTATATTTTATTTGTTCCAATAATTGTAATCGATTTAAGGCACACATTTCAATAACTTTTAAAAATTTTATAAAAATTAAATTCAGAGTATTTCTTTTTAATTATTTTTCTTACACATTTTCCCCCAGGGGGGCACTTGTCTTGCTCCGGGGGGGGGCAGTGACCCCCCCCCTCCCGGAGGTATGCCTGAAAGAAACACTGAGTAAGAAATCTATGACAAATTTTTATTTACACGAGTATCGTTTAAAAAAAAAACATCTTTGAATACCGTATCTTTCACAAAAACAGAGACGTTTTATTTCGCCGCGTAAATAAATAATTTTAAACAAACAAACATAACAGAGGGAATATCTTGATTTATATGGATTAATGTTTACAATCAAGCCATGGGAGATACACAAAGAAACGTGGGAGAGAAACATGAACGTTCTCATTGTGGGGGGGGGGGGGAATGGGGGGATGTCAGCCAAGGCTTTCTTGTTGTTTCCATATGATGGGGAGTCAGCTAAGACTTTATTATTGTAACATGAGGGGGTGCCAGGCAGGATATTCTCATTGTTAACATGAGGGGGTGCCAGGCAGGACATTTTCATTGTTAACATGAGGGGGTGCCAGGCAGGACATTTTCATTGTTAACATGAGGGGATGCCAGGCAGGACATTTTCATTGTTAACATGAGGGGGTGCCAGGCAGGACATTTTCATTGTTAACATGAGGGAGTGCCAGGCAGGACATTCTCATTGTTAACATGATGGGGTTCCAGGCAGGACATTTTCATTGTTAACATGAGGGGGTGCCAGGCAGGACATTCCCATTGTTAACATGATGGGGTGCCAGGCAGGACATTCTCATTGTTAACATGAGGGGTGCCAGGCAGGACATTCTCATTGTTAACATTAGGGGGTGCCAGGCAGGACATTACCATTGTTAACATGATGGGGTGCCAGGCAGGACATTCCCATTGTTCGCATGGTGTTTAGAGCCAGGTCTTTGTTATTGGTTAACATAAGGTTTTCAGCTGGGACATTATTACCTAACTCTGATAAAACTTTAGTCGCCTTCGAACAACAATCTAACTCCGCCCAGCCCAACATGAACCAAATTGATTCCAGTTGTAGCGCCCGTGGGGGTATACTTTTTGTCCTAGTTTAGTCCCACCCCTAGTTTAGTCCCACCCCCTAGTTTAGTCCCGCCCCTAGTTTAGTCCCGCCCCTAGTTTAGACACACCCCTAGTTTAGTCCCACCACCTAGTTTAGTCCCACCCCTAGTTTTTCATCATCCCACACTTAATCGGAGAGCCATGGGAGAGATGCCAGTTAAAAATGTAGGCGTCACTTGACCTCAGAGCCATCGTGTTGGGGCCCTGCCTGCAACCACTACGGCTGCAGGGTTCTTTGGGAATTTTAAAGGCTTAAAGTTGTGATGTGAGTACTTTTTTAATGATCAATCTTGAATGCAAGTTTGGCGGAAAATAAAACGGAAAAGTTACAAGGGGGGGTCTGGCTGCAAATTTCAAGCGACGGCTCTGTTTGACTTGTTTGAGTCATACAATTTTTTTATTACTGCGAAATAGTTATGTGGTTTTTAAATCCTTATTTAAACTTTTTGGGGATAAAACCATGATGCTTTCTTTGTTCATGTTTATGGAGGCCGGGGGGGGGGGGGGGGGGGCCATGATATTCTCATTGTTCACATGGAGGTGTCAGACAAGGCATTTTTATTGTTAACATTGGGGATTGTCAGCCAGGACATTCTCATTGTTCACATGGTTGCCAGACAGGACATTGTCATTGTTCACATGGTTGCCAGCCAGGACATTGTCATTGTTCACATGGTTGCCAGCCAGGACATTGTCATTGTTCACATGGTTGCCAGCCAGGACATTGTCATTGTTCACATGGTTGCCAGCCAGGACATTGTCATTGTTCACATGGTTGCCAGCCAGGACATTGTCATTGTTCACATGGTTGCCAGACAGGACATTGTCATTGTTCACATGGTTGCCAGCCAGGACATTGTCATTGTTCACATGGTTGCCAGCCAGGACATTGTCATTGTTCACATGGTTGCCAGCCAGGACATTGTCATTGTTTAAAAAGGACTGTCGGCTGGGACATTATCATCGTTAACATGGCAGGTGTGATGTCAGCCAGGACATTATCATCGTTAACATAGCGGCTGTGATGTCAGCCAGGACATTATCATCGTTAACATGGCAGGTGTGATGTCAGCCAGGACATTATCATCGTTAACATGGCGGCTGTGATGTCAGCCAGGACATTATCATCGTTAACATGGCAGGTGTGATGTCAGCCAGGACATTATCATCGTTAACATGGCTGCTGTGATGTCAGCCAGGACATTATCATCGTTAACATGGCAGGTGTGATGTCAGCCAGGACATTATCATCGATAACATGGCGGCTGTGATGTCAGCCAGGACATTATCATCGTTAATATGGCGGCTGTGATGTCAGCCAGGACATTATCATCGTTAACATGGCGGCTGTGATGTCAGCGAGGAAATTGGTGAGACGTGCCAAAACCCTTCTGTAGGTCGGGGGGGATGGGAGCTATATCCATGTGACGACATGAATTACGCCTCGCAAACAGAGGTGGATGTAGGACATACGTATCCACAGAGGTGGAAGTAGGACATACATATCCACAGAGGTGGATGTAGGACATACGTATCCACAGAGGTGGATGTAGGACATACGTATCCACAGAGGTGGAAGTAGGACATACGTATCCACAGAGGTGGATGTAGGACATACGTATCCACAGAGGTGGATGTAGGACATACGTATCCACAGAGGTGGAAGTAGGACATACGTATCCACAGAGGTGGATGTAGGACATACGTATCCACAGAGGTGGAAGTAGGACATACGTATCCACGGAGGTGGAAGTAGGACATACGTATCCACAGAGGTGGAAGTAGGACATACGTATCCACAGAGGTGGAAGTAGGACATACGTATCCACAGAGGTGGAAGTAGGACATACGTATCCACAGAGGTGGAAGTAGGACATACGTATCCACAGCAAGTATTAAAATTGCGCCCCAAAAAACCACCATGCTTGAAAAAAGTATTTTTCTAATTTACCGTAGGTTAAGATTTATTACATAGTAAACGAGGATGGCAGAGTAAGCCAAATTAGTGGCTGGCAATTTAGTGGAAAGAAGATTGGCTTATTTATTATAGGTTAAAACAATTATTGGTAAAAATTAAGTAATATTCTAAGTAAGTACGAAAATTCTTTGCCCGGTTGGTCGATTTTGCACCCCTTAAATTTTGGCGCAAACGGCTATTGTCGTGTTCTGACACACTCGTTGTGAACATCGACACATCTGAATGATTTGTATATAGGCTTAGGATGAGAATATAGTGGGCCTCTAACTATAACATTCTTGGGGGATGTATCGGCATTTTAAAGGATCTGTCAAACACTTCGAATATAACGTCACGTGTGTGTGATTCCGATCGTGTGTATGATTTCGTGCGTGTATCCGTTATAATGGTAAACATAAAATAGCGAATCTTGTTTTAAATGCCTCAAATATTATCCGTTAAATTTGTTGGACATTAATCGCTCCAAACGCTTTAGAAAGGACCATTAAAACCTATGCCCCGGGGAACTATAGGCGCAACTCGATCGCTGTTTTGGACGATCGTTTACAAGGACAATGTGAATGCTTACTTTATCATGAACATTATCGTTTATCGACGAAAGATCGGTCGCGGCTTTAGTTCAGCTAATGCTCAAAACTTCAATTGATCTAACTCCACACCACAGCCTAAATAATCTCACAACACAACAAAATGACTGCAGGGATTTATCTTGCCATAAAAGCCACCACGTCACCAGTTCTGTCGCCCAGTGGTAAAGTTTTTTCGAAGCCAACAGGTCACTCAGGAACACAGTCATCGGCAGAAACGTCAAAACTTCTCATCATGGCCAGAAGACACGGAATGGGTTCAGCAAGAAAGTTTCACATCCATGCTTTTCTTGTATTGGTGAGTCATTTGATATCTGCTCAATAAGTTAATTTTGCTTGTCTTGTTCTGTACCGGTAAATGAAATCGTTTTGAGTCCCATCTGTTTCTGCCTGTTTACGTGTATAAGAATATATCTTAAACTGTAGACATTGGGGTCGTCCATATTTTATTGCAGCAAAATAGGGGGGAGGGTTGAAATGTTTGACAGTTGTTGACAAGGGGGAGTGGGTGGGGGGGGGGTAGATTAGTTGACGTCAACAATCATTAAAATTTCTCTATTAAAATTTTAATCTTCAAAATTGACTGGTTGTTACATTATTTTAACAAATTTATAAGTGTAAATGAGTGTAAATAGTCATATAATTTATTAGGCTTTTAACAATATAAGATTTATTTAATGTGTGTCCGTCTGTGCACTGCAGATGGCCGGTCAGAATGTTAGCACACTTTGTTAGTGCAAGAGAAGTCAAAAGTTGGCCTCTCTTCACCTGTAGATTATGTTTGTCGCAAATGACTAGGGCGGTATGCGTGAAGGTATGCAACAAGGACAAGGTTCCAGTGTCGTGTGCAGTTAAGATAAATTATATTTATAGAGTAGGAATACACTATTTTGCAGAATGAGGGGAAGCAAAGTGAGTAACAATAATAACATCGCTGCTTGAACGGATTTGCGAAATCTGTTACATATCTTTTGCTTCACAAATCATGTTGAAAAAGCATGTTCAACAGCACCGACAATGCTCTCTTGAACATACGAAATTAGCACCTGCTCCTCAGCAAAAAAAGGATTCGATTATTGGTAAGGAGATAGAGAGAGAGAGAGACAGAGAGAGCTTATGGCGATTATTGCTCACCAACTCAGAGAGAGCCTATTGCAATTATTGCTCACCAACTCAGAGAGAGCTTAGGCGAGTATCGCTCACCAACTCAGAGAGAGCCTATGGCAATTATTGCTCACCAACTCAGAGAGAGCCTATGGCGATTATTGCTCACCAACTCAGAGAGAGCTTATGGCGATTATTGCTCACCAACTCAGAGAGAGCCTATGGCAATTATTGCTCACCAACTCAGAGAGAGCTTATGGCGATTATTGCTCACCAACTCAGAGAGAGCCTATGGCAATTATTGCTCACCAATTCAGAGAGAGCTTATAGCGATTATTGCTCACCAGCTCAGAGAGAGCTTATGGCGATTATTGCTCACCAACTCAGAGAGAGCCTATGGCAATTATTGCTCACCAACTCAGAGAGAGCATATGGCAATTATTGCTCACCAACTCAGAGAGAGCTTATGGCGATTATTGCTCACCAACTCAGAGAGAGCTTATGGCGATTATTGCTCACACCGATAATGCTTCTATTTTAAGTGCTAAATAGTTAGATGAGGACGATGATGACATGTCTGGTATATCAGTTCCGCATTATGAAAATGGTTAATCAGCTACTATAGACTATGCCCATTAGGGGCGTCATATCAGGGCGTTTTCAGGGAGGGGTGGGGAAACCAAAACTTGGTCGGCTTGTTAAGTTGTTTATTACTGGAGGCGCCCAGTACATAGCAATTGAAATAAAACCTGCAAATTCAGGGAGGTGGTGGGAGGCAACATGCCCCCTGCCCTACCCAAATGATGTCCCTGATGCCCATTGTTACTACAGAGCAACACCTGGATACATTATGGGAAGATGATAGCAGCTAGAAACTATACCATAATTGTCAGCTTTACTGACAATAATCATATTTATACCACAAACAATGATATTTAATCTTTAACAACCTTTTAATTGCTTCGGCATTATACAATTTAAGTGTCAAAACTTTTTAACCTGTTGATTAACAAGCTAAAGACGTAATCAAATGTTTTTCCTACAATTTTGTGTCATTAAAATAGATCAGCACAAAGTAAAATGTATTTAAAAAATATTTTTTTATTATAATTCATTGGGGGGGGGGGGGGGGGGGTTTGTGTTTTAGAAAATGTTGACACAATTAAATTGGGGGTGGGGGGGTCATTGAAAGTTTGACAGTTGTAAAAAATTGCGTAAAGGTTGATGACGTAATTAATGGACCACCCCATTCATTTAAAATGTAGAATATTGAAAGAGAAAAATTGTCTGCAGTTTATGATTGATGTCTTTCTATGCAAAAGAAAACGGAAGGATAACTCTTTAAATTCATCCAAAATATCTTTCAAAAACAGCAAGGGGTCGTTCGCAAATTAATTCACGCAAAAAAATGACCTTTTCAGACACCCCCTCCCCCCCCCCTGTCACAAAGTGTCACAAATTCTTTACCACTTTAACCCCCCCCCCCCTTTTTTTAGTGTCACGTCACACCTAAAAAAATTCAAAACATACATAGAATTTTCATAACACGAAAATTTTATTTTATTCTTTAACATTTTCCCATAATGGATTAAAGTGTTCTATTACTAGAAATCTGTGACATAAAACAACAAAGTCCTCCCCTAGCCGAATGTAACATGGCCACAAAAGTTTTTGGGTCACTTTTCAATATGAGTTTCAACCTCAAATTACTGTTTTTAAAGCAATTGAATAAAGATTTTTCAAAATGAGTTTCGACCTCAAATTAATGTTTTTAAAGCAATTGAATAAAGATTTTTCAAAATGAGTTTCGACCTCAAATTAATGTTTTTAAAGCAATTGAATAAAGATGTATCAATATTATTTTCACAGGTGTCCAATGTTTCCAAAAAATGAAATTTTAATAAGGCAAAATGGGCCCGGACACGCAGCGCAACCATTCGCACTCGGGTACCATTAGACTTAAAGCTATTTGGATGTCATTTGTGGTAGTTTATTTTAGTAAAACTGAAGAATTAAGAATACAAACGTATAAGACATTCAATTATCTTTCATTTGATACCTCATTTGGTCTTACAAAACCAAACAATAATATTTTAAATCGTTTTTTTAATCCCAACCTCTCACTTCTGATACCCGGGTACCAATAGCCACTTAGATTTTTAAATGTTACAGGCGAAGTATGCAAGCCAGCCAATCCATAAAAGGCCTCGTCAAAGTGTGAATCTATAGAGTGGCTGGATTACACACTTTGTGACATTGGGATGATACACTTTGACTGTAACATTGGGATGACACACTTTTATGTAACATTGGGATGACACACTTTGACTGTAACATTGGGATGACACACTTTGACTGTAACATTGAGATGAGACACACTTTGACTGTAACATTGGGATGACACACATTGAGTGTAACATTGGGATTACAGAATATTAATTCTCTTAAATGGACTGTTATCGAGAGCCGTTCACGGTGAAGATACAAAAAATGGTAATCTGTGTGTGTGTGGGGGGGGGGTGTAATGACAAGCTAAAGGGCTAACATTTAAGATAAAATGGTAAATTGACTATTTCAAAGTTACTCCTGATCCAAGTTGGATGGTAAACGTGGATATTTAGGTCCCAGTAAGTTTGGTTGGCACCATAAAAGTAGTAAAAACGTTTTTAGCTTACTGATGGTCAAAGTGAAACTGCAAAAAAAAATGTGGTGGTAGGGGGTTCACCTCCATGGGTAAATTGTATAAGAGGCACTTAAGACAAATAAAAATTGCCAGAAAAAATTGTTCCGTCATTTTCCGCAGTGCACAGGACGTGTGCGAAAACGAGTTTTGAAATATTCACATCTTTCGGTTTCGGACGAAAGCCTCGTTAAACTTTTGGTTTCGGCCCCGGTTTCGGCCGAAAGTCATTTTTAAATTTCGGTCTGATTTCCGCCGAAATCAGAAAATCAATTTCAGTCGGTCTCTGCTGTGAGCCATATAATATAACGCAAATTTAAGGCCACTCCTTTTTGTTTATGAGTGTGACAATGATAAGCCATGCTTAATTTGAGCTGAATCCTTTCAAGAACTTTAATCAAACAAGTTTGGGAGAATCCTAGATTTAACTTTTGTATAAGGTGCAGGGTTTAAAATTCCACATATCAATGTGGAAAGTTAAAAGCGTCTTTTTTTTTAATTTGTGGAAAGCAAGAAATAAAGCGTCATACCGATTGCAATATCAAAATAGAATTTTTCAATTACATTAAATTATATTAAATCTCTTTCGAAACAGGTGTCTTCGTGTGTAGCTCTAGCTCAGTATCAGAACTATCCACAACCATCCGCCTACCCAGCATCGACTGGCTACCAGGGCTATGCGCAGCCATCGCCAGCTTACCAACCTTCCATTGGCTACCTGCCATATTCTCAGGACAGCTACGCTGCCTACGGACAACAGCCTGCCTATAGACAACAGCCTGCCTACGGATCGTATGGGTATAACGCGATGAGGCCTCTCGTGCAGTCGGATGTGAAAAATTGTACCGACGTCGACTGCGGACAAGATGTAAGTCTGGTAAATTAATGGGGGGGGGGGAAGGATTTTTATTTATACATGGATTTTTAACAGTTATTTACCCTAACTCAGTGGTCGGCAAATCGCGGCTCTTAGCGACCTGCGTGCGGCTCCTTCGCTTTACGTTGTCATGCGAACAATCAATTTCAAGCATGAACCTTATCCAGAGTAAATTGAGAAATCGTCTTATTGATTAGAATCTCAAATCCTGCTTGAAATTAGAAACAACGATATACAAACCAGACTTAACGAAAATTTCTAAGGAAACGCAAGGTCAAAGTTCACATTAAAAACGTGTTGTTGCTGTTTTGTCAATAAGATAATAATTATAATAACTGGTTGAATTTAATGTTTAATGCGTTTCTTTTATTTATATTTTGTCAGTAAATAAGATTATTATTACTATTTCTGGTTGTATTTAATTTTTTGTAGCTAGTTTAAAACCGACTCCAAAAAACATGGCTTTTGACAGGTTCTTGAAAAGAAATGTAGCTCTCAAAAAAAAACAATAAATCGTCCTGCTGCAAATTGTTTGCTCTTTTGACTAATGACTTTGCCGACCATTGGCGTAACCACTTGTCCGTGTCCCTTGATAGGGTTACAAGTCTTATTAAGTTAGACTCAGTTTGTCTAGGTGCCCACCCTAACCCACCCCTCCACAGAAACCGGGACTACCAAAGCACCTTCCCAAATTATAACTTGGCATGGCAGCTCAACCATCAACCCAACCGCCCTCCATCAAGACGCCCTCCATACCAAGCCACCCATCCCCACCCTTCTTTAAAGGAAAAGCGCCGTTCAAAATGTACCGCTCCAGTAGGTGCTTCTGGATATTTCTATCGGAAACCTGGGGCCCACTTGGAAATATTGATGTTTAAAAGAGCAAATGAAAGACTCCCCTCCCTCCCCCCACCCCCAAGTTTTTTTTTATAATTTAAATAATAAATAGAAAATAAAGTTTTTAAAAGTTTGTTTTTGTTTCAAAGTAATAAATATTAATAAATGACTAGCTAAAAAAATTGAAAGGAGAATTATAGCTTCATGGAACGTAGTAGCAGGGAACTATAAATCCTATAATACTCCTACAGTTTGGGCGACCCTTGGAATCCTGGACTACATGGTTAGAATGTGAATGGCCTACGATTATGCTGGTTTCTATTTTGCTTAAAACCAGATCTCTACAAACTCAAAGATAACAAAACAATGTTCATTATCTCCCTTTTTTTTTCCAGGAATGCTGTGTAACAACCCCTCGTGCCTCCATCTGCGTCAAACTGGTTCTCGAAAACACGACGGATCCACTAAGTAATGTTATCATCAAAACAACTCTTAGTTTTATAACAATTTTTTTTACAACAAGCGAATGCGTACGTCAGGGGCGTCATTGCAATGTATTGTTTTCGGGGGATTTGGGGAAGGGTGGGGTGGAAACAAAGCACAGTACATAGAAATTTAATTAAAACCTGCTAATTCGGGGAAGTGGGGGGGGGGGACAAATGTCCCACCCTGCCCTTTCCAAATGACGTCCCTGCCATACGTACTCATTCCAATTCCATATTAATATGTTTCACATAATGGATATGCTAAAAATAATACCGTGTTATATTTTCCATATAATGCATACGTCATCAAAAACAGAATGCTAATATCATCTACATATTCTCACGTTTCCGTATGGGAGATTTTGAGTTGACCAATATACAATTTTATATATTTCAAATAATAAATCAAGTTTGAGAAACAGCGAGTCGGGAAGGTGTGTAGTTAGCGTGGCTTTTGTTTCTCTTGATATTTTTTTGTTTTAAGGAAGTGGTGGGGGTGGGGGGGGGGGGAAGGAGCTTCCGTCAATATATTTTTTTTAGAAAATCTCATTTGACAACTCAAGTGTATTATGTTTTAAAGTAGCAGAGTACAAATGTATGAATAATTTACGTTTAAATTAAGATATTGAAAAAGGAAGTAAATGCTTGAAGTTAATTTATTTCATCAATCAACGTTGTGATCTAACATCTCATAGTCTCCCCTCTTATCATGCTCTAACATCCCGCAGTCTCCCCCTCTAATCATGGTCTAACATCTCACAGTCTCCCCTCTTATCACGCACTAACATCTCATAGTCTCCCCTCTTATCACGCACTAACATCTCATAGTCTCCCCCTCTTATCATGATCTAACATCTCGCAGACTCCCCCTCTTATCATGCTCTAGCATCTTGCAGTCTCCCCCCTCTTATCATGATATAACATATTGCAGTCTCCCGCTCTTATCATGCTCTAACATGTCACAGTCTCCCCCTTTTATCATGCTCTAACATCCCACAATCCCCCCCCCCTTTTATCACGCTCTAGCATCCCAGTCTCCCCCTCTTATCACGCTCTAACATCCAAGTCTCCCCTCTTATGATGCTCTACCATTGCAGGCCAAAGAGTTTGCGAGCGCATGAAGCACTGCTCTTCAGATTCTGACTGTTTCAGTCCGCTCGGCTGCTGTGTCTACAACACTTACGTCACTTCCGACGTGACCAGCAAACCATCACCAGACTACTACAAGTACCCGCCCAGCTCTAAACCTGGTCAGATCGTGCCACCACTGGTTGGTGTCTGTGCGGCAACGGTCTCCAGGTACCAAAGTAAGTCCGTTTGCGTTTTGGTTTGAATTGTTTTAATTATTTTTTTTAAAAGTCCGTTCATACTTTAGAAATATAAAACACAGTGTCGGAAGGAGAAAACCTGGAGAAAGACAAAGTCAAAACAGGAGACATTTAGCCTGAAAGTCTGCAACGAAAGTATTCCACGCAACAAAACAACAGCAGACATTTAGCCGGAAAGTCTGCAACGACAGTATTCCACGCAACAAAACAACAGCAGACATTTAGCCGGAAAGTCTGCAATGACAGTATTCCACGCAACAAAACAGCAGACGTTTTAGGACCGAACGTCTTTAACGGCAAAAGTACAACAGAAGATAAATAAGGAATGTCAGAAAAAAAAAAAAAAAAAAACTTGGCCTGATTTTGAGTCGATCAGAAATTATTCTCATCTAACAGTCAACGGAAAGTAGTTTCTAATGAAGAATCTAATAATGTCTAACGATTATTAAACCATTCATGCTTGAGGTTTGCTTGATGAACACTTGGCTACTGGGGGGCGGGGAGGGGGGGGCAAAATTCTTGAATGGACCGGTAAAGGGGGGGGAGGGAAGATTTCTGGGTAGAAATTAAAATGCTATCAATAAAAACTGTAAATGTTTAAATAAACACTAAACACTGTAGTGGGCTGTAATTTCCTCTTGTCATAAAACTGAGGTTATATTTAATCTTTCTTGTCTATTTTCAGCCTGCATTGCTTCAATAGATCCTTTGAATACCAAGTCATGTCAATGTCCGTCTGGATCAACCTGCCTTAGCACTGTGCCAGGCTCAATAGTTGGTAAGAAACTGTATCATTGTGCCAGTCTGCTCCACTGTTTCTATTAATATGCGATTACATCCCACTGTTTCTACTACTATGCTATAGTCTATTCCACGGTTTCTATTAGTGTGTTAGTCTATTCCAATGTTTCTACTACTGTGCTAGAGTCTATTTCACAGTTTCTATCATTGTGTCAGTCTTTTCCATTCTATTTGTGTGTGCTTGTCTGTCTCTAAGATACATTTGACAGCTCAGTCACCATGTCATTCTTTGCTTAAAGTGTACATATTTATAGATTTTAATGTGTACATTTCATTTGTTACAGGGACTTGCACTCCTCTTAATCCAGCTACATAGGGTTAAGCATCTCAGTCATAAGCAGCAAACAACATTTGATTTAAATAAATATTAAACAATTATCTTTCAAGCAATTATTGGTCTTTTTGTGGTTGTTTTGCAGTTTGTTTAATTAAATGTATAACTTGCTTTAAAAACTTACTTGGGAATAGTTTCCCTCAAAGGTGAGTAAGCAGGCCGATTACCGTTTGAAATTACACGAGGTGGTCAAAGAAAAATTAAAAATATATAGCTGGCAGATTGTGAGGCCCTAAGCTGTAAGCACTGCCTTCTCCCCATAAACAAACCAAAAACTTCAATTTAAATACACATAAATTTAAATTGCTAAATTTGTATAAATTTTTCATTCTGAAAAAAAAAATAAAACTATGACCTTTGTTTTCTTGACACAAGTATCTTTGAATATCTTTCACAGAAACAGAAACGTTTTATTTTACCACATAAATAAATAATTTTGAACAAAAGAAAGAGGGTGGGGGGACATCTTGGTATGGGAATATCGTGAATTTATATAGTTTAGTTTATAAATATTGTATAAATAAGCCGTCTCTTACTAGTTTCCATTTTAAGCACAGCACACCAAGGCTGACGCCACAATCCTGTTCCCACAAAACAACCACTCAAACAAATTACGGAAACTTTTGAAGAATTTGGTCCAAGTAGCGGATAAAAGTAAATATAAATAAATCCAAAATTATACGAGTAGGAAAACTAACAGATACAGAATCTATCAGACACAATAAATTAGCCCCTAAATCCAACAGGTCAAAAAAAAACACGTTTTACATAGATGGTTTAACGTTTACAAACAAGCCATGGGAGATACACAAAGAACGCCTGGACGTTCTCATTGTTCACATTGGAGGGGGGGAAGGCTGTCTGCCAGGTGATTCAAATGTTCACATTGGTTGGGTAGGGTTGTCAGCCAGGAGATTCTATTGTTCGCATTGGAGGGGGAAGGCTGTCAGCTGGGAGATTCAATTGTTCACATGGGGGGGGGGGGGCTGACAGCCAGGAGATTCTATTGTTCACATTGGAAGGGGGCTGTCAGCCAGGAGATTCCATTATTCACATGAGAAGTGGGGGCTGTCAGCCGGGAGATTCCATTGTTCACATTGGAGTGAGAGGGCTATCCACCAGGAGATTCCATTGTTCACATGGGAGGGGGAGGGCTGACAGCCGGGATATTCCATTGTTCACATTGGAGGAGGGAGGGCTGATAGCCAGGAGATTCCATTGTTCAGTTTGGAGGGAGAGGGTTGTGAGCCGTGAGATTCCATTGTTCTCATGAAGGTGTCATCCAAGGCTTTCTTATTTTTTACAAATGGGGTGTCAGCTGGGACATTCTTATTGTTAATATGGGGGGGGGGGATTTTAGGCAGGACATTTACATTGTTCACATGGTGTTTAGCCAGGACTGCTTTTAAGCCCAATAAGTTCAAGCTGTAGACAACACTCTCCTGCTTTTAAGCCCAATAAGTTCAAGCTGTAGACAACACTCTGCTGCTTTTAAGCCCCTTAATTACTGGCTGTGTCCAACCCAAGGGACATACACGGAAAACTCGTTCAGTTTGCGTATCCGTGCTTGCAATGCAGTGTAGCGTCCAGGTATATCTGAAACATTGGCATATGATTTTCCACGGCAAATTGAAAGTGGAATTTTGTTCTCATTCAGGAAATCAAAATCAGTGTGTGTTCGATCCTTTGATACACAACAGTGTCTGCTAGATCCTTAGCATGGAAAAATATGGAAGTTAACTTGATAAAACGTCCCACAGACTTGCATCCTCGAGTGTACCGGACCATAAATGTCAGTTGTTCAATGTGTGAAATGTCTGAAGTGGAATCCTCCCTTTTTAAATAATACTTTGACTCTTTAAGTTCTTCCAAAAATAGCATAAAGGACATATTGACCCATTAAATCAATAAATTCTTCACAAATATTAGCTAACAGTTTTGATGCGTTCCCCTTTCCATATAGTTTGAGATGCTCTTCAAAAAAAAAAGGGTCAAATTCACTCAACAGCTCTAAAATACCTAAACAATTTCCATTGTTTACTGACCCAATAGTTTGATCCTCTCCACGATATGCCAAACATAATAAATATGTAGGTAAGGAAATGAACGACAGAAACCACCTAGTCAGAACTGTATGACAGTACTTTGCGTCGAAACAAATATGCAGTCACATTCTAGCAAATTTCTTCTCCATTTTCATATTATGCAATAAGATTGCTGTGTTTCCAGTCATTGAATCCTGATGTAGCAAAGGGAACTTATTTCTTTGACAATAAACGACACGCAAAACAATACAAACAACATCTGTATGGTGAATAGAGAAGCCATTCGAGTTTTACACATTTGCCTTTCCGCAGTTCACGTTTCAAGATATTCCTTGATAAATATCTTGTCTTGGTTCTTTCTTCTCCAGCTCCAGGGTTCACCCTGTCTTAGTTCTTTCTTCTCCAGCTCCAGGGTTCACTCTGTCTTAGTTCTTTCTTCTCCAGCTCCATGGTTCACTCTGTCTTAGTTC
Source organism: Omphiscola glabra (assembly GCA_964017045.1). NCBI lineage: Eukaryota > Metazoa > Mollusca > Gastropoda > Lymnaeidae > Omphiscola > Omphiscola glabra. Next base: position 22,419,689 of record OZ024800.1, read on the forward strand.
TTTCTTCTCCAGCTCCAGGGTTCACTCTGTCTTAGTTCTTTCTTCTCCAGCTCCAGGGTTCACTCTGTCTTAGTTCTTTCTTCTCCAGCTCCAGGGTTCACTCTGTCTTAGTTCTTTCTTCTCCAGCTCCAGGGTTCACTGTCTTAGTTCTTTCTTCTCCAGCTCCAGGGTTCACTCTTTCTTAGTTCTTTCTTCTCCATCTCCAGGGTTCACTCTGTCTTAGTTCTTTCTTCTCCAGCTCCAGGGTTCACTCTGTCTTAGTTCTTTCTTCTCCAGCTCCAGGGTTCACTGTCTTAGTTCTTTCTTCTCCAGCTCCAGGGTTCACTCTTTCTATGTTCTTTCTTCTCCATCTCCAGGGTTCACTCTGTCTTAGTTCTTTCTTCTATAGCTCCAGGTTTCACTCTGTCTTAGTTCTTTCTTCTCCAGCTCCAGGGTTCACTCTGTCTTAGTTCTTTCTTCTCCAGCTCCAGGGTTCACTCTGTCTTAGTTCTTTCTTCTCCAGCTCCAGGGTTCATTCTGTCTTAGTTCTTTCTTCTCCAGCTCCAGGGTTCACTCTGTCTTAGTTCTTTCTTCTCCAGCTCCAGGGTTCACTCTGTCTTAGTTCTTTCTTCTCCAGTTCCAGGATTCACTATGTCTTAGTTCTTTCTTCTCCAGCTCCTGTCCTGCCATTTAAAGTTGAGGCTTTCTCTGACTCTTGTTGTATGAAAGTGGTTCAGCATTCTTGCACGGCGTTGGCATACCGTCCACGTTTTACGGGCATAGGGAAGCGAAGGGAGAACATCCGTCTGATATCCTTTCAGTTTATTTTGAGTTCTCATTACTTTCCAGGTCCATACGTTCTTAGTCAATGTTTCATAAGATACTGGCTCTCGCAATACGGAGATTAACCTCGTCATCGATGGTTGCGCTTTATTTATAATGAGACGAGACGGGGTGGAAAAGGGAAAGGGAGGCTATATTGATGAATTTATGCCCCCAAAGGGGTGGTGACCGGAATAAGTTTGATTACTTCTGATCTAAACCATAAATGCCATGTTGCAGAACTTTAAGTTTGTTAGTTTTAACATTTAAAGTGGCCTTAAGATGCAACGAGTTGAACACCTGTTGCAGGTCCGGCCTTAGGCCACTGCAACCTATGCGGCCGCAGTGGGCCCCGCACTTTATTTTCTAATACAAAATCTTAATTTTCACTTATTATCCTTATCCCTACCCAGGCTGGGCCCCGCGCAATCCGCTTCGCATAGGGCCCCGCAATTGTTAGTGCCGGCCCTGAACTGTTGCAACAAAGTAACTTAAACCTATATTACAATAATTACATTCATCATCATCATCATCATCAGGTCCCGTAGTCCTTCGACCGTTGGGGCGCCACAGATGACATGTACACTATTCTTCTCCATTCCTCTCGGTCTTCTGCCCTACGCATAGCATCGCCTAGTTTTAATCCCGTCCATTCTTTGATATTATCTTCCCATCTTTTTCTTTGTCTTCCTCATTGCATCTGCCAAACTTTTCAATTTTTAAGTCATTTGTGTTTGCAAATTGTGGTTGGTTATATACTGATCCGACTGGCTGATGCACTCTTTGGACAGTAATTCAAAATCCTCCCTTTGATTCCCCCCCCCCCCACACACACACACAAGCACACACTAATTGACCAATTCTATATCTTGTTATTTATGAATAATGGAGTTGCCAATCCTATCAATACATTAGGGCATGCTGTTGTTGTTCGTCCGCCAACATCGACTAGAACCATCCAGTCATCGGGTTAGGGGGAAGGTGGGTTACGGTGAGTTCACAGGTGGCTTGCTAATCCGATCCGTGCTCAGAATAATCTCTGCCACCACGGGCTGTCGGTGATCTAATATTGCTCTTTCTGGCTAGCCTGCGTTTCTCAGTTGTGGCTATCCGACTGGCTTCATCATTTAGCCCCCTTCTTGACAGATGATCTCCACCTGACTCTGTCCTGGGCTGTCTGCACCCATTTAGTAGGGTCGATGCTGAAGGCCTTTAGTGCCGCTTTCAGTGAGTCTTTGTAACGTGTTTTTTACCTCCTTGGGATCGCTTGCCTGTCGTGAGTTCTCTGAAGAATATCTGTTTAGGGAGCCGGTGGTCTTCCATACGGGCAACGTGTCCCATCCAAAGGAGTTGATACTGCATCAGGGTGGTGAAGATACTAGGTATGTTCGCTCTAGCAAGAACCTGTGTCAGGAACTTTGTCTTGCCACCTGATGCAGAGGAGTTTACTGAGGCAGGTTATGTGAAAATGGTTCAGTTTCTTGGCGTGACGCAAGTAGACTGTCCACGCTTCATATCCGCTTCATATCCGTAGAGCAATGCCGAGAGGACTGCTGCGCTATAACTATAGACCTTGATCTTCGTCCGATACCTCTCATGTCCCAAACAGTGCAGCGGAGCCTGCCAAATATGGCACTAGCTTTTGCGAGCCTGGCATTCATTTCATCATCCACGACGACAGATCTGGATAGGGTGCTGCCCAAGTAAGTAAATTTATCCACCGCGTTAAGACACTGTCCGCTAATGATAGTGTTGGGTTCAATGATGATGTTGGGCCTACTGGGAGCTGGCTGATACAACACTTTAGTCTTCTTTATCTTTGTGTTGATTGTTAGGCCAAAGTTGTTGCAGGCCTCAGAGAAGATATAAGCGCTTTGTTGCATGGCGGCTTCAGAGTCAGCATTGAGGGCACAATCGTCTGCAAGCAGAAGCTCGTTGACGGTGTTATGCTTGACATTGGTCTTAGCGTGAAGCCTCTTTAGGTTGAAGACTGAACATTAGGGCATAATAAGTCCTCATCCCCCTGAAAAATGTAGATTCCTTGTCACTCTGCCTCAGGGTTGCCAGTCGTCCATAGAAAAATCTGAACTAAAAGGAACAGTCCATAAAAACATCCTATACGGTATATATTAATCCTATCTCTGTGTTTAACTCAACTATTTTAGAGCATGCCAAGTGAAAAGCTAAACAAGTTTAGGCCAGCCTTTTAATTAAAAAAATTATTAGCCTCAGTTTGAACAGATCTTGTGTGAAAAAAAATTAAGAAAAAAAGAATGCCGATTGTTATGTAGACTACTTGTTTGCTTCATTCTTTTCACGTGCTGTGAACTCTGTTTGACCCAATTAGGCTGTACTGCGCTATTATTAGGGTGTGGGTAGCTAAAAATAGTCTCCCTTTGACCTCGGCTACAGTTGACAAAGCCATAGTCTGTTCGTTTCGAATATGGTAGAAAAATCTGGAGAAAACTGGAAAGGAGAACAATGCCTAAGGCGGTTCTAGAGACATCAGTAGAAACCGACTATAAAATGCCGATAGATTGAATGAGAGTGGGGCAGACAATTTATCACGAGATTCTATGGCGTGTTATTTTTGCTACGAGACAGTGCTTTGTTTACTGTGTCGGTAGATTTCTTTTCATCGTTGTAAAATTTTTGCACATTGTGTTTTATTAACATAGTACCCGTACAAGCCAAACAGTATACTGAAAGTCAATAGTTTTAAATATATTTCTTTTGATTTTGTAATTCATTATAATTAACATATTAAAACGTATTAATTGTAATTAGCCCTGGTTTGAGTATCGTATTCTTTGTTATTATATTTATCATTTGGTATCGCCTTTTGTTGTGTACTGTTTTAGAACGAGCCATACACTTAAATAAGAGATGAATTTCTCAATAGTAATAATAGTTAACACTGATGTTGTTTTGTTAGGGTTGGGATTAAATTTAATTTGTCCTGCTGCACAAAACAATTTTAATGAGACAAAACTCAAATATATTCGGCAGTTCAATATGCAGATATATTTTTTCTGTTACATTTCCTTCAAAATGAAAGTAGGCGTGACAAAGTAGAAAAAAAATCTCTAATCATCTGTCAAGACCTGTTGGCAAACGATGACAATAAAGATAACAAGAATATCAACATACAAATCCTTGCTCACAATGCAAGCAAGAACAATCAGCTTGGGAAGAAAGTGAAGCATATTACTTCTTTGATGATGGCAATAATTTGATATATATATATATTTATCTCTTTTTTTTTCATATGAGCTTATGAATAGCATTTTTTTAATAATAGATATGAAGTGGAAAAAAAAAAACATTTTGTCGTATTTTTTTTTTTCCATAATTTTTCAACGGCAACAGTGACACATGCTGAGCTCAACAATCTCTGTATGGAGAATTATTTTTACAGGAAATACTTGTATACCAAGACACCAGCCACACCAACGAGAACGGCAAGTCCGAAATAAATAGAAGAACGAAAATAGGGTTTGTATGGCCTCCACCGCTCGCTTTTCTGCTGACGCTCTTTCATTTTGCGCAACTTTTCCAGAGTTTGCCTCTTCCTCTCCTCCCTGATGTTGTGTCTTATTTCTGCTGCCCTGAAAATGTTAAAAAGAACAAGTCTTATGTAAGCGTGCAACGTAGCCTCTTGTTTGTAGAAAACAATGTGACTTTTTAAATGGGTAGAAATTTGGGAACAGGATTTTGCAAGTTACACGTGTAAATAACTAAATAAGTATGTAACGTAGGCTAACTTGGTCCAACAGCCTAACTTGCATCATGTGACTCAACTGGTCATAGTAACCTTGCCTGTGTCACCTAGCCTAACTTGCACTAGCATATTCTCAGCATTAGTTAGGCTAACGCTAAAAAGCCTAACAACTTTTTAAATTTTTTTAATATTTTAAAATGTAGCCTATACTCACTGCTGACGTGTTTCAGAAACTTAAACTGTTTCACAAAATCTGACTTGTTCCATGGAATATACTTTGAATGTTCAAAATGGTTTTTACTGTGTTTGTCCAATGAAAGAAAGAAAGAGAGAAATTCTTCTGTTTTTACCTTTCAGTGTCGCTGTCTTCGCTGTCCCTCCCTACATCTTCATCTCTGTCGATCAGCTTATCAAACTCTTCATCATCTTCATTCTCTGCATCTGACCATCTTTTCGATGATTCCTCCAGCTCACGCTCCCAGCCTGAACAACCGGCTTGTCTTTTGAGGGGGCTCTTCTTGGGTGGGACAGGTGGAGGCAGGTTATCTATACTCTGTAACAAAGTCTCCACGCTGCTGGGAATTTCAATCTTGGGAAGGAGACTGGTGGTGCGCTCAGGTGGAGGTGGGGGGCCTTCTAAATGGTTCTGTTGACAGATGAAAATAGGATAGTTGCTAAACGATCCAAAGGACACCTCATCAAAGCTTGTCGTGCAAAGTAACATGGCAAAATGAAATCCTTTTAATGGCTTTTGTTAATTAAATTTCGTGCACTTCTGTTAACATTCCTTTCCAACTCTACATCTATCTTGGCTTTGACTCCTCCATGCAACCAATGCAATCTCTAAATTACATAGCTCTCAACACTTGTTAAGCTGTTTCATTTCTGTCTAATCCTAGAGATTCTCACCATTTTCAGAAATAAATATATTGCCATTGACGTTTTAAAATGCTCAGAATACGTGGATTTTTATGTCTCATCATTTAAATCAATGGTGAAATCAAATTATTACATTATTTACCCAGTTGTTAAAAGAAACAAATGTTTTTTTATTTAGCTCTGCTCAACTTTTTAGCTCCTGCTTCTAAGTAACATGTTCACATTTTTAGATTACAATATCTTAAAGCAGAGCTCCACAATCGGTGTGCTATGAGAAGATGCTAGGTGTGATGCAGCAAAATTCCCACACGATGATGAAAATCAAGCAAAGACGATATAAATTTGTTGAAAAAAAAAGGGGACAGTGATTGGCAAAGTAAAAAGCTGTCAAATGTTTAAAGTCAAATTGCACAGTACAGCCGTGTCTATTTTTTTAATTATAGCTTTCTTTTATTTTCGTGCGGCTTATTTCATTTTCAGCAAAAAAGCCTGAAAGGTTAATTAGTTATTTTTTTAAATTTAAACTTTTTTATATTTTATTAATTGTGTTATGCACTTTTTTAATATATATTTTTCCTATTATTCTGTTCTACTGATATTCGATCTAAAATAACTGAAAACTAATTTATGCTATATCACTTTGTATCAAAGATCTACTTGCTCATGTTCATTGCATTTCTTTGAGAAATTAAAAAAAAAAACATTTAACATGTTGGTACATCTAAACAACGGTCAATCCATTGCAGTTTTTTTTTTTAAACTCATTTAATTGTGGTTTGCCGCAGAAATCTGGGAATGGAATAGGTTTCTGTGAGTGAAAAAGGTTGCAGAGCTAATTTTAAGGCTTTTAAAAGTTGGCTGCAGCTGCTCAATTATTTATTTTTTGTCAGTTATCTTTTTTGTTTTACTAGCCTCCTTAAGAGTGTTCAAATGGGAGTCTCTTAATGTGGGTAATAGGAAGAGTTATGGTTGTAAGGGAAATATGGGTTGTAAGGGAAATATGGGTTGTAAGGGAAATATGGGTTGTAAGGGAAATATGGGTTGCCAGGAATTATTGACTCGGCCATGATTTATGGCCACAAGCTGTAAGCCCACGTCTTGTCCTTCATCTAAATGCCTTCGTCACCCAAGTACATGTTTTCCCAGGGAGTTGTTGGAAAAAAGGCCTTTGAATATCAGTCTAGGGGACGTACCTGAAGACTGTTCAGTCCACCACCGTTTAGGATGACATAAGCACCTTGAATGATTGCGAGATAAGAAAATCTTAGCTGATCATATGTTTGGATGAGACCCATGCGATAGGAGCGCATGTGCAGAAGCATCTCTTTAATGTTGATGCTGTTTAAACTACCTGTATTCTCCACCTGAGAAAAACCAGATAGATAGATTGTGAAAATTAGTAGAAATAACAACAACTACACATTCCTATAAGGTTGGAAAATAAATAATTTCTATGCCATGTTAAAAAAATTGAGTCAATAAGCTTGTGAGCATTTAACTGCTGGCGATCAAAGTTGAAATAAGTAAGAGGATATATTTATTATTTATTTATTAACATCACATTTTTTTTAAATGACATTTTTTTTCCATTATTATAATCTATGTCATTTGAATGGGTACAAATTATTCATGAACATAATTGGATATAGTTCAACTTATAGGCAGTCTTCATTAAATTATTTCATTGTTCAAATTCATGCAGAAGAATCAAATTTTAATTTTTTTAAAAATTAAAACATTATCTGATTGTTTACAAAATAAAAGTGTTGGAAACTACCAACCAAAACAAGACAGGAATCAACTAAGCAGAATGTTCCAGAACGACCGATGCCAGCACTGCAATGAACAATGGCCGGGCCAACATTTGTTTCTAGTGATCCTGTGTGCCGTACGCAGTGGAGGAAATGGAGGAAGGCTACAGGCGATGATGGTACCCCAAAGTCTGGCCATGTTGTATAATGAAAGTGAAGAACTTCTCGTTTTTCTCCAGACTGTTGAAATTAATTGCGACATTTATGTAAGAAAAAGGGAAAAAGCAAGTTTAACAAATAATTTAGTGAGACAATTAACTTAAAGTTATTGTGGGTCTTGGAGTTCATCCAGTCTACACACTTAGTGGTGCAAGTAGTGTGCTACTTAGTGGTGCAAGTAGTGTGCTACTTAGTGGTGCAAGTAGTGTGCTACTTAGTGGTGCAATTAGTGTGCTACTTTGTGGTGCACATAGTATGCTACTTAGTGGTGCAAGTAGTGCACTACTTAGTGGTGTAACTTTAGTGCTACTTAGTGGTTCAAATATAGTGATCTTAGAGATGCAACTATAATCCTAATTAGTGGTATAGCTATAATGCTACGCGACTTATTGGTGCAACTATAATACTAGTTTGTGGTGCAACTGTAGTACTACTTTGTGGTGCAACTATAGTGCTGCAATTATAATACTACTAAGTGGTGCAACTATAATGCTATGCTACTATAATGTTAGTTAGTGGTGCAAGCAATGTGCTACTTAGTGGTTCCCCAACAATCCCACTCAAAAAAACCAGTCCATAACATCCAGCATTAAATTTCACATTCTTATGGAAATATTTTATAATGCTAAATGTGTAGAATTGCTTTTTTCTCAAAAAGTATGTTAAACAAATGAACTATTTCATTAGTAATGTTTAAAAAAAATTATTTTTTTTAATATATAGTATGTTAAATAAATTAAATCTTTTATTAGTATACTTTTTTATTTCACTAGTAAAGTTATTTGGCAAACAATGTATTTTAAAGATATTTAGCTTTAGTTTTGATGAAGGGGGATATATTTTCTGCATTTTTTCACAAGATTTTATTATTAAGACATTTAAGGATAAATTTTAATTTTTCTTTTAATTAACAAAAATAAATAATGTATTACATTCACCTGCACTAACAGTATTTTCAGTGTGGAAAAGGATTTTTAAAACTGCCCCAAAAAAAAAAAAAAAACATTAAAGATTTATTTATCTAAGTTCTTGTTACTTTGTGATACACTTCAATCAACTTAAGACTCAAAAGTAGAGATAATTCTGAATGTTATATCAAAGATTAACAAAAATCAAGGCTAGCAAGTGAGTATCCCATGGAAGGCAAATTCACAAATACCCTGACCAGGGTATGATGCAAGGCTATGCTGGATTATTCTTACATTCAATCACATTCCAATAATTATTTAGAACCCATTTCTTTGAAGCAAATCCATTTAGTTTAAACATTACTTAATGTTAATTACCTCTGTCTTTTCAAGTTCCAATGTCCTGAGTGTAAAATGCTGATAATCTTGCTCTCCCGATAATGTAACCTTAATTCCACATTCAGGAAAATACATTTCTTCCTCATATCCATAATCTGAACCAAGTGGCCAATACTGTGAACATTTCAACTGTTTACCGGAAGATAATATATTTTGTCAGATATTTGCATTTAAGATTTTGAAATTTAAAATGTCTTGAAGTCAATTGATGTAAAAAGATGGTGACTAGAAATTAGCTTTCAAGTTTCAAAGCAATGAGAAAAACTATAAAACCAGCAAGTTTTAAGAGAATTTCAAAAAGATATGTTATCTTTAATGAAACCAAAAGCAAATGAAACGTTTTTTGCATTAAAAACAGCCAGACAAAAAAGGCATCCACTGTGGGATATAATAAGAACTTAATATGAAGTTAAATATAAATAGAATCAAATAGAGCTTAGGAATGAATAATGAAGAATGTGTATTTGACTTACAGTTTCCTTTTCAACCACTCTATTTAACATAACAATTGCTCGAGTCTCTTGCTCCCAAGTCATCTGCCAAAAGTCACACATTGTATGCTCAAGAGGGCCCTAAAAGAGACAAGTACCGGTATTTTTTGTTAAGGAAATATATGACTATAGGCCAAATTACTAAGGAAAAGAATATGGTCAAAGTTTAATGTCATAGTTTTGAGTTCAATAACAAAAACTATATACAAAAATAACCAGTTTCAAGTGCTTTACATTTTACTTAGAGTATTACTTTTCATCAAGTCTTGATTCTAAATATTCCAGTATAAAGAATACATGATTGTACCAGGAGGTCATATTCCAAAAACTATATTTGCATATTTTAATTATTAGGCTACATGTAATATAATAATTAATAACATAATTAACTGACTTTTTGTATGTCCAATTCAAGATAAGCAGCAAATCTCAGATTTTGCTCAAATATAACTTTAGTACACGGGTCTCTACATTCCAGGCATAAAATGAAAACATTGTAAAAGTACATTTTCTATCATTGAACTGTTAATAAAGAAAGCAGGTAGTCAACAAGTTCTCAATCACTAACTTCCTTTCAAAAATGTGAGACACTCGCTTTGACTCTAAGCCCCCTAGAGTGATTTAAGAATAGTTTCAATTTAGTGTTTGTATTGCTTACAACTAAGCGCATTTGTTTGTAACTGAAGTTATTGTGTTATTTTTATGTAGATAACTGTGCGATGAGCTGTAACCAATTGACTTAAAGTAATTTCTTCTTGATATTGATATGGATGTGACCTTAGATAACATTGGTAAAGCCCAAATGAAAACTCAACAAGAAATCTACTATAGTTGGTTTTTTTTAATTGCTCAGGACAACCTTTAACCAGCAGAAAATCTCTCTCCCGTGATTGAACACCATTTTGTTTACCTGTGTAAGAATGTATTTTCTGTTTGCTTCTGGTACTTCAATCAGACTTGCATTAATATAATCACTCTCTCCTGAAATTTTCACTCTGCTGTGGTCATCTTGAAAAAAAGCAAAATTCATATACTTAATTATTTATGTTGAGAACAAACAAAAACAGAATCAATTACCTTCTAAACAATTTTTTCCAACATTTAATACTCATACATTTTTTTTCCATATGTTGACTTTAAATTATCAAATAGCTAAAATATAATAATTGCAATAAATTTATATTATTAAATACACTATCCATTCTATGTAAATATATCTTGAGGTACACTGGAAAAACTGTTTTACAAAAATTAAATGATTAATTTAATTAATTTAACCAACTGCTGAGACAAAGAAAACGTGATGAGGATTTGTGGGAAAGAATGTCAGAAATGTTGGATTTTTTCCTAAGTAAATTTTATTCCTGAGCATATTTTAGAAGCAGCTATCAATCAAATATGGGTATGAACAGACAGAATTTGTTTCAAGTAACTCATTCAGACAGTGGTGATAGTTCTATATTAATTACAACTTTTCATTCCCATGACCTTATGGCTTGTTACCTAGTTCTTAAAAACCAGTCCAACCTTATGGCCGACCCTGTCACTAATCAGATTTTCAAAAATACCTCCTCTCTCTGCTTTACAGAGAGACAAGAACCTTAGGGCATGCTTATTAGAAGTCACCTCCCTGCTTTTAAAGCACATATTGACACCAAAAGTTGCAACCGTAGCCACTGAAACACATGTCCCTTAGTGATCGCAGTTGATAAGATCACTTTCCCTCAGTAAATATTCAGAATCAAAGATTACTCGGACAAGTTGCAATGTGATTTACACCATCCTTTGTAAAAATTTCAGAAAATCATACATAGGGGAGACAGGTCATCACCTTGGAGACCGTTTTAGAGAACACCTGTACAACATCAATAAACAATCCCTTTGTCCTGTTTCTAAACATTTCAGTAGTGCTAACCATAATGGAATATTATAGACATTGAAGTCACTGGTATGTTTTATGCCCGATAGAGTTTATATTGAAATCAAATTAATAAAAATATTTGGTACGTTGATTCCACATGGTATAAACCAAAATCACAATTTACATAGCTGCAATCTCTGTTAGCTGTTAGGTTTTATATTGTATTTCCACACTTTTTCTTTCCATTCTTCTTATCTTTTTTTTTTCATCAGGGACTTTTAACCACTCTTATTCTTTTCTTTCATTTTTAGATACATTATGTAAATGTAATTTAAAATTATATTACTTTCTTTCGTTGCACTGATGAAGGCATTTGCCGAAACTTTTGAATTTGTATTTTGTCTAATCATACGTAAAGCTTAATACAGTTACTGTTTTATTTTACCAAATTGTTTGTGTCTCATTAATCTACTTAAATACTTTATCGCAGTCCAACCCTTTTAAGGTTAATTTAATTAAATACATTAAATTTTATAAATACCTATTTGTCTACTTACATGGGCTAACATCTCTGTAGCGATTCTTACGACGGTTTTCTGGGTCTCTGGCTTCTTTTGTAGAATAATCATCACCCAATGTCAGAAGAGATGATTCATTTTTTAGCCTCTGAATTGAGATTCACATACATTACTTATCGCAATGTACTTTATTAGTGCAGAAAGACATACTCAGTCTAACAGTCATCTCAGTCAAAGTCATGGTACAATAAACCAATCAATGAGGATCAACAAAGATGCAAAAATGGTCTCAAATATCCAGGATTATTATTTTGATAGTTAGTATTTTTTTTAACTTTACGTTCTAATAGTTAATAGATTGTTAACTTCATAAATACAGCCATCCTCAGATTTCATTTTTATGTACACAGTACAACATTGTTTCAGTATTTAAATTCAGGAGGTGTAATGTACTTAATTTTTAAACATTAAAGAAGCATAAGTCCTAATTTAACAGTCAAGGAACAGGTTGATTTTCAGATTTATATTTATCCCTACCAACAAATGAAACCCAAGATGTGTACCACATAGGTGTGGTAGGTATGAGTTGGTTTACTCTATATACACTTCTAACATACAAGAAGCATATTCTTAAGGGAAGCGTTATCCGCACAGCTCTGCGATTAATGCTGAGCGTTATCGGCAGACCGAAATCTTCAAATAATGCAGGGCGTTATCGGCAGACTGATTAGGATCATATTCCAAGTGCGGGGGGGGGGGGGGGGGGGGTGTAAGTGTGATTTCATTGAATGAATGTTTTGACAAAAAATAATGTCCGGCACTACTAGCAAAACCATGGTCGTTGGCCTGCGTACACCGCGGCTGTAAAAGCAGCAAATCCTTGGTCTTTTTTGCCAGTCTTTAACTCTATGCGGTACTTGTAATTTTATTTTTAAACTCTTGTTAAAACTGAAAACTATTTATTTAAAAATTATTAATACCTGCAAGATTAAACAAAAGTAGAACTGATATTTTCATTGTGCGCAGGGCTGGGGTCCTGCATGAACGCAAGGGAACGACAATGAAAATGAAGAAGAAAAAAAAAGTAAAATTCGATCCCCATCTAGTATATGATCAGATGATGTAAGATCGCTTAGCGCATACTCTACCACAAGACCACACAAGTTCACATCCAACTGCCTTATCTTAAAACCAGGTCAATGGTACATTTTTGCCGTGGTGTACGCAGGCATAGGTCCAAGGTTTGCTAGATAAACCGCTACTGTGTACGCAGGCGTAAGTCCATGGTTTTACAGAAATTCGTTCTTTTTTTATTTTTATTCATTTATTAGTGAAGTAATGTAAAAAAGAATAAATAGTTCGGCAGACAGAAATCTTCGAATAACGGCAAGCGTTATCGGCAGACCAAAATCTTTTAATAACGGCGAACGTTATCCGCAGAGCTGTGCGAATAATCACTTCGTATTCTTAATTATAGAGTCTAGGCCAGTGGTTCTCAACCTTTTTAATTCCTTGACCCTTTGATAACATTTGCCAACTTGTGGCAACCCACAACCAGGATTAATCCTACCTTTTGAGAAGCTTGAAGTTAAAAGTGGTCAGGGATTAAAGCTGCTGATATCTCCCTAATGAGTCATAGTTTTTATGTAGCCATAGTGTAGTCACATGGTACTGTCAATAAGAAACTAAAAAATTATGATAAAAATGTACTAATTTGTGAAGTTCTCAATCGACCCTTGACATATTGTTAGGTGACCCAGAGGAGATTTGTGACCAACCAGGTTGAGAACTGCTGGTCCAGGCCTATATGGAGCATTCATTAATGTTGATGTGTCACACATCAGGAAATGGAGTAAGGATGTTTACTTTTTGTGACAATAGGGGGGTTGTAAAGAAAATCTGCCATAATGGCTACATTTCAATATAATTTAGATATTATTACTATTAGTTGAGCTTAGTTGTATTAAACTAGCGTTTATTAGAATTATACTTATAATTATACAGTGGCCCCTCTTCTATCATAGGGGTTCATTTAAATATTTTTTAAATTAATATTTCATTTATTTTTTAAATTGTTTTCAATTTTTTAGGCTAGAAATTGCTTATTTTACAGCAAATATAGTTAAAATAATGTATAAAAATTTTGTATATTCTGAAAAATCCTGCAATATAGTTAAAATCTGTGATACAAAATTAGATGAATATATATTATATATACAAGAGACTGTTACAGTTCAAGCCCTGTGACAGCCTGTTAATAAAATAGTATGGGCACGGGAGTACAGTAGACTATTCATACTAGGTACTTTGAAGGTCTCACGCGCATGCGGTTTGCGCATCCGAAAAATGACGGAAAAACTGTTGTGGCCATTTTACATTCAGCTCGGGGAGGACTTCGTTGTTTTGCGTTTTACGTCACAGTTTTCTAATAATAAATCGTTTTGACATCAGTGACGTAGAGCCCATATTTTTCCAAACACGGCGATATATTTGCATCATGGTGAATTTTGAGACTGTCATCAAATTTATTATTTTGTATCGGTATATACTTTAATGGCTTATCACTTTTTTGTGTAAAGTCGTAGGACATAGTGGTTTTACCGTAGTAATGCTGTGATCCTTCACACAAAAGAATAACTTTACTTCGTTAAGAATGGTTCTTGCAAGAAAAAGTTATGAATTTTCAAACTTCAATGAAATTATCAGTTGTCACCAGTTATCCCCCTTCACAAATAAAACTTGGGTTGTCGGAAATGGCTCTTCTCATCAATTTTATATAATGATATAAAAATATTTTTATTATTGTTCATATCGAAAAATCCGCTAAGCACTAACCAATTAATAAATGAGAAACAGTTTTACAATATTATTAGAAGTTAATACAACCGAATAATTCAAGAAGTTTATATAAATTTTAGTTTTTGTAATCTGTTGAATTTCTGACAAGTTTTGTCCCTTGATATACATAAATACCTATTATACGGTATAATAGTAAATTAATACATAATATAGCATCAAATTACGTCAAAAACTGTAAGTTTATTTAGTTAATGTCTAAACATTTTATCTGTTCTCCTTTACTGAACCAATAATAGGAATAATAATAATTTTATCCTTTCGCTAGGGATATTAAACAGAATATATTTACTATTACTACATTATACTAAATTTAACTATTACTAACTACTAACTATTACAACCACACTTACATGCCTATTAGTATCTTTTTAATTTAATAAAATATTAAAATATAAATTTTAAATAATTGTTAAGTTAATGTAACATTCTAATACTTACCCTTCCTACTGTGTGTCCTTAGCATTAGTCTTATAACTTATGGATGAGTTTAATTTTTTTGAGTAATTTTTATTTATAATTATATCCATCAATTTTAGATATAAAAAAAGAATACTTACCTTTTTATAAATATGACAATTGATTTAAAATTTAACAATAGCTTGAGCTTAGTAAAATTAGTTTAAATTAAATAAACATATTATTTTCTGCATTTTTTCTTCAGAAATAATGATTGTTCCAATTTTTCCATTCACTTTTTTCGTAACATACCCACAAATAAAATTATCCAAAATGCAAATTCTTGATGTTATGTAAAAGTTTTGTTGTTCATTGAGATGTATATTGCATTGAGAATGTTTCCTGAAAATTTGGTTGCATTATCTTTTCAAATAAAAATGTTGTTGGCAAAATAAGGCAGAAATTTGGAAAGTCGGTCACAAGTTTTTACAATTAAATACAAAGATAAAGAAGGGGGTTAAAAAAATTCACAAAAAAAATCATAACTTCATTTCTATAAAAGCTAGAAAGATGACATTGGTATTTTTGCAAAGCTTGTAGCTAGCCCTTTAAAATGATGTATCATTTATGGCAATAGGACAATATTGAAAATTTCTGTCAAAGTACCTATTCATACTATACAGTCCAGGTTTTGAATCTTGTCAAATCTTGAATATAATTCATCCAAAAAAGCATCACAATTATTTTTAGCCTTACAGTCAAGAGTTGTACGTGTAGCCACAATTAAATTTTTCTTTACACCCATAGCGGTAAAATGCTTGTAACTTATAGCTTTAGGCCAAAATTTATTTTTTAAATGGTCACTTTAAGTTAGGTACCTTTTATTATTAATTATTACCAATTAGGGTACAGTGAAAGTCTCACGCTGACTCAGTGACAGTCATTCCCTTTCAGACTTTAAATGCTCAGACACTACTTTCACTTTCATTTCACAGACTGGCAGGGTCAAAATAAGCGTTTCTGCCTTAGAATCAGTATTGTATTCAAGTATTAGGTAGGGCAAGGACTTACTTAAAGTTAAAGTAAAGTAAAGAAAAACTTCACTGAATGGTGAATTATTTTCATAGTCTTAGCTTCTTTTTTATATATAGGCTCAGGGCTAGCCCCTAATTAGTAATGACTAACACTAAGAGGCAATGTATTTGGCTTAAACTTTGTGATACTTTATCTCATACTCATATCGGCTATTTTTTATTTATTTTTTTAAGAAAAAAATTACTTGAAAAACTTCGTTCCAACAATTGTTGCCATCATAATCAGCAAACTCTTTTTCTGTTTGTGAAGTCATTTTGAGTATTGATTCAAAACTATAGGCTAGGATATCATTTGCCAATCAACGAATCTTGATTACTTTGGTGTAAATCCTAACGCATTATAAAATATTATCAAGCTTTCACTTGTTTTCTGTTTGACCGGACATAAGATAAATCAACTAGTTGAATTTAACACTTCCTAATTGGTACAACTATTTACCGAAATAAAAATGAAACCTTTAGCCATTGGTGACATATAATTTAAAAATAAGAACTTAAATAATTTGAAATGTTATTATTATTATATGCCGACATTGATATATATAGTCATAGACTTAACATTATTTTAAGGTTTGAACGAAACCAGCTGCGTGCCTAGGGGCGCAACGACCTGGGTGGCACTTTTTAAAAATATTTTACCAATACTGTAACTGATTATAGTTATAGATATTATGTTTGCGTGGGGCCGCAATATTAGGAGCTCGCCCCGTGACTGGGAGGGGTATTTTGTCAAGATACGCCACTGGGTAACACACAAGGTATGAAAAGTCACATCATATCTGTTGGATATTTGGGGGTAGAAAAATTATTCATACTATAAAACAAGGGCTCGCCAAAGAAATCTTGCAGGGCACTACTAGAGGATGAAGAAGAAGAGGAAGACAGAGAAAAAGATGGGAAGACAACATCAAAGAATTGACGGGATTAAAACTAGGCGATGCTATGCGTAGGGCAGGAGACCGAGAGGAATGGAGAAGAATAGTTTTTATGTCATCTGTGGTGCCCCAACGGTCGAAGGACTACGGGACATGATGATGATAATGATTAACGTTTATTCTACATATAATATGAATCCTTTGTCTTTACAGCGTGCCTTACCACCGTTCCTAAAAATTGCATTCTCTCATAATGTTGCCTCCCCAAATTAAAGAAAACTGTCAATAATAAACATTTATAAAATAAGCTATTTAAAGAAGGATAAATGATGTGCACCGAAAATGCCGCCGAATGGAGGTAGGACAGGTGGGTTGGGGTGGCCCGCCCCTGTCGGCACTTTTTCTCTACATAGGGATGGGTGGCCTTTTTGCCAAGTGCAACGAAAGAAAGAGATTTTAGGAATTAAAACACGCTTGACATAAATTTATAATCAATTACTCCTCACTACTAGGAGATAATGGAACTCTGGAAACATTAGCTACATTATAATTTTTAGCTCATCATGCTGACCCAGTTAAATAGAAATATTGGGGGGGGGGGCGCTAATGACCAAAACAATCCTTAAAGTAAGGGAATAGTCAATCTAAAGTCGGTACTTGAAAGATATTAAATATCCTGATATTAAATAAGAAATTTTCTTATGATGAAGTATGGTGACATGAAAAAACAAGCTAATGCAGACCTATGTGACATCTGTAATAATATTTCGATACACTAAAACAACAAAATAAAAGTATGCTTTAGCCTTCATTGGAGCACAAAATTTAGTTTAATATGTATTTTATAGTTGTTTTTTTAAATGAGAAATACAACTTTCACAAGTTAGGCCCGGGGAAAGGCAGCCATTAGAATATTAATTTTAAGTTCACTGAAAGCAGCGTTTGCCAAATTTTGGGTTTTGCGGACCAGTGGGGAAGTTTCGAAAATGTACTAAGTACCAGGGACCGGTGCCAGGTTTATTCATTATACTTTCTTTATTTGAACATAAATATTCATGTTGTGCGAACCGGCAGCAGAAGGTGCTGGTCCATGAACCACCGTTTAAACGTTTGGGGAACGCAGGTTTAAGAATTCAACCTTTTGTACGATGACAATTGCCATTTTTGTGTTTATATTTTTAAAGCCATATATCACTCCTTTAGCCATTTGGCCCTGATCCTAACATAAAAGATTGGGAGCCTTCATTCAGCTCCAGAACTCACTCGGGCAGCAGTAGCCTAAAAATACTGTATATATTAAATTCTTTTTGGTGACGGTAAGCGGCGCTAAGCTTTATCAGCACCGTTTTAAGAAATTCATTTACTAATGAAGAATTTAAAACCAATTAAAGATTAATATTTCAAAACAGTTTAAATGAATACTATAAAACGAAAATACTATTAAAAGCAACTTTTTTTTTTTAATATATTTTTTTTAAACTAACTAATATAACCAGGTCAAATGACACCCACATTTAATAACTTTTCTTCTGTTGCGCTGCGATTAAGTGTAGAATGATGCATAACTAAATACCGATGTGCACCAAAATGAATCCTTTTATATTGAATGTGTCAAAAATCTTCGGGGTAGGGGCTCAATCACATCAGCCATTTCTTCTCCCCCAGCTCCCCAGCCCCCTCCTAACGCAAATCAATGTGAGGCATCTGCACGTTTCTGTAAGCAGTGATATCTGGAAATAACTTAAAACCTTGGGTGTGAAGTGGTGGTATTTCCATGAGATGGTAAAAAAGGACTCCATCCCGTGGCAAGCTAGAGCATGTGCTAAGGACAGTACTATTTCAAGGCTCATTATTTCCAGGTTTCAAATTGCATAAAGAATTAAAAAATATTTATATGTACTGTTTTCGGGGAGGGGGGCGGCGGCAAATTCAAGGTCCACCCGGGCAGCGCAATGCTCATTATGCCACTGTCCCCTCCCCACCAAAAAAAGCACTCCGGTGCGAACCGCCCTGGTGTCCCTTCTCCCTACGCCCGTGAATGGCACCAAGTTATGGTTTTTACAATGTAACTACTCGCTTAAGGTATTATCAAATATCATGTCGATCTGGCATGGCTGTGAGAAACAGTTTGAGATGCATTGTAAACAGTGGTTAAGTCCTGTGGGGAGAAAATTAGGTAACTCAACCCCCCCCCAAGCCCCCCCCCTAAACCTTTATTTATAAACATAAAAAAGTTCCAGAACACCATTCCCAAGCGTTCCTTCGGGACTCAAGCCCTGATTGGTAACACCAAAAACCAGTTTCACGATTTTTAAAAACGGAAGAAACAACAGAATTAACACCCCGAAACACGACACCTCATCATTAAATGGTTCGTCTTGAATCAATAGGCCTATTGATAGTAATCATGAATGGAGTCACTCCAAGGAAATGACGTTCAATTTGAAAGTTAAAAAAATGGAATCGATAACTGTAATGCTGAACACATAGGCCTAGCGGTAATTTTGATATTTATAAGTTTAATTTCATTTTTTTTTAATTTTAAAATTAAATAAGGATAAATTTTACTTAATTTATGTTCAGTTAGTTTTGTTGTTTTTTTTTACTGATATAGTCATAATAATCTTAGTAAATCTTAACAAACTTAAAATGGGGATGGATGGCGGATGGATGGACTCAACTGACTCAACTGGACTGCGATTTATTTAGACATGATTTAGTGCAGAGTTCAATTTATAAGTTATTACTACTGTTTGATTGAGTCAAGTTCTAGTCTAGTCTAGAGTAGAGTCTATTTCGTTACAGTTAGTCTAGTACTATTACTAAGTAAATAGTAAAAGTAACCAAGTAGTAAGTACTAGACTTTTAGAAGTTTTAGACTAGTACTAGTAGTCCTAAGTAGTCTTAGGAGACTTAGTAGTTCTGATCAGTAACTTAGTCTAATTAACTCCTACTACTACTACTAGTCCTAAGTCATCATATATTTTATTGTCATAATCATACTAACTAAATTTAAGAAACTAACAATAAAGTAAAGTATGGCTAATTGTTACTATTGGTGCCTTGCGTCAAAACCTGGTTCTGATAGGGTCAAAACCCTGGTTCCAATAGGGTCAAAACCCAGCCAGGTTAGGAATAAATTTAGGGTTCAGGTTAGGTTTAGGGGTACATTTAGAAAATTTTTTCATTTTTTTAACGTTTTATTCCAATATGGCGGCTGTGTGAGACATCGCGGCACCAATAGTCAATAGTATCAAATTACCTAAAGTTTAATAAACAGCTAACTTCTAAAAGTTCTAAACTAATAAATTGTCTAATATTAAATTAATTAAAATCAAAACTAAGTCTGAGTGACCTATTTAAAAATTAAAGAGGCTAATTAATGCCTAAAAATTTTTTGAATAAATTGTAATTATTAATAAAAAAAATTATATTCATAGAAGTCAAAGGGACAGCAGAAGAACCAATTACAACAGAATCATGCATTGTATGTACAAGCAAATCCACCCAGCTACTGGAATAGAACATTGCATTTGTGCCCATTTCTTTAGTTGGGAAGAAAAAAATTTGATTGTCGCTGGAGTAAATCAGTTGCATGTGTATCGACTCAGTTCTGAACCTGAGGTCAGTTATGTTGTAAAAAAAATATTCTTAAAAGACATTTTTACCCCAAAAGTTAAAATAATTGATGAAACTTAAATCACTGAACATCAACTATTAATTTAGGAAATTATTTAGGAGTCATTTATTTGGAAAGGTTTTAAATATCTATATATTTTTGTTATATTTCAATTTGAATCAAGTAAGCTATTACTTGATAAGGAAGTACTAAAGTGGTAATACTAAAATTTAAACTTACCATTAATTTGCTATTCACCAACAGCTGGTCACCCCAGATGGCTTAATTGTTTCTGACCCTGAAAAAGGTTAGTAATAAATGATATAGTATAATATCAGTTTCTGTCAACTTCTATGTCCTCAGGATTGGATCATTCAATCAAGTTCTTCAACTAATTCATTCATTAGTAACAATAACAACTCAAGTCCTTTTCATAACTATATATAACTTTAATTATCAGGAAACACAAGGCACTTCATAAGGTTCTACAACATCGCTATTCAACATCCTTTTGTCCAACCGCCATCTACATTCCACTCTCTACACTGCACTAAACTAATGCGTCACTTCCCCTACCCAAATACGTCACAACATTCACGCACAATATACAACGCTACACGTATACTCTCTAAATCAACATGATTTACTTACAAACATAACTACATTGATTTCATACCCTTGACATATCCCCCCTCTTCCGCTTAGATTCTACTCCACGAGTAGAATCTTCCAAACAAAATTTAAAGTCAGTGTATGAAATTATTAGTTAATGTAAAACTATATAACCTTGGCAAAACATCATACAGTAAATTTACATAATCACCATCGATATTATCAACAAGTCCAAGCGATTATAGTAATAGTCAAAACATGACACATTCAAAAATTAACTAATGAAACAGGGAAACAATATCCTGACTGCTGAAGAGAAAAAAAAAAAATGTCATCATCCGTAGAGTCATTTAGACAGCCGTCAACTGTCCAGGTGATTTTAAGAGGGCGGGATATCTCTCTTGTCAGTCGCTTTCCACACGGCGTGTACATCTTTCACCCATGTAAACATTTCCTGCTCAAATAACAATACTTTTCCAAGGCTTAACACCAAAACAACTCCAAAAAGTACTTTGTCATATGCATAACATAATAATACATTACAAAACAAATCATGACACTTCATAAACAGACCAAAACTGCTCTCACCTAACCCTACGTTAGTGAAAACGCTCATCTCCACCACGGAGACTCCATAAAAGCCAGCCCCTCTGTTCTCACCAAGACCGCCCGAGTCCAAACCAGACCCAACACAAACACGGTTCTCAAGCCTTGAGCAACCATTGACCTCTACACCACTACTAAATTCAGCGCGTGGACTACGACCCTCGTAGGTCCACGTGAAGTCGTCCCCAATGACTTCCACTTTGTTGACATTACGTCCCCGTCGTAAGACGGCCCCTGGCAAGTTCGTGGCCTCTACATCGTGACAACCGTTGCTTGTCCAGGTTCTAACGCCTTCAAAATTAAAACACATATTTTCCTCCTCCACTAAACTCAAATTTTCCTCATCCACAAAATTCTCATGAAGAAACCCCAAATCTTCATCCTTCACAAAACCCAAATTATCATCCCGCAAAAAATCAAAGTCTGCCTCTTGTACATAATCAAAATCTCTCTCCAGTAAAAAATTCACATATCGCTGTTGTACATCAACAAAACCTACAGTTTGTACATCATCTTGTACGCCACCAGAGATTGTAGCGTGTACACCATCACAAAAAATATTTTCATTTCTAAACTTTACATCATAAGCATCATCTTGTTCATCAAAAATGATATCTGGTACATTATCAAGATTCACTTGTACATGGTAAAATTGTGTATCACCTGCTTCCACCAATATTACCTCCTCCCTCGATACCACGAACGACTCATCGTCCCTACACTCAGTTATGTTTGCATGAGATTCCTCGGGATAACTGATCTCCTCCACAAACTCTGTAATGTCCCCATCATTTTCCTTTTCCCTGGCGGAAAAAATAACTTTACGCTCCTCAACTTCACTACTGTCACTGTCGTTATAACAATAAGTTTGTGTTTTTAAAATAATTTCCCGTCGTTCTGCTTTTATTTCCGCCAGTCGAATTTCTTTAATAAGTTTATCTAGTTCGTATTGTCTCTGACTCTGTTTATCTCTTTCTATACGTTCTTCCTCTCTCTGTCTATCCATACGTTCTTCCTCTCTCTGACTCTGTTTATCTCTTTCTATACGTTCTTCCTCTCTCTGTCTATCCATACGTTCTTCCTCTCTCTGTCTATCTCTTTCTATACGTTCTTCCTCTCTCTGTCTATCCATACGTTCTTCTTCTCTCTGTCTATCTCTTTCTATACGTTCTTCTTCTCTAGCTCTAAGTTCTTCCTCTTTCTCTTCCCGTACCTGTTCTTCATACTTTACTCTTACATACTCCTCTAGCTTCTCTCCCGTATAGGAGAGTAATTCCCCTGTTTTCCTAATAGATGCGATTTTTTCATCTGTGCTCATTTTCTTTGCTTTGCTTCTAGTTTCCATTTCCATTTATTTGATATTATTTGATATTATTTGATATTATTTGATAGGACCAACCTCGGTAACTATCAATAAACTCTTAGTACTCACTAACTTTTTACAAGGGTAAAATCAATCAAATATATATACAAATATATTAAGAAAAATAATAAAAGTTAATAACTTGCCTGGGTTGTGGAATGTCCTACTGGAATGAAACCATTTAAAAACAACACACTTGGACTTAATTAAGTGTCAATTGTTCTTAGGTTAAGTGTCAATGGCACTCTCACGAACTTCAATGTTACTGGATGGCAATTCACGAGACACAGTCATAGGTTGTGGATGACCAGGACAGGCCACGGGACATCGACAGCTCACTGGACAGGATGTAGGCGAATCGCCGACACTGGACAGTTCGTGGGTGACTCCCCAATGCAGGATGGGTGCATAGGCAGCGTGATGCAGGATAGGACGTCAATGGCTCGATGATACAGGACGTTGATCAACTGGGTGACCGGACAGGGCCACGGGACATCGACAGCTCACTGGACACTGGACACGATGTAGGCACTCACCGACAGACAGTTCATATGCAGCTTAATACAGCACTGCAACGACGGTCAATAACCACTGCGGTCTACAGCAACAGCGGGGTGTGTCAGCGGTGGTAACAGCAAAGGGCGGTGTAAAGCTCAGAAGAATACACCGATCAGCGGCTCATAGCATCCGACAGGTGCTTTGGTTGGGACAGGAGACACAGCTTCCGACGAGCACCCCACACAGCTTCGGACGGATGGGTCAGAATACTTCACACCTCGGACGAGTTCGGACGAGGATTTTACTTAACAGACTCAGATGAGTTCGGACAGGCGACACAAAGCCTGTTCGGACGACGACACACAGCCTGTTCGGGCGACGACACACAACTTGTTCAGACGGCGACACACAGCTTGTTCGGGCGACGACACACAGCTTGTTCGGGCGACGACACACAGCTTGTTCAGACGGCGACACACAGCTTGCTCGGGCGACGACACACAGCTTGTTCGGGCGACGACACTGGTAACTTCAGGGCGAGGCGTAGTTATTTCACTGGAGCCGGACACGACCTTCGTAACTTCATACAGGGCAGGACATTGTTATTTCACTGTAACTGGACACGACCTTCGTAACTTCATACAGGGCAGGACATTGTTATTTCACTGTAACTGGACACGACCTTCGTAACTTCATACAGGGCAGGACATTGTTATTTCACTGTAACTGGACACGACCTTCGTAACTTCATACAGGGCAGGACATTGTTATTTCACTGTAACTGGACACGACCTTCGTAACTTCATACAGGGCAGGACATAGTTATTTCACTGTAACTGGACTCGACCTTCGTAACTTCATACAGGGCAGGACGTAGTTAAATTGAGTAACGGCCAGGCGCAGTTAACATAACTAGCCTGATACAGGACGTAGGTAGTTAATGGAGTCACTGGTGTATGCAACTCATACACACTTGATACACGGTGGCATCAGAGCTCCGACCTTGAAACACGGGACAGCGACGATACTTGTAACTTCACAAAAGTATAAGAAAGTTCTTGGACTTTACCTCAAGTAAGAAATTGATGTTTTCCAATCTCGGACGAGTAGCCCCCAATGTCAACTTCTATGTCCTCAGGATTGGATCATTCAATCAAGTTCTTCAACTAATTCATTCATTAGTAACAATAACAACTCAAGTCCTTTTCATAACTATATATAACTTTAATTATCAGGAAACACAAGGCACTTCATAAGGTTCTACAACATCGCTATTCAACATCCTTTTGTCCAACCGCCATCTACATTCCACTCTCTACACTGCACTAAACTAATGCGTCACTTCCCCTACCCAAATACGTCACAACATTCACGCACAATATACAACGCTACACGTATACTCTCTAACTCAACATGATTTACTTACAAACATAACTACATTGATTTCATACCCTTGACAGTTTCCTTCCATAGATAACAGTTTTCATTAAAAACCTTATAAAAATATGTTGACTTTTGATCAGTATCCAGGTAACTCTATATAAAAATTAATAAACAGATTTTTATTTGCAATTTTTACCTTCTAGAAGATGCAAAGACTCGTCTTGAGTGCTTGGCATCATACAGTGTCCATGGGAATATACAATCACTTGGAGCTGTCAAGCTTGCTGGTGCAAACAGGGATGTATTGCTTCTCAGCTTCTTAGATGCCAAAGTGAGTTGCTTGTTCACAGGTGTAGATGGAACTAATTTTAGTGCCTTTCTTCTTTTCTGAACTAACTATAAAATGCCTATAAAAATGTTCATGGTTTATACTTAAAAATCTTTCAAGATAATTTTAACCAACTCCCTTATGTACTAATGAGGTGAATTTTAGTAAATTCAAGAAACTTTTACTGATTTTATTGTTCATTATTTTTAAAATTAATTTGTATTTTTAAAAGAGATTCTTGTTTAAAATTGCTGATGGGAGTTTGCTATATTATTTGGTAGTTAAACTTAATGGTCTTGTTATATATTAATGAGTCGTTTGAGAAATAAAAATCTAATTTAAAAATGTGTACAAATAAAGAAATATTAAAAAGAGATACTTTACATCCATCTTATTATAAGTCATCATACATTTATAATTCTCAGACAGTTTAAATTGCCATGAATACATTGTAGGTCAAAATTAGTTTTATTAACATTTTGAAATCCTAGATTTCTACAAGTAAATACTGATTCCTTCAAAGATTAACACATAAACATCTATGGGTCAACTGTAGTCTTCAGAGCTTGACACTCTAACATAACATTTATCTTTAAAAAAACAGTATGTACTAATTGTCTTTGCCAATCTTAAATTTCAAATATTCTAGCTGTCAGTGGTAGAATATGATCCCAGCACACATGACCTCAAGACCTGTTCATTGCACCAGTTTGAAGAACCTGAACTGAAGGTATGACTATCAATAGCTCACAATGAATTTTTTTTTTAAAATTACACTTTGGCTTAGTGAAGCACTCAAAGTAAATTATTTCTTATTAACTCTTAAAGAATCAGGTTTTCTAAATAAGCCAGTTCTCTGCTGTTTTCAGATGTTAATGACTATATAAAGTTGACTGTTTTGGACTAGACTGATATTTCATTACTTTTCTTTTTTGGTGGGGAAAAAAAGTTTTCCCAGATTAATTATTCACATTAATTATTGTAAATGCTATAAACAATCTTGACTTTGGTTATCATATTATTTTTAAAATATCCATTCATAGTGATAGTGTTTGTTAATTTGATATTATCAATTGATAAATTTCCATTCATGTCATTTTGTTATTTCTAGAGTAAATCAAATCAGATATAGTTTTTTTTTAAATACATGGATAGCTTCCTGTCACAGAAATACATAATTAATCATTTTTCCATCATTATAAGATAACAATTTGTATAATTTCTTAAATTTTTAGGGTGGTTATCACAGCAATATTCACCTTCCCATTGTCCGTATTGACCCTGATGGAAGATGTGCTGGAATGCTTATCTATGGGACGCATCTGGTTGTTCTACCATTTAGAAAAGATGTTTCAATGGATGACCTGGATTCACTTTCAGGTAGTGTTGGGAAGTAAGTATCTTGTTGAAATTTTAAAAGTATCTCTATATGCCTATTTTACATAGTAACTGTGTATCGTTCACAATATTTTACGTTGACATGATACTATTTATTTGGTAAAATCAGATTTCATTTTGTTTTAAAAACCCTGCACACATTTGAAAAAGAAATTATGATTTATTGCTTTTTTGTTAGAGACTTCGAATAATTTCAATTTATTTAAGTGGTATAACTGGATTGACTTTCTTGAATTTAATGCATACGTAATTTATACAATATTTTCTTCCAATTTAGCTATAAAATAAGATATATTTTTTCAGGTCTCCTATTATGTCCTCATATACAATAGACCTGAGAAAAATGGATGAAAAGATTATAAACATTTTGGACATCCAGTTTCTTCATGGTTACTTTGAGCCCACTGTTTTTATACTCTACGAGCCTCTTTCAACATGGGCAGGGTAAGTAGCATGGATATCGACTCAGTTCTGAGTTGATACACTTGAAATATTGATATCATATTTATGAGAGACTTGACTATACAGTCTCAAATGTCTTTTCTACCATAGTAAGTTAGTTTTATATCTACAGTCTGAACCAAATATAATGGAAATGCAATGCAATTTTATTTATTTTTTAAATTAATTATATTTTTAGAGAAGGAAAAGGGGCTTTGAAAATCTAAAGGCTAACACATGTGTATAGAAAGTAAGCATCCTGTTGTCCATGACTAGCTATGAAGCTAATTTCATCTACTACTTGAAAGACAGAGGCGTATAGTTAGTCATGTTTTTGGTGTTCATTGAATATTGCAATGATTTAAAGAATATACTTGTTTTAACATTATTTTAACCCACGAACAGTGGCATAGAATCATTCTTTAGTGTAGCTTTTTGAGTGCCGTTTGAAATAGCATTAAATGACATAGAAATATTGATACAAGACCCAAAAAGTATATATTTTTAGAAAGGTAATTGGATGGGGATAAAGTTGGCTATATTGCCCACCCTGTTAAAAAAAAAAATTTGTTCAATGTCCTTGACCTTGGAGTGCTCAAGGAAAAAAATCGACAAAATGTCGTGCTTTCAAGTGCTCATAACATCATTAATTTTTATATAGTCCATTACAATACTAATATAATAATAATAATAATAAAGTTCATTTTAAAAATCACACTTCATCCCCAAAGGCTCGAAGCGCGGTACAAAAACAAATATATATGTGGTAGCCCATTCATTTGTCTCTCAGAAAATGTATAGTTTGCCAAGGTTTCGATTACAATTAAGCCTCTGAAAGCAATTTTAGTAATTTTAGGTCATTTATTATTGAAAGAAAAAAAAAGAAACTGGAACCACAGCTAAAACCAAGTACAACATACAAAATCTCAGGCAAAACAGATATTATTGTCAAGTAAAAATTTTAAAAGGAACTGTAGAACTCATTTGGGTTGTCTAACTATAAAATTTATTAGCTCTGATCTATAATCTAGCTTCTGGGACTAAAATTCATTCAGTCCTTGACCAACCTCCGGGCCTGGCTTGAAGTCTAACAGTAGGCCTACTTCAGTATCACTTCGACTAGTATCGGATTCACTCGAAGAAGAATCCGAACTGAGATCGTCAGGGGGGAATGTTATAATCATCATCAGTATCACTTAAATCCTCTCTAAAAAGCTTTCTAAAATATTTCTGGTACTTTTACCTGAAGGCCCAGCCATAGCTTCATCTATTTTAGCTATGAAAATAACTGGTACAATGAATAACAGTGATATAAAACAACAATTAAAAAGTACTTATTATTAAGTTATCAACAAACAGCTTGACCCGGAAGATGATTTAATTATTAACAAAAAGAAGTGGCTATAATTCTGGTTAAATATTGGATTGGAAGTTGCTATCTGACAGTGTTATTTATCGGCAGATTTTTTCGGGCGCCACAGTACACAATGAAAATATTGGCCGATTTTTTCCGCCCGACCACAGTTTGTGGGTTAAAAAATAAAAAGCAGTGTTGCCGTTAATAAATAAATTTTCTTGGTCATTTTTATAAGTTAACACTGGAGAATTTCTAATTGGCAGGGCTCCTCATTAATGAGTGTTTTTGATTTTGCTTATGATTTCTAGGAGAACAGCGGTCAGGACAGACACATGTTGTATAGTTGCCATCTCATTAAATATTCAGCAAAAAGTGCATCCTGTCATATGGTCCCAGGCCAGTTTACCATTTGATTGTTTTAGTGTGGCACCAATACCCAAGCCGATTGGTAAGTTAGAATGAAGTGTTCTCAAAGATCAACTTTTGTAGAATATTATGAGCACTAGTTGAGGGTGAATACCTGTTGTTGTTGGTTACATTTTGATTGCATAGTTTGACTTTCCTGCAGGTGGAGTGCTCATTTTTGCTGTCAATTCTCTGCTGTATCTCAATCAAAGTGTGCCACCATTTGGTGTTTCACTAAACAGCATTGCTGAGTCATCATCAGCCTTTCCCCTTAGTAAGTTTAAATAATATTACTTTGATTTTCCCCTTAGTAAGTTTAAATAATATTACTTTGATTTTGATAATATTTCTTTGCATTTAAGTTTACCAGAAACTATTACCCATTAACAGAACTAAAGGAAGGGGTGTTAATAACCAAAAAAAATTCAACTTATCAAAAAACTACATTGATGATTGCTTAGCTCTAGAAAAATATGCACACTCAAAGCTCTGGGCATAAATTCCCATATCCATAAAGCTTTAATTTAGTTTTATTATTGTCTTAGAATAGAAGAAACATATTTTTGTTCTTCTAACAGAATCTCAAGATAATGTTCAATGTACATTAGACTGTGCTCGCTTTGCCATCATATCTAATGACAGACTGGTGCTGTCTCTTAAAGGGGGAGAACTGTGAGTATGAAGTCAAATAAGTAGGAAAATTCAATTGTTCAAGAAATTAAACATACTTTGTGACAAATTATTTTCTCAATGAAAGTACAGCTACCTCCTAAGCAAGAGTTACCATGCGTAAGTGTAATCCCAGGGTTGGTAGTCTCCATCTATAAGCAAATTCATTTCAAACTATTTTTAAAAATTGTATTCTTTAAATAACTAATGTCTGGAGAAAAAAAAATTGAAGAAGAGATGCTTCCAGCATGTTGGTATGCATGTTTAGAAGGTAAAAGAAAATCTACTCTACTGCTTAAATTTTTTTTTGAAATAAAAGTAAATAATTGTTTTAAATTTCTTGAAAGATATGTCCTGACACTGGTTGTTGATAGAATGAGATGCATGAGAGACTTTCATTTTGATCGTGCAGCTTCAAGTGTTCTAACTACCAATGTAAGTTTTTGGTTAATTTTTTTTTACTGGTCTATAGAATAATTAAAAAAAATTACATACACATCTTTGGTGTTGTGCGTTTTTTTTTCTCCCTTCTTTTTTTTAAATGGGGATGAGATTGATGGTGGGGGGTGTCACTGGTATTAGTTGGAGAGGCTGTTAAAAAGTAATATAAGATGCTCAAATTTGTATTTACCTTTCCATTCTTGAAAATAATCTGTCTGCTCATTGTACCTGTTTCTAAATATCTGTTTATATTATTAAATTACTCTAATACTTTTGAAAATAAAAATAAAATGTTAAGATAAATAGACAATTTGATAGATTAATAAGTCATGTTTACATAGGAATGTAAGCTGTTTCAACTTCAAACCTAAGAAGTTCCTTTTTTTTTTTTTTTTTTAATACAATTTTTAGTGTCACTTAAACTATTTTCTTTTCTGCAGTTAAACTGATGTACAAAAAAAAACATAACATTAACTGGAAGCACACAAAAACCCATATTGGCCAGTTACAGAAATGTGTTTTTGTTGTAAAATTAAATCATTGCTTTGTTAAATTATTTTTGATTAAAATGAAACTGACTAAAATGTAATGTGACTCAGAAAACATTTTCCCAATTAATGAATCGATGAAGTCCCAGCTCATATAGAATATTTTTATATAATGTCTTCCCTAACCCCACTGCCGGAACAAGATTGAGTTAATGAATTTGTTCATTTTAGATGTGTGTTTGTGCTGATGGGTATCTGTTTCTGGGCTCTCGACTGGGAAATTCGCTTTTACTGAAGTACACAGAAAAGTCTTCAGGGACTGTCATACAGGCTGAGGAGAAGAGATCAGGGGTTTCAACAAATAAGAAGAGGCGAGTGGAGGGTCTTGAACAGCTAGGTATTTCATCACCTCTAATGTTCCTGCTTTTAATGTAACACAGGGCCTTGAGAAGCGGGCACCTCCCTCTGGCGCTATTTTTAAAAGGGTGTAAAAAATCATCTTAAAAATGTTTTAAGCTCAAAGTTTTTGGGAGGGGGAGGGCAAAATTCAAGCTTTATTCCTGGGCGCAGCATTTGCATGTCATGGCCATGGGGTTACCCAGAGATGTAGGCTTACTATTTTTATTGTTTTTCTCCCCATTCATGACTCGAACGCATTTTGAGACTTGTATCTTAAGCTACTGAACATACCTTTGGAATAGTTAATTAAATTCTTCATTTTTATCCATGTGGTCCATATGACATTGTTTGTCTAAACCTTGGATAACTTCGAGGCTTCAAGCCTTTTAGTCTCTGAATTAAGGGGACCTAATCGCATGTCTTGGATGACTTGTTGCCTGAGTTTGTAATCCATTTTTATTTGATTGGCAGCGTCTGATGTGTCTGAAATAGAAAATGACGATGAGCTTGAAGTTTACGGAGCATTTGAAACCCAACCAGGAACCAAGATTGCATCATATACTTTTGAGGTGAGGAACTTGTGATCTGTTCACATAGTAAATAAATGTATAAAAATATTTAGGCATTGTAGATTCATCATCTTGGTGGTGTCCTCCATTAAGTATCTATACATAAACATCTTGTAGTGTTCTCCCATAGATTAACTATCTGGTGATGTCCTACTATAGATTATCTATCTTTTGGTGTCATCCCACAGTTCAATTATCTCTTTGAGTTATCAACTTTTCCCAACATCTAATAATCTGGAGAAAAAGCCCCTGTATGCGTTGTCTTAAGTAGCAATGCTCATCTGAACTGTTTTAATTCAACTTTATTTGTGATAGTTACTTTTGTTTTTCCTAAATTGCGAAGGTTTGTGATAACATCTGGAACATAGCCCCCTGTGGACAGGTTGCCATGGGAGAGCCTGCATTTCTATCTGAGGAGTATAGCTCTCATATAGACCCTGACTTAGAACTAGTCACCACATCTGGGCATGGTAAAAATGGAGCCATATCTGTCCTTCAGGTGAGTCTAGTCAAATAAGGGTAATATTTATATAAAACATCAAACAATAATCATTAATTATTACTTGTGCCCATCCACTTTGAATCATTTGATATGTCATCTGCATAGTGAGACACATATTAAATGAATTAGACTTTCCTTTAAACTCTATGCCATATTTATATACATATGGATGGCAACTTGTCTAAGAGAGGGAAAATGCTGAAATTAAACCTGGAGATGGAGTCCCATAGGTGTTCTGAATTGTAAAAAATATGTTTAGAACACCTTCTTAGGAAACATTCTCCCCCCCCCCCCCCCCCCCCCTCTAAAAATATTGTTCAGCATGAATTTTTTCCCCTTTGTTTTTTGTTCATGGGAATCACTCACTATGGTGTTGAGCTGTGTATTGAACTACACAGTAGGGCACAATATCTCTTCCCCCCCCCCCCCCCTGTCATGAGTGAGATGTTGTTAACACGTGGCAATCTTATTATGCGTCTAAATCTTAACTTCATTAGTCTCGGTTAGCACATGGTTTGAATTTAGCCAAAGACCAATTACAGTAAAGCCACTATAAATACCCAGGGGAAATTTAGAATAATTTTTTAAGGACCCTCACTCAAAGTTATCACAGTGTTACTTCATGGATTTTGAAGCTGGCCTGGTTACTGTATCACTGTATTGCCACAATGCAAGAACTCACCACACCTTAGCAGCTGGATTGGGATTACTTCCCTGAGGCCGGAATCCAAGGACTCCACCCAGTACCCATGACTAAATAAATGGGAAAAATCCATAATGAAAAAATTATTCAAGCAAATGATGCCACTGGCATTCATTATCATTCTAAAAAATTAATTTTTTGTGCAGCATTTGAACATGCAATTTATTTTTGTGAAAGATGCACACCCAAAAAAGAACATTTAGATATTGAGTTTTTACGTCTTTTAAGAGGCAGCTATTCTAAATGTAAAAAGTTAATAAAGTTTTAATATGGGGGTCCTTTAAAATTTTAAGCCTTCTAGCTATTTAGTTGTGAAAGTATTGATACATGCAGGCAATCATCTGTTTTTATGATAATGGGATAAATTCTAGTTAAACTTTTGAACAATTTAAACCACCCCACCCAAAAAAATTATATTTCTGCATCTTCAACTGTCTTATGTGCTTAGCTTGACCTAAATGTAACTTATGCACTATCAGTATAAAAAGAAAAGAAAGCTGAATTTCAATATATCCATAAATAAATGACATGGTTAATGATCTTTCAGCATAGCATTCGACCTCAGGTGGTGACAACATTCTCACTGTCTGGTTGTATTGATATGTGGACCGTTCACTCGGCCACAAACCCAAATGACACGGATGAGGACGCCCAGGAAACAAAATCTTCAAGTACGGACAATGTTCAGGAATCTGCCGTTGGTGGTGGTCACGCATTTTTGGTCCTTAGTAGACGAGAGTCAAGTATGGTGAGTATTTAAATGTCAAAGGTGATTCCTTTTTAAGAAAAGGGGAAAAGAGTAGATTATGGTGAATGTTCAGCTAAAATTTTGTGAGACTTAAAACTCAACACCAATTAAGTATTTTATGACTAGCAACTTGGGATGTAACTCTTCTACCTTGTCTACTGAGTTCTCTTAGGAAGATATATATTATATATAACACTAGTTAAATGTTGGAGCTCAATTTGAGACAAACCAAACGACGAACATCTGTGCACAAAGTAGAAAAAAAATAAGACAAAAAGTTAAAATAAATAATAAGCAGAAACTTAGCCAGGTAGAAGAATGCTATCCAAATAAACTTAGCCAGGTAGAAGAATGCTATCCAAATAAACTTAGCCAGGTAGAAGAATGCTATCCAAATAAACTTAGCCAGGTAGAAGAATGCTATCCAAATAAATTTAGCCAGGTAGAAGAATGCTATCCAAATAAACTTAGCCAGGTAGAAGAATGCTATCCAAATAAACTTAGCCAGGTAGAAGAATGCTATCCAAATAAACTTAGCCAGGTAGAAGAATGCTATCCAAATAAACTTAGCCAGGTAGAAGAATGCTATCCAAATAAACTTAGCCAGGTAGAAGAATGCAATCCAAATAAACTTAGCCAGGTAGAAGAATGCTATCCAAATAAACTTAGCCAGGTAGAAGAATGCTATCCAAATAAACTTAGCCAAGTAGAAGAATGATATCCAAATAAACTTAGCCAGGTAGAAGAATGCTATCCAAATAAACTTAGCCAGGTAGAAGAATGCTATCCAAATAAAAAATGTTGAGGGATAATATCAGTGTAAATTTTAGATCAGACGTAATGTAGTATCAGTGCTGTTTTATTTCTCTTTGATTTTACTTTGATCTTACACAATCTAGACTTGACTCTTTTAGAGAACATTTAAAGATGTGTTTCTATCAGCCTGATGGTAATGTACACAAATAAAGACAGACACGCTTTACACATTCTTTTCTTCAGGTTTTGCAGACAGGGAATGAAATCAACGAACTTGATCATAGTGGATTCAGCACCCAAACATCCACTGTGTTTGTGGGGAACATCGGCAATAAGAGATACATTCTACAGGTTTCACCTACCTCTATGAGACTTTTGGAAGGAAGTAAGTTAGAAAAGTATACAAACAGATTGGAGGTTATTGGTCTACACATAAGGTGTTTAAAAAAGTTATGAAAATGAAATATTATTTTGTATTTATTTATACATGTATTCAGTTGTGTAGCATACCTCCCAAATGTGAAATGAGCTTGGTATGGATGAGTCAAAAGTCTGTACATTCAGAATTCTGACCATTTCAAGAAATGGCTCTTTTTGGTTTCACTTGTTTAAGTAACAATACATTTTCTCAAAAAAAAAAGATTCAATCCACCAATGAGTTTTTTTTTTTATTAATGCATAATGCCGCCTTTTTAGTGTCAGACTTTTTTAAAGGGCAAACGACCAAGTTGTCAATTGACAAACTTTGAGCATTTCTCTTTGCCATTAGATTCATCATCATATATCCTATTTATACCTAAAAATGAAAGAAAAGTATAAAATGGGCACAAGTCCCTAATGAAAACAAAGCGTGGAAGAGCAAGAATGGGCCCAAGTCTCTTACTTAACAAAGCTTAGAAGAACGGAAAGAAAGTGGGGGGAAGTAAATTTGCATTTATGATTATTTAAATTTTCTTTTTAAATCTCTTTGTTTCAGTTAAACAAATTCAACATATACCTGTTGACTTAGGATCATCGATACAAAGTTGCTCTGTCTGTGACCCTCATGTTGTAGTGATGGGAGCTGAGGGGCAAATGATGATGTTTACTCTGAAAGATGACCGTCTCATGGGAGGTGCCAGATTGTCTGCCAGTAAAATGCCAATACCACAAGTATGTACAGTTTTTGAACAAACAAAAAAATTAAAACGATAGGGTAAAATGCATATGGAAATTTGTTTGTAATAGAGGGCATCACCTTCAGAAAAATCCTAATCTGGAGTAGGCTAAAATTATTAGAAATTTCCTTAAAAAAAATCTCCATGAACTCTTCAATGTATCTCAGTTCAGGGCTTGCAAGAAGTGTGTAGAAGCAGAACGACATCACGTGATCTGACCATAACAAGACGTTTAAGACATGGTTATCACAGCAGTTAGTCTATGGTACCATTATATCGTTATATAGTTTTGTGCAAATTTAACCAGTTTAAAGATTCGGCTCATTTGTTGAACAATATGTGACAAAGGACTGAAAACAAGAATACAAAGAAACATGATACCAAAGCTAGTGATAATAACAGTATTCAATTTAATTATACTAATCCAGCAAAAATCTCTCTTTCGGCTTGGAAAACTGCTGACTTATTTATAGGGAGGGAGTTAGAACCCTCCCGAAAAGAAATTCTAGAAATTGCATCACTCGATTGCATTCTTTAAAACAAAGAATGTAAGCAACCTATGCTAATCATGGGAGGGTTGGGGTGGGTAAAGCGCTACACATTTAATTTGTGACTTCAATATAAAAAGGGGGGGGGGGTGTCGCCACAATGCTAGATCTATATAGATTGAGGTAAAATTAGGTCAACACACAGGCTATAACACTGTTCACGTCATAGTATCACAGCATGTTGTCTATGGGACTGTTCCCATCAGATTATAATTCCTCATAGACACAGTTATGAATTTAACTCAGAGTGATAGAGGCCGTCAAAGCCTTTCTGCCTAATGGAATAAGATGCAGAGTGGATTAAACTCTGTCTTCTGAACAACAACAAAGTTTGAACAATAAATGGATGATTTATTCCCATTATGCTAATAACATGTAATAATCAATGAGGAATAAAACATAAACAATGGTAATGCACATGTCAATGAAATTAGGCCTGATGGGGAGAAATAGGTTAAATTTCGCTGCCTCTAAGTTGTGTGTCAGAGATACAAAGGTTCCTGGCTAAATGGGTTTTAATTGACTGATTAATTGCATATGAATTTAGACTTTTTTCCGAGACCATTTACAAATTTATTTTGACAGCCAGAATAGTGTCAGAAACAGAGTGAAATGATTTCTTATATATGACTGCCTATATAGACAAAGCTAAAAGTCATATATACCTCATTGCCCCAATGACAAGTCATTTTTAAAAAAATGTCATCTATGCCTCCCTTCAGAAACCACGCATTTTAGCGGTGACCACCTATAAAGACTACAGTGGTCTGTTTGTCACAGAGACTCCTAAAGCTGAAGATTTAGTCACAAAAATTGAGCAAGTGAGGCCGGCAGAAAAGGCTCCAAGTTTCAAACCAGAGTAAGAGGGAACACAGTTTTAATCATGCTTTCTATTGTTTGTTTCCTCCAAGCAATTTTTGGTTTATATTTTTATCACAGCTGCACCCAAAGAGTTCATTCGTACTGCTGAAAAGAAAGTGAAAGGAAAATTCACAAATTACTTTTTCAATAAAAGATTTGAAGATAATTTTTTTTAAATCACAAAATGTTTGTTCATTAGCTATCTTTGCTAATTACTTTTATTCATTTTACAAATCAACTATGATTTCTTGTGTGCAATAGATATTTATCTCATACCATTTATAATTTTCAATTATTTTTTCCTTCCTCGAATTAACAGTGAAGTAGATGATGAAGATGAACTGTTATATGGGGACACTTCAATATTTACTGTGCCAGAAAAGAAGCCTAGTGGAGATGCAAAAGATATGTATGTCTTCTAACATTTTGTCTTTGGTCCTGTTTTAACCTAACAATCTGTAGTAGGAAATAAGCTTTTAGAATTGTTCTCTTCTAGACTAACATTTCTAGCTAATGGATTGTTCTCTTCTATACTAACATTTCTAGCCAATGGATTGTTCAATATCAATGGAGTCAATATCAACTAAATATTTAATATCACATGAGGTGTTGAAGCAGTAGATATCTCTTAATTTTCTTTTCAAAACATGTCCTTGGTTCAATTTTTTTGGAAGGACACTGGTACTATGTACTATGTTTGTACACAGCATTGATGATAGTGGGCAATGTTATCAAATTAATACGTGGATGATCATCATTGACTTCTTAGTGAAATTTGTTTTTTTAAATCGCTTTCACACTTTTTACATTATGATTAACAATTTGGTTTTATTTTCAATTAATTGACAGACAACTTGAGGCCAAGAAAAAGGAGATTAAAGTATCATCATGGCTACTGATATCTAGAGAACATGGCCAGCTTGAGGTAAAGACCACCAACTTAGGCTTCCATTTAGTGCAAAATTAAACGTCTTGAAATTATCTTGCTTGAAATACTCTTTAAGCTGAACTCTAAGCCTTGAAATGACCAACATTTAAAGATCAGTAGGTTATTTAGGAAACGTGAAGCAGGTGGTCTAAATGTTCTGGTTTGGGAGTACTGATTAGGTTTGTTTGAAAATGTAATGGTACACAAATATATAACATAGTTTCCAAAATGCAAATAAGTTTTGGCCATTGACTGAATATATCCTTGTGGTGTTGTTTTTAAAATAAGTTATCACACAATGGCACCAGACCTATCGTACCTTGACCAAATAAGGTATCCACATATTAACCATTGACAAAAGCAAGATGTATTTGTCCGCAGATATACAGTTTGACCGAGTTCAAACTGGTCTACACAGTCAAAAGTTTTCCACTTGGTCAAAGGACTTTGGTAGACAGTGGGCCATCTTTTGATCCTACCAAAACAGGGTGAGTCAGGTTTTTTTGTGTGGATATAATCATACTTTCATTAATATCTTCTTCTTTTTTTAGTGTACAAAGACTTTTAAGGTCAACCTGATTATGTGTTAAACAATGGTTAGAAAATGATATGTATTTTTTTATTAATATAGTGTTAAACTGAAAAGATAATTAGGTTTTTAAACTTTTACAGGATGACTTCAGAGAAAACTAGCACAGGGGAAATGCCTGTTGTGAAAGAAATTCAAATGTTTGGTCTAGGACATAATAAATCACGTCCTTATCTCATGGTTTGTGGCATCAAAAGTTTCACTAAATTTATGCATAATATACAGTAATGCAGCAGCGTAGCTAGTGGGTTGTGGACCGCACCAGGTGACACCATCTCAGGGGGTGACACCAATTTGAAAAAAATGCATATTTACAGAGCACAAACTGCTTGGTCTAACCGAATTTCAAAAAAGGATAACAGATCACACATAAATTTTCTACTCATGGAACCAATCCAAATGCGTGTTTTGATTATGTCAGAAATGAGGTGACCCTATTATTAGGTCAGAAAAACACCTTTTTAACTATGATTCAACACTGATTGAAGTGTTTGGTAACTTTCGTTTGTGGCAGGTATTGGTAACAATTAAAAACGTTAAAAAATGACTTTTTAACTATTTATTAGGTTAAAAATTTATTTATTTTTTTTTACATTTCAAATATCTTTTAATAATTAATTTAAATTTATTTATTTATTTTTTTTTAAAGTTTTTTTAAACCAAATATATCGAAACCAAGAAATACTTTTGAAAAATAATATTTTTGCCAAATTCGTCACTAGCACAGCCCCTTAACATTTGAGCCTGATTGTCATATTTTGAATCCTGGGTTTTACCTGCCACCTTTGTGTGTTTTATTTTGGATTGTGGTCTGACTGTTGTTTGTGAACTGTCCTAAGCATTTGTGTTTTTTAAGATTATTCTATAATACACATTGCTTGCACAAATCTAAACGCAGACCTGTTTACTCCTACAATTTTGGCGTACAATGTACGATTGTGAGGTGTATACATTATATATACTGTGTTTATTTTTTACTATTAAGATAATGTATTGAATGATTTTGTGGTGATATTGTACGATTTTAAGAGTTTTAGGGTAAACGGGTCTGTAAACGGCCTAGAGGCTGCCAGCAGTAAAAAAAACAAAAAAGAAAAGATTTGTCCCACTAAAATCAATACCAGGATCCATGCTTGGATATGTCAAGAAACCAAATGATGACCAGGGTTCACAAAATGACGTTCCTCATCCTACCACTGATTCCTCCGATACCAGCAACATGAATTCTATAGAGCAGCAAATAGTACGGAAAATGGAAGAGATTGACGTGGAAATGCAAGTAAAAGGCGCGGATGTTTGAAAGCAGAAATGGGTGCTGATAATGTTGATTCAAACCAAGATGCTGTAAATAAATGTGATGGTTAATGAGAAAGACTGGAATATTTCATCAGATGCTTCTTTCTGGAATTATTCGGTCCGAAATTATTAAAATAGGGAGTACCTTGTTTCGGAACAAGACAAATGAACCATTCAGCATAGTGACAAGACAAGATGCGAAATCTAAAGGAAAAACAATGGTTCTACAGGTTGATGTCAAATGGCTAGAAAATGATGCGTTCGTGGATGATTTATTCACTCTTCAGTCAGAAATTGTACCGTTTTTTGCTACAGGTTGTTTGCTGTTAATGTTACAGAAACAACATCCAAATTTGTTACTGAGTTTGATAAGTGGTGGAAACTGAGCCAAAAAAATAACAGAATCATCAGGCATCGGATGAGCACCTATGTTGCCTTGAAAAATGGAAAAAATTGGCTGCAGGGCTTAGGCTACATAAAACAATTGATTATGAAAGTATTGCAGTAATGGACAGGGAGAAGAAAAATTGGAGGGATATCCTGCACAGGATGCTATCTAAATATGACCCTCTGCTAAAAGAGCACCTAATGAGACTTAAGAGGACTACATCTACAGTAAAAGCTACCGCATCTTACCTTTCACCAGAAACCCAAAATGAATTTATAAATGTCCTTGCAAATCATGTGAAGGGGATTCTTATCATGGTTATAAAGGCTGTGGGGTATTTTGGAATTATGTTTGGACAGTACATCAGATATATCACACACTAACCAGATGTCTGCTTGGATTTTTCCCTTTAAGCGGGAAAAAACTGATGACCTTAGTTCTGACATTCTTACAAATCTACAACGTGATGGACTAGACATTATTGATAGGCAGAGCTCAAGGTTTCGATAATGCTGCCACAATGTCTGGTATCCATGGAGGCGTTCAGGCCATTCTGAAAAGTAGCGATATGAAAGTGATTTTAATGGATGTGTTGGCCATTCGCTTAACTTGTGTGGTCAACACTATTGCCAAAAATGCTTCATGTTACATTTTTTGATACTCTTGAGAGAATATTTTCCTTCTTTGCTGCATCCACTCATCGATGGGATGTTTTAATTGAACACAGTGGATGTTGGTAAAAAGACTGTCAATAACACATTTGAGTGGTCATC
Organism: Omphiscola glabra; assembly: GCA_964017045.1. NCBI lineage: Eukaryota > Metazoa > Mollusca > Gastropoda > Lymnaeidae > Omphiscola > Omphiscola glabra. The sequence goes on from OZ024800.1 coordinate 22,460,286, forward strand.
ATGCTGCTATTAAAAACGGTGAAAAATAAGTTTGATGAATGTGGGGCAACGATTGAAGCTCTATGTGATCCTCTTGAAAGTTTGGATACAAGAGGTACAGCATGAGGTCTTTTACATGATGTCTGCTACCTTTACTTTTGGGCTGATCTACTTGAGAATGTTAATCTTACGCAGCATTACCTGCAGACTAAAGGCTTTACTCTTGACAAAGTAGGGACCAACCTAGAGGCCTTAAGATTGTTTCTGCACGAGAAGTGCTGTCACTTGGTGGAACATGCTATTGTAAAGGCACTTTTAATATCAGACCAATATGGAATTTCAGTAGAGAGAAGATTAAGGTTTAAGAAGAGAATGGCAAGGGAATCATTAATAGGTGCTGGAATCTCTCTGCAAGAAGAAAACAGTAAGGAGATGATGGAGTGCATTGATCACTTTCATTCTGAACTCAAAATCAGATCATCAGGGATCAAGGAAGTAGCAGATATGTTTGGGGCTGTTCAACCCAAGAGTCTTCTATCAGAAAGTGAAGAAAAGTTATTGGTTCCATTCCAAAATTAACCTCTTTCTATGATGAGTTATCAGAAGATGAACTTTTCAAAACCAAGGCTTATCAAGAACTATTTATGATCCACCATGGGACAGTCAAGTGATTGGCAGGTTTGCAGCTTTGAAGACCATGAAAGGAACATTTTAAGTAAAGTAAATTTAATATAAAAAGAAATAAAAATTTAATGTAAAAAGAAATATAACTTAACTATTTTACAGTTCTTAAATACATTGACCTCCTGATCTTCAATAAATTTGTTTTTGTTCTTGTCATTGTTCCAAGAAATCCACCTGGAAAGTTGGGGGGGTGGGGGGCGACACGATGAGTTTACCGCACAGGGTGACACCAACTCTAGCTACGCCTCTGCAATAATGTATATGTGAAAGTCTCGAATCTATGTGGATTTTATTACCATTTCCATTTACATCTGAACATCTGTCAGAAATTATAAAACGTTTGGTCTCTAAATTTATTAAAATATCCAAAGCATATTTATGGCTTTGAAATCGATCTCCAGATTATGCATCTCATTTCATTTGAGATTAATGCATTCATATTTTACAGGCAAGAGTCGAAGAAGACTTGCTTATCTATGAGGTCTTTCCAAGGGTGCCCAGTGCAGCAGACATTCAGATGACAGGAGAGCACCTTCGTATCCGTTTTCACAAAGTATCCCATGAATTGATTCTGCGAGAGAAACCGTCGCACGCTCGGAGGAAGGGTGAGGACGACGATGAGCCGCCTGATGAGAACACGCCTCCTGACCACATCCAGCAGCTGAGATACTTTGACGATGTGTCCGGCTACTCTGGGGTAGGGTCATTTACACATTCTAGAGTCCACATTCTAGAGTCCACATTCTGAGTCCACATTCTAGAGTCCACATTCTAGAGTCCACATTCTAGCAAAGAATGAATGATGAAATATTAAAGAATTACTTTGCTTTTGACCTGATAGAAAAGATGATGTTACCAAATTCAGTTCTTGATTGGATGAATGCCCAACACTGTGGTAATCTGGCCTAGTTGCCACATAGTAATACTACTTCATAATGCTGTGTCTTCTCTTTTATGAGTAACTGTAAAATACATTGATAGACATTGGTTTGAATTGTACAAAGTTCATTCTGTCATGCAGGAATTACACTTACAAAAGGCTGCAGCTAAGATATGATAATTTAATTAGTCGGGTAATTAAAAACAAAGTTCGCCAGGAATATGCATCTAAAAAGAAATTTTAAATCTCTTAAATTACAACTTTTACCATTCTGACGTAAATATTTTTGGCATGTTTATTATATCCCAGGTATTCATATGTGGCCCCTATCCTCACTGGATGTTCATGACAAGTAAAGGATCTCTTAGGATTCATCCCATGGGGATTGACGGATGGGTCACCTGCTTCGCCCCATTCCACAATGTTAACTGTCCCAAAGGATTTTTATACTTCAACAGAAAGGTCTTTAATAACTGCCATTATAAACATTTAGAGCATACCATTACTTAAGTGATGCGTGCCAATAATGTAACACAATGCAAATTATTACTATGTGATCATCATCATTCACATCCAGTGGCCATCGTACTGCCTTGGTGAAGAATTTACACACTCTCCACAGCTGTTATTTATTTGAATATAGGGTGTTGGTTTAGTCTGGTGTGTTCGTAGTTAGTTTAGAAACTCTGACTAAATTGATCTATGGCAATAATTTAATAAATGACGTGTACACAATTAAACCATACTATTAATCTAGTATCATATGGCATTAGCTCTGCTTTAAAAAAAAAATTCTTTTTAAAGACCGCATAAGTCAAAATCAATGAGACAGAGATTATTTTTTTATTTGGCAGTCTGACATGTGTATCTGCGTGCTCCCAACTCATGTAACATATGATGCTCCATGGCCCATACGTAAAGTACCTCTCAGGTGTACGCCCCATTACATCACTTATCACAGTGACAGCAAGGTGAGCATCCAGGCAGCTGTGGCATTAAATTATTGTAGCTGATGTGATCTTTTGTGTCATGTGTAAACAAGGACAACTTTCTCTTTCTTCCTGTCTTATGGGTAAAACTGCTATCTAACAATTTTTTTAGCCTGACTCCTATGAACTATTACAGGATCATTTTCATGCTATATTTGTATTCTACTTTTTAACGGATTTCTGCATAAAAACATTTTCCCAACACAATCTTAAGTGTAACTTCAGTTATTAATATCAGTTGTAAAAGGGAGAAGTTCATTTGATCCCAGAGTGTTAAGCTTTTTTTTCTTCCATCCAATATATTGATAAAGGAATTTTTTTTCTAATGAAAAATAATAATTCTTTTTTTTTAAATTTTAGTCAAGTGCTTTTAAATTTTAAAGAAATATATTTACTTTGTGTCTACTGTTTGTTCTAACAGCTTTATGCAGTTGTTACAAGCATAGAGGAAAGCACCAACAAGTTCCCCCGAGTTATGTCAGATGACAGGGAGTGGGACTATGTTGAAAGAAGTAAGTAAAGTGAAGATTCTGTCAAGTACCAGATTTGAAGGGTATTTCTGGGTCCTGTCATATCTGTGTTTGTCAAATATTCTGGCTCATTTCGAATATTTGTGCTCATGTCAAATACTTTCGTTGTCTGAGGTTGAGGAGCTGTAGATCTCAGAGTGTGACGATATCTCTACTCTGATTGTCAGACGACCGTTAGGATCTCTAAGTTTCTCTGACGAGTTTTTTTAGCTTTATCACAAATAGGATGTCATGTAACATCACCTCCAAATCCAGAGGTACACAGCAATAATCACAAGTTCACCACAGGTCTGCCAGACTCAGCAGCACACACCCTTGTCAGGGAACATAATCCCCACTCACCGCCCAAAAGTTGTCTCCCCTTTTATAACCCCAAAAATCCATGTGTGCGTCCGTCCGTGACATTAAAAGCCATGTTCACACTGGCTCACTTACCCTATCTTTTGTTACAAATCACAACACACAAACTCTCCCTGATTTGATGACCTTGACAGTGTTCATCCTATATGTGTTCTGTAACATCAGCTTCTAATATATCAAAGTGACCCCAATAACTAAAACATATCTAAGACAATAAGAGGGTTCTGTTGTAAATTCTTTCAATTTAAATGGGTAGACAATTTTATTTTTTTGTGCTTGGACATAACTATGCCCAAAGTTTTCATTAAAAAAAAATATGTTTAAATTTTGGAATTCACATGACTGCAGCAAAAATATATAACATTGCTCTTTCAAAAATTCTCAGATGAGAGGTTTATATACCCAAATATGAGCAAATATACTGTCCAGCTTTTCACACCAAGCACATGGGAGGTCATACCAGATACCAGGTATTTATTATTTGTACCAGATATCAGCTATTTATTATTTGTATAAGATACCTGGTATTTATTATTTGTACCAGATATCAGCTATTTATTATTTGTACAAGATACTGGGTAATCATTTCTACAACATAAGAGGCATTGACTTTTTATAACAAATATGTATTTTCACTGGTATTCATCATTCACTCCAGAGTCCAGGTATACATTGATTTTTCTAGTAAATATGAATGTGTTTATATTGAATGAAGACTTGTACTCTTGAGGAAAACAACATGAATTTGAGGGACATACATTGTTGAGAAATTATTAGTACTATAAACATTGTTGCAAAATTAATAGTATTTTAATTTTTGTGCTAATAACTTTTTACTAGATATGACTGTGAAGACTGGGAACACATCACTTGTTTGGAAAATGCGCAGCTAAAATCAGAAGGAACTATCTCTGGTCTGAAAGGGTTCGTAACCATGGGAACAGCTTACTGCATGGGAGAAGACGTGGTTGCACGCGGACGTGTAAGTACTAAGTGTAATCACAGTTAAGCATTCGGTTGCACTTGGACGTGGAAGTTCTCAGTGGAATCAAAGTTAAGCGTGTCACTTTTTTTTGGCAGAGTTAAAAGTCAAAACCATCATCATGATAGGGACTAGTGTAGTTCAGTCCACATGGCTTGAGACTTACTGCAAGCCATTTAACATATAAATGCCCAGTAGAGTGCTGACAGTTAAAAAGTGATCCGAGGCTTCCACATGTTACATATACTTTTTGTTTCAATTTTTTAGATTATCATACTCGATGTCATTGAGGTGGTTCCTGAACCGGGTCAGCCACTTACCAAGAATAAAATCAAGGTGCGTACAATACTGTACACGGGAGATTAGCAATCAGAAGGGGTTTGAATGGTGTTGAGTGTTTTTTTGTACCATGACTGATGTGTGGTAATAATCTGGTTTGTAGATGGCATCAAAATAATAACCAGACATATGGTACAGTTTTAAATTGTCAAGTCTCAGTGTAAAATTGTCATGATATCAGTGCAATGATTATTTTACCAAAGGTTTGCGTGCACCTCTTGCTTGAGTTTGGTTGAATAGTTGTAAGTAGGAAACTCTCGCTCTCATGAGAATTGCAATGTGGTCAGCTGATATGCTTATTCTGAACGGGAACTGGTTCACCAAACAATAAGCAGTTTTGTTGATCATGATGAAGACTTGATAATTTTATACTTCTCTTGATAGTAGTAGAGAAAGTTAACAATAGTAAACTCAAGCATAACCAATTGATTACATTTATTGCACTTACTTAAAGGACCATGCAGCTTCATCAGGGTCGCCAGTCGTCCATAAATTTAAGGACAGTGCTAAAAAATTTGACCTTAAAATGACTTGTCCATCCAAATAAGTCCAGGATGTCTGTAAAAAATATTTAAGACATTTTACAATAATCTTTTGAAGTGAGATCAAAAATGGGGACATCTCAGCATGTTTGATATTTGTATAACATTTTATGATCATATTCAGGAGAAATTCAACACTAAAGAATGCCATGCATAAATCACGTTACAAAATGGGATGATGCATTGGCGTGATATTACAGTAGTATCACGTTACAAAATGGGATGATGCATTGGCGTGATATTACAGTAGTATCACATTATAAAATGGGATAATGCATTGGCATGATATTACAGTAGTATCACGTAATAAAATGGGATAATGCTTTGTCGTGATATTACATTAGTATCATGTTATAAAATGGGATAATGCTTTGTCATGATATTACAGTGGTATCACTTTATAAAATGGGATAATGCATTGTCGTGATATTACAGTAGTAGTATCATGTTATAAAATGGGATAATGCATTGTCGTGATATTACAGTAGTATCACGTTATAAAATGGGATAATGCTTTGTCGTGATATTACAGTTGTATCACGTTATAAAATGGGATAATGCTTTGTCGTGATATTACAGTAGTATCACGTTATAAAATGGGATAATGCATTGTCGTGATATCACGTTATAAAATGGGATAATGCTTTGTTGTGATATTACAGTAGTCATAAAGACAAATTCCAGGAAACGTAGCCATAGATAGGGTTATTTGAAAACAAAAATAGCTTCATACTCTACAAAATATTTTAATTAAATTGTGTTTGTAAAAAGAAAAATTGTCTGAAAATTTTGAAATTGTGTAGTCGGCAACACAAGAGCTTTTTCCAGCCAATCGTTTAATAACACTTTCTTTAAAGTCATCTTTATTATTTACGATCATTTTCTTTTTTTAAGAAGTTAAAATATTTGAAAACTGACTTTGAATCTCTCAACTAGGTGTTGTATGATAAAGAACAGAAAGGCCCTGTCTCAGCAATATCTTACTTGAATGGTTTATTGGTCACAGCCATAGGACAAAAGGTAAAACTAGTCGCTACTTCAAAGACACTTTGAAATTTGAATGGCTGGTGTAGGAAATTGATATGGGCAATAAGGAATTAATTAAAACTATTAGAGGGGATTTAACATTGACAACCCCACAATTAAGTTTAAGCGATTGTGAGGGAATATGATGTTAAGAGGAGGTTAGAATTGATTAAAGTAAAAAATATATATATATACTATAGACCACTTTTTAATTAGTTGTTTTTCTGTTGTAAGCAGTGTCATGGCTAGTGTCACCCACTCCAAAATTCCCCCCCCCCCAATAATAATTCTGCGATAATTTGGTAAAAATACCGCCCCCTCAATATATGGAGGGGAAAAAATACCCCCCCCCCCTTTTTCCTTCCCACATTAGGGGTTGCACTGGTTACGACATTGGCAGCTTACCAATAAATGGCAGATGCTGATTAACCGGCCACAAATTAATTGATTTATCTTTGGCTTTGAAATGCGTATTATAAGGGCCTAATTAATAATTGTGTGGTAATTTATGACACTATTTTGTAATGAATTGTAATTATAATACAACATAACTAATCACAATTAATATTTGGAATACAACAGTGTTTCTCAACATTGGGCGAACACCCAACTTTAGGACAATTTTTAAATATTGACTCTGAGGGATGGAGATGTATTTCATTACAAGGGCAGTAGAGTTGGACAGGACCTCTTTCTTTTTTAAATCCTTTACTTGAGGGGAAATCAACCGTTTTTTTGGTTATTAGGTGAGGCATGGGTCAAAATGGTTGGAAAACATTGGGGAATGGGTCTATGGGTAAACCTAAATAATTGCCTTAAAAGGATGAAGAAATAGAAGTAGAAGCCAGTGCTACTCAGTCACTCATACATTTGAACCTTGGGCCTAAACACACACACTTAGGCGCTGTTAGCCAGTGCCAGAATGACAGACTTGCTCTCTGCAATGTTATTTTGAATCTCATTGTCACGCAGCTGGTAGTAGGTCACTGGGAATGTGTCACTCCATAGTCGGACATTATGCAAATCTCAACTCAAAATTGGACAGGCAAAGTAACACACAGGAAATATGACCATGACGCATGTGTCAAGAATAATAATATTATAATTATTTTTTAAATTAATTTCAATTAGTTAATGTAAGGGTAAATTTATTTTTACATGCAGTGTTTTTTGCTTTTTTAAAGTATTTTATATTTTGGTTGTCTGAAAAAGATGCCAAAGATTGTGAACAATTCTTGTCTAAAAAAAAAAGAGAAAAAATTAAAAAATTTTAAAGGCTGTGAAATAACCACACACAAAAATATCCAAATGGTTGGTTACATCAAGGGTCCAAATACCACCACACCTCAGACCGGAACCAGCCTGCTGCGTATTAGGAACTAGTCGCCTGTTTTGCTATTCCATCAAATCCAAAACAACCCACCCCCCATTCTGTGGAAAAAGTATCTTCCACAAGACCGGTTCCTGGCGTAAAAAAAATAAATGTGTGGACAGCTGGGTTACATCATGTCAAGCTACTCTAGTCCTGACAGCTCATGGCGGGAAACAAGTGTCATGTTATTTGTATTAGGTGTGTGCTGTGTCATTGTGGAAACACTGATGGGTCACAGAAACAAACAAAAAATACAATTAGAAAGTGATAGGGGAGTGGGTGGTAGGAGGCAAGGAAGTGTATGAAAGCACACTTAGTCTTGTACATCTTGAAACAATTTGATAAAATCCTGTTAAAACTGTCTGGATTTGCAACTTACATCTTGAGAATTTTTATAAGGCAGATTAGCCGATTAATCGACCACAAAAATCCAATTACCAATTAATCTGAAAACCGGCCGATTTGGCCAATTACTGACTATTTGCAGATAAATTGGTGCAACCCTTGTTGCAAGTTCATCAGCCAACGGTTGATGTGTCAGTGAATTGTTTGTGCTGAGTTCAAAAGTGGTCTAACGTTTGTCCGTCTCTCTATTTCCCCAGATTTACATTTGGTCTTTAAAAGATGATGATCTGTCTGGTGTGGCTTTCATTGATTCCCTCATCTACATTCACTCCCTTCACGTCATCAAAAACATAATCATTGCAGCAGATGTGCTCAAGAGCATTGCTCTTTATCGCTTCCAGGAGGATTTACGAGTCTTGTCCTTTGTTAGCAGGGTGAGTAAAACTGCTCATTTTGCCACTGTCTTAGAATCAGGTTGGTATACAGAAAGTTTTAAACGAGGCATATTAAATTAATATAACACCAATTTAAATTGATTTTTTCAATTGTACTTTGTCCGGATTTTTATGCAAGTTTTTAAAATATTTTTTTTAAAGAGCACAAGTCCTGTTAGTTTACATCTATAGAAAATTAACACAATACCACTAACGTAGTTGCATATGTACACACAGGATATCAAGCCATTAGAGACATACGCTGCTGAATTTATGGTAGATGGGGACACACTCAATTTTGCTGGTAAGATGAATTTATTTACTCTGCTCATTTGAGCACATAGCCCAGTAAATTTTAATATTTATAATCTGAGGTGGCACTGCTCCTGATTATAACCATGTCAGAAAAAAAGTGTTGTAAACATAAAAAAAAAATGTGTGTTCATTTTCAAACATAAATATATTCATGCCCACCACATCATTTTTTTTCTTTTTTTAGCACATGAAAATGTGATATGCAATATTAATGTACAATCTGCAAGGCTTTTCTTAACTAGCCAACACACAATGTTTGTGACTTATTAATGTACAATCTGCAAGGCTTTTCTTAACTAGCCAACACACAGTGCTTGTGACTTATTAATGTACAATCTGCAAGGCTTTTCTTAACTAGCCAACACACAGTGTTTGTGACTTATTAATCTGCTTATGCTTTATGAGAGCCTTCTTTTCACTTGAAACCTACTACCAGGGCTAGTGAATCATTTCAACATACTTGCCTAGTTAGCACAAACTTTAAGCACTGTCCACCCAAACACACTCATAATTTTGTTAACTTGGTCAGAAGACCAGAGATAGTGTTGAATTGATAGCTCTGCATATTCACAGGCATCTATGATAGTGATTTGATAAAATGATATGGTATTGATAAAACTATTGTTTATGTACATATAATAACTCATTAGCTGTATATATGGAAGCATGTGAACAGGATTGTAGCCACCTGATATTGGTCAAATACTGACAATATTTGTCCCCATCAGTTGAAGGCTGCTGCAAAATAAGAGCTGACCATTAGTCGATATTTTAGAATATTTGGTCCTGATATTAAGCTATTAGCATTAATGCAATTTTTAACTCTTATCTTTTCACAGTTACAGACAGAAATAGAAATATAGTCATTTTGGCTTACTTACCAGAAGGTAAATGTTTGTGTTCAAATTTTTGGGCTATTGAAATAAATAAAAAAGATGATATAAAACAAATTATAAACTCCACTGTTGGGGAAATGTGACCAACAGCTTCATATTAATAAAGTAACTCCACAGTTGGGGAAATGTGACAAACAGCTTCGTATTAATAAAGTAACTCCACTGCTGGGGAAATGTGACAAACAGCTTCGTATTAATAAAGTAACTCCACTGTTGGGGAAATGTGACCAACAGCTTCGTATTATTGTCCTCCTTCTTCAAAATGTCTCCTCAACTCTTACTTCAATATCATGAAATATACTCTCGCCAATAAAAATAAGTCCCTAACTTCATGCTTTTCTCAAATATTCCTCCTCTCAGTCTCGTGTGCAAAAAAAATGAGTGTCGTGTACAAAAGTATGGTTGACATGTGCAAAAGCATGGGTGTCATGTACAAAATCATGAGTGTCATGTACAAAAGCATGGGTTACAATATACATGGATCATTTACTATACATATTTTTACTATACTGTGGTTATGTTAAATGACAAGTAAGCTGTTAGTTTTTAAAAAGAATCTCAATCATTTAGCCAAATGGTAATAAAGAATATAAGTGTAATGTATAAATGTTCAATCTTTACTTACACCAACAAGCACTTTAAATTCACCTCCCAAAAATATGTGCATACTTCAAATTTGTATAAAGGTTTAATTCTATGTTTGTTTGAATTTATGTTAAACCTCATTTCCATTCAGTGCGTGAAAGTCATGGAGGAAATAGACTGTTGAGGAGGGCTGACTTTAACATCGGTAGCCATGTCAACACAATGTTCAGGGCCAGGTGCAAGATGGAGGATCCATCAACCAGCAAGAAGAATGTTGCTGCCTCAGAGAACAAACATGTCACCTACTTTGGTAATTTCTTCCTTTATTTTTTTTACTTACTTTAGAAATGCCTTCATTTGTTCATTGCCTATCTCCGTCATTATTTTGATGGAGGTTTTTTGGATGCAAAACTATTTGCATTTTATCATTAAAGACACACTAAAGTGACAGAGTTGTTTTCTAAGTTTGGTACATACACTAGCAATTTTGGTCCAAACTGTAATTATATTGACAGTTCTGTATTTTGTATCTTCAATTAGCAACTCTTGATGGAAGCATTGGTTATTTGCTCCCTATTCAAGAAAAAGTGTTCAGACGTCAGCAGATGTTGCAAGGATCAATGATCTCTCAACTGCCCAGTCCCGCTGGTCTTAATCCCAAAGCTTACAGGTAATTTTGACTCATTCTCCCCCCCCTCTGACTGATAAACAACACTCGTTTCTGTTGGGTGCTGTCCATGGCCAGACAGGGGTAGATAGTACTTGGGTGGGTGAGGTCAAGCTTAAATGTATACGTTTCTGCAATTTCTAATCTTTATGTAAAGTGCAGTGAGCCTAGCCCTAGGCTGGGGTACTGTGCTGTATAAAACCACCTAATAACAGACCTGTTTACCCTCAAACTCCTAAAATCGTACAATATCAACACAAAATCGTTCAATACATTATCTTAATAGTAAAAAATAAACATTCAGTATATATAAATGTATATGTTACAGCCAAAGCCCGAAATCGGCCAATGTGGGAACTGGCCGGCCAAATTGGGAAGTGGCCAATATCGCATCACATTGACCTGCCAATGTCCGATCTTTTCTAGGTTTCGGGATTTGGCCGGCCAGTTTGCGAAATGGCATGGGGCGATCGGCCTGTCGGAAGAAAAAGGTCATGAAAGATTTTGGGTGTTTGTATACTGTAATGATAATCATATTATATTGATTATTAATTATACTAAATTGCCAAAAGGTCAAATTAGTTTATTACAGTAAATGACCAATCTCTATCATCACTTGTTACAACAAGATGAACTTTTATGACATTTTGAATTACACAGCAGTTTGTTATTTTTACATTTGCAACGATTTGTTGAGCACTTGGTAGTGCAATTGCATCAAGTGTAGCCTTGACCGCCGGTCAGTGATTGTGAAGACGGGACTTTTATGACATTTCGAATTACACAGCAGTTTGTTATTTTTACATTTGCAACGATTTGTTGAGCACTTGGTAGTGCAATTGCATCGAGTGTGGCCTTGAACGCCGGTCAGTGACTGTGAAGACACGACGGTTCGTAGTGATTTTTCTTCTGTGCCCACGGATGCCAATGTGAGCAGATTCTCGTGCAGAATGGTAAATTCACTTCTGGAATACAGTTGTTCTGTTCCCAACTTGTAGAAAGCGCCCTCGACGTTCATGACAACTGCAAGGACGCTTCATGGATTACCGCGACCTCTGTCAACATCTGGTATACGGATGCGTACATTATCTCCAACTTTCGCTGGCGGGAATTTTGCATCTGAATTTTTTAGCATCTTGGCACCTTGAGTTTGCAAACTAGCATGAGCTGCTGACCTCTTGTTCCTGATTTTTTGTTTATTATGACATAGTCTGCACGTAATTTTCCCTCCATGACATAGTCTGCAAGTAATTTTCCCTCCGTACCCTTCTTTTGCTTTATTACTTATTCCACAAATTGAGTGGACATTGTTGCCACAGGATCCACAAGAATGGGCTGAACTACACTCTCTTTCACACACTACACAGAATATGTTTAGAATTGTTACTATCAGGCAACTGGGCTCGACTTTCCGATGGCTCCGCTATACAAACACGAGCAGAGGAATATAATACAATAAAACCACTGTCAGAATGATAAAAAACAAGTCACAGAAGCAGGATCATCTCCGAAAAGCAGCAGACGAATGGAAAATTATCGTCACAGCGTAAGACACTGTCCTTGCTACCACGTGCAAGCCGCCATCACACCGGAACTGACAGCTGTGCCGCACATTGAATATTGGCCAGGGATTTCCCGCCAGTTCGCGAACTGGCCGGCCAAAGTAGCATATACACCGGCCATTTCCAGTACATTGGACATTGGTCACATACCTCGGCCAAAGTGCGAAATGGCCGGCCAATTCGGGAACTGGCCGAACTTCAGGCTATGGCCGTAACATATACACCTCAAAATCGTACATTGTACGCCAAATTCGTAAGAGTAAACAGGTCTGTAATAATAATAATAATAATAATAATCAACAATTTTATTTTACTGAAAATAATTAGTTTATTTTTGTATTGAGCCCATGTTATCTATATATATAAAAATGAATGTATGTATGTATGTATGTTTGTCTCATATGCGCTCCCGCACCATTCATGCGATTGCAACAAAACTTTGGTGAGTTGTTGGCCACCTACCTGGGCATTTAACTGCGACATTAAAAAACTTTTCAATTATTTCGTTTTCGGCCGTTGGCCCTTCATTCGTTTTTTTTCTTATACGAGCTTTGTAAAAAATATTTCCGTCTGCGCTCCTACGCCATTCGTCTGAATGCGCTAAATCTTGGGTAAAATGTTACAAGCACGCCCACAAAGGTTTGGAAATAATTATAAACGTTTTAAAATATTCCGTTTTGAGCCAGATATATAAAAATGAATGTATGTATGTTTGTCTCATATGCGCTCCCGCACCATTCATGCGATTGCAACAAAACTTTGGTGAGTTGTTGGCCACCTACCTGGGCATTTAACTGCGACATTAAAAAACTTTTCAATTATTTCGTTTTCGGCCGTTGGCCCTTCATTCGTTTTTTTTCTTATACGAGCTTTGTAAAAAATATTTCCGTCTGCGCTCCTACGCCATTCGTCTGAATGCGCTAAATCTTGGGTAAAATGTTACAAGCACGCCCACAAAGGTTTGGAAATAATTATAAACGTTTTAAAATATTCCGTTTTGAGCCAGAGGCCCCGTGTTCGTTTTTTCTTATATGAGCTATATAAATATAGTTTCAAACCGTATGCGCTCCTACACCATTTATGCGATTGCGACAAAACATTAGAGAGTTGTATTCTACAAGCTCGCGCATTTTACTTGGTCATTATAACACTTTTAAAATATTTCGTTTTGGCCGTTGGCCCCAAAATCGTTTTTTTTCTTATATGAGCTTTGTAAACAATAGATTTCGTCTGCGCTCCTACACCATTTATTCGAATACGCTAAAACTTTGACGAGATGTTGCGAGCGTGCCCACAAAGGTTTCTAAATTATTACAACCGTTTTAAAATATTCCGTTTTGAGCCAGGGGCCCCATGTTCGTTTTTTCTTATATGAGCTATATAAATATAGTTTCAAATCGAATGCGCTCCTACACCATTCATGCGATTGCGACAAAACATTGGAGAGTTGTATTCCATAAGCTCGCGCATTTTACTGAGTCATTATAACACTTTTAAAATATTTTGTTTTGGCCGTTGGCCCCAAAATCGTTTTTTTTCTTATATGAGCTTTGTAAACTATAGGTTTTGTCTGCGCTCCTACACCATTTATTCGAATACGCTAAAACTTTGACGAGATGTTGCGATCATCCCCACAAAGGTTTCTAAATTATTACAACCATTTTAAAATATTCCGTTTTGAGCCAGAGGCCCCATGTTCGTTTTTTCTTATAGGAGCTATATAAATATAATTTCAAACCGTATGCGCTCCTACACCATTCATGTGATTGCAACAAAACTTTTTGAAAGGTTGTCCATAAAGTCGCGCATGTTAATGGGTAATTACAATACTTTTAAAATATTCCGTTTTCAGCTGTTGGCCCCAAATTATTTTTTTTCTTTTATGAGCTTTGTACAAAATAATTTCGGTATGCGCTCCTATACCATTCTTCTGAATGCGATAAAACTTTAGTTAGATGTTTTTTCCCACGCCCGCAAAGCTTTTCCAATTATTACAACCGTTTAAAATATTCTGTTTTGAGCCAGGGGCCCCATGTTCTATTTTTCCAATATGAGCTATATAAATATAATTTCAAACCGTATGCGCTCCTACACCATTCATGCGATTGCAACAAAACTTTGTTGAAAGGTTGTCCATAAGGTCGCCCATGTTAATGAGTAATTACAATACTTTTAAAATATTCCGTTTTCAGCCGTTGTTCCCAAATTCTTTTTTTTTCTTATATGAGCTTTGTACAAAATAATTTCTGTATGCGCTCCTATATCATTTATCTGAATGCGATAAAACTTTAGTAAAATGTTTTACCCAAGTCCGCAAAGCTTTTCAAATTATTACAACCGTTTAAAATATTCTTTTTTGAGCCAGGGGCCCTATGTTCTGTTTTTCCTATATGAGCTATACAAATACAATTTCAAACAGAGCTAATGTGTGGATGGATAGATTTTTAATAAAATACAAATAGCGACATTAAATTGTGTGTGTCACATAGTAATTAGGTTTCTGAAGTAGTTACAACACTTTTAAAATAATCCGTTTTTGGCCGTTGGCCCCAAAATCGTTATTTTTCTTATATGAGCTTTGTAAAAAATAATATCCGTATGCACTCCTATACCATTTATCTGAATGCGATACAACTTCAGTAATATGTTTCTCTTTTTTTAATTTTGTGATATAATAAGTAGGTTTCTGAAGTAATACAACAATTCTACAATATTCCGTTTGTGGCCGGGGGCCTTAATTCGTTTTCCACCATTTATTATCTATATAATTATCGTATGCATTCCTATACCATTCATCCGATTGCGATAAAAACTTTGGTGAATTGATATGCGCGCTCCGCAAATGTTTCTAAATTAGAACAACATTTTACAATATTTCGCATGGGCCGATGTCCTTAAATTCGTTTTGTTTTCTTTAACAAACTTTATCAAAATAATTTCAAACGGAGCTATCAACTCAACCGCCCTTGAACAAATGCCAACAGACATCAATTTGTAGCAAGAGCAGAGAAAACACGTTTTTGCATGTTTAGTGTAGAGAGTATTTTTGTTGTTTTTATTAATAAGCTTGAATTTTGTGACGTATTTTAGAATCGGATATAGCTTTGTAAATGTGTTGTGATTTTGAATAGCAATGATGTAGTAATACATCTATTATATAAGAATGATCTATGCTGACCGTAACTCACAAAGAACCGATACGATTTAAATACGTTCCCATTTTTTAAAACAATCATAGTTTTCTTCTATTATTTTAAAGAACTCGAATCAATGGTAATGCGAAAAATATATTGTATATTCGCTTTAATTTTAATAAAATTTTAAGTATTAATAATATAAATTACAAATAAATCTGGAGTAACAACTAAGGAACTATTTTAAACATTTTATATGTGGTTGAAAGTTATGAAAATTAATAAAACAAATTATAATCAAAGAATTACACTGTAATCACATTTATCGGGGAAACCAAAACATCTGTTGATTGTAGTGCATTTTTTAAGTACGTTCCAAATATTGCGTAATAAAAGTAAAATTAATTTGTTCTAAATAATAACGCAAATGACCTCAGAACTTAAATTGTCTATTTATTCAATGCAAAAATTTATCTGATTTAATAACCGCGCCTAATAAAATTGATAATGTATTTCCCCCTTCCTAAAAGTAAAATTAATAAATATAATAGATTGCTTTTTAAATTGCTACAATTTAAAAAATGAAATAAAATTTTTGCTTTTTATTTTTAACGTTTAATAAATTTTTACTTTTATTCTTTCCAAAAATATACATTTATGAAATTTATAAATTAATTAAAAAAATTAAAAAAAACCCTAACCTTTAAATATACTTTTAATACGAAAATGCCATTTAATGCAATCAGTGCAGCGAAACTACATATCCAAATAGCATCCACTAATGCACTTATCACTCATTTAAATAAGAACAAAGCATTTGAAATGCAAAAAAATTGTTTTTGCGTAAGTAAGTGGATTACAATCCCGTGGATGATTTTATTAATTTCTTTAAAACTCTGTTTGGGGGAGGGGGAAGTTGACAAAATGAATTTGACAAATAATTTGCCTTCTTAGGTACATATATATGGGGGTTAGGAAATAGAGTGTGTACAATTTTATATCTTTAAATCCAATGATATTACTGTTGTGAAAAATAGATGCTATATTCTCATTTTACGAATTAAGAAAATAAATGACGTTAACACAACGTAAGTACATTTACAAAAGTATATCCATGAATATCAAAACCCATTCATTTTACAAAGAATTACCAGTTTTGGATCGGGGCCCTATAGTAGTTTTTCTTTCTAATATGAGCTATTTAAATATAATGTCCGTATGAGTTCCTATACTATTCATCTGAATGCGATAAACTTTCAGTGAGTTGTTGTGTGCAGGCCCGCATTAGGTTTCTAAAGAAGTGCAAATATTTTACAATATTCCGCTTTGGGCCGGGGGCCTTAAATTCTTTTTTTTTTCTTATATGACCTATGTAAATATAACGTCAAGCAGAGCTATTGCATAAGTGGGTGGAATTACTGTGACATTTCATTTTTTATATGTGACTTAATAAATAGGTTTCTGATTTAGTACAAATATTTCACAATATTACTTTTGGGGCCGGGGGCCCAAAATTTGTTTATATGTAATAAATGAGCCATATAAATATAATTTCAAACATAGCTATTGCATGGGGGGGATCAATCGCTATAAGTTTTGGGACTAAATTTGGAAAATCCATGCTTCCCACACGGACAGCTGCGTGTGGTCTGCTGACACTTCTTAAAACCTTCTAATTAATTCGAATACGCACCAGACGGTTAAAAAAAGGTGTTTATTAGAAGAACTTACAAAAAAATTATTAAACCACGAACACTTTATTTCGATGAGTGGCATTGCAAAGCATGCCGGGTACTCGCTAGTTATGGATAAAAGGAAAAACCTTTGAGTGCAGTGTAGACTGCTTCAGACAAGAAAACAATTCTATCTCTTTTGCTGCCAGTATGTAAAGTGAATTTCATTCATATTTATATGCTCTGTGTTGCATCACATACATTTTCAAAAAAATACAACACACAAAAAAATCTTGGATTCCTCTTTGATAATCAGTATAATGACAAATATTTGGCAGTAAGATTTCTTGACTTCATGAAGTTTTGCACCTTGTAAGACTCGATAAGATGTTGTGAACCTTGTCAGACTGGCTAAGACGTTGTGCACGTTGTAAGACTCGCTGAGAGTTGTGCACCTTACTGTTCTTACAAGAGTCACTTAGTCTCACACCTTGCAAAACTTCTATTTTAACAGTTAATAAGATATTTAAGAAAAACTTCACCCTGAGCTGTCTTGTCTTTATTCTAGAGCATTTAAGAGCAGTCGAGTGGACACCAACAACCCAATGCGTAATATATTAGATGGAGAACTGTGTTGGAAATTTTTATATCTCTCTGCCATGGAGAAAAATGAAGTGGCAAGAAAAATAGGTACCACAGTTGATCAGGTGAGAAATCTTTGTTGATGCTTTCATTTAGTCACAGTTTTGACTAGGCCTACCATTTGATACTTTTATTCAGTCATAGTTTTGACTAGGCCTACCATTTGATACTTTCATACAGTCACAGTTTTGACTAGGCCTACCATTTGATACTTTTATACAGTCACAGTTTTGACTAGGCCTACCATTTGATACTTTCATACAGTCACAGTTTTCACTAGGCCTACCATTTGATTCATTTAGTCACCGTTTTGACTAGTTCTACCTTTTGATTTAGTTACAGTTTTCACTAGACTTTCCATTTGATACTTTCATACAGTCACAGTTTTCACTAGGCCTACCATTTGATTCATTTAGTCACCGTTTTGACTAGTTCTACCTTTTGATTTAGTTACAGTTTTCACTAGACTTACCATTTGATACTTTCATACAGTTGCAGTTTTGACTAGGCCAACAATTAGATTCATTTAGTCACAGTTTTGACCAAGCCTACAATTGCCACATGTTTACTCCACCATTGACCAGAACTTACTAATGAGAACCTCGTTTTTGTTTTATATCAAATATGCATTCATCTGTCTTTTCTCTTCTCAGTGAAAACTAAAAGCTTGAACGGATTGCTTTAGATTTGTCTTTCTCTCATTATTGTTGTGTCAAAATTATGTATCTTAATTTTTTTCTTTGCAGCTCATTGATGACTTGATGGAGTTTGATCGTTTGACAGCGCACTTTTAGGTGAAACTGACAGGTGATTGTTTGACAGCGCACTTTTAGGTGAAACTGACAGGTGATCGTTTGACAGCGCACTTTTAGGTGAAACTGACAGGTGATCGTTTGACAGCGCACTTTTAGGTGAAACTGACAGGTGATCGTTTGACAGCGCACTTTTAGGTGAAACTGACAGGGCTAATGTGTGTACTTCAATGAACACAAGTTGATTCTTACAGATGGTGTAGAAAGCCATTGTGGCACAGACAGTTAGGATTCTTTTTCTTTCAATAGTGTATTTTTGTTTTAAGTGACTTTTCAATGCACAAGGTTTTACAGTTTTACAGACCAACTCATGTGTCATGTCACTAGGAAGTGCTTAATGCAACTTGGTTTGTTCTGGAATGTTAATGTCACTGATATCAATCAAAGCATTTTTGTAACAATAAACTTATATGCTCTAAGTATATTTGGCTTCATCAGTCTCAAGTCCTGCCACTTGAGATTTATTTCATCTCATTAGACATTCTTTTTTAGTGGAATAAAGGAATGAAGCATCTTTTTTTTTTTTGCCACATGAATTATGAAATGACTATTTGTTTTGTAAATAATGTTATTGTTAATTGTTTATAAAATTTCACATGCTTTATTTTTGTTATCAACTGGATTTTGCATCATTTCATTATTTTCAACAGCATAAAACTGAATCTGCCTAAAGTTATAGCCTAACACTACAGATACTGTTATGGAAATCTAAACTTACTGCTACTGAATCTTTAAACCAGTTGCTTTGCTTTACCTAAAAATTATACTTCTTCCCCTACAACTTTTAATTTTCACCAGTTCCATGTTGAAAACATGTTATACGGTACATGTATAAGTGAGTTGAAGAACACTATGGAAATGATCCATGTCAACTTCATTTTTCATTTATAAATAAAGTTTTGTTCAATGAAATATGACATTTGTTGTCATTTATAGATAAGGAATATTAGCATTTATTCACCAATTTTAGGATATAGTGTTGATTACTGGTATTTAATTTCTTTATTTGTAAGTGAAAGCAGTTTTTCATTACTATTTATCTTCAGCTTATTTGAAATGAAAGATTTAAAATAAGTGCCAAAATTACTTCCAAACATCACGTAATAAAGGCTGATGTTATATTTGTTGAGGTCTAAATAGGAATAGATCAACATTAGTGGGTGTTAGTTGTTTGTAAAATCAATTCCTCTTGTACATCATCAAATAATTCTAATCTTTTATTTTGTGTTTACAATTTTATTTCATCTAAATTTTTTTTTTACATTCCAGAAAAACAACTGGCATTAATCAACACTAGGGCTTAACCCAGTGCATTTTATTTTTACACTGATTCCGGGTATTTTGAGAAAATACCCCCCCCCCCAGTGTAAAAAAACTACCGGGTCCAAGTATGACATAAAAAAAGAGTCAACTTCTCATTTTCTATAATATATAGGCCTACAGACAGTCCTACACATACCTGCCGGCCCTTAAACAATAGACCTACAACCAGAAGCAAAATAAATATACGAGATATCAAGTTAAAGAATTGAGATTCAATGTTAAGTTGTTTTTTTAATTTCACTCCCTCCATATCATTAAAAACCTAAATGGGGTAGACAAATCTAAACAAACAAAGTAATAGCATTTGCCTCACTTCATTCAAACACAATGTCAATCAGTTAAGAATCATAATGCCTGAGGCGAGGCCATGTAGTATTCTTATTCCTCATCCAGACTTGGAGATACCAAGTGCCTAGTGCAAAATTATGTAAGCAGCACAGGCTCAATCAAAACTTGGTAAGAAGTTGGAAGCCATCAATGCTTGACTTGATGTGGAACATTTTGAGGATGCCATTGTTAAACAACTTGAAAAAGGAAAAGGCTCAGGTTGACACTCCCGATCTTGATTACTGCCTTAAAAAATTAGTTGTTTAGAATCATATGGCAATGACATGCTGTAAGGCAGTGTGGCGAATGGTATGTCGTCTAGGGGTCGGTCCCCTGCGTTACAGCCACGGAACAAGTTGTAAGTGTTCTTTCTAGCCCCTACAGAGCTGATGTGTTGAATGTTTTAAGTCACAAAACGGTGAAAAGAGTCAGGTTTTTTATTATTTATTGGCTTCATATGCGTGACGGTGAAAAATGCATGAGAAATAATCTCTGGTGTTCAGAATAAAATAGACGTTTCCAGAAATCCTACACATACTATAACAAAATATGGTTACACAACTCCTAGCGAAAATGTACTAAATCCTCTTCCTTGACACAGTAGTGTCACTCTCTCCACACTTCCATCAACAGGCTACTGTCTACAAAACCACAATTCGTTCACACTTTTTCCCCACGTGTGTTTTTTTTCACAAAACGTTCCCCATCATACGTGGCTGACAAAATTCATGGGATTAAAGGAAAAACCCACCATCGCTCACTCAACATCATCAAAACAGACACAACCCACCATCACTCACTCAACATCATCAAAACAGACGCAGAAGAAAATCATGCGATCTGATCGTGGCAGGCAATTCCAAATGTGCATTCAGTAAGTCTGACACTCACTGACAGCACAGCATAAATGAAGAACAAAACACACTTGTTTAAAACAAGTTATCTGACTTTTAGTTTATTCATTGTTTTTGGGACTATGTTTGCTTGGAGTCATCCCTCACAGAATCAGATTTTTGTTCAATGGTATATAACTTTTTCTTCTGCTTACTCAGTTTCAACTGTTGTTTCTTCAATTGGCTCATTGAGTCATATTCTGTGTGAAAATGATAGTCTGGAATTTTAAGATACAAAGAAGCCTTGTGGAACTTTGTGACGGAAAGTGAATATTTCTCAATAGTGTACTGGGCAAACTGGGCAGAAAAATTGCCGTCTTGCTTCACTATAGCCAGTGCCATTTCTTCATTCAGATTACTAAAATCCTTGAATGGGACTCCAACATCTGAGATAGCCACATTGTTAACCTGTAGATATAGTTGTTTTTTTAAATGAAGATATGTGGTTAAAAACATTTTTTTATTATAAAGATTGGTTAGAGTTGTAGGTTATAAACATCACAAACATTTTTTTGAGTTCAAAATATTTTAAGTCATGTTAATTAATTTTGATCATTTTTTTTACCATAGCTAAGTAATTACCAGATATGTTAGAGGCATCAAAAAATTAAGATCTATTTTGGGCCATCTCTGCAGAAGAACACCTTTTTCCTGAAGAGTAAAATAAAAACTGAATGAACTAAACAAAATATGACAGAGATTAGAAAGGAACAAGCCCAGATCCATCGGGATATTATTTAAATTCTTGCACAACACAAAAATCACAGTTGTATCCTTTTCTGTATGATCTAATAATTTAACATCTCACCTCTGATTAGCCAAAACTTTTATTATAAACCAACTTTTTACTTCAAGATAAATATTTTTGTTTGACTGGTTATGCCTCTGACCAAGGCATTCGTTTCTCTGGTTGATTAACATCTGGCCAACATGGTAGAGTGAAGTGGTGTGATAGTCAAATGAGCCCTTACTTATGACTGAGCACAAGGTGCTCATTGAACTGGTCAACACAACAAACCATGTCCAAATGAGGAATTCACATCTGGCCAACATGGTAGAGTGAAGTGGTGTGATAGTCAAATGAGCCCTTACTTATGACTGAGCACAAGGTGCTCATTGAACTGGTCAACACAACAAACCATGTCCAAATGAGGAATTCACATCTGGCCAACATGGTAGAGTGAAGTGGTGTGATAGTCAAATGAGCCCTTACTTATGACTGAGCACAAGGTGCTCATTGAACTGGTCAACACAACAAATCATGTCCAAATGAGGAATTCACATGTGGGCAACAATCAGCCTTTCTTGTGAGCCAATCAAAAGCTTTTCATTTGAGTCCTTAGTTACAAGGCTTTAATGTTGGGAAGGATAGGGGAAGCTGGTTTTTCTCACCGCAACTGGTTCTCATAATAGTATTATGTTACTTACTCTCATAGCCATGAAGCCTCACGCTGCATGGAACAGAACTTACCCATGGGTGTGTTTTATATTTTGCCACATCAGCAAGACCTGCCCATAACTCTGAAGCAAAGTGAGGTGCCATAACTGCTATCATGATAATCAAATCTCCAACGGCTCGTTCATATTCTTTACTTTTATGCACAACAGGAAGAGGAACTTTCTGCAATCGTCGTCACCATTTAGAGCAGAATTATTAAATGAACGCGATGTTAGAAATCAGATTCAAAATAATTGAATCACTTCATAAGCATTATCAAATTTAATGCTCTGTTAAAAACTAGTTGTTAAAAATAACTTCATGACTATTCTTTGTCAGCCAAATTTAATCCGGTGAAAACACCGCCATATCACTTAATGTTCGCCTTGTGGTGTAAGATTGAATTAATGTGGGATTATCATCTGCATGGAAAGGATTTGTCTGTCATGTGGGCAGCTTTTATGTTAAACTTCAAGTATAAAAAAAAAAAACTCAAATAACAAAGTTGGAAGACTGGAAGACAAGAGCCAACTAAAAATTGGCTTTCTAAAAATTGGCTTTCTATGTTATCCTAAAACAAACAGATAAAAAAGATGAAGAAAAGAAAAAGCCCTGGTATATTATTTTTTAAAGTAAGTTAGCTAAGTTATTTTATCTCATTACAGATCTAAATGAAAAATGTCCTCTAAAGACAATAGGCTATATTACTTGATTTTGAATAACAAATTAAGGCTTTTTTTCCACATACCAAAAGCCATGACACATAAGAGTGAAGTCTTGAGATAGCAGTGTTGATGTAGAAAGTGGTTTCAAACTGGAAGTTAACCTGTATTGAAATTTAGTCCAAAATTTAACATCTAACAATTTTCAAGATATTTTAATGTAAAAAAAAAAATATAAAAAATTCTAATATTAATTTTGAGGATTCAAAGTAATTCATTTAATATAGTGTACAATTATTTTTTTTTTTAAATACTAGCAGAATTTTTTTTTTAATTAAAAAGGTGTGTGTACATGATTAAGGATGTGATTGCGAGTTTCCATTATTTTATCCTCCCAGTCCTGAAGTTGTCCTTCAGTTAATTTCTCCTGAGAGGTTGAACTATGTGTGGCTTCATTTCCATTTCTTATGTTTGTGACCAGACTCCAGACTCTGTTCTGCCAGTTAACAACACCTTTAAACACTTTGAATGAAAAAACAAAAAAACACATCAAACTTCAGTAACCATATCAACATCTGAAGTAATTTTTTAGGCTCGCAATGCATTTACCCTTGCACACTTTTTAGTCTTGGTGCTGCAAACAAAGACAAGGAACTTTTGCAGATCTTCATTGTTACAAACCGAGTTCTTTGTTGTACACCTCCTTTAGCTACCGGCACCTCAAGAAATTCATTCAGTTTAAAAAAATGAAGTAAAATAATTTCTGCAGTTAACCAGAAAAATTGTCTTTAGTGAGGAATCGGTTAATGTGTATGATAATTTACCAGTATTTGACCAGTTTCTGTCTGACTGAGGTGACACATTGGATAGAATACAAAGTCTAGTAGAATCCACACCATACTCAGCAATGACATCCTGTGGATGAGGTCAGAGGGAAGTACTTCATATAAATTATGAAATGAAACAAAAAAACATTTTCTTTTGATCCTATTTCAAAATTCTAAATGACACTCCTCTCGTTATTTAGCCAATCTTTATAAACATTCTAGTCCTTCTGTTACTAAATTGTATGTACTTATTCAAACAGAAATATAGAAATTAGCCTTTAGAATATCAGACTTACTTCAGGGTTCACTCCATTGTATTTACTTTTGCTCATTTTCTCAAACTCAACAATTAGCTCCTCTCCAGACTCTTTTTCTAATGGATAATTACCTAAAAAAATATATAACTTTTTTTCTACAAATATATTTTGAACTAAATATATACCTGTAATCAGATAATTAAAAAAGTCAAATTTTCATACCCCACCCTTTTGCACCCATATATATTTTTAAAACATACATTCCATTGAGATGTTCCCCCTAACCCACCCACAAACCAAATGTTTCAATTTATTTACAGACAATTATGTAGTACAAAGCAGTTAAATGAAGTCACAAATTACGTTACATGCCAAGAAAAATACAAAGTTGAACTGTGGTCTTGAATTCATCTCTAAGCTAGGTATATACAAAACTGCGCTATTTACCAGTACATTAGTGAAAACACAATGCAACAGTATGAAGATAATTAATCATGGCGATGATATTTATATAGCCTTTGAAAATAATTACAAATCATAGATAGCAAAGATTTTTAAAAGACATTTTGCTATATTTTAGATAGAAATAGGCTATTTATAGTCCATCAGAATTTTAGGATAATTATTTCAGAATGTTAGTAAACATTTTGCCAGGAAACTCCCCCCAGTGCAGGCTCCTAAATCAATAGCCCTTGCCCTCAATGCCTAGGAACTATATGGATGATCCCCATATCAGAGGTAAAGAAAAACTTATATTATATTAATAAGGTCTTAAGTAAAATTTGACATTTTATGTAAAACAAAAAACAGATCACTTAAATAATTGAAAAATATAATGGTGGGAAGACGGCAATCAGGATGAGGAAAAAGATATATAAAATCCAAGGTGGTACAAAACCTGTAGCGATCATTTTGCAGTTTCTCTGGGACATAGCATAAAATAATTTCTTTTTTTCCTACTGAATTCCTGCTGTTTTAGTTGAAAGTGTTGTTTTGTTTTGTCTTCTTTCACTTTCAGGTTATCCCCTATCCTGTACATTAATAATAGAGGAAAGGAAATGTGACCAATAAAAGTCTCTGCACCCCTACCTGTAAAATCTACTTGATTGGCCGGGATGTATTTGCCAGTTTTTTTTACTTTGTAACTTTCACCTTTCACCATTCCTTGGGTCAGAAGGTTCTTGAAAGGTTCCCGTTGCTCAATGAGTCCAAGTGAATGAAGAAAATGACAGACAAATCTTGCAAAATAGAGGTGGAGTAGAGCTGAGGGGGTAAAAAAGTTGTAATGTTTTTATTTGCTATCCATAATGAAATTTATTTAAAATAGCTGCCTTGAAAATTGAGAAACTATTTAACCTAAAACTCTTAAGGAAAGACTTTAATGAAATAAATGTTATAACCTGTAGTGAAAGGATTTAATACAAAAAAAGTTTGTACTATTTGTCACAGATATTATTATTAAAATGAAAACCACTCATAAGAGAATGCTGAGCATAGATTAAAACCTTGCATAGTAACACAGGGGGTGGAGAACTGTGTCAAAGCAAGGGTGCTTGATGTGCTCATGTCAATGAGGGAGAGATCGACTTTGAGACAGGAGTCAAGATGAGAACTTCGAAGTGAGAGGAGATAAGACTTTGTGAGTATACAGGAGCTGAATGATTTATGACTTGATGTTTTTCTGACATTGAATTGAAAATGAAATATAAAAGGAATTATACTGTAGATTTTATTACAGCGTACTTTCTGAGAACTCTTTTATAAATTTATATTTATATTTGTTCTTTTTGGATATTGTAAATATCTGAACAATAAAGTTAAATCACTAAATGAACCTGCAACACCTGGCACATGATTTATAACAAAAAAAATCATTCAATTTTTATCAAATTGAAACGTCTCTACACTGAACAGTTGATGTTGCTGGAATTAAATCCAAAATATTAAAATGTCCAGACCGGTGCCCTTCACCAAATACCCCCTCTCCCCACCACACACACACACACACCTCTGGAATAATTAGGCTCCATATAAATGTTAAAAAAGAAGAAAAAGAATTTTGAAATCTGGTGTACAGGAACAACAACATACATTACAAAAATGTTTTAAAATATGTAAAAAGGTTTCAACAGCCATAACATCTAGTCTTGAAAGATAAAAAAATTGTAACCTCAATTACGGAAATTGAAAAGAGAAAGGATTGGAAAAAGATCAGATTAATTATACTGTCTGCATGAAGTGGTGTCTCTTGGCTGCTACCTTAAGATCCTGTTAGCGTTCAAGGACTGAATGAATGAATGAATGAATGAACCATGAAGAGCACTTTAGTTTCAAATTAATTCTGCAACACTTCAGCTTAATACTTCCAAACTTTGGCTCTAAACAATCAAAGTGGCAGAACTTCAAGTATGTCAAAAGCACAACAAGCTTGACATTTAAACAAAAGAATATCATTGGACAAACTTTGGCTCTAAACAATCAAAGTGGCAGAACTTCAAGTATGTCAAAAGCACAACAAGCTTCACATTTAAACAAAAGAATATCATTGGACAAACTTTGGCTCTAAACAATCAAAGTGGCAGAACTTCAAGTATGTCAAAAGCACAACAAGCTTGACATTTAAACAAAAGAATATCATTGGACAAACTTTGGCTCTAAACAATCAAAGTGGCAGAACTTCAAGTATGTCAAATGCACAACAAGCTTGACATTTAAACAAAAGAATATCATTGGACAAACTTTGGCTCTAAACAATCAAAGTGGCAGAACTTCAAGTATGTCAAATGCACAACAAGCTTTACATTTAAACAAAAGAATATCATTGGACAAACTTTGGCTCTAAACAATCAAAGTGGCAGAACTTCAAGTATGTCAAATGCACAACAAGCTTTACATTTAAACAAAAGAATATCATTGGACAAACTTTGGCTCTAAACAATCAAAGTGGCAGAACTTCAAGTATGTCAAATGCACAACAAGCTTGACATTTAAACAAAAGAATATCATTGGACAAACTTTGGCTCTAAACAATCAAAGTGGCAGAACTTCAAGTATGTCAAATGCACAACAAGCTTGACATTTAAACAAAAGAATATCATTGGACAAACTTTGGCTCTAAACAATCAAAGTGGCAGAACTTCAAGTATGTCAAATGCACAACAAGCTTTACATTTAAACAAAAGAATATCATTGGACAAACTTTGGCTCTAAACAATCAAAGTGGCAGAACTTCAAGTATGTCAAATGCACAACAAGCTTGACATTTAAACAAAAGAATATCATTGGACAAACTTTGGCTCTAAACAATCAAAGTGGCAGAACTTCAAGTATGTCAAATGCACAACAAGCTTGACATTTAAACAAAAGAATATCATTGGATATCTTGCCATGATGTAAAATTAAAAAATACAATTTATTTGACAGCTTAAAAGACATTTTGAGCACTGCAAAGTTAACCAAAAATCTCAACTCTCAGCTATGCATCTTATGGTAAGGAAACATACCATGTTCTTTTCCACCAATATACAAATCAACTGGCATGTACTTTTTGGCCATCTCTTTACTAAAAGGAAGTTGTTGGTTATGGGGATCAATAAAGCGTAGAAAATACCAAGATGAGTCAACAAAGGTGTCCATGGTATCTGTTTCTCTTTTTGCCGGGGAACCGCACCTGAGAGATTAAAAAAAATAAAAAATTTGAATGTATTGAGACAAGTGGCAGAACCAGCATTTACATTTTTACATCTATTTCAGCATTTGCATTTTTTTTTAAATTTCTCCAAAATTGCAGCTCCAAAATTTTATTGACAGCTTGCAACGATTCACAATCAATGATTTTACAAAGAAACCAATCAGTTTGTTGAGTGTATGTTAACAAATTATTACAGATGTTGACAAGCTCTCTTGTTTTAAATGCAATATTTGAGAAGACATTTGTCTGGCATTTTATTTTTGTTTTATTTCATCAACAATATGATACATCAATTTTTATTTCATCTTTTTTATAAAGTGACAAATCTCAAATGTGATGAATACTTTCAATGAAGATTTAGGAGCAAAAATTTGAAAAAGAATAATGAAGGTTGCAGAGTCTGCAGTAAATGATTCCCACTCAAATATATTGAGACCCCAACATCAGGTTAAAAAAGAACTCATGCTCATTCAAAAACCCTTTGACCACGCAAAGCTCCATTTTAATGAATACCTTGGACAAGGTACTTCAAGCCAGTTTTTATCTTCTGTGAGCGGAGAACACCCTCCCTTACTTATTAATTGATCCGTCTCAGGTAGTTTCACAGGCAGCTGGTCGTACGGTACAGGCACAGTCTGAGAGATAGTTATGTTGTAAGCTTAATGGTGATTTGCTCTTTCCTTTTCGGCATTTAACTTTTGATTCTGCATGTTATAAGTATTAAGTGTTTGGAAACAAAAAATTCATTTAAGGTAATGGAAGAATTCCAAGAAATTTCAACAAGTAACAAAATCATATAGTATAAACAAAGAAAGGTTTATAACTGGACTCACAAGCAATATGTTTTGTTCTTACATTTCATTAGTTTACTGTACATAATTTTTAATGACAAATAACATAAAAAGATGATGGACTTACTTTAATCTAATCAGCAATGAGAATTTTTCATAACTTAAAAACACTTCAAGCTTCATTGCTAATAAAATTAATATCTGCTTAAAGTGATAGTTTTAAATTGAAATCACATTCTTCACTTAATTTTCTTTATTGCCATTTAGAGCTTTGCCATTATTTTATGGTAGTTCATGAGAAGGAAATACCCCCACAATTTTTGGCCACTGTTTTTTAAAAGTAGTTTATAAAAAGTATTACCCCACATTTTCCACAGTGAATGATGGGTATTGGTGTTCCCCAGTACCTCTGCCTTGATATCAGCCAGTCATTCAACTGTTCACTGATTTTCTCACCACCAATGCCAAGTTCCTGAGAGAAGCAAAAAAACAATTTAAAATCAAATCATTGTAATGGCTATTCTAGAGTGAAAAATTATTCAAATCCATTTTAAAATTATTTTTTTAATGGAAACAATTATAAATAAATGCTTGGTTATGGTTAAACAATTTTTTAAAAATTTACTTAAAACCAAAAATGTAATTTCAACTCACTAAAGTTTTTTTCCTAATGATTTCAATGGCTTGCTCTCTCCGCAATCCATTTAACTGTTGAAAGTAGAAAGTAAAATTTATAACTGACAGCATTTTGCAGCCCTAGCACTGTAGTAACAATAATTTTATATACATATATAATTATATATAACATATATAGATTATATATATATATTAACCTAAATAACTGTGTAATACATAGCTTAAATAAGCGATATGAAGCAGTACTAAGACCATCAATTTCAGAACTTTGGTGTGTAATAAACAGTGTTTGTCTCTGATTTGGGAGACATAGTGACATTATTACAAATATACAGCTCTATCTTTATTAAAGATATTAAGTACCATGCTGTATTTGCCTCAAATAGAGCTGGTGTGTGAGAGTTGTGTATCAATCTACTTCATCCTAATACAAAATTCTTTCAAATAATTTTTGTTGTATAAAATATTAGGCAAGGGAGACTACTAAAACAAGTATGGGAAGTGATCGCAGGAAATGCCAAGTTTTTTAATTTTTTTTATTTTGACAAAATTTCATTCATAAAAGAATTATTACATTCCACAATTTTGCTCCATTTCCAGTCCTATCGCTTTGGAGGATGTCTTGGCCTAAATTTCAATCAATTTCTTTTTCATTTAAAATCAGTCATTGTTTTGGGCAATCATTCAGTCACTCGCATATGTCTATACTATATTATTATAATCTCAGTGTTTCATCCATAAGAGTTTGCCGTGTAAAAATACTATTAACCATTGGTCAGGGAAAGCTTTAATTAATTAATTAATCATGTCCAAAAGTTGAAAGTTCAAAATAAGTAGCACCTAACCAGTATATTTGTTTTAGTTCGACACATTGTCTATTTATACATTTATA
Source organism: Omphiscola glabra (assembly GCA_964017045.1). Lineage (NCBI taxonomy): Eukaryota > Metazoa > Mollusca > Gastropoda > Lymnaeidae > Omphiscola > Omphiscola glabra. The sequence goes on from OZ024800.1 coordinate 22,490,771, forward strand.
TATACAGTGAACGCTTTTGACTTGGTACATAACAGCCATATTTAGAATTTTATTGTAATTGTTTAATACCATTACTTTATAAAATAGCATTAATCTTAAAAATAAAAGTTGTAACAAATTATCATTAAACCAAGAGTTATACCACATGATGCATTCAGCATAATTGGGTCACAAAATGTGGAGGTGCAGTCCATAGTAAAAAATTACAAACGAATAGCACTTTAAAAATTATAGATCAAAAAGTACTAAATCTAGATAGTTGATTTTGGTTTTATTTTGTTTAATTTTAAATTTTCTCTAATATTTTTAGAACTTTTTATTCTTTTACAGAAGTACCTACAATATGTTAGTATAGGTGTCTACTGTGGATAAAGCTGAGTTACACATGGCAGACATGTCAACAGCTTCAGCTACATTTAGTTTACCTCATCTGAATTTATGAGGGTGTTCTGTGTGTCATCCAGGACTTGAACATAAGGAATCTTGAGTCTCTCTGCTGCTTCTCTGTCACTGTCACTAATGCATGGGATGGCTGTGGAATACATTTTGGAACAGAGACCATATTTTTTAACCATTTGGTTAAAAGAAATGTAAAGTTTTTAAGAAAAAGAGGAGGACAAAACAAATAAATAAATGTCTTAGCAATGCTAAGGAGCTAATTAACTTGTTCAAGCTTTAAAATCTATCTGACTTCATAATTGATAATGATTTAAATCTTTTAACACTTTTGAGGCCGAGCCTTTTCGGAGGGTCTGAGCCAAGAAGGGGGGGCCCTTTTTTCCAAACTTGGCACTCATATTGAAAAAAATAAATAAATAATAAACTAATTACTTTACAAACCTAAAACTATATATATTCTTGTAGGGAATCAAATGAACTAATACAATCTTTATGAATCGAACTGAAATCTCAAAACTTATGCAAATGAAATATCCTGTTTGCATAATTTATGCATGCAATTTAATTTTACATTTAGAATAAACATGTCTTACTTGCTGAATTTTGTTAAATTTTATGATTGTTGGAGCCTAAATAAGTCCTAACCCATATTTGAATGAGATGCAGAGCAAAAAGCTACATAAAATATTTCCCTAGGCTGCCTTCTGAAATATTTCAAGGTCACATATTTTGTAAGCATTTTTAGGGGTCACAAAGTACACACAAAAATTTGATTTGTTATTAAATGACAGAACATCGTAAAATATGGATGGAAGCCTCCATTAAAATGGCAAGATGAGTAAGAAGCCATCTGATTACCAGCCAATCTCGAGGCTTGAATTATCGGGCTGATGGATCCGCCATTTGTCATTTTTGCCATTCAACCCTGAGCCAATATTCAGCCCAGCCGTCCCAAGAGTGTTAACATTGAGTATAATTACCTAACATCACATCCCTATTCATGAACATATTCTCTTCTTTTGTTACAACCAACTTGAGGTGTTGACCAGTCAGAGGATGAACAGCATAAACAGGCAACACAGCATCTGTAATGGAGTAAAAAAAAATTGTGTTTACTTATTGTTCAAAATGTACATAAAGGGAGGTTAGATAAATAATAATTGCTTAATTTAAAATGATGATAAAAATTAAGCCAAGGTCAAAGCTAAAAAAACACTACTCACCAATATCCTTCATGTCGAATTCCACACATAAATGATGTGTTGGTTTTACACAAACGTGAGACACACCATAAATAAAATCCAGATGTTCAGTGTAAAATGATAGAGGCAGCTCTTTAGCTTCTTGAGACTGAAATAAGATTTACCATGCTTTAAAAATAGGTATGAACATTTCTTATGAACATTTCTGAGTTAAAATAAAACATCTATATATTTTTTAAAAGTACAACTATGAATGAATATATGGATGAGTATAATATAGTTCATTACTTGTTCTAACAACAATGATTAAATGTGCTATCATCTTTTTATCAAATTCAATCAACAGAATATATACAAACCTTATACTTTAGCTTAAGGTCTATCCTATGTCCTTTGATTTCTGAAATCCAGTTCCTCTGAACTAAGATGATGTCACGCCATAAATCAGGATCAACTTCTTCTAAGCCTTTAAGCAATGACTGTTACAAAAGGAAATGCACAAGCTTAGTCTAATTTAGTCTATAGAAATAATCAGTGAAGAACATACTCAGACAGGAACAGGCCAGCTTGTTCGTGCATAGCAATAATTATCCTACAGCAAACCCTAGACCAGATTCAAGAATGGAATGCAATTCTTTAATGTCTTCATCAACTTTCAGAAAGCTTTTTTACAACCTACACAAAGTTTCACATTCAACAAAAACTGATCAGTATTATAAAATCACTCAAAAAACTTTCAATATAGAGTTTTTTACACATGGGCCACTTGACTGAACCTTTCAAAGTTGCCAGTTTTCTCATTGATTCAGTTCTCAAAAGTAACACATTGGCTTATGCTGCTAGCAACACGGTGTCTCATGCTGCTAGCAACACATTGGCTCATGCTGCTAGCAACACATTGGCTCATGCTGCTAGCAACACATCGGCTCATGCTGCTCTCAACACATTGGCTCATGCTGCTAGCAACACGGTGTCTTATGCTGCTAGCAACACGGTGTCTCATGCTGCTAGCAACACGTCGGCTCATGCTGCTAGCAACACATCGGCTCATGCTGCTAGCAACACAAGGAAACAGGCAAGCCACAAATGGATGCTAAGGTAGGCTTAAAGCCCTTGACTGCAAGGTCACAACAGATGATTGTGACAAGGAGCTCAAAGATTAGTCAAGTAAATCAGGCATTTAGAATGTTGACTTCCATGAGAAGATAGGGCATCCTGGGCAACAACCCTAATACAAGAATATGTACAAGTCAAGTTTTGAGTGTTTCTATGGAGATCCAGAGGCGTAGCGCAAGGGGGGGGTAGGGGGTACACATGTGCCCGGGCGCCAGCTAGTTAGGGGCGCCAAAATGTGCTTTGGTATTATTTTATTGATGAAAATAATGGGTTTGAGAGTTGAAAAAAGGAAAAGAGGGCGCTTTAAAATGAATCTTGTCCCCGGGCGCGAATCTTGTCCCCGAGCGCCAAACACTCTAGCTATGCCTCTGTGGAGATCAGAATGATTGAAGACCACTGCAAACCAGATTGAAAGCTGCACGTTTTCTATACCTTCTTTCGCCTCTTCGTCCTTGAGGAACAGCAGCCGATCTTCATCGATGCCTGTGATCCTTCCTAGGACATAGGCTGCCTACAATAGTCCTCCAGGCATCACGATCCTGAGCCACTCTCTCCAGCTTCCCCCAAGTGTGGCCAAGTTTCTTGGTATCTACTCCCACTTCATGGCGCCAAGTGTTCCTTGGCCTGCCTCTTTTTCATTTTACTAGAGGGTTCCAGTTCAGGGCTTGTCTAGTTATGCTGGAGGCCAAATGACTATAAATGATTTATAGAATATTCTAGCCAAATACAAGCTCCAAGGAAAAACTGAGACACAATTAATAGTGACAACCCATGCAGAAACTATCGATGCACATCACTGGAGATGCCCTGGTCATGTTTTTATAATGCCAGCAAGTTCAAGGAAACCATGAACAGAACAACAGAAGAGGAAGAGATTTAGAATCAAAACGTGATCCTGCAAACTGGACTCCCACAGAAGGAGCCAATAGACTGAGGTGGTGCTCCTGGGGTGAAGCCTCAACCACCAGTCTGGTCATGAGGACTGCATGAATACTTGACATAATTGGCACACACATAAAATAATACCATACATATTTGTATAAGAGAAAATAATCAAGTTTTAAGATGAATGCAAAATATGTATTTCCTTGTTGCACACATACCAGATGACTAGGATTATGCTCTTGTTTAATATTAAACCTAAAATGCACTGTATGTATTTACACAATCAGACATCAGCACTTTCCTAAAGATTTTTTACATAATTGGTTCAAAAAGCCAGACTAAGAGGCACTTAACATGTCTTAAATCATTTAAAAATTGTATTATTAAAATGTCATGAAGTTAATAATTGATCTTTGTTATGGACACCAAACCCTTTGAGAAGCCGCAGCAATCTCACAGGATAAACCAAAATTCATCTGCTTACCTCTGAGAACACTGTGTCTCTCAGATACCACTGGGTAAGGTATTTCTTCTCCACTTCAGCCCCAGATCTCCATGAGCATCCACTGGCATCTATCTGCTCATTGGCCAAAACTGTCTTGTCAACAGGATCCCAGTTTACTAAACCCTTTTCAATAGATTAAATGCTGCTCAATATGAAACAATCAGTTTTAATTTCCTCTCAGCATTTAATGCAACAATACAAGCAGTTCAACCACAAAGGCTGGCTCATAACTTGATAAAGCTAGAAATATTTCAAATTGAAGGGGTTAAATTTTAGACAATTGTTAATTGACATTTCCTGAGCTGGAATCTTGTATGTGACACATTTTAGGACACAACATGACACAAGGAACACACAGAGATGACAGGGGTGGGGTAGTGGCACTAAATGTCATCTCAGTAACTAGGCAGTGATTCAGTGATTTATATCTCCCCATATGACAGTAATAATTCCAATTTCTTAAAGATATGATAGGTGTGCTAAAAACTTCTAGAAAATGGGAAAAGTATGTTTTGGACATGAAAGGTTGAGAGAAAGAACTTTAAATGTGAAAAAAATCTTTTACTTGATAGGTTAGTGACATTTACATTTCAAAGGAAAAAAAAAAAAAAGATCAATTTATCAAAGAAAAAGTTTTTAATGAACTAACTAGTTGATTTTTTCACCTCAGGAAGATAACAGGCAAGGAATCAATAAGTGACAGAAGCATTTTAATTTTTTAATGTCACATACCGCAGACAGAAAAATTTAAGCTTTAACAGCACAGCAGTTTAAATGACTGTACAGCTCAACATTTTTGGTGATAAACGCAGAAGACTTATTCTTTTTACCTTTTTTTGAAAAGCCAGCCCAGCCTCAAACATTTTCAGGAATAAGTACTGGGTCCATTTGTAGTAAGATGGGTCACAGGTTGCGAATTCCTGAAGAGAGAAGGTCAATAAAATAAACTATCCTAACTGTCAAAGAAATAACTGTCAAAGAAATAACTTTTCTTCCTAAAGCATGAGGCAATATATTTTGCATCATTTAAAAAAATATATATATATATATATTGCATCATTTAAAAAAAAAAAAAAAAAAAAAAAACTTATTTTGCATCATTTAAAAAAAAAAAAAAAAAAAAGATTTTTATATTATCTGTTAGATGTTGTGAACTCTGTTCCCAGTAAAATGAAAATAATACTTGAAATTAAATTTAAAATCCATCCAAGTTATATTGTGGTCATATTTATTAAATTTAATATTGTCCAACAGCTTTTAACACCAAAAGTGGTGCATCAATTTCATAAAACAATTGGCTGTTTTACAGTTGGTACAGCTGTCTAACTGGCAGTTTTATGACTGTTCAAATAAAAAGTACAAAATAACATGGAAAACATTATGCCTGAAAGAAGTTAGTTTTGGCTATTTTCTTGTATAGTAAACAAAAAATACCTCCCTTCCCTAACTTATGTTTTATGCAAAGAAATTCACCCTGTTCCAATCAAAGCTGAGACTTAGATCTTCTAACTGCTGCTTCATTCTCTTGATGTTGCTACAAATAAAATAAAGAATACATAAAATTAAATTGAAACAATATGTTCATAAAATGTTTTTAAAGAATAAATGAAATTCCAATAATCTGTCATGTTATATCAATTGGCCAATGGAGAAATCCTGAAATGTATATTGCTTTATATAATTATTTACTAAAGCAGAAGAAATTCCCTCATTATTTTTAAATATCTTGTATAATATGTCTGCTATATTTTTTTTAAATTTTAACCGGAGACAAATTATAAAGAAAAAAAGTAAAAACGGTGATTCCCTTTAAATACATTGATGAAATGCTCATTTAAGGAAATTTATTCTCATTTGACTTTAAAAACTACTAAATTAATTTAAGTACCTATATGTCCATTCCTTAGGGTGAATTCCTCTTTCCATTGCTGCATTTTCTGCTGGCAAACCAAAAGCATCCCATCCCATCGGATGAATAACCTAAGTTTAAATGATTTTTTTAAACTTTTGAATGCTTATACATGCTCAAAATCCCACAGGTTGTTGGGTCAGTGAATGATCTCTAACCAAATTATTTTGAAAAAATATGCTTACAATACCTTTAGTTTAATATATTATTATTATGGTTATAATCAAATACAAATGAATAAGAAGAAATAACCAGGTTAAAAGTGGTTACACTTTATAGTTCAATCTTTCCATCATTAGTTTTGAATGTGATGGATCATCTTAACAGACCTGTTGTAATAATGATTAATAAAGTAATATTAACCTCTTTACCGGCTATTAAAAATTTTAAAACTAACCCTTATTTGGCGAATAAATATAAAAAAAAAACAACAGTACGGTAGACCGAAGAAGTCATAGTGTACACAAAAATTTGATTGTTTCATAACCATCAAAATAAAATATTTCAAGGGATCTGAACAACTGGAAGGTCTGTGACATTTGTTGTTGTGTAGAACTCTCAAAAAGAAACACTTTTACACTGTTATTTACTGCCATCTATGCACATATAACGTCGCTAAAGTGTTGTTTGCAGTCTTATAAAAAAATAGGTGTTTTTATGTATTTTGGGTATTTTTAGGTATTTTTGAGGCTTATGGCTTCCCATAGTTTTGAAAAAAACCAGCTACTTGCACTGTAACTACGTCATAGCATTTTGGACGAGAATAATCGGGTCTGCCGCATACTGCAGATCATAATATCATTTGGACGATTATAGTCGGGTCTACCGTGTAAAGGTCAATAGATCAAGACGACTATAGTCGGGACAACCGGTAAAGGGGTTAAAGAAATGTCAAACTAATGAAATAAACCAACCACTTTCCCTTGCAAACGATGGTACCTAGCCATGACATCACTGATTGTGTACACACGAACATGGCCTAAATGAAGATTTCCACTTGGATATGGGAACATGGAGAGTACATAACACTTTTCATTGTCATCCTAAATAGCATAGATAAGAATTAATTGATGAGATGATTAATGGCATAAGCAATTTTATTTTTGCAATAAATAGTCGTATCTGTGACGTTAATGGCTCTGTACAGTAACTTGTTGGCTCTGTACAGTAACTTGTAGGCTCTGTACAGTACTAACTTGTTGGCTCTGTATCTGTTCAGTAACTTGTTGGCTCTGTATCTGTTCAGTAACTTGTTGGCTCTGTACAGTAACTTGTTGGTTCTGTACAGTAACTTGTTGGCTGTGTACAGTAACTTTTTGGCTCTGTACTGTAACTAACTTGTTGCCTCTGTACAGTAACTAACTTGTTGGCTAAAAAATTTGTGACACTTCGTGACAGGGGGGAGGGGGGGTCTAAAAAGGTCATTTTTAATGTGACATAATTTACGAACGACCCCTAAGTGCTATTTTATGTATGTATTTCAGCAGAACTTTAATTCAGACACTTGTTTAGAAAGTATGTTAGAAAAACTCAAATACTCTAATCAACCAAGAAAATATGTTGTTGTTGTTTTTTTGTGTGTAGATACCAGTCCTTTCATTGATGTACAATACTATTTGTCCCGTAAGATCCATTTTTTTTTTTTTTAATTTGTTAATTAGTATTGGATTAAAGATTAAACTTGATCATTTTTGTGAACACTTGCCAGCATAATGGAATTAATGATTTAAATCATTTGCATAACAGTGTATAGCCAGTAAAAACATATGGGAACACAAAGCAATAGAAGATAAATGTGTTTAAAAAATGCTTACAAATTGTGAAGAGTTTGTTAATTCTGATTGTAGTTTGTCATGTTGTTGTATTATAGGCTTCCAGTGTTCTTCAATCTTGAATCTAGTTTCTGGTGAGAGTTGCGGGTCCTGTGATGGATATAGTATTGCTTAATAATGTCATTGGTTCTCCTTAATGATGTCAAAACAAAGAATAAAAAAGAGTGCCATTTAATGTCATCTATAAAAATCAATATCAACAGCAAAACATATTGTCTCCTTTTAATATATCTATTAAAACATTGTTTTTATTTTAAATAAAGGCATAAATGTCTACCAATAGATAAAAAAACATTCAAATACGCCAAAATGAGGTACAAGTTATGGTAATCCCATTTAATTTGATATTAATAATCTGGTAGTAAATAGCTTGGTGTAACATAAAGCCTTACTTTTACATTAGACATGGTGATACATAGCACAAGGGAGCCATACATAAATGACCTCACCTAATTTTGACACTCCCTCCTCCCCCATCGTCACCTAAGTTAGACACCCCCCTCCTCTAATATAACATTACAAATCTCTGCACACCACCCCCCCAATAAAAACGCATCTGTCCACCACTGTCCTGTACAAGCCCTTACAAAAATCCCCCCAACCCCGATATCGAATTACTGAACCCGAGTCAGAAACATTTCCTTAGAACAGTGGTTCTTAAACATGGGTAAAGCACCACCTGTGGAGCGGAAGACCCAGAATAAAAATTTCAATCGCTGCCATCGCTAGTTGTTTCTGCCTTTAAAAATAAAATCAGTTTTTATGCATTTTGAATAGCAGAAGTAATTGTTTTTTCTGGTGAATTTGGTTTGTGCATTACTTGTATTGATTTTTTTTTTCTTGTACCGGTATCTAGAAAGTTAATTAAACCAATAAAACAATAAATAAATTATTTAATTATAGCACTGCAAAAAATTTGAGAATCACTGGCATAGAACATTAAATCCCCCCCCCCCTCCCAGTCCAACATTTATCGTTCCATCTCACTTCCTGTCGTGGTAGTCCTATGATTCCCGTCTTAACATTATGACATAAATTTTCCCAACTGTCAAAGTAGCTACACTCCCATTCTCCTCCTCTGTGGCATCCTGTAACTTGATCAGATGCCATTTCTCTGACCTAGCATACTTGTACTGATTCTCTCAGTGATCATAGTTTAAAAATAAAATAATTTTTTTATAAAAGAATAATGTTAAAAATGTCTGTAAACTAGTGTTATTAAGTTAATTTAAGTGCAATATTTTACTATAATTTTCTTTATCACACATCATCATAAAAATGAGAACCCCCTTTCCTCCATAGATGCGAGACGTCATTTATGGATGGCCCCAAATGCTTTAAAGTTCATACCTATATAAGTTTATTAATGAAAAAATACTTTAACATTTATAATAATCTTGATTTATTTTGAATTATAAAGGTATTTAATATTTTACCCATTTTCCACTTCTACTAAAAAGTGATCTGATATTGCCAAAGAGTGGCTTCCATGCTACAGCCTTTGTAGGATTCCTAGAAATCTCTCTGCACCCAGTGATCCATCTTTTGAATTTCATCATTGTTGCAAGTCTAAACAAAATGCATTTGAATTACAGTAACTATCCAAAATCAGACATTTATAATTTACATTTTCAGAAAATATTATTCTTTAGAAAATTTGTTCAAACATTGAGGATAATAATTAATATTCAAGCATGGCACCTCACACTACACTAAAAATTATGCCCCACAAGAATATAACAAGTTTTATAAAATATATAATTTTAAAACGGTTATATTTTAATTGGATAAACAATGAACTCTCATAGCCTTTACTTCTATTGTACCCTTGCCCTCACAGCTAAAATTTCAGTTTTGGTTCATAAAAAACATGTTGTATAGAACAGTAAAGGAATAAATAAAGCTCCAGAAATGAAATGATTTGTTCTTAAGTCTAACTTTAAGATCTCTGCTTCCCCTTTTATGATGAGCTTAAAAGAATTATGAACAAATTTTGTAAGTCTAATCAACCAGTATCAGATTTCACCAGTCAAAATTTGTTGCCATCACTCACTCATCACTGAATCAGTGATATGAGATCTTCTTTTGTGATGTACTAGATTGTTTAGCATCATTTAAAATGTGTACCAATGTGTATATTTAGAGAAAATAATTATTCCTATGCCTAAATAGTATTTAAAATGTTAATAATGCAGCTAGTTGTATTTGTTTTAAACAATATTGTAAGCAAGTTTTCAATTTTTTGTTGAGCTCATCACACACTACCCTTGTCAATAGCTGCAAATAAGGCCCTTCAAAATCTTATTCCTAAAATGAAAGGTTCCTAAATGAGTAAATATAATAAGGCTGATTTTGGAGAGCGTATCCGTGACGTCATTTGCGTGGTTTCACTCCCCTTATTTTTTTTATTAGAGTTACATTTTCATTAATATGACGGAGGCACATTTTGGGCAAATTTTTATTGGTTAATTAATTATAATTTTTAAAATTTCATTGGTTGGCCTATTAAATATCTTAATAAGCGCCGCCAAGCGGCGCCATTTTTTAAGATAAACTTAGAGGGTGAGCACGCTGTGTTTCATTAATTTTTGGATATTCTTTTCGTTGGAACCTGAAATAATTAATTTGGCCATTTTTCTTTGTTTTTTTTAAATTTTCCTAATTTTCAGGGTCAAAACCCAGCGCCACGTTAGGCTAAGGAGAGTGTCAAAACGCTGGTTCCGATAGGGTCAAAACCCTGTTCCGATAGGGTCAAAACCCTGTTCCGATAGGGTCAAAACCCTGTTAGGGAGGAATTTAGGGTTCAGGTTAGGGTGAGGGATAGATTTAGATCATTTTTTCATTTTTAAAAACTTTTTATTCGTAATTTTAGCAAAAACATGAGTTATTTTATTTTTCCACGGCCGCCATCTTGGTTGTCCCGACCCGTGAACACGTAAAAGTTCGCGGGTCGGGGCAACCAAGATGGCGGCCATGGTAAAAGACGCGGATATCTTTCTCAAAATTTACCTATAATAATTTTAATACTTCCCAAATATAAGTTAAAAATTTGCAGAAATAGATAAACATTGTTTAAGATGGATTAAAATAAAATATTTATCTGTTGCCTAGTGATAGTGCAGGAATGAATATTTATTCTGTCATTGCCGTCATTGGTATTTAGTATTACTATTACCTTTTGTTTTAGTTGACAACTTCTAAACTAAAGTTAAAGGACTTGCAAAAATCGTACACTACGTTTATAGATAACTTACTCTTATTTTAAAAGTAATAAACGTGATTTTTGTTAACTTGAAAAAATGGTGTTATTCATCTTAAAATAAACACATTCAGAGACACCTTTTGCTTTTAACTATATTATTTACTCTGCATATGTTGTTGAGTACCACGGTACCGTAGCCCTAGGTCAAAAAGAAAGTAGTTTCTTGACGAGAAAATCAGTTTTCTTTACCGAAATCCCACATATTTCCGTGAAAATGTACATTTGATTATTTGATATAAATGTTTTATAAATCTCTTTTTTAATAAGTAAAATAATTATACTCGACTAAGCGCTATTAAGTATTTACCATAGGCCGTATTTCAGAGGAAACGAAGAGATGTAAAAAAAAATCATATACTTGGAATAAAAATATAATAACACTCATTTAAATTTCTTTTTCTTTTTAATATTTCAAATACCGGTAGTAATATCTTGCATGAAGTGCCAGATTAACCTAAATGCACCTTTTAGAGGCCCCGCGACATACAAAAATTCCTTATTTTTAACTGATGTTATCAATTATACAAGGGGAGAAGAGAAAGAAATAAAGGAAATGACACAAAAACAAATAGTTTCCTGGTATGCTTATTATCAAAGTGCGGCTTTTTGTGTCTGTTGGCTATGATGACAGGAGCGATGACAAAACAAAAAGTTTGGGTTACATAAAAGCGTGAAAAGTGACAACAAATGAGTTTATTGACACACACCCCCCCCCCCACCCCCAAAAATAGATTAAACAACAGAAAAATATGAAAGAAAAGACTTTGACAGTAATTACCGTATATTTAAGAGCTTTTCGGTGATTTTTTAATGCCACTATTTTTATTGGTTACCGAAAGACATGGTTTTGTTTACGCTCTATGGCACAGCCTACATAGGGAGCCATATCAACAACCTTGCGAACTGGGTGTAGTCTAATGGGCGGTCTTAAATTTTCCTAAATTATTGTAAATGTACCTATATAGCGTAGGAAGGAGTGAGCCATTCGCTCCAAGGGCTCCTCTTTTATAAACGTGACTGAGGGGGGAGGGGCATTTTTTGTCAAAAGCAACGAAAATAAATAAATGAGATGCAGAGTATAATTTTTATGATGAAAAAAGAAATTTTGGTATCCCCCAAAGTGCATTTTGAATTTATCAAAAATTTACTGAAGCTCCTCCCCAAACCCTTTCCCACACTTCTGCTCAATTTTCAGTCTTCGATGAGGCACCATTTTTTCTCAGCATGGCCATCACATTTAACAAAAATTTTATTAAAACTCATAGTACCCGTAGGTGATAATCAAATCAGTGGCGTAAGAAGGGCATTGCGGAGGGGATGTTCTGCCACTGGCGGCACTTTTTTCTTTATATTGAGGGACAGCATTTTAGGCCAACTGCCGAGATTTTTTCATTGAAGGGAGGCGATAAAGAAATTACCTATCCTGGTTGGCAGCAGCCATAGTTGCACCACTGTTTATATGACAATAAGATATAATATAACTTAATATCGGCACTGTTTTTTGTCTTTTTTTGCCCTATAATTTGTCTGTTGAAGTTGAAGAGGAATTTTAGTAAACACATTTTTTGATTTGCATTATTAATTTAAGTTTGAACATTCCATATGGCAGATTATTAGAAAAAGTATGATATGTGCAGCTTTAGTAATCAAAGGCATATTTATATATATATATATTTTATATATATATAAAATATATATACCGGTATATATAACCCCCGAAATAAAATTTAATTTCTTTAATTGCGTTTTAAATATTATTATCCTTGCGCAAAGAAAAACTGTGCAGAAAATATTTTCAAGGAATTAATAATAAAAAGAAAACATATTTACATTTCCTATTCCTATACATTTAATTCAAATCCTTTGGCTACACATCACAGTATTAGTGTTGATATATATATATATATATTATAATTATAGTATTATAGTGCTTTCTTATTCTTTATATATTTTAAGGGCCAACGATCAATGTATTGATAATTCTGGATCCTATGTATTTAGAGGGCATTTGCCAGGTTTCTGTGCCTTGTATTCAGTGGTATTGAAGATGATATACGGTATCACTGGTTGCAGGGGCTACTCAGCTCAGCGAGAATATCATGAACTGGGAGTTGGATGGAAGGCCTGAGCCTGAGGCAATGTCAATAATATTAATAATAGTGTTGAAAATACATAAAATTATTAAGTTACTTCACAAAGAAGATAATGAGACAAGACAAGTATAGTAGTAATAGTAGGCAACCATTAAGGTTAGTTAAACGCTTTATTTCTTGAGAACAACATGGAGCACCACTAACACTAACAAGGAACACGACAAGCCAGCATAAAAACGTGACGTCACCACACAACATGCAATGTGATGTGCAAAACAATGCGTAATTAACATTCAGTATTTTGTCATTTTAAAACAAATTCTGGTTCGGTACGTTGCTGCATCCATGTACTGGCATATGAATATGTGCAACGGTTGGCCAGTTGGGGAAGCGATGTTGCCATTCTAACTGCTCCTACTCCTAGCAGATGCCAGGGCAGCCTTGAAGCTTTCGATCGATGTCGAGTTCACGGCGGTATTGTCCAGGTTGTTCCAAGCGATTATGGTGCGTGGAAAGAATAAATAGAGTCAATATGTGTTGTCGCCTCAACTCTCAACTGTTCCTTTTTTTAAGCTAGTTCCAGTCCCTGATTACTTTGGCAGGAATGAGATTTTCTAGTCTTCTGCACAGACTTTCTTTGCGTTATGCACTTTAAGTAATGTTTAAATATTTTCTACTTGATTATATTATTAAAATAATGTTAATAATTAATAGCATAAATAATTTTTGCCGAAGTGCCTGCATGGGATGACCAATTTTTAAATGCTTTTTATTTAAAAATAAAACATGTTTAAGTCAAAGTCAAATGTTTATCATTTTTTGTTTTATAAAATATGACGTGCTATTAAAACTCCGTTGTCACCGGTAAATATATTTTTTTATAACTTAGTAAACAAAAGACTTCCTCGATTGTCGCTTACGGTAATTGTAAGTCTTGAACTTCATGTTTCTGAATAAAAAACGTAAAAGTTGGCAGGCAAACCTAAGACTAAAACTAAGCGTCTAAGTACTTATTGTTATTTAAACTGTTAAGTATGCTTGATTCATTGTAGAAATACAAAATTAAAAACAAGCAAAAGGCCTAAAAACTATTGTCGAAATTTATTATTTATTGTATTCATCGTGGACATGGTCAGAATTGTCATGTCATCTTTTCTAACTTATTATGACATGACGATTCTGACTATGATAATTACACCTAACTTATCTCACTCTGTGTTTCACAAACCTTTAAGGTTTGTTTTCACTAACCTTTAAGGTTTGTGGATCAGTGGACAAATTTTGAAAAGATTTACCACCATTTTTTTTAAACATGTAAATTAGTAAATTGAACATAGACTGTCATAGACCTTAGCCTTAGCCTTAACAATACTGCTACAAAAATTTAACTAACTCTATTATATGGCTTAACTTAAATGGCACATAGTTTAGGAATTTTTACTACTGTTTAATTGTGTTTCATTTTAGATCATATATTCAATTTGGAATTTTAAAATCTCTTAATGTGCTTTTGTAGAAAAAGAATAATTGATGTCTTGAAAGTCAAAAATTGTCAAGATTTCTTACTGAACTTATTCACTGTTCAAAGGAATAAAATAAAGGGGCTTTTGTCTGTACCCCGATTGTAGAATTTGTTATAGTCTAATATTTAATTTTATTATTACAAATAAATAGTTTTACTGAATCTAGACTTACATTATCATTCATTATGGCTAAAGCAGTGCTAAATTATTTATTGTTATTTCCTTTTCATTTGTACAGGGTATTTTATCAATTTATTTTCTTACAGGAAAAAACAATAACTAGGCAACAATTTTCAAATTGGTGCACACATTGTTCATCACAAGTTTAGCCAGTTTTGTGCAGTGCAAACCACAAGCAAAGACCATGCCAAGTTTAGATGGAATTGATCTTGTCAGCGGCACCAAAGTACTTCTGTTATGGGCTGGTGATCAGATGTCTCCTCAAATGCAAGAGTTGGCATCCACCATATCAAATCAAATACACAAAGGTGATGAGGGTAAAATACAACTGGAGCACATTGACAGACTTTTATTATGTAAGTATGTTAAAATGGTGCTAAAATAATATGGTTGCTTTGCATGTGCTTGGAGGTGATATATCTATATTCAGCAGTTTTTATGGTGACTGTTAAGTCAATTTAAAAAGAAAAATAAACTGCACTCTTGAGTGGCTTGTCCACATGACAAAATTCAAACCAGTGATTGATCATAGTGCTTTATAAAAATAAAGTTCTAATTTCACTTTAAATCCTATTTTTTGCTACTTATTTTTTGTGTGCTATATATGCATTTGTTTATTGATATATATGTATATATTTGTTTGTTTGAGAAGCTTTTGTGAGGGGAATAAAAATCAGTTTATTTCCAGTATAACTGTCTCAACTTTTTCCATTTTTGTAATACAAGCTTCCCACCCGACATCAACATATGATGTTGTGATTTCTGGGCTTGTCAACCCAGTACACACATGCCACACCACTGAGACTCTAGGAGAACTGTGCAGGATCCTCAAACCTCAAGGAAAACTCTTCATGCAAGAGTTGGCATTTGCTAATAATGTTGAAAACAGCAGTGTCAAATCTAAAGATAAGCTTGTCTCCATTTTAAAAGTGACAGGTTTTGTCAATGTCTCTCAGGTAATGAACAAAGTAAATGGTATTTGTTATATTTATGACTGTTAATTTTTCATGCCTCTCCTGCAAAATTATTTAAATTTGATACCATTCAAAATATTGTTAACATTACTATTAATTTCAAAATTAGATATGAAATTCATTACTTGCAGCCAGTTGAAATTCCTTTAGAGGATGATGAAAAGTTAGAGCTCAAACAGAAGCCAGAGTTCAATACTGAAGCAGTTCTGTACAGAGTTGTGGCCCAGAAGCCAGGTTACGAAATAGGGTCATCATCCCAGCTGAAACTATCTTTTAAGCCCAGGCAACCTGGTATGTAAATTGTCAGAACATACAGAGAGATATATAATAAGCATTGAATAAGAAAAATTGAGCATAACTTTTTTGTAAATAAATAATTAAATGATTTTTCTGTTGAATTGAAACATATTTTTTTTATGTCCCCATACATTGCTTGGTTATTTCAAATCTGTCAATTTGTTATGTCTTTAAAAAAATCATTTATTATTTTGATAAGCTTTTTTAAAGTAAAATATTTTTAAATAAAATTTGTATACTGACATAAAATAAATGAAATGCAGTTGTAGTTTAAAGATTAAGGTTTTCCCTTAATAATAATCAGAGTTATTCTTATGAAGCTACCATTAGTTTTGTATGCTTGATTTTATGTCATGGTAATCTCAATTTCCAGTGTACAAATGGTAATCTCAATTTCCAGTGTACAAATGGTAATCTCAATTTCCAGTGTACAAATGGTAATCTCAATTTTCAGGGTACAATGGAACCTTAGATAATGAACACCCTATTTAACAAACAAATCCTTCAATGAAAATTTTTGTCATGGTTAACAATTGACACTTGAGTTATGAACATAGGCGTACGCCTGTACACATAATCCGACCAGCTCAGTAGTGCTATGCAGCAAAGTGTTTGCAGCAAAATTTGCACTTTTTCTGTTGTTTTAGCCTTAGATGGCACCTAAAAAAAAGTGTTATTTGAAAGAATTATGTTAGTATGGAAGTAAAAAAAAAAAAAAATTCACAATAATTTCCTTCATGTTTCTGATATTCCGAAGCAATGCAGTAAAGAAAAAATATGTAGTAAAGGTAGCTGATGTGACAAAAGTAGTTGACTGTGTTAATGAAGTAAAGTCTAAAGTGCTAGAGGTAATAGAAAAACTGCTGTATGGAGAAATAAAAATCAGCTGGTTGGAGAAGTGTCAGCATGACAATAAATTGTGAAAAGGCACCAGGAAGTCGCAAGGTGGTTTATTGGCAAAAGCACTGAGTACAAGTGTCCATGCTCGAGACGTTAAAGCAAGTAGAGGGTGGTTTGGTCATTAAAAATGTACAAATGCCATATATTTCTAAGGCTAGAACAAATTAATTGAATTTACATTGATTTCAATGTGACAAATTATTTTGGCTAGGGAACGTTTCTGCTTAAGATCAGAGTCAGGGAACCGATTAAGTTCATTATCCAAGGTTTCACTGTATTTTAAAAAAATACTTAGCTTCTCTCTTCCAGCCATAACCTAATTAAATATCTAAATTGTTTTATAATCCCAGTGATGAGGTTTTTTTAAAGTGAATTCAGAAAAATCTCAAAGACATTCTGTTTAATCAACAAATGATGCTGTAAAGGACAGAAGATGGATGTCACTTTGTTTGTTAGAACTAGGTCAATTTATTTAATTGTTGTTATTTTGGTATCAAAAGACAATATCTTAATATCAAATTATGCTCTAAATAATAAAATAGGCTCATTCCTTTTTTTTTAAAGTAACAATAAAAGGCACTCTCATTTTAACTAAAATGTGAGATTATTATGTGTCTTAATTTGTGTAATTTTAATCATACCTTGCTCCTTTTGTTTTAGTCAAAGTGGATGAGAATGTGACCAAAGTTTGGAGTCTGAATACAACTGATTTACTGGATGATGAAGTGGACCTTGTCAATGAAGATGACTTACTTGATGAAAAGGATTTGAAAAAACCAGACCCTGCTTCCCTTAAATGTAATACTTGAAATAATTTTTTTATAAACTTTTAGTTAATTAAGTGGAATAATTTTTTTGCTGCAAATCTCTTATAATTCAAAAAGCATTTTAAAAACTATTATTTTATTCAATTTCAACTTACTTTTAAATAGTTTTACGTCTGCCAAAAGTTCAAACAATAAATAATTTTAATTGTTTGCATTTTTCAAACCTTAAATTCTAATGTTTATTTTGCCTTTAGTTGACTGTGGAGTTGGTCCAGGCAAGAAAAAGGCATGCAAAAATTGTTCATGCGGATTGGCCGAAGAACTTGAAAAGGGGAAACAGACTGAAGTACCATTGAAAACATCTGCATGTGGAAATGTAAGTTCTAAGTAAGGGGCCATCCACAAATTACTTCATTGCACATCTAGGGGTAGGGGGTCCACAAATTTGTGACCATTGGGGAGGGGTCTAAACTCTGCCATTATGTCATTTATGGATGGCCCCTAAGTCATCACAATCATTTCAAAGATGTGCAAAAGTTAATTAATAAAGTTGACTCGAAAAGGGTAACTGATGTGATACAATTAAATTTTTGTATACAGTTTTTGACCAGTAAAAACCTTATTATAAAAATAATTTTTAACCCTACAACTGTCATAACGACCTTATACACCTTTCTGTGATGTCAGA
Organism: Omphiscola glabra; assembly: GCA_964017045.1. Lineage (NCBI taxonomy): Eukaryota > Metazoa > Mollusca > Gastropoda > Lymnaeidae > Omphiscola > Omphiscola glabra. Next base: position 22,509,303 of record OZ024800.1, read on the forward strand.
GCAGATATAATCAGCCGATAGTAAAATGGCCATTAAAAATATCAATGATTTAATGTATATTGGTTAAGGGGAAATCACTCTAAAGAAATCAGTTTGCATCCTATTTCCGTTTCTATCTGTGTGTAAATGTGCTTTTATCAGGGATGTTTAGTGATTAATCAGTAGTGAACTTCGCTCAATTTTTGTTTACTGCCATTACGTTTGATGCTGTAGGGGCTCCCTCTTTAGATTGGAAAATCAAAACAGAATTTCTTTATTGGAATTATTTCAAATGGATTAAAATGAAAACAATGATTTCAGAGATATTCAACTTTCTAATATTGACAGTATTAGCTGTAGCTGTGATGGTGACATAAGAGTTAGATATTGACAATGTTAGCCCCAAGCTTAGTCTTAGCAATTTGTTTGAGAAAGGATGGAGATTGAACAGAAAATACAAAGATTGGATACCAAACACCTATTATATAAAGTTTCGAAGATATTTATGTATGTTCTGGATCAGGGGTGGGCAAATTACGGCCCGCGGGCCACATGCAGCCTGGCAACTGATGTTATGCGGCCCCCGAGGGCATTTAGAAATTTAAAAAATGACTTAGTTTTTAAGTTATTTTGCTGAATTTTACAGAATTTTATGTACCATTATATTGTTTGAACATTTGTAATAAAATGTATTTCCAATTTTCTATTTTTGTATACAGTCATTGACCTTCGTATTGTAATGCTATTATGGCAAAATATAATACGCTACCCTCCAATAACTTTTCATTTTTCAATGTGGCCTTACGCACACAAAATTTGCCCACCCCTCTCCTGGATTATTAATTAATTTTAAAAATGAATTGAATAGTTTAAATTTAAAAGCAATTTTTTCACACATTTCATGTTTCCTTCTTGTATTTTGTATGACATAAATCTGAAGGTTGTGAGTTAGTGAAAAAAAGTTTTAAAAATTACATTTCTTAAACTAAGTACCTATAACTTGGCATATTCTGAAATATTTCTTTTAACTTTTAATATCTAAAAAAAAAAAATTGATATAATGATATATATAATAAAATAGTGAAATTGGCATGGGTTGAAACCAGAAGTTGAATAGTAAAATTTTACTCACTCTGTAAAGATGAAGGTGCATGCATAATATAAAAACAAATTCTTTTCATACCATTAGGTACATTGTCCAATGTAATTTCAGAAAATGTTTTCTCGTTAGGGTCTCTTAATTTCCTTATTATGGGATCTTGTCATTTTTTGACAAGCATGTGAAAACGCTAAAAATGGCTTGACACAACAGAAAAATGCACTTGACAGTTCTTGGGTTAATTTATAAAAGTTATTAAAATGCTGACCAAAACAGAAATATTTTTTTTTTTTTTAAAAAGTTCTACTGAAAGTTTGGTATGACACTGATGATTGTCAACATTCAAAACTTTCATTTTGAAATGACCATGTAGATTTAGTGCAGTGATAATGCTGTGTCATAGATTTTGAATGCCTGTCATGGATCTTCTTTTCTAAATGGACTTTTTTTTTTTAAACCATGGTGGATCCATCCAAATTTTGAAAAGCAGCATTATATTAGATAATAATAGAAGATGCTGCTAGGTTCAAAATTTGAAAAATAAGTTGTGTTAATCTGATTTTTTGCTGTGACTGTTGCTTTGGTGGTCTGACCTTAAAACTGATATGGAATTAATGTGAACTTTAATCTGTTAATATTTTTCTTGTATCATCAACAATTTTTCAAATATATAATGTGTATTTTCACAACTTGTCAACTTCAGTACTGTAACAACGTATATTGAATTCCTAAAACTCTGTGACAACCCTTTTGCAAAGCTGTATCTTCAGTTGCGTGGATAGGAGGGATTATTGGAAAACAGCTGATTTTCCATAAAAACAACTTACCCAGGCTTCAAATATTTTCTACAGACATTTCCTGCAAAATTACACCATCGCCTCTTAGAGTCAGATGGATGCAAAAATTGTTTAAACTGATTTGACATTTTTTAAATTTATAAATTAAAATGCATTTTTATATTTTTCAGTGCTACCTTGGAGATGCTTTCAGGTGCGCAAGTTGTCCTTATCTTGGTATGCCAGCTTTTAAACCAGGAGAGAAAATTCAGTTGTCAAATGGGCAACTCAAGGCTGATATATAATATAATTGATATTTGATTGAAAGCTTATTTTTATATTTATGAAAAGATAATTTTATCTTAACTCCCGAGACTATAAAATCTATTTTTGAACCAATGTGTTTATGGTTATATTAGAAACGGTTAATTGAGTTGCTTCATTAAAAGTTGACAATTTTTAACTTTTCTAAGTTGAGAAAAAAGTCATTTAATTGACACACGATGAGCTGGATGAGAAAGTTAATCATCAAGCTCTAAAATTTATTTGTCAAATTAATGATACTACGATGTAGGTTGAAATTTCCAAAGAAACACTATCTTCTGTCTTTTGCTCCAATTATTATGACTAATTAGAGAATAAATTGTGATCAGTTCATGACTACTTTCTTCAGTCTATATTGAAAAAAAAATTAATTTAATTTGTTTAAAAATTATTTTAAAAATACTGAATCTGAACACAAGCTACTAATATATTTTAATTATTTTTTTTTTAAAACATCCTGGGGAATTATTATAAAAAGGAAAGTTGAGATATAGATGCTCTAACTCTAAAAAAACAAACTGAGTGGAAATATTTTTTATTGCATATAGTATTTAGAAAAAGTATTCATTACCTACACGTAAAATTGTTATAAAATAACAACACATTTTGTAAAACATTCAATACATTATACATCCAAAATTGAATACATGTATAAAATTAATTTGATTTCCAAAATAGCACCAAAATTAAAACAAAATTTGCACTAATTAGATGTAAAATTTTGGCAAAGCTAAGTAGGCTTTTTAAGAAGGTTAAGCTCCAAAAATATTTGTTAATGTTAATAAGAATATACTGGTATTAGGATTTACTATATACTTCAGGGCTATGAAATGTGCACTTAATTCCGTGCAGTGATTAAAGAGGTGATAGCTATGTCTTCATTTGCTGCTGTTTCACAGACATTAAATGAATAGGTGACTGCAACAATGTTGAAGGAAGAAAATAATCATTATTTATAAAATAGACATGACTCTAGATCATAGCGTGTAGACAACATCAATACTGTAATAAAATTCAAACTTCCATTTGATAAATAATTAAAAGCAAAGAATGGACTGGGTGTTTAAATAACTAAAATACACAAAATGCCAAATAATTTTAAAATAAATATTTGGTATACATTTAAAAATGTGTGGTAATAAATAAATAGAGCTTACATAACACAGACTAGAGTAAAATGTCGGTTCTGCAAATCATTTACAACACTTTGATAAAAATCCCTAGCAAAGCTATAAACATGATTGGCTGACAAAAAATAAATAAATACTAACTGTAGGATGAGTTGAAATGAATTGATGAAATTAAATGTAAAGGTTATAAGAGAAGCCCGAATTGTGTATCGTCAACAGCATAATTATTCAATATCTTGCAGTAATAAATTAAATGTCTTTTGGTATGTGTGTGTGAACATTTTAAAGGCCAAAAATCAGTTCATTTAAATTTTGACAAAAACAACTTTGGTTTGCAAACATCCACATGGAAAATAAAATTTATGAATCTTAGAAACAGATAAATATATAAATCTATTTATATATGTAGAGGATAATTATTATATTGATTTAAATTATTATTATTATTAGTTGTCTTATACAGCGCTGTACCCTAGCCTAGGGCTAGGCTCACTGCGCTGTACATAAAAATATTAGAAAAAGAGACATAATCGTGACAATAAAATAAAATCAAATCACAACTCTCACATGGGCTATTGGTGCAATATTGTGGGAGACAAGCGGTGTGTGGAAGACAGGGTGGGAGGGTGTCGGTAGGAGAGGTTTGCCTTGGCTTGTCTCAGCAGTGTCATGGTCATTTCTTCCATGAAAGTTCTATCTTTCTGGGTCTTAGAAAATAAATTTAATGGGAGTGGGACATTGGGGCTTCAACAAAAAAAAAAAAAAAAAAAGGTGAGGACGTAACACATTTGAACTGTTAATCATTTAGATTAAAAATAAACAAATGCCAATGTTATCACATAATCCTTAAAGTCTGCAATTTTTTCAATTATTAAGAATTTTAACTGTTTGCTACATTCAGTGTGGATTTTAAATAAAGAATTTCTAAAATGTATATTATGCCTCTAGTCTGGATTTAATTGAATTTACAAGAAAGAATATTTTTTTGGGTTTTTAGAAACCTGTATAGTTATTTAGTCTATTCTGGGGAAATAATAGATGTGAGGGATTATCTTGAGTGAGGCTGTAGAGATTTTTGAATAAAATAAAAACTGGTCGATGACTTCATTAGTGATACTCTCAAACTCAGACATTTTACACAGTGACATGCATTAATTATATGACCATGAACAGATGAATTTGTTGTTTCCACATAAGATCTGCTACCTTTTCTATGAGTACCAGTTTTGAGTTTAGACTACCAGCTCCATAAACTCTGAAAATCTGAAACTGATCCTTCTGGTTGAATGCTAATTCAATCTGATTAGAAGAAATTGGGAAAATGTCTTTATCCCAGCAAACAGTAGCTTTAACCTGCAAAAAAATTAATATAATTAAAACTGGGTTTGTGACTTTTAAAAATAAATGTTTTTTAAAATATGAAATTATTTTGCATTAAAAATAAAAACTAACAAATTTAATTTTGTTTTAAAATATTTTTGTTCATTTCGGGAAGGTAAATGTTTATTAAATTTATCACTGCATGGCAATCTCAGAAAGATGAAGTAAAATGCTCATAAACATGCTCCATCAGCGGTTTTAGTGGGGCTCCTCAACACTAAAAAATTTAAGGGCTTCCTGTAAATATTTGAAATAACTTGACTTTTGAATAAAAGTACAAGTCTGTAAGAATTTTTGAATGTCGGTATAAAAATGAGACCCTCCTTTTAACAATCGAGCGATAACTTAAATTTCCAGCTTGTAAGTGTGTGTTTTTTGTGTGTGTATGGTCCTAATCAACAGAAGGTGATTTTGCGTCTCATATAATGGGTTGATAGAGATGTTCTAATACAGGCATAACACAAGGATATTTTAATGTTGTAGTACAGTAAGCATCATGTTTTTAGCAACATGAAAGTAGAAATTGTGCCTCCCCAGTGGTGTACTTATCTAAGGGGAGGTAACCTCCAGGGGGGGGGAGGTAGCCTCCGGGGGGGGGAGGTAGCCTCCAGGGGGGGGGCACTTTGGCATACTTGGCCTAACATTACATAAATCAATGTGTGCAGGAGTTGTACTTTTGGCAATTCTCCCAAGTCAACATTTAGTCAAGTGTCTCTCTCCAACCCCCCCCCCCCCCCACCCCTTTCCCAAAAATACCCATATCCTTTATTCTGAGTTTGAATCAACCTTCTAATTATCCCCAATGAGATGTAAAAGTCTTTTTCTTTCATATATTTGGTCCCAATTAGTTTCAGTTAGCTGATATTTTATTTTTACTATTCATCCCAGCTGTCGTAATAAAATGTTAGTCTCTCAAGATCCTTACTCCTCCCTAATTCTGTAACTGTATGCATGGAGATGCCCATTACCTAGGCCTATATACTAAACATGAAGACATTAAAAAATATATGTGGCTTCTCTTTAGACTCAACCAGCTGATTCACTTTTCTTTTAAATTAAACTAAAAAAAAAGACGCTTTAAAATAATTTTTATTTTGTTATTGCTTTAAAAAAAATGTGTATCCCAAGAGAAACTCTTACAGTAGCACGGAGCTCCCAGATGCTTAGGATTCTATGTAATTTTTACAAAAATCTCTTTAAAACTTATAAATGACCAAGATAATTAAATGTGCTATCTTCAGCTTGGCACATATTCTAACCAGACTCTACCTGATTTATTTTATCCTTTGCTCCACTTACTCTGCCACCTAGCTGCCCCATCTTATTTCAAAACACAAGTTGGTGTCTAAAGGAAATATAATCAACTAATATAACCACACTTCAGTCCCTAGAGCCTTTCCAAAAGCCAGAAGCTTGAAATTCCACTTAAGTTATTTTTGTCCTTACTTTTGAATCAACGTGAAATATTAAATGGTCATGATTTTCATCAACAAAATATTTGCTTACCTCTACATAAACTGTATGAGGTTTATCAGGCTCACTGGTTCTATATTTTACAATAAAGTCATATGGCAACCCTTTCTCCCCATCGGAGTTGGCCCATTCCACTGAATGAATGTTTGGATTGGATTGCATCTGCTGTCTCAGATACTCGAGCACAAACTGTTCTCCCCACTGACCAACTTCAGAGCTTGGAGCTGTTGCGTTAAGTTCTTGCAAATCTATGTTCAATGTACCTGCGCAAGCCAGCTCAGTATAAACTAGTTCATTGCTGTTATCATTCCACAAGGGGATACCTATTTGAATATTTTTTTTTTTAAAAGACAGTAGAGATTGTGGTGGAGATAGGTGATTTTAGAGAATGTATTTGTTTTTAAAGGATACTAGATATATATATATATATAAAAAGTTTACCCTAAGTGTGAAAAGACAAGATTTAACAGATAAAAGGAAAAGCAAACATTGACAAAACAGCAGTAGTGACAAATAAATGAAGGCTGCTCATTTTTGTATAAGATAAAAAAGATAAAGCAAATGAGATTTTTTGTTGCATCACCTTGTAATATTTGGATGTAATACTAATATTGGGCATTCTTTCAAACTTAAACAAATTTCCGCCATTTTTAACTAATACATTTAAACATAAAACTAACCGGGTGGAGGAGTTAATGCAGAGTTTTGAAATCTTTTTATTGACCAGATACATTTTCAGCATTATATCCAGAGTAGGACCAAAAAAAAAACCACTAAATAAGTTTGGTCCATGACTAAATTTTGCAGACATAACATCCCCAAAAGATATTTTTCACTCCAAAAGCAAAACAAAACATGAAGGTAAACTTATGTTTATCAGACTGAAAAACAAACAAAAATACACCCCACCCCCTTTTTAATGTAATTGTTTTGGCTAAATTAAAGGGGAAATGAATTTTTCCAAAGCCCTGTGATTTCCTTAGGGATTTAACACAAACAGAAAATTTAGAGAAGATGAAAAACTTTTTATTCTCACTAATCTTTTAACATTAAAAAAAATTAGATAATGTCATCCACAGATGTTTTTGCATTTGAACTTACTGAAAGTCATATTTTTTCTTTCCTGCTTCAAATAAGTTGGGTCAAATTTAGAGGATGTAATATTCACTTCTCTGTCCTTTTGTCTGGCATCTCCAGCATCATCAGGTCCAGAAGAGACTTTATTATCTCTGTCTCTGCTTGCCTGCAGAAGAAAAACCAAATGTAACAATGAGTTGTAACCTGACTGCTTTATAAAGTCTAATTTTCTGTTCAATTTCCATTCTTTCTCAAACAACTTGGTACGACTAAGCTTAGGGCTAAAATTGTCAATATCTAACCCGTCTTCTTCTTCTATATTTTGAGGGCCCAAGATCAATGAGTTAATCATAGTTGGACTGTGAAAAGGCTTAACCAGATTGAAGACACAAGCATTTGTGTAAGTAAAAAAAAGTATAATTGAAATCCTATGACAGGCTAGACTTTTTCAGCATCCACACATTCTTATAAAAAGGGGGGGGGGGGGAGGGAGGGGGGTGTGTGGCAGATGAGCTGGACTTGGGAGAATGCTACTCAGCAGACTGTCTTAACAAGTAATGTACAGGTCAACTATCCAGAGGTAATGGCTCAGGGGTGGGTGGGGAAAAAAATGCTTCAAATTCAAGGATTGCATTAAAGTGCCCCTCGAATCCATGAATAATGGAACTGAACTCATGGGAAACACTTGCTTTTGGGTGGCACAAGCCTGCAAGGCAGACTCGCAGTTGCCAACACTCTTGTCAAAATGAAATCAAATGAAACAGTTATGCCTAATTAAAAAATAAAATTAAAGTAGAGATTTTGAGGTAAATAGATTGTGGAACAAGATATATTTATCTTCACAAAAAAATTACAGGACAATTAAACATATATTTAATTTTTTAACAAATGATTAATATATGAGTCTCATTTTTTAAAAAGTCTCATACCTGCGACCTAACGATTTGACTCATTGCCTCTTCCATAGAATTTGGTCTTTTCAAGGCACCCATGGTTATCTCCTCTCTTAACACCCCTTCTGTTGGATGACTTTTATCTGCAGAAGAAGTAAATAACAATAAATAATAATAGCTTCTTGATAGCCTCTCAACATATTTTTCCTCCTCCATTTTATAACAGGGCTATAAAAAGAAAAACTTACTAAAGTTCCTTATGACATTAGAATTTTTTTAATAAATAGAAAAAAGGGATTTCATTATGTAAATACTCCGATTATGATGATGACTGAATACTTTTATAGCACTTGTGTCCGCGCTATTTTAGCATGCTCACTGCACTCTGATGTCCTAAAATCTATTGAAAGAAAAAAGTCTTCAAATGTTTCTTAAATGATTATTTATCATTTTCCATTTCCCTCAAAGATTTAGGCAAACTGTTCCATAATTTAGGTGCATCAGCTGGTTGACCTAGTCGTAGCATCAAGCTTATTGCTGTTTTGTCTCTCACCTTCTACAACTACAGTTCCTTCTTTTGTAATTGTCTCTAAATATGGACTTTCTCTCTCTGAAGGATCTTCTTCTACTAACACAATGTTAACAGAAGGCTGATATTTACTGACTAGGCCTTGTGGTGCTTCTGGTGGGGGCCACATAGAAGGGGTGTGGTCTAAAGAATGAATAGAGAATTTTAAATCAAAAACAAAAATAAAGCATACCAAATTCGTGTATTCAATGAATATTCCCCGTATCCCTGTACACAGTTTTTTTAGGATGTTTTGAGCATACATGTAGATTACTCAACCCGTGATACAATGAAATTTAGTAAGCACTACTTTCTGGCTTCTAGATAATTGTACAATTAACCTTAGATTTGAAAATGTTTACCCTTTAGGATAGTTGATGTTTGATCTCTGTCAAAGCCACTTTTAGGTGGCCATGACGTGGGTCCATGGCTTTCAGCTCCACCATTTGACTCATCTTCCGACTGAAGAGTTGAGAGACCTATAGATCAATATTACAGAATGAGTTCAAAGTGATTACTGGGTAACTCAAAACATAAATATAAGGATAATAAAATTGAATGCCAGACAAATTTAGTAAAATTTGGGGGAAAAGAGATAAAATATTTCTAAAATAATTTTTGCTCCTGTGATGAGAAAAAAATATTTAAACCTTTCCCATAAATCATTGTTTCAGATTCAGAGACTTCTTCCTTAGCAACAGAAATGATTGGTAGTGGAACTTCCCATATTTCCTCGTCCATAGGAAGAGTTTCAATGCTTGAATCTTCAAGATATTTCTCTATGTTCTCAGAACCAGATTTATTCTCTAAAATGAGCAAAGCCTGCTGCACAAAATTTCTGTTAGAAAAAAATAAAAAAATAATTACCATATGAATGTAAGTTTGCAATCACTGTACCAGGTATTGAGATTTGGGGGGGGGGGGGGGGGGACACAAGAAGTTTTTGTTTCGTTAAAACCTTATAATATCTGTTAACAAAAACTATGCCCACTAATGCTTAAAGAAAAAGTAGAAAACAATTTTTTTCGTAAGCCTGATTATTTTAACACAAAACCCCTTGGAAAAAATGCCTTCTGGTGGTATTTAAATTTTAATTCATATTTTTAGATTTGCTTTAACTAATTTTGACTTTACAAATCATAACACACTATGAAATTTCAATTTAATTATTTTAATAATAAATATAGTTATAATTATAGCTTGAGTTCACATTATAATTATACATCATTAATATGGTACTAAATTGAAAGAAAAAAAAAAAAAAAAATTGTTTTATATAAAATATAGTAAAGTCAACTTTGGTAGAATTCCAGGATTAGCCAAATAAAATTCTGGGGCACTTCAGGACTAATAGATTTGCAAAATCATTGATACTTTTGTTTTTATACAAAAAATTAAATAAGAGTAATAGTTTTACTATATTATATTACTATAAAAATGCAAATTGATATTGCAAACGCAAGACACATTTTTTAAATGGCTTTAGATCAACCTTACTTCAAATTCATAACATTTTGCTTGTCTGCAATAGACAAAAATCTTGCAATGGCCTTGCTGAACTCCATATGATTAGAGACAAACTTTTCATGGATGTACAGATAGTTTCCGTCTATGATGCACTTCTCATCTCTTATCTCAGTGACATCTGGCCTGTCTTTTAACTCATAAATCACTCGGAGAGCCTCAACCTGTCAACACACAAATGAGGAGGTGAGCATGACATTTCCCTATCAATTCAGAGAAATTTTAAAAAATCCATTTTTTTAGCAATTGTATCAAAAAGTGCTTTATGCTTTATATGCAAAGCTCATGAAATGATCTATTTTGCAGAACACATTATTATGCACTTGACATAATAATATTTAATACTTACATTGCTCTAAGCCAGTGTTTCTCAACCTTTTTAATGATGCGACCTTTTAATAAAGATCCTCATGTTGTGGCAACCCCCAGCCGCAAAATTATTTTCATTGCTACTTCATAACTGTAGAGTGTATGTGTTTTCAGATGGTCTTAGGTGACCCCTGGGAAAAGGTCGTGCGACCCCCAAAGGGGTCGTGACCCAAAGGTTGAGAACCACTGCTTTGAGCAGTACAATTTGATGTACATGTCCAGACTTTTTTTATATGCACAGATTATGGGGATTATTATGATGAACAAAAAATATTATTTTATTGTAAAGACCTGACAAAATTTGAGACTTTTCAGTGAAGCAGCACTCTTTTGTTTAATTTCATCATAAACATCAGGCATGGCTGAGTGCATAAATCTTTGAAGAGGTCCAATTATGTTGTGAAGAAAAGTTTGTGCCTTGCTACACTCTTTGAAGCCAGTTGTGATGACTTTCTGACTGACACACTCACTGAATGGTTTGATGTCAGTAAATAACCCAATGAAGTAATCAAGGGACTCTTGATCTACAGTGCTTTTCAAGCCTGTAAACAATTATCAACAGACGTGTTAATTATTTAGTAGAACTTAAATGGCAGACTGATTACTTTATATACAATATATACATGGCTTTGAGAAACTTTTTTTTGTAAAGTGATTGGAAAGCAAATGTACATTTTTAGGTTATGTTAAGAATTACAGATGCCAATAAATTATGGTTTTGTTTTAAAGTTCTTTAGAACAATAGGTTAATGGAGTATTCTGTCTGTAAGTATATTTTTATGGTATCTAACAATAAAATGCCAAAGAAACTTTTCTGGGTAATAATAATTTTAAATAAATCAATACTTTATCTGTAGATCTCAAAAGTTGATATAATTTTGATATCATATTATTTTATTGAACTTTTTCACTAAAACTCACTATATTGACTTAAGAGTTTACAATGTTGAAATTATCTCATGTATTCATTAGTATAGACAATGCTAATATTAAAGTTACTTTAACTTGTGTCTATTTCTCGTCCTATTTTTATCTGTCCTGTCTGCTGATGAACGCTCTTAGCTGAAATGTTCTTGTCTCATTGTCCATCTTCTTAATTCAAGCTTCCATACACCTTGTCCAACTATATCCTTCACTCGGCTTGAACACAGTCCTTCATTTATTTTCCTAATATTTATTGCACATTTATGCTGACATCGAAGGTTATGTTTTTCCTCTCATTAAGTCTTGGTGACTACTTAAATTAATGTGAAAATAAAGCAATTACCTCGGCTTTTAATAATTAATTACTTGTAATTAATATATTTTAAAAATATTTTGATAAAACTTAAAATTTTACCATTACAAAAAAGCTTCAACAAGAAGATGAATTCCTTTACCTCTTTTATTTTTATTTCTGGTGTTCAGTAAGCTTTTTGTTTCCAGTTTCAAAAGATGAAATTTATGCTTTTCCAAATCACTGAAAACTTTTTCCAACTCTTCAGAGTCGGCTATCATTGGTTTGTCTTTAATGCTGACCCACTGACCCCGTTTTGTGGGGAAAACTTGTGACTCTTTCAATATGTCCATCACTTTTGGAAGATTGATTGTTGCCTTTTGTGCAAGTGGAGTCATTACACCTTAAAGGTAAAATGTATTTTTAATAATAACAATGTCAATTAAAAAGGATTTAATATACAACATTAATTTGACATCTCTTTAAAAAAATCCACATAAAGTTTATGAATCACTGTATATTAATTTAAAAGTTATTATTGTATAACTTTACCTTGTATTTTTAGTTATCTTTTGGTCAAATCTTTTCACAATTCTTGTTAACATAAGAAATAATAGACACTTTCAAATCCTAGAGAATTTTATTTTTAAAACTGCTGATCGGCCTATTGAGTTATGAATTTTTTTCGCCCAAGCATAACATAATTTAGCCAATAACATTATTAACATAAATTACTTGACAGAAATAAAATAAAAGTTCTCGAAGATCTTCTTGTAAAGTTAATCATTGTGAATTAGTTAAAATTAAACCATAGACATGAAAAACATAGCTTTTATTTTTACCTGCTTCTTTTTCTTCTATTTTGCTAAGATCCGACCCTATTTTCGAAAATAAGAACAATACGTCATCTAGAACATCTTTCTCTGATTGACTATAAACTGTGGTGATATGTTGCACAAGCTGAGCAAGATGTAAGGTGCTTGGTTCCAGATCTATTCTGGCCATATTCACAAAAACCTCTTTTAATTTGGGATATGGATCCATCAGCTGAAAGTTTAATTCAGGATAAGTTGAATATCAAACATTTTCTTTTTGAAACATCTGCAGGCTAGAGAAACATATTCAGGATGACAAAGTAAATGTTAATTTAAACTATGTTTAGAAATCAAATGAAACTTGTTATATTTAAGTAGATCACATTTTTTAATAATATTGCTGACTTTATTTTTAGAGATTATTGATAGTCAGATCTGTAGAGATCTACAATATTCTCAACAATTTCAAGTACTCTAAACAACCACCCATTAACTTTGATTTTTTAAAGTTTTGTATATTTTATAGCCAAAAACTTTATTGTTTTCAATAGTTCTAATAACCAAGAAATATATTTTTTTAGTTTTAAACTTATAAAACATTTTTAAACTAAAATAAATGTATGCCTACAATTAAAGATTTCTTACACTGAGCATAATATTATCATATTTTTAACAATTAGAATTCAATGTTTTATAACACTGGTAGTGACATTTCAACAACTCACAATTTTGAAATTCCTCAAGGGAGACTTGAATTTCTCCAGAGATTCCTGGTACTTTGGAAAGAGCTCACTTGGGTCAGACCAACAAACCTCTTCCCGCTTCATCATCATTCCTGCATGGAACGTCTCTTTGATGAATTCATCACTGGCTGAAGAGGTTGGGATAGGGATAAAAATAGCTGCCTTGTAATGGAAAAGATCCTGGCGGTCTTTTCCACTTAAAAATCTGTCCAGATACATGTACAGCTGAGGAGGTTATAAAGAAGAATAAGTTTCTTCATCAACTGCAATCAAGGGAATTTCACAATCAACGTGAATTTCAATTTATGTCTAAGATTTATTTGCATACCACATGTTCCTTCCTGAGTTTAGGAGCTGAAAATTTTCTTTCTACTAACTATTCAACTTTATAATTAAAAAATGAAATTCTACATCGTTGCTGTTCCATACTATGAAGAACTTATTTATTAGACTTTCCCTATAAATACTTTCAAATGTGGAAGGAAAAAAAATGTATTGAAGTAAAATATTTTTATTATTTAACTCTCCAGTCACATAAGCTAAACAATACCATATTGGTAGCTGGTGTATACTGTATTTGGCTAGCTCAAGTCACAGTGCATGGACATTCAATGAAAATATTTCAGTCTATTCACACCTCAAAGACAACAAAAAAATGTGATTACACATTGCTGGCATCCGTCCGTCACAATGTGACAATGGTGTGGATTTCACAGGGAGAGTTCCACAAGGCCTGGGATTATTAATCTTCTAGGATTATAAGCTGGTTCCCAACAGCAAATCGCCTCTCTCCACGCCACTGGATAAACCCAAGGGAACATCATGTGGATGATACAGCTTGGCACCAGTGGCGTCGCAGGAGTTGTCGATATGTTTCATTGTACCAATGTTATCCGCCTTTCGGGACTCCATCTCCGGGTTTGAATTCAGAGTTTCCTTCTCTTAGATAAGTTGCCATCCAAGGTTAACAAGTCCCATCCACCCGGGGTGCTGTGATGTTTTTGCTTGACTGGGCTTTGGTGGGGATTGAACTCCAGACCATTCAACTTGAGATTTGCTCAGTTTAGACCACTCGGCCACCCAGACCACTCGACCACCCAGCACCACTCGGCCACCCAGCACCACTCTGCCACCCAGACCACTCGGCCACCCAGCACGTCTCGGCCACCCAGCACATTACACATTAACAGTACACAATTTTTACCTCATTGAAATGCCAGCTAGTGGTACAGAAAGTTCTGGGTGTATCAGGACAGTGACTCTCTCTGTCACACCAGGAGATGATGGCCTGGACGACATCCTCAACACTTACACCAGATTTTATCTGTGAAATGTTCAAAAAATGTTTTTGATACTGCTACAGTGAACTTATTTGAACTGAAGAGATTCAAGAACATATTATGCAAGGATTAGGTTCAATTGTTTTAAGTGGCATTTTTCAAGCAGTCAAATCCCTGTTTATCATTAAGAGATATAAAACTATTATATTTGATCAAATATTTTCAGTGTAAGGTTATTTCTTTTACAAGAGCTCAAGTTACAATAAAAGAACTACGCTAATATTAGCCATGCTCTCTCATTTAAATTTAGACACTTTTGATCGATAAATGCTGTCACCAAGTTAGGATGGCGTGATCCACTATGTGCAAGGCAAAGCTCTTGCTCTCTACTCTTTCCCATTTATCATGATCATCATCATGTCCCGTAGTCTTTCGACCGTTGGGGCGCCACCGATGATATAAAATCTATTCTTCTCCATTCCTCTTGGTCTTCTGCCCTATGCATATCATCGCCTAGTTGTTATCCCGTCCATTCTTTGATGTTATCTTCCCATCTTTTTCTCTGTCTTCCTCTTCTTCTTCCTCCTCTAGTTGTGCCCTGCAAGATTTCTTTGGCGAGCCCTTGTTTTCTGGTCACGTGGCCATACCATTCAAGTTTGCGCTTTTTTACAGACGCCAGGAGGTCATCGTACTGCCCAGTTGCTTGACGAATCCTTTCTTTTACTTGTTCATTGGTGATATGGTCTCTATAGCAGATGCCAAGAATGCCTCTGAAACATCTCATCTCCATCGCTTTTATTTTCTTTTCAAGTTCTGCTGTTAATGTCCAGGACTCACAGGCATATAAGAAAATGGAGAGGATTAATTAAGGAATGCCTCAGGGCCATATTTAGATGAGGTTGAACTCACTACCAACCTCATAAGGCAGCAAGATAAAGACAGCGTCCCAATGCTGCTACATACAGGCAAAGTACTCTGTCCTGACCGGACCTCACACTAGTTTCAGCAGAACTAGATGCAAAAGTGAAGTTCGAAGTGCTCCCTGAGATTGGTGGTGACCATCAACCAATACTCATAACTTTATATCTTGGGTTAGAAAAGGCAAGGTTTGTTAGGAGGCACTGGTTATTCCGCAAAGCCAAATGGAATCTTTTCCGCGAAGGAATAGAAAGCATGATCATGGAATTAGCTGGAATCCCCTAAGATTCCCGGAACACTAATGTTTTTTACAACTTCGTGAGTGATATTCCAAGAATGGCAAAAAAGACCATTCCCAGGACATACAGAAAATGCTAGTTCCGACCTTTCTGGAACAAAAGGTTGGCAGAACTTGTCCGTGAAAGGAAAAAGGCTCGGGCCAAAGCTGGAAGGCTGAAGATGGCATCAGCTTGTGCTTGCTTCAAGAGACTGATGGATGAAGGTTGGGACACATTCAAGACAAAGAAAGCAAAATGGGTTGTGATGTGTGAAAAACTCAACCTGACAGATGGAAAAAAGGTTTGTCAATTGATGGAATCTCTCTCTCTCACGTGGGGAAAATGAGAAACCTAAGACCCTTGCAAATGAAGACAGGCACAGCTCCCACTGATGCCAAAAGTGCTGCGCCCTTAACACGCATTTTGACAAGGTAAGTCTGAAACAGAAAGAGACCAAAGAAAGCCATAAGCTTAACCGTCCTGAGAAAATTGGAGAAAAAAAAAACAACAGTGGGGACCTCATGCTGAAGCCTTCACCCCACCATTTACTCAGGTTGAATTGAAAAAAAAAGCAATCAACTAGTGCAATGCTACCAGGGCAACAGGACAGGACAAGATCTGTAGTAAAATGACCAGAAACCTTGGCACGATAGCCAGGACAAAGGAACTGGGCATCATAAACAGATCATGGGTAACAGGAATCCTACCCAGAACTTTGCTAAGCACTACAATTGTTCCTATTCCCAAAGAAGGGAAAAAATAAAGATCACCTAAGCAGCTACCGTCTGAACTCCCTAACATCATGTTTAAGGAAGGTAGCTGCAAGAATGGTAAATGAAAGACTTTATTGGCACTGGGAAGTACTGACTGTATACATAAAAACCAGGCTGGCTTCCAAAAGGGGAAGCAACCTATAGACCAGGCGCTCCGTCTTCTCCTGTCCATAACAGATGGGCTCCAGAAAAAATCCCACACTATGGTTGTATTCTTTGACCTCCAACAGGCCTATGACAGAGTTTGGCGGTCCGGTCTATTGTAAAAATTACAAGGCCTAGGCATAACTGCAAACATGTACATGTGGCTTGCCGGTTTTCTCACAAAGTTGGTAGTGAAACCTCAAGGAAGAGAACTTTGGAACAGGGCCTAAAATAGGGGGCAGCCCTTAGTTGCACTCTACATATCTATACAAATATCTATACAAGAAGCTAAAAAGCCTTTAACAAGGAAAAAAAAAATTTCAAGACAGAGACAAACACTATGTATATCTATACAAGAAGCAAAGGGTGTTTGTCTCTGTCTTGAACTGTTTTTGTTGTTGAAGGCCTTTTGGCCGAAACATTCACTTTCTTCAGGTTTTCCTCTACCCTTTGTATATTTTTTTTATTGCTTCAACCTAAACGCAGTCTGCCCCGTATTTCTCTAAATTTTGTAAAAAAGGATTTTTCTATATGTGTAAAAGTGTGCTAATATTCTTTTCAACCTACTAAAAATACCATGTTACTTCTAATGCGTGTTAAAATGAACTAGTAAAACCCTGTTGCTGAGAAATGATCTCAAAGTCATAAGGAAAATATTTAGTTAAGATATTAGGGCACAGTAAATTTTCATTGCGCTAAACGCCAATGCAAATGCACAGAAGATGGTATAACTAAAACTATGAGACCCTATCAGCAGTAGTTCATCAAGAATCTCCACTTAGGATATTTTACTTACAAAGTGAGCAGAGACCCAAATCTTCCTAATCACCTCCACAACAGAACAGATTGCTTCTTATCATCCTCACCTGTAAAAATGTTGTAAAGGGAGAACACTTTTCATATGGGATGTCCAAATATTTGACAGTGTAAGCTAGGCATCGTTTGACATCCTGTGCCTGCAGGTAGAGATCATTTGGCTTTTCTAAAGACGATTCAGCTTGAATGTCCACTGGAGATCCTTGACTTGTAAATCTAACCAAAGTTTGTCGGGCAGGAACCCAAGCCAGAGATTTCAGCTGAACAGCAAAAGTACTCTGAAGGGGAAAAAAATGTTTTCATTTATTTGAAAAGTTTAAATAAATAAAGTGATGTTAACAAACATCAATTTATGTTTTGCCATTAGCAGTGCTCCGCAACTTTTTTCCCACACAAGGCAAACGTAAGCCATGTCCAGAATCCAGCGGCATATCTAAGCAATGTCCAGAATCCAGTGGCACACCACTAGTAAAAAAGACACACAATTTTTTTTAGTTCAGTTGTAGTCTGTATACATGAAATTAATATGAAAGAGTAGAACTTCTATATAAGAAACTACGCCATCTATATTATATCATTTTAACTTACATTCATAGAAATCACAAAAATATGAAATTAATAAATAAATAAGCTTTAAAATCAACAGAAGAAAATATTGGTAAACATGTGCGCACTAAATAAACTAAGGGGAGTAGTTCATTTCAAACTAATAAACTCAGATGGAGTTCTCAACAACAAAAATACCACACCTACAATCTGTGCTCACTGCTAAATATACATTGTCCTATCATTTATGGGTACACACATTTCTCTCCTACGGTTACTTAACTTTCTAAAAACAGCCTTACCCATTTCAAAATATCTCTCTATTCTCTTGTCAGTATATGACTTGTTTGAGTTTTCTAGCTTGCTATTGAGCTAATCATTGTCCCTTTTTATTATTAGGTTTTATAATATTTAAGTGTCCTATCATCAACTGACCTTTGGAAGTGCCCCACCGTCAAATGACCTTTGAAGTGCCCCACCATCAAATGACCTTTGAAATGCCCCACTATCAAATGACCTTTGAACTCCCCCCCCCATCAATTGACCTTTGAAGTGCCCCACCGTCAACTGACCTTTGAAGTGCCCTTACCATCAAATGACCTTTGAAGTCCCCCCCATCAATTGACCTTTGAAGTGCCCCACCATCAACTGACCTTTGAAGTGCCCCCACCATCAAATGACCTTTGAAGTGCCCATTATAAACTGCCACCAGCACACCGGTTGAGGAGCTCTGCCATTAGTAAACCACTTTAAAAGTGACAGGATAGACTAAAAGTGTGTGTGGTGGGGTGGGGGGTGTTAGGGTTAGATGTCCCCCCTCAAAGCTGATCATCTCCATTAAAAAGAAATATAATAACAATATATATATAAATTAAGGGGTAGTTTTGCCAAATCAGCAACCAGTGGGGCCCCAAGGGAAGATAAATTCAAATTGAACAATTATTATTTTTACATAATTGATGGACTGCAAATATTTTGGTAGCTAAGATTCTCTACCTTATTTTTCACAGTACCAATATTTATATTCTTTCACTTTCTGTAATCCTACTTCCGGAAACAAAAAGGAAATCTCTCTAGTTTTTTTTTTTACTGATACTTGTTATACTTCTTTTTGTCTTATTTTCGGAGGAATGCTCTATGCCGAAACATCAAAATCTTTTGTCCTGTCAACGAATTCATGTTTAGCATACCCTGTTCTTGTATTTTATTTTTACATTCCCGGTACACATAATGAAACTTAAAACAATTTCAGTTTAGGAAGAAGCCATAGATCTTAAATAAAATTGAAAGATATGCATTTTTGGCTAATGTGCTTCTGTGGTCCCTTATTGGGAGTCACTGCCCTTTGTTTATGATAGATTTAGGGTTCGGGTTAGGGTGAGCGATAGAGGTACCAGTAGCGTGCAATTACCGCATTTTTTTAACTCTGCCTTATGCAATTAGTGAGTTACAGTGACGTAAGGCTAATTACCTGTAAGTCCTTTTTCAGAATTTGTCCAGAACTTGATTTTAACTGTGCATATTGAAAGTGCTTGTACACACCATCCCACTCTGTCTCCAAAGTTCCAAATAGCTTCACCATTTGTAGGTGGAGGTCACCTGACTTCTGATTGGCATTGACCAGTTTCTCAAACTCTTCACACTGAAAGTCTGTCACAGTGCAGGTGTCAGAAGAGCTGGACAAAATGTGTCTGCACTCATCCCATGGTGTCTCAAGCTGAAGTTTGAATACTTCACATATTATGATGTGGTGGATAACAAGAACAAGATTTAAAAGGTTATCTCTTTTTCTCTTAAAGTAAAAGAAAAGTCTGCATGCATGTATAGTGTATTGGAAGGGATTCATTTATGGTAAATTAACTGTTAACAATAGGTTTAAAAATCGTCTACATATCTTTGATGGGGCAATACTAATATTCTCATATTCTTATTAGGCTGATAAGCTCATTCATCAGAATCTGAACTTACAATGGTGGTTGAGTCAATGTGCTGTTCTATCTTCTTTACTTGTAAGAAATCCACAACACCCAGGCTACTGAAGAAACTACGCCATGATTGTATGTCTTTTTGTGTCGGGGGTATGGGCAAGTAGGATGCATCGAGTAAAATCCAATCCAAACCTAAATGGAAACAGAGAGCAATACAACAATTTGGAAACAATAAAAATACATCAGAAAACTTTTGCACAAGCTAAAAAATCTCTAAGATTAAACAAATTCATAGAAAGTTTAATGGACTGCTGCACCCAAGTCCTCATACTTGATACTGGAAAGATCATCATAATTAAATATCAATGCTGTAACTCTCTCAACACCTTAATCAAGTTTTCCAACAGTTACCAGTCAATAAAAAAAAACATTTTGCTAGAACATGTGGAACAAAATTTACTTTCTACTAATGCAATTTTTTTTAAATCTGCCTTAAATGTTTAGAGAGTTACAATGACGATATCTTTCATCAGCTAAAATCATTACAGTTTATAACTGCAAAATCAATCAACTTTACTTTAATCATCCTCATCTGTGGCACTACAACTCCCATGTGTGGCCATGGTCTGCTCCACCACATCCTTCCATTCGGATCTATCCATGGCTTTCCGCATCCATGCATGTACCAACAGCTGATGTAAGTCCTTCTACACATTGTCAATGCATCTCTGTCTTGGTCAGCAAGTGAGCCGTCTGCCCCTAGGTTTCTGCCCCTGGATCACTTTTGCTGCTCTACAAGTCGGCATCCTCTCAAGGTGTCCTGTCAAGGGCAGTCTGCTTTTTTAAATTAATGCGACCATTGGAAGGTCTTCGAACAAATGTGTACCTCTTTGTTTGAACAGATTCTCCATCCATCATTGTCTATCACCGGATGGTATATATGATAATTTAAAATTCTTGTTTCTCATTTCTATGGATAATAAGCTATTTTACTTTATTCATGATAACGTTTTCCATGTGGATTTTCCTCTCCCAGGTGCTGAGCAGGTTCTCTGCTTTTCTGGTAAGGGACCAAGTCTCACATGCGTAAATTACAACTGGTCTAAGAATAGTGATGCATAAGCCTTTCTTCGTTCTCCTTGAGAGGTTTTTGCTTCCTAGTAGCATTTTTAGGCTGAAAAAAGAACGGTTGCATGCTGCTATCCTTTCTTTCACCTCTGTTATTATTGAATTGTGCTTATTTATAGTAGCTCCCAGATATTTGAAAGCAGCCAATCTCTCAAAGGTCGGATTGCTTATTTTGATGTCGTCACCAGAATGTGCCTCTTGAGATGACCATTTGTCTTTGTGTTTGCTTCATTAAGCTCAAGTCCAGCTCCTTAAATGCTTTAATCATATCCTTGCTGTTTCTGCCCAATACAGCTATGTTGTCTGCATATGCCAGGGGCTGCAATGGTTGGCTACATAAACTTCCTGATGGTTGGGGTTCTGTTATTCTTCTCTGGAAGTATACTGCGAAAGTTTCACTGGTGCTCACGTGTATGTTTCTTATAACTTTTTCTAATGGGATGTTGAACAGGATACATGATATTCTGTCTCCTTGTCTGAGGCCCTGATTAAATCAGGAACTCCATCAAGTACTCTCCCTGAATGTTGATTCTACTTTTGGATTTAGCCTTTGCTATAATATGCATAACCACAGTAAGTTTGTTAGGGACTCCAAATTCCTGCAGATCATCACACAAATATGTCCAGTCTACACTATCATAAGCTGTTTTATAGTCCACATTTAGTTGGTATCTGTTGATGTTGTATTCATAGCATTTCTACAGGAGACATCTAATAGTAAAGATGTGATCTGTGATTGATCTATTCTGTCAGATACCACATTGATAGTCCCCTATGATCTGTTCACTATACCTTTTCAGTTTTCTTGCTATTAATTTACTGGGGATTTTGTAAGTTACATTAAGTAGGGAAATTCCTTTATAATTTGAGCTATTCAGCTAAGACACTTGCTTATGCATTGGTATTACAAGCGCAGTACCCAATTCTTTGGGCATTTCTTCCTCCAGCCAGATTCTGGATATGAGGTTGTGCATTTGCCTATGCACTGGATATGAGGTTGTGCATTTGCCTATGCACTGGATATGTGGTTGTGTATTTGCATATGCACCGGATAAGAGGTTGTGCATTTGCCTATGCACTGGATACGAAGTTGTGCATTTGCCTATGCACCGGATATGTGGTTGTGCAATTGCCTATGCACTGGATATGAGGTTGTGCATATGCCTATGCAGCTTGTTGCCACCTAGTTTGATAAGTTCTGTTGTCATAAGGTCTCTTCCTAGGGATTTACTATTTTTCATGGCAAAGATCACCTTTTCTTTGGTTGGCTGAACAACGGGTCCTGTCCACCTTGTGGTAGGCCATAGTCCTCACTGGCTCCATGTGAGCCAATTAGCATACCTGCAAAGTGTTGTGCCGATCTCTCCAGTACCCTACTGCTCTCTGTGATAACTTCTCCATCTATACTTTCACACATGTGTGATCTTGCTTGAAGGCTGCTCTTTTCCTGTTTGATCTTTGGATACATTCCCCCTTAATCTCTTTCTTTTTCCAACTCTACTATCTCTACTATTTCGTACTTTACCCAATCACATTTTTTTTCTTTCTATAATCTTTGGTGGCCACCCTTATTGTTTCATTAATTATTTGTTACATTTTTCTTGTCCCCCCCCCCCCCCCCCTTTGCAGCATCATCACTTAGGCCTTGCTTCTTTCTTATATAAGAATAACTTTAAGCTGAAATCCATCTTTATTACCTGGGAAAGTGGTGTTCAAATCTATTCTGTTTCCATAAGCTGTTGAAAAATGCACAGCGTCTTCTGAAGGTGACTTGATACCATGGTTGGTGGCAAGTCTCACAACTGAACAAAGTTCTGCCATGTCCACTAGGGATGGATTCCTCTCCATCTCCATCTTGATGTAGACTAAATAACTCACCAGGATACCTCTGTGTTTATCCTGTGATGAAATAAAATACCATTGTGTTAGAAACTTTCCCTAGGCGTCTTAAAAAGGTTGAAATGCTCAGTGACAAAATAGTCAACAGCCATCTTTTGACCAATAAATCAGATCACCCAGCTCGAAATCTGTAATAGCAAAACATGCACTTGTGTGGAGCTATAGAAAAAATAATACATTCCACAAACAGTTACTTTACACCGACAAGTAATTTGAGTCCAAGAAAAATTCAATTACATTCAAATATCCAGGTATAACTATAAGAGTATATTGGAACTATAAATGATTGCCTTATAAGCTTGTGAAGGGATGACTGGTGGTAAGGTATATCTTGAAAAATAAGCTAATCCATAAAATGTTCCATTTCATTACCAACTGAATGAACTATTTGAACAATTAAAATGTTCCATTTCATTACCAACTGAATAATCTATTCGAACAATTAAAATGTTCCATTTCATTACCAACTGAGTGAACTATTTGAACAATTTATCAAACTTGGGTTGGATATCTTTAGGGTCAAAACATTCCAAACTTAGTTGTTATTAGTTTTTTATAATTTTTTTCCTTGTTTCTCTTTTCTAGGGATAATAAGCTATTTTACTTTATTCATTATAACAACTATTATTTGCCACCATGCTAGTAACTAGTTATAAATGGAGCAGAAACGTGGAAAACATCAGCGAGCATTACACAGAAAGTGCAGACATTCATAAACACATGCCTTAGAAAGATCCTTAACATCAAATGGCCAAATACCATCACCAACAAAGATCTATTAGAAAGGACATACCAAAAAAGATGGAGGTGGATTGGGCATACTCTGAGAAAACCCCCAGATAGCACCACCATACAATGCCTAACATGGAATCCACAGGGAAAAAGAAAGAGAGGAAGACCTAAGAATACATGGAGACGCAAGCTAGAGACAGACACGCAAAATATGGGATACACCTGGAAGCAATTGGAAAGGAAAGCACAGGACCGGGACGAGTGGAAAAATTCTTGTGGACGGCCTATGCCCCAGACGGGGTAGAAAAAAGGCACAAGAAGAACGAAGATGCTAGTTATCCAACATCCACACTGACCTTCCAGAGATCAGACCTGAGGACTGGCATTATATGGCTGTGGATGAGGTCATGGGCTGTCAGCTGCTTGACCCCCATTCTGATAAGGAGTTTGATCACTTGAGAGTTGACCTCATCGTCGCTTGTGCTGGTCAGTTCAGAGTGGACCAGGTTTAAGTCTTTCTTCAGCTCCAGCAGTGGATCTACATAAAATGGATTGGATTGAATCATTTCCAGCAAATTTGAAAAGCTCAATAAAACCAACAGTTTTCAATGTTGTAATCAACAGCATTAGGAAATAAGAAATATATAATTGATAATTTTTTTTTTTTTTTTTTTTTTTTTTTTTTTTTTGTAATCAACAGCATTAGGAAATAAGAAAGATATAATTGATAATTTTAAACACCAATACATTTCTATCAATTCACATCATATGATAATTTTTAAACACCAATACATTTCTATCAATTCACATCATATGATAATTTTTAAACACCAATACATTTCTATCAATTCACATCATATGATAATTTTAAACACCAATACATTTCTATCAATTCACATCATATGATAATTTTTAAACACCAATACATTTCTATCAATTCACATCATATGATAATTTTAAACACCAATACATTTCTATCAATTCACATCATATGATAATTTTAAACACCAATACATTTCTATCAATTCACATCATATGATAATTTTAAACACCAATACATTTCTATCAATTCACATCATATGATAATTTTAAACACCAATATATTTCTATCAATTCACATCATATGATAATTTTAAACACCAATACATTTCTATCAATTCACATCATATGATAATAGTCACCTTGACTGATTGATAAAATGGATGAAGTTGCCGACTTGCATTTGAAACAAAAATAATTTTAGATGAAAAAAATCAACCGACCTCTAATCATTTTTGCTCTTTTCTTTTTACTTGATTTGTCCTGCTCATTGCTCAACAGAAACACTGTTGTTTCCCAGAGTGACGCTAGACCACCATTTGTCATAGGAATAATCCTGTTTGAAATTAAATATATTTTTTATTGTTTACCATAGAGTATACATTTGATTGGGACTTCTAAACTCATCATTCTTTCTCCAAGCTATTCTCCAATTCTGGTTTCTCACTTCATTTTTTGCAGGCTGTCCATTACTGATGCATTTTCATGAAAGTCATCCAGGCTGCGATAGACGCACGCCAGCCATTTTGCTATCTCTGACACACAATCTGCAAAGAAATCAAATCTGGGAATATACTGATTTGCTTTAAAGATGCCCAAATTCAGATGGTTACATTTGAAATTTTTTTATACCTGCGTTGCCTGCATGGTTCCAGTTTTGACTGATTGATCTACCAATGTGGAGGAGGTGATCAGTTGTCACAGACTCTATGCCAAGAGCTTGTGTCAGTGGTTCGTTCAAAACAGCTGCCACATCTGGGTGAAGGTAGTAAAGATCCAGGTGGAGCTGTAGCATTTCAGGGGAGATGATGTCAACCACCAGAGAATCATGAGTAATGACTGTTTTAGATGGCATTTTCCACTGTATATCTGGAAGAAATTTAACCAGGTTAGGCAGATGAGTTTTTGTTGTGTATAAATTTGACAATTTTAATGTCATAAATGTTTACCACAAACTTAATATTTGGACACAAAATGCACCGATACAGTTTTCAAATGAACACTTTTTAACCCTTCAATGCTCACTGTTTTTGTCTTGACTGACAACTGGCATGAACTCTTTCGCTCTTAGTAAGGCTAAGACATGAGTGGCCACAGGTTTAAAGAAGCCCATAATATCCCCTTCAAGGGGAATGAACTGAAGGTACTGGAGCAATGCTTGTATGGTTGTAAAGTCAGGTCTTTCCTAAAGATAAATAAGTAAAAAAAAAAAAAAATGAAAAAAAAAAAGAAAAAAGAAAAAAAAAACTAAGCAAGGAATAAGATTTGTCTGCGTTTCTTGAAATTAAACATTTTCAATCCTTAATTTGTATTATTGTTGTTAGAAGAATCACAAATGCATAGAACTTCAAGTAATTTTTTTTTACAGTTGACTTAGTCCATTTTTTGACATTAGTCTCATTAGTTATGGATTCTCTATCAAGGAAATCAGCTCACAGATTCTTTTTCCAAATTTAATGTGCCAACATTTTAGATAAATAAAAAAATAAAGAAAAGAAAAAACAATTTAAAAGATTCAATAAATCTGAAAACAAGACAAATTAGAAAAAGCTGAATGAATTTTTTAGCTTTACTATAATATTTTATTTATTTTTTTCTTCTAGCATTTACCATGAATTTCTCAAAAGCCTCAATAAACAAGCCTGGTATCTCATCCCTCAACCATTGGTTCCAGGAACTGTCTCTGTCAACATCCTCTCTACTAGAGGGAACATCAAAGTCAGCTGGAAAAATTAAAGTTGTACGATAATATTAATACTAATGTTCTATAAATAATGAATGATGAAGTATTGAAGATTGTTTTGGTGATATAATCTAGAATACAAATAAACAATAAACTAATAATAATCACCTTCCAATTTAGTAAAACTGATAAAACTTCATTAAAATATCATTCATAAAGCAAAAAACAGAAAATAGGGGTAGCATGGTGGGGTGAAAATCAAATGTTATTATTTTTTAATTTTTTTTTTTACAAAAGCTTACTTATTTATTATCATAATTTATTCCTTTCATGTTTGTCTTAAAATAACTTAAACATACCAGTTTCTAATAACTTGTTTAATTTTAAAGGTTTTATGGAAAAAGCTAGGATTTTTACTCGAGGCTGCCTATAATTTTATTTTCAATTTTCTTCTTACCTTGAATTATAAATCTAAAGCCATATGACCTTAAAGGCAGAAAGGCAAAGACAGGGAGCTTCTCTGACTGGAAATAGTATTTTGAAAATTAAATAAATTAACATGATATTTTACTCTGATGTAAATCTTTATTTCCCTTAATTAACAGTTTATATTCAAATGGTGATAGTGATAAGATCATGGGTCAAGCTTACTCACCACAAATAATTTTTATTTGTGCCATAAATTGAAATATATATTTTATCCAAATTAAAATCCTAAAAAAGTGTTTATCAAGTCCCCTATACATTTAAAACATTTCTTAATTAGACCTGGAAGCATTGAGTTTGAGATAAAATGTGATTTATTTAATATTTTTATGTACAATGCTTAAACAGCACTTACATATTCCCCCAAATGTAAAACACACATATAGAGCTAAATATCCTATCAATCAATATTTCTCCATCAATAGAGCATGAGACTGAATAAAGTACTCCCAATCATCTTATGCTCATGATTGTTCCAAAACCTTCCTAGTTCTTTTCTTTTTAAAGAGAAAATATATCCTCTAAATAAACATACTGTTTATGATTTAAATAGTATAGCCATAATATTTCTTTATCTAGAAAAAGCTTAAAACGAAACTACATTTGATCAATTAATAAAATTTTTGTAAAAATCTGAATGCTAATGTTTTATTTAATAATACAATTTTAAGAAGTTTGGAATTAATGTTCAATTGCCTTAGTATAAAAGTAATATTGATCTTCATGTGAAAATTGTTTGCAGTGATGCAATAATTTGTCTTTGGGCATTTAAAATTGCCTGATCCAATGGAAATCTAAATGGTTTAACTGGTAATCACAAAAAAAAATTTGATAGCAGAAGTCAATTAAACAATGAAAATGATTTACATGCTAAATAATCTTAAAATAAAATAAATGATAACTGTGATACAAGGCTGCTAATGATTTCATCTTCAAGTAACACACCTGAGATTTTAGTGCCAATTTTTTGTCCCTCAAAGGAAATGCCAGAGCTAGCTCTGTAGACTCCACCTCAACACCAGATTTGGCTTTAAGTGACAGATTGGATGCATCCAGAATCTTCTTTAATACCAGCCAGCGGTCCGTGCCATGGGTGTGAGAAATTTGAATTTCCCCTCCCACCAAGTCCTTTCTCTGCATAAACATCTCTGAATTTTCAACCTATGTGTGGAGGACATGTATCACATTTAAAAAATGATGTCCTCCCAGAAGAGTCTTTCTGGTTAAAGACAAAGAAGTCACATTAAAAAAAAAATGTGATACATATTCAGTGACATAATTCAGAAATGTGTTATAGTCACAGAGTTCTAGATATAGATTGGTGGTCATCTCACTTCAGATTATATTACAGAGCTACCATATGATGATTTTTGTACACAGCAAAGAAGCTCCATTTTGAAACCACATTCTCCAGTTTTCTGTTATATTGTGCATGTGTAGTTAAAATAATTTTTAAAAACAAAATGGCATGACAGGTAGGCAGCTTTTAATTAATTAGGTTCAGAATAAATTACAAAGTAAATAAGATAAGTGTAAATATACTACCTTGTTGTCAATAGAAATCTCCTTCAGCCTATGTAGAAATAATTTTTTTTAAAAGTCAATGCAACTTTGTCAGTCTATGTTTACTCACCTTGTTGTCAATAGAAATCTCTTTCAGCCTATGTAGAAATAATTTTTTTAAAAAGTCAATGCAACTTTGTCAGTCTATGTTTACTCACCTTGTTGTCAATAGAAATCTCTTTCAGCCTATGTAGAAATAATTTTTTTTAAAAGTCACTGCAACTTTGTCAGTCTATGTTTACTCACCTTGTTGTCAATAGAAATCTCCTTCAGCCTATGTAAAAATAATTTTTTTAAAAAGTCAATGCAACTTTTTCAGTCTATGTTTGCTCACCTTGTTGTCAATAGAAATCTCTTTCAGCCTATGTAGAAATAATTTTTTTTAAAAGTCAATGCAACTTTTTCAGTCTATGTTTGCTCACCTTGTTGTCAATAGAAATCTCTTTCAGCCTATGTAAAAATAACAAAAGTGAAGGCTGGATGTCATTGAAGCGAGCTGCATGGGTTTGAACCTGTTGTTTGATGTCTTCAGTCCAGGGTAATGCAATTCTCGTTTGCCAGCTGGAAGAATAATTTACATCATAGCGGGGCTCACCTGTACTATATAAACTATTCAAACATTATAAAACATATTGTTTTATCTATTCATAGTAAATATTAACTTAAAATACTGACATATTTTACAGACATTTTTCTTCGAAAAATTGCCTTCAAAATTCAGGTGCGTCTTATACTCAAAATTAATATAAATGGTAAAAATGATTTTTTTAAAAATTGCTTAAAAATGAATGTGCGTCTCATAGTCCATAGCGTAAAATAAGGTATATATTAAAATGTTCCTTATGATGGTACCATTATTCATCCCATTTATGAAAAATTGGACCATATTAGATACAATTACCTTGTCTTTTCCTCAGATTCTGCTGACCAGTGAGGAAGAATATATCCCATGGGTCCACTATCAACATCAAAGTATATGTGAAACCCATTAGAGTGGACCTCTGGACGGCTAGTCACTCTAAAGACAGACTTAAATCCAATCCCCTTTTGGCCTGTTCATGTTGAATAGAATTAATAGTGTTGAGCAGTGAATGTATTCAATATTTTATATTTCAACAATGCTAATTGAATGAAGCAGAATCCTCTTAAGAACTTAGAGAATAATTATTTACATGCCCATACATGCAATCAGTGTCATCAATACGGGGTAGCAGGGATGCGGACAACATGGGGTGAAACCCTGGAGGGGAGCACCTAATGGAAAATTGGACTTAAACAGAGCTCCCTCGAGTCGGTTTCATAACAGGGTGCCACCAGATTAGAGTGTCACCAGACAGACTGTCACAAGATGAGAGTGACACAAGAACAGAGTAGTACAAGAATATGATGCCATCATAGGGTCTAGTGCATTTTCCATTAAGATCAGTGATGTAGTTTAAATTTGTGACGCCTGAAGCATCTATTCCAATTTTATATAGTTGTTTTAAATTAACTGCAAAGTTTGAATGGCTATTTCACACCTCTGTTTTGTTTATAATAATAGTTTTAGTTGCATATGTTAAATCTTTTTGCCCAAGGCTCAAGGGTCTCCAGCCCCAGCTCATCTATCTGAACTGTGTATACCTAATGAAAACGCACAAAAAACTGTGGTCACCAATTTTGGTTGTGCTCAGGGCCCTAAGGCCTAAGTCCGCCAATGCATTATAGCAAGAAAAAATTAAATTGTTTTCTTATTTGCACCAGTGTATTTGCCATAGGGCCATATATGGACAGCCCCTTCCATTGGGTGGCATAAACATAAATCTTTGGCAGTAAAAGTTAAAAACTTATAGAGAGTTTCCAAGTCCATTAATAATCTTTGCTTAAATTTTCACCCATTAATTTAAAAATTATGTTTTTCAAGTCTGTGATTTCACGCTTCTCTGCTACCTTAGGGCTAATATTTTAGGAAGTTACTATTGCTTGATTATATCTGCAGATTAAGGGCTTAACTAAGGGAGAAGCAATTCCGGATGAAGACCTGAAGAAGCCTGTGAGTGGTCAAAATTTTACCTCTCCTCAGAAGCGCACCTAGGGCTGCAAAGGGGGCGACCAAGCCAGGTGGCACTTAGGGGTTTTTAAATAAAGACTAAATATAAAATAAAATGATCTCATTGTTGGGGGGAGGACCTTTTGATTGTTCTGACCTTTATAATGAGCTATTTGCATTCTACCATGGGCTTTCGGGTCTTGTTTTTTTTTTTTCATTTTGATGAAATTAAAGGCAGGTTTGCATCTTTGAAGACCAGGAAAGTAAAGTTTTAACTGTTATGTTGAGGTCTTGGGGGAGGGTGGGGTTGTGACACCATGAGTTTACCACACCGGGTGACACCAGCCCAAGTGACGCCTCTGCTTACAATGCTAACATAATTTGAATTTTGAATAAAACAACTGAACCAGCTTACCAATGTAACCATACTTGTGCTTGGACTTTGTACTTTTCCCTACATCACAAATAGCTCTGATGTTTTGCTCTTCAAAGCCTAGTTCATTGTTCAGTACAGTCACACCTTTAAATTAATGACAGGGTTACATCTTTCAGATATAGCAGAAAAAATATATTGTCTCTTAATTTTAATTAAAAATTTTATCTTAAAATTTTTTTGGTAAATTTCAAGAAATAAGTTTGTACATTTTCCAAACCACAAACACAGCAATTTATCAAAATACAACTCTTAATAAAATAAAGTCCATTATTGTAAGGAATTGGTCCTCAACAAAGAGCATCACCTGTATGATCAATAACAAACTTGACTGATGGCAAGATGTTCTCAGCATAGCTGTTGTCATCAGCATTTTGTATAAGTTCCAGCACAAAATGTGTCTCCTTGCTGTACAAGTCTTTAGATAACCTTTGAAGGCTGCGACCTTGGCGCTCTTGTTGTTTCTGGCAAAAAATATTATTTAATACTTTTTTTTCCCCTCCAAGATACGCCATTAACGTGCTCATATGGTAACTCTGCCCTCATTCTGTCAGTGTCTAAGCTCATAAAAGAATAAGGTGACATTTTTCACCACGTTTTAATGACAAAGAAGAAAAAATTATAGATCTGTTCCAAAATGCTGCATCATGCTGAGCGCCTACTTTCATGAGTTTCTGTCCAGTTTCATCAAGGTGGATCCCAACACCAAACTCCTCCCTCCTTATCTCTTCAACAATGAGGTGACACTTCTCCTCCAATGTCAGCATTTCCTCTTTATCTTCAAGAGAGTTTGCTTGTCCTGTGCCAGATATCTTGGTATCACAGCTATCACTAGGAAAACCTAATCAAAACAAATGCATTAAACAAGTCCCATTCACTTTACACAATTAATTCTGAAGATAATTATTCATCCAAGCAACTAATTATTTTCCAAACTTATAATCTACAATTTCCAAACTCTAGAGGAAAAGAGAAGAAAATAAGATGATGCAAGTAAAATTAATAGAAGAGAAGCGAGTTTGTAAAATTTTATAGATAAAAAACAGGATAATTATGAAAAATCTAGAAAGAGACTTCAAAGTGAGGAAATTGAATTTTTTTATTAATTTAGGAATTATGGTTTTAAAAATAGACCCTATCTTTTTCAATTATTGACTTTCGTGTTCTAGTTTCACTTACTAGTTTCACATTTAGGGTCTACAGTATCATTGAGAGTTATTTCTCCTTCAATCAGAACTTCAACTTCCTTCTGACCCTCTGTTTTATCTTCAACATCAGATAGAATTTCATCTGTATCAGTCTCACTTGACTCCTCTACGGCATTCACCTTATTAAAAAACAATTATTTAGCATTTCACAATAACTGGATTAATGAGAGAAATAATGCTCCCACACACACACCTAACCTTTGATGATTTGTATAGAGTTGCTAATGTCCCATAGAGGGAAATGCCCACCAGATATGGCAGGTACCAGGAAAATAATTGGCTACTTCTGTCTTGCAGAAAGGCTAGGGGACCCTACCCAAAAAAAAAGCCCTCCATTTTGAAGCAGACAAACTGTAATAGATCTATACTTATAAAGGACATGATTTTTGGATTATTCACCCGTTGATCTTGATTCGGGTGAATTGACAAAGTGAAAACAGATCTACAACAGCTTGTGGTTCATGAATGGAGACAAAAGCCATGTGAGAATCTGGGTGGTGAGGTCAGAGCCCTCTATGGGTCATCATCATTTAATAGTTATGATGATTAATTTGAACACCCGTAATTCTGTTCCCTTCAGTTTGATTTTATCTCAAATTAACTACACTTTTCTTTTGATTATTTCACACCTACACTTTTCTTTTGATTATTTCACACCTACACTTTTCTTTTGATTATTTTACAACAAATTTGCACATGACCAAAGTTTTATTTGTTATTTAACATTCTGCTTTTCAAAAGATTTTGACTTTTCTAGAAATTTCAGTGAATGGGGTATCTTTCCCCTTTTGTAGGAACATATTTCTTTTGCTGATAGCTCAATCATACAAAGAACTTTAAAAAAAACCTACATCTGGATTGTATTCCTCATCATCAGACTGCTCCAGCAAATCATCAGGTATTTTGTTAACAACATGAAGCAAAGGAAACTCAAATCTTTTCTCAATGCCAGTCGTCCACTCCTTGACACCCAGCAGGCTACCAATCAATTCAATTCTCTGCTGTTGCTCTGGCATTGTGCAAGCTTGAAAGATAAGGTTTTTGGACTTAGCTGAGCCTACAACCTCGCTCAAGGGACCCAGGAGAACCTGTTAATAAATTGCAATGATGAGAGTTTTATACAATCAAATAGTAATTTTAAAAAGCATGTCACTGGTCTTTTCACCTAATTTTCTTTGCAACGGCCTACCTGATTAGCTACAGCTGCGCAAATTCTGATTGGGAGCCGCAGCAAAATATATGTCACAAACTGAACGGCTAAATTCACTTGCTCTAAAGATGGTGGACCACCTGAAAGAGAAGATTGGTTATAACAGAACAGAGATACAAAGATAACAGGGGCCAGAATACACACATTTTTATTATTCTGTGCATATAATTATTATCTGTTTCTGAGACTTATAAGATGAACTATAATTTTTTTTAAACTGTTTAATTTTAAGTTTCTGACACCTCAATCATGACCACCAAAACAAATTGTTTAGATCCATTTATTACCCGGTTGCGGGAGGGGCACGGTCCAGGTCCGGGGAAGTCCCTGGCGTGCCGCCGCATGGTCTGGTGTCAGGGAGACCCGGTGTCAGGGAGACCCGGTGTCTGGGGTGTGTTAGGGAGGGCATTAAGAGCTCACGCTCGACAGCCAGCCAACGCCATTCCCAATGTAACAAATTAACTGAATTGATGTTCTTATTGTACATAAGTAGCATTAACCTCTTTCAGTTTAATCAACGACTTCATTTCATGCTTTAAGTTTTAACTAATGTGCCAAGTTCTTATCATTACCTGGAGTTCTTTGACTAACAGTTAGTGCATGCAAGGAAATCAGTTTACTCTTGACATGACTGGACAACAGTGCCAACGGTGTACTCTCTAACCCTTTGTTGGCAACAATTATTGACACCAGATGTCCGGCTGAAGCCAAGGGATCCCCTGCCTCAAGGGCCCTGCGAAAATGTTCATTTGTACTGCTGGAGCATATTTTGAGAAATTTTCCAGGTTCCACTTCCAAGGCTTGGAAATCTGATGATGCAGTCTTACAGCCACCTATGGTAGAGTAATAAATAAGAAGTGGCTCATCAAAACCGCTAAGTATCAGGATAAAACTGTTTTGATTGTTGCATAAAATGTTGTTTTTTAACTTAATTTGTTTCTTAATTTTATATTCTTAAAAAAAACATAATTCTGAGCTCTGGCCAAGGAAGAGAGTTGCAGAGAGGGAAGTCTATCCTGGACAGCCCTCTTTTTTTTAATTAAGGGGTGACATTTCTGCTTACTGTAGAGTTGTTGTTTTTTTATGGGGATGGCAAAAGAGTTGGCCCGCCTCTAGCTATGCCACTGACTCTGAGTCAAAAATTGCAAGCACTGTGAACACTAGCAACGGACACTAGCTCAAATTCACATGCAGGTTACAGTGGGGTGCACAAAAATATTGGTGTATAATGGATACGTGGTCAAGACAATCATGGAAGCCCACAATTTAAATCAAATTAAAATTCAGGACAAAATTAATATTAATATATATATGAACTAATATTGTAGATAACACATTACATTAACAACCCTCTTTATACACAATTTATTGCCCTATTTTAAAATACAATGTACCAGTATTTCTATTTATTTTGAGAAGTACCTTGAAAACAAAAACAGACAAAAATGACACATGAAAACTTTTCAATAAATCTCTAAACTTTAACCAATATGAGATTTGATCAAAGGATAAGGTAAGAAGAGTTAAATGAACTTTATGGAATTTTAAATTAAAACATGATGAACTGTCTATTGTAAATGAAATTACACACATGTATGTCATGCTATTTCTCACCCTCTATTGAAACAGTTTCTAATCCATGTTTTTCAATAAAGTCACGAAGCCGGCCATGTTGAGGTTGAAATACCAGAGGCCATTGACTCCATTCGGCCAGATCATCCAACATAGGACAGGATGTCAAACAGGCCATGGCAGCCTCCTTTGAAACATGACCGTGAATGCCGACCTGAGAGTGACCAATGTGATCTAGACTGAAATAAAGGTTTATGACTGAACTTTTCTTATTAGCCTAAGTGAAGAAAACGGTATGAAAATATTTTTTACTGTCTTCACTGAAGTTTGTAAATCTTGCAAAGCTAACAAAACAACCAAAGAGAAGAGTGCCACAAATTGCATTTTAAAAATTTTATCAAATAACATTGTCCATTGCATGCCCAGACTTTTTCAACACTGTTAAAGATCATCTGAACTCAACCAATAAGAAACATTTTAATAATGCAACACAATGTGATATTTCATAAGATACTAACAGCAGCCAGAACAGATATGAAAATTTCCACCCTCATTCATAAAGTTTGGAAACTGCCGGCATAATGTGATTTACTAAACAACTAACCTGGACTTCCCAAACAGAGCAGCTGCAAAATGCACCATAAATGTTGATGAGTTTTTGCCAGGCTTATCAGCTGCACTGTACAGGTATGCTGTGCTACCATGACCCAGGGAAAGTAAGTTGCTCACTTGATAATGTTCAGAGATGAGATCTTCAATGTGATGAAGCTGCAGAGGGAATTACTTTTAATTGTTCACTTTTCTGAAATTTGAGGATTTCATTTTTTGTACAAACTGTTTATTTCATGCTGCAGTGTTTCTTGTTTATGTGCTGCAGTGTAAAATTTTTTTGTTTCTGAAAATGTTTGAGTAAAGTTCAGTAACCCTCATTGTTTATTTAGAAAACTATCAGTAGTAAATTGGAAGTTTAATTTTGGAAAGCAAATTTTTGTTAAGAGAGGATGGTGCAATCTCAATGGAAAATAATATACCTATAAAGCCTGGGCAGAGTATTTCATGAGAAATCAACAAATGAACAAAAGGCCAATGGAAAGAAAGAGGAAAGAGCAAGTCCCCTACAACCATGAATAACAAAAAGGAATTGTGTGGAAGTAAAAATGTAAGGCAAAACAGGAAAAGATTTGGTTTATGTCTCATGGAGTGAGCGATCAAAATTTTTCTATCAATTTATTCTCCATATAAATTCTTTCTGGTGTACTCTTAGCACACAGTGCACCAATTACTGCAATATAAGATATCCCATGGTTAATGAGTTGGAGTGAAGAAAGTATTACCAAAAAAAAGTTTATTTTCACCAGGTACTTACCTCTGTGACACCTGATGTTTTAACCTGACTAATGAACTGCAAAAGTTCCTTAAGGCACGGTCTGTACATAGAATGTTGTTCCCAACCCGCAGAGCTTTGCATAGTTCCACCGCTTTCTTCTAAGACCTTTATATGAACATTGGTAAATTATAGCGACTGTATCTAATTTCATACATTGCTAAACTTTAAATAAATTAAATTGTTATTCTTTATGCTTTATTGAATTTAAATGCTATACTTATCATATTAGTTTTATAATTAAATTAATTTTCAAATATATATCCTTAAAAATAATTTAGCAGATGTCGTAAAGCATTTATTTCAGTCTATGTTGCTTTT
Source organism: Omphiscola glabra (assembly GCA_964017045.1). Classification (NCBI taxonomy): domain Eukaryota; kingdom Metazoa; phylum Mollusca; class Gastropoda; family Lymnaeidae; genus Omphiscola; species Omphiscola glabra. The sequence goes on from OZ024800.1 coordinate 22,546,039, forward strand.
ATAAGCTGGTAATATCTTTTAATGTAATTAAAAGAATATTATCTTCAGAGCACCATATTATGAATAGTAAAAGTTGGCCTACACACTTTTTAAATATTATAATTCACTGTGAAGCTAATTCAAAGAATTAAAAATATATAATTACCATATTAGAAAGACAAGATAAATACCATTTCTCTTAAATGAGATTAATAAAGGAATTGAGAATTTGGTGCTATACATACTTTCTTGATTTTCTCTTCATTTGTTATTGTATCTAAAAAGGTGCCATAGCCAATATCTTGGAAAGTCTCAAAATCCAAATCTTCAGCAACTCTTTTCTCAATGTGCTTAAGGTTGGACAGATTCAAGTGTCCTTGTTTGAGGTATCGATTGAGATAGTAAAGTATTTTTTCCAAAACCTCCGCTGAAATAGAAATTTACTAAAAATTTTTAAAGAAAACAATAAATAACTTTATTTTTAATATTATTTATAAATGGGGGGATTTTATTTATAAAGTCAAGATGTTACCACTTTAATTCAATGATAAATGTATGCTTAATGCAAACAGGTGAAGAAATTCTTAAGATGGTTTGGTTCATTCTGAAATTTAAAAGAAGCTGGTTTATATAGCATGTGAAAATAACGTGTCTAATTTTGAACATATTTGGTTTATGTATCAAATTAATTGATATGTCTTTCGATGTATAAATGTATGACCTCCACAACATTTAAAAATGTGTATCATACATTAATATAATGCCATGTTTATTTATTATAAACATTAAATTTATATTGAAGGTGTATGAATATATTCTTTAATTTGTATAGAAAATATATAATTGTGAAGTTTTTGTGTGTTAAACTTCATGCCAACATGGGATAATTTTGCTATTTGTTCTACTATTTCATTGCTTTTACAAAATTTTTGTTTTTAACACAAAAAGAAGTTTTTTTGCATGAGGTCAAAACTTTCCTATTTTTCCCAATTAATTAATTATACATCTAGAGTGGAGATTAATTGCCATTTAGAAATAAAAGATAAAAAGAAATTTTTGGCTTTAAATATATGGTAAATCTTACAAAGAATCTTAATTATTCAATTTAAATAACAAATTTTTAGTCTTGCTGACAAAAAATTTTTAAAAACCTTTAGGAGGTGGTGACTTTATTTCCCTCTGCTGACAGGTTTGAAATTCTCCCTCGGCCTGCTCCTTTTGTTTGTTCATCAACTCTATTTGTAGAAACTCTTCAACCCTTTCACCAACTTCCAGATTGGAAAGACACACAGACAGATGAAACAATGTGGCATGCAGTTCTTTATTTAAAACACCCTGAAACAAAGAGGTGGAAAAAGTATGTTAAAATATGACTAACTGCCAAATCATCCATTTTAAATAGGATAAATTCCATTGTAATTTCCAGATATGGGACAAACTCTTTTCACTCATTTGCTGAATGAACTTAACACAGTTATTACAGCCAAGTGGATCACCATTTCCATTTAATTTGAAATAGCTTACCGTTTACATATGAAGCAATTTAATTTAATAAACCTTACTTTTTATAAAATAACGTTCTTAAAACAGTTTCATGTCATAACTTGTTGGACTTTCTTGTCTTTGATCTGCTTCAAAATGGGTATACAATGATGCAAGACACATTTTTGTGTGCCTAAAAAAACCACATGGTATATAGTTGGTAATTGCTATTTCCTTACACTCAAATTAGAGTTGTTTTTGAGATGTTTACACACAAAAAAATAGCTCACTGTAATGAACTGGTTGATGTACTTCAGCAACTTCTTAACCTTGCTTTGATTTGATTTGCTTGGGTCATCTGAAATGGCAGCAATAAGTACTTCAAACTTTAGGAAAATCTCTTGAACTGTGTCCTCTGGGGACAGTGTCAGGTAGTGAAGTCTCAACGTCTGCCCACAAGATTCATCATTCTAAATTGATAATAAATCACCATCATAAATATTCTTAAAATGAGCAAAATTTTCTGAAGCAATGAAATGAATATATTGAATTTTGAAATATTTAATACAATCATCATGTTAATGATTCAGAGTAGAAATTTGCTTTTTAATTTTAAATTTCTTTTTATAAATTTGTAGTTACCTTTCACAAAATATTTAGCAAAATTATCAATGATTATAAAATTCATTTATGTCAAACAGAGGGTTTTATTTTTATAAAATGCTATTATAAAAAAGTCTGCACATTTTAGCTCAAATTCCCAACACCACATTTAAATATTAGTTGTATTGGAAAAATATGGATATGTTATTGATTTATAGCACAGTGACAAATCTCTCAGACATAAAGTGAGACTCACTCGCAGTCATAAAGTGAGACCCACTCTCAGACATAAAGTGAGACTCACTCTCAGACATAAAGTGAGACCCACTCTCAGACATAAAGTGAGACTCACTCTCAGACATAAAGTGAGACTTACTCTCAGACATAAAGTGAGACCCACTCTCAGACATAAAGTGAGACTCACTCTCAGACATAAAGTGAGACTCACTCTCAGACATAAAGTGAGACCCACTCTCAGACATAAAGTGAGACTCACTCTCAGACATAAAGTGAGACTCACTCTCAGACATAAAGTGAGACTCACTCTCAGATATAAAGTGAGACTCACTCTCAGGCATAAAGTGAGACTCACTCTCAGACATAAGTGAAAGCTGCTTTATGTAAAGGTTGGAAGCCTAAAATGACTCCATATGTCTCCCATCATTTTCCACCAGTATTGAAACTACTACATGCATCTGTGTAAATCTAGCTGTTAACCAACTTGTGGTCTCATTGCAAACCCCTTACAAAGATTACTATTCCTACCAGTGCAAAATTACTGGTTCTGTTTGGTTTTTGTTTTCCAGGGTGATCCACCTGATACAACATTATTGACTACAAAAAGATTGAGATTGCGCCTTTCAAAGCCAAGAAGAATTTTCTAAGCATAAAATTTGTGTATTTTAAATTTCAAAGGTATCTGATTTTATGCGTCTTCTAGAATATAGATCAAATCAAATACATCAACTGATAATAGATGTTTGACTGTAAGTCTCTCAAAACAAAACCCACTGATGTATTTGAGAGTGTTGCAATGACATTAATGATTACCATAAATTTTTCAGCATTAACCCTTTCGCTACCGATGACGCTGACGCGACATCACAATCACCCACTTTCAATTACCAAGGACGTCACATTGTCGTCATAACAATGAGGCAAAGAACTTTTCTGAAATACCAAGGACGTCACGTCGACGTCATATTTCAATGCTATATATTTCTTTATGTGTTAATCTATAGAGAAGTTAAAAAGCAAATCGGATAGGGAATGAAAATACCAAATATTTATTCTTTTTCTGAGTCAGCAAAAATTGATGCCCAATACCCAGCAGTAATGAAAGGGTTAACCTTTTTTAGCACCAGAAAAATCCCAATCATGAGCTCAAAATAAAATTCCATTTCTGATTGTGAAACCTGGTACATGCCAGCAAGTTCAAGCGAATAGTTCATTTTGGTTTACTAACCACAATAACATTTCCAGAACACTATGTTCTTTTAAATATTTTGTCATCCTTAACTAATAGAGAAAAGCAGCTAACTCTATTACCCACCTTTAGCAGACTGTCATGAAAACTTTGGACAGCATCCTTAATGTCCTGACACAGTCTAAGCTTTAATTCTTCTCGTAAATTTTGTCTTGCTTTTGATACATCCCGCTGTGACTTTTTAAGCATCTGTGTATTTTTTTTTTAATAAAGTTATACAAACATTACATGAAATAGCAAACTTAAGTTTTTTTGTTGTCTATGGTGTCTGCTTTTTCTTTCTGATTGGAAGACAAGAGGCAGTCAAGCCAATTCAAAGTTTCTGTATAAAATAGGTTCATTCTTTCTTTAAGCTAGTAGCTTTGGCCAGATATTAAATGATTTTTTTAAACTACCATAATATATTTTGCACTTCCTGTTCCAGCCCAACTCCCCACTTCCACACACATTAGGGCCAAAAATTTGTTGAAGGTTGACACATTTAAAGAATCATTTTAGAAACAATAATTTAAATTTAATATCTTCAAGGTCATTTTAAATAAATCATATTTCTAAAAAAAATTATTTATAAAATTTAAAATCGAATCATTATAAATACATTTTTAAGCATAAAAAAACTTCATATAAATTCCATTCATTAGACTCATGACTTGTTCAATGTGATTGCTTTGACATGTATCTGGGACTTATGGAAGAATATAAGAGTACCTGAATAGCCAGGGCAAGGCTTCCAAGTCTTATGCCAAGAGAATAGGGTTGATCAACCCCATAAATGTCTGCAAGATACTTCATAAAATCCTCAGTATTAATCCGCTGGGTCCACTTATCATACCTGGGTGAAGAAAATACTTGTAAAAAACATTTTATGCAAGTGATAATTACAAAACTAGGATTTTCTTTCTTATTATTCTGTTGGCATTTCCTGATTTTTTAAATTTTTGATTACCAAAATATTGTGTTTATATTTTCCCCAGATTTATTGGAGAAAAAAACAAACTACCCAATACTTTACTTGTTCAAAAAATTGAAGAGATGCTCTATAACATCAACCGATGTAATTTCTGGAATTATCTCGTCCAAGGGAAACTTAAAATAAGTCCAACTGTAAAGAAAGAGAATAAAAAAGATAAAAAAGTTCATCTTTAAATAACTTATTTCTGACAAGTGCTTCAATGTTTAAGCATTTTTTAAGTCATAAAAAAACCCTGGGCCTATTATATCTCACATTGTTAAGAGACTCTCACCCTACCCACACCCACTATTATCACCTTACTACCCCACCCTTATCCAGCCTAAAACCTTATGCTTTGCACCTCACCAACCTACACTGACCCAACTGGATGACAATGTTCACCATCTAAGTTGTTTTGACAGTCATTTATGATGGTTTCCCCTTGTAACCCATCAATCATCAATTTTTTCCACTGCCTTCTTCCTTACATTTCCCATACACACACCCTCCCCTACCCCTCAAATTTTACTCATTAAATCTCCCTTTGTCTCACTGCCCTCTCCCCCACTTACCCCGCACCCACTTACACCTGAACCTCTCAGACACTTAAACCATAACATCTCTTCCTTTACCCCCTAGACTGGCGCTAATTTAGAGCAATTAATTTACTAAATGTATAATCCTTTTATTTAGATTTCATTGAATTATTCTGCACCAGAAAATGCACCCAAAAAAAAATAATTAATTTGACTATTCCCATAGACTGTGGTGAAAGGTTATATCCTCGTTTTTGTGTTTATATTAGATACCCTTCTATGTGGCAAATAGACGCGCTTGGGCCACAGGGAAAAAAGTAGGTCACTGCAAAAAGACGCGGCCGGTACTGTAAGGGTTAAAATCTTCTTATAACGGTCGTTTTCTATCTTTTTTTTTTTTTAAAATAAAAGTTTGTTTCTTTTAGACTAGGAAATAATAGTAATGGTTTAAAGTATATAGAGATGATAAAACATATTCTTACACATCTGGTATCTTTTGCAATGGACCTAATTTCAGATGATCAAAGCTTTTTCTTTCTGGGTGAAACTCTCTACAGCTCTCTTCAAGCTCATAGAGGGTACAGAGTGATCTGCTCCTTACAAAAGTCTGTATATAGACGAGAACTTTGGAAAGAAGCATTTGGTGCTCATTTGCTGCTGGCATATTGTTAAAGAATCGTGCTGGCAGATTCAACTGATGAAATGCTCTAACCTAAGAAACAGAGAGACAAACTCACATAAAAACATAAATTGTTGAAATAGCCAAAACAAATATTCCCAACATTTAAATCTTCTTTTTAAATAAAAAAACCCATTAAAGCTCTTTAGAAAAAAATGGTTATTTCTAATTTATGTGAAAGTGTTATATTGTACTAGTTTTTCTATTGACAAACATTATCTATCCATACTATTCCACACCCTTCCAAAGATGCGCTTAGACCACATAGATTCCTGTTGTTCTGTGGGTGGTTGCCCCCCCCCCCCCGGCCACTTTATAAATTACCTTATACATCTTGAGTAGGAGGTTTTCCACTTCTTGAAGTGTAACATGCACTTCAGCTGTGTTTAGTGTTTCAATGCAATACTTGATCTGTTGGTTAACATCAGCATCTGTAAGGCGGGCTCCTTTTGTCAAGGAAATGGATGGCACAGAAATTACCTGATTTAAAAAATAGTTACAAGTTAATGGCACAATGAATTCCTTACTAATAATAATACAATTTGACATTACTTAATGAAAGAAGTTGTTTAGATATAACTTCACTAAATTCCTTAGCTATTTCATGTTCAATTGAAGTTAATCAAGAGAATGGGCACCTGCAGGAATTTTTGCTGAGGGCAGGTTTTTCTTTGGGTGTTTGGGGGGGGGGGGGGGGGGGGGGGCAGTTCAGTCTGTAGATATTTATATATATATATAGTATGTAAATTTAATTTATACTTATGTTTTGTTGTTGTTGTACTGAAGAAGGCATGTGCCGAAACGTCTACTTATGTATAATGTAAAATTATTATTAAAGCTTAACATGTTATATTGACACAGATTGTTCATGTGTAATTAATCAGTCTGTAAGTCAGGATAATAGGTAATTACATTAAAAACTAGAGACCTCACTTCATAAGTCCTTTTTAATTATTGAGTTCACTTTTAGTTGTGTTAATTTAGAATTCTTTACCAATAAATAGTTAGTAGTTTATTAATTTCATTAACCTGACCACACTTGAGCTAAGGTGTGGATGACAATGGTCAAGAGACAATAACAGAGTAAGCTTCATTAGCAACATTAAAAACAAAATGTACAAATAACAACAATGTTTTCTCTGATCTGTAATTTTTCCTGTATATTTAGTTAATGCTGTATCTTGTTTTTAAAATATTTATGAGAAACTTTAGATAATTAGAGCACCCAGTAAGTTGGACCTCTTAAATGGACCATAATATCTCTATTCCCATTTATTCCAATGAATTAGAATCCACTCTATACTTATATTTGTTCATTGGCAATGTCTTAATTTAAATATAATCTTAAATTCAAACACACCTTAATTTCAAGTTTTGTGCCTGGCGCTTTTCCCATTCTCATAGACATTTCTGGCCACTCTGCAGCACCGTAATCATGCACATTGACTAATGAATGGCCTACAGTTGGTTTGCTCACTGCTGTAGGTATTTCAGAATACACAGAGGAACTGGGTGATGCCATTTGAATATTAGGGTTGCTATCTTTCAAACTTCGTTGTTTCTAAGATGTGAAAAGGCAGAATAATGTGGGGAACAAACAAAAAGTAATCTGATCCAACAAAATATATATTATTTTTAAATTCAGTACATTACTTTTCTTTTTTTTAGATTGCTTTATTAAACAATATCAGTGCAAAGAGTTTTAGTATTTAATCTTTTCATTAACAGTGGGATGCATTATTTAATGATTAATAAATTTAAGGAGTGCTTCACAGCATAAATATATACATTGTAATCAACAAATGAAAGCTCATGTAATCAGCATATTTTTAAAAAATTTATGCATGAATTTTTACTTTTTTTTTTTTTTCAAACGAACCCCAATGAGTTGTATCAATAAATCAACTTTATACCTCATTTCTTCTTTTTTTAGGAGACGCTTTTGCTAGAGCTTTGGAAGCATGAAGTGAAGGAAAATCATTCTCGATTTCAAAACCTAATGACAATGAAATTTTCTTACATTTGAGTGAAATAAAGCAGTTTTTCAAATCCTAATTCTAAATACGATGGAACGGACAAATTAATGGTTTATGTCTAAATTATGCAGCTAAAAGGCATTGTTCGACCTACTAATCTAATCTACTGTAGAAAATCAGTAAACTATCGAGCCGAAGCTCATGAAGTCTTCCCCAATGCACCCTCCGCTAAACTCAACTGGCCATCAACTACTCCCCCAGTAGTCTTTATTCCAGTTGGGGCGCGAAGGGTGGGTGAGGCATTCCGCCCCTGAGACAGCCTCACCCACCCTTCCACTCAATTGACTATGCGAGTGAGGTGGCACCGGAGAGGGAACACAGCAACCGGGCCGGACTTTCTAGGGCTGGGGTGAATACATTTTACGTCCCTATGTCCCCCCTCCCACCTCGGCGTAGGTGTTTTGCAGATGCCCTCTAATAGGGTTTACGTGGTTTTCTGCATTGTGAATAACTCACACCGCAGCTGGGAAAGAAAGAGGTCACCTAAGAGCAGTGCCCTCAAAGACTGCATATTTAAAATCATCGGTGAGGGTCACCACATTCCCTCGCCTCACATCCATACGGCAACTGTAATCACGTACCGACCTGTTTCTGCGTTATTTTCAACTGCACTTGGTAGGAAACCATGCAGCCGTGCTCTTAACGCAGTTTCCGTGCATTACCTTTGCCTTTCAGCGCAGTTTCCCTACACGGTGACACTGTACCCCGGGTAACGTTTCAGGGGGATTGTGTTAGACCTACTAAAAACCCATTTCAGCTGGTATCATAATGCCTGAGCAATTAGTCAAATAGTTTCATTTAAAGTTCATATCCTAGTTTTAAATGCATTTATTTATAACATCCTGAACTCTAGCATCAAACTAATTGAATACTTAATACTTATAACACCTATAAATTGTTTCTAGGAGGATTGATCAAAAAACCTTTAATTGTGAAAACTTTTCCTTAAAAAAATTATAGCAGTTTTCTTTTTAAGACAGGAAATTGATTGTTAAATAATATGAAGAAAACCAATCAGATATTAAATTAGCAAATTTCTATTAAAAATAATTAATTTACATTGTCAGAAGTCCCATTTGTCATTTTAAATGAATGTTGTTACCACAATAATCTAGGAATTATTTGCAATATACTGTGAAGATTATCAATAGCTATTACTCTCATTTGAAAAGAAAACTATCATTTTACTTGTACAATACAAGAGTTAAATTTTTTTAATACATAAGTGTACTTTTAATGCGATTTGGAGGTTAAAATAACTTTTTACCTCCGGTTTTACAAATTATATGCACATACCTAAAGGTTCATCATGAAGGGGCTCTGATATTGCAAGTCTAAATGCACTTGCTTCCAGTGCATCGTGAGTTTTTGTTAAACGAGCACCTGGATTTGTTTGTAGAAATGTGTCAACACTTTGAGAGGCCCTTGCATGAGTTTGATGTTTAGGTCTCTGCTTTTGGGCCTTTGTCTCTTCTAAATTGGTAAATGAGCTTTTCAGAACTATGTAACCATCCTTCTCTATTATGACATCTCCAAAATCTTCTAAAAGATCATTCAACTTTTCAACTCCATACATTTTTTTGGACAAAGATTTTTTCAGATGCTGGGACATCTTTACCCAAATTTTTTCCCGTTGACATTTTTTCTCCTCACATGTGCTCAAATAGTTAATCAAATGTTTCTTCAATGCATCTCTTTGCTCTTGAAAACTCATTGTTGTAGGAGTTTTTGAAATATGAATTTCAATGAAAGAAAAGTATGCACATCTGATTAATCTGAAGAGATAAAGTTAACATTGAGTTTGAGAATTAATAAAAATCTATTATTATAAACTCATTTACACAAAAATAAAATAATTAATGTAACAGATTTCAGAAATGAGAATGAATTTATTTAATGCATTTTGATTTTAGTATTTGTTGGATTTTCATAAGAGCCAGGCTATAACATTTTAATTTGTAGCAAAAAGATACATTTAAAAATATTAAAGTTAAAAAGTTTTTAACATTTTGTTACATTTAAAAAAAATATGAGCAGGCCATTCTAACTGGGGGAAATGTGCATTCATCTTTCAACATTTCCCCCCCCCCCCCCCCACTTTTCCCACAAAAAAAACCCCACATTAAAATTAAATGTCTTAGTCATAAGTATAACTTACTTACCAGGCGAGTCACAATCAGTTTGAATCAGTCCACTATTATTAATTGTAGTATATGAAATATGTAGTGTTCAAATTAGACAAACCAACTTAAACTAAAACGACGTTTAAGAATTACGACTTGTTTTTACGTAGTCCTATCATTATCAATATCAGTACTATCATTTTGTTCCATTCAGTAGACTATCTCAGTCTCATTCGTTACATAGAATGGAAGCGGCTGACACAGAGACACTTCACTAATGATGTCGTAGCAAAATGTATGTGAATGTGTTAAAACTTAAAACTAAAACCCATGTCCATATTCCTATATTATATCGGAGCAACTGCTTCTCAAAATGAATTGAAAGTTTCGATTTCGTTCTCTTCATCTAAATCTAATCACAAAATGAGACTAATACTAATGTCAATGATAATCTTAAATCTATATCTTCCAACTTCCAGATACATGATAAGTAGTACAAGTAGGTCTTCTACCAACTAGTGACTAAAACTACTACTGATAAGCAACCATGGCCATAACTAACAAATGACAATAACATCATAATACTGTTTGTACTAATACTATACTGGATTCGCTGAATTTCGAAAAATCTTGGAATGCTGAATCACACTCTATCTACTAACGATTTCTCAGAACTGAAATTGAAAGTAGGAATTGATCATTCTGGTTAATTATAGACATATTACTGTTATGCTACACATTTTATTGTACAGGCCTAAAGTAAATTATTTTAACAGTAGAGAGGCCAGCGGAGAGAGAGAGAGAGAAACGGGGGGGCGGTTCATGTTTTTAAATAGTGGTCACCTTGGATCCATGGACGCCTCCCACAGCAAAAAAAAAAAAAAAAAAGTATTGGTTCTCAAATTGTGATGCTAACTCCCAACCTGACATGGGGAGTTGATGTTAACCAGAGAGGTGTTAGTTAAATGGTTCAGTATCTTTACGGGCGCTAATGCGAAAACAGTGACTTATGCCATTGTAATTAATAACCTTCATTTATTAAATTAATACCAATATAATACCAATATTAAATATTGTATGAGTATGATATAGGCAGGCATTATAAATTATAGGCCTACTTGACTTGCTGATATTTTTACAGACAAGAAAGCTGTTATTATATAATTAAACGTGCATTATTCTCACGATGTCTAAATAAACTTTGCATTCAAATATTTCGTAGTTTGTCATGTTCAGAAATGTTTTAAATACGGAGTGATATTGTGTGCTGTTTCACTGCGATTGGTTCCTTGTCTAATGATTCAATTTAAATGTGTGATCTCATTGACGTTTTTCTAGGAATATCTGAATCTGAAATCATGTCCAGGAATATCTGAATCTGAAATCATATCCAGGAATATCTGAATCTGAAATCACGTCCAGGAATTCTCGTACTTCTCCATTAGATCAGTGTTTCTCAAAGTGGGCGGCGGGGTGTTCCGGGAGGGGGCGGTAGAAGGCTCAGTAGACCAGTAGATTTAGGGGAGCCGTGGTGGATTATATCACGTTTCTTTTAATTCAAAATTATTTGAAAATTTAAAAAAATGTGATACATAAATTTAGGGGAGCATTAACAGCCTTGAACAATTCGTTGATAAATAGCAACAATATATATTTTTAATTTTTATTGGCATCCGTCCATCACAATGTGACGATGGCGTGACGTCACAGGACGAAATCACTATTTAAGCTGGTTCCCTGGACAGCAAATTACCGGCTCTCTCCACGCACCTAGATAGCCCAAGGCAACACCACCCTATGTGGATGATACAGCTTGGCATAGTTGCGTCGCAGGAGTTGTCGGAATTTTCATTATATTAATGTTTCCACTTATGGGGCTCTGCTTCGGTTCAGAGTTTCCTTCTCTTAGATGAGTTACCACCCAAGGTTAACGGGTTCCTTCTCTTGGATGAGTTACCATCCAAGGTTAACGGGTTTCCTTCTCTTAGATGAGTTACCATCCAAGGTTAATGGGTTTCCTTCTCTTAGATGAGTTACCACCCAAGGTTAACGGGTTTCCTTCTCTTAGATGAGTTACCATCCAAGGTTAACTGGTTCCTTCTCTCAGATACGTTACCATCCAAGGTTAATGGGTTTCCTTCTCTTAGATGAGTTACCATCCAAGGTTATCGGGTTTCCTTCTCTTAGATGAGTTACCATCCAAGGTTAACGGGTTTCCTTCTCTAAGATGAGTTACCATCCAAGGTTAAAGGGTTCCTTCTCTTAGATGAGTTACCATCCAAAGTTAACGGGTTCCATTTTTTTTGCTTGACTTTGTTTGTGGTGGGGAACTCCAGACCAAAAGCTTGGGATTGATTTGTTGAGTTAACACCATCCAACCACCTTATTGAGTGACCCTATCCGACCACCATATTGAGTGACCCTATCCGACCACCATATTGAGTGACCCTATCCGACCACCATATTGAGTGACCCTATCCGACCACCATATTGAGTGACCCTATCCGACCACCATATTGAGTGACCCTATCCGAACACTATATTGAGTGACCCTCTCCGACCACCATATTGAGTGACCCTATCCGACCACCATATTGAGTGACCCTATCCGACCACCATATTGAGTGACCCTATCCGACCACCATATTGAGTGACCCTATCCGACCACCATATTGAGTGACCCTATCCGACCACCATATTGAGTGACCCTATCCGACCACCATATTGAGTGACCCTATCCGAACACTATATTGAGTGACCCTCTCCGACCACCATATTGAGTGACCCTATCCGACCACCATATTAAGTGACCCTCTCCGACCACCATATTGAGTGACCCTCTCCGACCACCATATTGAATGACCATATTTTAACTAACTACTTGGTTGTTTATGATTGTAATTTTTGTCAAAATTTCACAAAACTATGAGTTCTAGATGAATACATGCAGTGGACCTAACAAATAGGCCAGCAATCAATGAATACATGCAGTTAACCCAAAGCAGAATATAACCCCCCAAAAATGCTAGCTTTCCGATGTCAGCAAGATCTTTTAATGATCTTTGACACCTAGGTGTCAAAACATGGTTAAAAGCCAACTTTTGTTGAGTGGCATAGAAAATGAGTGGACAGAAAGACCACACAACAACCTTTATTATGTGGCATAGAAAGTGAGTGGACAGCATGACCACAAGGCAACTTTTGTTATGTGGCATAGAAAGTGAGTGGACAGCATGACCACAAGGCAACTTTTGTTATGTGGCATAGAAAGTGAGTAGACAGCAGACCACAAAGCAAATTTTGTTGTGGCATAGAAAGTGAGTGGACAGCAGACCACAAGGCAACTTTTGTTATGTGGCATAGAAAGTGAGTGGACAGCATGACCACAAGGCAACTTTTGTTATGTGGCATAGAAAGTGAGTAGACAGCAGACCACAAAGCAAATTTTGTTATGTGGCATAGAAAGTGAGTGGACAGCAGACCACAAGGCAACTTTTGTTATGTGGCATAGAAAGTGAGTAGACAGCAGACCACAAGGCAACTTTTGTTGTGGCATAGAAAGTGAGTGGACAGCAGACCACAAGACAACTTTTGTTATGTGGCATAGAAAGTGAGTGGACAGAATGACCACAAGATAACTTTTGTTATGTGGCATAGAAAGTGAGTGGACAGCATGACCACAAGGCAACTTTTGTTGTGGCATAGAAAGTGAGTGGACAGCAGACCACAAGGCAACTTTTTTTATGTGGCATAGAAAGTGAGTGGACAGCAGACCACAAAACAACTTTTGTTATGTGGCATAGAAAATGAGTGGACAGCAGACCACAAAACAACTTTTGTTATGTGGCATAGAAAGTGAGTGGACAGCATGACGACAAGGCAACTTTTGTTATGTGGCATAGAAAGTGAGTGGACAGCAGACCACAAGACAACTTTTGTTATGTGGCATAGAAAGTGAGAGGACAGAATGACCACAAGACTACTTTTGTTATGTGGCATAGAAAGTGAGTGGACAGCATGACCACAAGGCAACTTTTGTTATGTGGCATAGAAAGTGAGTGGACAGCAGACCACAGGGCAACTTTTCAGCAAAATTCAGCAACCGAGCAAAAGTGAACCTCGGTTGCCAACAGCAGAGTCTGGTGACACAGATGAAGACAGAATATTGCCAAAAGTATCTGCTACTTTAACAGGCAAAAGCCACAAAGAGACCATAGGTGCCTTAAATGGTTTTCCATTTGTTTGACGTGTGCTGAGGCTGCAAGTGGGGCGGTGGGGGTCAGTATCAAATTATTGGGTTGTACTACGGAAGGGCCCAGCAGATGAGGCACGCCTTTGTTTAGCTGGCCGGGCCATAAGGAGCAATTAAAAGATTATGGACGAGTATGAACTCTCATTTTGATTTTTTTTTTGTAAAGAAGGAAAGGGGTTTTTAATATCGTGTTTATGGTGGCACAGGTTGCTATCAAGAGAGAAATAAACCTCATCATTCATTGTCTAGCTGAACACAGAGATTGACAACAGGTGGAATATGTGCCGGGACTGAGAAACTGAGTGCTATGTTTGGGGGGGGGGGGGGGGGAATGACACTAGAATCTCCTAGATACAAGTCAAAACAGCAAGCACACTGATACTAGATGGAATGAAACAGCAAGCACTATGATACTAGATGGAATGAAACAGCAAGCAATATGATACTAGATGGAATGAAACAGCAAGCACACTGATACAAGATGGAAAGAAACAGCAAGCACTATGATACTAGATGGAATGAAACAGCAAGCACTATGATAAAAGATGGAAAGAAACAGCAAGCACTTTGATACTAGATGGAATGAAACAGCAAGCACTATGATACTAGATGGAATGAAACAGCAAGCACTATGATACTAGATGGAATGAAACAGCAAGCACATTGATACAAGATGGAATGAAACAGCAAGCACTTTGATACAAGATGGAATGAAACAGCAAGCACTTTGATACAAGATGGAATGAAACAGCAAGCACTATGATACTAGATGGAATGAAACAGCAAGCACATGATACTAGATGGAATGAAACAGCAAGCACATGATACAAGATGGAATGAAACAGCAAGCACTTTGATACAAGATGGAATGAAACAGCAAGCACTTTGATACAAGATGGAATGAAACAGCAAGCACTTTGATACAAGATGGAATGAAACAGCAAGCACTTTGATACAAGATGGAATGAAACAGCAAGCACTTTGATACAAGATGGAATGAAACAGCAAGCACTTTGATACAAGATGGAATGAAACAGCAAGCACTATGATACTAGATGGAATGAAACAGCAAGTACATGATACTAGATGGAATGAAACAGTAAGCACATGATACAAGATGGAATGAAACAGCAAGCACTTTGATACAAGATGGAATGAAACAGCAAGCACTTTGATACAAGATGGAATGAAACAGCAAGCACTTTGATACAAGATGGAATGAAACAGCAAGCACTTTGATACAAGATGGAATGAAACAGCAAGCACTTTGATACAAGATGGAATGAAACAGCAAGCACTTTGATACAAGATGGAATGAAACAGCAAGCACTTTGATACAAGATGGAATGAAACAGCAAGCACTTTGATACAAGATGGAATGAAACAGTAAGCACTATGATACTAGATGGAATGAAACAGCAAGCACATGATACTGGATGGAATGAAACAGTAAGCACATGATACTAGATGGAATGAAACAGTAAGCACATGATACTGGATGGAATGAAACAGTAAGCACATGATACTAGATGGAATGAAACAGCAAGCACATGATACTGGATGGAATGAAACAGTAAGCACATGATACTAGATGGAATGAAACAGACACTGATACTAGATAGAATGAAACAGTAAGCACTATGATACTAGATGGAATGAAACAGCAAGCACACTGATACAAGATGGAATGAAACAGCAAGCACACAGATACTTGATGGAATGAAACAGACACTGATACTAGATGGAATGAAACAGACACTGATACTAGATGGAATGAAACAGTGAAAACACTGATACTCGATACAAGTAGACTTCAATCACACTGTCTACTAGATCTATGAAAATTCCAATCAAAATGACATATGAAAGGAAAAGAAAAGTTCAGTAGTTTATTGGTAACACACTTTTATATTGCAAATTTGAAAAAAAAAATGTTAATGTTATAAAACGTACAAAATAGCTTTAACTAACAATCCCCCCCACCCCCCAACCCTTCACCCCAGGCTTAAATCCCTCACATGAGGGTGGATTATGGTGACCAGAAAATAACAAATATGATATACATGAACAAAAATATTGTATAAAAAGTTACAATTCTCTTCAAGAAAATTTTAGGGCAGATTTTGGTATTTTGTTTTCATTATTTCAACAACAAAAATGGTAGAACTTATATATTTGGTAGCATGTGACTTACTGAGATCAAACGAGTTCTAAATAAACCATTTTTCATTTTAAAAAAATGTATTATTTATAAAATAATGGAATCTTAAAAAATAATACAAGTTGAACAATAGATAGTGCATTTAAAAAGAACATAATTTATCCTACAAGACAAGCGGCTGAAATAAACATACACTCTCTGTAGCTTTGCTCACTTCAGGATGTCATTGTATATGGATTTGGTCTACACAAAAAATACAACAGAGTCACTCTTATAAATAAATGCATTCGGAGTTACTGTCACACACTCACAAAGAACAATGAATATGATATTCAACTTAAGTCACTCCTTGCATTGAATTCAACACAACCTTATGTCACGAAGTCTCAGATATTTTTTTTTTTTTTTACTTTTCAATTTCACCGGAAAATGTACATGTTTAAATGTGACAGACTTGTCAGGATATGACCAGTGGACCCAGAATATATTGATAATACTGCATCAGTTGAATTGCAGTTGAATTATATCATGGCAAGAGCTTCAAACACAATGTTATAAAATAACCATCTTGTATAAAGTTATCAACAAATTCCTAACTGGGTATTCCCAGGTTTTAAACAAAAATAAGCTGCAAGGTGGTTAAAATAACATGGTTGAATGAAGTAACAGTCAGGTGAATACAGAGCAGGTAAAACTAACAAAAAACTATTAATGTAAACATACAGTTGAATAATTCATGAGCATGATATAATAAAAAAAAAATTAAAATATTAACAAACTATGAAGTTTGGATAATGTTAAAAATAATAGTTATAGCCCGTTAAAGCTGAAGAAAGATGACACTAAAAAAAACAAAAAAAATTTAAGGCTCATGGAAAAAGCTGCTTTAAATTAAAAAGGCATGATTATAACATTAGTTTTAAATCTCATTATGAACTTTAGATAACCATAAACAGATGGATTTGCTTAACTCGCATCCTCTCTGCTATGTTTTCTATCCGCACCAATTTAGGGTTGCTGTTTCCAGCGCCATAAACACGATAGATTTCATACTGCTCCTTCTGCATTAAAGCAAATTCCATTTGTTTGGAGGATACGTGAAAGACCTCTTTATCCCAGCTCAACGTGGCCTTCACCTTACAATACAAAAATAACAAAGCAATGTTAATCATTTATTTCAAAATGACAATATTTCTTATAGAATTCTTTAGCTGAAGATAAAAGTTTTTATAAAAGTCCTTACAAAAGAACAAGAAAAACAACAAGAAAAGAAAGAATATGATTGAACCCTCTAACAAAACCACAGGAGGCCAACAGTAGAAAATGGATTTTGCAAAGTATAATTTTTGCAAATATTGTAATTCCAATATTCAAAATGTGCAAATAATTGCTGACATACCATGTGATATAAAATAAAAGTAGTTTTTATATAAATAATAATTGTAGTTATTGATGTAAAAAAAAAAAAAAAAAGGAAAAGTTGGGACCACAATGTGATATAAAATAAAAGTAGTTTTTATATACATAATAATTGTAGTTATTGATTTTAAAAAAAGAAAAAGAAGTTGGGACCACAATATGATATAAATTAAAAGTAGTTTTTATATACATAATAATAATTGTAGTTTTATTAAACAGCTATCATCCTACACATCAAAGTTTTGTGTCATGCTTTTCTGCAATTTGCATTTTTTTTTTCAATACACAGAATGCTATCATGAAGATGGTTCCTCCCCTTGCAGGCCTATATTGAAACTTGCTGGATCTCCATATACCAGTCAAGCTGCGCCTTCACTGGAGATTCCAGTTTCTACTGAGTCTCACTCATTCAGCCTGTCTGGCTGGTCATGGAGGCGTATCACTGGAGATTCCAGTTTCTACTGAGTCTCACTCATTCAGCCTGTCTGGCTGGTCATGGAGGCGTATCACTGGAGATTCCAGTTTCTACTGAGTCTCACTCATTCAGCCTGTCTGGCTGGTCATGGAGGCGTATCACTGGAGATTCCAGTTTCTACTGAGTCTCACTCATTCAGCCTGTCTGGCTGGTCATGGAGGCGTAACTAAAAAGTGTTCATTACTAAGCTCTTTTTTTTTCAAAACTCTGCAACATTCAGAACAAAGCCTACCTCAACATAAACACTGTGGAGCCTTTCCGGATGTTCTGACTTGTAAACTATTTCAAAGTCAAACGGCAAGCCCTTCTCTCCATCTGCATTAGCCCAGAGCACAGCCTCAATGTTACTGTTGGTGTCCTTCTGACGCATGAGGTAGTCAAGCACAAGCATCTCGCCCCACAATCCTATGTCCCGATCGTGTGCCTCGGGCTCCAGCTGTTTTGGGGGTAAGGTCAGAGTGTCGCCCCTGGCTAATTCTGTGTACACAATGTCTTCATTGCTCTCATTCCACAGAGGTATGCCTGAAATAAAAAAAATTTACTTGTCAATTTTAAAAAAAGTATTGTCTTTTTTTTTTTTTTAAAAGGTTTCGCCAAGATAACAAGTGTTACTTATTTCCCCCTACTAAACCTGATAGCAGTCTTCACCTTATAATCCTTGTTACATAACAATGCTATAACAATTTAACTAGATATAATTCAAGGATAAAGTGCCTGGAGATGTGCAAATAAATAAATTTGACAAAGATTTTGTTGTCCTAGAAGACAATAAAACTGGTTTTTCCTTAATTTTTAAAGCCCTTTTTTTTTTTTTTTTTTTTTAGTTCATGAAGTGACACTTTGACTATGGCTTTTGTTGACCTTGGTTAGAGTACGCTAAAACTTTCATCAATCCTCTCAAGTTGATTGGTCAGTACTGGAGGGGTTATCTTTAACAATGTAAATGATAATACAGACACTCAAAAATCCCAGGCATTAATTACAAGTATGCAGGAATTCAGATTAAACACAGCGTTGAATTCAGATTAAACACAGCGTTGAATTCAGATTAAACACAGTGTTAAACCAGTTGAAATTGATGCCGAAAAAACATGTGACAGTTGGGGGCTCTAGCTGTGAGCTTAATGGCAAAAAACATACAATCTTTTTTTCATTCGGAACTTAATGTTCACCTTAGAATGCAAAGTATTCTTTGTGAACAAAAATCCAGATATTTAGTCCCCCATCAGATAGATTAAATTAAAAATGGCAAGCACCTGCCCATGAATCATTGAACCAACATCTTTAACACTTCTTCCTATAGCTTCTAAAAAGACAGAGGGTAGGTGAAGGTTCACATGTGTGTTGAAAGATTTTGAGATACAGAAACAAAAATTGATGTAAAAATGAAAAAGAAGTTGGGACAACAATATAATCTATATTATCTAAAATTTAATAATTAAAGTACTTTGCTTTGACCTCACCAAAGCATCCAGTATTTATTTTTTAAATATTTGAAATGTGTGTATTAGAATTTATCAATTACCCATAGTTTTAAGCTGTTGCAAGATTATTATTTTTTAAATAGATTGAAAATTTCTGCCCTACAACTATCCAGTAACCTGGTACTTACTGAAATGAAGCATTCCCTTGTTTTTCCCAGCCTTTCTCATGTCCTGGTTTGAGCTGGAAGAGGATGGGGTCACCTCCCGACTGCCTGAAGTAGATTTAGGCAAGGGCTCACCCCATCCGACAACTGAACGTTGTTCTTCAGCTCTAGGAACCAAAGTGGTGTCACTGGCCCCCTTACAGAAAAGTAAAAATTGAAAAGTTGAAATCTCCACAAGATCCAGATCTAAAGATTCAATAACGTCTGAAATGAATTTTAGCTGAATGACCAGAAAATCTGATGAAAACTGCACTAATAAACAGTGGCCTGAAATTCACTGTGGCTGAAAACAAATTTCACAGAAATAAATTAAAGGAAAATTAATAAATTAGTTTACCAGAACTTGATTAGGATTAGGATCATCTGAAGAGTTTCTTCTTTTGAAAACCATGTTATCATCTTGACTGGAGCCTTCAGTCAACTTTCTTTTTCCTTTTATTTAAAAAGACAAAATCATTTTTTTAATATTATTATTATAACCAACAACTCCATATGCTTGCTTGCATCATTTTCCTAAAGATAATATATTGTTTTGTACCACAAACAAGGGATTAATACTGTAAATTTTTTAGAATGAAATATTTTCTTCTGGTCTCTTTAGTGAATTGAATAACAACACCAGGTATAATTGACATTTTCTAACCACTGACTGATTTAAAGATGCATATTTTATCTTTGATTTAAGAGGGTTTGTTTAAAAATATGTTCTAATGCTATTCTCTCAAAACATCTTTAAAGTCTAAATCATCTAAATAGAATAATTTCATTTTAAGAAATTGCTCAATAAATTTTGGTAATGGAAACCACATTTTTGGACTGGGAATCTGATAAAAAAATAATATATATATAAAAAAAAAAAGTAAATGTGATAAAATAAGATGCGTACTAATTTAACACAGAAAACTCTACAAGTTTAAAATATACAGTTGTGCAGTAAAACATCAAAGCTGATGAAAACAACAAGGGTTGCATATAAATAAATAAAAACAATTTGAAATTTAAATTAAGAAGTGTTACAGATGTGCTATAAGTAAAAGCTTTAAAAGTTATTTCACATTAATCTTTCGCATAAATCTGTATATTAAACTGATTATCAGGCATGTACTCAAAAATATAAATTTGAATTAAAAAGGTATTTTAATTCCCCCCCCCCCCTCCTAATTTTTTTTTTTGGTCCAACTAAATATTATTATCAACCTTTGTTTTATTATTACCATTTTGTAGTGTGTTTTAATAAATTAATGGCAATGTTTTAAAATTAATTTACTATGTTAAAACAAAACAAGTCAAAAAGTCAAAAACAAAAATAGTAAATAAAATGAATTCCAACAATTTTATATTTAGGAGGTAGTTAATATGGTAAAAAAATATATTGTTAAAATGGGTATACATTTTGCATTTCATTAAAAACCTTTACTTCATGAAATGTGATATAAATTGATATACATACATCTACCTTTCATTTTTAAGCTCATTTAAGGCTGGTGCCCCAACTGCAATATCAACTAAAATAAATATGACTCCGGCATTTTTTAAAAACATATTTAGAAGGGAAATTATTTTTAAAGTTCAAGCAACAAGGCTTCAGAAGATTTTTCAACGGTATCTACTAAGTTCAAGATAGTTGCATTAGATTCTAGAAAATTTGAGATTGATTCACAGGGTTCTAGATAATTATAGAAATTTCTTAATGGTTCTTTTAGTTTCTATAGATTATGTCAAGATTGTTTCATGAATATTTAGAACATTAGGATAATCATGCGTAGCGCTTTTAGTTCTATACATCTCTGAAAATTTTACAGATTTCCTGGAAGTGAGGTTCATGAAGTAAATTTAATAAGGATTTTTAGAAATTTTGAGATGGTATCATGAGGTTCTAAGATATTGGGGAATTTCCATACAGCACTTAAGGGTCTAAAAAGTGTGACAGGTTTCTATGAGGTTATATAACTCTATTTGTTTGAAGGGGATGGCAAATAGGGATTATGAACATTTTCATTGGTCTAATATAAATCATGGGGAAAATTTTGTCACAAACTTAAAAGGTTAAAAATCAAAATGAATTTTGTTATGACTTGTTATTTTTATTTTATTAAGAGGGCTTTGTAAAATTAGCATGACAATAGATTGATATTCATCTCACAAAATGCAAATCCTGGCAAGACAAAAGATTAATTACAACACAACATTGGGACTATGGAGGAGTTTTATTTGTATTTCTTGTCTGGGACATTGATGACGTCTCTCTCTCTCTCTCTCTATGTATATATCTATATGTATATGTAAATATATGTACATAGAGATAGAGTGCCTGTTTATCAAAAGATTGACAATTACTGGTTAGGAATTATCGATATTTAGAGGCTATCAAACTTTAAAAATAAATGTTGTTATTTATGGGAAAATTAAAAAGAAATAGTTGAGATTTTAAATTTCTTTAAAAAGCAGGTTAAGAAATAAAATTGTCAAACTGATCTCAAAGGAATAAGATTAACATTCATTGCTAAAGAAAGCAAAAAGAAAATGTTTCAAAATCTAGCTCAAACTGAGACTAACCATCTGAAAAACTATGTAAATCTTAAATAAGCAGCCATTATGAGGTAAATGATGCTCTTAAATTTTGATAGAGATTTATTATCATCTTCTTATAGAGAAATACCCTTCCGTAGTTTCAATCATGAGTTAGTAAATTGATAACGCTGTTAGTCTTAGTTTGTCAGTGTAAAGAAGAAGCTGGAAGCAGGGACACCTACGTTTTTCACCTGTCATCGTATTGTCCCCATCAACCCCAGTCAGGCTGGAATCAGTCTTATGTTGTGAATCTTCATCCTTCTGCTGAGTGGCATCTCCTGAAGTTGGTCTTTCAGTCGATCCTTGAACCTGATGAGGTCCTTGCTCTGTGCCTTCAACCTGGCGTCCTCTGTTTGATCCATCTCCTTGGCGTGACCCTTGACCCTCTGGCCTTCTAGTATTCTGGTCAGTTGAAACTTGTCTGCTGAAAGACTGACCATCAGTTGGTCTACCATCACGAGTGTGCCCCACACCAGATGAGGACCCTTTCTCGACACTGGGCGCTGTACCATCTGCACTTGATCCATCCTGAGATTCTGAAAGTGTCTCAAATTTGATGTTGGAAGGAAGCCTGGAGACATTGGGACGTCCAGGAGCTTGTGGCGGGGGCCAGATGCCTGCTGGTGCTTTACTCATGTCTGAATGAAAGAAAGTTTTCTATATGATTAGAAAAGCGATATTACTAAAACAATAGGTCTCAAACTTTATTTGTTTGACACCATTATCCTCTGTGTCAACCCAGTAACAAAAAATACACATTTAAATGACACTCACTTCTTTAATAAATTCATTCATAAAATTTAAAATTCTGTGATTTAATATATCATGTTGATTACAATTTTTTAAAGACTTCTAATAAATTTTGTTTTACTTCAACCCTCTTTGGTATTGTTATGGAGATGCACAACAGGTTAAACAGAAATATCATTGGTTGCCTTTGTAACCAATAAAAACACACGCCAATTTAATTTTGTTAGTGTTCTTAAGAACGCTAAAGCTTTTATCAATCTGAAGTCACTGCCATAAGATTTAAAATATAAGATTATTTAACTTATAATAAAATTTTTAATAACAGGACTTTTTGATGTAGCAACTAGTTATAGATCTACAGGGTCACAAAAAATATTATTTTTTTTTGGCAAAGAAATAGTGGGGTGGGTGAATTCTTTTTAACCTATTTTATTTTCTAAGATATCTATCTAAATTCTGAGAAATTCAAATCTCTATTATTGGTGACTGAGCATACTATGAACGTTTGGTGAAGTTATGGATAATAAATTTTAAAAATTTATAAGGATATTTGTGACTAAAAATAACAATAACAAGATGATTGTAATAATGAAGAATAACAACAAAAAACCATGGAAATATCTGGAGGAGTAAGATATTTATTTTCAGACAAAACTTTCAGTAGCATTTGCTGGACTTCTTTTATCATTATCCAAGTCTTCTTTCTTTTTTATCCTCTTCCCTTCTTTCTTGGCCACGCTACTTTCCCAGTGATGGATTTATTTTTTATCTTTTTTCTATCTATGCTAAAGGAAAAATAAATTTGGCTTTTTTCTGGAAAAGTGTGCAGAGACATAAATTTTACCATTTAATCTATGTGAAAATGCAGTCACAAAGGGTTATTTTGGGATTGCTCATGTAGGCTGAAAATGCAACTCTTGGTCTTGTAGTAAATTGTCTGTTCTACGAGTGGTGGTGATCAAATGTATACTGTCCATTGTAATTTTCAACTTTTTTATTTTACACCTTCTTAGTCACCTGTATTGCTTAAAAATGTATTTTATCCAACAGCTTTTTTTTTTTTTTGAGGGAGTCAGAAATTCATGACGTGAAACCCTCCATTGTGAAATCAAATTAGTTTTTAAAGTTTTGACAATAATAAACATGTTCAAAATCTTTATGGATAGAGATACAATGTTATAGCAAGAAAATGATTGAAACGTTCCTTTCAACTGCCAGTCTAAGTCTTTGAATAACATATAGCAAGCCTTGAGATGTATTCTGTGTTAGTCTTCTCTTGCCTCCTCCGCCTGAGGTTACTTTACTTTTCAATACACTGAATGTCTGTTGGGAGGAGCAGTTTGTAATGTTTTGAAGACATTTTGGGCGCTCCTTTTTTATGTGCACATTGGGGCTAAATGGACTTGGGCAAAACAGAAGAGAGCAGTTTATGGCATCATCAGCAGGCAAATTAGTGCAGGTGATCATGCTGTATTCAGAGCAGTTTATGGCATCATCAGCAGGCAAATTAGTGCAGGTGATCATGCTGTATTCAGAGCAGTTTATGGCATCATCAGCAGGCAAATTAGTGCAGGTGATCATGTTGTATTCTGTTGCAAGCTCAATAAACACATCACCTCAATCATTCCAAAAATGGGCTGAAAACAATATACTTGTAGTTAGATAATTATTAAACACTTTCCCCGACAATAAACTATAACGCAGTAAATGAATGATAGGTGTAACTCTTACGTGTCATGGACATTGTTGGCAAGTGTTTCAAGTAAAATTTGTTAAAGCTGGGACTCTTATATTTTACTTTAGAATTACACTAATCACTAATGTGCGCAGCGATAAGAAAAATACGAAATCTAAAATGTACCATTTTTTAATAGCTGCAACTGTTGGACAATGTAAGTCGTCAAAATTCACTGTTGCTAAATACACTAGTGTCTGTTTTATTTTTACTACTGTTACAGTGTTTTACTATGAGCATTAGGTTATCTTTTTATAAGATTGTAAGCCTTCATTATTGGCACTCATTACTGACAATCAACTAGGCTTACATTAAATCTGAACCTAAGTGACAGCTATATCTTCAACAAACTTACCATTATTATTGGCATTGAATTTTCCTATCTTCTTCCTGCCAGTAAAGTAGTGGGCGATGAAGCGTCTTAGTACTCTTAGTGCTACTAGTAGTCTTAGTAATACTAGTAGTATTAGTATTAGTAGTAGTAGAAGTCTTAGTATAACTAGTAGTCTAAATAGAAGTAGTAGTCTGAAGTCTTAGTCTTAGTAGAACTGGTAGTCTAAATAGAACTAGTAGTCTTAGTAGAGCTAGTAGTCTAAATAGAACTAGAAGTCTTAGTGGAAGTGGTAGTCTCAGTGTGGTAGTCTCAGTGTGGTAGTCTCAGTGTGGTAGTCTTAGTGTGGTAGTCTCAGTGTGGTAGTCTCAGTGTGGTAGTCTCAGTGTGGTAGTCTCAGTGTGGTAGTCTCAGTGTGGTAGTCTCAGTGTGGTAGTCTCAGTGTGGTAGTCTTAGTGTGGTAGTCTTAGTGTGGTAGTCTGAGTGTGGTAGTCTCAGTGTGGTAGTCTCAGTGTGGCAGCAGATGACAGAGAAGTAGAATAAATCTTGTGTTTCATTTACCGTGTATTTACTGATTTAGCAATTTTTTTAGGTCCCAAATTCTTTTCTTTGCGAAAATAACATACATAAAATATTGAAATCAGAAGGATGACTCGGCATAACAAATATCAGCAACCGATAATTATGTTTACACAAGAATTAGTTATTAAAAACACAACCGATCACTACGTTTACACTGAAAGAGATTATTGAAAACACAACCAATCATTATGTGTCGACACAGTAATCAATCGAAATTATTTTATTTTATTCAAAGGTCACGGCTGGATCACGCCATACACAAAGTAGGTCAGGAAAATATAATATTTCGCTAAAAATTATCTGCCATTGAAAAGTTTGTCTGCTTTTGTTGTGAAGAAAAGCTATATTTAACTACTAGGCAACTACCAGCTTTCCAACCATACCAAAACAGGCTTGGATTGGGTGATTTAAAAAAAATCATAACAAAGGGGCAAAAGCACTACACACTTTTTGCTGATTGAGAGGGTCAGGAAAATGATATTTTATTATACTTTAATACTTATTTTTGTAAAATCAAATATATTAATTTGAAAAAGAAATGGTACATTAAATGAAACCAAATACACAATAATAAAAAAATATTCAAAATTTGAAATATTTGCCCATTTCTCACCCCTTAAAGTAAAACCCACCAATATCAACGGCAGATAAACACTTCTCTATTAAAAATTTTTTTTTAAACATAAATCATTCCTTCTCACCCTTCTTAAACTTCATTGGCTGGTTATTTTGCTCTCTGTCCAATCCACTTCTAGGTGGCCAAGATTTAATTCCCTGATTTCCTGTGTCACCACTTGCTGCTATTTCCCCTTGTTGTCCAGATCTGGCAAAACCTGATGAGTTCAAACAAAACTTATTAGTTGCCTTTCACTTCATGTGTGCCGTGCAAAAGGTACTTAACATTAAACTGTATCTCAGTGCTCCAAAGTTCAAACTAGAAAAAAAACAAAATTAATAGAATCAATTAAGATTTATTTTATAGATATTAAGAAATGCAACATTTTTAATTACTTATTAATTTTAATATATTAAATAAAAACACAGATAATGAACAATTTTATAGCAGGCTAATTTTAACGTAAGAAACTTTTGAATTAATTGTTCAAACACAAAAATGTTTAAAATGAATCCATCCTGTGCCGTCCCACCACTTTTTTTTGTACTTAAATTATGAATTATTATTCTATTTTGTATTCATGTGGGTGTTAAAAGCTTTCAAGACAGATATTCAGGAGTCTAAGTAAACCTTGTAAAATGTAACATTTTTTCG
The DNA here is from genome assembly GCA_964017045.1 of Omphiscola glabra. NCBI lineage: Eukaryota > Metazoa > Mollusca > Gastropoda > Lymnaeidae > Omphiscola > Omphiscola glabra. The sequence goes on from OZ024800.1 coordinate 22,573,109, forward strand.
GTTAATTTGGCTAAAGTTATTATATTCAAAACTCTACAGTCTGTAATGACTAACAAAGGATTACCTTGTCCATAGACCATCATCTCAGGCTCAGGTTCTGGAATGACAGGGATGACAGGAAGTGGAACCTCCCAGACTTCTTCCTCTGGTGGGAGTGTTCCTATTAGCACTTGTTGACGTCCTAGAAGACTCTCTATACTTTCCTCAGATTTCCCTTCTATAATGGGCACAGCTTGAGATAAGAAGCTCCTGTGTATATTGGAAACAAAACAACATTTTTTCAGTACAAAAACATGTTTACAAACACTTTAAGCAATACTGTTAGGCTGAAATATTTATGTTATTTCTGAGAGTTAAGCATTAAGTTACAGATGAGACATTGTAAACAAACATACACAATACCGGTACTAAATGTACCTGAGTTCTCTGAAACACTTCTCATTGCCTTCAGAGAAAAACATGGCCACCTCCTGCATCAAGTTACAGATGAGACATTGTGAACAAACATACACAATGCTGAATGTACCTGAGTTCTCTGAAACACTTCTCATTGCCTTCAGAGAAAAACTTGGCCACCTCCTGCATCAAGTTACAGATGAGACATTGTGAACAAACATACACAATGCTGAATGTACCTGAGTTCTCTGAAACACTTCTCATTGCCTTCAGAGAAAAACTTGGCCACCTCCTTGTTAATCTCCAGCTGGCTGCTGACATACTTCTCGTGAAAGTAGAAGCATTTGCCCTTCACAATACACTTCTCGTCTCTTATCTCACAGATATCTGGCCTGTCAATCAACTCGTACCTTGCCTCAAGCCTCTCAACCTGAAATTCAAACACTCAGTCTCATTAGAGGGCTAATCATGCTCCTGGTCAGTTCTGTAGACTGCTATTTGTAGCACTAAGCACCTGATAGACATTGTTTTATTTGATAAGAATATCTGCACCTTAACACAAGGCTCATTCCTGCAAGAAAAATAATTTCATGACTAATTGTAAAAAAAAATCTCCTAATGTCACTACGATGAACATTTGCATTCTTATAAAGTAATAATAGCAATGGCATTCATTGTTTATAAATGGAGTTTCTTCCTATAAAGCAGGATGGTCTGTAACTGCAGTATGAGGGGGATCCCACTGAGGAATTCTTTTATATTATAAATACTCATATCATCACGTGAATAAAATAAGGTTGCACACCACGTTGATTACAACAGAATTGCTGTGTGGTATGCTAACAAAATTGCTGTGTTGTATGCTAACAGAATTGCTGTATTGTATGCTGACAGAATTGCTGTATTGTATGCTAACAGAATTGCTGTGTGGTATGCTAACAGAATTGCTGTGTGGTATGCTAACAGAATTGCTGTGTGGTATGCTAACAGAATTGCTGTGTGGTATGCTAACAGAAGTGTTGTGTGGTTTACAAAAAGAAATAGATTTGCTGTAAATAGACCAACCTGGCTGAAGATGAGCTCCTTCAATGTAGCAGCTTTCTTTGATTTGAACTGCCGGTACACATCGGGGTAGGTGAAGTAGAGAAATCTCTGCAGCAGGCCGACAATGTTGTGCAGGTAGGTCTGACCTGTGTTGCACTGCTGAAAGCCAGGAGTGATCTCCTCCAGCTTCACGCAGTCACTCAGCGGCATGATCTCCTTGAACAAACTAAGGAAGACCTCCAGGGAGCCTTTGTCTACAACATTTTTGGCTGCTGGAAGAGTGAGCAGATTTTGTTGACATTACACAATTAAAAAGGGGGAGACAACACGTCCCATAAAATAAACAGATTTTCAAAGCACCAGTATTTATATTAAAAAAAATAATAAATTATTTGACGATTTTATTTAAAGCGGTGTGACCGAAAAATAGAAATCCTTTTTCTTTACAGTTCTAGTTGAAATATCAATAAGTTTTGTTCTGCTACACAAATATAATGGTACTTCCACTGAATAGTTATCAGGCGGTTACAATAGCAAGGTAATAATATACCCCCATAGTGCTATGAATGACAGAAAATTTGTACCTTGTTTTAACTTTCCCCATTTAATACGTCATTTACAAAATCTGAGTTATTCACCAACTTAACATAATGTCAGTAGAGCAGAGGAACAACTTTGCACTTGGAAAGTAAACCTTTGATATATATTTTTTGCTTATGGACATGCAATCTTAATCAAAACAGAATGAGAAATACAAAAATAAAATATAATAAAATTCACACCAGAAGTCCTAGTGTTTGTGTCCCATGATTGTCCAGCCCCCTTGACCTCAAGCTGTAGGAAGTGTACACCAGGCTTCTTGATGAACATTTCCTCCAGCTCAGCAGAGTCAGCAATCATTGGTAAGTCTGTTAGGCTGACCCACTGGTCTAGTTTAGTTGGGAAGACTTTGGCCTTGGTCAGTAGCTCTACCACCTTAGGCAAATACATTCCAGCTTTCATGGCACCAAGGGTCTGCACCTCTGTAAGGAGAGTTACAAATTAAAATCAGTTGTGCTCAGATATAAAATAACTTCTGTATCACACTTGAGGTTAACAGTTTGGACACACAGGAACCAGCAGTATTGGAGAAATTAAAAACCATTATTTATTGTTGGAAAAAAGTTTGACATTAATTGTTTCTAATTCATTTAATCAACCATTCAGCTAGTTGATATTACTTCCATGACTTTCCTTAATCCCCACATTACAACCGCGCTGGGTGATATTCTATGGTGGCTTCTACTTGTTAGTCAGGAAAACCACAATCAGGAGTCAAAAAGAAAGCCACAGACTAATCAAAGCTCTACAACCAAGTTAGCAGGACAGCAGTGGTCTTTTTATTTTAAGCCAAACTGGGGCTTTATTTAGAACAAGAATATGCTAATGGAGTGCACAGAAACATTTATCATTGCATGACTGATGAACAAGTCCAGAACTTACATATTCCAGGATTTATTAAGATGTATGTGTACATTTTAGATTGATAGATATGTTGTAACATACAAATTCTATAAACTGATAATATGTCATAAAATACAACTGTTGGAAAACACTGAATTTCGTTTTAACCCTTTCATTACTGCTGTTTTTTTTTTGTTTTGTGTGCATCGATTTTTGCTGACTCAGCAATCAAAAAACAAAAAGATGAAACTTCTGGTATTTTTTCATTCTCTATCCCATTCGCTTATTAACTTCTCTTTAAATTAACGAATAAAGAAATATATAGCATTGAAATATGAAGTCGACGTGACGTCCTTGTTATTTCAAAAAAGTTCTTTGCCTCTTTTTTATGATGACAATGTGACGTCCTTGGTAAATGAAAGTGGGTGATCGTGATGTCGTGTCAAGGTCAACGAAAAGGTTAAGACTCAAAACTCGATTACCTGCTGTTTTGGACGACGCCATGCTCAGGTCTGATCCAATTCTTGAGAACAGAAACAGTGTGTCTGCAAGAACTTCATCCTCAGAGAGACTTTTAACGCTCGCTAAGTGCTTCAGCAGTTCAGCTAGCTGCAGTGTGTTGGGCTCTTGTTCAACTCTAGCAGTACGGAAAAACATCTCTTCCAATTGTTGGTAAAGTCCTTGTAGCTGTGTGAAACAAAAAAAAATTGTTTTCTTTTCATTAATTATAAACAGGTTTAACACATTTCTCTAAAAAAAAAATATTTTAAGTTTTCAACCATGTACATTTACTAAAAAAATAAACAGGTGGTTTAAAAATTGCATATACTTTCTCATTTTTTTTTTTTTTTTTACAGCTTGTATCTGAAGCATATTTTTATCAAAATAATGTATGCAGTGCCTTTAAATTTTAAACTATATCCTTTTTTTATGATGTACTTGTATTCATTATGATTATATAGATATATTTTTTTTGTTTCTAAAAATATGTAAGTATTTTTTTTTTTTTCAATATTAGCCACACAATATCCTCTCCCCACGTATTCCAAAGATGCTATTGTATGGAGAGTTGGCAGAAGGGACAAGACTTATTGGACAGCCAGGCCTGAGATTTATGGACATTTGCAAAAGGAGCATGAAGGAAGCCAACATTGAAGTCAACAAATGGGAGATCATTGCCGAACAACATTCCAGCTGGCAAACAGCAGTGTACGAAGGAGTCAAAAATGCAGAAGATGTGCGAAGCGAACCCCTTGCAACAAAAAGAACAGCATGGAAGGCCAAAATTAACCAGGAATCAATATTCTCCTGCGAGAAATGCAGTCGAGATTGTCACTCCAGGATTGGCCTAGTGAGCCACTGGTCGAAGTGTAGAAATACAATATAGCTACTCCTTCGTCTCTCGAAGACCAAAGGATGCCATACATCCTCTCCCCTCCAGCCAATTTTCTTGCTTGGGTTATGTTAACACCATGACTCACAATTTTAAATTTGCTCAATGGAGATTTATAGAGCTCCAGAGACTCCTGGTATTTAGTGAAGAGTCCTGTCGGGTCAGACCACCAGACTTCTTCTCTCTTCATCATCTTGCCAGCAGAAAACTTGGACTTCTGGTCGGACACAGGAACAAATATGACTGGATGATTGTGGAACAGATCCTGGGCATCTTTGTTGCTCAGTTCCTCACTGAGGTAGCCGTAAAGCTGAGGAGAGAGCTCATTATTGGTTGGGTGGAAAAGAAAGCCGTAATAAACTTAACAACATGTTTTACAAATTAAAATTATGTATATGTAATAAATAGAAACTTATTTTTGTAACAGAAAACAAAAAAACTATAAAAAAAACACAAATTAAATTGTATGCAAGCAAAACCAGCATAATGTTTTAAAATAATTAATGAAACAACATGTCATTAAATTCATTTACTACACATTAATAAGAGCCATACTCGGGGCCGGCCCTAACAATTGCGAGGCCCTATGCGAAAAAGATTGCGGGGGGCCCAGTCTGGGTAAGGATAAGGATAATAAGTGAAAATTAAGATTTTGTATTAGAAAATAAAGCGCGGGGCCCACTGCGGCCGCATAGGTTGCAGTGGCCTAAGGCCGGCCCTGGCCATACTGACCCAATGAACTACAGCACTACTCCTTTAAATAGATGATGGTACATAATATAGGTGCACATTCAAAGTGCAAAGTCAAACATCCAAATAGATTCGGTGAACAGTTAGCTGTACCTCAAACACATGCCAACTGGTGGTGCAAAATATCTTGGGCACATCTGGCAAATCCTCATCTCTCTCACACCAGGAGATGAGGGCACTTTTAACTTTCTCCAAGGTCAATTTAGATTTTATCTGTTGAAAGCGATGGATGTAAATTGTTTTTTTACTTATAAACAGTTTCTGAATTTATATTTTAAAGATAGAACAGGTTAAAAGTGATGCTAATTGGTATTAATGGAACACATTATTTAGATAATATTAACTGAATTAATATTAGTATCATCTGTATTAACAGACACTCTCTAACCTGAAGAAATGAAACAAAAGTGCTGGACTTCACAATCGGCACATCCAGATATTTGACGGTATAGGCCAGGAGGCGTTTTATTTGATCATCCTTGACATACAGCTCTGCAGGAAGTTGCAGTGTATGAGAATCATGTGTCTCCACCCTTTTGCCATCATCAAAGACTTCAATTGACAATGAGTATGTGGGCACCCAGATGAGTGATTTCAGATTGATGGCAAATGAAGTCTGATTAAAAAAAGGACAAACAATTTTTAATTTTTTAAATTCACTTCTAACTTATTTAGAGGATTATTTCTTCAGTTCATATGTAATCATTTTGTTAATGAACAATACTTTTATGTTCCAACAAGTCTTCTCATGTTAAACACTTTTATTTCACATTTAAAGTAAATCAATTTATTCAATCAAATAACAGTTTGTCTCAGCCAGAATAGTTTTTTCCTGTCAACATATTTTCTGTGTTAATGCTAAATGAACTCCATTGCTCTTAATTTTATGAATCATATTTCCCTAACCATATAAAAAAGAAGGTCTGATACGTTAAAATTAAAATAGTTGATTCAACTACAGTTTCAAAGCAAGTTATAATAGCAAAAACAAATCCATCATAATTTGGCTCATAATGAAAATATAACATGAATCTTTCAGGTCAGTGAAATTAAAAGGTGTTAAAATTCAAATGTCTAAATGCAATATGGTATCATTACATTATTTGCCACTTGTTAAATCCATTTAATCTGAGATTACTCTCTACAAAATTTTGTTTACCAATAAGTTTACCATAAGCATGGGTTCAATGCTTACCTGTATGCTATCCTTGAGCACATGACCTGCCCCAGACTTTAACTGTGTACTCTCATATCTCTTGTAAATGCCATCCCACTCGGCTGCCAATCTTTCAAACAGCTGCACCATCTGCTGGTAAAGACCATCTGGTTTCTGATTGGCTGTCACTAGTTTGAGGAACTCATCACACTGAAAGTCTGTCACAGCATATCCATCGGGAGAGTCGGGCCAGATTTCTTTAAATGCAGACCATGGTGTCTGATGCTGATTGTTTGGAGGAAAAAAAATCAATTTACTTTCACTTCTTTTTAAAAAAATTAAAGAATTATGAGGAAAAATAGCTTTTAGAACAAAATAGTCTTCTACTTTAAGTATAATTTTATAATATGTAACTTGGATAAGAAAAAGCATTCTTTTTTCTATAAACTTATTTATTTACTGGAAAAACATTAAACACATTTCTTGTAGCAACAATTTTTTGAAGTGTAAAGTAGAGCTCAATAAGAAGAAAAAAATCATTTCTTATAATTCCTCTGAGAAATCTCTTTGATTCACATTACAAAGACTAAATGTTGCTGACTGTCTACATTCTACACTGATTAAATATTAATACAAAGCCTATTAATTTAATTTATCATACAATGTTACTCTTGTCGAAAGTAAGCTCCACTTTTTGGACACTCAGAAAATCGGTCACGCCCAAGGAGCCAAGGAAAGTGTGCCATGACTGTACATCATGCTGGGTGGCAGGGATGGGGAGGTAGGCGGAGTCAACTAAAGTCCAATTCATGCCTGGAAATATTGGAGGATCAAAATACATAAGTACTTCAGTTGTCACAGCCCTTTAAAAAAAGCCATGAAATAATAAGATTGCCTCTTGAATGAAATGATTGACATATCATGTGACTGTAAAAGTAGATTGAACTAAAAATGATTTCAGAAATGATGGAATAAGACAAATTTACGTACCCTTTTAGAACTTTGACAGAAACTACAGGTTCTCCTTACTTAATGATATACTTGTCAAATGACCATTTTTATTTGCAATCAGAATTGGGAGTCCTTATTTTCGTGCCCATTTAAAAAAACTCCTTTTTTAAAATCATAATCTCAATTACTTTTTTAAAACTTTTTCTTGATTCAACATGAAAAAACAATTAAGGCCCTTTCGTAAAAACCATTTCTCTTAATGACCTAGTTGTAGGAACAGTTAAGGAGTAACTGTGAAAGCAAAAAGGTGGATACATACTATATTGCTAGCAAGGGTTGTCAATTTGGCAACATAAGAAAGCTTTGTGCAAGTCTGGGAAAATAGACATCCTGGGCCACATACCTTTTGTAAGAGTAGACACATGTCTGAATGGTCATTCAGTGGCAGTGCCATACAACCCCAAGCATGGCCACACAGTGGTGCCTCATCTTTTCACTTATAATGTGTAAGTTGTGTCTCTGTGAATTCCCGACAGAACACAAACAACACGCAACATCTCGTTAAACATTTTCACATCACAAACAATTTCCTTTGACCACCTGTATCTCAAATCCAGGCATATCCCATGACCCAAAATGTAATTTCATCCACCCCACCCAATCTCTGGAACATATCTATCAGAAAATTTTTTATAACATCCTTCATACTTAGACATCTCACCACTTAAAACAAACAACCTCGCATTACTAAAAATAGGATATGGGCACGAGTCTAATTAAATCAATCCATCTTTATTACCTGGGAAAGTGGTATTCAAATCTATTCTGTTTCCATAAGCTGTTGAAAAATGCACAGCATCTTCGGAAGGTGACTTGATACCATGGTTGGTGGCAAGTCTCACAACTGAACAAAGTTCTGCCATATCCACTAGGGATGGATTCCTCTCCATCTCCATCTTGATGTAGACTAAATAACTCACCAGGATATTTCTGTGTTTATCCTGCCATAAGATACAGATGTATTTAGAAATTAAATTCTTTAAAAGATAATACAAATTTTAAAAAATGAATGCTTTAGACCCGGGGTGGCAAATCCGGGGCCCGCAGGCCACATGTGGCCCGACAAGATAAATTTAGCAACCAGTCGTATGCCAGATGCATACAAAAATTCTTTTTATAAAAGCACTATTGAAATTAATATATTATAAAAATTATATTTTCAAGACAGTTATACCTTAATTAAATGTATACTATTTATCTATGTGGGAATGTAAATTTTATTTTAGAATTATCTGCATTAAGAATAAATAAATAACTATATACATCGTAATTTGATTATATTTTTTTATTAAAAATGCACAACATGTTATGAAGGTGACTTGATACCATGGCAAGTCTCATAACTGAACAAATTTCATGACATGCAACGCTAGTAGAGTTTTCTCAAGATCAAAATGCTAAGTGAAGCCTTTTGGGTTGGCCACCCCTGCTTTAAAAAAGTTGGATTCAGTTGATGTAAAATAATTATTCATGCATGCAACATTACAGCAAAATGATGCTTACAGCATTTAAAATTTAAAGTGTTAAAATAAATTTTCTCAGCTTTTCATTTAAAAAAAATTATTTCTCTTTTACGAGCTACAATTTCAGTGTCTCGTTTATTAATGACTTCACCTGCCAGAGATCAGATCTGAGGACTGGCATTATATGGCTGTGGATGAGGTCATGGGCTGTCAGCTGCTTGACCCCCATTTTGATAAGAAGTTTGATCACTTGAGAGTTGACCTCATCGTCGCTTGTGCTGGTCAGTTCAGAGTGGACCAGTTTTAAGTCTTTCTTCAGCTCCAACAGTGGATCTGTACAAGAGAAGAATGTCATTTTTTTTTGGGGGGGTTCCTTTTAAAATTTATAAATTATTTTGATTTTTTGCAATACAAAGCATATGATTTGTTGCAATACAAAGCATATGATTTGTTGCAATTTAAAGCGTATGATTTGTTAAAATTTAAAGCGTATGATTTGTTGCAATTGAAAGCGTATGATGTCTCTGAGATATAGCTGCTTAGTAAGCAAAATTTACAATGTAAATACATCACAAAGATAAACAGATTAGGAATTTCCTTGTATCTAAACTGCTACCTTTAAATACAGTACTCCCTCAAATTGATATTAGAAGGCTTTAAGAGTTAAATTTTTACCCATGAACAATCCAACTGAATGTATAACAAAAGAAACAATAGGCTATCCAGGAATCCAATCAAGTCTCAAGGGAAGATCACTTTGAGTGACATACCTTTCATGTTTCCTTGCTTTTTTTGTTTCTCAGTGACAGACTTCCCATGGCCATCTGTCAACAAAAACACTGTAACATCCGAGAGGGACACAAGGTTTCCAGATGACAAGGGAATGATTCTGAGGGAAGGAATTTTGTTGGTTAGAGTGATACAAATTGAAATGTAAAAAAAATTTTTTTTAAATATTGAATATCTTTCATATTTTTTTATAAAAGCATACATTTAAATCATTTTAACCACCTAGTTATGTTTATCATTGCCACTTAGTGCTTTACTACTTAAGCAGAGATGATACATCTCAACAAATTTTCTTATCAAACTTTTTCATTTGATTTGTTTCTTAGTCTGTTCAGTGTTTCAGATTAGAGTTTTGTTGATGGAATAATCATGACATTGATCTGGCTGTGGGATATAAACTGCCATGTGAATGACCTTTGAAATCTAATTTCTAAAAAAAAAAAAAAAAAAAAAAAAAAGTACAAGAGTGATGACCTGATGGCACTTAATAGAAAAGTGGAACTTAATTTAAAAAATAATATATATATAAAAAAAATATATATATATAATGTAATGAAATTAGTGATGACATTTCATTTTCAAGTAAATTGAAAAAACCTCTAGTCATTACAAAAAATAGTGATAGTGTTTCATTTCCAAGTCAAGTTTTGCCATCAAATGTCAGTTCTACATTTCTTTTTTCTTGGACCAGTATTTCACATGTTGTGAACTAGTTTCTTTTGACAGTTACATCAAAGATTACATCAGAATAGCTCAGCACTTGTATGACTAAATACCTCATTTTATTGAGTGCCTCCAAAATGTGGGTGTTTTCCTGAAAGTCATCCAAACTGCGGTAAACACATGCCAGCCATTTGGCTATCTGAGTCACATGATCTAAACAAAAATGCAAACATGAGGAGAGATCAATGTAGTGGAAAAAAACATTTAAGATTGAATAAATTTGGAAAAAAATGTTTCAGATTTATACTTTACAGGCATTCCTCTTTTACAAGCTACTTGTAAACTGACCCGCTCCTCATTACTGGAAGCCCTCATTTTGCTATGTTTTTTGATGAATGAACTTACACTTATTTGGTACATTATTTTTTTATAACTTATCCTGTTTTTGTTTTTTTATTGCATCTTGTGTCATATGCAAGAGATGCACATTGTGAAAAATTCATCAAGTTGGAATTTCAGATTAGACCTTTTCTGTATTCAGAATAAATATAAACTAAAGCTCTTTACTTATGGAGAATCCCCTTTCGACCTACAAGCAGGAGCGGTGTCTTTATTGATAAAATAGATTTCTAAGCTAGCAATTCATTTTCATAGTAATTAGAAATTTAGTTCATTGTATATATTTCCAAAATATTTATTAAATTAATTTTTTTTTGTGCATTGTCTCCTGGGATGTGGGAAAATTTCAGGGAATAAAAAGTGCTACATCAGCAGAAGCATTCCCCATATTCACCACTTCATCTTTGAATTTAATTATTACCAGCACTGTCATTGCTCCAGTTTTGACCAATGGATCTACCAATGTGGAGGAGGTGCTCAGTTGTCACAGACTCTATGCCAAGGGCTTGTGTCAGTGGTTCATTTAACACAGCTGCCACATCTGGGTGAAGGTAGTGCAGGTCAAGGTGACGCTGCAGCAGTTCAGGAGACACTATCTCAAGCACCAGGGCATCATGGGTAACAACAGTTTTAGATGGCATTTTCCACTGTATACCTGGAATAAAGGTAGGTCATACCACATGTCATTTATGATCTTTGTAAGAATTTAAAGTGTGACCCTTTGATAGTGGCAGAAAAATAGGTATTAATTTTTTTAACATTAAATTAATTTTAAAATAGAAAAAACGTATAATATATTCTTTTAAAAATAAAAAAAATAACTTCCAATAAATGATAGCAGGACGTAATGACCCATGAAACAACAACTAATTTTGTCTCCTAGACAGTGAAATCTTCTTTTAAACACTCACTATTTTTGTCACTGGTAAGTACTGGAATACACTCTTTAGCCTTGAGTTGGGCCAATATATGGGAGGCGACTGGTTTGAAAAAACCCATGACCTCCCCTTCCAGGGGAATGAATTGAAGGTATAGGATTAGTGCTTCAATGGGTGTCAGGTCCTCTCTGGCCTAGACAGTCACAAAGAGTCAAAATTTAAATTTTGTAGTTGCATTTAACTACATATAGAACTATGAGTAGTTAATATAGAAATAGTAGAAGTTACATCAAAACACTTTCCCAGGTTATATACATTCCCTTCCTAATGCACCTCACAATTAAAATTAAGGATTATGCATTAGAGAATGCTCCTGGTGATCAAGTGTGAATGGAGATTTTAATTAATTATGCAAATTTTAAACAAATAAAATAAAGAAAATTAAAAACAAAACAAAAAACAAACACATTTGAGGGTTGCTTTTTTTTTGGGGGCTATAATAAAATATTTCAGTGTTTATATTTCAGAAATCCCATTTTTTAGCGTTGAAATATTAATATTTTTATAAAAAGTTCATAATTCAGCAAATTTTTCAAGAAATTAAAAAAAACACCAAAAGGCCATGAAAAAGTCGTTCAATATAAAGATAAATAGATAAAATTCTTTACTGTATAAGAGAGAGAAATATTAGCCTCTATGTACCTTAAAAGCCTCCAAAGCCTCGATGAACAAGACATGTATTTCATTCCTCAACCACTGATTCCAGGAACTGTCTCTATCTACATCTTCTCTGCTTGATGGCACATCAAAGTCACCTGACAGAATTATAATAAGCTGATGCAATCATTAAAAAAAAAGAGAATTATGTGATCAAAGACACCTGATAAAATCGTTTTAACATGCTGATACAATCATTTTTAACATGCTGATACAATCATTTTTAACATGTGAATCATGCACTTTTATACCTTCCCCAACTTATTAAAATAAGTAGAGATAAATAAATTCATTAAGATACTTAAAGGCATAAATTAGCATTAAAGATTTTTATTGAGGCCCTTTAATAAATTCATTTAGATACTTAAAGGCATAAATTAGCATTAAAGATTTTTATTGAGGCCCTTTAATAAATTCATTTAGATACTTAAAGGCATAAATTAGCATTAAAGATTTTTACTGAGGCCCTTTAATAAATTCATTAAGATACTTAGACATAAACTAGCATTAAAGATGTTTACTGAGAGGCCCTTCCAGGTATTTCACACTGTCAAAATCAGTAAACGACTATAATAAATTATGTTATTTTGATATAAGAGTTCTTTAATTTATATTTTTGATCTAAATGAATTGACCAGGAAGGTGTCACTTACCTTGCACTATAAATCTGAACCCATAGGACCTTAAAGGTAAAAATGCAAAAACAGGTAGTTTTTCTGGTTTGACCTATTCAGGAGAGACACAGTTCATTACAATTATTTTATTTGTTTATATTTATATCAATATAAATAACATGACAGGCAATGAGCTAATCCCAGTTTAAATCTGCCATACATGCTCAATTATAAAGCAAAAACAATTCCACGGTTCTCAAAATATCTTCCTTCCTTGATATATTTAAATGATTAGACACAATATTTTACAGCTAAAATTAAAAAAAAATATAGAAAGGATTTAAGATAGGATAAATATCATCAGCATAGAAGGTGTACCAACTTGGGAATGAATAGTGAGCATCTTATCCTTCAAGGGGAAAGCCAATGCTATCTCTGTGGATTCCACTTCAACTCCTGATTTTGCCTGAAAACACATTTGTAATCATTTAGACGTTAAAACACAGTGTATGGAACATTGTTCAGTAATAAAATACATGGCACAACTGAATAAACCCTATAAACTTATTCACCATTTAGACGACAAATACGGTGCAAAAAAAAAAAAATTAAAAAATACTTTAACAGAATATTTACCAAAAGGAGACACTTCATATTTAATTCACCTGAAGAGACACATTAGATGCATCTAGAATTTTTCTCAGCACCAACCATCTGTCTGTGCCATGACTGTGTGTGATCTGAATTTCTCCATTAGGAAAGTCCTGCCTTTTCATGAAGATTTCAGCGCCCTCAACCTGAAAGTTATCATTTTTCATTCTTCAATGGTATTGGTTGGTATCTCAACCATTGTTAGTCCTTAAAAATATATGTTTAACTTTTCTACCCTAATCTACACAACAAAAAAACATTTTTTGGGGTTTAAAATACTGCAAATAATTCTAGCTATCAAGTGAAAAGGAAGAGCATTTTAAAAATTCTATTGGAAAAAAATAATTGTTTTTAAAAAGTCAATGCAACTTTGTCAGTCTATGTTTGCTCACCTTGTTGTCAATAGAAATCTCTTTCAGCCTATGTAAAAATAACAAAAGTGAAGGCTGGATGTCATTGAAGCGAGCTGCATGGGTTTGAACCTGTTGTTTGATGTCTTCAGTCCAGGGTAATGCAATTTTCGTTTGCCAGCTGGGGTGAGTGTAAAAGAAAGTTTATTATGGAACCTGCTTATCTACCCATCAAGCATTATCTCAGAATCCCCATCAATTTACAACAGAACTAACCTTGCAACTTTTGAAAGCAAACAAAGGCAAAAAAATAAGGAAAATTATTGTTGGGAAAATCTACTGCAGCGCACAATAAGCTCTGTGTTTCATGTCAAGTATTAAATACATGGCAGTATCCTAGCACTGAGACACAAGTGAATATCCCATAACATTTAATATACAAATATTACAAATCTTTCAAACACAAACTAGAAAATTATCAAAACAGACAAGATTTTGAAAGAGAAACAAACCTTGAATTTTATTAAATGAAACATATTGGAAATGCTCTTAACGATGTATGTATAATTTGTCTACAAGAAGACAAATTTATGAGAGAAAAACTGTTTTTAAAAAAATAATTTTATACTGTACTTGGCATTAATTTTAATAACATAAAAACAACCAGGACTTTACCTGTCATCATGTTCAGTTTCTTCTGACCAGTGAGGAAGGATGTATCCCATTGGTCCACTGTTGACATCAAAGTAAATGTGAAATCCATTTGAATGCACCTCTGGGCACCCTGTGACTCGAAAGACTGACTTGAAACCAATGCCCTTCTGACCTGATGTTGGAAATAGTTAAATTAAACACATGGAATTTTATTTTGGTGAGAAAACCGGGAACAGGTGATCAGGGCTTTAAATGTCCTTAAATCATTTTTATTTTTTTTTTTAAAATGTATGTCTAGGTTGATGTAAGGGAATCTAAAAGAAAACACTGAAAAAACTATTTAAAATAACAACCCTAACACAACTGTTGGGTGACTGAATGGTACCCAGTTTGTTCTCCTTAAAAAAAAAAATTAAGCATGCCCTGTGCTTTCCCAACTTCAGTTAAATTTTATACAAATTTAACTTACCAATATAGCCATAATTATGCTTGGACTTTGTACTCTTGCCAACATCACAAATGGCTCTGATATTTTTCTCTTCAAATCCTAACTCATTGTTCAGAACTGTCACACCTGTAAGAATACGGAGAGAGATTTTGAGAAATATAAAAAAGGTGCAATCTTAAGTTTAGACATTTTAACAAAATATTCCCATTAATGTAATTAAACAAGTTTGTACTGTTTGAAAATAAAAATCCAAAATCTATTAAACATTCTTCTTCTTCTATATCTTAAAGGGATTCACAATGTTTCTGTGCCTGGTATTGAAGAGGATATTTCACTGGTTGCAAGGGCTACTCAGCGAGGGTATCAAGTAATGGGGGTTGGAAGACCTGAGGTAATAGAAGCAAATGTGTCAAGTGTTGTCGCCTCAACTGTTCCTTTTGGAAGATTGTTCCAGTCCCTGATTGTCTTTGGCAGGAATGTAGTGATATTTGAAATTGTAAACACTTTTTGGAATATTGAAATCCTCACCTGTATGATCAATAACAAACTTGACCGAAGGCAAGATGTCCTCTGCATAGCTGTTGTCATCAGCATTTTGTATAAGTTCCAGCACAAAATGTGTCTCCTTGCTGTACAAGTCTTTAGATAACCTCTGAAGGCTGCGACCTTGGCGCTCTTGTTGTTTCTGGAATTGATCCCATAAGTTAAATTTAATATCTCAATGCACAATGAAATAGACAATAATGCACAATAATATTATGTGATTTGTATAAGGAGGTGTAGAAAATGTAAGACAACTGCACCATAGATTCTCCAGTAAATTAGGGACCTTCTTTGAGTCTTTAGTGAATCCCAGCATAAAATCCGAAAGCTTTAACATGAATTCCACATGTTACTCAAATCTTGTACTTGATACATCAAACATCAGCTTACATGATAAATACGAGTAGTATAAAAATGTGTTAATGCATTAATGGCAAATAAATGTCCCTCACAAGCATAAGTTTGCGACCGGTCTCATCGAGGTGAATGCCTACGCCAAATTCCTCTCTCCTGATGTCCTCAACAATCAGTCGGCACTTTTCCTCCATGGTCAGTTCCTTTGCACTTTCAACATCATCCACCATTTCCACTGTTGTCTCCTCATCAGTATCTTGATACCCTTCTCCATGTTCAGTTTCTTTAGTATCTGTGGACAATTCTCCATGTTCAGGGTCTTTGGTATCTGTAGTCCCTTCAGCTTGTTCAGGATCATTTTTAACATCTTCTTGTGCACTTATCTCAAGTTCCATGGCCTGCTCTGACTTATTGACTCCAGATTCTTTCAAACCACCATTTGATATCAGCTCTTCACTTTCACTTGCCTCCTTTTTCTTATCCACTGTAAAGGAATATTATAAGAAGGAATGTAAGTTTTTAAAGAAGCAAAACATTTTTTTCTCTACTTCTATGACTTGAAACTTACATAAACATTCATTAATTAATCAAAAGTTACACTTTGAACATTTAGAAAATGTTAACTTGCCGTCATCAAGATGTTTGCCGACATCTTCTTCCCAATTTTTTTTTTTTTTTTTTTGCAAACACAACTAGCTGAGGTATTTATTATTTAAAGAGTTAATTAAGCATTTAAACTACATGCAGAATTCTTAAGGCAATATGGAGACACATCATGGTCCTGCTATACATGGAGCCAATGTTTTAGTATATTTGAGTTTCAAGTGAGGAGTATCCATACCTCAAATGAATAATAACAATTTAACAGCTGCTGGCACCAGAGACATGGCTGCTGGCACCAGAGACATAGCTGCTGGCACCAGAGTTTCACCTTTTAATCTCTGCCTGCATCAGAGACTTATTCTATCAAGACACTGTTTAACTATCATTGCATGTAATAGTACACAATACATCAAGAACCGCCCAGCATAGATCATTTGTGGTGCGCCGGCGCGCAACCATCTCATAAGATTTTGTTTGTGTGACGTAAAATAATGATGTCAGCTTATGGGACCTAAAATTTCGTTTCTGCTATTAATGTCCATGCGGGACTCTGAAATAAGCACAATTTCCAATTAATTAATTAATAAATGACACTTCGAATACTTAGATAATGTTAACTTGCCATCATCTAAATGTTTACCGATGTCTTCTTCCAAAATGTTGCTGGCCTCTTGTGATTCTTTGAGGTCAACGAGTTCATCCATGTCTCGCCTCAGTTTATTCTTACTTTCCAAACTGTCAGCCGCATTTCCTGTGTCCACTTGAGGGTCTTTATTTGGGCTCTCGTCATCTCCAGACAGGATATCATCAATCTCATCTGAATCTGATTCTTCACCATTTGATTCTTCTTCCTCCAACTTCATAAAAGCAAAAGTTGGAAAAAAAAATATATTTTACATTTATTATAATCTCTGCATTCCATAAGAAGAAGGGAAAAAATCAGAGACTATGCTTTTTGAATTACAGTTCTTACACATTTATTGACAGTAGCCCCAGTAGCGTGGGTTAGTACCACCAGGACAGACCAATATTTTTGGAAACTACACATTCCCCACCCCTCCCCAAAATTGCGCAGTTGGCCAAATTCGCCGTCCCTCACTAGGGTGGACCAACCCCCATCTTCCTAAACCACTGTTGGCAGACTACAGCAAATCTATCAAAACAAGTCAACTCTTGCCTCTTCATCCTCTGCTGTGTCTTCAGGCTGTCCCAGCAGCTCATCTGGTTTGTTCTCTACAACACAATGTGGAGGAAACTCAAATCTTTTTTGCAGTGACGTTGTCCATTCTGTCAAGCCAAGCAGGCAGCCCAGCAGTTCAAGCCGACGCTGTTGCCAGGGAGTTCTGCAGGCTTGAATGATGAGGTTCTTGGACTTGGCTGAGCCAACAACTTGACTCAGTGGTTCCAGGAGAACCTGAAGGTATAACAATTATTTATTACAAATTTAATTGCATCAATGAATAGGGATTTAATAAGATAAAAAAAAAACACTTTTGTTGATCCAAATAAATGGAAATTTAAAAAAACATTTTATCGTACATATTTTTTAAATATTATTTAAAATCCTTGTTTTGAGTTTTTTGTTGTTCTTTAAAATTGGTCTCTGGCAAAACATTTTTCAAATAATTGAATTATTATTTGATCATATTCATTGATTGATTTTTGACTTCTTAAGGGCAGACCCTTTCAACTGGACACCTTGAGACTTTGGTGATGTCAGTTTGTTGTGAGAACGTTGATGCTGAAGATCTCTTCAATTGTGTCATTTGGGCATGTACAAGTTGAGAGCCCTCTTGTTACAATTGTAGGACAGAAATATGAAAACCCCTTGAAATCCATCCAGGAATGTGGAAATGAACCTTAACATGTCTGTTGTGAACTGGATTTGCTATGAATGTGTGGTAGGGCGTGTTGTCGATCATGTGAGTGTTTTGTGACTTGTTGATCATGTGGTCAGAGGTGAAGTTGGTTGGTGTTGAGGTTTAGTGTATGCTGCTAGGTTGGTGTGGACAGATATAAAAGACAGTGTGTGAAATGATCGGAGGGGATAAGAGTTGTGAGCTGTTAGTTGAGAATTAGTAGAGCCAGGAGTTAGTCGAGAGAGGAGCCAAGAGATCGTTAGTTGAGTAGAGAAGCAAGTTAGTGTAGTCGAGAGTAGCGTCAAAAGTAGTTAGAGAGAAGAGAGTTGAGATTTATTATTATCTCCATTGATCGTTGTCGTTGTGACTTGACATTGGCTGCGATTAGATCATGTACATAAAGTACGATTATTGTGATCTTCATTGGACGCTGTTGTTTTGATCTTTATTGGACCTGGTGTGACAGGAAACATTCTTTGGCATTAGAGAAGACAACGAACGAAGGCTGTCACACATTGTGACCCTAGACTAACGAAAGTAGACCGCAACAATGTCAACTTTGACTGCCTCTGCAATGATGGTTGTTGCCCAAGTTTTTGGAGAAATTACAATCTGGCTCACCTGATTAGCAATAGCTGCACAAATTCTCAGGGGCAATCTCAGTAAAAAGTCTGTAACAAACTGAACTGCTAGGTCCAAGGTGTCTCTAAATGGTGGGCCTCCTGAAAAGTAAATTTCAGACTGATGTTTGTGACTTCACTGAAAGTTATTTGCGCCCGTTCATAGCTTCATTTTAGACAAGCATGCAGTTGTCACAACATGACGCCGTAAATTAAATTTTATTAAAAATTCAATTTCATATAAAAATTTAACTTGCAAAAAATAGTGCTGAAATTTTGGTGTATATATTTGGACTTCGATAATGACTGAAATAAATCTTTTTAAAAAAAATATTCTTATGGTTAATCCAGAAACAGATATAGACCAAGCAATATGTTAAAGATGTTGCAAATAAAAGTTAATACCCATTATGACATATTTTAGTTGTATTTTTTAATAAAGTAAATAAGTTAAGAAGTTTGTTTCAAATCTCTGATTCTGAAAGGAAATCATGTTTCCAATTTCTTTTCCTCAAAGACTCAGGTGAAATAATCAAATCCTGACAAATCGGATTCTGAAGAAAGTGATATGTCCTGTCTGGAGCTAAATAGTCTAGATAAAACCCCATATCAAAACAACTTTAAAAAAAAATTCAATTGATCAAATTACCCTGGGGCAACACATGAATCAGAGCAAGATGCAAAACAATAAATTGATTTACTTACCTGGAGTGGAGTGAGCAGAGCTCAGTGCGTGCAAGGAGATAAGTTTAGACTTGACGTGATTGGACAGCAGGGCCAAGGGTGTACTCTCTAGCCCCTTGTTGGCAACAATTATTGACACCAGATGTCCGGCTGAAGCCGAGGGATCTCCTGCCTCAAGGGCCCTGCGAAAATGTTCATTTGTACTGCTGGAGCATATCTTGAGGAACTTTCCTGTTTCCACTTCCAAGGCTTTGAAATCTGATGTTGCAGTCTTGCGGCCACCTACAATGTATCAGCAATTCAAACATGTATTACACAAACTCTTGGGGCCACCTACAATGTATCAGCAATTCAAACATCTATTACACAAACTCTTGGGGCCACCTACAATGTATCAGCAATTCAAACATCTATTACACAAACTCTTGGGGCCACCTACAATGTATCAGCAATTCAAACATCTATTACACAAACTCTTGGGGCCACCTACAATGTATCAGCAATTCAAACATCTATTACACAAACTCTTGGGGCCACCTACAATGTATCAGCAATTCAAACATGTATTACACAAACTCTTGTCTACAATGTATCAGCAATTCAAACATGCTCCTCTCAAAGAACATTAGTTCTAATAATAGAGTATTATTTCATTATGACACAGACGTCTACTCTACTCATAAAAAGGATTAACAAAAATTTAAATAAAAAGGGTCTTTGCCATATGCAGCTTTAATAAATGTGATACTTCAGATTTAAAAATTTTACAAGTATTTTTTCTATAAAATTTCTATAAAACTTGTTCCGCCCGAACTGATTCACAACAAAATTGCTCATAAGATTTTGGAACCTGTGACTTTTCCCTTTCAAACTTTTCTTTCTTTTTTTTTTTTTTACTTTGATTCAAATTAGGTTTACTGTATCTCTTGGCCACATGAAGTATTTTAGATAATAGCAATCTTGGTAGCTGAAACAAAATTATTCAATAATAATGCATACTGCAGCCTTAGGAATGTAAGACAAGACTTGGATGCCTTAATATAGAGGGTAGTTGGTGGACTTAAGAAAATGTAGGTAATAAATCATTAATTAGCAACTCAAATTGTCCCCCTTGAAGATTCATTTTCTTTCATATTCTTTGACAACTGCTTTTTAAATGAATCAATAATGTGAGTGCAATAATAGCACTAAAGTTTCAGATGGGTGGGAAAAATGACATAAGATAATTAGGAAAGTTGAGCCATGTAGTGTGGCACAATTATAGCACTAAAGTTTCAGGTGGAATAATGCCATAAGATAATTAGGAAAATCACCTAAATAAACAGGAGCTTGGTCATTAATCTTACACGAAAAAAAAAAACAACAACTTATCAGTAAATAATTGCCTTCTAAAGTTATTGTTTTCAGCCCGCCATATTTTTCAACAAAGTCACGGAGCCGACCATGCTGGGGCTGAAACACGAGCGACCAATGACTCCACTCAGCCAGATCTTCCAACAGGGGGCAGGCTGTCAGGCAGGCCATAGCCGTCTCCTTTGTCAGACTTCCATGGATACCAACCTGGCCATGGCTGCGTGTTGTTGGACTGGAAAAAAATAAAAAGAATTCCAAAGCTTTTTTTTTACTCCTTATACTCATTAGTCTCCATTGGTGTCCTACACCTCTCAATCCTGCTTTGGTGCTTAGAGGGGCAACTGAATATTGCTTTAACTGCCATGCAGATACAAATTGTCCCATGTTTGATGTGAGTGGACACATGTTTTTGTCTCCCATTGTTTGTTTGAATCTTCAAAGGGCATTAGCTTTGTTCCAATAGATGTTTTTTTTCTTTCTTCATTTAAGTTTACTGGTATTAGAGATTTCCCACTGACAATTTTAAAAACTTTCTATTCCATCTTTCCATCAGATTTAACTAAATCCATTTAACAAACAATGTGCATATTCTTTAAAAAGCAATTTTGAAAAACTGATAAGCTAGTATTTATATTTAAAATGCTAAGACTCTAACCAAGATTTTCCACACAGAGCAGCTTCAAAATAGGCATGGTACTCTTTAGATGAGTGCTTCCCTGGCTTCTCAGCCACACTGCACAAACGTGTGATGTTGCCCTGGCCTAAATGTCGGATGTCATTCACATGGAACTGCTCACAGATGCTACTTTCAACCTGAGGAACCTGTTGAGGGGAAAAAAATAATGAAGCTTTTTATATATATTATTATTCATCATTATTACATTTTGGTGGACTTAATATATCAAAGCTTCTGAAGACAGCTGCCAACTTGGTGAGGATTAAAAATGCATGTCTACACTATCCTGACACATAAAGCAAAAGATAAGAGTCCAACACTTAATGCACAGTATCAAATAATTTTTTATTTAAGCACTGCTAATCATTTATAAATTTTATAAAAAAATGATAAAGAAACCTTGCACTACCAGTTTATTTATATAATTCTTCAGAGAATTAACATTTTGTTTAAAAAAAATATTCTTTAAGTTTCTTTTCTCTCTCTTTCTTTTTATATTTTTTAAAAAGAAAAATTGTTTTTCCTTGTTCCACTTTAAAAGGTTAACATTCTTAAAATTATTGTTCTCTCATTATCAGACCTCTGTACACATCTAATCTCCCAGATTTATTACATACCAATGTAACTCCAGCAGACTTAGTCTGACATATAAACTCCAGAATCTCCATTTGACTGGGTCTGAACATTGACTCATGTTCATGACCCCCTGCCCCTGAGCCCAGCATGGTGCCTCCACATTCTTCTAGAGCCTGATCAAAACATTTGGTAACAAAACTTATACACAACATTGACTTTCAAAACTATTTTCGTAGCATTTTAACTTAAAAATTTTGTTGCTAAGTGTGTTAGTTTATGACATTTTTGTGTCCTTTTGGTTAGGGGTCGTTCGTAAATAACGTCACGCAAAAAATGACCTTTTTAGACCCCCCTCCCCCTTGTCACGATGTATCACAAATTCTTTACCCCCCCTCCCCCATCACAAAGTGTTACAAATTCTCGAAACCCCCCCCCCCCCCCCCCAAGCATGACATAATTTGTGAGCTGCCCCCTTACATAACTTGAATGTTTTGGATAGTAGTAAATTTTCAAGTAATAAATGACTTTTGATTTGCTTAATGTGTTCTTTCTTCAATCATCAAAAAATATAAAAGTAATAAAAACCTAAAACAAAAAAAAACAAAAAAACAAAAGGTATTGAAAGCAGTGTTAACATTTAACATAAAGAATAGTTTTTGAGCAATCTTCCATGGCACTTATATTAACATATTGAAATCTATCAGCAGAAAATAATAAGAGAATATGTGGACAATTACTAATAAATACTGATGTCTGAGAAAGTAAGCTTAAGCACTTGAATAACCTCCCATTTAAGTAAACAATATTCTATTTCAGCTAATATTATATCTAATTACATTTTACCAACTAGCTAAGAGTTCATATTTTCAAAGTACCTTTTTTATTTTCCCTTCAGAATGGATGAAGTCAAGAAAGGTTCCATTACCAAGTTCTTGGAACGATGCAAATCCAAAGTCCTCCAGGGTCTTAGTTTCAATCCTCTGGAGATGAGACAGTTTCAAGGTGCCTTGCTCAAGGCATTTGTTCACATACAAGAGGACTTTCTCTGTGAGACTCCCTGAAATGAACAGACAGATTTCAGCGATTCATCAACTTTGTGTATATGCAATGTAGCATTTAAAATATTGTTTTATTAAAGTTATGTTAAAAATATCAGTTTACATACGAATTAATTACGTAAGCCAGGGGGTCATATTAATGAATAACTCTAAATAATAAAGAAAGAGACAAAGAAAAAAAAAGGAGTGGGGGAGGGGTGTGTGTGTGTGGAGATTGTCATAGATATGGTTTAGGGCAGTGGTTCTCAACCTTCCTAATGCCGCCACCCTTTAATACAGTTCCTCAGCCACAAAATTATTTTCGATGCTACTTCATAACTGTAATGTGTTTTCAGATAATCTTAGGCGACCCCAATGAAAGGGTCGTTCGACCCCCGAAGAAGTCGCGACCCACAGGTTGAGAAACGCTGGTTTAGGGAGTCAATATATATATATATATATAAAAAATAAAATGTTTCTCTATTCTCCAAATAAAATTTACTTTTTTTAAAGGGTAATTTACTTTACCTATCAAATAGGGTTGAGCAATTCAAAAGACTACCGCGAGGTGTCTATATATAAAGGGTAAGAAACCCTGCTCTGCATGAATGAATATGCTTAATGGACTACGATGAGTCACTTCCTTGTTTTGTCACGTGGTACGTACCAGCCATTGGTAGGCTTTCTGCTACACATAACAACACATAACAACAGATAACAGCTGATCAGCCATTGCCATTATCATTAATTTTAAAGCACAATGTTTGTCTCCATCAGTGCTTCCCCAGTGTTAATTAAAAATTTTACTTTTCAAAATATTTTTGAATACACGCGTTTCTTTAAATGACATTCATTAAATGTGACAATGATTATAATTCAGTTATGATTAAAGGAAGAAAGTTGTTTGAAGAAAAATTTGTGAGCGACTAGTGTGTTGCAGACAGCCTACCGGAAGTCTTACTCGTACTTACGCTTATCACATGACAAAACAATCGACTCATCATAGTCCATTGCAATATTAACTTTCAGTATAACAATGTATCCAAATAAATGCTATAAACATTAAATGTATCTTTAACTTAATCTGGTGCAGAGCAATTTTTAAAAACAGATAACAGATATGATTCAATTGTGGACTAAGTCTCTAATTAAAGGGAGTGGAGAAATAACATCCAATGGCTTCAATCGGAGAGAGTTCTTTAGTGCATCTCATGCAAGCCATATAGGATAGTTCTTTTGTACGTCTCCTGCAAGCTGTACAGGATAGTTCTATTGTACATCCTATGTAGGCTGAACAGGATAGCTCTTTTATACATCTCATGCAACTCATACAGGATAGTTCTTTTGTACATCTCCTGCAAGCTGTACAGGATAGTCCTTTTGTACATCTCATGCAAGCTGTACAGGCACAGATCTGTCTAGAGGAGAGCTCCAATACAGGGAAAGACAATTTAACACTTTGTTTACCTTTGGGGGGAGGCACTTTCTTCTCTGCCTGTTGCTGCTGTACATGAGACGCAGCTTCCTGTTTCTGCTGCTGTCTGGTTTGCTCCTCTAGAAATTCTGTGGCACTCTGCTGAACCTCCAGGTTGGACATTGTGACCGACAAATGGAACAGCATGCGGGTGATGGGGACATCTAGAACACACTGCCAAAGGAGAAGACATTGGATACTTTGTGATAAGGACACAGATGAAATTAATCACATCAAAGCTTTGTTAAGTAGAGAGAGACTGCATGCACTCTATGTGAAGTAGAGAGAGACTGCTTGCACTCTATGTTTAAGTAGAGAGAGACTGCCTGCACTCTATGTTAAGTAGAGAGAGACTGCTTGCACTGTATAATATGAATATTTTTCTTATACTAGTTTACAAAATAAGATTGCATTTAAAATGTATTTTAGCTCCTGAAAACAATTTTTATTTGAAAAGCTTGAAAGCCAAATAATACAACAAATTGCTAGCAAAAAAATTACTAGTTGTTTTGTGGCAACAACTGTATAGTATTATTTATTCATGAGAGTAGACCAGTGATTCTTAACCTTCCTAATGCCATGACCCTTTAACACAGTTCCTCATGTTGTGGTGACCCCCAATACATAAAATTATTTTTGTTACTACTTGATAAATATGTGTTATCCGATGGTCTTAGGTAACCCCCGTGTAAGGGTCTTTCAGACCCCCAAAGGGATCGCGACCCACAGGTTGAGAATCTCTGTAGTAGACCATTTTTGCTTACCTTGACAAAATGATCAAAGTGCTTCATGAGTTTCTCCATCTTACGTTCGTGTGACGAGTTAACAAAGAGGTGTGCTAGAATTTCAAACTTTGTGAAGATTTCTCTGAGGGCCACCTCAGGAGTCAGGTTCATGTAGTGCACCCTCAGCTCGTGGCCATCATTGCTGGTCTGATCGGGGAAGACAAGAGATATTGTTATTCAACTTAACTTAAATCTCCATAGCATCCCTGTATGTATCCTACAAAATGTAGAAATAATTGTGACTGAAACTGAGACATAATTTAAAAGGTGGCCAGGACTGGGGCTGCTTAACTCGGACCATCCTGGTTAAACCAGGACTCATGGTAACCAAGTAATAGCAGAGTTCCATTGTGTCTCATATCATTGGGCTAAATACCTGTAAAATGCTGGCTCTGAATTTCTTGAAGGCTTCGTGGATATCACGCTTAAGAATGTCCCTCAGATATTCAATAACTTCTCTCCGGGTGTTTGCAGCGTCTCGTTTAGACTTTTTCAGCATCTAGTGAACAAAGCAAAGAACCTTCTCAATGCATGGGAGAGGAAAATCCTCAGAAAAATATACGCCCAATGATGGAAAATGATATCTGGAGAATCCGTACAAACCAAGAGCTATACCAATTGTACAAAGACCCACCCATATTCGCAACAATAAAAAAAAGGGCAGACTGTGCTGGGCAGGACATATTGAAAGGATGCCGGAATGTAGAGCAGCAAAGGTGATATACAGGCAGAAACCTAGGGTCAGACAACTCACTGGTCGCCCAAGGTTGAAATGGATCGATGATGTGGAGAGGGATTTACACCAGTTGGGGGTTCGCGCATGGAGGCGGAAGGCGATGGATCGAACAATATGGAAGGATGTGGTGGAGCAGGCCAGGGCCCTACATGGGCTGTAGCGCCACTGATGATGATGATGAATGAACAAATAAAATGCTGTCAATTTATCAAGCAAAAGATTATAAAATAAATGATAGAGGAATAGACAACCTGAAACAGACGATGGTCATGATAATTATTTATAATTTTCCCTTTATGTCATGCACTTTTGCACAACAACAACAAACAATCTGACCAGAATTTTGAAATCTAATGGAGACAATATTACAACAACTTTTCAACTTTCAAATCAATTTCATAAGTGTGAACTGTAAAACTACAACACTAAAGGAACAAGAAACAAACAAAGAAACATCATCTTAACATGTATATATTACACATTTTTGGAAATATCTTTAGAACAATTTAATGAGTAAACTATAATGTTGCAGTCAGTTTGCCAAGTCAAGTAATGCATAAACAGTTATTCAGAACTGAACTTTCCATTCACCTGAATAGCCAGAGGCAGACTGCGGAGTCTTATCCCAAGGGAGAATGCACTGGAGACATTGTAGACAGTCATGAGATATTTCATGAAGTCTTCCATAGACACTTGCTTTGTCCAGGTATTGGTGCTACACAATAAAACAAGTTTTGTAATTTCCTTAGTGCAATAAGAAAAATTAATAACGAAACACTATAAACAATTAATTCATTATAACATCTATACACAATGCTGTTTAAAAATCAAATAAAAATCATACAATTTAAAACAGTGCTTTTTTTTTTTTTTGTAAGAAAAAGTTGCTGAAACTCTGTTTAATTTTTAAAAAATTTGTTTACATAACATAAGTTTAAATTCTGCCAAAAATAGATGTCAGAAATCCACTTGACCACTTTCTGAGACAAAAGGCCCGGCTATTTATTGAGACAAAAGGCCCGGCTATTTATTGAGACAAAAGGCCCGGCTATTTATTGAGACAAAAGGCCCGGCTATTTATTGAGACAAAAGGCCCGGCTATTTATGATGTTTAGCTAATTTGTCATCCAGAAACAAGCTGTTCTCAAACTTGAAGCATCTTAAGTCAGCTATTCTCAAACAGTATACTTTAGGATCAAAAACAGATTTGTTCATTGTAGTTATAAATTTTTAAATATTTATTTAATAAGAAATCAAAATTGACATATTTTAGCAGAAAGTTTCATTGTTTGGTTAGGTCATGAATAAAGCTTCAAAACTCTTGCTTACATTTATTGGTCTTTTAATGTTCAAAGGTTGCTTTAAAGGGAGAAAAAATAGTCTAAATCAGGGGGTGGTCAACCCAAATGGCTTCACTGACAATTTTCATTGGGAGTTAAGTCTTTGCGGGGTGCATGTTACCAGAGCTAATAACTAAAGCTACTACCAAATAAAGGCTGTACAAAACTATTTGTTATATTCAATTCACATAATTAAATACTCTTAACAATCTATTTCTTTTGTTTTTGTTTGCATATGATTCTTTTGTTTATAGAAAGGTACCAGTACTGTCAAACTGATGGGGTCGGAGTTGAGAAAATGTGAGTGCTAAAGTCTCTTGATACAAAGTGAGGTGGAGGGTGGAGTTGACAAAATGTAAGCGCTAAAGTCTCCTGATACAAAGTGGGGTGGAGGGTGGAGTTGAGAAAATGTAAGTGCTAAAGTCTCCTGATACAAAGTGGGGTGGAGGGTGGACAGTAAAGGCTTATTTTTTTAAAATAAATTAAATATGCAGGGATGCATTTTGGCGCATACCTGAATTTAGTGATTCATCATTCAAAATTGGAGAGCAACAGAGGAGATGTTAGTGCAAATTTAGAAGCCATTTGGACATGGCTGTGTTGGTAACAAATAGTAATGTTGTTTTATGATTTTTCTTTCAAATTTGAGAAAACCAATTTGAAATAAATCAGTTTTTCAGTACAAAAAAAAAAAATTTCACAGAAATCCACTAGTAGCTGCACATCTTAACCGATTCTGTAACTTTTCAGATAATGAGTAACTGGATTTCCTTTTTGAAAAAAAAACAAACTCTTTAGTACATCCATGTGTGTAGATACCTTCATTAAACCCTTAAATGAAGAAACCGTAAGATTTACCAGGACAGGAAGTTGTTGAGCTGTTCCATAAGATCTGCTGATGTAATGTCTGGGATGTACTCGTCCAAAGGGAATTTGAACATGTCATAGCTGTTGGTAGCGAGAGGGCAAATGATCATGTCAAATCAAAAGAGCGAGAAGCTGACAATTTTCAAGGGTACAGAGTAATGACATGTATGAAAATGGGGAAACTGTTGTTAAGGTGATGTATTTATTACTAAAACATCCATATCTGGAAATTTGTTTGAAAGAAATTTCGTCAACGGAAAATTGAACTATGGAAATTAGATCGAACGGAAATTTGGTTTAATCTTTTTTTCAGTTCACACGATCAAATATTGTGTCAAATTTATATATAGTGAATTCAAAACGAAATTTGACGAAAATTTTATCGTGTGAACTGAAAAAAAAATTCAATCAAACTTCAGTCGATCAAATTTCCGTCTACGAAAATTTCTATCAAACAAATTTCCGGTAACCAAAACATCTACTCACTAAAATCCCATTTATTGTCATAAATATATCGAATCTACATTTGTTTCAATTTAATAAACAACTGATAAGTTACAAAAAATGTATTCATCCAAACATAGGATGATAATTAATTGAACAGTGTTATAGTAAGACAATGACATTAAAAGCTAAGGAACAGTAACAAGAACACAGACGATTCCCCAACTTACATTGCAGGCAATTTTTGTAACGGACCCAATTTCAAGTGATCAAAATCTTTTTTCTTTGGGTGAAATTCTCGACAAGACTCTTTTAGCTCATGTAGTGTGCAAAATGATCTGCTCCAGACAAATGCCTGTATGTATGCATTGACTTTCCCCAAGAGCATAGAGTGCTCCTTCATGGCTGGCATGTAGGCAATAGATTTCTCATTCAGATTCAAGTCTCGGAAATTTCTTACCTGTGAATGAAGAGATAACTTAGCCAAAAGAAGTACCAGACTACCAGACTGATGATGGGCTTATCTCAGTGTGCAGTTTTAGAATGACAAAGTAGAACAGACTGATGGAAGGACATGGCTTGATTTTACTATTTAAGATATAACTTGAGGATGAATTTTGAGCACATGATTTTCAAATGAAAAGGCAATATGTTCTATACTCCATTAGTGACTTCGTAAATTAATTTTATTGAAATATAAAACTAGATGTAAATTTTTCATGTAATAAAATATTATCAGCAGTTTGACTGAGTCTCTGAGCCCTATGAATGAGAGTTGTGTTGTATTCAACCTATTTTTACGAACAACAGTACCAGGTCATAATTTTTCAGGTGTGCATTGGACATATTCAACTACAGTCACAGGTCAAGCAATCCAGCACAACTATGGAAAAATAATATATTTTGAAAAAAATTCAAAAAAACTCATAAGCTGCCCCACTTATGTTTGGCCGGGAAAAGTGTTTAACCCTCTCATGAGCAGACCAAATAAAATAATATGCCAGTAGAAACAATATGGTACTAAACAGAATTTATTTCTTTTTCAATCGAATCTTTCAAAAGCAATTATTGTGTAAGTAAAAAGACTTCAACACTAATAAACATACAGTATTATGCATAAAACATATACTCGCGTCACATGTCGACCTGTATTTACGGAAACCATACTGAAAATTTCCAAAAATAGGACCTCTGCAATTTACATTAATCAATGTCGGTATTGTGATAACCAATCACAGCGATTGCAAAATGAGCAAAAAAAATGTGTGACCCAATTTTGAACATAGGTCCGTTGACTTCTGTTGCTTTCTATAAAAGATCAATGTACCTGGATCAATGGATCTGGAGAAATTTTTTAATTTCTCATATGACCCTCTTATAAGCTGAACACCCTATGACATCCCCTAAAATATAATTTGTTTAAAGTCGGCTTATGAAGTTATATATGGTACTGCTTTAAAGACATTTTCTTTTAACCTGATAGATCTGCAAGATGATGGCCTCAACTCTCTCCTGGGACACATATTCCATGGCACCACTCAGCAAGTCAATGTACTCCTGGATCTTCAGGTTAACTTCTTCTGTTGTCAAGCGTATTCCTCTACGCAGAGGAATGGGCCTGATCACAATTTCCTGCTCAGTTAAATTTGAAAATTGCATTTAGAGCTTTTAACGCCAGGTCTCATTTCACATAATTAAATGACTGTGACTATTCGCACCCAGGTATCAGAAGTGAGAGGTTGGGATTAAAAAACTATTTAAAATATTATTGTTGGGTTTGTAAGACAAAATGAGGTATCAAATGAAAGATAATTGAATGGACTATATGTTTGTAAACTTAATTCTTTAGTTTAACTAAAACAAACTACCACAAATGACACTATTGATCCTAGTCCTCACTGTAAGGATAACTGTTAAACTTTTAGATAGAATTGTGTTATTTGTTTGAGCTAGTTTTCTTTTTAATACAGCATTTAAATTTTTGGAAAGTAGTTTGATTAAAATGGATGCATAAGAAATGTATTTTTTATTTGTTGCTAATCTTTTTGACTTTGATTTTCATTACTGCAAGAGATTTAAACAGAAGGAAAACAAACATAACTGATAAGAACAACAAGGTAAACTAACCCTGACTTCGTCTGTGATTTTGGTACCCGGTGGTGGTCCTGACTTGACAGCTGGTTTGGGCCATTCTGATGGAGCTTTTTCTGGGAGGCTGATTTGGTCTTCAGATGTCAGGTCAATCACGTCTTCATGGTCACGAACCAGAAATGGATTCGCAATTGGCTCATGAACCAGATATGGATTCGGAAGTAGCCCATTCCCATTAGATGCCAACTTTTGTTGGTACATGGGTGAATGTGATGGGTAGTTGTTTACTGGTGGCTAATAAAAATTTGAACCAAAAATTAAGCTGCATGATGCATGAGTAGTGTTTTTAATAGCCTTTGTTTTAAAGACTAAAGAGACCAATAATTAACCAATATAAGGAACGCTGTCATCATCTGATCTACAAATTTAAATATAGCCTAAAGCTTGCAATAAAAATTGAAATTAAAATGCTAACTAACATGCTGGCTAAAGTCCAGTTAGATAAAGGTATATCGTAAAAATCATTCTGATTTTATAATGGAAAATAATTATAGCATTCTAATTATCATCATCATCATGTCCCGTAGTCTTTCGACCGTTGGGGCGCCACAGATGACATAAAAACTATTCTTCTCCATTCCTCTCGGTCTTCTGCCCTACGCATAGCATCGCCTAGTTGTAATCCCATCCATTCTTTGATGTTATCTTCCCATCTTTTTCTGTCTTCCTCTTCTTCTTCCTCCTCTAGTTGTGCCCTGCAAGATTTCTTTGGCGAGCCCTTGTTTTCTGGTCACGTGGCCATACCATTCAAGTTTGCGCTTTTTTACAGACGCCAGGAGGTCATCGTACTGCCCAGTTGCTTGACGAATCCTTTCTTTTATTTGCTCATTGGTGACGTGGTCTCTATAGCAGATGCCAAGAATGCCTCTGAAACAACTCATCTCCATCGCCTTTATTTTCTTTTCAAGTTCTGCTGTTAATGTCCAGGACTCACAGGCATATAAGAAAATGGAGAGGATTAATGAGCGCATCAGCCTGATTTTGGTGCTGGGGGCTATATTTTTGTCGTTCCATTTTTCTTGAGCCTCTTTAGTGCTGTTGTGGTCTGCCCAATCCTGGCCATCAATTCGGGCTTGGAGCCTTCTTCCAAACTATTGCTCCGAGGTACTTGAAGCTGCCAACTGTCTCTAATCTTTCCTCACCGACCTTAATTTCAGTGGTGATGCCAGTGGTGCTATTTGTCATCATTTTTGTCTTTTCTGCCCTGATTTGCATGCCAAAGGACGATGAAGTCTTGTCGAGACGCTTTACCAGGTTGGCTAGCTCTTCTTCGCTTCCAGCCAGTCCATCTATGTCATCCGCAAAGCGTAGGTTGGTGATTGTTCTGCCACCAATGCTGACTGTCCCTACATGTGTTTCCAGTGCATCTGACATTATTCTCTCTAAGAAGATGTTGCACAGGGTGGGGGAGAGCAAGCAGCCTTGTCGTACTCCAATCGTGGTCTTGAACCATTCTCCGATGTTATTGTTGAAGAAGACTGCGCTGGTGGCCTTATCATAGGGGCTGCTTATCATTCTGGTTAAGTTTGTGTTGATGTTGTAGTGCCTCATGGTGGCCCATAAAGCAGCATGCCAAACCCTGTCGAATGCCTTCTTGAAATCCACAAAGACGTGGTACAGGTTTTGCTGGTGTTGAGCATATTTCTCACATAGTATTCTAATTATATTAAGATGTATAACAATAACTTTCTGAAGCTCTCAAGATATATAATGATAACAATGATTCTCTTGGACATTAAGGTATATAATGGATTACATTAAGATTCTCATAGGGTATAAAACAATAAAATTTTGATTCTTGAACCCGATCCTTCAAATATAATTCTATATAGGCACGACTCCATTAATGTAGATACTAACACCATGAATTTTAATTAATTGTATTTTTATGTGAACAAAGCCTAAACAGTAATAAATCTGATTGAATTACCTGAGGCAGCATTGGCATAAAATTAGTTAAAAAATTCTGTGCCATGGATTGGGATGTGTTCTGTACAGTTGTCAAACCTGTTGAAAAAAACATTAAATATAATCATACAAATTCTTATTTTACATCACTTCATTTTTTTAATTCCTGGCAGAATTTTTAAAAAAAAAAAACGTTTAATGAATTATTTTGTATAGTTTATTAAATTGTGTTTCATGAAATTAACGTAGCACAAAAATATACATATTCATATCTGGTTAACCACCCATGTATCTATTTATATATAAAACACCTATTTACATAATATTTATATGATCAATAAATCTTTGTTAATAAAAAAGGGATATAAATACAGTGTTATCATTGTCATAAAATATTTATGAATGTATAAAACCTCTATGTTTGTGGGATTATCTCTCTCTTTCCAAATCATATCTTCTTATCTTATGTGTCTTGTTTTTGAATGCTGGTTCCAGAACAACACCCCAACCCAATTCCCCTAATTCAGTCTGGCTTAACACTAAATAAAATTAACATGAAGATGCATCTATGGATAAATAATTACCTTGCTAACAGTACCATGAAAAAACAGGAAGACTACTGTACCAACCAAAAAAACAGGAAGACTACAGTACCAACCAAAAAACAGGAAGACTACAGTACCAACCAAAAAACAGGAAGACTACAGTACCAACCAAAAAACAGGAAGACTACAGTACCAACCAAAAAACAGGAAGACTAAACACTTTTTTTCTTTCTTGCTGTGTTAATTAAAGGCAGGAATTTTATTTTATTTTCAAATATTCTGGCTCATGTTAAATCTTTTGTTGTCTAGGTCTTCTGATTCTGGCGACTAGTTTATTTAGATGGTGTGTACTTCTTGGTCATACAACGGACTAGTTTGATTCAACCAACACTAAAAGCTTCATGGTACATAAGGCGTTTATTTCTGACATATTCATATCTGGTTAACCTTTGTACCAGCCGCAATGTTATCTACGCTATTGTTTGCATCCGCTGCCAGATGTCATACATTGGGGAGACAGGACGCAGACTCTCTGACCGGTGTACTGAACACCTCCGTAATATTGCACAAGATAAGCAGTGTCCTGTCTCCAAACACTTCAATAGGGCCGACCACCAGGGCAAGGCGGACTTTTCAATTTGTGCGATTGTGGCCAGCACAAACACACCCAGCCGGGTGAATTTGGAGCACAAGCTTATTTTGACCTATAACACTTTGTACCCACATGGTTTGAATGTCATGTCTCTATTCACTGTTTGAACCTAGCTCCGCCCCTCCACGTCACGACCTATCGCAGTGGACCTACTTCTCCTCTTTTCTTTCCCTCTTCCCTATTAAACCTTTCTCCCAGTTACTTTCTGTCACTAATCTTTTGCTGCCCTCTTGGATACTATTTCTGAGCTAAGTGCTACATTATATTTTTGTTACATTTTTTAATTTTATTCGTGTTTCTGTTTGTTCGCTGATGAAGACTTCCTGCCTACACGTTCGTTGTTTTGTTGCGTTCCTTTTATCAGGTTTAACCTTACTGTGATTTACTAATTTCTTATTTCTGACAGCATTAAAACATCCATCTGGTTCACATTGAGTTAAGACATGAATCCATGCGTAGAACAATAATCTACTCAGCAAAACATCTCACAGGCGACTCTATACATAGGACACGTCTCACTGTCCCTGGAACTTTGCCACACACTGCCTCTCAAGATCCTTAGATCATTCTAGGTCTGTGAACATAATCCCCCACTCCTCGCTCAAAAGTTGCCTCCCCTTTTATATCCCCAAAATTCCATGCATTCGTCTGTGACATGAAAAGCGTTCACACTCGCTCACTAACACCATTTGTCACAAAATCAACACACACTACGTCTGACTTCATGACCTGGACGGGTAATCAATTCTAACATGTAGTTTGCTTCCTATATTATACTAGGCATTTTGATGAAAAATTCAAAACATTTTTAAATATATAAAAATACCACAGCTGTATAGAGCCTGGAGAATAGATTACAAAAACACCAAGATCAACTTTCTAGCTAAAGTGGTTCAAAAGTTATGACTTTTTTAGTAGGGACCTCAAAACCACTTTTTTTACTATGGGGATTTCCTCCACATTGTGTGAACTCATTTTGCTTTTTTTAACACCTATAACTTTATTATAAAATGAGACAAAAATATAATATTTACAGGAAACATAGTTAAATAAGAGTACTTCTAAATAAAGCCACAAAATATAAGTTTGTTTTTGTTAATATTCCGCAAAAATTAAAAAAATAATCATTATTTTCCTATAAAAGATGTATAAAATATGCTGAGTCGTCACTTATTTGTAATTAATTAATTAATTTTGTTAAAAAATTTATTTTTTAAATTTCCCCAAAATAATGATTATCATAATATTCTTTAGAAATTAATTTCAAATTTTCAGTGCAATTGTTTAACATTTATAAGTATAAACAAATAAATAAGTGATTATTTGTTTCAATTAGTTAAAATGGACAATTACACTTTTTATTTTACCATTTTCTATAATATGTTTATTAGTCCCTTATCATATGAATGCCTGGGTATGACAAAAAAATAAGTATGTCATTTATTTTATGTTAGTTATCTTGTTTCAACAATCAACATGCATTGTTAGAATCAACTTTACTGGTTAATAGAAATTAAATTAAGATTTAGTCACTTACTTAAGGTAAGTACAAATTTTAATCATTTTTCCTTATTAAGTAATTCTTGGATTATTGTGGTTGAAAGTGTGTTTTTCTTTGAAAATACTGTGGATTATTTAATAATTCTCTTTTGGAATAGTGTGATATGTGATTAAATATAGGATATTTCAATATTAAAGGTAAGTGAACATTTTTATAATTAGATATTAGTTTGTATAAATGAACATGTTAGTTTAAAACAAAAAATTATTATTACATATTAGTCTGTATAAATGAACATAATTGTTAGTACCAAAGTCAACTAAAAACAATAAAACCATAAGTAAATTTCATACCAGTTAATTTGCTGATTAATTTATCTATATATATATATGGACAATATGGTTAAAATAATAATAATTAGTTTATATATATAATATATATATTAAATAGGCCAATATTTACTAATATAAATATATTAGTTGCAATAAAAGGCTATTTGTCCCCGTCCCCAAATTATTTAATAGTATTATTACTATTATAATACTTTTACTAGGCCTATCTAAGTCAAGACAAAGAAGTGCTTATCAATCCTGCTTAAGTCTAAGTCAAAGTCCATGGCAACCAACCTCAAAATTAAAATCACTGATATTTCATAAACCAATAATAGTTAAATATGTTTTAAACATTTGTATTTATTTAAAATCATTTATTATGTTATATTTCCCATTTATATTCTGGATAACCAATGTAATGAATTATTAACTACCCTACGACTGCTATCGTGAATTGGTGATAAGCAGACAAGCACAGTGACCATGATGACTTATTACATAGCCTAAAAAAATGACCTCCCTAGACTTTTGTTTTTGAAGCCTACTTATGGTCTACACTCATGAATTTTGGATATGTTGTGAATGAACCTATAAACTAAAGGAGCGGGGTATTTTTATTATGGAGCGCATTTTTAAAAAAAAGTTATTGATGAGTGAAGTTAACCTATTTTTAACTTCAATTTTCAAAGCTTTAACCTTGGAAAAAAAAAAAACGAACTCTCAATACAACAAGCAAGATGTCGGCTTTCAGTAATTGGCGGATGTAGAATTTATTATTACGCTAAAAATCGAGTATAAAAAGCGAAACAACGATACCCTCAGTAAATTAAAAAGTGGAGGTCACTGTTTTTCGGGTATTTCCGGGCAATACCGAAGTGCCTAATTTTACTATCTAAAATTTTAAAACTAGCTGTACATATCAAAAGAAATAACCTGCCCTGATTTTTTGTTTATATTTATAAAATGATAGGTTTTGAGCTTTCAAATAAAGCATATCATTTGTCTGCTATAGGCATAAAAATATATTATCTCATCCCGACACATAAAATATTAGTATCTCTACTTTCCTGATATCAAGATTATGTCCTATTTTAAAGTCACATAAACAAGTTGAAGGCAACATTCTTTAAGAATTCACATTTAAAAATAAAGTTAAGTGGTGACACCATTTTCTACATCGTAAATCTAAAAACAAGTGTCATGTAAATATAATACTGAAGTGACTTTGCCATTATGACTTACAGTATTTTATATAAAAACATATCCAAAATGATTACCTAACAATGGCACTGGTTGCATTCTAGGTGACTGCATGCTTATTCCAGATCCTTTGAGATTCATTCCCGGGGCTTGCGTTGGCGTGGCAGTTGCTTGCAATGGAGTTCCACGCAAATGCATTCCAGGTAATGAAAAATTTTGTTGTTGCCCTGCCTGCACTTGTGATGGCAGTCCATACCTCTGATGTGACAGCTGTCCTTGATTTTGTGGAGGTCCTTTATTAAGATCAATTAGATCCATTGTAGATTTTTGTTGATCACAGATTGCTTTAAAGTAATTCTATCACAGCTGGATATTTCCTTTATTACAAATAATAAACATTGCGCTAACAGAGATTTAAGGAGTGTCTATGAACATTAAGATGTGTATCTATGAATGACAGAATACCTAAATATTGATTACTTTCAAGCTGACACAGATGAGCATTAAAGGAACCTCTGTTAAACTGAAAGTGCTGAACAGAAACTGAAAGCTATTGATCAAACTGAAATCAGCAGATGAAATTTTATATATATTTTTTTTCATCGAGCTTTACTTCAAAATGTACACATAAATAACAACACTTGCCTGATAGAGGAATAAATCCAGATGTTTTTGGTTTAGAGGAATTATGGCTGCTAACACTTGCTTCATCAGAGTCAGTCTCTTCATCAGAAGAATCCAAAAATATGATGTGACCTAAATTTTAAAAAATCATGTATTGTAATTATAAGACTGACCCTAGCTGACAGAAAAAAACTGAGGAGAAACCATGGCCATAACATAACTTAGGTTGGTGATAGATTATGATTCATTCTGATAGAGTAATCTATACTCCATCATGTGAAAACATAAGGAAATATTAAATATCATTAACCTTCTACACTACACTACTCTTAAGTGGAGAATTTAAAACAGGGATCGCCACATTCTTTGTTTTTCAATAACCAAATTCAATCCAGTGTGTTAACTTTTCAATTTACTGAGATGCCTACCTTTTTGAAGACCTGAACCCCAAGATGGTGGCTTTACTTTAGATGAGGTGAACGTCAGCGATCCCTGCTGATGACTAGAACTCTGTTTGGAATCTGTCAGCAAATAAACCTTATCCTCCTTCATTATTAAAATATCGCTGTTAATTTGTATCTGTTTTTCTAGATCACATAGTTCACCATATTTCTGACGGTAACAATCCATAAACCTCCAAAGGCCACACTGTCCATTTTCTGCCTCAAGCACGGAAATAATTTTGTCTCTGACAGACTCATCTGAGATTCTTGTTGGCATCTCTGGTCCTGGTTGCTTCTGCCTGCTTTTCAAAGGAATGGTGGATGACCTACTTTGTGTCCATGACTGTTTTTGTGCAGAGTTATTGGAATCCGTGTCATCTTCAGAATCACTTACCACAACTTCCATCTTACCTCTGACTTTTTTTAACAATATGGATTTTTTATTAAATTCAATAACATCTTCAAACTCTTTTAAGACATCTTTCATTTTGGAAACGCCATAATCCTGGCACTGAAGTGTTTTCTTTTGAAATTTATTTATCTTTTCCCAAAAATTATTTTTTTTACATTTATTCTCTGGACACGTTTTGAGGAAATCGATGATAATATTCTTTAAAGCAGCTTTATTAGCCTCTATGTTCATTTTGGAGTTCTTTCTTAGTGATTTTTTTGGTTAATGAGTCAATATAAATGGCATATCTGTAATATAAAAAAAAAAATTAGTAAAGATATGCAATGTAGAACTATTGTGATCATGTCTAAAAATTTAATTGATATACCAAGTGCTTTTTTTTTGTAACATAAAAGGTGCAGGTACTCGTTAATCTTTTAGGGGTCAGCCATAATGACGTCATGCATCGGGGGGGTGTCATGATTTTATGACTAATATTATAAGGGTGTCATTGTGACAAATTTGTGATGATGGGGGAGGGGTGGTGTCCAAAATAGAGTGACATCATTTATAGATAACCCCAATTAAATATATATATTATTATAAGTCATTAAAATTTTAAGCTCATCCTTGTTTATTCTGTCATTGTGTCTGTTAAATTTATGTGTTTTTTATTAACAGGCTGGGTGGTTAAGATGTAATAAGTAATTTTTTTCCATTTTACCAACGATTTAATAAAAAAAAAGCAATTATTTACTGTTCACGCGCAGTGGTGAAGCTAGGGTTAGTGCCACCAAGGGTGTGCCAAGCTATTTGCCGGCCCCTTCCACAAACAGCCCGCATGCACCATTTTAAAAAATTCCCTCCCCCGCTAGGCTGAACAGGGTGATTTAAGTGCATGTGTGGACCAAAGATAAAATTGTCAAAAGTTACTTGCCCTTCCTTGGAAAATATGGCTAATAAAGGTGCCGGAATGCCGTAATCAAAGAACCAAGG
The DNA here is from genome assembly GCA_964017045.1 of Omphiscola glabra. NCBI lineage: Eukaryota > Metazoa > Mollusca > Gastropoda > Lymnaeidae > Omphiscola > Omphiscola glabra. The sequence continues at coordinate 22,612,622 of OZ024800.1, forward strand.
ACCATAACCTTACCACCTTTCAAGCTGTTTTAGAATTTACTAAGTGAGCCAGTTACTGAACTGTTTACTTTTTTAGTCTACTTTAAAAGAAGTAATTAGAATTAGAAATTTCATTAGTTAAAGTGACAGTAGCTAGTGTTTTTTTTTTTTAATTTTAATAGTAATAGTCTACTATTACTATTTAATTTCTAATTTATATAGTAATAGGCCTACTAAATTTATTATAGAAATAAATTAGACAAAAAGTTTAAAGAAGTTAAGGATAAGGCCTAAAAATTGAATTTTTACTAGTCCTAACAAAGACTAAAAGGGCAAGGGCCCAAGGCTTAGACTTAGGCCTTATTTAGACTTAGGACAAGTGACAATGACAAGGGTAATTGAAATAATTCATTAAATTAGAATTAGTGCATGAGAAGAGTGATACTAGACTAGACTATCACAACTCAGAATACCCCCTACCTCCACTAATCAATGCAATCTTGCTACACTACTATGTATTTAACTTATTAATTTATTAATTAATTAACTATCACTATCTATCATCACCACAGGCCACAGACACTTGGCAGACTTGGTCATGGTTGATCTTCATTTCATGATAAATGAATAATTGATAGTGTCAAATAGTGGAAATAGTCGAGTCAGAGAAAGTGAGAGGAAGAATTCTCTTATAAAAAGGCACTAAGGCATAACATAACTGATAAGTTATAAATTTATAAAGAAGGCAGAAGTCAGAAGGCCCTGAGAAGGCTCAGTCAAGTCGGTCAACTATTTTTTAGTTTTAAATTCCTCAGTCGTATTGTAAATGAAAAATCACAATCAAGTCTTTTACCTGGAACAAGCTTATTTCAAAGCCGCACATAAATAAAGATGAAAATAGAGATGACTCCTTAAGACTTAGACTAATCATTATTATTATAAATAGATATTTCCGAATAGTGTACTTTCAGTTTCATTTCCCACCATTTTGATTTGTCTAATTACCAACTAACTAGACACACGGTATGAAAGGGAAATGCTTCCTGCAGCCACATGACGTATCTTATGAATGCATAGAAAGCCCAAGGGTAGCCTAATCATTTTTTTTAAAGCAATTTTTTGTAACTTTAAAAGCGTTTTTTTTTTTTAATACCAGATAGTTGTATTTCCATAAGGTATAAATAAGTCCAGTATAAAGAATTTCGGCAGTGACGAAAGACTAATTTTCGAAAAAAAACTGTGCATTGTGTTCTCTTGCCAGGACGATAATGCTGAAAATCAAACACAAGCAGCGCATAAGTTTTTTTTTAATATATAGTATAACATTTTTATATATATTATATGTCCTCTGTGTTTGAGTTTAAAGTCTCATTTGTGAAATACAAATGGTATCCATTTACTTTACACATGCTTTTATTTCTCTTGTCTTGTTGAAGAAGGTTCTCGTCTAACTGGACGAAACTAGTTAAAATTAATTTTGACTTTGTGCTTCTAGTCACAGTCAAGAAGAATAAAATAAACCATGAGGGCATCCTTAAACATAATTATGCAAACGTTTTTGACATCTCTTAGAGCGCCTGAGCACAGTGGCATAGAAAATGGGGCAGTACGCTCCGATTGTCACTTTTTTCTCATCATATGAAGAGAAGCCATTTTCGCAAAACTCAACTGACAACTGAAGATTATTTTTTTTAATTTGGAAGGGGCGGCAAAATTATCGGTCGGCCACGGGTGGAACTAACCCTAACTAAGCGACTGGCAAAAAAATTAATATGTAACATTTAAAGCATTTGAATAACACTTTGAAAATATTATAGGCCCATTTTATTTGTAAATCCACTTCTGCATCATTCAGAATCAAGTCACCAATGAACTTATAAGACGCTAAGCAATTGTTTTTAAAATTATATTATAGACTCTAGATTAGAAACCACTTATTTTCACAGCGCTCTCAAATAATAGGATCCTTCATTTTGAAATATCAAACGCTATCTCTATTAACGCACTTTAAAAATATTGTCTTGGGTTTCTGCAGCGCGTTTTGAACGTGATCTGCTTGAAATGATCTGCTTGAAATGATCTGCTTGAAATGATCTGCTTGAAATGATCTGCTTGAAATGATCTGCTTGAAATGATCTGCTTGAAATGATCTGCTTGAAATTATCTGAATCCTATAACCATAAGACATTCACTAATCTCAGCGTTTGTTTGTTATACAGTTTCAGTGTCACTGATAATGTCGCATAGGAGATGGCATCGGTGGGCCGTCGAGCGCGAGCCATTAATGCCCCCCGGCGCTCCCCCACACAAGCCAGCGCACTGAAGGTCTCCCCGACGCCAGCCCGCGCGGAAGGGCGCCGGGAACTCCCCCTATGCCTAGGGGAAGCCTGGTCGACAGAGGACGCTGCGTTTAAAGCGTCCGCAGTCCACTCTCCGAGGGTCAGGACGGGTTTGCTTTCACTCCGGAGGGGAGTTGTTGCGTTACCACCCCCCACCGCCCAAGGAGTCTTTCGGTCGGGACGAGTAGTGGCGGGACGAAACGGTTGCCTAGGAGCGGCTTTCTCACGGCCGCGTAGCTAAAATCATTGGCATGGGTTGTGGCCGCCACCCAAGCCTCATATCCATCAACGGCAACAAGTAATCATGTTAGTCGCTACTCCTGTTGCGTTGGGAGTCATGCGTTTGGTCGAGGTTTTTGGCTTCGGGTGAACAAGTCCACCCTACTAGTCCGCCACGCCACGAAGAGGCAAACCCCATGTGGACCCCCCCCCCCCCCCAAGTCTCCTCGGGGACGCTGCCGCTAACGCAGCACGGTTTCAGTGTCACTACATATTTCGACTTTTATTTGATGACTGGATTTGTTTTAATGAATGAGGCATGCTTTATGACCAGTGGCGTAGCTATGGGGTGCGGGGGGGGGGGGTGCGTACGGCACTGGGTGACACCAAATTGAAAAAAATAGCATATTTAAATTTACAGAGCACACACTGCTCGGTGTAATATAATTTTAGAAAAGGATAACCGATCACACGTAAATTGTACACATATGTAACCAGTCCAATTGATACGGTGACATTTTGATTGAAGGTTTTGGAGCTTTAAATCCAGGAAAGAAACATTTTAAGTAAAGTAAATTGAATGTAAAAAATAACTATAAATAAACGTTGTTACAGTTCTAAAACACATTTAGCTTCTGGCCTTCAATTTATCTTTTTGTTCGATCTTGACATTGATATACAGTTGACTTATTTTAACAAGAAGAAATCCACCGCGAAAGTGGGGAGGGGGGGTGACACTATGAGTTTACCGAACCGGGTGACACCAACCCCAGCTATGCCACTGTTTATGACAACTAACAAATTACTTGACCTCGCACATAATTACAAAGGCTATCTATGGGTTCATTCTGCTATTTCGGTTTTAAATGTTTGGTTGTTCCAACAAGTCGTAAAATAAGCACGCCCTACCAAAAAATGGTCACACGTGGCAAAAAGTTTAATGACAGGTTTTAATTTTAAAATTTATTCTAAACTGACTTTCCCCATCTTTATTCTCTGGTAGGCCTATGAGAAAACAAGCTAAAATAAGAATAACACTCACAGCACTATGTACACTTTTATTCCAAAAATCCCCTTCTTTTTAAATCCTTAAAGCGAAGTTAATATAAAGTTTATATTAACTTCGCTTTTGTTCGTGTGTTTATTTCTGGCTGGGTGTGGGCAAAACTTTAGAATTGATCCAGTTCCTGTCAACCTATCGAACCGAAACTTGGCGTATAGTCTCGATGCCGATGACAACACATTCTATCAAATTTTTTGCCCCAGCCCCCCCCCCCCCTCCCTCCATCCATTATCAAGGGGAAGATTAAGGAAAAATAAAATCCCCGATAACCGCGCCAAATGGGATTTTTTTTTTTTAAATATCGTAATTGCGTTTGGTACGTAATCTATTCTTTTTCTTGTTGTTATTGAAATAGTTACGGTGTAAAAGCGGGTGGTACATAAAAATATTAATATTAAATAAAATAATAAAAATGCACATAGAGGATTTATACGAAAAACATATTGTAAGGGTTGTTCAATTAAAACTTGTTTCTCGTTTAGGCCTACTTCGTTAAATTTTTTTTGTATTATTTAAGCCTCCTGTCTAAATCTTCGTGACGCAAACGATAATTGTTAACGAAGTCCATGTTATTAATTTTTTTGTTCCATGTAGTTTCATTTCCAAGCAGTGTATAATCATGAAAAAGGGCAAACATTGCTCAAAACATATTCACGTTCAATGATTAGCAAAGAGCGTGAAACGTATTCAAGGTTCAATGATTTTTTATCACCTTAAAAAAATAATAATAATTCTTGGTCGGGGTGGAGCCCCAAACACGACCTTCGCCGACAGCAAGGACCGAGGTTGCCACGGTATTCACGACACCCCCCCCCCCCACACCAATTTTTAAAAATAAAATATCAAATACTCTGGCTTTTATGAACATCTTTTTGGTGTGTGTGTGTTTGTTAGAGAGTGTGTGTGCGTAGGTGAACGTGTGTGTAGGCCTATGCCTGCTAGGAAAAAGTGTTTTAGAAAAAAATTACGCCAGGAAGCAGCTGAGATATTTTCAAACTTTTGAGTTTTAACAACACCAAGATGAAAACAAATCCCTGAGGATTAAAATTAGTTTAAATTCATTTTTTTTTTCTATAACTTGTCACATATCGCTTGTTTTAGTTCGACGTTTCATCCAAGAAGGTGTAAACATTAAAATTTAGAAAAGTGTTTGCCATAAATGAAATCAACTCAATGTTATAGTGACAATGAGCCCATTGATTGAACGTCTGAAGCCATGGTAATTGTATCCAGAGTTTTTTCCCTTATCCATTGATTGCGGCATTTCCTCACAGTGGTCAAGGTAAAGATGTCAAATTCTTGCCAGGGTTCCGAAATAAAAGTAGCATTCATTCATAATTCTTTGAGATGTAGCTTACAAATGCAAGCTTTTTAAAAATTGCGCAGCATAATTTATTTTTTCCCCAAAGAACCCCCCCCCCCCCAATCAGTGGCGTGGCAAGGGGGGCATCATGCCCCGGGTGCTACTCACAAAGGGGCGCCAAATGGTATATTTTACATATAATATTGTATGGTTTTCGAATGTGGGGGGCGCTAAAAAGGTATTGTGCCCCGGGCGCGAGTTAATCTCGCTACGCCACTGCCCCCCATACCCACCCCTTTCCACCTGTATGTCTAGTTCGAAGGTAAATTAAAATAGGACCTACTATAGCATGCACAATTTTCAAATATAAAGCGATAGACAGACAGATATAATATATAGACAGACAGATAAATGGATGGATGGATGGACGGATGGATGGATAGAGATGGGTGGGTGGATGGATGGATAGAGATGGATGGGTGGGTGGATGGATGGATGGATAGATAGATAGATATATATAACAATTATTTATTTTATTTTTTACAATAAAAGTTTAAGCAATTTAATTCATAACAAAAATGCAATAAGAACCAAAATAAATTTAATTTTTGAACACAATCTTTTAATTATTACAAATACATAATTAAATAATTAAAACAGCGAAGATCAAACAACACAAAGTAACCACATTTTTTAAAACTTAAAAAAAAATACAACACCTTAATTAAAAGAGGATTTATTTAAACACACTAAAACATTCTCTTAAGCATTTTTAGTCTTCTCTGGCAAATCATTGTATTACGCTCCTGGCTATTACCGTCCATACCACTGCCCAACAGTAACACTGTTAATAACCAAATGGAGCTATTCAGGCATACTTGTTAAAATTTACGCCAACCCCTGTTTCTAATGTTCTCCTTCTATAGGAGAAAATTTGATAGAATCCATACTCTGGTCTCGGAAAAATGTGAGATCTAACTCAACCCTTTTGAGGTGGTGATTGGTGGTCTCTCCCAAAATCCCTTCATGCAGAGGGATATTATCAAGGTGTAACCCTTGGTTTGTCCATACAATGGAGTTATTATGATCATGTGGTTTATCTTAACCTCACGTGGCTCCCCAATACAATAGACTCGTCTGGACCCTACACACCCCTATAAGGCTTATAGTGCGCAAGGACCCATCAAGCTGGAGAAATCCACTTTAGTGTAATTAAGATTTAGAGTGAAAATTCAAATTATACTAATTAATGTAATTACAGTGAATCGTAGGGATAATATTATTCTTACTAGCAAACTTAAAATAAAAAAGTATACACATTTTTCTTCGGGTACACCTATTTTGCTCCCCCCACTTTTTTCCCCCGTGTATTGCCAAACCAAAGTTAGGCCTCTGAATATTGTGCTTAACTTTTATCACATGTTTGTTTATCAAAGCAAGCCACTGCGTTGTGACTTAATGTATTTTACTCATATCACATTATGCAAATCAAAAGAAGCCATTGCAATTGATATTTTGTATTTAACACATATCACCTAATGTATGAGTATGTAACATTAAAACCAGCCATTGCATACGATTAATGTATGTATCACATTTTATGTAAATCGAAGAAATTAGTTTTTTATATTCTCATAAGAGTAAAATATCACAGTTGAATCAATCCAAAGTACCCAACTACATGAAATGCTTACGGGATCACAATTAAAATAACATTCAAAATAAAATGTCAAAATAAATAAATAAGTACGTATATAGCAGGATTAGAAATTGTGAGATCACAGCCGCTCAGGTGAGTTCAAGCGAAGGACTATTTCATGTGCACATGTCAACAATTACTTTGCTTCTACATAATTATATCATGTATAATTTACTTAAAAATTAATCTACGATCAAAATTAAAACAAAATAAAAAGACATATATTATACTACATCAGATCCCTCTTGGCTGAGGTCAAGGGTCAACTAACGGTCACATTTGTCAGCTCTTTAGGCCTCGTCCTCATCCATAACTTCTCTGATATCAGCGTCTTTGGGTTCTGTTTTATCTATGCAGATACCTGTGATAATAGATTCGTTGTGTATTGTAATGATGTGCGTAATAATAGAGTCATTGTGTATTGTAATGATGTGCGTAATGTGTCAATGTGTAATGACATGGAACATAGAGAACGTTTCCAAGTAGTATACTGCAACACTGCATGGCCCATGTAGTATACTGCAACAATGCGTGGCCCAAGTAGTATACTGCAACACTGACTGCATGGTCCAAGTAGTATACTGCAACACTGCATGGCCCAAGTAGTATACTGCAACACTGCATGCAATTAAATACTGTCACTTGCATCAATCGTGTCAATAGGTATGGGGGCATATAGATAATTTAGTAATGTCGTACCCTGACTTAATTCCAACGGGGGCGAAAACCCAAAATAGCTCCCCCAAAACACTCACAACATCATTTTATATAATGCTGTATTAAAAACACAAACATGGCGCCCGAGGCGTTCGCCCACTCCGCCGTGAGTCTAGGTTCGCGACTGCCCTTTAAGTATAGATCAATGGAGGAATTAGCAAGATACTAAATAGGTTTATATGCTATCATCCAATGGGACATTTTGGAATCTGCATGTCTTTGGTTTTCTGTGTTGGGGAATTCCATAAACTGGCCATGATGGTAAATGAAGCCTGTATCATAAAACGCTGGGTGATTGAAGTGGTGGTGTGGAGATTTCTGTCACATACAAAATTGATAATCCCAGATAAAATATTAAAAGTGCTGATTAAAAAAGTCAGACCAACTCACCCACATATGTAGGGAAGCGAGGAGAACCTCCTTTACTCAACTCTTGAAACTTGTATGTAATAATGCTTCCAATCTTTGGTGGGTGGTTGCGATCTTTGTTTGTCAACCTAAAGTTAGACAGGAATAATAATAATTTTAAAAAATTGTAACAACTTTTAACTCAAAAAGTGTAAATGAGTCTTACATCTCTTACATCTTGAGAAGTAACGAAAAAAAAAAAAAAAGACGTTTACCAATAAATAATAATAAGCACTACACAGAAGTGTACTACTTACCCAGATCCAACAGAGAACTCTTTGCCACACGCCATTCGACACCGCAGTGCTCCACAGCGGGATTGATTAACTCCCTTGCCTTTCTCGTGACCAATCACGATGGCCTATAAGAGATGTTGAACAATAACGTTTAAGATAAAAGGATGCAGAATTACATTCTGGTTTATACGCTAATTTTGTTCATATTTTTATTGTGTGGTACCCTCTAAGGAGATGAGATTGTTTACCTGTAATAATATTTCACACCAATACTCTGTCAGCGTTCACTCCTGGCAGTGCCCAACAATTTTACTTCAAATTCTGAGCTTCTTTTTTAGTTGCATACTAATTTTTCTTTGGAACGCGAAAACTTAAAGCCTTAAAATAAAGTATTTCAAACGTTATTTTTCATTAAGAAGTCTTCATTTTAAGTTCATAAGTTGAAAAAATATCACTCACAGTCACAGAGTAAAAACACAATAAATAGAGGGACATAACTCTCACCTCAGCGTCGTAGAATTTCTTGATTTTTAACAACGTTTTAGATCGACATGCCTCGTACACCGAACCTGGTTTGCGGATCATGAGTCCTTCCCCACCTATGTTGAGAATCCTTGTTAACTTCTCCTCCAGATGGTCTTTGCTCTTGCATTTTGTTTGCTCGACAAATACAGCATATTCGGGTCTGCAAAAATAGAATGGAATCATGTTGGGCAGGGACAATAAAGGGAAGATTGCGATCAAGTCATAAAAAAACTGTGAGTGTTTGCAAGTTCTCTCTATCTCTTTCTCTCTCTCTCTCTCTCTCTATCTCTCTCTCTCGCTCTCTCTCTCTCTCTCTCTCTCTCGCTCGTTATCTTTGTATGTGTGTGTATGTAGCATTTAGGTCTGTCCAAAACATTGAATTGTCACCAGGTTTTTTTGTGGAAAATCTGGATGAACAGTTTGAACAGCATGGAAATATTGGCACCTGGGAGAATCTTTAAATGTTCAGCTACTTACTGATGAGCCTCAAAGTACTCCTTGATGATCTGCATCCTCTTTTCAAATACTTCTTTTCCCATATGGGGTGAATCAAATACCTGCGTGCAATCATCAATGCAACACCATCAAAATTTATACCATAAAAATTAATGACATAAACATCAATACTCTAAAGTATAAGTGCCGGCTAAACACTTCGATAACATTTGGTTTCTAGGTGAATGATACGTTAGAAACATACCTTTTACGTAAATGTTTAGCTAGCATCTTTTTACTTTTTAGGTACGTTTGTAAACAAAAGGTTCAAGTTGTATTTATGATGCCATAAACTTAAGTTCATGATAATGCTAGACCTACGCCTATCGAATGTTCTGCTTCTTTCTTCTTCTTCTTCTATATTTTGAGGACACACGATCAATGTATTGATCATTCTGGATCACATGTTTGTGGACACTTGTCTAACAGTAATTTGGGTGATACCTAGCACTCTCGTGATGTGGGTGATACCTAGCACTCTCGTGATGTGGTTGATACATATCACTCTCGTGATGTGGTTGATACCTAGCACTCTCGTGATGTGGTTGATACATATCACTCTCGTGATGTGGTTGATACCTAGCACTCTCGTGATGTGGTTGATACCTAGTACTCTCGTGATGTGGTTGATACCTAGCACTCTCGTGATGTGGATGATGCCTAGCACTCTCGTGATGTGGGTTATACCTAGCACTCTCGTGATGTGGTTGATACCTAGCACTCTCGTGATGTGGTTGATACCTAACACTTTGGCACTCTTGCGTTCTCATCTCACTAAATTAAATATTTTTACAAGAGCAAGTCAGTGGCAAAAAATTTCATACTCACATAATATTTGATATCCTTCCACTTTGGGCTCTCGGCAGTCTTTACAATGCTCACAGTGGACTGGAACTCACCCCGACCACCAAACAGCTCACCATCTAAATGTATGTCCCTTGGCAAGTCCTATGGGTCAAATATATAGACATATGCATATGTTTAAACATTTGTAGTGTTATTGAAGTGTACACTCACAGTCATTCAAATATATATTATGAAGTAGGCTAAAAAACAAACATCTCACAACTTTACGCTTTTTCAGTAATAATATAAGAATTTAAGAATTAAATTATTTGGTTTGTTAGGCTAGAGAAAGAGCAACAGTTTGTAATTTGTTTCAAACTCATTCAAAACTAAATGAAGAATTTGGGGTTGTTGGTGCACTTATGTCACACTGCCAAGGGAAATGATTCATGTAAATTTGTCTTGAATGAATTTAGCCCTTGCTCCCTCTTTTTGCAACCAATATACTATTTATTAATATTATATTTTGTAGTTCGATAAAACATATATAATATTGTCATTATAGTTATAATCTAAATGACACCAAATTTATATTGTAAAATAAAACTTTAAAAAAAAAAGGTTCTGTGGCGGCCACATAAACGACACATTTAAACTTTTTTTTACTAAAGTAAGAACCACAATTACGTAGGTTTCAAATCAGTAAGCAAGAAAGAGGGGAAAAAAAAAAAGGAACGAAAAAAAAAACAACCTTTCAAATCAGTTTAACTTTAACATACTGGCAATACTGTGAAAAACTTAAGAACTGGCAACCTTATTCACCCCTTGAATTAACATTTAAAATATGAAAGGACGGTGGTGCGAAAATATAGAGTACATTGTAAGAAACTGAGAAGAGTTTTCGTTAATAAGACCAGTCATTGGCTACCCTTTCTATGCTTGTTATGTATTGGTGAGTTTTGGCAGTAGTCAGATATGAAAATGATTATCTACCTTAGTGAACCACTCAGGGGCATAGAAAGCGTTTCCCAGTCTGGAGTAGAAGCACCTGCAAAACATTTCAGATTATTTCAGACATGTACTACGTCCACTAATGTAATAATAATAATGGGCTGGAGGCGGAGAGGTGATCCGCCCCCAGGCGGCATTTTTTCTTTATATATTCGGGGTCAGCTTTTTCCTTTGTGGGGTGGGGGGGGGGGGCATTAATGATAACTACGCATTTGGCCACATACAAAAGATAAGCCTATAATTTCATCACCAGTGGCGTTTTTTTTGTTTGTTTGGTTGTTTGTTTGTTTTAATAGTTACTTCGATTTTCAATTTTAATGTTTGATTTTGTTTTGTGAAAGATTTCGTTTTATTATTCATAGATTGTTTTAATAAGTCTCACTGCTGCTGTCATGAATATAACATTTCAATTTTTGCCTCAAAAATTCAACATCGTAGAATTACACTTAGAATAAGTGAAACATATGTTCATCGATAGAATGACAAAGTATCAGTTTCGTAGCAAAGACTTGTGCTGCCCTCTTCCACGGGAAAAAAAGCCCAACTATTCCGCCGCTCAGTATAAAAAAAAAAGTGCTGACTGAGGTGGACCGATCCTCCGCATCCCCCTTCCTAAGCCACTGCAAAGAATAAGAGTGGATAACTATTTTAAAAGTGTCTTGTTTAAAATTGCACCCCCTTCTAAAAAAACAAAAGGTAAATGCATTTCCTTTCTCAGAGACTTAATGTCCCCCAATATTCCAATTGCCTCCCCTGTGGAGTGGTAACATCCTATTTTTAAACAGTGGTCTACATTCAGAGTGTCCATTTTTGGGGTGAAGGGTGTTTTCAAAAAAAAAAAAAAAAGTGGGGGGTGTGATAAAATCCATCATTCTAAATATCTGTGCTGACAAACCAGCCGCAAACTGACCCTTACCATCATACATTTTAAATGGAGTTGTTAGACTTAGTTTTACAATGAACATTTGTCGCCCTAATTTTGAGAGACCAATCAATACAATGCTATTTTTTGTTAAATGTAGTATTCTCAACGTAATTTTTAAACATTCGTGGCTGGGGTAGTGGTTTGCAAATATACGATAAGCTCTTTGCGTGATCAGTCCTAGCAAGCACAATGCTATTTAAGAATTTACATGTATTAGCTGTAGTCTTACAGTTAAAAATAGAATAAAATATTTCATAGACTATTTAAAAATAAATAAAATAAAGCCGCATCATATTTTAAAACTACTTTTGCAGTTGGGAAGCCAACTCACCGTCCATTCCAAAATGCCCTCACGCCATCCAACTTTTCACTTATCCACCATCCCACTGGATTCTGTGTCCTGTTGAGATAAGAGCAAAATCATAAAGGCATTACATAAAAAAACCTTAATCATATTATGCCGGTTGCCAATGGCAAGAGAAAGCATATTCTGGATTAGTAAAGTACTTATATTGACAAAACTACTCACTCCAAAAATAAAATCAACATACAAATAACAGGGATAACTATCAAGTGTTGAGAAAATGGTCCCTTGAATAAGGCTCTTCATAAGCATTGATTTAAATATATATATTGAAATCATTGTTACAGATGCTGTTCAAGTCAGTGCATATAAAATATAAATAATAAAATATAAAGTACTTTAGGCCTAAGCAAGGGGTGTCAATTTCGACCCCCCCCCCCCCCGTTTGCACTTCGTCCCCTGCTTGTTTAACAGAATTCCCTAAACCCAGGTCTATAAGTTTAATATATTCTTTCGTGAAACCTACATTAGTGAAGGACTGCAGTATATCCTTTTATAGGTGTTGTATGCACATTGCATGATCCAGTGATTGAAAGAAGTTGGCGATATCTTGTATACTCTTAACCATATATACCCAAGATTTGGTCTAATCTATGACGCCAAACTGAAAATGGCTGGATGCATTATTTTTTATGACACCAGGTGAAGAGATAAACTATGTTATTCACCCCCACCCTACTGTTCGACTACGTCTTGCACCCCCCTACAAATTGTTTTACTTAGTCTCGCACCACCTACAATACATTTTGAAATTTTAAAAAATATGACGTCTGATTTATCTATTGAATTATAAAGAGAAATGTAAAACTTTGAAAATGAATTTGTGACTTATTACATTTATGATTTAAGTACAATATTATTAATGGAGCAGAAACTTGGAAAAAAAACAACAGCGAGCATTACGCAGAAAGTACAGACCTTCATAAACACTTGCCTTAGAAAGATCCTGAACATCAAATGGCAAAACACCATCACCAACAAAGATCTACTAGAAAGGACATACCAAGTGCCCATTGATGAAGATGTCATAAAGAAAAGATGGAGGTGGATAGGGCATACTATCCGAACACCACCAGGTGGCATCGCCAGACAATCGCTAACATGGAATCCACTAGGAAAAAAAGAAAGAGAGGACGGCCAAAGAATACACGGAGGTGCAAGCTAGAGGCAGACACGCAAAGTATGGGATACACTTAGAAGTAACTGGAAAGGGAAGCACAGGACCGTGATGCATGGACAATTCTTGTGGACGGCCTGTGCCCCAGACGGGGTAAAATGGCATAAGAAGAAGATTATTCAAGATTTTTTTTTTTTAAATGCTCTGTAACATTTATATCACAACTTAAAAATCGATGACGCCTCTTTTCTTAAATAACTTTTCCTTGCAAATCCTGAAATACCACATCGCACCCCCACCCCCGAGAGGGCGAGCACCCCAGTATGGTCAAACCTCTATACACTTGACTATTAAAATATGTTATATCTGTTTTTTTTAAAAATGTATCCTAAAATATAATACTCACTTTTCATCATATTTATGAGCTAGCAAGAGATTCACTGCGATGTGAGATTTGATGGGACCTTTCTTGGGTAATGCGTTCTTTTGCTGTCGGAGCTTCTCAAAATCTTCCCCGAGGTATTCCTTCAAATGTTTACAGGTCCTTTCATTGATTGGCGCCCTTTGAGCTAAGAATCCTTTACATCTGTATTAAAAAATGTGTTTTCAACATTATTTGAACCGAAGTTTGGCACCGGTTAACACACTGACATTATTTATGTGTACATGAAGATGTATATCACCACTATTTACTAGTTCACTCACGCGCACTTGAATATGCATATCACCACTATTTACTAGTTCACTCACGAAGACATGAACATGCATATCACCACTATTTACTAGTTCACTCACGAGCACATGAAGATGCATATCATCACAATTTATTAGTCTACTCACGTGCACGTGTAGATATCCCCTTCACGTTTGAGTTTGTATCCCGAATCAAACTCCACCGTTCCTCCATCTTCCAGTGGATTTGATGGAGTTCCGGCGTCAGCTCTGGTCTTCTTCTTCTTGTGGTCGTCATCTTCTTCTAAACAAAGTAATTAACTGTCTCAATTATTACAAGTGATGATTTCATTGGGGGACATTTTGTGTCTTATAAACGTTTATTGGAAGGAAAGAAAAGTGGCAATGCAAAGGTAATTTAAAAACAATACTTGCTCACCCCCTCCCCCACACACACTATTTTTTTCATACACACTCGCACATTCGTATTTTATGATATTTAGAAGAATTTTTTTTTAATAGAATCATCACATGACATAGCCTATTAATACTATTTTTAAAAATGTGACTTGATCAAAATTAGGGACTCGAATGCTCATGTACATTAACTCAACTTCATTCAAATGACTAAAGTAAATCATTGTATTCGTGATTTAATTTAGTTCACATGCAAGAATCAGTAAAGAATGTTATGCAGTGGGATGGGAAGTGGGGTGTGGAGGGAGTGGTCCGCCCAGGGCGAAACTTTTTTTCTCCCTCCTATATTGAGGGCGGCATTTTAAGCCAACTGCAAAGTTGCAAAAAGCTGGTCCCCACCCAGGGTGGCCCTAACCCTAACTACGCCACTCAAAAGATGATGTTAATTTATTTTTTAAAATAATATTTATACTCCATGATGTGCACCTTTATCCACGTGATCACTAGGATGATCGTACTCCCTCTTGTGTGCTTCACTTGTCTGATAACACGCGTCCCAGTATTTGCATTTCACTTTCTTCTCCTTGTACTGTATCACCTCCGGCACCACCCTGCTCTCCCCGCTGGTGGAGCTCTCGTCGGGCTTGCTTGTGACGTCACTGACTGTTGAGCTGTTGGACTCAGGTGAGTTTTTCTTTTTTGTCTTGCTGTAGTCGACAGCAATTTTCTCTTCCTCGTCGTCGGCGAGTTTCACTTTTTTGCTAGGGGACGCCATCGGTCTACTTGGCGACGGAGTTAATGATGTGGCTGTTATTTTGGGCGCGGCTTCGTCTTCACTTACATCGGATTTCCTTTTAGATGCCCTTGTCTTTAAGGTTGGTGGCTCATCATTATTCTCACTGATGGCGTGAACTAAGCGCTAAATCGAGAGTGGGAAAAAAAAAAGTGGTGGTGATATTTAACTATTACTGGAATTATTATAAAACCAGCAGATTTAAAAACGACATTTTAAAAACAATCTATTGCAAAAAAAAAAACCTATGAGGATTGGCTAATAAATACGTATACAAACTAATAGGCAAAGAAGGATAAAAAATTGTTTGGATAGTGCATTTTCATCGTTTTTAAGGATTATTAAAGTTTTGAAATATTGCACCACTTACATAATCCTCATTAGTTTTTTCCTGTGTACCACCTGGAAAACCCTAATGTAAATGATACAATTGTGAGAATCGATGGTCTCTTAAAATAAACTTCATATCAAAGTTACCAGGCTGTCATCAAGCCTCCATCCATATATATATATATATATATATAAAGACCTATTTAAGGTATTGAAGTAACTATCCACGCCCTTTGTCGTATTTCTTCTTAAAAAAATAATCACCACAGCAAAGACTCACTGGTTTTTTCTCTGGCAAGACATCCTCGTCTCCTGGATGAGTAAATTCCTCATGATGTTTTTTGTTCTTACGATAGCATTTTGGACCGTACGGGCATGTTTTCTTTGCTGTTGCTGCTGTTGCCATGCTTCCAAATAAAAACTTTTTATTTAACGATTTTGGTTTGATCCCTAAATGTTCCTGTGTATGTCTGTTCTAGACTCGTCTACTGAAACAAAACAGATGGATTATTAATTTATTATATACCACAGAGTACTAGATAGAATTCAAGGTTTTGTTTTCACAACATTTAAATATTTTTTTAGTTATAAAGACATTCTAAGTGTTTGTATTTGTATATTTCTCATTTCGATGAAAAAAAATCAAGCAATTTAACGTTTATACTGGAATCTATTTTTTAATCCTCAGTTCCAATTTTTTTTTTAAATTGTGAGTTTTTGAAAGAAAAAATGTAGGAGCACCAACCAGGTAAAGGCCTATCCTGCATCATATTTAGAATCACAGTGCCACGCCCCCCTTTGTGATTATATTATATTTACGGTAATATATAGGAATATAGGCTAACTATCGGAATATTATGATTTATTTCAAACAAATGATACAATTTAGAACACATAAAATACTTTTTTAAAATAAAAAATAAACACATTTACCACAGAGAATATGTTTGATGTTTAATATTTTGCAAATTTATTATTGCTGCCTTACCTAGTGTTCAATGAGGCAGGCTACAACATGTTAAAATTTATATGCCATGTGTATTTATAACTACTTAGTAATTTTCAGCGAAGCAAACTAAAAATAGAATTGGCGTTTCCCTGAATCCGCGAAGCAGTTTTCTCTTACTTTTTGAATAACTTTCTTTTTGCAGCTAAATATTAATATATTCATCCATTATCCAATCTTAAGTCTCAAATAATTAAACATGTAGCTGCCAAGAACTGAGGCCTTAAACGATTGTTACAGTATGTATCTAATCAATTTGTCTCAAACAAACTGTATTGACTATGACTATTGTCAATTGATGAATTTAAATGTAATCATAAGTGTAAGTGTAATCTATACACAGTGATTGTCTCCTCGAATTGCCTTTTATAAATTTTAAATACACATGGCCTATATTTTTGTTTTAAAAACTAAAATTGATAAAAATTAATAATAAATAGGCCTATATCATCAGCAGTCCCACTCCCCCTAATTCTACTGAGCATTTAAGCGCCCCTGGGACATCTCACCACCCCCTGGGGGGAGGGGTAGTACCACCCACGTTGAGAAACACCGCTCTATAGGTTTAATATCACAAGAACAAATTGACAATACTTTTTTTTTTTAAATGTATAACCGTTTTAATTAGGCCACAACACAGCTTCCCACCGTTTTCTTTTTGGACTCGCGGCCCAATAACACATAAGAAATGAACCGCGCTGACCGCGACCCCATGTTATAGAAGCGAATCCACCCCCCCCCCACACACACACTTTTTTTGCCCCCCAAAATAAATAGCGGTAATATAAAATTTAAAAAATCACTTTCAACCAATTAAATTAAACCGTAAGATCAAATACATCGAGATTAGTTTTTCAAATGGGGTTATTATGAACATTTTTATAGTTCTACTGTGTTCTTATTTCAACAAGAAGAAATCCATTGTGGAAGTTGGAGAGTGTGACACCATGAGTTTACCTCACCGGGTGATGACACCAACTCTAGCTACGCCAGTGGTTGGCCGATAATGCCACTTTCCATATACTTTTGTTTCATATTGTCAACAGTTTACATAAAACAATAAGGGTCAGTAGATGGTCACCCATAAATGACTTCATGCATCTGTATAAAAAAGGGGGGGGGGGGCACACGACTCTGTGACAATATTTTATGAGGATGTCCAATAGAGTTTCTCATTCTTCTTGGTTTTGCTTATTCCGGGGAAAAGAGAAATAACGTGACAATATTGTATGAGGATGTCCAGTAGAGTTTCTCATTCTTCTTGGTTTTGCTTATTCCGGGGAAAAGAGAAATAACGTGACAATATTTTATGAGGATGTCCAGTAGAGTTTCTCATTCTTCTTGGTTTTGCTTATTCCGGGGAAAAGAGAAATAACGTGACAATATTTTATGAAGATGTCCAGTAGAGTTTCTCATTTATCTTGGTTTTGCTTATTCCGGGGAAAAGAGAAATAACGTGACAATATTTTATGAGGATGTCCAGTAGAGTTTCTCATTCTTCTTGGTTTTGCTTATTCCGGGGAAAAGAGAAACAACTTTCTCCTCATCCCGGGATTTAATTAAATTAAAATATATTATAAACTGTATCAAATTATAAGAGAGTTTCTTTGTTGTAACTGTTTAATTTTTTTAAATTCTTACTGACTAGGGGGCTGTCCATAAATTATGTCAACAAAATAGGGGGGGGAGGGGGGTCTGAAATTTTTTTTGACAATTGTTGACAAGGGGGAGGAGGGGGGGGGGGTCAAGAAAAGTTGACGTCAACAATGTTACTTTTTTAAAATAAATTTAATTTCATAAGTTAAAAATTTATTAAACTTTTTTTTCTAAACATTTTACTTTTATTCACTTTTTTGTTGTAGTTGTAAACTAGGCTATTTAAAATATTGTTTTTTTTCCCCCATTTTATCTTTATTTTTTTTGGGGGGGGGGGGGGGGTAATCAAATGTTGACGTAATTTTATAGGTGGGGGGGGGTCTCTGGAAGTTTGACAAGTTGTTGACAAGGTGGAAGGGGGAGGTAAAAATTGCCAAAAATTTGTTGACATATTAATGGACAGCCCCTAAAAAAAAACCAATTTGTTATTGTAAATTATTGTATTACGAATACCAATAGTAATATTTATAGAAAACTCTCGAATTTAGTACCATGCTGAATTGACCACGGAAAACGGGGTGGTGAATGTGAGTTTGGCTTCATCCACTCCGGGGGGAGGGGGGGAGGCGCCCATGTTTATCTATCTTTGTGTTGCTTTTGTAAATGTAAAAAAATAAAATAAAAAATAAATGTAGTTTGACACAAGAACATCTTGGGATAAATAAAATCAAGTTACTAGACTGACTAGGGCACATGTTTCCAGCACATGGGAGGTAACCTCAAATTGGGTTGCGAAGGGAGTTATGTGAGTTGAAACAGTATATTGTTGCTAACAGATTGTTGCCAATAGATGTGTGTCAATAGATTGGAGATGAGGACTGCCTCCGGGTCAAATTGAGGAAATATTTCCATTTTAAAAAGTTATGGAATGGTTGGGCGAATACACATTTGTTTAGTTTTATTTAATTAATGTATGTTAATTTTAAGTTCATGATTATGTTTGTTAAATTGTATGTACAGCGTGGCGTGGTGAGCCCAGTCCTAGGTTGGGGTACTACGCTATAAAAACCTTTTTATAATAATAATAAAATATGAAGCTAAGACTAGCATGAGGATGGGAAACTACATAAGACAATATAACCATAAACAATTAAATAGAAGCGACCACAAGGGCACGGTGGACTTTACAATTAGTGCGATCGTGACTAGCACAAACACACCCAGACGGGTGAATTTGGAAAACAAGCTTATCATGACAACTGGAACCTTGACACCACTTGGCATAAGCGTCATGTCTTTATTCACAGCTTGATCTTTTGCCCCGCCCCTCCACGACCAATCGCAGTGGATTTACTTGTCATCTTTTCTTTCCCTTTTCCCAATTTAATCTCTCACCTACTTAATCTCTATCACAATACTTTTGCTGCCCTCACGACTACTTCTCAGCTAAGTGCTATTTTAAAATTGTATTGTTTTTTCTGTTCGCTGACAAGGCTTTCTGCCGACTCGTTCGTTGTTTTTTCAGGTTTGACCTTATTTTGTTTTACTCATTTCCTACAAGTAGCCCTCGGAGAAAACTATATTCTAAGTATATTGTTAAAATGACATCAAGAACACTAGGAGATGTAACACATGAATAAATTTGTATATGTAAGTCCTTAAATTTGACATTTTCTTGGGTAATACTCTGTCAAAGTAGTCTAGGACTCAAAATATTTATAAAAAAAAATATTTCAAGACAAAACAAATTTAACAATAACTTTGTAAGTTGTCAAAATTTTAATTGATAATTATTTCGGAATTTACTAAATGTTATTTAAAATGAGTTCAATTTGCACACAAAAGTATTAAATTATACAGAACATTAATTACAAACCAGTTTAATCAATTGGATAAATGCAATGACCAACCAAAAGGTCAATTAAGACAGTGCATATTTCTTTCATTTGTATATTTGGCTATTATAGTAAATTACCATTGGCTAAAAATACTTTGACCCTTCAAAATCGACCTCCACTACATGAGATAAGTTTAAGTAATGAAAACATGAAATATCAAGCAAAGTATAAAACAATCTATACTATCAAATACCAAGCAAAGTCCCAGCAACCCATCAAAATCTGCTCACCTGGAAATATTTCTGACTACCCTGATCCAGCTAATATTTAGGTGATGCTCCTACCCTTCAACCCAAACTCTACCCATTAATGCAGTGTTTTCAAACATGGTAGGCTCCACAGTGAGCCAATTTGAAGATTTAAAAGGGAGCGGGGGTGTTGGGATTTAAGATGGTGCCGGTACACTTTTTAAAAAAAACAATGCACTTTAATTTACTACAACTTTATTTCATCGATTTGTCCAACAGTGTTTAATCTGGAGCCCCAAACATGCAGCCAAATTGAAAATCTATTGTTCAACAGTAGCATGGAGAGTTTTTGCCTTGGTGCATTAAATCTAGAATAGTATTCGGGGAGGAGTACCATTAGAACTAATAGAACTAACAGTAAAAGATATATACATCGCCAAAAAAAAAAAAAGTGACTTCTGATCATTACCTATTCTGCCCTGGCCAATTTTAATTTCATTGAAATTTATATGGATGTTAATGTGAATATAGCCGACAACCAAATTTCTATAATGGCAGCAGCACCAGGAACTATGGTTTTATCTCATTTTTGACCCTGCTTTACTTTGTTCTATTTAATACCAACTATAAATCTGCCCAGTACATTAATATGGGAAAAAAATAGTTTTAAAAGCAAAGTCAATGATATGTTTATCAGAAAAATCACAACCTTTTTCATTCATATAAATAGAAAGGATAAGCATAAGAGACAAAAAGAATCAAAAGGGAATGACAATTTCTTGAATTTCATGTTGATGATTTTTTTTGGGGGGGTTAACATCATCAAAAAAAAAAAAAACTTTAAAAGATTATAACTGACTAATCCTCTCCCCCAAAAGAAAGCACTGTAAAATTTTATTTCATTTAGTAAAATAATTTCTCATTTTAAATTTACCAACTTGTATTACAATATTAGACTAATGATACTCTGAAGAGCTTAGACAAATTCATAAATGTTTTGAATGTCTCAAATAATGTTTAAGGTACAGAAAAAAGTTTCTTTGGTATGCAAACCTGTATACAACAAATAAAAATTGTAAAAATGGAAACAGTTATTTTTTCTTTTAAATTAAAAATAACACAAACATGCACAACTTCAATTAGCAAATCATATTTTTAAACTACTTTATACATTTTGATTTTAATGAACATAATGTACAACTGAGAAATGTAAGTCGCTAAACTAAAAATCATCATTTAATTTTAATCTGAAATGAAATTTAAAAGCTCAATTATTAATTTTCTAATATATGTTAAGTACTACAGTACAAGTCACTGCACATTATATATATGTATAAAATAAATGTAATTTTAGTAAGTACAGGTCAAAATAGTTCAATGCACCAAGAAAATAGATCATCACTTCCAAACTTATGTTCAAAGTATACTACATTTCAAACAGCTGTATTTGATATGAGGCTGCACATATAGTTACTCCTGCCATACACCAATGAAATTAATTTAAATCCAAGCAAACATTTTTAGCTTGTTAAAATTAAACACAGAAATATTACAATTATTTTCATCAAACTTTTTCTCGGCCTTATGGAAAGATAAAAAAGTGGTAAAATCTTCTAAGAATTAACATACAAAGGCACTGAGGTATAATAAAGCTGAAATGGAAATAAAAAAACAATGACTGAGGATTTAAATCAGATCTATCCTAAAAATCAGATCTATCCTAAAAAAATTAAATTTGGGTGCACGCAAATAAAAGTGGCTGATCAACATCAAATACATTTTTTTTAATGGTTGTACCACTTATAGAATCACATCAATTATCTTTATTCAGGTGTAAAGTGTTGCCTATATCTAAGCATTGGGTAATTGAAATTAGTAAAAAAAAAATGTTTCTGACTTTTCAGTCTCACAATATGAAGGCAGTGCTGATGTACAAAGACAGTTTAAAATGCAATCATGAATTAATTTAATGAAATGCAGATTTATATCATCCTCTACGACCACATTAGAATACTGCTCACAAATGGCCAGTTGCCAAGATATTGTCAATATCAGCATCATCCTGAACATTCCAAAAAATGCAAATTTTCAAGTTCTGCAATGTTCAGTTAATATAATCATCAGAGGTGCTAGTTATTGACAACTGACACTGACTGATAGATTCCATCACTACTTTTTTCTGTCTTTGTTGAGTGGTGTTTATCTGGGTTCTCAGCAAAGGCACTATCAGAACATCTTAAGCACCTGGAGAGCAACAATAATAGCAACATAAATTATTATTTCATTTAAAATTGTTCCTCTGTAAAATTTATTCCCTTAATATAGCACCATCTGAGGTATAGTGATATAAAATCATTTTTAAGCATTTAAAATAAAGTTGTAAAATGATGAATGCTCAGTTATCCATTATAGTTGGTAATTTTCATAACTTAATTAATGGTTTACAGCATTGGTTCTCAAAGGAGGCAGTACGGACCACCAGTGGACATTGAGATTGGCTAGGAAGGTGCTGAAAGCCTCATTAGTTTTTAGGGGAGTGGGGGCTGGGTTTACAAAAGGGGCAATTTTTAAATCAGAGACATGTGCTAATAATGCACGGCTAGAAAAATTTGAGAAACAATGGTTCAACATAAACTTGCTCTAAAAATAGTTGAAAAAAATTGCAAAGATTTGTAGGAGGTACACCTTTTACAAAACTTTTTAATAAATTGGTGATATTAGTTTAGAAAAAAAAAGCTTACTTTGGCTCACTGAGACCATAGTCAAAGCAAGAATTTCCTACACATTCACAACAGCCATTAGAATGAAACCATCTGTATTTGGCAGCTCCCATTGATTTGCACGATGCTTTGCATTTAGCCATTGGCATGCAGTCAGAGAAAAAAGCAACAGTGCAGTTTTTTATTCCTAAGAGCTGCCCTGTCTCAAATTCATTTGTTCTTGTGCCCAAACCATTATCTTTACCTAAGAACAAAGCAGATTCCATATTGCAACAACCATTCCTGAAACATGTTACTGTACTAGTGTTTCTTTTTTGTTTTCTTGGTGTAATTATTTGTAAAATTAAAAAGTATTTTTTTTCAAATGGGTAGGTTAATGCTATAAGAATTTGACACTTCCTTTATGCCTTTTTAAAATAAAATTCTTACTTTTATACTACAAAGTTTAGAAATAAAACAACTTTAGACATCTATTGTGCATTGTGAAAATATAGAAAATCTGTAGCAGAAGGTTGACAAATCAAGGATATTTATTTTGATACAGAATACAGAGTTTAGAAATTGCAATAACAGCTGCTAATCAAACAGTACTTTATACCTGTAATGGCTTGGAGTATTTCTCATAGTAAACATTTAATGTTTTTAATTCTTTACCTAGAGTTATTTGTTGAGCCTCCATCCCATGTTTTTTCCCTGACTGCATGAGGAGCTTGTCCAAATCAACAGCATATGTAAAAGTTGTCCATCTTTGTTCACGATCTTCCTCATCTGTGAGTACCTTGAACAGGTCAGGAATGGGATCAGAGATCTCTTCAACTGAACTACTTCTTGCCATGTCATCTTCTGGATCAGGCTTATCACACAGACCTTTTATTGAATTATTTGTCAAAATTTATGAAATAACTTATGAAAAATGGTTAAATTGAAATTTTCTATAAAGCATAAAATGACATTAAAAAATTCATTACACCCTTTTTAAATAAGTGATAGCTATCTGTTGCATGTAAAATTTAATTTTTACACATTAAATTTTACCAAACAGCTTGATGCTTTCTTAATTAAATACTAAGGAGTAAATAAACAATAGCTTACCAACACAAGAACAGCACTCTGTGTAAAGCTTTGACAAACAAATTTGGCAGTCATTACAACAAGAGCAATTAGCTTTAATTGCCATGTCACAGTCACAGCATTTGATAAGCATGCACTTGCTGACCAAAGGAGCACATACAGCCTCATTGCAAGCATCCAAAACATAAAAACTGGCCAAGGTGATGGCACAAAATAAGGCAGTTTTAACAAGTAGCTTCATTTTTATGTCCTGGTGGGGAAAAGAAAAAAAAGTTAGAGCAAACGTACAAGAGACGCATGTTTCTACTTAAAAGCTATACATTCTCACGCAGGAGATTCAGACTGTTTTTAAACAAAGCTTATGCTAGACAAACAACACACAAATAGACAAATGGAGACTACACCATAGACTAAAAAAAATCAATTCTAGAGATAGCCTCTAAAATTGAAGAGAAACACTTCTTGACTTACCAACAGACAGAGATAACTAGCAATCATACCTAAGGACTTATTCCAAAAATAACATTTAAAAACTGGTTACATCAAGACATACCTTAAAGAAAAGATAGAAAAGTACTGACCCTTTACAAACAATGATAACCCTTTTATCCTAACCAGAGGATTTAGTATCTCAAGTTCAGATGCAAAAAGAGAAGAGTTGGCGTGAAATCAGCTAACTCATTTGTAAAAAACAACTGCTTCAGAAACGTCAAGAAGAAGAAAAAACAAACAATTTCAGCCCTGATAAAAGAGGGCCCTTTTTCTCCAAGAAGAGTTATGAAGCCTTGCGGGCAAAGCAAAGTTATACTGGAAGACTAAAACCCGAGGACCCGCCTTTCAAAAGGCATGTGGAATGTTAGAAACATATACGTGACAGGAAAATCAGATCAAATGGTATCAGAAAGAAGAATATACAAGCTTAACCTGATCAGCATTTGTGAAACATGATGGACACAAGCAGGACAGTTAACAGTGACCTAGGGAGAAACACTAATTTAACTTAGGGCATGGGAAGGAAAATGCTCCACACACACAAGGAGTTACTTTCATGATGTCACAAGTGGCATGGAAGGGTAAAGAACAGTATTAAAAAAGGATAAAAGAGCTTACATAAGTGATGTTAGCATCAATAAGAAGCAGCAAAAAAGGGGAACATGAAAGGGCTCTATGATATAAAAAGAAAACTCTTGGAAGATACAAGAAGCCATAGAGACCAGTTTAAGTTAAAAACAAGGAAGGTAGATCAACAACCAAATGAAAGAAAAAAAAAGCTGAGTGGAATACTTTGAGGATTACAACAGACACACTAGATATACAACAAGCAAATACAGATTTCTCGTGCGGAGATACTGATTTGCTGTCGAGCGCCTCCCCAGATGGTGGGCAGGGGAGGGCCAACCAGATATGGAGGGTACCAGGGTAATAAAATACCTGGTGCGGGCCGAAATCAGAACCTACTGCCTTGATTGAAGTGATCCACAAAGGCTAGTGATCCGACCCAATACAAAGGCAGCTACCCTAAGAGCTTCATGGGCCATCCCCTTAGACGGTTGTGCGCACCATTGACATAAATGGTGGATTGGAAATATGGGAATCAAAGGAACTGACTCTTCAAACTTAAGTCAGAATTTCCACACATAAGTCAAAACAGTCCTCTTTTGTGGAACAAAACCTTGGAAAACAACAGCAAGCATCACGCAGCAAGTAGAGAACTTAAAAAACTTGCCTTGGACATACCAAGAGCCTATTGCTGAAGACATTAGGAAAAGATGAAGGTGGATAGGGCACACTCTTTGTAAACCCCTAGATAACATCACCAGACAATCTAGCAGATTCTCAGAGCTAACAAAATAGAAGTAGAAGAGTGTTTACATGTATGGGCTAAACAGGAAGATGTGTGTTCACACACATGGGCAGCCCAGACTCCAAGATCCAATAAATGGCCTTCAAAGGCATCAACAGGTCATAATATTTTGTCTGCACACAAGAGCCATACAACTTTACTCTCACCTTAACTGCATAAAATAAGATAAAACACATATGTGGCCTCTCTGCAGACATCCAAATGACACAGTAAAACATCACCTCTTTCACTGCCCAGCTCTTCAGGATTAAGGCTTAACTATCTACCAAAATTACCAGACTACATCAACACCCAATATAAATAAACAAACAAAGAACAGATTCACAGAGTGTGTAAATTCTTCACCATAGCCTCAGGCCGAAAGGCACATGCACAAATGACAATTGGATCTTGATGATAATGAAACAAAGCTTAACATACCAACACAACTACACCATTAAACTTGAAATTATAAAATTGGATAGACAAAGCAAAAAGAGTGATATACTTTAATAGCCTTCTCCTTGTAATGTTAATCTGAATTTTCAAGATAATATCCATTTTCACTTAATAGAATTTAAAATTGAGGGATAAATTCAAGTCTTTTATTTTGTATAAGTTGATTAGCTTGTACAATGTCAGTCAGTGCATAAGGACCAAATAAAAAGTGAATGAATGATGTTAGGATTTTGTTCTTAACTAATTAATGAACATACTTTAAACATTATATTAACATAAGATTTTAAAATTAATTGATTTGAATAGCAGTCTTTTAAAATACTTTTAAGAGATGATGTTTTAATAATATTCAAGTCATTGGACATTTGACAATCTAGTAAATAAGCAGCCTTATAATGTATATCTAAATTCTACTTTGCCCCAAAATATTGAATATGGTAAAACAGTAAAACGCACAAAAAATGAAACAATAAACATTTGAATTTTTTATATTATATTTTTTATAATTATATTAGGGCTGAGAAAAATCAGACCATAAATAAACATATTGCCATCATAACTTTAGCTCATGTTTATAAGATCTTTGAGATATTATTTCAAAGAATCAACACTCATAACAATGTCAGCCATTTGCTCTAGGCCTACTTATTAAAAGCTTGTTAATATGACAGGCCAAAATATACAGGTTCTCAAATCCAATAGACCTTGTAATGTAATTTGTAAACAATGTGAATGTGGTGTTTTAAATTTAAGCTGAAAATTTGTGTTTAGAACCAAAATCATGGTAATAGGAAAGTTTGGTTCAAATCTTTTAACAAACTTCCTTCTTCTTGACCATTGACTGTTATTCTGTTACCTTCTGAACCATGCACTTTCAATGTTGTCAGTTGTGACTTCTCCCACAGCCTAAAAAAAGGGACACCTTGGCCTTGTTTTTTGTTTACCTGATCTATGAGTATGATCAAGCCTGTTAACCCCAAATGCACATGATAGCAGAGAAAGTCCAATCTGAGTATCACCGTTTATTTTATTCTTCTTAAACAACATGATGCTGAAGTGGTAGATACTACTAAACATTAACTTAAACTACCTCTAGTCTCTAGCTTAGATAGTATAAGTATATAGTATATAGTAGTCGAGTATATTACTAATTACTAACTAAAACTAGAATGCCTATGGTCAGTATGGTAGGTACTTTGATAAAATTTTCAAATTGAATGAATTAAGACATGAACACATCTGTAAGATAGCCCTTGTTATTAAATGAAGTAATAATAATAAATATGTCTTCATTTTTCATGTAGCACTTTTTATTAAAAAGTTATGATTTTTTTCATGAATAAAAACTCACTATGACATAGTGATAGTTTAAGTTAAGAGATTTGTGACCACTTTTCAAAATTTTTTGCACATAACTTTATAGCAGGGTGGACAAATAATATGAAACTTTCCAGAAGTGTTCAACATCTTATTATTATCAACATCTTTTTTTTTTTGTTAGTCTTTGTAACTAAACAAATTAAATTACAATATTTTATTTTTAAAAATTACAAATAATGTTGTCGTTGTAATTTCATTTGCTCAACTTGTCGTTTTGTCAAAATAGCTAGTAGCTTAACGTTGTGTTATTTACCAATTTTTAGTTCATTCATATGATGTTAAAAGTTATCAAAGTTTAAATAATAAAATCTAACCAGAGTAACAACTCCAAGATCGAGAAAGCAGCAGCCAACAATATGTACTATTATTAGGAAACCGGAAGCAACACAGCCCAACGATAATTCGCTCATGGTTTATGAAGAGTTAGAAAATTGTATTTACATGAACTTAAAACTTATAATACTAATGTCTTAAAGACTTCATTTATTATCTTTCTTTCCAGCTCGATAAATGGAGTAAAAAAAAAAGGTAAGGGTGAGACCAGAATGAACTTAATATCATCTCGATACACTTACGATCATATATTATTTAAATTTATTGTTCTTATTTAAATGACCTTTTTTTTTATTTTTTTGGCCTTTTACTTTTACTGAACTGGCTTTTAAAAAGTTATTTAAAGTAATTTTTTTTTACTTTCACTGCAACTTCTGGACAAAAAGACATGTTTGGGGTTAACTCCGTGGCGCAAATATCTACAGTTTTTAAATTACTTGCCATGAATGAATGCATCAGGCATCACAGTGACAATTCATTAGCCTAACGTCACTAATCACTAACGAACGTGCCCAGTACTAGCCAGTAGTACTGAAATTGAAATATATTCTGGTATAGGTATAGTATAAGTATTCATATTCAATAATCCTATCGTCAATAGTTCAACCTAGAGGAAGATTATCCTCGAATAGAGCCTACTGAAGTGATTGAGTGATTGTCATGGCTGATGATAACGATGGACACTGAATGTAAATTAAAATTAAATAGATGGAAACTTTCCAGGAAAGTGAGTGGTTTTCCGAATTAAAACTTTAAAGTAGGCAAGTCAAGTAGGCCTTAACTTACTAAGAGTAAGATGAGTAATGACTTAGACTTAAAGACTATAAGTCTTATTAAAGACTGTCTATGCCTACTACTACTATCACTAATAATAATAAATGAAGGACTGCATTCAAGCTGTGTGAAGGAAATTAAATAGTAGAAAAAAGTATGTAGAAGTTTAAATTGACAGACAGGGCAATGAGATATGAACTTTTCAGCTTAGAGCCTTCTCAGCAGACATGACAGATGAAAACAGGACAAGAAATAGAAACAAGTAGTTAAAAACTTAAGTGATCGCCATTGTTATTGTATTACTTATTACTATTACTGAGTATAGCTCTAAGACTAAAGCATTACTCTCTATAATAAGTATAATGAATGATTATAATAAGTCTAAGTATAATCTTTTGTCTCGCATCACAGTATTCACAGTCATATGCCTGGTTTAATTTAATGTCACTTGCACCTAATGCACAAGAAGATTTTGTACCAGAAATTGTTTCATCAGCCATCTGCGCACCCACAGACAGATTCAGAACCAGCACGATTCTGATGATTAATATAGTCTTGATTGATTTCAATGGATGATCTAACAATGTCTAATTTAATTTTCTGAAAATGGGTTCTGGAAAATGTCTATTTCATGGAGATTAAGATCTTTTTGACTTTAAATCTATTTTGAAACGCCTTTTGAAACATTTTGTAAACCCAATGTTTTGTTTGAAAATGCTACTGCTGGCTTTTCCATAAACAGGTTTTGCGTATTGAGGAGACTGTAAGTTTTCCCCTTTCACCTATTTAATGAAGAGGTCTAATTTTACTTCAAATGATTTCACATGTGAATACATATCACAGATGAGCTTTTCTTTTCCTTGACATTGTCTGTGGAAACACCCACGCTGATGACAACATCAATTAAATAACCACACCTACACTGGCTACTTTTCAAATATCTAGGGGCAACTAAAACAATGAAATAAGGTCAGAAGTGAAAGAAAGGATATGGTGGAGCAGGTCAGGGCCCTACACGGACTGTAGTGCCACTGATGATGATGATGAAATTTTCCATTGAAATTGTTGAGTAGCTCCTTTACATCTTTCAGAAAGCTAAGAGGCCATATCCATTCTGCATCTTTGAGCTCTGGTAATTCTTTGTTTATTGAAAGCATAAAAGCAGAAACCTGTAGAAGTGAGTCATTAAAACATTTCAAAACTGTGTCTCGACTCAGCCAACTGATGCCTATTTGTACAGAATATCTTCATAGGCAACAATTAGCCCAGTCAAAAATTTCTGAAAATGTATGTGGATTTGTGCTTGAGCTGTTTTTAGCAGTAAATTATTACAGTTTCATGAGTCCCACTTCAGTGATTTACAATACAGCGCTTGTTGATTGTTGGTGATTGAGGAGTTTACAGCTATTGAATTTGAATGGTTGCTTTTCAGAGATTTTCAGTTACAGACATTTTCACAGGTACACTTTTACAGCTTTATTACTCGGCTAGCTCACACCAGAACATGATAATGGTATTAAAACTTCAGCATTACCAAGGCAACACCAACCGAGGGACTCTGGAAAGATGGGAGTCGTCAATCTTAAATGGTGGCTCATCTAAGAATCAGAAAAGTCTGATTTCAAAACTCTGCAGAAAAGTTTGGAGATGGAGTCCAGTATGTGGTATCACAAAAAACTTTAAAAAATTCTGGCAACTCCTGCAAGACCCTTGGTGCCTAGCTGACTGGTAGCTGATTATCCTGGCCTCTACCATTGGCTCCTTGAAATTCACATATGCCCCTAAAAAAAGAAAACTCTCAGAAGAAAAATCTTTACTAACAATATTCTTTGTTTTTCATAGCTTCTAAATGGGAGTAATTCATCTGCTACTGTTGCTAGTAGCTGGTTAGTTATATCATATCATATATATATAAGTGAAAATTGTTTGTTTGTTCCACAAAGACTTGATGGATCTTGACCATACTTGGCCGCACATATATCCTTCATTATCCAGAAGGAACTCTTGGGGAGTTATAAACTTTTTTTAACATTCCGTTTGTGGCAGGTGGCCCTGAATTTGTTTTTTTTTCTTATTGGAGCTATATAAATAAAATGAACAACGAATACTCCTACATGAATAGATGGATCTTGAACAAACTTAGTACAAACACACTTAATTATCCTGAAGGGTAATGAACTCAAAATATCCACTCCAGCGTTCATTTTTCCTTATATAAGCTTTATGAATATCAATAGGCTTAGACAACACAATAGGTTCTATGTAAATTGATGGATATAGGCCTAGTGTGGTAGTGATACCCTTCATAGTTTGTATTGAAATATCGGTGGATTTAAAATGAATAATATCCCATCCATTCAGGGCCGGTCTAGAATTTTCCAGAAAGTGCGATAATTTAAAAAAAAATCCATCTATGGCATTTTTAAATAAATCTCATTGAGACAACTTTTAAATTTTAACTTTATTATTTTTCTGATTGATTTTAATGGGGCCCCCTTTCTCAGGCATGACTAAAACGGTATACTTATGGAATGGGCCCCCGCTGGAGCCCCTCTTTTAACTTAAATGAAAAATGGTTATAGTTATGGCCTTGTGTAGAATTTTTCGTATTCCAAAAATTATTACGTACAAAAGTCATCTATTTCTATAATCTTTTTTAAATATGTAGGTGCCCTATCATGTTTATTAAGTTTCATTGACTTTCAGTGAGTTTCCTCGGATGTTGTGGAATTTAATATAATTTTGGAAGTTTCTAGAAAGTTCAAAATTAATTGTCCATTATTATAGCCCAAGTTTTATAGATAAATGAAGTTGGAGGCTTAGATTAAGTTTTACACTACTATGTGTACTGATTGATCTTGGCTGTAGTTGGTAAACATACCCTTCATAATCCCACTGGGAACAGGATCCCAGTAGGAATGTGATCCCACCAAGGAACATGATCCTAATGGGGAGCAGGATCCAAATGAGAAAGGATGATCCCAACTGGTAACAGTATCAAAACAGAGAATAGATCCCAACATGAATGGTTACTCATTGGGAACGGTATCACAGTAAGGAATGGGAACCCGCTGGGGAACAGGATCCCAGCAAAGAATTGGATCTCACTGGTAACAGAATCAAACTGGGAATGGGATCATATCGGGGAATGACATACCACAGGGAAAAGGGATACCCCTGAAAATGGGAATCAATGGGAAATGGGATCCCACCAGGATCAGGTTCACACTGGAAACAGGATCTCATCGGGGCAACAGGATCATACTGGAAACAGGATCCCACCAGGATCGAGATCCCAATGGGGCCGGGATCCTAATTGGATATGGGATCCCATTTGGAAACTGGATCCCACTAGGAGATCCCATCTGGATCCTATTCTAATCTGGATTTAATTGGGATCTCATTGGGGATCGGGAGTCAAATGGGAAATTTGATTCCTTTTGGATCCTATTCCTATTTTATAAAAAAATTTTAAGAGGATAATTTTTTTTTCAAAATAGTTCTTAGCTATATGCTTTTTTTACAGGCCCCTTAATTTCAATGTTACCTCAGAGGCTGTTATAATGTGGTTTTGTTTATGCAATGCCTAGTGATGCCAGGTACATTGGCTAGTATATATATAAAATGTCATTTATAAGAAGCAATGGTATATTTGTGGACAAATTTGTATGTTTTAAAACTTTTAATAAATATAAGTATGTTTAAATTTTTTCAGCATATAAATATCATAATGGATTCAAATGCTGCCACAGCACATTCTAGCAGTTTATCTTCTTCAATGGCACAAGCTACAGAAGAGGAGTTTGAGTGTGCTGTTTGCATGGAATGTTTTACACAACCCACTTACATACAGCCATGTTACCATGTGTGAGTACAACAATTTTGTTCATTCAATGTTAATTCTTTTAAAAGACAAGGTAATTAAAATATAATAAGTCATTAAGTGCTATGAAGTAGGATCAAGCTTTGTTGAAGACAAAACAAAGTAATGAAGATTTCAACTAACAGCCTTTTTAGCTGACATTTACATACATGAAATAAGGCTGTCCATAATTTTAAGGGTTGAAACTGAAACCATTGGAATACCTAGGGGGGAGGGGACAAAAAAATCCAATTAATAACACCATAAAATAGATGTGCAAGTGGCGGGCACAATTTTGGGAGTTAGTCCCAGACATCATTTAGCCAAGCTGTGCCACAGAGCAACACACAGCAGGTGATTGGAGGCCATCCCATGTACATGAACTTAAGACTCAGGCTGAATGAATTTATGTCTTTAATAAAACTCCTTACAGTACAGCACTTGGGAATTGAATGATCACCTTTTAAGCAGGATTCATGAGTTGCACAGCATATTAGTGGGATTAGTGGCTCGGATGAAACTGCTGCCTTGGAAAACTGCCTTCAATAGAGTATGATATATGAGGGACTGAATTGAACTGTTTAAAGAATATAAATGGTGGAACAAATATGTTAAGGCTTGACAAGAAAAGACAGGACAATGAATCAGTTGCCCTGTATTTTCTTTTCCAGCATAAACATATCTTGTTCCACTAGTTATTTACTTCAGTAGAGTGTATCTTTTTCTATTTCATTGGTGGAGTTCTTCCAGCACGCATTTGGAATCCAATAATAGAATTAAATAAATTTAACAGTTAACAAAACATTTATGATGGTACTATTTTTTTAGGTTGATTTATATCTATTTTTCCTAGCTATTGTTTGGTGTGCCTTCAGACTCTTTTATCAAATCCTGGTTCACGATGCCCACAATGTCGATCTAACATTGAATCACTAATCCCTGCTCTTGACATGGAAAAAAAAATGTTAGAATGTTCAATTCTTTGTTCAGACTGCCAAGTTGATGTAAGAATTAAGTCTGACCATTTTATATGGGCATTAATAATTTTTGTTAATGAGTCAATTCTTAATAAGTTTCCTTAATCTTCATTTTAAGATAATATATTATAACTCATGTTTATAATTTTTAATTAAATAAAATTTTTAAAATAGTTTTGCTTAATTTCCACTTAATTGAAGCAAATGTTTTTATAAATGATGTCTTATTTTTGGTATATTTACTACCGGTAATTAATTTTAGATATTAGCTGCCTCTATGAAGGACCATAAGTTGAACTGCCCGGCAGTCACACGGAACAGGGAACAAGTTGCTCAGCTTGAAGCTGTCGCAGGTGGATCGGTGTAAGTAAAAGATCTAAATTTGCACATTTTTTTTTTTAATGACAATTAGATTATTCGTTATTCTGTGTCAATTTTCAGTTTGTGG
This sequence comes from Omphiscola glabra, assembly GCA_964017045.1. Lineage (NCBI taxonomy): Eukaryota > Metazoa > Mollusca > Gastropoda > Lymnaeidae > Omphiscola > Omphiscola glabra. The sequence continues at coordinate 22,646,575 of OZ024800.1, forward strand.
AAAATGGTATGCCTCGTAAAATATCAAACTGCAGCAAGAACTGTTATATTACTTTATTAAGTCAATTTTAAATTCGATTATATATTAATTCATGCATAACCAAATTAGATGTTATTAAAAAATTAAAATGGACTGTTTTACATTTGTTATCTTTTTTTAGTAGTCTACCCAATAGATCTACATTTAAATGCCCATACTGTAATGAAACAAACCTCTTGTGTACCCAACTTGTTGAGCACTGCAATGTGTACCACAAGGGTAGTAGGAAAAAGGTGGTAAGTTTCATTGTTGACTTCCACTAACAAATCAGGCTTAATGGCAGAGGTTATGAACAGCATTACCAGGGGGGACAATTCAAAGAGTTGGCTATTGATGTATGAAAAATCTTGGTGTGAAAATGAATAACTTGCTTGCATAAAAAAAGTTTATTTTTGGGTGTTAGTTTCATTTAAAACCTAGATCCAAGGTTAACCAAAGAGTTGCTTTCATTTCAATATATCAAATCCCCATTAAAAGCATTGATTGTAAAAAGAGCTATGAGTTTATAATTTTTAAAATTACCTTTTAGGTTTGCCCAGTTTGTGCCTCAATGCCATGGGGAGATTCACGTTTTAAAAGTGCTAATTTTCTTGAACATCTCAATTCACGCCACAGATTTGAGTATGAGACTTATGTGGTGAGTGCAGGATTCAAATATCCATTTTTCAATTATTATTAATTAGTACCTTTTTTTTTTTACACCACTACTATAACTAGCAATTTAGAATTAATGTAGCTGTATTTAAAAATTGAAGGCATGCTTTTACTTATGGGCTGCTGTAATGGTGGGCAATTAAAAAAAATTCATGTCACATTACAAAAATGTCCTTTTCTTCAAAACAAGTTTTAAAATCACACATTTTATGTATACAGAACCAACAGAGAGATAAATAAATTTACACCATGCATGTTTTGACCTTGAGTAAAGTTTTTGAAAATATTATTTTTGAAAATGTATTGTTACAATTTACCAAAGTCATAAAACAATTTTTATATAATTTTAGGACTATGAACAAGATGATGATGCAATGCTTCAACTTGCCTTGGAAGCATCTATGCAATATCAGTAATATCAGTGACTCAAGTCAGAAAGAGAATTGACAAAAAATAGGGTTTTCTTCAAGTAAATTATTAACACACAGGTTAATCAAAAGAATACAACATTCATTTGATAGCAAGGTTAAGTAGTAGATTTTTAAAGATGAATTTAGTTTAGTATCATCACTAGGGGGTTGACATCAAATGAGAAATGCAAATCTGATAGAGCTCGCTCAAGTTGGTTACATAAAATATAGTAGTTAAAATCAAGTGCGGGGTGTCACCAGAGCAGGTTGCAAAAGATCAGGTAGCCATTAGTGCAGGCTGTCACCAGACAACAGGGTGCCACCAGAGCAGGCAGATTCTTAGGAAGTCCATGATGGAGTCTGATAAGGGGTAACACCATGAGTTTAACGCACTTGGTGACACCACTGACTTCTTCTCTTTGCTTATTGTGAAAAGGTATAGTGCAAATAATGAAAATACCATTTGAAGTTATTATTAACATACCATGTAGGCAATAATCAGTATCAAATTTTAAAAATTTTTTTAGTATGAATAACTCTAATAATATTAATAACAATGATTTCATAGTGCCGGTATAGGAATTTTAGTAACATGTTTTGTGCCAGAAGACATCATTATATCCTAAATGTTTATTTCTCTAGCTTCCATTCAGCGTGCTTAATCAGGACAAGCTGGAAACGTACAGTCATCATAAGGTTTGACACAACTCCTACCACAGAATCCATTTTCACCCTATCAGCTAAAACAAAATATTTCCCGGTCTTATTATGCTCTGTATTATTTCTTGATTCACTTTGAATCTAAAAATTATTTCAGTTTGTATGTGTGTGTGTATATATATATATAAATGTATTTTATATATACATATACACATTTATATACACACAAATTAAATTATTATAAATTGCATATCTTTTTCACCCATTACTGGCATCAAATATAATTTTGCTCAACTAATTGCCAATAAAACTTGACATTTTACTTTAACTATCATTTTGTATCAAATATACTTAAGAAATACTTAAAAATAAACAGATTTAGAGACATTTCATGATCTGGGAAATACATATTTTATAATACTATATATTTTTTACTACCTTTCACATTGTACAAAGAATATATATTTTTTAAAAACAAATGTACAAAGTCATGGCACAGGAAGGCATAGGAGTGATATATTTAAATAAATTTCCAATCAAAGCACAGACACCATAAACAAAAGAAAACAAATGTTGAAAAGTTACCTTGTCTATCTTTGGCTATCATCAGTGAAGTAAATAAATAATATTGTCCTTTATTTCATCGGAGATTATAAAACATATTGTAGTACCTGTATTTGTTGCATTCAGTTTATAATTTAAAAGGAAAGAATGCTTCTTGTCTTTTTTGTTTTTTTCTTATATTTGTTTCAGTATATTTGCAAATATGTTCTTATGATACTTATATCTTAAAATCTTGTTTTTAACCCTTCATTGTTGCAAGTTAATTAATATGAAATGTTGATAAATGATATTAAAAATACAGTTTAAAGTTTAAAAACAATTCAGTTTTGATTTTTGTATTATTACAAACTTGACTCCGCCATATGACTATGGAAATAAAAATGTGTTGTGTAATTTGTGTTACAGTTACATGTAACTTGTGTTACAGTTACAGTACAGGCGGGCAGCTCTGTCCAAAAACAAAAATGATTTTTTTATCATTGAGCAACTGGAAACTGCTAAATATTCTCCTGCTTTCGAACATAAAAACCTCATCACATTTTTAGTGACATTGATAACTCAACCTATCACATTCTAGAACTCAAAATACTAATACTACTCAACAAAACAAATAAAACCAGAAAAAATATAACATTCCTGAAATAAATCATAACTTTATTAATTCTTTGCCCAATTCGAAAACTGCTGAATTTGTGAATGTGAGAATTCACACAAGAATTTAGAGAGAAATATTTGTAATGTATTTTTGTGTATTTTTAGCCCTTGAAGCATGGCATCTGACAGATATTTTAGTGCTTGCTCCCAATCCTCTTGTTTACCTTTAAAAGAGAAAAGGTATAAACTAATTTAATTTTTTATTTAAAAATATCTTAAACCCTACAATAATTTTTTTTTTAAAAAGAAGATAAATATGAATAAAATCACTTAACTTTAATTTCTATTAACAAATATATTAATTTTATAGATGAAATAATACAAATAACACAATTTATTATTTAAAAAAACATTCATGACCATTAAATTTTAAAGTATTCCTTACATTTGTGAATAATGAGCGCATCAAAGACACTAGCTTTAAGACCTGGTTTAATATATGACTGTTGTAAAATCCAGAGTAGAATCTTGTCTCTATCAAACTCCAGCTCATTTGATAACTGAACTAACTTGGTTACCTTGGAGTTGGAGAGGAGAGATACTATTTATTTGTATTTCAATTAATTGTTGGTACCAGTACATGAATTGTGAGCAGTGCCAGATTAACCTAAAGTAAATGATGCACACACCTAGGGGCCTGGGCCTATTAGTTTTAGGGGTTCATCACACGGTATCCAAATTTATTTTTTTTGGTTGGGGGGATCTTGAACATACTTATTAGGGCATGCATGATAAGCATCTCTATAATATGGAACATAAGAAGTCATAGAATTAGGGGAAGAAAAAAAAAAGTAAGGGAAATACTAAGGTAAACTTTGCCTAATAGATGTTAATCATCAAAAGGAGCATTTTGAGAGACTTGTAATTTAGTTACGGCAGAAAAAAAATAAAAGTACAAAGTGAGATAATTTGGTCAGTGAATAAGTGACCAAAAATGTTTTACAAAAAGACTTTTTAATTTCTTCTTTGTGATATTTAACAAAAGGTTGACTCTCATCTGACTTAACATGTAGGATATGGGAAATTGCGGGGGGGGGGGGGAAACAGTGGCCAATAGGGACTGACTTCCAAAGTTAGGACTATATAAACTCCATAGTGGCACCCTAAATGGAAATAAAGCTAATGAAAATTTATGTAAAAATTTATTTTTTTAATATCCACAACAGAGTGTAATGCAGAAATAGCATTGCTTGGTATGTAGATGGTTAGGTCAGAAATGGTTCATTACCTGCCACATAGATATAGACTACATGCAATCATTACTTAATCTTTATTTAAGTTCTTAAATGTTAAAATATAAATGTTCTAAGCAGAATTCCTACAAATAAAAATATATTATATTCAGCTAATTTATAAATGCACGCCTTCATATAAAAAAACATTTCAAAGAAAGACAAACAAACCTGTGCTGGAATAACTTTTTTAAGATCTTTATCTTCTTGCAACATTCCATCAGCTTTACTAAACTTTTCAGCTTGAACAAAAGAGCACCATAAATATGCTTGTGCAGAGGGAAGGAGCAGTTTCTTTTTCTGAAGCTCATCAACAAGACTTATAATAATGTTTATTCGATGAGGAAAATGTATGATAATCTGGAAGCATTCACAAGTACACATTAATAAATTTTGATTTTAGACTAATACTATATAGTACTTTGTTTTTTATTGGAGCAGTGAGCATATTGTCTACACTTAAACATTTGTCACGGAATACATCTTAGACTTTGTCAATCAAAAAGAGTTAAATTTTAAATAAATTAAAAGTCTTTTTTTACTTTTGCTTCTTTTCAAGTTACCTTTGTAGTTAGTAGGTAAAAGAATACATCAACATTTTCAGGATTAGAGGCAGACTCATACATCTCTCTCAGCATGGTTATGCCTTCTTCAATATTCCCACTGATGCAGTAGGCGATGTGAAGGCACTTGTAGAAGTCCAAGCCAAAACTGATATTGTTGCTTTTCAAAATCTCTTTCAGTTCTAACAAACAATTTACCTGCGTTTGTAAATTTAAAGTTTTTTTAGTTCACATTATTATCTTTTAACCAAAATTGAAATATATGGCAAGAAATGAAAATAAGATCATGCTGAGCATTTCCAATATGTGTGTGAATACCAATTTCATTAATGCTAATGAGGACTTTGGCAGCTTTCTTGTGATCCGATAAGAAAAAATGAATATGAAGTTTAAAATAAAAATTTTCAGAAACCACAGACTCTTAAAATGTTTATGATTTGCATTCATTAAATTGAAAAGCAAAAATATCTGAAGTGATAATTATATATAATATTCATCTTCTGATGTTACATATATTTAGGACTACAATATAGCTACTCCATTGTCTCGTGAAGACGGAAGGATGCCATATATACTTCATTTCAGTAGTTGACAGCTAATTAACACCAATAGTAGGACTTAATTGCAATAAGTGAAACTATTCTTATGATGTCTAATTATATCTTTTTCTTTAGCAATAATGAAATACAAACCTCTCCAAGAGATGAAAAATGTTGAAACAATCTGAATATAACCTGTATGTCTGGTTTCACTCCACTTTTCAAAGATACCTTTAATAAGTTAACAGCTTTTTGTAATTGCCACACATGTAAACAATCCATAATCTGTTTTTCTATACTTGAAGAAGGCATGCATTCCATATTATCATCAAGGATAAAAGGGAGTCGTTGAAAAAGATGTTTGGTACACTTTGACATACTTGTATCAGTATTATTCTGTGAAAGCTTTATCCTGTCTGTATGAACTAAGTTCATCAAAGGCTTGTTCGTACATTTGCTTCCCATTTTTAATGAGTCAAAAGATTTTGCTGGTTTGCAGAACCAACGTATCCACTTGTCAAAATGAGGTTTAACAGCCATGTGAGAAAACTGACACGTTTGTTGAAATGCTAGGTTATGATAATGTACTAGATGTGGTAGATCCAGCCTAGTACATAAAGCTGGGATGACACATAAAAAGATGAGCTGAACTTAGTAATTAAAGGAATACAAAACTTGACAACTCTTTGCACTTGCTTCATCATACTTCATGGCATCTTAATGTAGGTAACCCTCTAAGCCTCTAAGTAATTGTATTTCATACTTGAATGATTAAAGATACAGTGACAGTTTGCAGTATCATAGCTGAAAAAATAAATTAATTGGGTGTATTATTTTGCAATTTAATTTGGACATCTTGCTAAGACTTGTCTTTTTAATAATTAAAATGTACTAATAATCACACTCAATAATTATAATTATATCATTAAACCTAGTTAAAAAATTTGAAAATGTTTTAAGCCAAAAACTGTAAATTTAAGTTTTATAATACTAATTATACCATGAATATAATATTATTTTAAATTTGAATAAGAAAGAACGGTAAATGCAATTGGTGCCATGACTTATCACATTATTCATATGGCTGCCATTTTGGTTGCCATGACCCGTGAACTTTTATAATTCACTGTCACTAAACCTAACCTGAAAACTAAATGTATCTCTAAACCTAACCTGAACCCTAAATGTATCCCTTAGCCTAACACTAACATGAACCCTAAATTATTTAATGTATTCCTAATGGCAGTAATGGCACCGATTCTCTGCATTAGCCAGGAAAACTACTAAGTCTAAGAACTATAACGTGTCTATCATATATAACTATAGTATAGATTATTTTATTATGTCATATCATAATATCAGGCATGCGTGCTTAGTACGCTCCTATATGGCAGTGAAGTGTGGACCACATATACCAGTCTCGAGCGGAAACTCAACAGCTTCCGTCAACGATGTCTGCGTCGCATTCTACACATCCGATGGCAGGACAAGGTGACTAACACAGAGGTCTTGGAACGTTCCAAAATGTGTAGCATATTCTCCGCTCTTAGCAAGAAGCGCCTTCGCTGGTTAGGCCATGTAAGGAGAATGGAGGAAGGCCGTATTCCAAAGATGCTGTTGTGTGGAGAGTTGGCAGAAGGGACAAGACTTATTGGATGGCCTCGCCTGAGATATATGGACGTTTGCAAAAAGAGCATGAAGGAAGCGAACATTGAAGTCAACAAATGGGAGATCATTGCCGAACAACGTTCCAGCTGACGAACGGCAGTGTATGAAGGAGTGAAAAAGGCAAAAGATGTGCGGAACGAAGCCCTTGCAAGAAAAAGAAGAGCACGGAAGGCCAAAATTAACCAGGAATCATCATTCTCCTGCGTGAAATGCAGACGAGATTGTCATTCCAGGATTGTCCTAGTGAGCCACTCGTCAAAGTGTAGGACTACAATATAGCTACTCCATCGTCTTGTGAAGACGGAAGGATGCCATACATATCATGTATTATTATTATATATTATATGCTAGTAGGTAGGCCTATAATACTAATACTAGCGATTGTAACTGTAGTGAAATTATAATTATTTCAATTTTAAAAATTAATATTAAATATTCGGCTAATTGTTACTATTGGCGTATTGGTGCCTTGCATCAAAACCCTGCTTCCAATAGGATCAAAACCCTTGTTCCGATATGGTCAAAACCCTGGTTCAGATAGATAGGGTCAAAACTCAAAACCCAGGTTATAATAAATTTAGGGTTCGGGACAGGTTAGGTTTAGTGATACATAATTTAGGAAATGTTTTCATTATATTTTAACGTTTTATTCTTAATTTTACGGGTTGCAGCAATCAAGATGGCAGCCGTGTGAGACATCGCGGCACCAATAGTATCAAATTCAAATTACCAAATGTTAGTCTAAGTAAGTAAGTCTTGTCTTAAACTTAATATAAGTAAGTACTCTACTTATTATTATATTATATACTTATAATTATAAGTCTTAAGTTTTTAAGTTAATAATTTTTATTAGGACTAGGTATGCTGACATTAATACCAAGATTATTACTCGATAAAGCAATTCGCAGCACGGCAAGCATTTGACTGATTAATAAAAAAAACAGAAAAATTGAGTAGAAGAGTCGGCTAATGTTGGTTCGCAGACATGATCCCAATGTTCACACCAAAGGCAGTGTTTAATAATTCGAGGAAATAAAATAGAGTGATCCCCCTATTAAGTTCAAGTCCTACAACTGGAAATTCCCATGCCTGTGCCGCAGTGGCTAAAAATAGCCGCTCACAGTTAACCATTTAAAAACATTATATTGTCGTAAAATTTATTAGTTAACTATTACAGCCTGGATTTAATTAATAAAGAATACATGAAAGTTTACAAGCGAAAAAACGAAATGCGTTAAGAAATAATATACGCACCTGAACTGAACTTTTACCTGATTATTTATCTGTTTTTAACAAGACTGCAAAGATATTGACATTATTGAGAATACATAGGTGCGAGCATCCGTCGAAATGCAATATAAAATATCAGATTATTGAACAACCTCGTGGAGAGTGCAGACGACTCTTTGTTAACCCTCTTGAGACGGAGCCTTTTCGGGGTGTATATACCAAAAAGACAGCACTTTTTACGAGCTCGCCACTCGCATTGCAAATAAATTTAAAAAAAAATAAAATATTTCCTTAATCTATGTAAAACTATATATATTCTTGTAGGAAATTGAATGAACTAATACAATCTCTATGAATCAAACTTAAATATCAACATTTATGCAAATGAGCTACCCTGATTTGCATAATATATGCATGTAATTTTTTTAAAAACCTAAAACAAACATGACTTACTTGTATCAGTTGAACAGTTGAGTGAATTTTTTGATGGATGAAGCCCGAATAAGTCCTAACACATATGTTTTTGGAAAACAAGGCCCATGGAGGCCCTTGAGACACCTCTGGCACATGGTTCTCCTTTTCCAGACCCTCCCCCTATTTTTCAGTTGTTCCAGACACTCACTGTAACAGTCCCACCCCCTTCCATTCATGACCTAGGGACCTTTTCTTAAGCTGGATGTTACTAAGAAAGTTGTCTGCATATCTATTGGCCTCTCTCATAAACATTTGAGGGATATTTAGTGTAAAAAATAGCATAAAGTACTCAAATGGGGTGCTTATGCCTTAATTATAGGATCTATGGTGTCTAAAAATTCAGAGGGGTCATCTCTGTCCAGTTGAGGACCCCTATTTACTAGTAATACTAAACCAAGAATTCACAACATTAGCATTACCCTCAATTTGAAAGTCTCCATTAATTTCCTGGTTGTTTTCATCAGTTTCAGTGTCAGATTCACTGCTAGAATATCAAAATCACTAAGCACAGTTTGATCACTGTCAGACATTTTCGAATTTCACGATGTAACTATACACACACAAAATAATTCCTGCACACAAATAAATTTAGTTCACCATCAAAGAACACCGCCATTGCAATGCAGGGATGTGCAGGAATACGTAAGAATAAATTTGATTGGCTGCTACAACGCCAAGCCAGCCATTCATGAGGCCCGATTTATCGGGCCGATGGCTCGGACTTTTGTCTTTCTCGCTAGTGCACCATGGGCCGATAGATCGGCCTTTAAGTCTCCAGAGGGTTAAAATTATCTTAACATTACAACCTCAACAGTTGACTCAACTTTCTCATTTCATCTACTGCCACTTATTCAACCACATCTGGACATGGCGAAACAAATGAAACCAAAATTTCAGATTTGGACTAAGCTTCAAAAATGACGTTTATTAAACAGAAAAAAATCAAATCAAAATATTGGTGAAATGCTCATCCCACTAATTAAACTAATGACTTTCGACAATGAAAGACACAAATATTTTAATACTAATTGGCATGGGAATATAACCCAACACATTTACTAATTGGCATGATAATAACTAAAATACATATGACATATACTAATTGGCATGGAAATAATACATGTTTATATACTTTATGGTATGAAAGTAATACACATTCATATTAATTGGCATTTAAATATAACACACATACATTTACTTTTTGGCATGGAATTAACAAATATACATATTATACTAATTGGTATAGTGAAAACACACACACTCATACTAATTGGCATGGAAATAATAGACATACATATACAATTTGGCATGGAAATAATAAACAGTGATACACTAATTTTCATGGAAATAACACACAAACGTATGCTAATTGGCATGGATATAACATATATACATCTGCTAATTGAAGTGGGAAAACAAAACAAATACATAAACTAATTGGCATGTAAATAACACTCATTCATATACCAATTGGCATGGTAATAAAACACATTCTAATACTAATAGACATGGGAATAAAACACATTCTAATACTAATTGGCATGGGAATAAAACACATTCTAATACTAATTGGCATGGTAATAAAACACATTCTAATACTAATTGGCTTGGTAATAAAACACATTCTAATACTAATTGGCATGGTAATAAAACACATTCTAATACTAATTGGCTTGGTAATAAAACACATTCTAATACTAATTGGCATGGTAATAAAACACATTCTAATACTAATTGGCATGGTAATAAAACACATTCTAATACTAATTGGCATGGTAATAAAACACATTCTAATACTAATTGGCATGGTAATAAAACACATTCTAATACTAATTGGCATGGGAATAAAACACATTCTAATACTAATTGGCATGGGAATAAAACACATTCTAATACTAATTGGCATGGTAATAAAACACATTCTAATACTAATTGGCATGGGAAAGGAACACATGCATAAGCTAATTGGCATTAAAATAACACAAACATATAAAATAATTGACATGGTAACAACACAAATACATATACTAATTGGCATAGAAATAATTCACATTCATATAATGATTAGTATGTAAAAACAGAAATACATACACAAATAACACAAGCATATAAAATAATTGACATGGAAATAACACTCATTCATATACTAATTGGCATAGAAATAACATATACATTTACTAATTGGCATAGAAATATGTTGTATGTTCCCTGATGAAGATTTTTTTGACATGTTCGTTGTTTTGTTGCGTTCTTTTTTTCCCGTGTTCCCATACTTTGTTTTACTCATTTCCCGTCTGACTTAATGAATGATGATTTAAAAAAAAATTAAAATAAACTTTTGTTAATTCTATACGTTAATATTAGCAAGAATATTTTGTTATGCATGGAAGTCTTTAAGACACGCCATTATTAATTTATGTTTTATTTGTAAAAAATCTATCTAATATATAAAAATGAATGTCTCTCTGTATGTATGTCTCGTATGCGCTCCTACACCATTCACGCAATTGCGATAAAACTTTAGTAAGTTGTTGGCCACCCTCCCGCGCATTTTCCTCAATAATTACAACCCTTTTAAAGTATTCCGTTTTGGGCGGATGGCCCTGAATTCGTTTTTTTATATGAGCTTTGTAACAAATAATTTCCGTATTCGCTCCTATACCATTTATCCGAATGCGATAAAACTTTAGTGAGATGTTACGCGCTCGACCCACAAAGGTTTTTTTAATATTTGGGAGTCAACTGGTGCATAAGTCCAAGAGTTGGCTATCTTTATGAGCCATGTTTGGGAGTCAACTGGTGCATAAGTCCAAGAGTTGGCTACCTTTATGAGCCATTTTTGGGAGTCAACTGGTGCATACGTTTAAGAGGTGGGCTACCTTTATGAGCCATGTTTGGGAGTCAACTGGTGCATACGTTTAAGAGGTGGGCTACCTTTATGAGCCATGTTTGGGAGTCAACTAATGCATAATTCTAGGGTGGGCTACCTTTATGAGCCATGTTTGGGAGTCAACTAATGAATAAGTCTTGGGGTGGGCTACCTTTATGAGCCATGTTTGGGAGTCAACTAATGCATAAGTCTTGGGGTGGGCTACCTTTATAAGCCATGTTTGGGAGTCAACTGGTGCATAAGTCTTGGGGTGGGCTACCTTTATGAGCCATGTTTGGGAGTCAACTGGTGCTTAAGTTTTGGATGGGACTGACTTATTTGATAAGTAGTTATTTTTATAAATATTTATTATAATTTGGTAGCCGCAGGCCAAAAGTGGGTGGGGAGTGGGAAGGGGGGATAGTTCAAATGTCATTATAGATGGTGAGGGGTGGATAGTTCAAATGTCATTATAGATGGGGAGGGGGGATAGTTCAAATGTCATTATAGATGGGGAGGGGTGGGGGATAGTTCAAATGTCATTATAGATGGTGAGGGGGATAGTTCAAATGTCATTATAGATGGGGAGGGGTGGGGGATAGTTCAAATGTCATTATAGATGGTGGGGGGGATAGTTCAAATGTCATTATAGATGGGGAGGGGTGGGGGATAGTTCAAATGTCATTATAGATGGTGAGGGGTGGGGGATAGTTCAAATGTCATTATAGATGGTGAGGGGGGATAGTTCAAATGTCATTATAGATGGTGAGGGGGGATAGTTCAAATGTCATTATAGATGGTGAGGGGTGGGGGATAGTTCAAATGTCATTATAGATGGTGAGGGGTGGTGGATAGTTCAAATGTCCTTATAGATGGTGAGGGGGGAAGTTCAAATGTCATTATAGATGGGGAGGGTGGATAGTTCAAATGTCATTATAGATGGGGAGGGGTGGATAGTTTAAATGTCAGTATAGATGGTGAGGGGTGGGGGATAGTTCAAATGTCATTATAGATGGTGAGGGGGGATAGTTCAAATGTCATTATAGATGGGGAGGGGTGGATAGTTCAAATGTCATTATAGATGGGGAGGGGTGGATAGTTCAAATGTCAGTATAGATGGTGAGGGGTGGGGGATAGTTCAAATGTCATTATAGATGGTGAGGGGGGGATAGTTCAAATGTCATTATAGATGGGGAGGGGTGGATAGTTCAAATGTCATTATAGATGGGGAGGGGTGGATAGTTCAAATGTCATTATAGATGGTGAGGGGTGGGGGATAGTTCAAATGTCATTATAGATGGTGAGGGGTGGATAGTTCAAATGTCATTATAGATGGGGAGGGGTGGATAGTTCAAATGTCAGTATAGATGGGGAGGGGTGGATAGTTCAAATGTCATTATAGATGGGGAGGTGTGGATAGTTCAAATGTCATTATAGATGGTGAGGGGGGGTAGTTCAAATGTCATTATAGATGGGAATTTTTTTTTTTTTAAAGCAGTATTTTATTCCTTTAACTGTCTCCACACCCACGGTGATGATTGCCGGCCTCTGACTTAATGCAGTGAGACCTGGAAGGTTTCTACTTGTATGGTAAGCCCCCCCCCCCTCGTTTAACGATGACTATCTCATTACATCGCATGAACTTTAATTGTGAATGCTTCGAGACCTTACATTTTTACTTTAAAAAATGTGGTTCTCTAATGGCTTAGATTGGGTTTTTTTTTTTCATTTTTTTTAAAATGCACATGTGATATCGGATTATGCAATGCCGAAGTAGTCGTCTCTGGGAAAGTCTAAGGTCTTTATATTTGTAACGTTTTTATTGAAATGTCCGTGCATTTTATCAATAAAACACGGGATAACGTGGCTTTTCGTGGTGTCATCAACATCAATAGACTTTTTAAATTGAACAAGTCCTAAAAACAAAGTTTTTCTAATCAATATTTTATTAAATGTAATATTGAGCAACGGGGGTGGGGGCTGGCAATGTGAAAAAATATGCAAAAAAAGTAACGCACTTTATAAGAATTCCAAATAGTGCTCCCTGCCCGCCCCCCCCCCCCCAAATCCCCAAGGCTTGCAACCGCCAATTTTTGTTCCCACCCCTAAACTATAATAATATTGTAATGACCCTCCCACTTTCACACTGCAGATTTATTTCACCGGCTATATCAGGAAAAACAAGAAGAAAATTGTACGGACCAAATCCACTTGGGATATTTTTTAAAAAAAAGAAAAGAAAAAGAAATCTCATTTAGAATAGTTATCGGAAAATTTATTTCGTGAAATCAGTGTTATATTTCCTTCATTTTCCCATTGAAAAGCAGGAAAAACGTGATTGTTGGGCTGAAAATTTGATAGATTCTGTTGTCGTCGACAAGGAGTCTACGTGCCACGTTTCAGCTCAATCCGACAGGTTGATGGGAAGTGGGTTAATTAGCCACGAAAAAAGTGAAGTTAACATTAAGAATAAAAAAAACAACCTAAGTCAAAATTGTGATGTATCGATTACTTAATAAATAGAGCCAGATGAGAAATAATATACACACACATGTACTCTTCCATTTTACGCTTGTTGTTCTGGGCAGACAATTCGTGACTATGCGCCAAAAGGCACTGGCGTTAAATGCCGGGGAGACGCAACGGTATAAGCGCCATCTTATTATTTTTTTAAATAAACCATCAGCTGATCTCCGTCATCTCTTCTGCATCTTCGTTAGGCACAAACCATCAAGCCATCCGCCATGTCCAATACGGCCATAGCCACGGAGGTGGTTGTCCATGCTGCGGCCGGCGAGGGCGAGGGTGTCCGCAAACCGCAGGTCAACATCGACATCATGAGTGACGAGATCTGACCATGGTGCTGAGTGATGAAACGGAGGCTCGGGCGCGCCGTGAACGTCTTGGAACACAGGTTCTAGTTCCGTGTGCGGTGGGAACCGTTTCACCTTCACCCGCTCTGCCCGCAAGACTCTGTAATATAAAAATGTGAAAGGCAAAGGGTAAGGTATGGTGTTTATGAATTTAAACATTATTATTATTATTTTTTCAATGTTGAAATCTAAAGAGCATTTTATATTAGTTGAATGCATAATATTGAACTTTCTTACTTTAGCTTAGGCTTAGGAATTATCCATAAATTATGCCACATTATTTTGGACAATTAAAAAAAATCCTCCCCAGTGCCGTGTTAACCTAAACGAAAAGAAGACACGGTGCATTAATTTAAGGGCTCCGCGTCAAAGAAAGCTTATTTTGACAACTGATTTGTTCTTGACAGAAGTTTAAACATCTATATACAAAACACAGTTTTAGAAGGGGTAGGGGAGAAGAGTAAGAAGCAAGGGGAATAACACGCGCCGAACATTTCACTTGGGGGATGGTTATCATCAAAGGACGGCTTTTGGGCGACTGACGTCACGTGATGACATGAGAGATGAGACTGACGTCACGTGATGACATGAGAGATGAGAGGGGGAAAAAATCTAAGTTCGGAAAATAGACAAGAAACGAGTTCATTGAAACATTCCACTGTGTAATAAAAACAAGTTGCATAACGTAATGCTGCAATTTAAATAATGACACTGATGGTGGAAAGTTTGAATGCACTGAAATACAGGAAACATATATTATTTGGAGTTTATCTTACTTTGTTCTTATATTTCACTTTTGGAGACCCCCTGCCACTTTTAGAGATCCTCTGTCACTTTTGGAGACCCCCCAGCCACATTTGGAGACCCCCTGTCACTTTTGGAGGCCCCCCTGCCACTTTTAGAGACCCCCCTGCCACCTTTGGAGACCCCCCCCCCCTCCCGGGCCACTTTTCGGCCATTTAGTATGAATATATGTGCTTTAGGAACTTATGCACATCAGACAAAAGCTAACATTTTCTTCAATCATTGTCACAAACATCTAGGGCTCAACACTTGAAAGAAACCGGGAAAAGTCTGGGCCTGGAGTTGAACTTCACATGCCCCATTTATCCGTTCACCGTCCCTGCCCACGTCCTCTTAGAGTACATCAAGCTGCACGGAGACTTCAGCAAACAGAATGAAGTGTCAGAGCGATTGTTTACGTTGAGTACATTGGGGGCAATTGCCCACAGAATGAAGTGACAGAGCGATTGTTTAAGGTGAGCACATTTGGGGCAGTTGCCCACAGAGCAGAGTCTGAGAGCGATTGTTTAAGGTGAGTACATTTTAATAAGCAGTTGCCCGCAGAACGAAGTGCTAGAGCGATTGTTGAACTTAGTTGAAGGTGAGTAGTCCTACATTTTGGGAGTGGCCAGGATGATTATAATAGATTGAGTTTCGAGGTCTTTCCATTAATTTTTTAGAAATATATTTTTTGTTGCCATTTTGAATTAGTTGAGCATTTATTCAATTCTTGGTTTGTTCTATTTTTTTTTTTTATTCACAACATCATCTTTGGGGACGAGTCATTGAAATAAGGAAGAGTGAAAAGATGGAAGCTGTAGGAATTGATACAAGAGTAGTTACAAATCAAAACTGCTTAATTAAGAACAAATATTCAGACAACATAGGTTGCAGCTTGAATAACAAAGAAATACAATAAAATGGACATCATTATCATCATCATCAGTGGCGCTAGAGCCCATGTAGGGTTCTGGCCTGCTCCACCACATCCTTCCATACGGTTCAATCTATGGCCGCCCGCCTTCATGTGCGAGCCCCCAACTGATGTAAATCCTTCATCAATCACATCATCGTCAATCCATCTCAGCCCCTAGGTTTCTGCCTGTGTATCAACTATGCATTTGGACACTTCGGCTGAAAGCCTTTCTCTACAACAATTTAGAAGGATAAAAAAGTAAAAACGAAATTGTTTCAAAAAGCCGTCTGTGGTTTGGTGCGTCTGATGAGCTTATCGGTGTGGGCCTGGTTTACTGTTCCCATCTGCACACAATGGCTAGCGAATATTAAAAATATATATATATATATATATATATATATATATTAAATGAAATTTTAATACAAATGGAAAAAAAATAATTGGAGATTATAAAACATAATCGACAATGTCATCCGTACATGGTGTAATATATTCTATTCATACTAACTACATTACAGGCCTCAGATTAGTTACGGGGTTACTAAGCCTAAGCAAGTAAAATATTGAATAAAATAAAGAGCCACCAACCAGAGGTCGTATTACTTTCCATTTTATGATTTAAACAACGTTACTGGAAATAAAATGTTGTTGTTTTTGTTTCTTTGTTTTTTCAATTATTCATTCCTATTTCTACTAACTGTGGCCCCCTTGCCCTACACACCCACTTGGGGAAATTTTTCAAATAAAAATAAATGTTTAATTAATAAATTAATATAAGTTTTAGATCCTTCCCATGGAGAGCAACAGTGGAGAATTTATATCTCTCTTGAATAATTGTGTTTTTTACAAACCCTGTACCCCCAAGTTTTACCAGACAAAAAGAGCAAAAATACTGGTTTGTTGACAAGGCTATTTAAAACTTGTCATTTTTGCATTAAACACGATTCCGTTGTATTCAAATTGCATAATTATGTTTAGGCGATAAGATATTTACAAATCTATAATAGTCTATATTAATATTTTTTTCCTCAGATTGATAACATCAGATAAACAATTAGTTCAAGGAATTGAGTTTCATTATGAACAGACAGGCAGAGGAAAACATACAGTACTTCTATTACCAGGAGCATTAGGTGCCCACTTTTAATTATCAATCAAAATTACCATATTCAATATTTAATAATGTTATAATAGCCTAGTAAGCGTAGGGCATGGCTTATTTCTAAACTTCAACACAAGTGTTAGTTTTAGCCACCACAGCTTGTCTTCTAGTAATGGCCTTGAAATTTATGACACCATCTAAATGTGTTACACACCCCTACCCTGGTTTGGGAGATAGTTGTTTACATTCGAATGTGTTCCAAATGTCAATAGGTGACATAATTGATAGATTTTCTTTACTAGAGCGTTGGGATTCAATATAAAGCCTGCCAGGTTTCTTAGCAGATAGACTTACCGAGAGATAGAATTAGCAAAACTTATAGATATACATATGAGACATTTATATTATTGTGTGTTTAAATTAATATTTTTATTGTAAAGATTGTACCTTTTTTCCCACTTGGTGTAAGCTGATAGACTTTTTGCTTCTGTACTCACATTTGTATTTGTATAGAAATTTATTTACATAATTAAATTAAATTTTAGTATCACTAGCTTTGGTATTGTTTTCTTTGCGTACTGTAGATTGTAGATGAGTATTTTGTTACGTATGGTTTAGTCCATGAGCCAACTATTAACACATATTTAATCATTATAACCATAATGGTACATAGCAAGAATTATATATTTTAAATAATTATTGAGTTAATTCTTTTAAATTTCTATTAATTCTATGTATACTAAAGATACCTTTCAATGTTCATATTAAGTTCATGGGTAAAAATACCTTTAGGTAGCTCACACACAGATTTTCTCCCACAATTAACTGGCCTCAGCGCAGAAAAATATAGGATTATTGTGTTTGATCCTCGAGGATATGGCAAATCCCGCCCTCCAGACAGGGACTGGCCTCTAATGTTTTTGCAAAGAGATGCTGATGATGTAGCCCTTTTCATGAAAGTAAGATTTTTAAACTGTAGCAGAGTAATAAATAGACAAGGTGCATTTTAATGACTTAAACATTTTCTTTTGGAACTGACCAAACATATTTGTCCACAACATAATTAATTGCAAGGGTACTATTTTTGTGAAGCTAAAATATACATAAGCAGTCACCATCATAATCTATATTTGCATAAAATAAATTTTGAAATATAACTAATGCAGTTTTCACAAATTTGCCTTTTTTTTATTTGCTAATTTTACACTTTGAACCTTTACCTTTATTTTGTATTGTCAAGGGAGTTAATTGTTTTCAATGAAATGTATTTTTGAAAAAGATAAAGGGTGGGGTAAAAACACTTACTTAAATAAAAGGAATATTTGTTAACCTGAATCTTCTATTCTTTAGACACTAGGCATTCCACAATACTCTGTGTTGGGATGGAGTGATGGTGGAATCACAGGGCTTATACTAGCAGCCAATCACCCTGGCAATATTCAGAGGCTTCTCATATGTGGGTCAAATGCCTTTGTGACAGAAAAGGATTTAAAATTATACAAAGGTGTGCTATAAAAACTATATCTCTTGTATTAATTTTTAAAAAAAGGGAAATATTGAAAGATTAAATTCTTTTAAATGTTTTTGCTCTTTTACAGCTGTAGAAGATATAAATACTTGGAGCCCCAAAATGAGGCAACCATTCATTGAAATGTATGGAGAAGAATACTTCAAGAAGCAATGGAAAGCTTGGAATCAAGCTGTACAGAACTATTATGATCAGAGAAATGGTGAGGGTTACTTTTTTTCCAACTTTGGTCAAATTCATTTGTATCAACAACCACCTTTCAATTATATTAAAATTTTCATGGTTTAAATTTAAAATTTCAGCCATTAATTTATATCATGATTACCTACAAAGCTGGAAGTTTGGCTACATCTTTAATCACAATACATCTTAATGTATGCCGTTGCCTTGCACCAAATTCGTACATCGTAAATTTTAAACCATGAACAGTGACTTCTATATCCGTCTAATGAATTAATTGTTTGTTTTCCTATAAAACATAAGTGGGAAAGAGGGCTCAAGAAATTTCCAATCAAAAATTATTTTTAGAAATGTAGTCTAAATAAACTGACATCTTAAATACTTTTGAATGTTTGATAATAGAGAAAATGTATTTATTTTTACTTTTACCCAGCTTTACTTCCTCATATGTTGTTAAAAAATTAGTGAGAAGAGCTTTTGATATTATTTAAATTCTACGTGGTTTGAAAACTCAATAGCCGTTCACATATATCTTAAGAATGGTAACCCCCTGAAAGTCTGTGGTCTTTGGAAGCAGGTCTCTAGAGTTAGGTGTGCTACTGTGTCATCTTGACTTGTATATACGTTTTTAAAAAGATACTGGTCTAATATTTAAATTTTAAAAGTGTGTCTATTTATTAATTATTAAAGATAGCCACCTATATAGTGATTTCCAAATACAAACACCCTCCCCATCCCCATTTATGCTGCCCTATAGAAAAGGAATTTTGTAAAAAAATGTTTATTTTTTAATATATTAGTTCTTTTCTTTTCCCAACAGGAGATATTTGCATTGGAAGCCTGCCGAACATTAGGTGTCCTACTTTAATTGTTAATGGTCTTTTGGATCCTTTGGTACCTCAAGAGCATCCAGTATTCCTTCAAAAACACATTCCAAATTGCAGGTAAATTTTAAGTTTATAATTTATCTGTTATTTAAAATAACACTCCATATTATTTTAAATAGTTTGTATTTGAAAAAAAAAAGACATGTAACTTTGCCAGTTTGTTAAAATAGGATTTTATAAGAAACAGGGTGCATTTGATAAATGAAGCTTTTCCTCTACCAAAATTGTCTGTTTTGACTTTAATTTATGACAAACTTCAACCAATTACTAAACAGGCTGCCTTACACCTGTCAAATACTCTGTTATTATTATTTAAAGCCTGATATTAACACAGGCCAACAAAAACATATTTTTTCTTGGTGCCCATGGTTTTGACCTGTTTTTAATGTTATTTGGGCTGCTGATTCTGAAAACTGCATCAGATTTACAATAACAGCTCTAGTTTTAAAGAAATGGTAAATTAAAAAAAAAATTCAGTCAGCTCTATTGCAGAATCTGGTGGTCATGAAAATTTCTTTGTTTAATAGGATATGTATGTAATGAAATTATGCATGTGTGTGTATACAAAGACACTTGTAACTACTTTCATATACAAATACATTTGCTACACACTGAATTGAAATAATGTGTAACTCATCTAGGACAATAGAGTGGCCAGAAGGGAAACACAACCTACATCTGAGGTACCCTCAACAATTCAATGCTTTGGCTGAAGAGTTCCTTGATGCAGAGATCCCTATCAAAGTTTAAAATGCCAGAAACTTTAAATGTTAAGTAATGAAGCTTGATTGGGTTGCTATGTAAACAGCGAGCAATAAAAAAACCTATATTTATCATTAACTACCATTTTCAATCCTCAGATTTTAAAAATAATTTATTATTGATTAAAAACCATCACCATCAATTTGAACATAAGCATTTGATAGTAACTTTTTAAAACATTTAGAACTATTGGAATAAAGTTATTATTTGCATTCTGCCCGTTCCACTCTGTAAGGAACAGACTTTTGCAATAATAAATTGTTTCATTTAAAAATGATTTAAGCTGAAAATACTATTTTTTATAGTGAATGAAATTAATATATATTAATATATGTTACACTATCATATACACACATACACTATACATGTATATGGTTACAAAGAATGGGATGCTGAATACTCAAATCTAGTAGTTTTATATTATAAGCCATTTATGTAACATGTTGCCTTAATAATAATATTCCTGAAGCGTTACATTTAGTATTGTTTAAAATGTGTTAATGATGTATAAAAGATTTGTTATGTTTAAAATTTAATAAATGCAATTTAAAAAATGTCATCTTCTCTCCAGTGCTTTATTAATCCAATCTTTAGATATCTTAATGTCAGTAACATATTTTGTCTTACATACAATACATCCCATCTGATATTTAAATATCTAAATGGCATGAAATTAATATCAGAATATTTCCAGGGATCTTGCAATTCCCTTCATTGCTTCTCAAATTTTGTTGCAATAATTAAACATGAATTGAGATTGAAGTACAGTAAAATAATCCTTCTTTTGTAGTATAAAACAAAATCGTACCCAATTAAGTATAGCAAAGATAATCAAGAAAAGTATATTCATGTCTCAAAATAACATTTAATTTTAATCATTCTTTTTATCATATGCATGTAATAATGACAAGGAGTACAACTTAATTTTATACCTTAGTTTGAAGGTGTCAGAAAAACATTGTGTATCCAATCAAAAGGTTAATGCACACTAACGCTTCCCCCCCCCCCCCTCCCTCCACACATACTCAAACAATCTCATAATAATATGTACATTCAAAAATTAACTATTAAGTCAAGTATTCCAACTTCTGGAAAGACAATAGAGTTTCAGTCTGTCCTTATTTTCAAGTCTGAGATAACTTGTATTTTATAAATCCTGCAAGGTTGGACTTTGCCATCATTACAACTGCATAATTTTCTCCAAAATTTTTACGATTCCCCGAGACCTGAAATAATAAGAAATTCAATTAATCACTAAAAGAAGGAATTTTAAGATTACTAGTTATTTATCCATTCTATCCCAGCCACTTATGCTTTTACTCATCTAAATGTCCAACCATAGAAAAATAGCTGAATGGTTCTGAAAAACTACCAACTCTCATGACTTATGTAAAATTATGAAACACTAAGCCACTTAATTTATCTAATTATATGATATCATAACAGTGTCACAGTTGTTGTAGGTTGATGCATAACAAGTAAACGGTCAAGCACAAGTAACAAAATGCACCAGTGTGATGATCAAAGGAGGCAGTGATAAAGGATTATGGCATAATAAAAAAAATAGGTCTGGAACATTTTAAAATAAAATTAATGTCAGACAGTAACAATTTTACGGTAGTAACACAGGTTGAGGCAGTCCTTAACAATAAATTAAGTGTAAGGAACTCCAAGAAATTAAAACAGAAGTATAATAATAATACATTGGAACCCCACTACAACAAGTTAGTTGAGCTCCATAACATTTTATTGCATCAACAGTTGGGTGATGTTATAGCAGGCTTTTAGATCATGTGTGAATGAATATACAAAATATGGGCAGCCATGCCACGCCCTTTTTATATTAAAATTGGCATTAGAGCTTGCAGTTTATTTGCATGGGAGGCTTATATTCTCGTGACAAAATATTTAGCGGTCAACTCCCTTTGACTTGGTGCAAGAATTTCATTTTAACAGCAAGAGTGCTGGCTTGTTTCATTTACCACATTATAAAATTATGCATATGATTCGTCAAATTAGAACTTTTAAAAGACTTACTCTAGTCTTGAAAGATGGCTGCAGAGCTCTAAGCTTATCTACCAAACCAATTTCTTTAGCTATGAGATCTGTTGCATCTTCTTTAAAAACATCAAACAATGAATCCAGTGCCTCAGCCACAACAACAACATCTTCATTGTTACAAGCCACTTCCAGAAGAATGGTTCCGATTTTCTGGATATAAAAAATGCTTGAGTTTAAATTACATAAATTCTAGTTAAAAATATCAGATAAACAGGCAAAATGGTTGTAAACATGCCAACTTTGTAAAATAGTTATTAAAAAGATCATATTTAAAAGGTTCATCAAAGCAGCAAGTTCAATGGGGCAGTATATTCTGCCCATCGGTTTTTGTAATGTGCAGTTAAAAAAATATGATACTTATTGCAATAAAATTGGACAACCTTGTACAATATAAAAGTTATTTATGATAGGAAGATAGAACTTTACCAACCTTAAGAAGTGGATTAGATCCAGTTGATATAATGCATCCAATTGTAGATATGATCCGTACAACATTTATTTGCACCTCTCTATTTTCAATATCTTTAGCCAATCCCAAAAGAAAGTCTAAATCAGGCTCTTGCACATTGCTGATCTGTCATATAGAAATAATATGGGAATTCATGACATTACATCAGCCGGGTACAAGCATTTGAAAACCATTTATATAACTGGCACAAGAGTAACACCACCAAAAAAGGTCTATAAATCATAAATATATTTTTGAACAACTCAGAAAATGGCATATGGTTTGCCTCTGAACAGTACTGCATTAGTGTAAGAAAGAGCTCTCCTTTAAATACCATGTTTACTGAAACATCATTTTCAGAATTTACATTTGAAGCTTGAACCTCTGAAAGACGCTGCATGACTGCTCTCAATGCACTTGTCACAGCCCATCTAAAATCTTCATTAGTGGATTCTGCTGACAATTAAAAAAAGATTATTCTTCAGTAATTGCAGTGTTAAGTACCAAAAAATAGCCTGCAAAGTAAATAACTGTGCTAGAGTTTCAAAAGAACTTTTACCTCTGGGCAAACTGGCTAAATTATAAAGTTCTGTCCATACTTTCATCAAGGGTGTCGATTCTGAAATGAAAGCTTCATCCACAGCTCCTATTATATTACTGAGACAAAGTAAAGCTCTTGTTTGGAGGTCAAACAGTCTGTTAAATAAAACAAAAAACAAAATGTAAACTATACTTTTCACTACACAAATTGTTAAAATAAATGAACTATTTCACAACTAGAAACCATTAAATTTCACATTGTGGACATTTTCGTTAACAAAATACAACAATAGAGTTGTTGAATTACTTTTTAAGGGTATTTCTTCCACAGTGAGATTCTTCCAACTTGGAAATTTGAGATGCGGCTAATGGAGAAGCTTTCTGTAGGATCTGTTGTAAAATAAAAACAAAAGGATGTGCCTAAAAGAAATTACAGGTAATAACAGCAATAAATTTTCAAAACCTCAACAGATAGCTAAGGAAAGTATTTTTAGGGTGTTTGATTACTTGTTGATACAACTAATGCAAGAAATAAAAAAAAAAAACAACAGCTTTTGATTTTAAAAAAAACACATTACAAATAGTAAATTTATTCTTCCTTTTTTTTTTAAATTTGAAGAACAAAAAAAGCAGCATTCTAGAAATTATTGGTCCTTTTGACAGGATGAAATTTTCACAAATCATTTGTTTGTTTTTTTTAAATTTAGTATACATTTATCCTAAACTAAGACTGTTTCAGAAAAGTCTTTATAGCTGAGCGCTGTGGTTAAAAATAAAATTGCAAAAAATATGTCGAACATCGGAAATGACCCTTTTTTTGCAGATATTTTGTAAAATTACCGTTACCAGTTTATTTCAGCATTTACTCTCCCAACCCAAATCCAAAGTGCCTGACCTTTGGTTCAAAATAAAGTTGCAGTTGCAATGACTGTCATTAATGTTTTTAAAATAGGAAAAACATACAACAACCCCCCCCCCACCCCCCCCAAACAAATACCAAGATATTTAAAGGTCAGAGGTTTATTTTCAAAATTATATAAAAGTTTCAAAAGCAACCTCTGAAAATGACTAAAATAATTTTTTTTTACAAATACAAGTTTCAAAAAAAGTTTGATAGAATCAACTGTAATACGATATCATTAATGTGAAGATGTATTTGCTAACAAGTGTTCATACCTTAGATATTATGTCTTTTTCTACAAATGCTGAATTAATCTCACTAGGGAGGCAGAGTTCAACCTTCAAAATTAAAAAAAAATTGTTTACAAAATGCATAAGAAACATGTATCAATATTTGTGCATATCCTTAACATCAAAAACTGATTTGAAATTTAAGCAAAAATAAAACTTACTGTGGCATTTTGACAGGTTGTTTCCATTGCCTGGTCCTCTGAAGATTCTTCTGAGCCTTGACTTTCCACATCCTCCCATTCATCTGAGGTGATTACACAAATTTTAAAAATGCTGGGCAACAGTCTATATCAAACGATGCATATAAAAAAAAAAAGAAGATTATTTGCAGACTAATTAACATCATAACTCTACTTGGTAGACATTTTTAGCCTGGTAATGGTAATAATGCGTTATATTAAGATGTTATAGATATTATATCCGAGTATCAAATTCAAGTACACTTCATTCATATTTAATAGTAGTGCCATTACTTCAATTAAATTATACCGGGTATTCAAAGTTTTGTGATTACAGAGGGGCTTTGGACAACAAGCGCCCTAGAAATTGAACAACCTGAAATCCAAACGAAATTTTCTAGAAACCCAGACCTGTTTACTCTTACGATTTTGGCGTACCATGTATGATTTTGAGGTGTAAACATTACATATACAGTATGTTTATTTTTTATTATAAATATAAGGTATTGAACGATTTTGTGATAATATTGTACGATTTTAAGAGTTTGAGGGTAAACAGGTCTGGAAACACCCCCCCCCCCCCCCATCCTAAAACACTGCTTTGGATTCCAAATGCCCAGATTGTTTTTTTCCCCATGTGCACCGGCCACCATTCAGTTTGTGGTCGGTAGTTGTGATGAAAGCATATTGTGTGTTTTTGCTGATAATTTTATTCTCTTGGGCCTGTTTTGTGTATTTAAAAAATATAATTAACACTTAGTGTACCGGGTATTCTCCTGGGGTCCTAACAAGTGTAGTAAGGAAAATAAGAGGAAGAGTTCAGCTGTTAAAGCTATGCTTGAAGTTAAGAAAGATCTTATCGCTAAGCATGACATTGGTACATGTGTGGCTGATTTCACTACTATGTACAGGATGCCTAAATTGAATTATCATTTTTGAAAAAAAAAAGAAGATATCAAAACATCTAAAGTGGTAATAAGGATTAAGATATTGACCTCTAGGAAATAAAGAAAATATGGATTGGACAGGGTGGAGAAAAAAAATGTCTAGATTAATGAAAAACAGCTGGCTGGTGATGTGATTTCTGAGGCAATAATTAGTGAGATGATTAAGTGAAAGGCATGCCTGATACTAGTGCTTGAAAGGAGGAATTTAAAGCCAGTAGAAGTTTGAGAACTTTAAGAAAAGGACTGGGATCTAAGGAGTTTGTTAGGCACAGTCACAGATTAATCCAGTTTTTATTATTGTAAAAAGAAAAAATTGTCTTGGAACTCAACGATTTGGTACTCAAACGGGGTTCTGGGACAGATTAAGTTTGGACTCTGAGGCCCCAGTGTATTGTTAAATTTATAAATTTGATTCTGTTGGTGAACATTTTAAGAAAGAAAAAAAAAGGGAATAAGTAAAAAAAAGTCCAATCCCTGTCACCATTAAATTTTTTTTTATTGATATGTAACAATTTAAGTTATAGACCTCTTTTATAATTGGCCGTTATGTACATAATAATAAAAATGCTAATATTTTTAACAATAATTAAACTTAACTAATAAAAGCAACACAGACATGATGAAATAAATCTACGTACACACACTAACAATTATTGCTTTCACTGCTAGCCAGCTGGGGCTAACCATAAGTTGTGCATACTTTTGATGATAATATGCAAACAAATAAGAACGTCAAGAAATAAAATTACCGTCAGGACAGCACAAGTTTGCAAGTAGTTCTAAACTGACACCCTGAGCACTTAACAACTTATCCACTTCTGGCCATGCCATCTCACTTTCTAAAGATACTTCCTGAAAACACAAACATATATAATTCTACAGGAACATGATATTCCTTTCTATGTAATTATAACAAAGGAGCAATAAAATCAATTGTGCTTAAGTCTTTTGCACTTATTGAGATATACATTTAGCATGCGGTAAGTGCCAAAACACTAAGCCCATTTCAGTTGAAAAATCCCACAGACATGGAATACTTTTACAGTCTATATATTTTTAAAATAATAAATTAACTGTGGCTTAACAGCCCACCTTTTAATCTGTTGACAAGATCAGTAGTCTAAAAAAATATTATCATTAAACTGGTCTTATATAGCGCAGTACCCCAGCCTAGGGCTTGGCTCACCGCACTTAACATAAAATAAAAACCAAAAAAGAAACATGACATTAAAAAACAGTGATAAGTGGTCTCTCACCTCTGCTGTTTGTTGACTACTTTGAACAGCTGCCTCTATGACAGAAAAACTATCCAAGTCTAATACCTCAACTATAGCTGTTATGATGCCTTTCATATAAGCTGATATGTCAACATCTGACAAGTTTAGCAAAATTCCTGGGGGTGAAAAAGCAAAAATATATAATTCTGCTATAATTTAATTATATAATCTAATATTTTTTTAATTATGTAAATGAAATCATTGGTGACATATTTATATCCAAATGAATAAAATGACATGTAAATCCATACTTTATTTTTAGTATATAGAGAGAGATATCCATTTTTTTTTTCAATCAACAACAGCAATGTCTTGTACCAACCTGTGGCTAGTGTTCTTAACAAAACAGCATCAATACCATTGGGAACAGTGGTAATTATGCTCAACAGATTTGAAACAACCTCTTGTACTTGACACAGAGCAGAAACTTCTTCATTGTTCTCACTGACCACATGCAGGCATCGTGCTGGAGATATATATATATAAATATATATATACATAAGCAAATAGGGTATAAGTGAGGTTTTTAAAAGTCCTTTAGTTAAAATCTGAAATTTGGAGTTTTATAACAAATGCTTCTATTTTTTAACTTATTAAAAACAACCAATTAAATAAAAAAGAAACAAGGGGTTTCCAAAATGTAGGAAGATAAATCAGGCTTAACATCCTAGATTTATATATCCTCAGTCCTTAACTGACCTGTCCATCTGAATAGCAATTATTCTCCTCATATATTTAGTCCTAAACATCAGCAAACACATAATGTGGTTTAGCATTTCACAGTATTTAATTTGTTTTTTAAAAGGATAATTTTAGTTGAATGTTAAATTGATAAGTTAGCAGGGAAACAGATGAATAATGTTTCAGGTAAACATTATACCATTAATATAGTATAAATATTTTAAGTGAAAGATCAAAAGATAAATGGTATATTCACTTAGTCTATGTTATTTTTAATGCACAACTACTCTAATGATTATGACACCTTTGACAAAGAACAAAGTCCTCTACAAATAATTTAACACCTACCCATGCCACATTGAGCGTAAATCAGTGTAAATACTTAGCAAGGACCAGTGGAATAGTAATTGGAGGCATGTTTGAGGGCTAACATAAAACATGTCAAAACAACATACTAACAAAACATGACTGTTTGCTTACCAACAGCAATGCATAAGGGATAACCATATGTTGGAACAGATAACAATGGTAAAATCATTGCTAATAACTTTTCCTTGTTGAACCATTGAACGGCTACACTGCTACTTTCACTGTGGATATAAAAATTGATGTAATAAATTCTATCAATATTCATACTTTGATGCTATGAATAATTACAAAAGCATAAATATTCTATATTCATTTTTCATCCTTTCCTACAATGAGGTAACCTAGGCCTTAGTTGCTCAGTCTTTGTAAACATTTTGTGAGCCATGATTTATTGACCCCAGCATCTATCTATTATTAAGAAATATAAATTTTTAAAGCTCAATTGAAGGACTATTGAACATACAGCCCAGTTGAAAAAAGTAATAATATGGTATGGTCACAATGTGTAATTGGGTTTGGTAGAAGTGGATCAAAATTAAGTGCAAAATTTGACCCACAAAAGGAAACCAAAAAAAAATTTAATAAAATAAATAAATAAATAAAATTGAGCAAAAAGCAAAATTAAAAATACTAAATCAAAATAATATTTGTTAGACCAAGGACTTTTAACTCAAGCCACCATTTAGCTTTGTGATACAAATTTTGAATATTAATAGGCTGGAACACATCCACCATGCAAATTTTTATAATTGTGTATTGTATCTTATAGACCATAAAAACCATTGCCCAATACTAAACAACTTAGATGTTTACCAGACCCCTATTTTAGGTTATCTGCTCAATGAATTTAAATTTACCATAGATTTGAGAGAAGTTCCACAGCTTCTACTAAAACATCTGTCCTTGCATCTGATTTGGTACTATCTTTCTGTGGTAACCAAGCATCACCATACTGAAAATAAATTTGTACAATATTATACATAACAAAACTAAAACAATCAGGCAGTGAAATGTTTTTCACCCCAAAAAAATAAAATATATCAAATAAATGATTATGTAAAAACTACTTTATTACAATTCATTAAATCTTGATTTGCTGACACAAAATTATTGCTTATTTCAGTCATTTTTTTTTTTAATTAAATGATTTTATTAAAAATAAAATTAAATAAAACCTTTAGTAAATTCATAAAATCATATCATTAATGAAGATCATAAGAGACATTTGTTTTAATGAACTTATCCCAGGCTAATGTGTGAAAGTTATTTATGTTTTCATCAAGTTAAGTTCAGAATTCAGAAAATAGAATTTGGTAAAACTTTAATCAAGTTTAGTACCTCTTTTAAGATTGCTGTTAAAGGTGTTAAAATGTCATGGCGAATCATCACCTCACAGACATCCAATTGTCCATAAACACTCATGTTCCTGTAAATGTTGAGAGAAAAAAAAAAGTCTCCAAATTATTATGACAAGTAGTTTCAAATAGACTGTTACACAAAATATGTGCGTTTAAACTTTAACAAGATTAACGTTTTTAAAGTAGAAATTTTAATTTAAAAAAACAAGATTATCCCTAATATCTTATTTAACTGACCGCAAAGCACCAAGTGCACTTTTTCGCACATCCAAACACGTATCAAGAAAGAGTGGAGCAGTAATTTTCACAGCATTTTCTTTGAGTAGATAACCTATGGCTTTTGGTTGGGATACAATACTTGCCATAAGTTGGCAACCACATGCTCTCTCTTCTGTACTTGTTCCTTGTAACTGTTTAAAAATGTGGGAGAAAGAAGGCATTAATTTGCATAGCATTAGCATTGAGAACACAAGCATAATCAAGAATTCTTTTTAATATTTTATCTGAGATCAAAATAAAAACAATATCTGCACTTTAATTTTTAGACGTTAATCAGATAGAAAAATTATTGTGTGCAAAGAATGGCATGTTGTCTTGTAAATGACAGCAACATCTGTATCACTCCACTTACAACCTTATGTTATAATCATGTTATGTGCTATTTTGAAAGCATAACCACTTTTCCTGAGCTTAAAATATATGATTGTATGTATTAACTCAATAGGTTGAATTGGTAATATTTATGCAATTTGTATTTTTAATGCATAAACACGCTACATTTTAAAATTAAATTTACTCACTCTCTCTTGCTCAAATGCCACTGATTTAATTCATTTATTGATACATTAATATTTAAATGGCTTATTATAATATAAAAGCCCAATACCTAATTAAATTAAAACAACTCTTCAGACTTCAGGTGATTTTCTTTGGTTATTTCTAGCCTATGTACTATGTGTGATACATCACATGCCATGCTTCTTTCTTTTTAAAGTGCAGTCACCGAGTTTGATTGCTCATAATATACATACCGATATTAGCAAGTTTAATACAGTATTTACCGGTGCACTGTCATATAAAGTCGCCAACATAAGGGCATTTCAGGGCTTACTTGACTAAGAATGGCCCACAACCTTTTAATAATGTGAAACATTGTTCGAAGCCACCTAGTATTATACACATAAATATATTTCTAGTTTAAATGTGGACTGTTTTGTAAACAAATATTTTTTTGCAACAATAAGAACATTTATGAGATTTGTAAGTTATGGTTTTGGCTTTGGTTAATTTTAATCATTTAATGAATGGCTTATTTTGTTAACTACTTTCATAATCATTTTTCAATTTTTGCTAATAAAATGCTAGCAACTTAATAATTCATATTTATAAGTTTAAAAAAATTGAATTCCATCAAAATTCAAATGTATCAATATAATTTATAATTGAACAAGTTCTGTCTCTGGTAAATTTTAAATCCTCTTACTGTCTTAATCTTAATGCTTAATCATTACTGAATTACTGTGACTCTTACATTTCACCACAGTCACAGTAACTAATGACTAATGGCTTAGACTTAGTAGCCAAAGTCACTGCTTTAGTTTATAAACTAATTGCTCTTTCTCAATCATGTAAAGAAAATGTAAACCTTTTCCATTATATTTGTTATAGCTGCAGGGGCTGCATGATTATCATCCTCTCCCCGTAGCTCTGCCTCCTGCTCCATCTCTTTTTCACTTTTCAACCCAGTTGGCGATGGTTTGAGAGACGCAAACCGCTTAGCCTTACTCTTTCCCATAACGAATTAATTATGGAAACCGCTGAGCAATTATACATCTGACTATGAAATAGGCCTAGGCCTAAATTCTGTCTAACGATAAATCGGGGATGGATCGACTTATGTCTACAGTCTACTGCAATGCGTAAACAAATAAACCATGTGTTAAGAACTTCCCGTTGCTTGTTGATACAATCTCTTTATGAATAGAAAACGATCATGTGAACTTTTCCTCCAAAGACTTCGAGGCAGAGGTGGACCCAGTGATAAATTTTGGCATGATCACTTAATAATTTTGAAGCATAAAGGATATTAATTTGTATTGGAAATTGTAATATCAACCTACATTTGAATAAATAGTCGACTTACTCTTACAATTCCTGAAACATTTGGCTGTAACCCTTCCTAAATCATTCATTTATCCGCTTCCTTACAATTAATTATATATAATCCTTTCTTACTGTACTAGCGTTGGCGTTGGGGGAGCTAAGAGGGGGGACGAAAATTTTTTGGGGTAGTTATTTTCTGAATATAGTAACTGGATATTATATATTTAATACACATTCGGTAAGACAAATATTTAGTTTAGCTTGTCAGTGGTCCTCAGTGGATGATTTTTAATTTAATTAAACACAAGTTATCCCTATCTTAAATTATATGTATGTATATACATATATTTATATTGAATGTTGTATGTAAAAAAAGGTGGGGTTGGTATAATTAAAATGAGGTGGCGCTGCCTTGGATGAACAGGGGATTGAAAATATTTTTTGAAAGAAGTCATAAATAAAGCTAATTGCACATTTATTGTTGCTTTAACGTTTGTCGTCTGCTAGGGAATTGTTGCTGCTGTGTGAATGTAAAAATGACAACACAATGTCTTTGAAATGTATAGAATGTCAATTAAAAGAGTGTAGCATTGCAAAGCTTAACTAAATTTAATTATGATAAATTTAATTGATTAAAACGTTTCTTCACGAAAAATTTGTTTAACACAAAGCCGTTTCACAAAAATGAATTAAATGAGATTCATTGTTCAACGCTCAAAATACTAATAGATAGGAAATGATCTGATAAGTAATAAATATTAATAAGTATCATTTATCCCGCTAATCCTTCTCTATTATTACTATTATAGTTATTATTTAATCAGTATTTATTGTCAGTATCGTTTAAATTTAATTTTAAAGAAGAGAAGACAACCTTTTTCTTAACTAGAAACTAGGGTACAATTTACAAGAAATAGAGAAAGTTTCAACTTTGGAAGAAAAAAAAGTGGGGTGTTGCAAAGTACAATTACAATGATAACAGCATTTGCTGGTTTATTTTTGCTCATTCTCAGTTTACTAAAAAATAAAGTTATTCTTTTTCCCCAGAAATGGAAATTTAACACATTCACAAGATAGTGCATCTAAGTGATATGGAGCCAGCTATATTTTTTGCACAGCCACCAAGTCTTGATGAGCTTTGTAGCATAACTGTATCAACTGAAACAATTAATATTTCTTCCTGGCCCAGTGCCACATTACAAGCTCATATTGTAAAGTGCAGGTAATGTTAGTAAAAATGAATCAAGTGATTTATTAATTATATTATTTTTTTAAAGTTATAAATAATTAATACATTTTGTTTAATTAATATTTTTCTTTAATATTTTTAATTTTTGCCTACTTGCTCACCTGAATTGTGAATTTGTGTGCATTTTTTGAGGAAGATTTTAATTATAGTTTATACTATAATTTATACTAAACATTTGTTTTAATGAGTCTCTAAATATTATAAATTTTTTAAAATTGCAATGACACATGCCATGGCAACCCGCAGTGTTTATCTTAAACATAAAAATGTAATAAAAATAAGCTAAGAAATAGTCTTATTTTTTTAAATGCCAGTTCTGTTAATTTGACATTAATTAGCAGTTTATTAATTAATTTTTCATTGAATACAAATTGTATAAAATAAAAAATATGTTAAATATTTATATGTAGGCAAATATGTAAAAGCTTGTCTTTCTTAAAAGTTAATGGGATTTGCATTTTATTGGTCTCGTATTCATAAATCTATTGAAGGAGGTCAGGGAGTGTGTATAGTTTTCACTTTATTATATTGGTGGTAGGTGATAAGGTTTTAAAATATCAATCTTCTATTTAGCTTAAGACAACATGGTTGCTCAAACCAGATATACTATAACTGATGGACAGCCAACTTCCGATTTTGCTGGTTTAAGAATATGATGACATGCACCAAAAATTCTGTACTTGGCATGTTTCCAGAGTCCATTGTAACATGATGTTTTGCAAGAATATATTTCATACAATATAAGATCAAAGCTTTTCAGACCACAAGGGTGGGGCTAGAGATTAAAAAAAACAAAAAAATAAACAACAAATCAATGTCAATAATAATATGTATCAGAAGAAAAGCTTTGTCAATCACATGCTATTCACAATGGTTTAAGAAAAAAGTTAACTAATTGGCAGTCCTGTTTTTATATGATCTCTGCTTATATTTGACTTTTAAATTCCCTCATATGTAGGCTCTATATTATGAAAGCTGTTATCTTCAATAAGTTCTGTTTAACATTTAAAATATATTTCAAGGATTGGCTTAGCATATAAAATAAATATGCATGAAAATGGCAATAAATTATTATGTATTGCACCATGCTGCACATCTTACTAGCTTAATTTGTACACTGTGAAGTTTTAAGGCTAAATAGTACTTTTTCTACTAAATAGAGTTGGTTGCTTGGAAGAAAATTTTAATTCAAAATAATTGTTAAATAGACTATTAATGGGACCAACATGTTCTAAATTCACTGATCTTCTCTACTTGCACGTGAACAGCGTATACAGGGAATACTGACAAGGAATAAAACATTTTTGAAATGCTCTTTTGCTTAATACTTTTGTTTTTTCCTCTTTTGATGTTTTCATCTTAATTTTACTTCAAAAGGGAGGTAATATTTACAGAGCCTGATGTAATAGGCTGTCCTTCTTGTTACTCAGACAACAGCTTCAATGTCATAATGAAGGTATTTGTAAGGATTAACTCAGTGGTCCTCAAAGTGGGTGGTATCCCAGAGAACGTTGAAAATATAGTTGGTGCCTAAATCTTGCATGACTTTTTAAATTAAAATTATATCTTTACAAAAAACAGTGATATACTGATATACTGTTTTCATTAATTAGCAACAAATTTAGAGTGCAGGACAAGCATCAGACTGAGATTGTCAATTTATTTTCACAATCAAAGAAAAGAACTTTAATCTAAATTCAATTCAGAAGCATTGACCTTTACCATAAATACATTTACACTTAGTAGTTAATGGACTTCAGAAATGAGCGGAAGATCTAAATAAGTTTTGCAAAAGCTTCCCATCTAAACACTGATGGCTTGCGTGAATTATTGTTGAATTCTTATTGTTGAAATTCATACCCTGTCTATAAAGAAAATAATTGCTATAACATGTCTAAGACTAGATCAGTATGTATGTGTGTATGTATGTCTCCCCCACTGCTTAAAATACTTAGAAGATAGGAAACCAATATGTGTGCTTTTGGTAAAAGTTCAATAATTTATTTCTCTGGAAACTGGGTATTATGCTATAAATTATATATTTTCGGAAAGGAAATTTTATTCTCTATACCTTAGTATATTTGCAAGTCTACATCTTTAGAGGATATTGTAATATTAAGTTATTAAGGGAGTTTTCATATTCATCCATGGGGGGTCCCAACCCCTTCTATTTAAAATACCTCAAAGGCCATTTAACTTATATAAATATAATAGTGTATCATTGATATCCGAGACAAAACTTGAACAGACACATATAAGTCTTCAGGATTTTGAATTTTTTTCGGGTTGGAGCTTCTAGGGAAATCTGCCAGACATCAAGTAATAGATAGGCCTCATTATTGTGTTATGTAAGTACTCTCTGGGATGTTTTAGCGACCCTATTTATAGTGAGCGCACCAATTTGTTTTGGCATCTCACGCTACTTTCTGTACCTTTTGTAACATATGAAAGTTGGATCAATTGTTGTTTGTAATACACTATTGCAATTGACGAGACTAAGTTAGTCGCAGTTGTAGGTTGCTGGGAACTCACCCAAGATCTCCTCCCCATCTCCCCCCTCAATAAATACATATTTTTTCTTAGCAAAATAAAAAGTACAGGAATGCTGTTCCATTGCGTTCCTTCATGCCTCAAACCCTACCCTCATTACTGCAGTTAATTAAATTTAAGTAGACACTCTTAATATTATTAATAATTAATTATTATGTTTTGAGAGTGAGGAAGAATTTTTAAGTTTTCTGTTTGATACTTAGTTTCATTGGCATCAAAAGGCAAGGGGTGATTAACTTTAACAGGCTATTTGACAAGGTTGGGGAGCTTTATTACAAACACAAAAACTTCTTTTCGTACTGACCGAAAAGAAATCACACATGGCATTGCTTTTATATTAGACATATTTACTTAAGTCAATAAAAATGAATTTGCAGATGCCGGGGAATGAAAATCAATCTAATTAAAACTAAATCTTTCTTTCATACTTTGGTACCAAAAACAACTTTATTAAAAGGCAGTGCTAGCAATCTGGACTGTTAGATTAATTAAAGATTTTTCCTAAAAATTATCCTGCTTAAAAAAGCTGATGAATCAATGGATCAAAATTATAAGCTTATTATTAAATGAAATTTAAAAAGTACATTTAATTGTGTAACTACATTGTCATGCAAATCATTATACTAAGAGCGCTTATCAAAAGCATATTATTATAATGGGATAAGAAATAGGGCGCTCACAGGTTCTTAATAACCCTAAGTGGGTGGTGGACAGAAAAAGTTTGAACACCACTGTATTTTAAAATAAATAATGGAATTCTTTACATGTGTTTATTTACATCATGCATTTCTTGATTCCATTAATGAAATTATTAGGCTTATCTGCTCGATTATCTTTGAATAACAGTTGTAAAAAAATTTAATAAGTATGACCTTTTAATGTTAATATTTTTTCATGTGTTTCTCATCTAATGATCTTTAAGAGATATTTTATTTTACCCTCCAGCAAAGTTTCTTTCAAACAGGTAAACTTCAGTCAAGATTACATAAGCAAGGGATTCAGGTAAATTCTTTTATTAATAGAGAACTAGTTTTCTACTTAAATTTATAGTTTATGACTGTTATTCTCAAACATTTTACATCAGAGGACACATTTCCAAATCACATTTAGCACTCCTCATTTAAAGGCATAGTGATTTAAATTTAAAATCTTTAGATGCTGACCATGAAGTAATTGATTAGTTTAAAGTTGTTCAAATTGTTTTTCTGTGCAGCATCATATGACCATGAAAATGTATGGATTTTGAAATAAGAACAAACATTTTGTCCTCCAATTTATTGGTCGAAATATAATATAATTGGACATCTAATATAATAAATGCAAGCTTCTGACAGGTCTAAAATATCAAATTTTGACAGTGCTAAAACATTAAATTTTATATTCATGTTATTTTAAAGGAAAATAATTTCTTCCCCTCTATTTAAACTTTTTCTCTCCAGATCAGCAAACCTTTTAGAGTTGATTTCCCTTTATACCAGTCCTGCCTTAAGTATACATTAATTGCAAGATTAGCACCAACTTGGAACAAAGCTGGAGAATGGTTCATCCAAGGTTTCTTTATTTTTCTTTATAATGGGTATAATTTCTGAAGTTTTCCATATCTTTTGTATAATATAAGCTTCATACGATTTATTAAATATGTAACACAAAATGTAGGAAAGCTTTTATGAGCAGAGTTTAACAAACCATCCACTTAATTTGTCTGGTCCGTAGCCTTGGCTGCATTGACTTGTTGAAATAATGACATCACGATCTGTTCGGTGAACAATATTGGTTCGTCCTGTGAAATACTGCTATCGTTAAATTAAGGTCACATAAAAGACTTAATTCTAGCAGTTGACATGAAGGCCTACACCCTAAAATTCATTCTCTGCTTCGATTTTTGAAAGTTGAATTTTGTCTGGTTGAGAGTCGTACTGAGGATTAATAGTAACTAAAACTGTGCCCCTATCAAGCTCCGGAAAACTATTTTTATATAATTAAGGATTTACCATGTACAGATCTGTTTACCCTCAAACTCTTAAAATCGTACAATATCATCACAAAATCATTCAATACATTATCTTAATAGTAAAAAATAAACATACAGAATATATAATGTATACACCTCAAAATCGTACATTGTACGCCAAAATCGTAAGAGTAAACAGGTCTGCACGTACCAGTAAAGACAAGTGAGCATATTTGTTTGCAGTATTTTAACTTATTCAATACATGTAAACTAACTTATAGGCTAAAACGAAATTGTTTTTAAAAAGGGATACAAAGTCTTTTTCTATCTCGCCATTTTAGAGCCCCCCTTTAAGTTACGACCACTACATGTGCCGTATCTTGCCACACCAACCGCCCGGAAGCTGCTGGTCTGATTTTACAAGTATATATCGTATAAGTATTTTTTAAACTACTAATTGAATTTTTTTTTTAACTGTACAGGCAGAGACTTTTTAGTCCATGATGGTTACAGTAATGCTATAAGTAAGTATTTAAATTTGTGTGCACTTTTATAATCCTCAAAGAAAATTATTATAATAATTTTTTGTTGGCTTTTTAAATTTAATTAAAATTGAACAATCTTTTATCCTAGAGATGGATCTTTGTGTAAATAAAGATGAACTCTTAGTATCCCTAACTGGGACAGCTATACGATTTCCTCCATTACAAGTATGTTTACTTCTTAAGTTAAAAAAATCTGTATTATAAAAATAAAAATACATAATTATTTTCCTTATTCGAGATCATTTGGTTGTTAAAATAGAATCTGAAACTTTTATACCACTCATGACTCATTAATGAATTTGTATTAGATAGTTTCTAATTCCAAAATGGGACCCTTTGTTTTCAAGATTGAGGATTTGAACCTAAGCAAACAAGAAATGATGAATATTTTAAAAGCTAATGAAGGAGAAACAGATTTTGCAGGCTGCTTTTGCCATGTTTTACCAAGGTATTTAAATAGTGTCAAAGTATAAATGTATATCTTACAAAAAACCCTGTTTGGACAAGGAAAGTGCAATTTAAATTTAAAAAAAAAAAAAAAAAAAGCAATTTGTTAGTTATACAACTGTTAATGTGCAATTATTAGACAATTTATAACTTATGTCATAGCTAGTCAAAAAAGTTATTGTAATAATGTTACTAGCATGAATCGAGGACGAATTTCATCAGTGTCACTGACCATTTCAAGATCAAGCCCATTTTCATCATATAAAGATCTAAAGCGACATTGGAAAAATATGGTGACTATGTGGCATCCTTTTTAATTAGTTTCCATTTCTTTTATATATTGAATTGTTTCAGTTTATTTTAGGTATACCAATACCAAGAAATGCTCTCTTAAATTGTATTTCCTAAAAAAAGATGAATCAAGTCATCAAGCATTTTGTTTAAACTACCCCAATAACTCTAGAGCTTTTAGAATTACAGTGTGCTTTTGGAATCAGAACTAAAGAACCCTGTTAAAGTTCCTAATTTTTCAAATTCCAAGACAATTTTTATCCTTTTAGAAATAATAGAAACTTGATTAATCAGTTCCTGAGTCCCACAAATGCTATGGATCTCAGTCCTTTTCTTTAAGTTCTCAAACCAACCCCTATTGGCTTTAAACTCCTCCTTTGAGCATTAGTATCAGGCATGTCTTTCACTACATTATCGTGGAGAACCTTGGCTTTCTCACAAATTAACATCTTAGAAATAAGATCAGCCAGCTGTTTTTTATTAAGCCAAACTAAGAGATTTTTCCATCGCGTCCATACTTTTCAATCTCCTAGATTTCAC
Source organism: Omphiscola glabra (assembly GCA_964017045.1). Classification (NCBI taxonomy): domain Eukaryota; kingdom Metazoa; phylum Mollusca; class Gastropoda; family Lymnaeidae; genus Omphiscola; species Omphiscola glabra. The sequence continues at coordinate 22,685,889 of OZ024800.1, forward strand.
TGTTGTAACCCCTTTCACCACATCAGCTGCTTTGATGGCTTTTTTATTTTTCAAAATTGTTCAAACATTCAACTAAGGCATCCTGAACATAGTAGCGAGATCAGCGACTTGTTTAAGGCTTCCATCCTTAGAGATAAGATATATTCTTAACTTCAATTATAGCTCTAACAGCTGTCCTGTAACTCTTATTTTCCTCACTTCATTTCTTAGAACCCATGGCAAATACTGTTTTTATTGTATAAAAAAATTAACAAAACGGACACAAAGGCATAAAATTAGCAGCAAAAATCACACAAGACTTTTTCACTACAGCATCCAACTAGTTCCCTAAAACTGTTGAAATGTAGGTACAAAAAACACAAAAATTGAAGGCCAAAGCAGCATTGATAGTTTGAATGTAACTTTGCTACAAATTTTGGTTTGGATTCCAAGTTGTTAAAGTTCTAAGGAGCTTGGTTTCTGAGGCCACACTGTAATTTAGAAGGTTATAATGTCAACAAATAAATTCATAATTAGGTTCACTTTTTTACCTAAATTTCACATCTTTCATTAGAAGAAAGAAGATTAACTAGATAATAGCTACATGTGTATGTCACAACTATTTTAAACATTTTTGCATTGTATTGATTCATGATACATTTGTAGTCACTTTTACACTTTTATTGTAGGGTATTTTATCTTTTCCCATGACAATAATATGTACAGCACATTACAATTAAATATTTCCCCAATTTACAGTAGAAGTCCGATAATCCGGCACGTTCGGGACCGGCTCGGTGCCGGACTACCGAAAATTCCGGTCTATTGGGCGGTGCCCCTTCTTTTTAGTGTAGGCTTTGCCGTAAAACAAATGTACTTTGTTTTTTTTAACTACATACATACATAAATCGTAATTATAAGAACAATTAGGTTAATAATTAAACTACAAATACAGTATGCAAATACAACAAAGTTTATTTTACATTTCATATAATATATGTACACGTACTGTAAAACATATTTCACTTAGATTTAAAAAAGCCACGAATGTCTTTTTGTTTTCTTGACTTTTGGCGTTTAGTATAAAATTTATTTCTAATGAAAACAGTTTCAAAAGTAACGTACGTTCGTGATTGATTAACTGTGCTGCACTGCACCTGTATTTGTTGTGACAGCTGAGACTAGCCGGCCGCTAATTGTTTCCAAACAATATCGAGCGCTTCCGGATGATCCCGAACTACCCCGAAAACTTCCGAATAGCTCTCGAGCGTTTTTATTTGCTTTAAAGACACACTTTTGGAGAAAACCAACATTTTTACAATTTTCTGGAGCGATGCCGGACTATCGGACATTCCGGACTGTTGGATGCCGGACTAATGGACTTCTACTGTATTGTGAACTGTGGTTATTTTTGGAAATTCTAGTATGGTTACAGACTCCCTGAGACTGATGAAGATGTTTTGTACTGTCAAGTTGGATTCCTCACGTCAAGTTGTGGAAAGCAATTTATGTATACTTTATAGAATTTATGTGACAAGATTGATTGTAAGCTGTAAATTATATTTTAGTCTAAATGATAATGCGAGAAATGAATACACCATCAAAAATGAAACTTAACTCATCACAAGATATCCAAATATATGTCTAAGATCAGGCCCTCTACAAGTGATTCCAAGAGTGGACCCTAAACCAATTCTTACCATCTTTCTGCAAGACATACACAGTAGAATGACATCAGTTTGTGGTACATCTATAAGGTTTCAACCTAAGATCCGCTTTGCTGCACTATCTTTACATCGTGCAGGACAGGTATGGGATTTATTGTAATGTATAATAGGTGCTTTAACTTCACAATCTTCTAATGCCCCAACCCTTTAATACAGTTCCTCATGTTGTGGCGACCCCCAGTAACAAAATTATTGTTGTTTCTACTTCATAACTGTAGAGTATATGAGTTTTCAGATGGTCTTAGGCGACCCCTGGGAAAGGGTCATGCGACCCCCAAAGGGGTCATGACCCACAGGTTGAGAACCGCTGATCTATTAGCAACTTACAAAAATTTGATACACTATAAATAGGAGACAAAGAAATGGTGATATAGTCATGCATTTCTGTGAACAAGCAGTTAAAATGACCCACATTTTTTTTCTTATAGACATGTGTCAAAACTGGCATCAGCCTAGCAAGCAAGCCTCAAAAGAAAGTCACAAGTAATTTTCGAAATCTCAAAAATATGGATTTAGTTAACCGTGGCTCTGAGAGAGATATGAAAACCGTGCAAGAGAGGCTTGGTGGAAGTAAAAGCTTTCCCATGGAGAGTCCAATAAACCAAAATGCAGTTTTATTGAATTGCATGTGGGAAACACAAGAAAAGTCATTTCCACAAAGCTGTGAGATGACTGGTGCTAAATTGTCCAATGAGGTGAAAGATGCAGCTAGAAAAGTAACTAATGCTAAAAATATTTCCCCAGTTAGATCAGATGTAGAAGGAAATACTGCTCCATCTGCAGAAATTGTAGATGGAAATGCGAAAGAAGCTAAAAAAAATTCTAATATCACAGATAATACTCAAATTATCTGCCAGCATGTTTTAAAAACTAAGGATGATGAAAAATCCCAAGAAAGGGCAACAATTTCAGTGCATGAAGTAGGTTTAAAAACAAATCATAATTTTTTACAAGATGTTGAAGAAGAAACCCCAAAGACCAAGTTCATTCCCATTTTTAGAACTAAAAATAAGCAGAGTTCCTCTCAGAAGTGTTCATCTTTAAGTAACAATAGCAGGGAAAGAGAGAATTATGTTCCAACATCCTTTATTCCTTCATTTAAACCTAAAGTCACACACAACTCAAATGTCAATGATAAAATACCTTCAGGCATCTCTTCATCATTGCTAGTAACTTCTACAAACAACTGTATTCATTCAAATTCAACAGTGGCATTATTTAAGAAACCCAAAAAACAAACTTTACCAGCTCATTCAGCTTCAGCAGATTCTAAAAATAAACATCAGTCAAGCCTGCAACAGCTACCCCAACCAGTAACACAGAAAAACAATAAAAATAGGGTACAGATAATATCTAATGATGGAATGCACCCAATAAATGTCACAAAAAGTAAAGAGCAGAAGGCACCAGATCCAACCAACTACAGAGATGCTGATTTCTGCATACCAAAATCTAGCTGTGTCTCAAAGAGGAAAAGTGTGACAGAGGTAAATAATATAACATTACTGTTTATTATTGCTTCATTAAGAAGCTTATTGTATTATTTTTTTTAACTTAAGATCCAATCTGCATGTTTGTATTCTATGCATAAGTATGTCTAAATATTGAAAGCAAGTAGTACATTATTTTTGTAAAGGGAGACACCACCCCAAAGAAACCAAGACCAAAACCACAAGTCCATTGCTTGGATGTGGAATCGCTGGCTAAAGCAAATCAAGTAAATATTAAAGTTTAAAGTTAACATAAAATACATTGTGATTGACATTTTATTGGATAAGCAGCTTAATCGAGTAAGTTTTTAAAAAAAATTACATTAATACCTTTTGGTAACATTGTCCTGGCCAAAAGGTTGTTCCAGAAGGGTCAGATTTCATCTGAGGTCGGTCCTGGGTATGGGTAAAATATTAGGGTAGTCAAGTAAGGAAGCTATTGTTACAAATGAGGAAAATGCCTCAACCAACAAATTTGGAAGACAGGAGCTTCTTTTTGTGGGATAAACGCATCTGCTGCTTATGAGAACATAACTGTAGAAAAATATATATAACAAATTGACATCACCAAAATGAAATAATTTTTAGCTATTCTTTAAATGTCATAAACAAATTTGGTTTATGATTCTGGCACCATTATCAATATTTAATCAATAGGTTGATTATACAATGATTATCTGACTTTTTTGTATACATTCCATTTTCTCTAGCTGAATAAGGTGAATGCTGTAACCTTGGTGGCATGGCTGAAGGAGAGAGGTGTGATCTGCAAGGCAAAAGACAAAAAGCCTGACCTAATTGAAAGAACCAAGAAATATTTAAATATTGTTGATACAGAGCCTTAATTTGTTTATTTTAAAATAAATAATGTCACATTCATTTTTAGTTACTGTGAGTGCTGGCATATAAAATTGTGGATGTGATATGAGTTTATGTTCCAATCTGAAAATCAATTTGTTTTCCATATGGTTTTCTCAGCCATTGCTTTAGTAAAACAGCAATTTTAATTACCAGGTACTCCTTAATGGAGATTTTTAAAATCTGAATCAGTGTTAAATGAATCATCATAAAGAAGGCCTTTCAGTAAGTACTGAACTCTTGGAATGGAAATATTCATTTCAAACAAAAGATCAGATTAATTATTTTATTTTACTCTTTTAAAAAAAAGCATTAAAATACAACAGAACATAGTATATTTCATTGAATAAAGAAATCACTGTTGTATGTTCAGTTCAACAATTCACAGATTGTATTTAATGATGTAAATGAATCATTTATACTGACTTAATGGGAAAAAATTGTTCATCCCACAAAACAATGTATTTGATAACAAAAAATGATATTTTTAAATATAGAAAAGATTCAAAGAATTTGAAAGTAAAATGTTATTTATCACCAAAAAAGGGATATATTTTATTAGGAAATAACGTCTAGTGTTGTTTTGGTAATGCTGAAAGACATTTTAGATACACCTTGTATTGGGACTGCACTGCAAACACTCAACATTTAAAAACATAAAAAGACATTGAATGGCAATAAGAACAATATCTTCTTGATCTTGTCACTTCAATATTCAGAAACAAAAAGACATCATACTTATGCAACTCAAAATACAAATACTTGAATTACTTTTTAAAAAAAACTTCTGCTATAATGCTGACAATGCTTTTCAGTTAAAGGGAATGAGTACCATATTTTCGCGTATATAAGACGTGTCTTATACAAAGTTTTACATACCCACACCCAGGGTGTATCTTATATATGGGTGTGTCTTATGTAAAATATTTTTTACACAAATCGTCAAAACCCGCATCTTTTATATGGGTGCGTCTTATAATTATAATTATCTGTGTCTTATGTGAGCGAAAATACTATAAGTTTTTTTAATGACAGAACGTTACAGTGTGATTTTGTAGGACGATTATTGCGGTTGATATTCATGTTTCACGATTGCCATACCCAGTTGTAAAAACTATTAGGTAAGTGTTCGGTACTTACCACGTGTACCAATCCAATGCAGGCCAGTTCAAATTTAAAATCCTTTCATTTCAATGTTGGTATATCAATGAAGCCGCCTTTACATCCAAAATCCTTTTGTTTCAATGTTTGTATATCAATGAAGCCACCTTTACATCTGACGTTTCTAGAACCTAGATATAGGTACTCAACCCATCCACTATTGGCCCGGCAGAAGATAATAATAAATAATAATCATTGCGGTCCTGCCTCAGACAATTCTTTGATCTACAGGTAAACTAAAAATGGTAATGAAGCCTAGTTTACATCCGATGGGTGATGAAAGATTGAACAAATTTTTGTTTATGATAAAGGAAAGGAAACCCCTGGATATAAATTGCTCAGTTCGGCAGATGGCTACGCCGCATGCGTCTTATGTAATTTTTGTTTACACAAATAGTCAAAACCCATGTCTTATTTTAAGTTATATATGGGTGCATTTTATGTAAAGTATTTTTTTACAAAAATCTTCAAAACCTGCATCCTATATACAGGCGTGTCTTATAAACGGATGCGTCATATATACGGGTACTTCTTTTATGCGCGAAAATACACTATATGACTTTTTAAAAACTCACATTGTAAAAATAATCCAGTAATCATGAAGAGTTTTGATTATTCTGTCATAAATGATGCTCTCATAAAAATTTAAATAAATGAAGTTGGTCATTCTTTATTTATAGGTTAATCCGACACAAGGATTACAATTCAACTATAAATATCATGCTGTTGTTATGCTTTTACATCACACGTGACTTGAAAATGAAATGAAATATTTTTGAGTTCTCAAAAAGTAAATAAAATTAAAAGCATTCAGCAATTTGGGGCTATGTCACATATGCATATATCTGATCAAATAAGTTTTCATTCAAATATCAGTGCATTGCCCCATATTCTTTTAACATTGAAGTCAGAAAATTTACTCTGTTAAGTAACAACTCAGTTTTCATTGTAGATAGCATAAATTAAAATACAAACATTCAAGGGATATCAGTGACTGATGTAATGAAAGCAATGTCTCACCTAAGCTTAAGCAGAGAACATTTTAATACATAAATGTCAATGAAAATCAAATTAAGTCCTATGTGTAATGAAAATTCATCAGCTTAAAATAACACAATGACCAAAGGCCACAAGCAGTAAACAGTGAAATGGTAAAGAGTCATCAATTAATTCATGTATAAATACAAATAGCAGCCCACAGATTTTAAAGTTCTATAACAGAATATAGAAGATACAATAATAATAAACATAAATATCATTTTTTTTAAACTGAATATTCATACAAAAATTAAACATTATTGCACAACCTGGAACTGATTATGGGTTTAAATAATGCTAAATGACACATTGAAAATAACATTAACATTCACCCTATTTAATAGAACAGCATACATTTTATGACATTGGTATGCATCTATAGTTTATAAACTTAAAGAATATTCACTAAAATAATTTTAATGTTAGACTAAGCAAAAAAAATGGAGCAAAACAATGGATCATTGATGACAAAATGGATCCTTAGATTTTAAATATCTACAAAAAATAGCACAGATGGTAAAGATCCTTAGTTCTGAAAACCAAGACTTAATTCATATCTACCTAATGTTCAATATTGCTTTTCATATTTATTTTCAAATATTGATATGTAATTATGAGCTTGTTGGACCCCCTTTTTAAAGAATATAAACAGAAACCATATATCTTACCAAAAGTGTCATGGAAGGTTTAACAAAAAAAAGTGCATATTTTTTATCATAAAGAGTGCAATGATGCCAAAGATAATTGAATATTTTCTAAATGCCTTCAAAACATCAATCATTTGCAACTAATGATTATCTATTTCTATTTTAAGGAATAATTTACTTAAAGGCTAACCAACTGTTGTAAAGCAATTTTTTTCTCTCCCAAAATAAACATTAAAATGCCATTATGATTTTGCCTAGTAGTCGTGAAGCAGACTCATAGCTTCAGCAGCTTTAGCTCTTACAAGTGGGGAAGCATCTTTCAGAAGCAGAATCAGAGCTGTAAACAAATAAAACCTTAAGTTAAGAGCGGAGAGCCCCATTTGTAGTTCATTCATTACAATAAAATTTAAGTTTCTTAATTCTTGCCTATTTCTAAATTTTAATTTTATCGGGTTAGCTTAGAAATTGTGGTTAGCTATCACAAAGAAATAGTTATTAATTCAAAAATTGCAATAAGTGTTCAATACTCAATTTTTCATTAAAAGTCATACGTAATTTGTTAAAATCTCAGTTGAAAGTGTCCACAAAAATCATTATTTATAAAGGAAGAAAATACACAACTTATATCTTTTATGATAAAAATGAACTCTAATTTGGTATGTATGATATTAACACCACACTGCCTGACTAAGATATATCTCACCTGAACAGATGTGTTCTTTAGTTATGTTAGATTGCATTTCTTTGGGCAAATTTCCTAGAAGAAAGCCTGGAGAATAGAAAAGATTGATGTAAAGAACCAAGTATTGAGATAAATTGCATTACAGAAAGCAAGTAGATTTTAAAAAGATCAATTTGTAAAAACAATGAATAAAAATCTAATATTTTCTAGATACTATCTGTTGGCTGGCATCTACATAACTAATAACTAGAAATTCATGCTTTATAAACATATATAGCCAGGTAAAATACAACACCAATCTTTTTACTAAAACAGACCTGTTTACCCTCGAATGCCTAAAATCATGCAACATCATCTAAAAATGGTACAATAAGTATCTTAATAGTAAATAAATAAACATACAGTTTATATAATGTATACCATAACTAATCGCATCACGTTTCTAGTGGGATCGAGTTAAGCTGGCGTTAAAAAACTTAATTTCTAAAAGTAGATGGCCGACAATTATATTGCAATCTGCAGTCACTTGTTTTGCAGACGTGTATTTACTATAGATTTATTATGCATGCAGATCACATTAACAAAGTCTGTCACTTGTAAAAATAAAGTTACTGGTGAAATTAATCGTGGTTCGAACTTGAAGTCAGATCAGCATAAAATAAAATTTATTGAAATAAGAATTGACAAAATAGGGCGTCGTTTAAAAAAAACATTTACCAATTAACTTGAGATTCATTTTTTCTGAAGGGCTATTAAAAAAAAATATAAGAATCAATATCCATTAAGCCTATTTCTTATTAATATTATAGTCTAATAACTATCACAAGCTGTAAGGAAGAGGAAGAGGGGTGTTGGAACCAAATGGGGGGCAATAAAAATTGTTCCGCTGTTTTGTGTGTTCTAAAAATATATTTCAACGGCCCTCTCAGATCCTATAAAAAATATGACGAAATCTAATGTTGCTGCGCGGAACAGTTGAAAATGCTTTCTCTAGTTTTCTCAGTTTCTTCATTTGCCACAGTTCGCAGAACAAAATAGTTATGTCACACAAAATTACGTCATTCAGCAACAAAGAAAACAAAACATCTCTTGACTAAAATTGTCAATAAGGTGACTACACCAATATTACTGTTGCAGTGTCAAGCGAGTTAATTATGAAATCACACAAAGCAGCAATATGACCATCATGAACATCATTGTGAAAATGCGGCAGTATTAATTTTGTATAGACTTAAATATTTAAATGACACCCCTCACCCTTTTCCCCACCTCTCAGCATACTCATACACAAAACTCTTAAATCAACACCACTGTCTTCCCCTCTCAATGCAAACGTAATATAATCATAGTTGGCCCCCAACCAATCATATTTCTTGATCCATTCACTACTGGATGAAGAAAGCTTGTTAAAACTAACAACGGAAAAGTAGAAAAGTACTTTTTAATTATTATATTTTTTAATTGGAAAAACTATCGGAATGTAGTCTATATATTTCAAAACTGGTTTCTTAAAATCGTATTTGTGACAGTAAAAGACACCTCAGAATTGTACATTGTAGGCCAAAATCGTAAGAGTAAACAGGTCCGATAAAAACATATTTAAAAGAATTTTGGAAAAGGGCAAGAATAAAATTAGAGCAAGTGAAGGTTTCCCTCATCAAACATTTTGAAGGCAATAAAACATCAGTATTGAATAAAACTGGATTACCAATGAACATGGCTGCATTGCTTTTGATCTCTGGCCAGGGGCTCTTGAAAAATGAAACACAACCCATCACATAAAAATTGATCTTTTCTTTTAAATCTTGAATCTAGAATAGAGTAAAACATCTGACGTTGATCTTTTCCAACATACCATAGAGACAGAAATTTATTCACATGCATTTTATAGTTAACGGTCAATTGCATCAACTCTCAAAATAATTTTTAAAAAGTCCAGTGATGGTTAACTTACAATAAGTTTGGCAAGATCATTCATGAATTCGCCATAATGGAGATGTCCATCTTCCATAAGGTGTCGCTGGAATTTGTCATTCATAACTTCAGACCTCATGAGTGGACCAAGGTGGCGCAAGGCATACTTGCAGGCCTAGCAAGACACATGATGAAATCATTATCCATTTTGAGCCCCCATGTTGCAAATGAAAATATTGATGGTTATAAATAAAATGACTGCCTAAGGAATGCAAAATGTTCTTATTGTTTGTAATAATTTTACTTTGTAAAAACTGTTTCTAAAGGATTAGCATTTGGTTGGATTTTGTTTCCAAGAGGTAATTGTTGCAATCGTTTTTTCTTTTCTTACCTGTCTGACTTCTTCCTCTTTGTCATTTAAATGCAACAGAAGGCTGATAAAGTTACTGTGAATTTGCTCCAGGAATGGTGCTTTGGAAGGCCCATCCCCAAACCTGGACAGGTTCCCAAAAAGTCTGAAGGCTTGGGCTCTCACAGCACATTTATCCTAATTTTGAAAAATTGTTAAGAAGTTGGGGAAATTTGGTGAAGCTTGATTTAACTGATGCAAAAGAGATAGCTGAGAAGTTGAGGAAATTTGGTGAAGCTTAATTTAACTGATGCAAGAAAGAAAGTTGAGAATAATATATTTTTGTAAACATGAAAAATTAAATCAAACATAATCATCAATAATAACAGTTAAAATTCAACAAAATATATTATTTAAGTAACATTGTGACAATCTGAGGTAAAGAGAAAAAAATTTTAAGTATCCAAAGGACTATCATTTACTTTTATCCTTATTTGACTTTAGGGCAATTTCAAAACTGACATCATAAACATGGTAAAAAATTAATAAAGGAAACAAAATTCACTTTTGTCCAAACCTTTTCAAAGCATGGCCTTATCTTGAGGGAGACATTGATTAGAATGGCTCGGATGTGCTCCTCCTGGATCTCACCAAGGATACGAGACAGACCACTCATGGCTTCGATAGTGATGTAATCCTCAGGGTCCTCCTTGTCGTCCATCCCCGCCATCATGGCCGACAAGATTGTAGTCGCATACATCTGTACCTGATCAAGTGACCCAACAACAAACACTAAATTAATGGCAACTAGAAGTGTTCCTATTGAAATTATTGTCAAAGGTTTGAGCCCCTGATCATGTTACGTGCATGCAGTGTTTGGGCGAAAGTCTTTTTAGGTGTCTAGTCAGGTTTATGAAGACTGATTGGATAAAAGACTCTGGTCAAATAGCAAGCATTAGTTATCAAATGATTGCACAACTTGAATGCCGGATCCGGAAATTTGTTTGAAAGAAATTTCGTTGACAGAAAATTGATTGACGGAAATTTGATGGAACGGAAACTTGGTCAAATGTTTTTTTCAGTTCAAACGTAAAAATTATGTGTCATATTTCTTTTTGAAAACATTATTTTCTTTTACTATATAGTATAGTGCGTTCAAAAAGAAATTTGACGAAAATTTCTTTCAAACAAATTTCTGGTAACCCTTGAATGCAGCACAATGAAAGAGGGAAACTAAAGACAAGTAGAGATGGCAGATTCTGTCTTGTGAGGTGTCACTGTCAGTCAACACAATTTCTTGGCTAGCATGCATAGCAGATTTCAGTGTCCATCAAAGTTTTAATATTGAAGATAATTTTGTACAACCTTTAGGCATGGTCAAAGTTCATCTTGTCAACAGTTGGAAGCTTAAGGAGTAAACTATGGAGTTGTATTAAGATGTGATTTTATGCCAAGCGCAGCCAGTAATAAATTAACTGTGTCTCACTGATATAGAGGACTTGGTCTTTTTGTAGTGTGCAAGTGCAACTGAGGGGGACTCAACACCCCCCCCCCCCCCCAACTCAACAATAGAATAACTCATTAAAACTCTAGATAACATCCATCAAAACCCTAGGCAACAAACCAACAAACAGAAAATCTTGACATTCAAAACTGAGATCTTGAATGAAAAAAAATAAATTAGCTGGCTAACTGTGATGATAAACATTAAAGAATTTAGCACCTTTAGATTTAAATGAAATACAAATTTCTCAACTTACCTGATCCTTGCCTACACTGGCGATATTTCCAAGGCCCCTGACACACAACATGCGTACAATGTGAGACTCATCCACCAGACGTCCCAACAAACTGTTCATGATGAGTTGGACCAGGTCTTCATCTCCTTTACATTTCTGGTTGATCAACTGTAGGTACAGAAAAAAGACAACACATTTAAAAGCAGGGATGCACTGTTGGAATAAAACATTAGGGAGAGTACTATGTAAGCCTATGTACATTAGAGTACTATGTAAGCCAATGCACATTAGAGTACTATGTAAGCCTATACACATTAGAATACTATGTAAGGCTACTCACATTAGAGTACTATCTTAGCCTATGCATATTAGAGTACTATGTCAGCATATGCACATTGGAGTACTGTGCAAGGCTATTCACATTAGAGTACTATGTAAGCCTATACACATTGGAGTACTATATAAGGCTATTCACATTAGAGTATTTTGTAAGCCTATGCACATTGGATTACCATGTAAGCCTATACACATTTTAGTAATATGTAAGCCTATGCCCATTGGAGTACTATGTAAGCCTATGCAAGGAATAAGATTCTCAAAATCAACATTTAACATTAAATTACTTTTAAAAAGTTATAAATTCCTGACACCTTTTTGTGATCTAATTTTACATTCGGGTGGCATCCTAAAGAAACTTCTGGCTCTGAATTCAATTACAAGCTCATTATTCTTATGTTTTAATTAAAAAGCAATAAAGGAATAACATATGTACATTATTACAATAAGAAAGAATCAGCTTATTCACCCCGCAACGTATGCTGTTCAAATATTATTCACCTACCTCCGCAAAGAATGCTGCTACTGTAACTCTCTGTGATTCATACAAACTTGATAATATGGATGTTAAAGAGTTGACAATATCCCCAATGTGAGTTTCTTTCTCTTCTGAAATCAAGGCCCTGAAGATGAATTAAAATCGGTCAGCCATAAAAATTATTTTAAAAAACGGAGCTTCGATTGGGTCAAATAATTAAATGATTGGACGACAGGTCAAATAAGTTAGCAATACACAATTTTATATTCTAATAATATTCATCAATTATCAATGAAGCAGTTATCATGAAACTACCTGGCAAGGAGAGTGATTGCCTCTGGATACTGCACATCATCCTCCATTAGACTCCAGGCGCCTCCTGCTTCTAGCTGCTCCAACATATCTGTCATTTTTGTATGCTCTAAAAATGTCCGCAAGGCAGTAATTGCAATTCTAGAAAGTTAGAGAAAAAAAATAATTACGGCTTGACTAAAAATAAATATTAAAATCTGGAGATTAAAAAAAAAAGTAATACATTGCATTGGTCTGGATATCTTACGTTTTATATTTCATCCTATTGTGACCAGGTAATTCAAAAGTTATCAATCAACATATTGACTGAAAAAGTAATTAAAAAGTAATTATCCACATCTTGGTTAATTAGGTTATACAACAGTGAGGCATGAGCATATTGGTTGACTTAGATATTTCAATCAGTAACTCACTGAATTGGGACTATTTTCTGGGATTTTTTCTCCAAAACACCTTTTTTCTTCTTCTCTGATTTCACATCCTGGAGTTCTGGTTTCTAAAAGTTACAGTGAAATTTCAAGTTAAAACATGCGGATAACACAACATATTTACAGAAACAGTTATCACTCTTTAACATATATATTTTTATGTGAATGAAATCTGCTATAACAAACTTTGTATGTGAATGAAACAAGTTATAAAACACTTTTTATGTGAATGAAACCTGTTATAACCAGCTTTGTATGTGAATGCATCCTATGAATATTACCCTTTCTTTAGGTGGCTTGGCAGCAACCGATGAGCCAACCCTGATCATTAGGGCGGCAAACAGTCGAGGGAAAAACTTGGTAACAGTTTCTTCTGTCTCTTCCACTTTAAAAATCTCGGTCAGTGCATAAGTTACCTGAGAGGAATTCAACATTAGTCAAATTAACAAATTATAAAACTAAAGCAATTTTAGCAACAAAGAAGAAAAAAAGGGCAACATTTTCAATGTTATGAATGATTAAAATGACACTGAACAGGTTTTTAGGGGGCTAAATTTTGCTTATAAGACTGAAAAGGAGGCATACACAAAATAAAAAAGGGGGGGGGGGGGTTGTAACTCACAGCTAATGGCACAACAGTTGCAGTTTTAATTGTGCTTTCCTTGTCTCTTGGGTCTGACTTTTCTTCATAAGGAAGGGACTTCTGCAACAGCTCCAAGAAATGCTCCAACATTAATTTGGTCAAATTGGCATCTTGGGATAAAATTTTCCAGATCTCCACAACATTTCTTTTAAAAGTATAAAATTTTTTTAAAAAAGCAAAGATAGTTCAAGTTTCTTAACTAAATGAACAATATTTATACATACATTATCAAATTCAATGAGGTTCTTTAAAAAATTATTAGGAGAATATATACGTAATATTTGTCCCAAATTTTTTTTGTCTCAAGAATTAATAGCAATTACTGCATGGATAAATATTCTGATGAAGATAACAATCCTTAAGCTAGATCAATTTAAATTTAATTGAACATTTAAAGTCTCAAGCGCAAAAAAATCAGCCGCCTTAATTCATAAAATCTCACTCCCTTAATTAAAATAATAAAACTACATTTATTGAGCTGTTTAATTTCTTTGACATTTTAAAAACCCAATGACTCACTCATCATAGGGCAAAGGGTAAGTGAGCAAGGCTGTGAGGGTGGGCAGAAGATGGTGGCTGGCCATGGTGCGTATGGCACGTAAGGTTCCCGTCTTTGTCTGAGGACACTGAATCCGACAGGTTTTCTCATATAGACTTTCTAGAAATACCTCCACCTGTAAATGCACAGAATTTCTAAAAGATGACTTCTTGTTGAAAATGTCCTCATAAAAAAAAAAAAATATTAAAAAAAAAAAAAAGAAATATTAAGTCCATATGTTTAGTTCTTAGCACTCTTTTTAAAAACCAAATATGTAAAAAAAAAAAACCTAAACATTCTTTATATATCATGATGTCTATATAAAAAAGGTAAAGAGAAGTGTAAAAATGTGGAATGAACTTGAAAGATGTGAAATAAACTGAGAAAATGTGGAATAAACTGGTAAAAAATGGAATATGCTGTTATAATTTGGAATGTGCTGGGATGATATGGATTGTGGTGGGAAGAGTGGCTGAGGATAAATTTGTATGGAAATACATTATGAATCGCCTACTCCCTCACTAACAGCCAGACAGATTGAGAAGCATGTCTCAAGTGTCCACAACAAACTCACCTTTGGTCTGATATCCCCACCTCTTGCTTTCAATATCCCATTGAGTACAACACAGGCACCGGAGGAGCTGTGGGACTGGTGGTCAAGGAGACCAATCTGCAGTGCTTCTAGGAAAGGGACCAAGGAGTCAGCAGGAAGCTTCTTGGCTATGACCTGCAATAGGAATATACCAGCATGAAAGGCTTGTCAGTGACATGCATGAAAGGCTTGTGAGTAATATGCATGAAAGGCTTGTGAGTAATATGCATGAAAGGCTTGTGAGTAATATGCATGAAAGGCTTGTGAGTAATATGCATGAAAGGCTTGTGAGTAATATGCATGAAAGGCTTGTCAGTAATATGCATGAAAGGCTTGTCAGTAATATGCATGAAAGGCTTGTGAGTAATATGCATGAAAGGCTTGTCAGTAATATGCATGAAAGGCTTGTCAGTAATATGCATGAAAGGCTTGTCAGTAATATGCATGAAAGGCTTGTCAGTAATATGCATGAAAGGCTTGTCAGTAATATGCATGAAAGGCTTGTCAGTAATATGCATGAAAGGCTTGTCAGTAATATGCATGAAAGGCTTGTCAGTAATATGCATGAAAGGCTTGTCAGTAATATGCATGAAAGGCTTGTCAGTAATATGCATGAAAGGCTTGTCAGTAATATGCATGAAAGGCTTGTCAGTAATATGCATGAAAGGCTTGTCAGTAATATGCATGAAAGGCTTGTCAGTAATATGCATGAAAGGCTTGTCAGTAATATGCATGAAAGGCTTGTCAGTAATATGCATGAAAGGCTTGTCAGTAATATGCATGAAAGGCTTGTCAGTAATATGCATGAAAGGCTTGTCAGTAATATGCATGAAAGGCTTGTCAGTAATATGCATGAAAGGCTTGTCAGTAATATGCATGAAAGGCTTGTCAGTAATATGCATGAAAGGCTTGTCAGTAATATGCATGAAAGGCTTGTCAGTAATATGCATGAAAGGCTTGTCAGTAATATGCATGAAAGGCTTGTCAGTAATATGCATGAAAGGCTTGTCAGTAATATGCATGAAAGGCTTGTCAGTAATATGCATGAAAGGCTTGTCAGTAATATGCATGAAAGGCTTGTCAGTAATATGCATGAAAGGCTTGTCAGTAATATGCATGAAAGGCTTGTGAGTAATATGCATGAAAGGCTTGTCAGTAATATGCATGAAAGGCTTGTCAGTAATATGCATGAAAGGCTTGTCAGTAATATGCATGAAAGGCTTGTCAGTAATATGCATGAAAGCCTTGTCAGTAATATGCATGAAAGGCTTGTCAGTAATATGCATGAAAGGCTTGTAAGTAATATGCATGAAAGGCTTGTCAGTAATATGCATGAAAGGCTTGTCAGTAATATGCATGAAAGGCTTGTCAGTAATATGCATGAAAGGCTTGTGAGTAATATGCATGAAAGGCTTGTGAGTAATATGCATGAAAGGCTTGTGAGTAATATGCATGAAAGGCTTGTCAGTAATATGCATGAAAGGCTTGTCAGTAATATGCATGAAAGGCTTGTCAGTAATATGCATGAAAGGCTTGTCAGTAATATGCATGAAAGGCTTGTCAGTAATATGCATGAAAGGCTTGTCAGTAATATGCATGAAAGGCTTGTCAGTAATATGCATGAAAGGCTTGTCAGTAATATGCATGAAAGGCTTGTCAGTAATATGCATGAAAGGCTTGTCAGTAATATGCATGAAAGGCTTGTCAGTAATATGCATGAAAGGCTTGTCAGTAATATGCATGAAAGGCTTGTCAGTAATATGCATGAAAGGCTTGTCAGTAATATGCATGAAAGGCTTGTCAGTAATATGCATGAAAGGCTTGTCAGTAATATGCATGAAAGGCTTGTCAGTAATATGCATGAAAGGCTTGTCAGTAATATGCATGAAAGGCTTGTCAGTAATATGCATGAAAGGCTTGTCAGTAATATGCATGAAAGGCTTGTCAGTAATATGCATGAAAGGCTTGTCAGTAATATGCATGAAAGGCTTGTCAGTAATATGCATGAAAGGCTTGTCAGTGACATGCATGAAAGGCTTGTCAGTAATATGCATGAAAGGCTTGTCAGTGATATGCATGAAAGGCTTGTCAGTAACATGCATGAAAGGCTTGTCAGTGACATGCATGAAAGGCTTGTCAGTGACATGCATGAAAGGCTTGTCAGTGACATGCAAGAAAGGCTTGTCAGTGACATGCATGAAAGGCTTGTCAGTGACATGCATGAAAGGCTTGTCAGTGACATGCATGAAAGGCTTGTCAGTGACATGCATGAAAGGCTTGTCAGTGACATGCATGAAAGGCTTGTCAGTGACATGCATGAAAGGCTTGTCAGTGACATGCATGAAAGGCTTGTCAGTGACATGCATGAAAGGCTTGTCAGTGACATGCATGAAAGGCTTGTCAGTGACATGCATGAAAGGCTTGTCAGTGACATGCATGAAAGGCTTGTCAGTGACATGCATGAAAGGCTTGTCAGTGACATGCATGAAAGGCTTGTCAGTGACATGCATGAAAGGCTTGTCAGTGACATGCATGAAAGGCTTGTCAGTGACATGCATGAAAGGCTTGTCAGTAATATGCATGAAAGGCTTGTCAGTAATATGCATGAAAGGCTTGTCAGTAATATGCATGAAAGGCTTGTCAGTAATATGCATGAAAGGCTTGTCAGTGACATGCATGAAAGGCTTGTCAGTGACATGCATGAAAGGCTTGTCAGTGACATGCATGAAAGGCTTGTCAGTGACATGCATGAAAGGCTTGTCAGTGACATGCATGAAAGGCTTGTCAGTGACATGCATGAAAGGCTTGTCAGTGACATGCATGAAAGGCTTGTCAGTGACATGCATGAAAGGCTTGTCAGTGACATGCATGAAAGGCTTGTCAGTGACATGCATGAAAGGCTTGTCAGTGACATGCATGAAAGGCTTGTCAGTGACATGCATGAAAGGCTTGCCAGTGACATGCATGAAAGGCTTGTCAGTGATATGCAAGAGATTCAAAGTGATGCAACATGAAGCTGTGGGTTAAATTAGTACTGATGCTGCAGGCTGAGATCAGTACTTATTACATTTACATTAGACAAATTGACTTTTGGATTGACTTAGACAAAGAGGTCAATTCTTTATTTACTGTAAAGGGTAAGATTATTAACTTGTACACTTTTACATCTGATAAAGTGTTTACTTTGGGTAAGACAACTCCTAATGATACTTACTTTAGATAAGTCATTTACAACACTGTACAACACATTTGGGTCACTTTTTTTGAGCCGCTCCTTGAGGGTTGGAACTGCATCTACCATTTGATCTTTGTGGTCAGGAGGATGACCTGCGAGTGGAAAAAAAAGATGAATGGTTTTGAGATTAAAGACATTTCATTTATTTTCGAAAATAAAGACGTTTTAAAATTAGTGCTAAGGCAGAACTTATTTCCAAGGATTCGGGAAATTATCAACAACTTGAGAAAGAGAATGAGATTCGGAAAACTATCAACTTGATAAAGAGGACTACTGAATGAGATTCGGGAAACTATCAACAACTTGATAAAGAGAATGATTGTGTGAGAATGAATGAATGAGTGTAGGAAAATATGAAAATGATTGATTGAATAATGAGATGGATTGAATGATGAAATGGATAATAAGACTGATTGAATAATACACATAATTGAATACTGAAAACAAATAAATACTTAGACAGTGAGAATGAGTGAGCATTATCTCCAACCTTCATGTCTCAAAGCTATTAGTAAGGTCGTGTGAACATTGTCAGTAGCCAACTGTCTGATCTTGGTCACTGGGTCGGTACATCTTGGAATGAGATGAGCTAAGAAAATTCCTTCATTTTCTAACGTTTGAGGCTCCTGTTTTAAAAAAAATAAATATTAAAATGTAAATAAAATACCGCAATTAGTTCCAATAAATAACATGTTTTATTAGTTAAATGGCAGAAATAATGCTTTTTTTTTTCTATAATTGGTATTAGATAAGAAATATGTGCAATAATCCAAAGCATGGGCTTAGACGAGACGGACTGATGAGATGAGACGGACTGATGAGACGAGACGGACTGATGAGACGAGACGGACTGATGAGACGAGACGGACTGATGAGACGAGACGGACTGATGATACGAGACGGACTGATGAGACGAGACGGACTGATGAGACGAGACGGACTGATGATGTAGTTAAATCCCTGTAAGTAAGTAATCAAATGATGACTCACTTTAAAAGAAAACCATTTGATGGATGTATTTATTTAGCAGGCAAACTTTTGGCGTGACATTTAAAAAAAAAATTTCTGCATTAGCAAACAATAAGAGGAGTTATACAGGTTTTAGTTATAGTTGGCAGAATAAATCCAAAATGTAAAAACAATTAATGACTATACAAAAAATTGCAAAGGCATCTGCAAGAGGCCTCCATCAGCAAACAAACAACAGTAAAAACCGAATTAAATATATATAACACTTAGCTGTAATGTAGTATCCGAGAAGACAGCAAGAGGCATAATTATTTTTATTTTAACTTGTTTTTTATTGTTTGTTCACCGATGAAGGCTTCTTGCTGACCCTTGCTTTTTTTTGATGCATCCGTTTTTTCAGGTTTTCCCATACTTTGTTTCGCTCATTTCCATTTTTTCTAACCTGATGGCCGCATCTCCCCCATATCACCATATAAAAAAAATTGTACCTTAATTTGTAGAGTGTCCAAGTAAAATATTTGTACAGCCAGCCAGCTTGTGAGTGCTCTCTCCCTCTCGTGCTCTTGCTCTGACAGCATCCATGGAACCAAGTGCTGGGAATTAATGGAATTATTGGGCTACATTTCAAGCAAAGCCTTTCAATATTAAAGCACATGTCAGTATAAGAACAGCAATGATTCCATCAGCAGCTAAAACACTTGATGGTAATGTCTGAAAGCTTATCTCACTATTTAATTACAACTGTGCAAGATATGGCCACTGTGTAGCTGTGTGTCATGAATGCCAAGTTTGGAAGAAGCTTCCCTTTGCAAATCTTAAAAATAAAGGTCATAAATGTTATGTTTTCTGCTATAATTTATTATATGGCACGTTGCTGTATAGGTCCAATAATTCGCCTGCACATGTTTAAGATTGTACAAGAGTAACACATAGTGTGTACCTTAAAGATACTTTCCAATCCACCAGGAGTGCAGTCTTTGATGATAATCTCCTTGAATACATCATGCATGGCTGTGAAGGCTGCCACCATTAGAGCCTCTGTCTCCAATAGCTCAGAGGGACTTTCTTCCTTCCCCTTTCTGTAGGGCAGGCCCGTGGGTGACAGGGGAAACAGACTGTCAGTGCAGACCTGAACTAGGTCAAATACCTCTGCTTCAGACAGTCTGGGATCCAGTTTACTGGTGGTAATTGGTTAAGGTGTTTATGAAAACTAAACATGATGTTACAGAATGAAACAGCAACGGAACAAAACAAATAAGTTCCAACCTCGTAGCAAAAAGAGCAAAGACAACAACAAAAAATTAGATTTATTATTTTGAAGTTCACCACACTGAGTTGGTGGCAAATAATTATTGCATATTTAATAAATAAAATTATGCATGAAAACATTTTAGGTAATGGTAGATTTCAGTTCTCTACTCTAGTACAATGCAATATGGTGTCCACATCACTCTAGTACAATGCAATATGGTGTCCACATCAACATTTATTTTGTGTGTTTACAATGCAACTATATTCCTGACATTTAATCAGACACATTATATGGCTAGCAATAAACCAACATGTGCTGTGTTTATTTATAATATCTGTGTGTTAACATAAAAATTTGGCTGCACCTTCAGACTTTTAAGCAGCTAGACTTTTAGATTGAGAACACAAGTAATAAGTAGACACTTGCATGGGTCATAGGATACTGAGTACACATGTAATAAGTAGACACTTGCATGGGTCATAGCATACTGAGTACACATGTAATAAGTAGACACTTGCATGGGTCACAGGATACTGAGTACACATGTAATAAGTAGACACTTGCATGGGTCATAGCATACTGAGTACACATGTAATAAGTAGACACTTGCATGGGTCACAGGATACTGAGTACACATGTAATAAGTAGACACTTGCATGGGTCACAGGATACTGAGTACACATGTAATAAGTAGACACTTGCATGGGTCATAGGATACTGAGTACACATGTAATAAGTAGACAATTGCATGGGTCATAGGATACTGAGTACACATGTAATAAGTAGACTTGCATGGGTCATAGCATACTGAGTACACATGTAATAAGTAGACACTTGCATGGGTCACAGGATATTGAGTACAAATGTAATAAGTAGACACTTGCATGGGTCACAGGATACTGAGTACACATGTAATAAGTAGACACTTGCAAGGGTCATAGGATACTGAGTACACATGTGATAAGTAGACACTTGTATGGGTCATAGGATATTGAGAGCACAAGTAGACACTTGCATGGGTCATAGGATATTGAGAGCACAAGTAGACACTTGCATGGGTCATAGGATATTGAGAGAACAAGTAGACACTTGCATGGGTCATAGGATATTGAGAGCACAAGTAGACACTTGCATGGGTCATAGGATATTGAGAGCACAAGTAGACACTTGCATGGGTCATAGGATATTGAGAGCACAAGTAGACACTTGCATGGGTCATAGGATATTGAGAGCACAAGTAGACACTTGCATGGGTCATAGGATATTGAGAGCACAAGTAGACACTTGCATGGGTCATAGGATATTGAGAGCACAAGTAGACACTTGCATGGGTCATAGGATATTGAGAGAACAAGTAGACACTTGCATGGGTCATAGGATATTGAGAGAACAAGTAGACACTTGCATGGGTCATAGGATATTGAGAGCACAAGTAGACACTTGCATGGGTCATAGGATATTGAGAGCACAAGTAGACACTTGCATGGGTCATAGGATATTGAGAGAACAAGTAATAAGTAGACACTTGAGTCGGTCACACAGAGGATTGTGTTCTTCTAATTATTATAAAAGGATACATGAGGTTGGCTATTGTGTTCATGGCCAGGGTTCTGGTCTCAGTACCAAGATGGGTTGTTGGTTCAGCCTTGATGTACGTCTGGCAAGTTAATTAAAAAGAAATACTTTCAAAATTCATTAACAAAGGATTTTTTTTTTTTTTTTTTTTTTTACATTCGCAATAAGAAACATCGCAAAGGTTAAATGATAATATAAATTAATTAATTCCAATAATTTAATTAAACAAATTGGCCAATCTTGAAAGACAGGGTATGGTTGATGGGTCTGTAATTTGAAAAATCACATTAGTAACTACAGACAAACAAACCTGCATATGAACAAGGAATTCTCCCCTTGTTGAAAACTTGTATTCCTGTTCCAAGTGACTGGGGTTCAAAGCTTGAGCAATCAAGTCTGCACATCGTATCAGGTTCTGTTTGACACTTGTGTCCTTTATTATAAAAAATAAAATATTTGATCTGTTCACTTGTGTCCTTTATTATAAAAAATAAAATATTTGATCTGTTCACTTGTGTCCTTCATTATAAAAAATAAAATATTTGATCAACATTTTTTGTAAAATTAAAACATTGTACTAATATTTAGCAATCCACTTATTAAAATATGTAAATCTTTTATTTTCAAGTAATATTTTCACTCATTTTTTTCCTTCTTCTGGAAGCTGTTTAAAAAAAAAAAGTTGTTATGTGTCCATAGTGAGCTTTTTTTTTTTATTCCATATGAAGCAAGTGTTTAGGTGTGAAGATTTAATATTGCTGTGATTCGAAACTCCTCTCATGAAAACCCTGTGTCTCGAAAACTGTGTAGCTTTGCTGCCCTTTATTGGTATGTGACCCAAGGTATAAGCCCACCCATGGGAATTAGGTTAAATATTTTTCTAAAATGACCAAACAAATTATTTCCATGAAAGTGTCATCAGTTGAAAATGTTACTTTTCGTATAAACATTCAATTCCAATGCTGCTGTGTGTGACTTTTGGTCTGACTATTTGATGCCAATGCTGCCGTGTGCTACTTTTGGTCGGACTATTTAATTCCAGTGGTGCTGTGCGTTTACCTTGACAGTTGGGAAGTAAGGTGAGATCGATCTGAGTATCGTAGCTTCCATTCTGGACACAATTAAACTGGGCGGTGAGTAGAGCGCTACAAAGCCGTAACACAACATCAGTGTTGCCTTGACCTGTTCCACATTCACCTCGGACTTGTCCTACAATAGGAGGAATTAATTTGTGAAAAAGTAACACAAAGTTCGGCTGCAACAATGAAAGAAATTCATCTTTTAAAACATTTATAAATACAGGCTGCAGAGATCCCAACAGTTGCTCACAAATTAAAATGTATATGTTTCAAAATTTCCAACCCCTGTTACCTTCAATATGCCTAGGATACCGGATGATTTTTTGGTCATGTCATTTTTGGCTACTTTTTCCAATTTATAGAGCACAGTGTCAAGATGGGAAGATGCTGTGTATCCCACGGCAATGGCACAGCCCTGAAAGTGAGACACATAAAGGATCATTGTATACATAGTCAAGCTGGTTCTCTTCAAGCTTTTACCATATTTTATACATTTGCGAGACAAAATCATGGATATAGTTTATACAAGCAGATGCATTGGCTTATATTTGACATTAGATAACAGAGGTAGTGAATAGTTCCTTGAACCCATTTGAAAAATGTCCCATTTCATTCTTCAGTTGTAAAATTTTTAACCATTAAAAAATAATGGGTATTTAATTCTGTTGGCCTATATTTAAAAAAATACATATTTATACACAACATTAATGTAAAAAGGTAAAAATTATTCCTGATATCTATTAATTAAAAATGTACTAATTTAAAAAAAATATATTAATGAATTTAAATCCCTTTATTAATAGCTTGGGTCACTTACATTCATGGTAACAACTAAAATTACTTGTAAAAGAGAAGCAGAAAGCACTGATAAAGCTTTAAAATGTTCCCTTTAATAATAAATTTCAATTTTCATTTAAACTTTAAAAAATGCAAGTCCATTTCACCTTTATGCATGTCATTTAATAACAAGATTTCTGGGTCAACTAAAGACTTTAACAGGGTTGCCAACCATCCTATAATGTAGGGACAGTCTCTGAAAATTTGACCTAATAAGACTTGTCCGTAAAAAGTCCAGAGGAACTTTTGGTATGTCCTTAAATAAAATAAACATTATACAAAAATTGTTTGAAGTGGGACCCCCCCCCCCCTGCTTTAAACTCTTATGATTATTAGGAGGATTTCAACACTCATGAGACTTCTATAGATTAAACTAACCTTCTATAAATAGGCCCAAACCTCATGTTCATATCACAGAGTCACACGGAAGTAATAATAGAAAAATATTCATATAAAAAAAACATTGATGTTTAGTCAAGTCATATGTGTTTTAACTTTTTGTTTTTTTTGGCTTCGTAGTTTAAGACAAGTTTATTTTAAAAAATGTGGCTGTAAAATATGTGCTTTGATCATAAAAATTGTGGGGATTTAGAATATTTTTCCTGAAATTTTATTTTTATTTTGGCAACCCTGATATTTAACCCTTTTGTGACGGCTGGGCTGATCAATCAGTGAATGGTGAAAAAAAAGTCGTCCAAAAGGCTCCGTCTCAAGAGAGTTAAACTTGAGATATTGGTTAAAGTTTAAGTCACAAGTGTTAATGAAATACTTTATAACAGTGTCTAGTTACAATTTTAATCATGGCATAATTTATAAGTTAGCATCAGATCATTAGTATCGTTTTAAGAGTGCACTAGTTCAAGATGTACAAGTGACACCAAGGTTCTCCAATAATTATCTTGCAGTAGGACAAAAATAATTTGCCTTATCCCATTACCAATGTTACTTACACAAAATTTGTGCGCAAAGAAAACTGTTTCATCATGAAATGAGTGTGCAACCAAAAAAAAAAAAAAATGTTTAGCCAAGTTTTAATATTAAAAACAAAATCGTTTCACTATAATTACCAATTAATTTTAAACCGTTAGTTATATTTTAGAGAAATAATATATTCCAAAAATGGCATCATATCGACAGTTTATCTAAGATAAAATTCTTGTTTCCTGGTTCATTATCATATGTGGGCCGCACAAGCACATGGCTCAGAAGAAACATTGCCGACTCCCTAGATGTGAAAAGCCAATGAATTGAAAGTTATGATGCTTCTGTAGATCTTGAGCCACAGCCTACAGCACAAACATGAAGCTGCTATTTGCCCTGCCACCACCCCACAATACCCACTAAAAAAAAAATTAAAGGCATTTATTAATATAAAAATTCCATCCTAATGTATTTTTAAGTTTTGTGAGTTAGTATCTGGGGTAAAAAAATAAGTTTTAGTTATTGGTTTTGATGTAGGGGTGAACATAAACTTTGGAAATGTGTTAACTTATAATACTGTATTAAGTGACCAATCAGTTTACAGCAGGCCATCTTCTAAATAAGTTGTTAAAGTTTAGGAAACAAAACAATTTGGCTACTTTGCTTACAAGAATGATTTCTAAACACATTACATTTTTGTGCTTGCTTTTTGTGTATCTTATAAAAATCTTTTGAAATATTTCTTTTAAAATATTCAAACATTTGCATCAAAGGAAATTAGTAAAACACAGTAAGGTTAAACCTGAAAAAAGAAATGCAACAAAACAACGAACGTGTCGGCAGGAAGCCTTCATCAGCGAACAAACAGAAAAACGTTCGTTGTTTTGTTGCGTTTCTTTTTTCAGGTTTAACCTTACTGTGTTTTACTAATTTCCTATTGTGCTAACCTGATTGCAGTCTCCCCCATTATTACCCATTTGCATCAAAGGCTTTATAGTTATCAATGGTTAAATAATTTTTTTAACACATATCAATTATTAAACAGAAAAAAGATGATAACTATAAGTAAATCCTTTTAACAGTGCACTGTCATATAACTGACCTCTCTTGTTAGATGAAACAATGAAAGCATTAAAAGTAACAATCCATGCAATGCAGGGGAGGGAATTAAGGAGAGATGAAGCAATCAAACCATAAAATGTAGTTCAAACTCTTTCAGCCTATCTCCTGGATGTTTTTTCTTCAACAGAAAGTAATAGCAATAGACTGAGAATTGTAGTGAATAAATCATCTCAACTTACAAACATCTTTTTTAATGAATAAAATTAGCTTTCACAAAAATAAAGAGTAATGAAAAGAAATAAATGTTTTGGCACATTGTTTCCACTTTTAAAAATATATCATGGCCTTTAATAGACAGAGACAAATACAACAAAATACCTAACTCTAAATTAGGCTGAAAGATTATTTTAACAGCAACTCAGTTATGTCTTATGTTTGGGCAGGATGCTGCCTGACTTTGTCAACAAAATTGTTTCTTTCAGATAATAAAATATTTGCTACGTGGAGAAACAGCGAAATAACGTATTAGTCTTAACGATATTTTAGGCCACCAGAATAATATGTTATTAATAATTACGTGTAATGAATATAAAACTTTAGAAAGAGGAAATTCAACGAACACTTCAGACTGAGGTCAAGAGATTTGTGTTTTGATATCCCAGATTAGGTAGAAAACAACATTTCAAGACAAATGTTTGAGATTTATTGTTTGACTTGCGATCCTCTACAATGTTAAGTATATCCAACCATTTGATACTCATTGTTTGACTTGCGAATCCTCTACAACGTAAGCATGTGCAACCATTTTTGATGCCAGGGTCGGATCCAGTTTGGTTTAATATCCAGGAAACTCACCTTCAAAATTAATGCTGGACGCTTTGGTTTCTATCCATGCAGTTTTATGAAGGCAGTCAAGAGACTGACATTTATGCTCTTTTTTCAAGTCATTGCCAATGGAATGATAACTCCAAAACATTTACACACATGCGTAACACATCACATAAGGCCAATGCTTTAAATTTAATCATCTAACATCTACCAATGTCACAGAATATAATTTCTTACATCAAGTGAGCGGAGCTGAAAAATCCATGTAGAACATATTCTATACAACTCAATCAAGTTACAAAACATATGATATTACATCAAGTAGGCTGTGCTGAAAACTTAATTTAGAGCATACTCTACACACTTCAACCAAGTTGTTGGTAGTTTTATTTGCTTATTCAGAAAACGTGGTAGTCAGGAAACAGAAACATTTTCCTGGGATACTACAATAGAGCATGGTTTTTCTGAACCCTGATTATCAGAAATGCTGGTTGTTCGAACTACCTCACTTTAAAAAAAACTATTTTTCACAATTCATAAAGCATGGAGCATTGCAACCCATGTGTCAAATTTTAAACAACAGAATATTGATAATCACTGTGTATATTACTCTGTGAATTAAGCACCATAGGTGTATAAGGTAATTATATTGTATGTTAGACACAAACATATTTCACCCAACTTTCCTTTGCAGTTTCTGGTTATCTGAAAACTAGTCTCCGAATAGCCTCCTGTTCCAATTAGTTTGGCAAATCGAAGCTCTACCGTGTTTGAAAATATTCACTTTCATCAACTAATTTATTTTTCTCAAATTTATTATGTTACAAAAATTCCATCAACAAAATAATGAAAAGCGTTAGAAGAAATACAATATGCGTTTTCTTAAAAGCCTAACAACACTAACCTCTCTTTCAACTTGATCCAAGTGCTTGACTGTGCTGAAGATAATTTCAAGGTGTTTCTCTACAAAATCTTTTTTGGAAGACTTGCGCATTACGATCCCAAGACACTTGAAAGCAAAATTCTAAGAAAGCATGAAAGGAATTTACTTGATATTCTGGATAATAAGTTTGAAAATATCACCACTGGGTGGTGATTTTGAAAATCTATTTTAAAAAATCTGCATTTCTTGAAAAAAAATAAACACCTCAAGTTGTTTGATTGTGAAAGGGCAGTTAAGTGACTTATTTTTGAAGTGTCACATTAAAATTGGATGTATGAGGTGTCTAAATTAATTGCCTTTTAAAATTATAATTATTACAAAATGTCAAATTGGTAGTTTCAAAATAATTCCTACCCTTTCATCAACATAGTTGGCATAAAGTGGGATTTGCTGACCAAGAGCTACTCCCAGGTCTGCTATCCACTCCTCATTGTCCACAACATCAAGGCTTTTGGATAACATCTAGCATGAAGGCAAGGCAAAAAGAATATTTAAGAGCTTCTTTATTCAGACTGAACAGATAATGTGAAAAAACTCTGAGGTCTTTTAACTTAATTGAAATGACAAATCAAGCAATCACAACACCAGAATATTGAACTCTGATCATACACCATTGCCATAGTTTAAACAAGAATCATAACTCATTTCAATATTTTTAAACAATCTTATGACTTTTGAATATTTTAAAATGAGAGCCAAAAAAAATTTTTAAAACCTTCAGCAACAAGTCTTCCCAATTCTTCTGGGACCACTTCTCTTGTTCTTCTTCTTCCTTTTTTTCTTTTTCTTCATCTTCATCACTGTCTGGGCCTGTTGATAATTAAGGGATTAGCTAAACAGATAAAACTACAAACAAATCAAATAATGGTTACTTACTTACATTGTTTTTTACTGTTGGTCAGAAGTTTTGGCTAAGTACAGGTTGAATTTATGGTTTGTTTACCTCTCTGACAAAATATTGATGAATTTGCTAATTTATTTTAAACTTGCATCTTTATGAAGTACATTTAATTATTTTAATCACAAATAGACTGGTCAAATTTTATGGTACAATCTCAAGAAACTTTATGGAGAAGATTCTAAAAACAAGTTTAAAATAATTATGTTATGGTGGCTTGTTATCATTATATAATTATATTATGGTTGCACCATAGGTGTAGCAGCTAAAAGCATGTAATGCATATCATCTTTCATTAGTTTGATTTCTCTTATCCCATGGAAGCAATCTTTGCACAGAACTATAATCTTTTTGAAAAGCGTTAAATAAAGTGGGTAACATTTAAAAAAAATAATGTTTTACACAACATTTAGCCCTTTTTGAGATTTGATTAACATTTTTCACATTTTTTAAACTTTATTATTCTTAAGTTCAGAAATATCTATGAGGAAAGCACAACTCATTTCAGCTATGCTACAGAGCAGGAAGGACAATTAAGCTGGGAGATTACTAAGGAGTTGAAAAAGGACATATAATCAATTACAAAGCCCAGACAAATAAATACAAAACTAAGCAGTCTTTTAGAAATAATCTATCCATTAAACCAGCATTTCCTTAACATTTTTATGCCAGTTGCCCATTTTACCATTTTATTTAGCTCTGCAGCCTCAACCCAATTACTTATTTTAAAAAATGCTAGTTGCGTATACATAAAGTTTTCGTGGCCCCAAGATATACATTGACCCTCATGGGTGTCCATATGGCCCACATTGAGAAACACAACTCTATACCTTTTTAAATTTAACAATGATGGATATGGTGTTAATGATGTATATCTTATTTGTATTCCAGGTAGATATCTCATGGGCAAATTTTTAGATTAAAGTGTTATATGGGGAGAACAGCGTTCAGGTTGAAGCAATAAGAAATTTTAGCAGAAATGTCAGCTGTTTGTTTTGTCTTTTTTTCAGGTTTTTCCATAGCCTGTGTATATTTCTTAGAGCAAAATTGTTAACACAAGATGGTATAGAGATAATGTCAATAAAATTCTAATGCTAAAATTTTATGGTTCAATATATATAAATGGAAAATAATATAATTTTTTACTTTAATTAGGGAAGTTACTTATGTCTCAATTAAGGGGAGGTTGCTTTTTTCCACAGAAATGCTTTTGAATAATAAAAGAGCCAAGAAAGTTATATCAACATGAAGACTTATGGTCCAGGGATTATGAAGACATTGGGAGTAGAGCTTATGCATAAATTTAACCCACAACATCTGATCTAAATATTACTTATACATTTAGCAAAAGAAATCTGGAGCAGCACCAAAGACAGATTTGTTAAGCATTTATGCAATCTTTATAGGGGTCTAGGAATGTCGCAAACTTTAACTTAACAACTGCTACATATGACAAAAGCAAAAGCATTGAATTTATTTAATCTTAAGCCTAAAAGGGCATGGGGGAATGTTTCAAAGAATTGTGTTAGCAAACATGGGTTTTGTTTTGTGGGTCTCAGAGCGGCTAATATTATGTTTTCATTACCCAGTGCTTGTGATAAGGAACACCATGCCATAATGAAAATATAAAGAGGAAGAGAAAACAAGTAAATATATAAAAGTGCATACAGTCAAGTATAAACAAGGGTTCCTTAACTTTTCCATATAACCCCAAGAAGTCAATGAAAGTTTGCTGAGGAAACTACAAGAAACGAAACAATGTTTGTAAATGCTGAGCTAGGAAAAGAAGTTTGGCTACAATGAGAAATAAAAAATAAATGTAAAAGGTCTGTAGCGAGAGATGAATAGTCAATTAAAAGTAGCATTTACAAAACATTTTTATCATAACATAAATATTCTGATTCGTTAACTTTTTGAAAGATTTATAAAACACAATTGTATCACACTTTTTAAAGCTTTTGCTGGAAATGATTTATCACTTCTGTTACAGCCAAATTTGCAAAAGATGGCTGAAATAAGGTGGGGGAGGGGTCCTGAGACAGTGTTCATACACTAAAAAATGTTAGCGGTTGACTATTTCCTAAAGAATCGACCTGAATATATTTTTGGGAAATTTTGCTGTAGACAATATGGCATTTTATACTTTGATATTAGGTATTCGTAGGTTCGTTCAGCACTTACCTCAACCATTTGAGGATAAAATAAGTCTTCAAGTCAGGGAATTTAAATAGCATTTTGTATAAACTTTTAAAAGATTATTTTAGAAAAGAGAGGTATCTTATCATCACAGATAATCAGTGCAGTAGCCAGCTTACAAATCAGCTAGATTAAATTTTATACCTTTGAGACTTTTACAAAAAAGCATGTCATAACTCAGCCGTTACATTACACAGAAAACATTAGTACCCAATAAATATAATGGATAAAATCCACAAGCCGTTTCACAAAATTTTAAACAATAATTGTTACGGTATGTCTTTATGGAAGTTTACTTGTATATAGATTGCGTGCTGATTAAAGTTACTAAAAATCGCAATTCAAGGGCACCTCGGTAAAGCTAATTAGGAGAAACTCTGTACATAAAGACATAACAATGTGAGAAATTCATTTCAACTATTTTCTTACCATCAAGATAACTGATGAGTTTTGGAATGACCGCGTCCCATAAACCAACAATGTTGTCATGTAGATTTGGGGAGATGCTTTTCATCAGGTTAAGGACATGAATGCCCCGGTCTCGCCCATTTCTGGGGTGTCCGGCAAAAACCTAAGAATAAAAACCTTTTTTAATTAATAATGTAAATAGTTGATAACAATAATTATATTATTGTTCTTAGTGAATAAGAAATTAAATGATGATATATTCTCATAGGATATAAGATACAAAAGTATATTAATATAAGCATGCAAAATATCATGCAGGGTGGATGTGTAACACATTTTAAAAAAACGGCAAATGTTTATTTACAATATTTACTGTTTTAACAAAGTAATGTGTATTAGCTATTTTACATTTTTACTAGGGCTGTTAACGATTAATTTAAATTTAATAGTTAACTTTTGAAAAATTAACGATTAATTAATAGTTAATTTCGATTAAATCCAAAAATTAAAATTTATAGTGTCATAAGTAACATTAAAAAGTTAACTTTTGAAAAATTAACGATTAATTAATAGTTAATTTCGATTAAATCCAAAAATTAAAATTTATAGTGTCATAAGTAACATTTATTAAACATACTTGTCAAAAATCAAAATAACACTGGAATGTCTTCTTTATATGTCATCTTTTAACCACTTACGCAAACAGACAAGTTTGTTGACATTATTTGGTTCAAGTGATATTTACTTTTAGACTTCTGGTACATTTGTAAGTGATGGGTTAAGTGATGGGTCGATTAATCATTAAAAAAAATGTATCGTTAAAAAATGTTAACGATTAATCGATTAATTAATCGTTAAATTTAGCAGCCTTAATTTTTACATTTAAGAAATGATACATTTTTCTTTTAACAATTAATTACTTTAACAAAGCACATAAACTATTTAACAATTGTAAAAAACAAAAATGTTACCATTAGTCTTGCGATAAGCTGGGCTGGCTTGGGGATATTTGCTAAAATTAAATAAAATGTTTAAACAGTTATTCTATCCTATAACATTAAGTTTATTATCAACATTTCCGGGACAGAAAATGCACTCTTAAAATACTGATGACATCATTCTGTGCTTTTAACAGATATCAGATATGACAATAAATGTAAAAGAGCTGTTCATGTGTGTTTCCAACTCTGCATATGGCATAAAATGCTGCCCACGTCAGATTAATGAAAAGAAAAAATTGCAGCCTCATCCTTCCTACACCACTGCTAGGAATTCTCTCAAACAGAATTCCCATGGTATTCTCTCAAACAGAATTCCCATGGTTATATAAAAATGGACAAAGACTGTGACTGTGTCTCACATTAATGGAAAAAGACTGGTTGGCCTAAGCTATATTAGCTGTAGCAAGTTTTGAGGAGAAAGAGATGAATATTTTTATTACAATGGTAACTCATAAGATGACAAATATTGTATAAAGAAAAAAACTTTGATCATTTAATCATTCAATATGAATATCTAACTATTTACAAACAAGTAATTGTTGACTGTGTAATTATGCTGGCATCCGTCCGTCACAATGTGATGATGGTGTGGAGTTCGCAGGACGAAATCCACAAGGCCTGGGATTATTCTTCTAGGATTATAAGCTGGTTCCCAACAGCAAGTCGCCTCTCTCCACGCCGCTGGATGACCCCAAGGGAACATCATGTGGATGATACAGCTTGGCACCAGTGGCGTCGCAGGAGTTGTCGGAAAGTTTCATTGCATCAATGTTATCCGCCTGTCGGGACTCCATCTCCGGGTTTGAATTCAGAGTTGCCTTCTCTTAGATGAGTTGCCGTCCAAGGTTTACGAGTCCCATCCACCCGGGGTGCTGGTGGTGTTTTTGCTTGACTGGGCTTTGGCGGGGATTGAGCTCCAGACCATCAGCTGGAGTTTTGCTCAGTTTAGACAACTCGGCCACCCAGCACCCGATAATTATGTGTAATTATGATAAGCTTAATAAAATCTTAAATCCTTTTAAAGAAACTTTTGTTGCAGCATTTGTTATGTCATAAAATAAAGTTGACACTAATATCTCAAAATTTTTCAAGTGAAACGTACGTTGTGTTTCAAAGTCAATCCAAAAATCCTGGGCACTCTCGTCCCTCTTCTTGTGAGCCAGGAAAGCAAGTGAGCGGCAGACAGATCCGGATGCGGTCATGTACTGTTCTGGTACCACAAGCTCCAGCAGGTAGGGCCACAACACCTGTCATACAGTAAAATTGGGAGGTACTATAACACAACCACATTGAAATAAGAGAAATCACTTGAAATCAACACCTGTCTTACATGAAATAAGTGTGGTCACTTGTACAGAAAGTAGTTTCCACAGTACCCGGGATAAAGTAAAAGGGAGGTCACTGTAACAGAGCCTATAATTTTGTTAATTAAAAATGCTGTGACAATTATTCATTGTCTAATGGACATGGCAGACAATAAAAGAAAAGCAGCTTACACATTCCATTTTATCAATGGTGGTCGTAACAAGCTGTAAAATGTTGTCACACATACTTCGCAATGCCTGGTTACTGACATATTCTGGGTCAGGTGACCGCTTGCCCTGTCAGGAGAAAATAAATGGACTTCAGCACATGTCTAAATTATAAAGATGACGCCATTGAGTAAATTCTTGACCTGTTTTTGTTTTTGAGATTGGTTTTTGAATGATACCGACTATTGCAAATTATTTGTTCAGATGTCTAAAATTGTTTATACATCATCTGCAATGGTGTCCTAATTTCCTTTATAAACTATTGACATTTAAATGATTAAATGATCTAAGTAATTTCCTTATACAATATTTGTCATCTTATGAGTTACCCTTGTAATATGTTTGGTATAAATGACAATCCAAACTATTTCTTATCATTATTACCTTAGGATCTTCCTCCAGGGAACACTGCCTCACAATGAACTCAACCATGTGGTGGCCGCCTTCCAATTCCAAGTAACCGTGATGTGCCATTGCTATGATCACCTGAGCAAACATTTTCTTGACCTGAATGTAAGAGAGAATTTGTTGAGCACTGTAACACAATGAGATGGTTTGTGTAGATGAAGAAAAAAAAATTTGATGCCAGTTGTTTTTTTTTTTTTGTAGTTGATAAAAGCTTTTGTGGTTATTAGAAATAAAGGAGATGCAGAAGTATACAATCATGATTTATAAACTAGCATCAGAGGTAACCATAAAAATATTTACTCAGATACAGCACTAACTGAATACAATTAACATGAAATGTATCTAGTTGACGTACCTTGTTGTTGTGATCATTACACAAGCCTCTTAATCCAGATACAATCACTTCTTTCTTGTCTTCCATAGCAGACACTAGAACATTTGAAATAATGGACTAAATATCAGTCATTCCGGTATAAAGGAAAAAAATAAATTAAAATGGCTAGAAGTTATGTATTCTAACTGCGTTAAATTTGAGTTTATGTATTTTCAGACTGTGTGTTTGGAATGATGACGCACATATTGCACTAGGGTTTCTCATTTCTCTGGTTATTGCTTATTTTTTTTTTTTAAAACTGTTATTTTACACATTTGTAATCTGTGATAACATTTGTGTATTATTTTATAAGGGCAAGAAAAAATGAGCCTCAAAATATAATGAATATTTCTATTTCACCTTTAATGCTAGGATAAAATAAAAAAAACCAATTGAAGTGGATTACAAGAGGAACACTATTTTGTATATGATATATGTTATCTGTAGGATGTGTCAAAAACCAAAAGTGCTTATTATATACAAGATTGAGGGAGACAAATTTAAAAACAAATTGTTAACAATGTGTGCAAATTTTGAAGGTAACTATAAAAAACATAAAAAGGAAAAAATTCAAACCTGCAGAATTAATGACATGCTTGAAAATGGACAGAATGCCTATCTTAATCTTCTCATCTTTGGTTTCCAGTTTGCCTAGTAAAATTCCAACCAGCTTGCCAGAAAATGCACGAGCTAAGATAATAATAATAATAAATGAAATAGTTTTGTTTCCATACTTAGAAAATACAAAGTTATACATCAAGGGGAAATACTCATGGATATTTTAAGAAATATAATAAAGTAGTGCCCACTGAATTGTGGACTAAAATTAAGTCATTAGACCATGAGTAGACAACCTGCAGTTCTTTTGATTGAATAAATGCGACTCTGTTCAATAATAATTATGTCAGTTTTGGACTGTGAGGAAAGTAAATAAATCATTGAATTATATTTGTATTAAGGGACCATCCATAAATAACACCACTATTTAGGCCTTCCCCCCCCCCCCCCCCACCCCACCCACTACTTTCACGATGCATGATGTCATTTATGGATTTCATCCAAACAAGTTTCTAAAATAAGTAAAATATTACTTGGCAGATCAAATTTGTAAAATTTGCTCTTCATTCAAAAATGGTAGCCGACCCTGGACTAGTCCATTTATTTTCTTTAAATATGCATGCTTAAATTTGCTGATTCAATATCTACTGAAAGGCTTTAAACTAAACTTAAAGTAACATAATTACTTAAGCAACTATCTACAACCTGCTACAAGTAGTGCCATTATTAGGTCAAACCATATTCCATACTTACCTATGTATTTATCACATGCATTGCCTCCACGCTAATTAATAGACATTTTTGGGTATATATTCATTAATATTATAATTTTTTGGGGTTCTTGAACATTGATGTTAAAAGTTTGAATACAAAATTTTCATAGATGTTTATTAGTAAAATAAAAATCAAATTTAAACGTCCTCACCAATAATTGCAAATGACCTCAGCAACTCATTATGGTTCTTCATGCTCATTGGGTTCGTGTAGTCAACTGGTTGAAAAATCTGAGTAGAACGTTTGAGAAAAAATAAATCTTCATGCCTTCATTGTATTTGGCACAGGGCTTTATGTTTGACAGATTAATTAAACACAAAAAATTTGTGTAAACAAAACAATATATGTTCAGCTTTAAGGACGATTTTTACAAAATACAAATGTATCTTACTACACTTTAATGTTTGACACAGGGATTTATGTTTGACACCGGGCTTTGTGTTTGACACAAGTTTATAAATAGCAGTAAATGAACTAGCGGAGAGTTTTTGCAGTTTTACAGACACATTCAAGAAGAAATAAAAAAATTTAATGGCTGCATAATCAGTAGTGTGGTCACAGCTTAAATCACAGATTGACAGAAGAAAAAAAAGTTATGATGATTTCACATATGGTTTAAACTCACTTACTGAAAAAAACATGTACCTCACATTTGGTTAATCTTACCTGTGAAAATAAGATATTAAGTAAGCTGTCCAGGTGAGGTTCCAGAATGAGGCTACCTTCAATGCAAACAGCATTTAGCACCATGCAAAGCCCCTGTGAAAACATTCGTGCATTTTCATAGGGGAATAAACAAGTAATCAGAACATCCAAAGGAAATAAAGAATTACATTTCATTACAGGCCAATAACTTCAAGGGACAAAAATCCTTTTTTTTCTATTTTGAATAGCACATGCCATACCGCACTGCTGAATTATAGCAAGCACAGAGTGTGATGGAGATCTTTTGCTCCACTTATCAGTCTGCCACTGCGTTTCATGTTTCTATAATCAGGATGATGAGACTGAGTGTTGTCAGCAGATTAGCTACTAGACTGATGGTTGTGAATAATCCTGCTCAAGTTTTGTAAAGCATGGTGAAAGCAATTGCAAAATTGCAACAATGCACATGTAAATATATATGTTATGTTTAAATGTGCATAACATACTTGTCAAATACTGAACATGTACATGTTGATGTAAATGAACTTTCTGCACAATGTTTAAGCACAATGAGATCTCGCTAGATTCATAATTGTTCTGTGGTTATTACACAAGCATGTTGTAACTGTAATCAATTTCTGTTTGTTTTCTGATTAATTCTTATTTTCAAAGTATATTCCTCTTCTTCTTTCCACTTTTTGAGCATAAATGGCACCACTGCTAATAATACCATCACTGCTAATAGCAAATCATTTCTAATAACACCTTCACTGCTAATAGCATCATCACTGCTAATAACACCATCACTGATAATAATACCATGACTGCTCATAGCACCGTCACTGCTAATAGCACCATCACTGCTAATAGCACCATCACTACTTATAGCACCCCCACTGCTAATAATACCATCACTGTTAATAACACTATCACTGCTCATAGCACCATCACTGTTCATAGCACCATCACTGCTAATAGCACTTGGCTCCAAGGATACAGTTAATGATAACTGGAACTGTTATAATTCAATCTTCAACCCTACCTGAGTGATATGACATGGTTGTATACCTGAGTGATGTTACATGATTGTCTACCTGAGTGACATGACATGGCTGTCTACCTGAGTGATATGACATGGCTGTCTACCCGAGTGATATAACATGGCTGTCTACCTGAGTGATATGACATGGCTGTCTACCTGAGTGATATGACATGGCTGTCTACCTGAGTGATATGACATGGCTGTCTACCTGAGTGATATGACATGGTTATCTATCTGTAATTGGTTTAAAAAACTTAGATATCTTTGTTTCCAGATATTTGGCGGATGAGGTTTTTGTCCAGCGGGTGTGATGCAATTTGTTGTCATGAGAAATTGTGTTGTACAAGAGCCTGGTGCAGGAGGTATGTCCTTTTTCTTGAGTTGGGCTCAGATTTCTTTTGCATTTAATAAAAAAATATTGTTTGAATGGCTAAGTTTTGAGGTTTTAAAAAAAAACAAAATTTTAACATCTGAAGTCATTGAAGAAGTTACATTACAAAATTTAATGAATTAGATCTCGACATAAATCTCTACCTGTGTAATGTGAAATGGTTCCGGATGACGCTTGTAAAGGGAGAAAATTCCTTGTAGGATTTTGGGAAGCTGCTCTTGGAGCTTCTCTTTGCTCATAATATTAGTCATGTGACCAGCTGCCTCAATGATTGCTAGTCTTAACTGAAATAAATAAGATATGTCATTTATATTTTATAATCCTTTTAAAGCACTTTTAAAACTTATGATTATTCTTTCTCTTTTCACATTTTCAAAACATTTTAAAATAACTAGATTTTTAAAAAAACAGCTAAATAACTTGTTACAACCAAAATGGCACAAGTTTGTTTTCGTATACATATTCTGAAAGATATCAGGTTTAAGTATTTCTGCTCTATTATTAAAAAAAATCCCATCCTAGAGGGAACCAACAAACCTTTGCTTCTTTGGACTGCAGCCACACATTAAATAGAATATCATAAGCTGAAAAGATTTCAGCTGAGAATCTCTCAGTAGAAACAGTTTTGTCCGGGGCCTGGTCCAGGTTTGCACAGTATTCCAAGATTGCCTCACTAAACTTAGACAGGGCTTAGATTATAAAATCAATGATGAATTACAACAACGTAACTTCTCATGTCTCTTGGTGCCTTCAAATCCCCCACCCCCAACAGGCAAAGAACAAAACCATAGATTATTCAAATTTACAGATACAAATTTTTACATTTTCTCCACAACACTGCTCATTTGTTAAACCATTCTATCTTTGTTGCTTGAAAGTTAAAAATGTATTAGACTTTTATAAGAGAAAAGCTAATTAGAAAATTAGATCCAGGTTTGTTGTGGGGTGGAAATATTATTTCTATGCTTCAGAAAAGCTTTGTTTCTTTTGATACCCTTGAACTAAATGAGTAATTAATAATGAAACAAATAATAATTTTTTTTAAACTTAAACACAAATTATGTGAAATCTTACAAGGAATGAAAAAAATAAGAGAAAATAATATTTCAACAGAATGTCACTGATTTCAAACATTTTACCTGCCGCAAAGACCCATTTCATATTGTCATACTTTGCCAAACCAAGCATTGGAAGCATTGTTCCAAGGACAGCTGTCAAGTGAGGAACCATGTCATATACTGTGAAATAAAATAAGTATAAAATTTAAAATAAAGTTTTTGGGGTTTCTTCATTTCTTGGTTCATGACAAACATTGGCCAATAGGGGACACCAGCACAGTCTGCTTTCCATATTTGTTGCCTCAGGTAGCTTCCCCTGCATTTCCTTAGAAACTAAACCTTTAATCCAATCCACTACTAATAATTTTTTTAGATTGTAAAAAGTTTCAAGGATCCCTGCAAAGCTTACCCAGGATTTTAAGCAGGCAGTAACTCTCAAAACAACACCGTGAATGTCATTATCAGTGGATAATAAGTGGTGGTACTAAAGGCAATACCGTTCCTCATTGAAACCTACATGACTTAAAAACTTTCTTCCTACATTGTCAAAGTCAGGGTCAATATTCAACCTCAAGTGTGTCAAAGTTTGTCTTTTAAAAGAAGGCACCAGCCCGTCTTACTAATTACAAGATGATGAGACTAGGATGAAGCTTACGTGCTTTAAAAGACACAAACTATATTTGCACTCAAGTAGCACAATTCAGCTAAAAGTCTTCCTCAGTAAACTTGATATATAAATATACAG
Organism: Omphiscola glabra; assembly: GCA_964017045.1. Classification (NCBI taxonomy): domain Eukaryota; kingdom Metazoa; phylum Mollusca; class Gastropoda; family Lymnaeidae; genus Omphiscola; species Omphiscola glabra. Next base: position 22,725,530 of record OZ024800.1, read on the forward strand.
AAAGTTTACCCTACAAATAATAGGAAAAACTAATAAATAGAATAATAAAAGTTTCACTTCTCTTGTACTCACTCATTTGAAATGGTCCAATGAAACCCTGACTATGCATGTTTTAATTTCAAAACTTGTGACCTCCTTTCTGTGTGGAAATTTTTTTTTACAAAGTTTTCCTTGTTATTTAATAAACATTTACCATTAGCTGATGCCAGATTTCCTATTGTTTGGACCACAAAGAAGTGGGGTAAAACTCCAGGCTGGAACTTTTCCAGCATTTCTCCCATAACTTCATTGCAGTACTTGGTACCAAGAGCCACCAAAACACCACTGGCTGCTGTCTGCCATTCCGGGGAGACTTCCTAGATAATTTAACATAATTGATACTAAAATAATGCCTCAAAATTTGAAATGTTTATCGTTAAATAAGGATAACAATTTTTTTTAATGGGAAGATAAAACATAATACATGCCTTAAAATCAACAATATATTCCCATATTGAATAAACCCCATTGCTTTACTAAAAATAGAGCTAAATGGTAAACAGAGCAATATTACCTTTGACTGAGTGAGCTCAGATGATGCTTGCTTAATAAGATTAGTCGCCAATATAAGATCCACAGAATCCAGGGTTTCTTTCACAATTTTCTCAATTGTATTTAGAATAATGACACGGTGTTCTAGGGAGAGCTGTTTCAGATTTTCATAAATCAATTTAGTTTGATTGAATTCATGTTTTAGGAAAAGCTACTCAAAAAAAACCATAATCACAAACATATAATTATTTGATCAACACACATACCAACCAGGCTCCCAATCAAAGTGAATTCCAAATAAAAAATTCATTAACAGAACCAGCATGGCTAGTTTACTCGATGACTGTCACATATTCACAAAATATTTGAAATCAATCTCTTTACTGAACACAATTATATCCAAATCTTCTCTGAAGAATTCAGGGTTAGATCTAAAACTGTTGTAAAGAAGCTATCTGTAGTGCTAGATTGTAGTGCTTTTGACATTAATATTTCTTGGATTTTCAAATTTTATGCTATTACTATATGCTTTAAATATTTTAAAAAACCTTACCTTTGAATGTTTCTTCAGATATATATGGCATGAGCTGAGTATAAGGCCCGGCTTTTTCCTGCCTAATTCAAACAGAGAATTAGCAATAACCTCCCTGGTTGTCTGGTCATTGTCGTGAGCTGAGTCAATGAGGGCCATTGCCATTTCTAAGAAGAGGGACAATTAAAATTCCATAATTGCATTGATAAAAGAGCAAATATATTAAAATGTAAGTAGATTTCATCATATATAATTATAATTAATTAATTATCTTGTACAACTTCTACTACGTAGTTTAAATTAGACTTTGTTTGAAAGTAATATAAGTAAATTCTTCAATAAATTTGATTTTATGCATTTTTTTTTTATTTAAGTGCTCAGTTTCTGCTAATGTCAGGGCACTTCAAAATATTTGCAAACGACTCATTTATGCTATGAAATAGTGAAAATGTAGTCTTGATCAATCATAGATTCATAGCTGTCCCTTTCCCCTCCCCAATGTAGCAGACATGTTTTTGCACTCATTTTTTTTAAAAAAACAGATGCAACTTTTGTTGCCATCATGACATGTCTGCCATCATGGCAACAAAGATGGCAGCCATGGGGGGGGGGGGGAAATAGTGCAAAAACATGGGTAAATGAATGGCGCTGATTGCAAAAATTTATAATTTATTGATTTACAGTAATATAGCTAGTTTAAACTAGTTAGTAATAATGGTAATAAATAGGCTGAACTACCTGAACAGACTACTACTACTAGACTAAACTAGCTAGCCTAAACAGTAAACAGTCACTCAGTGAATGCAATTAAAACATCTGTTTCATTATTTACTTTACTTTTCTTTTAGTCTTTTACTTTTAGACTTTTTTAGTGTTAGTTAAAAGTTAGTTAAAACATTAGTTTATTTACTTGACTTACTTTTACTTTATTTAGATTAGACTTCTTTTTTTAACTTTTTAAGTTTTACTAAATTAAAACATGATTAAATTATTAATGATAATGCGTATGAAACAAATGTGAAATAAACTATATTTAGGTCTACTAAGTTACTCAAAAACGTTATTAAGCTTAAGTTTACTAAGTACTAACTACTACTAACTAAGAAGTAAAAAGACCAAGTCTTAGTTAAAAGTAAAAAAATAAACTGGCAGTGTGTGTCAACACTATGAATACCATCAACTTGTCCACCAGAAGTGCGGACTCCATCTTCTTCAGGTCCAGGCATTATCATTCAGAATACAAAACTTTAAGCAATATTTGCAGTTAATAATTTAATTGTGAGCAATAATTTGCACTTCACTTCCACATTGTAATAACAAAGTTTCCTCCTTCTTGCTTAGGTTGAATCATGTGACAGTATAGCATCCGGAAATAATATTTACGATATTAATAGAAACCGAAAGTAAAATACAGCACAAGTTACGAGCCCACAAGTTATTTCCAGAGTCAATTTTTTTTTATAGTTTTTTTTTTTAATTTTTTATTTTTTACGCACTACTACAAAGGTCCTCAAAATTTTTAAGTAGAGGGCAGGTTCACTGTCAAACACTGAATTGGGGGCCGTACTATAATTTGAAAAATATTAACACATTACTATGAACATTGTGCATCTCTTATTTTTAGGGCAATGGAAACCAGGAAAAGCAATAATGCAGATATTAAAATGGATATAATCATTTTAATCAACATTAATTTATTAGTATTTCAGATTCATTGAAAAATATGGGCCTGCTGTTCCCCAATGAGATCATCAATGCCCTGTTCCATATTTGTCATGGCTACCCTGGTACCTGTATGACGTCCAGTCAGGCCGGTTAAATGTCACCTTGCTCGCCAAATCCGGTCCACGGGCCGTAGTTAAAGGACCCCAGTTTTGCAATACAAATTTTCTTCCCCCCCCCCCCTTTTCTTTTTCTGAAAGCCTAATTGTTTGGACCGCCTTATGCGTACCCCCACCCCATATTAAAGTAATAATAATTAATTAATTAATTAATTAAAAATTACCTATAGATTTGTCCTGCAAAATTTGGTCAAGATATCTTAACAACAAAGGCTGTAATTGTAATGGTATAATCATATAAAAAATGTATTAAGTAATATATGTTATATAAATTTGCCTTCTATTAGTCTATTAGATGAGTTGCCGTCCAATGTAAACGAATCCCAACCACCCCGGGGATATTTTTGTTTGCCTAGGCTTTGGTGGGGATTTATCTCCATACCATCAGCTTTTTTGGACTGACTCAGTTGAGACCGCTCGGCCACCCAGCAATATGCATATGTATGTTTATAATTATTATTCATTATTCCCTAGTGGATCTTGTCCGACCCGCTCAAGAGAGGTAATACAGTTCATATCCTTTTATAAAGATTTTACAGCTTAACTCCTTCAACTAAAGCTTTTTGAAGTATAAAATGACTTAATTAATACTACTATTTCACTTTTTTTCCAAATTGACTTTTATTTTGCAATGGATTTTTAGCGACACCTTGTGGTAATAATAATATAATGGCTGCGACTATTCGCACCCGGGTACCATAAGTGAGAAGTTGGGATTTTAAAAAAGTATTTAAAATATTATTATTGTTTGGTTTGTAAGACAAAATGAGATATCAAAATAAAGATACTTAAATGGACCCGGTCAAAAAGGACCGGGACACGCATCGCCACCATTCGCACGCAAGGAGAAAATAAAACACTTGTCGATGCAAAAGCGAAGATATTTGGTTTCATTACATTTATTGAATCACTGGTATGTCAGAAATATGTTTGTATATGGCCTCTCCTACCTTACTGTGTCTGAATTGGGCGCCTTCACGAAAGTACTTCAGCTCGTGTTGTACTGGCCCTCCCCGTTTTTTAAGAGTCCCATCAGGCTCAGGTGCGAACAAAAGTCCAGCGGTATAACTGGACCCTACTCCCTTGAGTAGGTCTCTGTCCTCAACCTTATCTTCTTTTCTGCTGCTGTTGCTTTCTTCTTTTTCCCCGGTAGGGGCCCGTTATAGGGTCCAAACAGTAGGGGCCCGTTAGAGGGTCCAAACAGTTAGGGTCCATTAGACGGGCCAAACAGTAAGGGTCTGTTAGACGGGCCAAACTTTAGGGTCTGTTAGACAGGCCAAGCTTTAGGGTCCGTTAGACCGGCCAAACAGTTAGGGGCCTGTTAGACGGGCCTAGAATGTTAGGACCCGTTAGAGGGCCAATTAGTTAGTGCCCGTCAGTTAGGGTCATGGACGGAAGAGCAGCACAGATGGAGGAGCAGCACAGACGGAGGAGCAGTTGCGTTTTTTTCGCAGTTACGTTTTCGTTCGTGCCCTTCACTAATATTTCTTACTTTTTTCTCCTTCTTTCTATCTCTACTTCTGGAAAGACTGGTCTGACATGGGGAGGTGAAAAGCAGTGATGCGCATTCAACGCCTCTCCTGCTTAGAGGTAGTGACTGACAGGAGTACCAGGTTCTGACTCATGTAACATTCCTGGATACTTCTAAAATATGGCCTCTCCTACCTAAATGTGTCTGAATGAGCACCTTCACGTATGTACTTATACTAATGTTGTACTGGTCCTCCCTGTTTTTAACAAAGCCTCATTCAGGAATGTCCAGCGGTATAACTGGACACTCTGGTTGCAACTTGCTTAGGTGCCACCTAGTGACCCAAATTAAGTGACGATGTGCGCTGGTAGATACCCGATTGTGGGACTCCATGCTTTGGTTTATCCTGATTAGGTGACTAGGGTCTGATGGCAACCTGCTAAGTGACAACGTGTGGATGTATGTGTGATTTTCCATTCTAATTGGTTTAATTATGTTATTTCCATTCTAATTGGTTTAATTATGTTATTTCCATTCTAATTGGTTTAATTATGTTATTTCCATTCTAATTGGTATATGCATGTTTGTTTTTCCCATGCTTATTGCTGTATGTATGCTATTTCCATGCTAATCGGTGTATGTAAGTTTATTTCCATGCTAATCGGTGTATGTAAGTTTATTTCCATGCTAATCGGTGTATGTAAGTTTATTTCCATGCTAATCGGTGTATGTAAGTTTATTTCCATGCTAATCGGTGTATGTAAGTTTATTTCCATGCTAATTGGTGTATGTAAGTTTATTTCCATGCTAATCGGTGTATGTAAGTTTATTTCCATGCTAATCGGTGTATGTAAGTTTATTTCCATGCTAATTGGTGTATGTAATGAATATGTGTTAACATGTTAATTGGTATATGTTTGTGTGTTAGTCCATGCTTATTGAGGTATATTTGTGTTTTTACTAACATTTATGACTTTTGCTTATTTGTAGGCCTAAATGTATGTTTGTTTTCCCCTTGCTTATTATGTGTGTTATTTTTATGCTTATTGGTGTTATGAATGTATTATTTCCATGCTAATTGTATTTTAAATTTTATTACAGTATAATTTAGTTGGTTTTTTTTGGGGGGGGGGGGGGTTTGGGGATGTTTAAAACAAAGTGGGTCTGCAGCGTTGCAAAAAGTTAAGAACCCCTGCCTAGAGCATATACTAAGATCACTCTCGGTCCCCGGGGCAGCCATTTTTTTCTGTTCTATTCCTACTCACGTGGTAGCCCCGATTCCATTTTAGCTGTCTTCATATTTTGACAATTCTAGGACCTCGCATACCTGTACTGATTCTCACAGTGATCGTAGTTTAAAAATAATTGTAATAAAGTTTATTTGAAAAATCACGCTTCATCCCCAAAGGCTCGAAGCGCGGTGCAAAGTCAACCCATATTAAAAGAGAAATTAAACAACCTATCCTATATTTTACAACATTTAAATACAAAACGCAACATTACAAAAACTACATACGATCATACCGCCATACCCATTCAAAGTCTTTCATCCCTCGCAACCATAAACAACACAAGCCAATATACATCTAGGAGATAATAGCTAGCTGGAAAAGATGGTAGACAACATCACCCCAGCAGGTGTTTGCGAAAGACTGCGACTGTTCGCACCCGGTTACCAGAAGTGAGAGGTTGGAATTAAAAAAACTATTTAAAATATGTTTGTTGGGTTTGTTTGACTATACGTTTGTAAACTTACTTCTTCAGTTTAACTAAAATAAACTACCACAAATGACACCCGAATAGCATCGAGTCTAATGGGACCCGGGTGCGAATGGCGACGCTGCCTGTCCGGGTCCATCAAAACTAATTAAAATAATTTGTCTTGGATAATTATACTCAATTGATATAAAATGTTACATTCCATGATACAAAATGTTACATTCCATGATACAAAATGTTACATTCCATGATACAAAATGTTACAATCCATGATACAAAATGTTACATTCCATGATACAAAATGTTACATTCCATGATACGAAATGTTACATTCCATGATACAAAATGTTACATTCCATGATACAAAATGTTACATTCCATGATACAAAATGTTACATTCCATGATACAAAATGTTACATTCCATGATACGAAATGTTACATTCCATGATACAAAATGTTACATTCCATGATACAAAATGTTACATTCCTTGATACAAAATGTTACATTCCATGATACAAAATGTTAATTTGCGCAATTAGTTGACAGTAATAGTAATAAAATAATTCGGAGTTTTAAAAAAAATTTATATGATGTGTGTGTGTGCGCGCGCGCGTGTGTGTGTGTTTTGTTTACTGCCAATTTTAGACAATTGCCTCATTTATTAATATAAAGAGACACGTCTAGTTTTCTCCTGATGCGCGCATGGCTGTTAATAAAGATATGTGACACAGATTCACATACATGATGACTACAGTAGGTCAGTATAATAGTATGAGATGTCACTCGACCAGTCCACAGTCCAGAGTCTAATTACGTGTATCTGGTGTCAAAACTCCGATTTATATATATATATATTGGTTAAACAACTTTATTTTCATCGTCAATGATCAACGTCATAGCACAATGGCATACGCACATAGCACAAGGGCATACACAGTTAGCACAAGGGCATACGCACATAACATAAGGGCACATGTACATGGCGCAAGGGCATACGCACATAGAACAAGGACATACATACATAGCACAAGGGCATACGCGCTTAGCACAAGGGAATATATACATAGCACAAGGGCATACACACTTAGCACAATGGCATATACACATAGCTCAAGGGGGATGTACGCATAGCACAAGGGCATACACACTTAGCACAAGGGCATACACACATGGCACAAGGACATACGCGCATAGCACAAGGGCGCATATTTATAAGGTTTATTAGTTCAGGTAATAAATTTAGTCGGCGAAGCACAAAGGGACCAGAGATGTATGCCCTAACTCACTGCCCGTTGGCGCAGAAAGGGGAATGTGTAGGTGCGGTTTAGACAAAGGGGAATGTGGAGGTGCGGTCCAGACAAAGGGGAATGTGGAGGTGCGGTCCAGACAAAGGGGAATGTGGAGGTGCGGTCCACACAAAGGGGAATGTGGAGGTGCGGTCCAGACAAAGGGGAATGTGGAGGTGCGGTCCAGACAAAGGGGAATGTGGAGGTGCGGTCCAGACAAAGGGGAATGTGGAGGTGCGGTCCAGACATGGCGACACTTTTTTTTTTCTTTTATTCAGGGGCAGCCTTTTCGCAGGGCCGTCTTAAGGCATGGGCACACTGGGCACTTGCCCAGGGCCTCACGCCTCGAGGGGGCCCCATGCCTCTAGGGGGCCTCATGCCTATAGGGGCCTAACGTTTCTAGGGCTATTATGCTGCCAATGTTGTTAATGAATATTAATATATTTTATACAATTTAATTTGCTTTCAAAATGTAGCGGGAAGACCGCTTCTCCATTTTAAAAAAAACCAAAAAAAAAACAAAAAAACAATTCTTTTGATTTTCACATCAATTCAATTTTAAAAAAAAAATTGTTTTGTTTTGTTCTAGTTTTAGACAAAATTTCCTTTTTTATAACTTGTCAATTAGAAGAAGAACCCCCCCCCCCCCCCTTTTTTTCCCCAATCCGTAACAATGTAAAAACCAAGCATTGTCACGGGAACCTAAATTTCAACACGCATCGTTTCTGTTGCTAGCCGGTTAAGTGTAGAATGGTGCACAACTAAATGCATTTATGCGACATAATGCACACCATCCATTTGAACTAATAAAAATGTCCTGGAGATTACTTTTTTTTTTGATTGATTGATTGATTACTTCTATAGCACTGGTATCCATGCTACTTTAGCATGCTCACTGCGCTCTGGTTTCCTCAAATCTATTAAACAAAAAAGTCTTTAAATGTTTCCTAATTGATTTTCTATCCTTTTCAATACTTCTCAAAGATTGAGGTAAACTATTCCATAACTTTGGCGCTACCGCTTCCAAAGAGCGCACTCCGTACGACTTTTTTCTGTGCTCATCCACACTGGGAATTTTCATCAAGGACTGAGTTGTGGACCGCAGGTTCTTTAAGGTTACATGTTTATAAAGCAGTTCTTTCAGATATTCCGGTGCAGAGCCTTCTATGCAGCCGTACGCCAAGGACAGAATCTTGTGGTCAATGCGCTCACTCACAGGAACCCAATGGAGATCTCGTAGAACTGGGGTGATGTGGTCAGATCTCTTTTTCCGCGACACAATGCGTGCTGCAGAATTTTGCACCTTCTGAAGTCTCTGAAGTTGGTTCTGAGGTAAACCCCACAAAAACAACTGTTACAATAATCTAATCTTGACTGGATTAGAGTTACCGCTACAGCATTTAATTTGCTGTTCTCTTATTGAGTTGAGGACGCAGCTTACCCAGGGCGCATAGATGACAGAAGCATGCCCTGACTACAGAACTGATATGTGGAATCATACTGAGTTTATTATCAATATTAAAACCAAGGTCTCGGACAGTGGAGGACAACGGGATCTCTGATTCACCAACTTTTATTGATGTGATAGCAACTTTCCGAAGATTGGCGCCAGAACCACAAACAATTGCCTCAGTCTTTTCATCATTTAATTTTAGTCTATTTGATGGCATCCATTCTTTTACAGCAAAACAGCAGTCCTCGGCAGCCCGCACAGCAGCAGCACACTCCAAGGGATTAGGGCGGAAACATTTGTGCAGTTCTGTGTCATCAGCAAATATTTTGCGGGAAATACCATGACTTTCAATAATTTTGCCGAGCTGGCTAGTGTATATGGAGAATAGAATAGGTCCTAAAACCGAACCCTGTGGCACACCGCAGGTAACGGAAGTGTCCATGAAAGATGCCTGCTTCACTACAATACGCTGAGTCCTGTCAGACAGATAAGAAAAAAAAACCCAGCGAAGTGCAGTTCCAGAGATGCCTGCTTCGTTCTGAAGACTCCTCCCCAAATCTTACCCCCCAGTTTTGTTCGGCGCCAACGATCTCTTCTCCTTACCCAATTAAAAAGACTGTACCGACACATTTTAATATCTAAAAAAAAAAAAAAAAAAAAAAAAGATGGTTGTTAGTAAATAAAATGATTTTTTTGAACGAACAAAATTATGATTTTCCTTTACTTTGAATTAAGTAATTGTACTATATAAACTTCAGGGGCTGAGCCGAGCGGGCGCGAAAGCATACCCTCGGAAGGGGGGGGGGGCTCCATTACCAGAATGAAATTATGGTTATGTATGGCGGGGGCGACGAAGTCAGAGCTATGGCTCAGGGCGCCAGCAATGAATTATTTCAGTGCTGATAGATGCCTTGCACCCCGCCCCCCCCTCACTGAACGTCTAAACTGGGCCATAATGCTTTTCATAACATTACTTGAGTAATAAGACAGATCCGTTCCGAGGAAAGGGGGCGCCCAAGGTGGACTAGTAAGACGATTTTGGCGCCCCTGTCTACGTGGAGTGCATGATATTTTATCGTGTAATTCACTTTTAAGGGCCTATATCTTAAGACGATTAAGGCGTCTCCTGATGTTGGAGCCAGGGGTGATTGGCGCTCTCGCCCCCTCCTTCGCATGGCCCTGAGTAAATAGAGGGGTAAGGGACCTCAGATACATCACTTTGCCCAGGCCCCCCCGGCCCCCCGCTGCTGTAAAGACGGTCCCACCTTTTCGGCCAGCTGAAGGGATTTTTTTATGGAAGGGTCGGCAAAAAGCTAGGCCCGCTCCGCACGTCACTTGACGCTCTAACACTAGCATTGGCACTGCTCTCAACATGACTTGACTCTGTAACACTAGCATTGCCACTTGACTCTCTAACACTAGCATTGCCACTTGACTCTCTAACACTAGCATTGCCGCTTGACTCTCTAACACTAGCATTGCCACTTGACTCTAACACTAGCATTGCCACTGCTCTCAACATGACTTGACTCTGTAACACTAGCATTGTCACTGCTCTCAACATGACTTGACTCTGTAACACCAGCTTTGTCACTGCTCTCAACATGAATTGACTCTCTAACGCTAGCATTGCCACTTGACTCTCTAACACTAGCATTGCCACTTGACTCTCTAACACTAGCATTGCCACTTGACTCTAACACTAGCATTGTCACTGCTCTCAACATGACTTGACTCTGTAACACCAGCTTTGTCACTGCTCTCAACATGAATTGACTCTCTAACACCAGCATTGCCACTTGACTCTCTAACACCAGCATGTGCACTTGACTCTCTAACACTAGCATTGCCAGTGCTCTCAACATGACTTGACTCTCTAACGCTAGCATTGTCACTTGACTCTCTAACACTAGCATTGCCAGTGCTCTCAACATGATTTGACTCTCTAACACTAGCATTGTCACTTGACTATCTGACACTAGCATTGTCACTTGACTCTGTAACACCAGCATTGTCACTTGACTCTGTAACACCAGCATTGCCATTTGACTCTCTAACACTAGCATTGCCACTTGACTCTCTAGCACCAGCATTGCCACTTGACTCTCTAACACTAGCATTGCCACTTGACTCTCTAACACCAGCATTGCCACTTGACTCTGTAACACCAGCATTGCCACTTGACTCTCTAGCACCAGCATTGTCACTTGACTCTCTAACACTAGCATTGCCACTTGACTCTCTAACACCAGCATTGCCACTTGACTCTCTAACACTAGCATTGTCACTGCTCACGACATAGTCGACAGTCCCTATCTGTTTCTGTTGATGACCGTGTGATAACGGCGATCGTATAACTAAATGTTTGTCTCGGCAAGAACATGGTGTCTCGAGAAAAAACTTACAGGGAAGTATCGTTTTAGTCATGAGCCAACTCTGGGGGTCAGTGCTTTGACCAGCGGCGTAGGACGGGGGGGGGGGGGGTATCCGCACCTGGCGGCATTTTGTTTCTTCATATAAAGGGGCGGTGTTTTCGCCCAACTGCAATGGAGTTGGGTGGGTTTCTTTTCGTGTAATGGGGCGGCAACAGGTTTTGGCCCGCCCCGGGCGGTATTTACACTAGCCACGCCACTGGCTGTGACAGCTAGCGATCGTTTAAAACAACGGATCATGTTGGCATCAAGCATCACTCCGTTAATTACGTAATGTAATTGGCAGTTGCGGGTGTTGTTTCTTTTTTTTTTTTACCTTGACAAATTCTAGTCTACAACATCAATTAGCTACGACATCTCGCCATCAGTATTGAAGTGTTATGTAGAAACCCATGAGGTTTACCACATTTCTACACATAGGCGTAGCTAAGGGGGCAGATGGGGCAGATGTCCCTGGGCGCCAGACTAGTTAGGGGCGCCAAATTGTGCTTTGATATTATTTTATTGATGAAAATAATGGGTTTTTAGAGTTGAACAAAGAAAGGGAGGCTCTTTAAAATGAATCTTTTATCTTTTCCCTGGGCGCCAAACACTCTAGCTACGCCTCTGGTTCTACATGGAAACTTAAATGTCTTTTATGTATACAATTTCAGCATGGGTAAAAGTAAAGCATCGTGAAACTAAATTTTGGTGACTCCCCACTAGAAAATTGAACAAATTTTGTAATAATTTAAAGAAATGAAACTATAAGAAGGGAACATTTTAAAGCTTTATCAATGCTTTCTGCTTCTCTTATACAAGTAATTTTCTCATTAATTAATAGAAATAGTTATTAAAACATGAAATTAAGTCAGATTTTTAAGAAAAATTATTTTTTTTGCTTTTGATTTCAATAAATGTGTCAGAAATTGACGTTTTTAAATACTTTCATAGAATCAAAGTATTTGAAACACTGGGCAGTCGCCTATGGCCTCACGTGTCTAGGGGCCTCATTATGTTCATATGGTTAATGAATATTAAAAGATCGTTTGACTATTTAATTTGCTTTAAGGTTGAAGTGGGAAGCACGCGTCATACGTTTTTTAAAAACTAGACTAGTTTTCTCAACTTTTAATTTAAATTAATTTTTTTTTTGACACTGATTTTTTAAATACAAAATCTGGCGTCTTCTAAATAGTCAACAAAAAAATAGGGGGATTTTAATTATTTAATTTATTTTATAGGTGGGACCGTGGGGTGGGGGGTTGTGGTTGGGTTGTTCAAGTAGGACAAAGAGTTTACAAAAGGCGTCATTGATATTCATTAATTTGTATGTATCTGAAGAAATTTATAGACAGCAGCTTGAAATTCCAAGTAAACATTTCCATCTACAGAATATCGGAGAAATTAATATTGCTGTATTTTTCACCTTAGATATAATAAATCACCTAATGATTACAAGATTATTTGTGTAAATATCTTATCGTCTAAACATAATTATGCAATTTGAATACAACTGAATCGCGTTTAATGCAAAAATGACAAGTTTTGAATAGCCTTGTCAACAAAACAGTATTTTTGCTCTTTTTGTCTGGTAAAAGTTGGGGACAAGATCGAAAAGAAAGTTATTATCACAACTATAGTTTTGTTTCATTAAAAAAAATTAATATAATTATACTTTTGTAATGAAATCTTGTTTCGACGAATATTAAAAGCAAATAGTTATTTATAATTTCTCTTAGCACCGTAAATAGTTTGAATTTAAAAAAAAATCCCAAATAATATAAAACAAGATTGATCTTTATAAAAAAAGGGGGGGGGGTACAGGGTTTGTAAAAAACACAATTATTCAAAAGAGATATAAATTCTCCATTGTTGCTCTCCATGGGAAGGATCTAAAACTTATATTAATTTATTAATTAAACATTTATTTTTATTTGAAAAATTTCCCCAAGTGGGTGTCGTAGGGCAAGGGGGCCACAGTTAGTAGAAAATAGGAATTAATAATTGAAAAAACAAAGAAACAAAAACAAATCTGCAGTGTGAAAGTGGGAGGGTCATTACAATATTATTATAGTTTAGGGGTGGGAACAAAAATTGGCGGTTGCAAGCCTTGGGGATTTTGGGGGGGGGGGGCAGGCAGGGAGCACTATTTGGAATTCTTATAAAGTGCGTTACTTTTTTTGCATGTTTTTTCACATTGCCAGCCCCCACTCCCCGTTGCTCAATATTACATTTAATAAAATATTGATTAGAAAAACTTTGTTTTTAGGACTTGTTCAATTTAAAAAGTCTATTGATGTTGATAACACCACGAAAAGCCACGTTATCCCGTGTTTTATTGATAAAATGTTTCGTTACAGTGCTTCATGCATGGACATTTCAATACAAACGTTACAAATATAAAGACCTTAGACTTTCCCGAGAGAGGACTACTTCGGCATTGCATAATCCGATATCACGTGTGCATTTTAAAAAAAAATGAAAAAAAAACAACAACAATCTAAGCCAATAGAGAACCACATTTTTTTAAAAGTAAAAATTTTACGGTCTCGAAGCAGTCACATTTAAAGTTCATGCGATGTAATGAGATTTGGTCAACTGGTGCATAAGTCCAAGCGTTGGCTATCTTTATGAGCCATGTTTGGGAGTCAACTGGTGCATAAGTCCAAGCGTTGGCTATCTTTATGAGCCATGTTTGGGAGTCAACTGGTGCATAAGTCCAAGCGTTGGCTATCTTTATGAGCCATGTTTGGGAGTCAACTGGTGCATAAGTCCAAGCGTTGGCTATCTTTATGAGCCATGTTTGGGAGTCAACTGGTGCATAAGTCCAAGCGTTGGCTATCTTTATGAGCCATGTTTGGGAGTCAACTGGTGCATAAGTCCAAGCGTTGGCTATCTTTATGAGCCATGTTTGGGAGTCAACTGGTGCATAAGTCCAAGCGTTGGCTATCTTTATGAGCCATGTTTGGGAGTCAACTGGTGCATAAGTCCAAGCGTTGGCTATCTTTATGAGCCATGTTTGGGAGTCAACTGGTGCATAAGTCCAAGCGTTGGCTATCTTTATGAGCCATGTTTGGGAGTCAACTGGTGCATAAGTCCAAGCGTTGGCTATCTTTATGAGCCATGTTTGGGAGTCAACTGGTGCATAAGTCCAAGCGTTGGCTATCTTTATGAGCCATGTTTGGGAGTCAACTGGTGCATAAGTCCAAGCGTTGGCTATCTTTATGAGCCATGTTTGGGAGTCAACTGGTGCATAAGTCCAAGCGTTGGCTATCTTTATGAGCCATGTTTGGGAGTCAACTGGTGCATAAGTTTAAGAGGTGGGCTACATTTATGAGTCATGTTTGGGAGTCAACTGGTGCATACGTTTAAGAGGTGGGCTACCTTTATGAGCCATGTTTGGGAGTCAACTGGTGCATAAGTTTAAGAGGTGGGCTACATTTATGAGTCATGTTTGGGAGTCAACTGGTGCATACTTTTAAGAGGTGGGCTACCTTTATGAGCCATGTTTGGGAGTCAACTGGTGCATAAGTCTTGGGGTGGGCTACCTTTATGAGCCATGTTTGGGAGTCAACTGGTGCATACGTTTAAGAGGTGGGCTACCTTTATGAGCCATGTTTGGGAGTCAACTGGTGCATACGTTTAAGAGGTGGGCTACCTTTATGAGCCCTGTTTGGGAGTCAACTGGTGCATAAGTCCAAGCGTTGGCTATCTTTATGAGCCATGTTTGGGAGTCAACTGGTGCATACGTCCAAGCGTTGGCTATCTTTATGAGCCATGTTTGGGAGTCAACTGGTGCATAAGTCCAAGCGTTGGCTATCTTTATGAGCCATGTTTGGGAGTCAACTGGTGCATAAGTCCAAGCGTTGGCTATCTTTATGAGCCATGTTTGGGAGTCAACTGGTGCATAAGTCCAAGCGTTGGCTATCTTTATGAGCCATGTTTGGGAGTCAACTGGTGCATAAGTCCAAGCGTTGGCTATCTTTATGAGCCATGTTTGGGAGTCAACTGGTGCATAAGTCCAAGCGTTGGCTATCTTTATGAGCCATGTTTGGGAGTCAACTGGTGCATAAGTCCAAGCGTTGGCTATCTTTATGAGCCATGTTTGGGAGTCAACTGGTGCATAAGTCCAAGCGTTGGCTATCTTTATGAGCCATGTTTGGGAGTCAACTGGTGCATAAGTTTAAGAGGTGGGCTACATTTATGAGTCATGTTTGGGAGTCAACTGGTGCATACGTTTAAGAGGTGGGCTACCTTTATGAGCCATGTTTGGGAGTCAACTGGTGCATAAGTTTAAGAGGTGGGCTACATTTATGAGTCATGTTTGGGAGTCAACTGGTGCATACGTTTAAGAGGTGGGCTACCTTTATGAGCCATGTTTGGGAGTCAACTGGTGCATAAGTCTTGGGGTGGGCTACCTTTATGAGCCATGTTTGGGAGTCAACTGGTGCATACGTTTAAGAGGTGGGCTACCTTTATGAGCCATGTTTGGGAGTCAACTGGTGCATACGTTTAAGAGGTGGGCTACCTTTATGAGCCCTGTTTGGGAGTCAACTGGTGCATAAGTCCAAGCGTTGGCTATCTTTATGAGCCATGTTTGGGAGTCAACTGGTGCATAAGTTTAAGAGGTGGGCTACATTTATGAGTCATGTTTGGGAGTCAACTGGTGCATACGTTTAAGAGGTGGGCTACCTTTATGAGCCATGTTTGGGAGTCAACTGGTGCATAAGTCTTGGGGTGGGCTACCTTTATGAGCTATGTTTGGAAGTCAACTAGTGCATAAGTCTTAGGATGGGCTACCTTTATGAGCCATGTTTGGGAGTCAAGTGGTGCTTAAGTTTTGGATGGGACTGACTTACCATACAAGTAGAAACCTTCCAGGTCTCACTGCATTAAGTCAGAGGCCGGCAATCATCACCGTGGGTGTGGAGACAGTTAAAGTAATAAAATACAGCTTTTTAAAAAAAAAAAATTCCCATCTATAATGACATTTGAACTATCCCCCCTTCACCATCTATAATGACATTTGAACTATCCCCCACCCCTCCCCATCTATAATGACATTTGAACTATCCCCCCACCCACTTTTGGCCTGCGGCTAACAAAAAAATGAATAAAAGAATTATAATAAATATTTATAAAAATAACTCCTTATCAAATAAGTCAGTCCCATCCAAAACTTAAGCACCACTTGACTCCCAAACATGGCTCATAAAGGTAGCCCATCCTAAGACTTATGCACTAGTTGACTTCCAAACATAGCTCATAAAGGTAGCCCACCCCAAGACTTATGCACCAGTTGACTCCCAAACATGGCTCATAAAGGTAGCCCACCTCTTAAACGTATGCACCAGTTGACTCCCAAACATGGCTCATAAAGGTAGCCCACCTCTTAAACTTATGCACCAGTTGACTCCCAAACATGGCTCATAAAGATAGCCAACGCTTGGACTTATGCACCAGTTGACTCCCAAATATTAAAAAAAACTTTGTGGGTCGAGCGCGTAACATCTCACTGAAGTTTTATCGCATTCGGATAAATGGTACAGGAGCGAATACGGAAATTATTTGTTACAAAGCTCATATAAAAAAAAAAACGAATTCAGGGCCATCCGCCCAAAACGGAATACTTTAAAAGGGTTGTAATTATTGAGGAAAATGCGCGGGAGGGTGGCCAACAACTTACTAAAGTTTTATCGCAATTGCGTGAATGGTGTAGGAGCGCATACGAGACATACATACAGAGAGACATTCATTTTTATATATTAGATAGATTTTTTACAAATAAAACATAAATTAATAATGGCGTGTCTTAAAGACTTCCATGCATAACAAAATATTCTTGCTAATATTAACGTATAGAATTCACAAAAGTTTATTTTAATTTTTTTTTAAAATCATCATTCATTAAGTCAGACGGGAAATGAGTAAAACAAAGTATGGGAACACGGGAAAAAAAGAACGCAACAAAACAACGAACATGTCAAAAAATCTTCATCAGGGAACATACAACAAACAACAATAAAAAAAAAAAATTTTTTTAAAAAATAGCACTTGGCTGAAAAGTGGTATCCGAGAGGACGGCAAGTGTATTTTAGACAGATGGGTGGAGAAAGAGGGAGGGAGAAAGATGGAGGGAGGGGGAGAGAGTGAATGAGAGAGGAACGGCGATATAGGGAGGGGGGAATAGGAGAGGGTGGAGAAAGGGGGAGAGAAATAGGTTGAAGGGAGAGAGTGTTGCCTGGCTACATTGAAACATCTTAACGACGTTACCACACTGTGGACATAACGCTCATCGACCAAACGTCTTTAGTCTTAGATTCTTTCCCTTACGTCTAATCCAACCGCTATCATTGACGAACATTCAATTTGGTTAATAAAACGGCAGTTAGAGGGAGGGGGAGATAGTAAATGAGAGAAAGGGAAAAGAGATGGGGATAGGGATAGAAGGGGAGCGTGGAGGAAATGGAGAGCAAGAAAAAGGGGAATAGAGATGGAGGGCGGTTTAGAATGAGAACCCTCAAGTCAAAATGGACCCGGACACGCAGCGCCACCATTCGCACCTGAGTACCATTAAGCTCAATGCTATTTGGATGTCATTCATGGTAGTTTATTTTGGTAAAACTGAAGAATTAACATTTCAAAAGTATAGTACATTCAATTATCTTTCATTTGATACCTCATGTGGTCTTACAAACCCAACAATAATATTTTAAATAGTTTTTTAATCCCAACCTCTCAATTCTGGTATCCGTGTACCTATAGCCACTTCCTTCACAAAAATAGACACTACATTTATTTCAATCAAAGGAAACGTGTCCTTCCATTTACCCCCCCCCCCACTCCCGGGGCTAATGTCGTTGTATTGTGTGCACTGAGAACATAAACATGCCTCATTTGTGTGTTAGCCAAGAGTTGTACCCCAAACCCAGTACCCCCCTCTTAATCCCGGCTTAGAGCCCTGATGTGGACTTGAGGTGTGTTAACTGTAGTCACATCGAGATGGATCTCTGAGCTGTCTGGTTGAGTTTTCATGGCAGTTTGTGTTTACCTGGTAAGTCAACACTCATCTTGGGTTATAATCAAATTAAGTATAATGATAAGACAAACTGTTTGTCAAACTTTATTAAAATAATAGCATACATTGTTAATAAATTTAAATGGGAGCTTTGTAGTGTATGTAGGTAATTGGTACAATTTTCAAAATGAAGTTATAGCTTTTAGATTTAGTTTGATTCAATGGGATCTGAAAAATGTAATTCATTGATACCAAATTTATGTTTGTTGGTCGATTATAAAGAGAGTTAAGATTTTTGTGAATTAATTGTGGGATAACTAAAACAAAAACTGGGAACAGATTTGAGAAAGATTTTAAAAAAAAAGAGCAGTGTTATTTAAGGAATTAATGAAGATAACCATTACAAACCACATATATCCGTAATTGTCATAAAATTATCAAAATAGTCGTCATTTAATGAATTCCGCTCAAAATGACCTCATTTATATTCAAAATGGCCGTCAAATTTCCATATTTGACAATGAACACAACATGATCAACATGAACGATATTATCGAAAATATAAGGTCATGTATATCTGATTGTTTCTTTTGAAAAGATGTACTAAAATAAGTAGCCTATTAAAGGATAATCCTTGGAATATTTAATTTATTTGATATCTCCCAGAACAAAATCAAAATCTGATGAAAAATGTACAATATGTAAAATATATTATAATAGAGGCTTGGGGTTTCTTTCAATTCTTTTTGCTAAGTGCAGTTTAGCCTACAAATTGCAAATATTTTTGACATTAGAAAGTCATGGTCCTTAAAATAAAATAAAACAAAGTATTTTTTTGTGTGTGAAGTATTTCAAAATAAAAATTCATACTAAATAAATATATATAATAAATCTTTTATGATACAAAACAAATTGGTATTCATATTTTATAATACATATGTCTGGTAGCTTTATAGCTTTACCTATTTAGTAAACAGATTACATAAGATTTAAAAATGATTTGCTAAGGTAGACAGGAGGAACTTTCTACAATTTTGAAAATGGTATCCAGTGAGAAACACCCATGTAATGACTGTTTTGAAAATTTAATAAAATAGTAGGGGTAGGTTGGGGGCAATTTTTATTTGCCCATTATTGTAGAAAATTGGATGGAACATTAGACATTCATATAATCAGTTGTTATTTCCATTCTAATAGGTGTGGCAAATGTTTGACCGAGAAAAATGATATCCTGAAAAGATGGACTGACTACTGCTCAGAGCTGTATAATGAAAATATAAAGATAGACCCAGAGATCCTTAATGTCCCCCCAGCAACGGACAATGAAAGCTTCCCCATTCTCCGCGCAGAAGTAGAAGCAGCAGTCCAAGCACTCCAAATAGGAAAGGCCGCAGGAGTAGATAATATCCCTGCCGAGTTAATGAAACAGGGAGGAGAAACAATGATAAATGCCCTAACCAATATTTGTAACAAAATATGACTAAAAGGGGAATGGCCCAAATCATGGACCCAATCTCTCATCATCACCGTCCCCAAGAAAGGTAACCTACAGCTATGCCAAAACTATCGCACAATTAGCCTAATAAGCCACCCAAGCAAGGTCATGCTCAAGGTCATACTGAACAGACTAAGACCATATGCCGACAGAATCATTGCTGAAGAACAGGCGGGCTTTAGGCAAGGCCGTGGCACTACTGAGCAGATCCTAAACCTCCGGATACTATCTGAGAAATATGCTCAACACCAACAAAACCTATACCACGTCTTTGTGGATTTCAAGAAGGCATTCGACAGGGTTTGGCATGCTGCTTTATGGGCCACCATGAGGCACTACAACATCAACACAAACTTAACCAGAATGATAAGAAGCCTCTATAAGACCACCAGTGCAGTCTTCTTCAACAATAACATCGGAGAATGGTTCAAGACCACGGTTGGAGTACGACAAGGCTGCTTGCTCTCTCCCCCGCCCCCTGTTCAACATCTTCATAGAGAGAATTATGTCAGATGCACTAGAAACGCATGTAGGGACAGTAAGCATTGGTGGCAGAACGATCACCAATCTACGTTTTGCGGATGACATAGACGGACTGGCGGGAAGCGACGAAGAGCTAGCCAACCTAGTAAAGAGTCTCGACAAGACTTCATCGTCCTTTGGCATGCAAATCAGTGCAGAAAAGACAAAAATGATGACGAATAGCACTAATGGCATCACCACTGAAATTAAGGTCGGGGAGGAAAGATTAAAGACAGTTGGCAGCTTCAAGTACCTCGGAGCAATAGTATCGGAACAAGGCTCCAGGCCCGAATTAATGGTCAGGATTGCGCAGACCACGACAGCGCTAAAGAGGCTCAAGAAAATATGGAACGACAAAAATATAGTCCCCAGCACCAAAATCAGGCTGATGCGCTCATTAATCCTCTCCATTTTCTTATATGCTTGTGAGTCCTGGACATTAACAGCAGAACTTGAAAGGAAAATAAAGGCGATGGAGATGAGATGTTACAGAGGCATTCTTGGCATCTGCTATAGAGACCACATCACCAATGAGCAAATAAAAGAAAGGATTCTTCAAGCAATTGGGCAATACGATGACCTCCTGACGTCTGTTAAAAAGCGCAAACTTGAGTGGTATGGCCACGTGACCAGAAAACAAGGGCTCGCCAAAGAGATCTTGCAGGGCACTACTAGAGGAGGGAGAAGAAGAGGAAGACAAAGAAAAAGATGGGAAGATAATATCAAAGAATGGATGGGATTACAACTAGGCGATGCTATGCGTAGGGCAGAAGACCGAGAGGAATGGAGAAGAATAGTGTACATGTCATCTGTGGCGCCCCAACAGTCGAAGGACTACGGGACCTGATGATGATGATGATGATGAATAGGTGTGGCACGGATGAACCAGGGGCACAGACAGAGAAGCGGCATGGATGAGACAGTGGCACAGACAGTGAAGCGGCATGGACTGATATATGAGCGGAGGTACCACCACTTCCCCAACAACACATCCACCACCACCTCTACAAACTGCGTCACTTCCCCACCAACACCTCCACCACAACCTCCGCCACAACCTCCACCACCACCTCCACCCCCACCACCAGCTCTACCACCACATCCACCACCACCATCACCACCCCACCTCCACCACCACCACCACCTCCACCACCACCCCAAACACCACACCCCACCTCCACCAACACCACCACCATACCCACATCATTCCCCAACTCCACCACACCCTCCACCAACATAACCACCACCCCCCCGACATCCACCACCACCCCACATCTACCACCACTTCCACCACCCCACCACCCCACCACATCCAGCACCACCCTCATCTCCATGACGACCACCACCACAACCACCACCTCCACTTCCACCACAACCTAGACCAAAACCTAGACCACCACCTACACCACCACCTCTACCGCCACCACATCCACTACCACCTCCACCACCACCTCCACCACCACCTCCACCAACATCATCATCTCCACCACAACATCCAACACTACCCACATCCCCCCTCACCATCACCTCCACAACCACCAGCATTTCGCCACAAACACCACCCAACACCCCAACACCTTCACCAACACCTCCACACCCACCTCAACATCACCTCCACAACCACAATCACTTCCTATCATAACCTCCACCAGCAACCCAACAAACACTTCCACCACCACCAACACAAACACCTCCACAACACTCACCACTACCTCACCATCACCTCCACAACAACATTCACTTCCCCACAACACAACCACCTCAACTACCACCTCCACTTCTTCCACCACCTACACCACCACCACCTACACCACCACCACCTACACCACCACCACATACACCACCACCACCTCCATTAACCACCTCACCATCACCTCCACAACCACCATCACTTCCCCACCAACACCCCCACCACCACCTCACCATCACATCCACAACCACCATCACTTCCCCACCAACACCTCCACCATCAACTCCACACTACCTCCACTTCAACCACCACCTCCACAACCACATCGACCACCACCACATCCACCACCACCTCACCATCACCTGCACAACCACCATCACTACCCCACTAACACCTCCACCACCACCTCACCATCACATCAACAACCACCATCACTTCCCGACCACCCCCTCCACCACCATCTCCACCACCACATCCGCCACCACACCACCATCTCCACCAACACCTCCACAACAACCTTCACCACCACCTTCACCACACCTCCAGCCCAACATCACTATCATCTGCACACACCACCATCACTTCCACACCAACACCTCCGTCCCCACCACCTCCACAACCACCGTCAATTCACCACCATCATCTCCACGACCGCTTCCACCACCACATCCACCAACACCTCCACCAACACCTCAACCTCACCGCAACATCCACCACCACTTCCAACTCCACATCCATAACCACCTCAACCACAACATTTAACTGCACCACCACGTCAACCACCACCTCCACCAACACATCCACCACCATCCCAAATAACCTCCACTGCCATTATCACCTCCACTACCATGTCCAACATCACCTCAAACAACACCTACACCACATCCATCAGTAGCACATCGAACCCACTACTTCCCCCACCACCACATCCACTAACACCACATCCACCACCACCAAAAACACCTGCAACAACTCCCCATCTACCAACACCAGCATCAGCGCCACCACCACCTCTTTATTAGGTTGGGATAAATTTGTTAGGTTGGGGGTATCCTTTATTAGGTTGGGGGTATCCTTGTTAGGTTGGGGTGTCTTTTTTAGGTTAGGGGTGGCGCCCGGGAGCTGGTGATCCGGAGCTGTTGACCAGGCTGTCGTATGTTAGGTTTGGAGTGCCCTTTGTTAGGTTGGGTAGTCCTTTTTATTTTCGGAGTGGCGTCCGAGAGCTGGCAAACGTGAGCTAGTGATCCGGAACTGGCGATCGGGAGCTGGTGACCGGGCTGTCCTTTGATAGGTTTGTAGTGTCCTTATGTTGGTTGGAGTTGTCCTTTTTATGTTGGGGGTGGCACCCGGGAGTTGACAAACGGAAGCCGGTGATCCGGAGCTGGCGACCGATAGCTGGTGACCGGGCTGCCCTTTGTTAGGTTTGGGGTGTCCTTTTTTAGGTCAGGGTTTCCTTTGGGTTTACTACATCTACTACCACCACATCTTCTACTGCCACACAATCTCCTACTACCACAACCACTTATATTACCACCACATCTTTTATTACTACAACCACATCTTTTACCACCACCACCTCTTTTACCAACACCACCAACACGTCCTCCACTTACACCACCACCTTCACAACCTGCATCACTTCACCACCAACACCTCCACTAACACCAACACAACCCGCATCACTTCACACTTCCACCACCACCTCCACCACCAACCCCACCACCACCCCCACCAACACCACCACCTGCACCCCTTCCCCACAACCACATCCACCACCACCTCCACTACTACCATCACCTCCATCATCACCTCCAACTCCCCAACACCACCACCACCATCACTTTCACATCCACCAGCACCTCCACTACCATCTCCAACACCACTTCCACACCCAACTCAACAACCACCATCACTTCCCCACCATCACTTCCCCGCCATCACTTCCCCGCCATAACTTCCCCACCATCACTTCACCACCATCACTTCCCCACCACATCCACTACCACCTCAACCACCACATCCACTACCACCTCCTCCAACCCCTCCAACAACAGCCCCACCAACACATCAACCACCACCTCTACCACCACCACTACCATCACCTCCACCATCACCTCACCATCACCTCCACAACATCCATCACTTCCCCACCTCCTCCATCACTTCCACCAACACCTCCACCCAAACCTTAACATCTCCTCCACAACCAACATCACTTCCCCACCACCACATCCACCACATCCCCCACCACCAACTACACCACCACATCACCATCATATCCACCACAAACTTTACAACCACCACCTTTACAATCACCACCTACACCACCACCAACAATTCCACAACCAACATTTCCACCACCACCCCATTACCACTACAAACTCCAACATCACCTCCTCCACCACCATTTCCACCACCTCCACCGCAACCTCCACCACCAAAACATCGATCACCACATCCACCACCACATCCAACTCCACCAACACATCCACAACCACCTCAGCATCACCTCCACAACCATTATTACCTCCACGACCCTCACCACCACTCTAACACCACCTACACTACCACCTCCTACAACACCACAACCACCTCCACCAACACCTCTACCCAAACCTCAACATCTCCTCCACAACCACCATCACTTTCCCACCACCACCTCCACCACATCCTCCACCACCAACTACACAACCACATCACCATCATCTCCACCACTTCCTATACAACCACCAACTACAGCACCACAAACATCTCCACCCCCAACCCAGCACCACCACCATTTCCACCACCTCCACTGCAACCACATCCATCACCACATCCATCTCCACCAACACATCCACAACCACCTTACCATCACCTCCACAACCATTATCACCTCCACAACCTTCACCACCACTCTAACACCACCTACACTACCACCTCCTACAACACCACAACCATCTCCACCAACACCTCAACCCGAACCTCAACATCTCCTCAACAACCACCATCACTTTCCCACAACCACCTCCACAACATCCTCCACCACCAACTACACAACCACATCACCATCATCTCCACCACTTCCTACACAACCACCACCTACAGCACCACAAACATCTCCACCACCATTTCCACCACCATTTCCACCACCTCCACTGCAACCACATCCATCACCACATCCACCACCACATCCATCTCCACCACCATTTCCACCACCACCTCCAACAACACAACCACAAACACCTAACAATCACCTCCACAACCATTATCACATCCACCAACATCTCCACCACCACTTCCAACATCACCTCCACCAACACCTACACCACATCCATCACTAGAACATCCAACTCCCTACTTCCCCCATCACCACATCCACAAACACATCATCCACTACCAACAACAACACCTGCAACAACTCCACATCTACCAACACTTCCACCACCACCTCTTTGTTAGGTTGGGGGTATATTTTTTAGGTTGGGGGTATCCTTTATTAGGTTGGGGGTATTCTTATTAGATTGGGGTGTCTTTTTTAGGTTAGGGGTGGCGCCCGGGAGCTGGTGATCCGGAGCTGGTGACCGGGCTGTCGTATGTTAGGTTTGGAGTGCCCTTTGTTAGGTTGGGGGTGTCCTTTTTATTTTCGGAGTGGCGTCTGAGAGCTGGCAAACGTGAGCTAGTGATCCGGAACTGGCGATCGGGAGCTGGTGACCGGGCTGTCCTTTGTTAGTTTTGGAGTGTCCTTTTGTTGGTTGGAGTTGTCCTTTTTATGTGGGGGTGGCACCCGGGAGCTGACAAACGGAAGCCGGTGATCCGGAGCTGGCGACCGGTAGCTGGTGACCGGGCTGCCCTTTGTTAGGTTTGGGGTGTCCTTTTTTAGGTTAGAGTGTCCTTTGGGTTTACTACATCTACTACCAACACTTCTTCTACTGCCACACACTCTCCTACTACCACAACCACTTCTATTACCTACACATCTTTTACTACTACCACCACATCTTTTACAACCACCACCTCTTTTACCAACACCACCAACATGTCCTCCACTTACACCTTTACCTTCACAACCTGCATCACTTCCCCACCAACACCTCCACTAACACCTACACAACCCGCATCACTTCACACTTCCACCAAAACCTCCACCACCAATCCCACCACCACCTCCACCAACACCAACACCTCCACCAACACATCCTCCAACCCCTCCACCAACACTCCACCAACACATCTACCACTACCACCACCTCCACCATCACATCAACAAACACCATCATTTCCCAACCTCCACCATCACCTCCACCAACACCTCCACCATCACCTCCAACGCCCCAACACCACCACCACAATCACTTCCGCATCCACATCCACCATTACCTCCAATACCATCTCCACCACCACTTCCACACCCAACTCAATATCACAACCACCATCACTTCCCCACCATCACTTCACCACCATCCCTTCCCCACCACATCCACTACCACCTCCACCACCACATCCACCAACATCTCCTCCAACCCCTCCACCAACACCTCAACCACCACCTCTACCACCAACTCTACCACCACCACTA
Organism: Omphiscola glabra; assembly: GCA_964017045.1. Classification (NCBI taxonomy): domain Eukaryota; kingdom Metazoa; phylum Mollusca; class Gastropoda; family Lymnaeidae; genus Omphiscola; species Omphiscola glabra. The sequence goes on from OZ024800.1 coordinate 22,752,062, forward strand.
CCACCACCTCCACCATCACCTCACCATCACCTCCACAACATCCATCACTTCCCCACCACCACATCCACCACATCCCCCACCACCAACTACACCACCTACACCACCAACAACATTTCCACCACCACCACCCCATTACCACTACCACCTCCAACATCACCTCCTCCACCACCATTTCCACCACCTTCACAACAACCTCCACCACCAAAACATCGATCAGCACATCAACCACCACATCCAACTCCACCAACACATCCACAACCACCTCACCATCACCTCCACAACCATTATCACCTCCACCACCCTCTCCACCACCCTAACACCACCTACACTACCACCTCCTACAACACCACAACCACCTCCACCAACACCTCCACCTGAACCTCAACATCTCCTCCACAACCACCATCACTTTCTCACCACCACCTCCACCACATCCTCCACCACCAACTACACAACCACATCACCATCATCGCAACCACTTCCTATACAACCCCCACCTACATCACCACAAACATCTCCACCACCATTATTTCCACCACCTCCACCACAAACATCTCCACCACCATTTCCACCACCTCCACCGCAACCACATCCATCACCACATTCACCACCACATCCATCTCCACCACCATTTCCACCACTACCTCCAACAACACAACAACAAACACCTAACAATCACCTCCACAACCATTATCACATCCACCACCATCTCCACCACCACTTCCAACATCACCTCCACCAACACCTCCACCACATCCATCCCTAGAACATCCAACTCCCTATTTCCCCCATCACCACATCCACAAACACCACATCCACTACCAACAACACCTGCAACAACTCCACATCTAACAACACTTCCACAACCACCTCTTTGTTAGGTTGGGGGTATATTTTTTAGGTTGGGGGTATCCTTTATTAGGTTGGGGGTATTCTTATTAGATTGGGGTGTCTTTTTTAGGTAAGGGGTGGCGCCCGGGAGCTGGTGATCCGGAGCTGGTGACCGGGCTGTCGTATGTTAGGTTTGGAGTGCCCTTTGTTAGGTTGGGGGTGTCCTTTTTATTTTCGGAGTGGCGTCCGAGAGCTGACAAACGTGAGCTAGTGATCCGGAACTGGCGATCGGGAGCTGGTGACCGGGCTGTCCTTTGATAGGTTTGGAGTGTCCTTTTGTTGGTTGGGGTTGTCCTTTTTATGTGGGGGGTGGCACCCGGGAGCTGACAAACGGAAGCCGGTGATCCGGAGCTGGCGACCGATAGCTGGTGACCGGGCTGCCCTTTGTTAGGTTTGGGGTGTCCTTTTTTAGGTTAGGGTTTCCTTTGGGTTTACTACATCTACTACCACCACATCTTCTACTGCCACACACTCTCCTACTACCACAACCACTTATATTACCACCACATCTTTTATTACTACAACCACATCTTTTACCACCACCACCTCTTTTACGAACACCACCAACACGTCCTCCACTTAAACCACCACCTTCACAACCTGCATCACTTCCCCACCACCACCTCCACCAACACCACCACCTGCACCCCTTCCCCACAACCACATCCACCACCACCACCTACACCACCATCACCTCCATCATCACCTCCAACGCCCCAACACCACCACCACCATCACTTTCACATCCACCAGCACCTCCACTACCATCTCCACCACCACTTCCACACCCAACTCAACAACCACCATCACTTCCCCGCCATCACTTCCCCGCCATCACTTCCCCACAATCACTTCACCACCATCACTTCCCCACCACATCCACTACCACCTCAACCACCACATCCACTACCACCTCCTCCAACCCCTCCACCAACAACCCCACCAACACATCAACCACCACCTCTAACACCACCACTACCATCACCTCCACCATCACCTCACCATCACCTCCACAACATCCATCATTTCCCCACCTCCTCCATCACTTCCACCAACACCTCCACCCAAACCTCAACATCTCCACAACCAACATCACTTCCCCACCACCACATCCACCACATCCCCCTCCACCAACTACACCACCACATCACCATCATATCCACCACAAACTTTACAACCACCACCTTTACAATCACCACCTACACCACCAACAACAATTCCACCACCAACATTTCCACCACCATCCCATTACCACTACCACCTCCAACACCACCTCCTCCACCACCATTTCCACCACCTCCACAACAACCTCCACCACCAAAACATCGATCAGCACATCCACCACCACATCCAACTCCACCAACACATCCACAACCACCTCACCATCACCTCCACAACCATTATCACCTCCACGACCCTCAACACCACTCTAACACCACCTACACTACCACCTCCTACAATACCACAACCACCTCCACCAACACCTCTACCCGAACCTCAACATCTCCTCCACAACCACCATCACTTTCCCACCACCACCTCCACCACATCCTCCACCACCAACTACACAACCACATCACCATCATCTCCACCACTTCCTATACAACCACCACCTACAGCACCACAAACATCTCCACCACCATTTCCACCACCTCCACCGCAATCACATCCATCACCACATCCACCACCACATCCATCTCCACCACCACGTCCACCACCACCTCCAACAACACAACCACAAACACCTCACCATCACCTCCACAACCATTATCACATCCACAAACATCTCCACCACCACTTCCAACATCACCTCCACCAACACCTCCACCACATCCATCACTATAACATCCAACTCCCTATTTCCCCCATCACCATATCCACAAACACCACATCCACTACCAACAACACCTGCAACAACTCCACATCTACCAACACTTCCACCACCAAATCTTTGTTATGTTGGGGGTATATTTTTTAGGTTGGGGGTATCCTTTATTAGGTTGGGGGTATTCTTATTAGATCGGGGTGTCTTTTTTAGGTAAGGGGTGGCGCCCGGGAGCTGGTGATCCGGAGCTGGTGACCGGGCTGTCGTATGTTAGGTTTGGAGTGCCCTTTGTTAGGTTGGGGGTGTCCTTTTTATTTTCGGAGTGGCGTCCGAGAGCTGGCAAACGTGAGCTAGTGATCCGGAACTCGTGATCGGGAGCTGGTGACCGGGCTGTCCTTTGATAGGTCTGGAGTGTCCTTTTGTTGGTTGGGGTTGTCCTTTTTATGTGGGGGGTGGCACCCGGGAGTTGACAAACGGAAGCCGGTGATCCGGAGCTGGCGACCGATAGCTGGTGACCGGGCTGCCCTTTGTTAGGTTTGGGGTGTCCTTTTTTAGGTCAGGGTTTCCTTTGGGTTTACTACATCTACTACCACCACATCTTCTACTGCCACACAATCTCCTACTACCACAACCACTTATATTACCACCACATCTTTTATTACTACAACCACATCTTTTACCACCACCACCTCTTTTACCAACAACACCAACACGTCCTCCACTTACACCACCACCTTCACAACCTGCATCACTTCCCCACCAACACCTCCACTAACACCAACACAACCCGCATCACTTCACACTTCCACCACCACCTCCACCACCAACCCCACCACCACCTCCACCAACACCACCACCTGCACCCCTTCCCCACAACCACATCCACCACCACCTCCACTACTACCATCACCTCCATCATCACCTCCAACTCCCCAACACCACCACCACCATCACTTTCACATCCACCAGCACCTCCACTACCATCTCCACCACCACTTCCACACCCAACTCAACAACCACCACCACTTCCCCACCATCACTTCCCCGCCATCACATCCCCGCCATAACTTCCCCACCATCACTTCACCACCATCACTTCCCCACCACATCCACTACCACCTCAACCACCACATCCACTACCACCTCCTCCAACCCCTCCAACAACAGCCCCACCAACACATCAACCACCACCTCTACCACCACCACTACCATCACCTCCACCATCACCTCACCATCACCTCCACAACATCCATCACTTCCCCACCTCCTCCATCACTTCCACCAACACCTCCACCCAAACCTCAACATCTCCTCCACAACCAACATCACTTCCCCACCACCACATCCACCACATCCCCCACCACCAACTACACCACCACATCACCATCATATCCACCACAAACTTTACAACCACCACCTTTACAATCACCACCTACACCACCACCAACAATTCCACCACCAACATTTCCACCACCACCCCATTACCACTACCACCTCCAACATCACCTCCTCCACCACCATTTCCAACACCTCCACCGCAACCTCCACCACCAAAACATCGATCAGCACATCCACCACCACATCCAACTCCACCAACACATCCACAACCACCTCACCATCACCTCCACAACCATTATCACCTCCACGACCCTCACCACCACTCTAACACCACCTACACTACCACCTCCTACAACACCACAACCACCTCCACCAACACCTCTACCCAAACCTCAACATCTCCTCCACAACCACCATCACTTTCCCACCACCACCTCCACCACATCCTCCACCACCAACTACACAACCACATCACCATCATCTCCACCACTTCCTATACAACCACCACCTACAGCACCACAAACATCTCCACCCCCAACCCAGCACCACCACCATTTCCACCACCTCCACTGCAACCACATCCATCACCACATCCATCACCACATCCATCTCCACCAACACATCCACAACCACCTTACCATCACCTCCACAACCATTATCACCTCCACAACCTTCACCACCACTCTAACACCACCTACACTACCACCTCCTACAACACCACAACCATCTCCACCAACACCTCAACCCGAACCTCAACATCTCCTCAACAACCACCATCACTTTCCCACAACCACCTCCACAACATCCTCCACCACCAACTACACAACCACATCACCATCATCTCCACCACTTCCTACACAACCACCACCTACAGCACCACAAACATCTCCACCACCATTTCCACCACCATTTCCACCACCTCCACTGCAACCACATCCATCACCACATCCACCACCACATCCATCTCCACCACCATTTCCACCACCACCTCCAACAACACAACCACAAACACCTAACAATCACCTCCACAACCATTATCACATCCACCAACATCTCCACCACCACTTCCAACATCACCTCCACCAACACCTACACCACATCCATCACTAGAACATCCAACTCCCTACTTCCCCCATCACCACATCCACAAACACATCATCCACTACCAACAACAACACCTGCAACAACTCCACATCTACCAACACTTCCACCACCACCTCTTTGTTAGGTTGGGGGTATATTTTTTAGGTTGGGGGTATCCTTTATTAGGTTGGGGGTATTCTTATTAGATTGGGGTGTCTTTTTTAGGTTAGGGGTGGCGCCCGGGAGCTGGTGATCCGGAGCTGGTGACCGGGCTGTCGTATGTTAGGTTTGGAGTGCCCTTTGTTAGGTTGGGGGTGTCCTTTTTATTTTCGGAGTGGCGTCTGAGAGCTGGCAAACGTGAGCTAGTGATCCGGAACTGGCGATCGGGAGCTGGTGACCGGGCTGTCCTTTGTTAGTTTTGGAGTGTCCTTTTGTTGGTTGGAGTTGTCCTTTTTATGTGGGGGTGGCACCCGGGAGCTGACAAACGGAAGCCGGTGATCCGGAGCTGGCGACCGGTAGCTGGTGACCGGGCTGCCCTTTGTTAGGTTTGGGGTGTCCTTTTTTAGGTTAGAGTGTCCTTTGGGTTTACTACATCTACTACCAACACTTCTTCTACTGCCACACACTCTCCTACTACCACAACCACTTCTATTACCTACACATCTTTTACTACTACCACCACATCTTTTACAACCACCACCTCTTTTACCAACACCACCAACATGTCCTCCACTTACACCTTTACCTTCACAACCTGCATCACTTCCCCACCAACACCTCCACTAACACCTACACAACCCGCATCACTTCACACTTCCACCAAAACCTCCACCACCAATCCCACCACCACCTCCACCAACACCAACACCTCCACCAACACATCCTCCAACCCCTCCACCAACACTCCACCAACACATCTACCACTACCACCACCTCCACCATCACATCAACAAACACCATCATTTCCCAACCTCCACCATCACCTCCACCAACACCTCCACCATCACCTCCAACGCCCCAACACCACCACCACAATCACTTCCGCATCCACATCCACCATTACCTCCAATACCATCTCCACCACCACTTCCACACCCAACTCAATATCACAACCACCATCACTTCCCCACCATCACTTCACCACCATCACTTCCCCACCACATCCACTACCACCTCAACCACCACATCCACTACCACCTCCTCCAACCCCTCCAACAACAGCCCCACCAACACATCAACCACCACCTCTACCACCACCACTACCACCACCTCCACCATCACCTCACCATCACCTCCACAACATCCATCACTTCCCCACCACCACATCCACCACATCCCCCACCACCAACTACACCACCTACACCACCAACAACATTTCCACCACCACCACCCCATTACCACTACCACCTCCAACATCACCTCCTCCACCACCATTTCCACCACCTTCACAACAACCTCCACCACCAAAACATCGATCAGCACATCAACCACCACATCCAACTCCACCAACACATCCACAACCACCTCACCATCACCTCCACAACCATTATCACCTCCACCACCCTCTCCACCACCCTAACACCACCTACACTACCACCTCCTACAACACCACAACCACCTCCACCAACACCTCCACCTGAACCTCAACATCTCCTCCACAACCACCATCACTTTCTCACCACCACCTCCACCACATCCTCCACCACCAACTACACAACCACATCACCATCATCGCAACCACTTCCTATACAACCCCCACCTACATCACCACAAACATCTCCACCACCATTATTTCCACCACCTCCACCACAAACATCTCCACCACCATTTCCACCACCTCCACCGCAACCACATCCATCACCACATTCACCACCACATCCATCTCCACCACCATTTCCACCACTACCTCCAACAACACAACAACAAACACCTAACAATCACCTCCACAACCATTATCACATCCACCACCATCTCCACCACCACTTCCAACATCACCTCCACCAACACCTCCACCACATCCATCCCTAGAACATCCAACTCCCTATTTCCCCCATCACCACATCCACAAACACCACATCCACTACCAACAACACCTGCAACAACTCCACATCTAACAACACTTCCACAACCACCTCTTTGTTAGGTTGGGGGTATATTTTTTAGGTTGGGGGTATCCTTTATTAGGTTGGGGGTATTCTTATTAGATTGGGGTGTCTTTTTTAGGTAAGGGGTGGCGCCCGGGAGCTGGTGATCCGGAGCTGGTGACCGGGCTGTCGTATGTTAGGTTTGGAGTGCCCTTTGTTAGGTTGGGGGTGTCCTTTTTATTTTCGGAGTGGCGTCCGAGAGCTGACAAACGTGAGCTAGTGATCCGGAACTGGCGATCGGGAGCTGGTGACCGGGCTGTCCTTTGATAGGTTTGGAGTGTCCTTTTGTTGGTTGGGGTTGTCCTTTTTATGTGGGGGGTGGCACCCGGGAGCTGACAAACGGAAGCCGGTGATCCGGAGCTGGCGACCGATAGCTGGTGACCGGGCTGCCCTTTGTTAGGTTTGGGGTGTCCTTTTTTAGGTTAGGGTTTCCTTTGGGTTTACTACATCTACTACCACCACATCTTCTACTGCCACACACTCTCCTACTACCACAACCACTTATATTACCACCACATCTTTTATTACTACAACCACATCTTTTACCACCACCACCTCTTTTACGAACACCACCAACACGTCCTCCACTTAAACCACCACCTTCACAACCTGCATCACTTCCCCACCACCACCTCCACCAACACCACCACCTGCACCCCTTCCCCACAACCACATCCACCACCACCACCTACACCACCATCACCTCCATCATCACCTCCAACGCCCCAACACCACCACCACCATCACTTTCACATCCACCAGCACCTCCACTACCATCTCCACCACCACTTCCACACCCAACTCAACAACCACCATCACTTCCCCGCCATCACTTCCCCGCCATCACTTCCCCACAATCACTTCACCACCATCACTTCCCCACCACATCCACTACCACCTCAACCACCACATCCACTACCACCTCCTCCAACCCCTCCACCAACAACCCCACCAACACATCAACCACCACCTCTAACACCACCACTACCATCACCTCCACCATCACCTCACCATCACCTCCACAACATCCATCATTTCCCCACCTCCTCCATCACTTCCACCAACACCTCCACCCAAACCTCAACATCTCCACAACCAACATCACTTCCCCACCACCACATCCACCACATCCCCCTCCACCAACTACACCACCACATCACCATCATATCCACCACAAACTTTACAACCACCACCTTTACAATCACCACCTACACCACCAACAACAATTCCACCACCAACATTTCCACCACCATCCCATTACCACTACCACCTCCAACACCACCTCCTCCACCACCATTTCCACCACCTCCACAACAACCTCCACCACCAAAACATCGATCAGCACATCCACCACCACATCCAACTCCACCAACACATCCACAACCACCTCACCATCACCTCCACAACCATTATCACCTCCACGACCCTCAACACCACTCTAACACCACCTACACTACCACCTCCTACAATACCACAACCACCTCCACCAACACCTCTACCCGAACCTCAACATCTCCTCCACAACCACCATCACTTTCCCACCACCACCTCCACCACATCCTCCACCACCAACTACACAACCACATCACCATCATCTCCACCACTTCCTATACAACCACCACCTACAGCACCACAAACATCTCCACCACCATTTCCACCACCTCCACCGCAATCACATCCATCACCACATCCACCACCACATCCATCTCCACCACCACGTCCACCACCACCTCCAACAACACAACCACAAACACCTCACCATCACCTCCACAACCATTATCACATCCACAAACATCTCCACCACCACTTCCAACATCACCTCCACCAACACCTCCACCACATCCATCACTATAACATCCAACTCCCTATTTCCCCCATCACCATATCCACAAACACCACATCCACTACCAACAACACCTGCAACAACTCCACATCTACCAACACTTCCACCACCAAATCTTTGTTATGTTGGGGGTATATTTTTTAGGTTGGGGGTATCCTTTATTAGGTTGGGGGTATTCTTATTAGATCGGGGTGTCTTTTTTAGGTAAGGGGTGGCGCCCGGGAGCTGGTGATCCGGAGCTGGTGACCGGGCTGTCGTATGTTAGGTTTGGAGTGCCCTTTGTTAGGTTGGGGGTGTCCTTTTTATTTTCGGAGTGGCGTCCGAGAGCTGGCAAACGTGAGCTAGTGATCCGGAACTCGTGATCGGGAGCTGGTGACCGGGCTGTCCTTTGATAGGTCTGGAGTGTCCTTTTGTTGGTTGGGGTTGTCCTTTTTATGTGGGGGGTGGCACCCGGGAGTTGACAAACGGAAGCCGGTGATCCGGAGCTGGCGACCGATAGCTGGTGACCGGGCTGCCCTTTGTTAGGTTTGGGGTGTCCTTTTTTAGGTCAGGGTTTCCTTTGGGTTTACTACATCTACTACCACCACATCTTCTACTGCCACACAATCTCCTACTACCACAACCACTTATATTACCACCACATCTTTTATTACTACAACCACATCTTTTACCACCACCACCTCTTTTACCAACAACACCAACACGTCCTCCACTTACACCACCACCTTCACAACCTGCATCACTTCCCCACCAACACCTCCACTAACACCAACACAACCCGCATCACTTCACACTTCCACCACCACCTCCACCACCAACCCCACCACCACCTCCACCAACACCACCACCTGCACCCCTTCCCCACAACCACATCCACCACCACCTCCACTACTACCATCACCTCCATCATCACCTCCAACTCCCCAACACCACCACCACCATCACTTTCACATCCACCAGCACCTCCACTACCATCTCCACCACCACTTCCACACCCAACTCAACAACCACCACCACTTCCCCACCATCACTTCCCCGCCATCACATCCCCGCCATAACTTCCCCACCATCACTTCACCACCATCACTTCCCCACCACATCCACTACCACCTCAACCACCACATCCACTACCACCTCCTCCAACCCCTCCAACAACAGCCCCACCAACACATCAACCACCACCTCTACCACCACCACTACCATCACCTCCACCATCACCTCACCATCACCTCCACAACATCCATCACTTCCCCACCTCCTCCATCACTTCCACCAACACCTCCACCCAAACCTCAACATCTCCTCCACAACCAACATCACTTCCCCACCACCACATCCACCACATCCCCCACCACCAACTACACCACCACATCACCATCATATCCACCACAAACTTTACAACCACCACCTTTACAATCACCACCTACACCACCACCAACAATTCCACCACCAACATTTCCACCACCACCCCATTACCACTACCACCTCCAACATCACCTCCTCCACCACCATTTCCAACACCTCCACCGCAACCTCCACCACCAAAACATCGATCAGCACATCCACCACCACATCCAACTCCACCAACACATCCACAACCACCTCACCATCACCTCCACAACCATTATCACCTCCACGACCCTCACCACCACTCTAACACCACCTACACTACCACCTCCTACAACACCACAACCACCTCCACCAACACCTCTACCCAAACCTCAACATCTCCTCCACAACCACCATCACTTTCCCACCACCACCTCCACCACATCCTCCACCACCAACTACACAACCACATCACCATCATCTCCACCACTTCCTATACAACCACCACCTACAGCACCACAAACATCTCCACCCCCAACCCAGCACCACCACCATTTCCACCACCTCCACTGCAACCACATCCATCACCACATCCATCACCACATCCATCTCCACCAACACATCCACAACCACCTTACCATCACCTCCACAACCATTATCACCTCCACAACCTTCACCACCACTCTAACACCACCTACACTACCACCTCCTACAACACCACAACCATCTCCACCAACACCTCAACCCGAACCTCAACATCTCCTCAACAACCACCATCACTTTCCCACAACCACCTCCACAACATCCTCCACCACCAACTACACAACCACATCACCATCATCTCCACCACTTCCTACACAACCACCACCTACAGCACCACAAACATCTCCACCACCATTTCCACCACCATTTCCACCACCTCCACTGCAACCACATCCATCACCACATCCACCACCACATCCATCTCCACCACCATTTCCACCACCACCTCCAACAACACAACCACAAACACCTAACAATCACCTCCACAACCATTATCACATCCACCAACATCTCCACCACCACTTCCAACATCACCTCCACCAACACCTACACCACATCCATCACTAGAACATCCAACTCCCTACTTCCCCCATCACCACATCCACAAACACATCATCCACTACCAACAACAACACCTGCAACAACTCCACATCTACCAACACTTCCACCACCACCGCTTTGTTAGGTTGGGGGTATATTTTTTAGGTTGGGGGTATCCTTTATTAGTTTGGGGGTATTCTTATTAGATTGGGGTGTCTTTTTTAGGTTAGGGGTGGCGCCCGGGAGCTGGTGATCCGGAGCTGGTGACCGGGCTGTCGTATGTTAGGTTTGCAGTGCCCTTTGTTAGGTTGGGGGTGTCCTTTTTATTTTCGGAGTGGCGTCTGAGAGCTGGCAAACGTGAGCTAGTGATCCGGAACTGGCGATCGGGAGCTGGTGACCGGGCTGTCCTTTGTTAGTTTTGGAGTGTCCTTTTGTTGGTTGGAGTTGTCCTTTTTATGTGGGGGTGGCACCCGGGAGCTGACAAACGGAAGCCGGTGATCCGGAGCTGGCGACCGGTAGCTGGTGACCGGGCTGCCCTTTGTTAGGTTTGGGGTGTCCTTTTTTAGGTTAGAGTGTCCTTTGGGTTTACTACATCTACTACCAACACTTCTTCTACTGCCACACACTCTCCTACTACCACAACCACTTCTATTACCTACACATCTTTTACTACTACCACCACATCTTTTACAACCACCACCTCTTTTACCAACACCACCAACATGTCCTCCACTTACACCTTTACCTTCACAACCTGCATCACTTCCCCACCAAAACCTCCACTAACACCTACACAACCCGCATCACTTCCCACTTCCACCAAAACCTCCACCACCAATCCCACCACCACATCCACCAACACCAACACCTCCACCAACACATCCTCCAACCCCTTCACCAACACTCCACCAACACATCTACCACTACCACCACCTCCACCATCACATCAACAAACACCATCATTTCCCAACCTCCACCATCACCTCCACCAACACCTCCACCATCAACTCCAACGCCCCAACACCACCACCACAATCACTTCCGCATCCACATCCACCATTACCTCCACTACCATCTCCACCACCACTTCCACACCCAACTCAATATCACAACCACCATCACTTCCCCACCATCACTTCACCACCATCCCTTCCCCACCTCATCCACTACCACCTCCACCACCACATCCACCAACATCTCCTCCAACCCCTCCACCAACACCTCAACCACCACCTCTACCACCAACTCTACCACCACCACTACCACCACCTCCACCATCACCTCACCATCACCTCCACAACATCCATCACTTCCCCACCACCACATCCACCACATCCCCCACCACCAACTACACCACCTCATCACCATCATATCCACCACCACCTTTACAACCACCACCTTTACAATCACCACCTACACCACCACCAACATTTCCACCACCACCACCCCATTACCACTACCACCTCCAACATCACCTCCTCCACCACCATTTCCACCACCTCCACAACAACCTCCACCACCAAAACATCGATCAGCACATCAACCACCACATCCAACTCCACCAACACATACAAAACCACCTCACCATCACCTCCACAACCATTATCACCTCCACCACCCTCTCCACCACCCTAACACCACCTACACTACCACCTCCTACAACACCACAACCACCTCCACCAACACCTCCACCTGAACCTCAACATCTCCTCCACAACCACCATCACTTTCTCACCACCACCTCCACCACATCCTCCACCACCAACTACACAACCACATCACCATCATCGCAACCACTTCCTATACAACCCCCACCTACATCACCACAAACATCTCCACCACCATTATTTCCACCACCTCCACCGCAAACATCTCCACCACCATTTCCACCACCTCCACCGCAACCACATCCATCACCACATCCACCACCACATCCATCTCCACCACCATTTCCACCACTACCTCCAACAACACAACAACAAACACCTAACAATCACCTCCACAACCATTATCACATCCACCACCATCTCCACCACCACTTCCAACATCACCTCCACCAACACCTCCACCACATCCATCCCTAGAACATCCAACTCCCTATTTCCCCCATCACCACATCCACAAACACCACATCCACTACCAACAACACCTGCAACAACTCCACATCTACCAACACTTCCACAACCACCTCTTTGTTAGGTTGGGGGTATATTTTTTAGGTTGGGGGTATCCTTTATTAGGTTGGGGGTATTCTTATTAGATTGGGGTGTCTTTTTTAGGTTAGGGGTGGCGCCCGGGAGCTGGTGATCCGGAGCTGGTGACCGGGCTGTCGTATGTTAGGTTTGGAGTGCCCTTTGTTAGGTTGGGGGTGTCCTTTTTATTTTCGGAGTGGCGTCCGAGAGCTGACAAACGTGAGCTAGTGATCCGGAACTTGCGTTTGGGAGCTGGTGACCGGGCTGTCCTTTGATAGGTTTGGAGTGTCCTTTTGTTGGTTGGGGTTGTCCTTTTTATGTGGGGGGTGGCACCCGGGAGCTGACAAACGGAAGCCGGTGATCCGGAGCTGGCGACCGATAGCTGGTGACCGGGCTGCCCTTTGTTAGGTTTGGGGTGTCCTTTTTTAGGTTAGGGTTTCCTTTGGGTTTACTACATCTACTACCACCACATCTTCTACTGCCACACAATCTCCTACTACCACAACCACTTATATTACCACCACATCTTTTATTACTACAACCACATCTTTTACCACCACCACCTCTTTTACCAACACCACCAACACGTCCTCCACTTAAACCACCACCTTCACAACCTGCATCACTTCCCCACCACCACCTCCACCAACACCACCACCTGCACCCCTTCCCCACAACCACATCCACCACCACTTCCACTACCACCACCACAACCACCACCACCACCTACACCACCATCACCTCCATCATCACCTCCAACGCCCCAACACCACCACCACCATCACTTTCACATCCACCAGCACCTCCACTACCATCTCCACCACCACTTCCACACCCAACTCAACAACCACCATCACTTCCCCGCCATCACTTCCCCGCCATCACTTCCCCACCATCACTTCACCACCATCACTTCCCCACCACATCCACTACCACCTCAACCACCACATCCACTACCACCTCCTCCAACCCCTCCACCAACAACCCCACCAACACATCAACCACCACCTCTAACACCACCACTACCATCACCTCCACCATCACCTCACCATCACCTCCACAACATCCATCACTTCCCCACCTCCTCCATCACTTCCACCAACACCTCCACCCAAACCTCAACATCTCCACAACCAACATCACTTCCCCACCACCACATCCACCACATCCCCCACCACCAACTACACCACCACATCACCATCATATCCACCACAAGCTTTACAACCACCACCTTTAAAATCACCACTTAAACCACCACCAACAATTCCACCACCAACATTTCCACCACCACCCCATTAGCACTACCACCTCCAACACCACCTCCTCCACCACCATTTCCAACACCTCCACCGCAACCTCCACCACCAAAACATCGATCAGCACATCCACCACCACATCCAACTCCACCAACACATCCACAACCACCTCACCATCACCTCCACAACCATTATCACCTCCACGACCCTCACCACCACTCTAACACCACCTACACTACCACCTCCTACAATACCACAACCACCTCCACCAACACCTCTACCCGAACCTCAACATCTCCTCCACAACCACCATCACTTTCCCACCACCACCTCCACCACATCCTCCACCACCAACTACACAACCACATCACCATCATCTCCACCACTTCCTATACAACCACCACCTACAGCACCACAAACATCTCCACCCCCAACCCAGCACCACCACCATTTCCACCACCTCCACTGCAACCACATCCATCACCACATCCATCTCCACCAACACATCCACAACCACCTTACCATCACCTCCACAACCATTATCACCTCCACCACCCTCTCCACCACCCTAACACCACCTACACTACCACCTCCTACAACACCACAACCATCTCCACCAACACCTCAACCCGAACCTCAACATCTCCTCCACAACCACCATCACTTTCCCACAACCACCTCCACAACATCCTCCACCACCAACTACACAACCACATCACCATCATCTCCACCACTTCCTACACAACCACCACCTACAGCACCACAAACATCTCCACCACCATTTCCACCACCATTTCCACCACCATTTCCACCACCTCCACTGCAACCACATCCATCACCACATCCACCACCACATCCATCTCCACCACCATTTCCACCACCACCTCCAACAACACAACCACAAACACCTAACAATCACCTCCACAACCATTATCACATCCACCAACATCTCCACCACCACTTCCAACATCACCTCCACCAACACCTACACCACATCCATCACTAGAACATCCAACTCCCTACTTCCCCCATCACCACATCCACAAACACATCATCCACTACCAACAACAACACCTGCAACAACTCCACATCTACCAACACTTCCACCACCACCGCTTTGTTAGGTTGGGGGTATATTTTTTAGGTTGGGGGTATCCTTTATTAGTTTGGGGGTATTCTTATTAGATTGGGGTGTCTTTTTTAGGTTAGGGGTGGCGCCCGGGAGCTGGTGATCCGGAGCTGGTGACCGGGCTGTCGTATGTTAGGTTTGGAGTGCCCTTTGTTAGGTTGGGGGTGTCCTTTTTATTTTCGGAGTGGCGTCTGAGAGCTGGCAAACGTGAGCTAGTGATCCGGAACTGGCGATCGGGAGCTGGTGACCGGGCTGTCCTTTGTTAGTTTTGGAGTGTCCTTTTGTTGGTTGGAGTTGTCCTTTTTATGTGGGGGTGGCACCCGGGAGCTGACAAACGGAAGCCGGTGATCCGGAGCTGACGACCGGTAGCTGGTGACCGGGCTGCCCTTTGTTAGGTTTGGGGTGTCCTTTTTTAGGTTAGAGTGTCCTTTGGGTTTACTACATCTACTACCAACACTTCTTCTACTGCAACACACTCTCCTACTACCACAACCACTTCTATTACCTACACATCTTTTACTACTACCACCACATCTTTTACAACCACCACATCTTTTACCAACACCACCAACATGTCATCCACTTACACCTTTACCTTCACAACCTGCATCACTTCCCCACCAATACCTCCACTAACACCTACACAACCCGCATCACTTCCCACTTCCACCAAAACCTCCACCACCAATCCCACCACCACATCCACCAACACCAACACCTCCACCAACAATCCTCCAACCCCTCCACCAACACTCCACCAACACATCTACCACTACCACCACCTCCACCATCACATCAACAAACACCATCATTTCCCAACCTCCACCATCACCTCCACCAACACCTCCACCATCAACTCCAACGCCCCAACACCACCACCACAATCACTTCCACATCCACCATTACCTCCACTACCATCTCCACCACCACTTCCACACCCAACTCAATATCACAACCACCATCACTTCCCCACCATCACTTCACCACCATCCCTTCCCCACCTCATCCACTACCACCTCCACCACCACATCCACCAACATCTCCTCCAACCCCTCCACCAACACCTCAACCACCACCTCTACCACCAACTCTACCACCACCACTACCACCACCTCCACCATCACCTCACCATCACTTCCACAACATCCATCACTTCCCCACCACCACATCCACCACATCCCCCACCACCAACTACACCACCTCATCACCATCATATCCACCACCACCTTTACAACCACCACCTTTACAATCACCACCTACACCACCACCAACATTTCCACCACCACCACCCCATTACCACTACCACCTCCAACATCACCTCCTCCACCACCATTTCCACCACCTCCACAACAACCTCCACCACCAAAACATCGATCAGCACATCAACCACCACATCCAACTCCACCAACACATACAAAACCACCTCACCATCACCTCCACAACCATTATCACCTCCACCACCCTCTCCACCACCCTAACACCACCTACACTACCACCTCCTACAACACCACAACCACCTCCACCAACACCTCCACCTGAACCTCAACATCTCCTCCACAACCACCATCACTTTCTCACCACCACCTCCACCACATCCTCCACCACCAACTACACAACCACATCACCATCATCGCAACCACTTCCTATACAACCCCCACCTACATCACCACAAACATCTCCACCACCATTATTTCCACCACCTCCACCGCAAACATCTCCACCACCATTTCCACCACCTCCACCGCAACCACATCCATCACCACATCCACCACCACATCCATCTCCACCACCATTTCCACCACTACCTCCAACAACACAACAACAAACTACCTAACAATCACCTCCACAACCATTATCACATCCACCACCATCTCCACCACCACTTCCAACATCACCTCCACCAACACCTCCACCACATCCATCCCTAGAACATCCAACTCCCTATTTCCCCCATCACCACATCCACAAACACCACATCCACTACCAACAACACCTGCAACAACTCCACATCTACCAACACTTCCACAACCACCTCTTTGTTAGGTTGGGGGTATATTTTTTAGGTTGGGGGTATCCTTTATTAGGTTGGGGGTATTCTTATTAGATTGGGGTGTCTTTTTTAGGTTAGGGGTGGCGCCCGGGAGCTGGTGATCCGGAGCTGGTGACCGGGCTGTCGTATGTTAGGTTTGGAGTGCCCTTTGTTAGGTTGGGGGTGTCCTTTTTATTTTCGGAGTGGCGTCCGAGAGCTGACAAACGTGAGCTAGTGATCCGGAACTGGCGATCGGGAGCTGGTGACCGGGCTGTCCTTTGATAGGTTTGGAGTGTCCTTTTGTTGGTTGGGGTTGTCCTTTTTATGTGGGGGGTGGCACCCGGGAGCTGACAAACGGAAGCCGGTGATCCGGAGCTGGCGACCGATAGCTGGTGACCGGGCTGCCCTTTGTTAGGTTTGGGGTGTCCTTTTTTAGGTCAGGGTTTCCTTTGGGTTTACTACATCTACTACCACCACATCTTCTACTGCCACACACTCTCCTACTACCACAACCACTTATATTACCACCACATCTTTTATTACTACAACCACATCTTTTACCACCACCACCTCTTTTACCAACACCACCAACACGTCCTCCACTTAAACCACCACCTTCACAACCTGCATCACTTCCCCACCACCACCTCCACCAACACCACCACCTGCACCCCTTCCCCACAACCACATCCACCACCACCTCCACTACCACCACCACAACCACCACCACCACCTACACCACCATCACCTCCATCATCACCTCCAACGCCCCAACACCACCACCACCATCACTTTCACATCCACCAGCACCTCCACTACCATCTCCACCACCACTTCCACACCCAACTCAACAACCACCATCACTTCCCCGCCATCACTTCCCCGCCATCACTTCCCCACCATCACTTCACCACCATCACTTCCCCACCACATCCACTACCACCTCAACCACCACATCCACTACCACCTCCTCCAACCCCTCCACCAACAACCCCACCAACACATCAACCACCACCTCTAACACCACCACTACCATCACCTCCACCATCACCTCACCATCACCTCCACAACATCCATCACTTCCCCACCTCCTCCATCACTTCCACCAACACCTCCACCCAAACCTCAACATCTCCACAACCAACATCACTTCCCCACCACCACATCCACCACATTCCCCACCACCAACTACACCACCACATCACCATCATATCCACCACAAGCTTTACAACCACCACCTTTAAAATCACCACTTAAACCACCACCAACAATTCCACCACCAACATTTCCACCACCACCCCATTAGCACTACCACCTCTAACACCACCTCCTCCACCACCATTTCCACCACCTCCACAACAACCTCCACCACCAAAACATCGATCAGCACATCCACCACCACATCCAACTCCACCAACACATCCACAACCACCTCACCATCACCTCCACAACCATTATCACCTCCACGACCCTCACCACCACTCTAACACCACCTACACTACCACCTCCTACAATACCACAACCACCTCCACCAACACCTCTACCCGAACCTCAACATCTCCTCCACAACCACCATCACTTTCCCACCACCACATCCTCCACCACCAACTACACAACCACATCACCATCATCTCCACCACTTCCTATACAACCACCACCTACAGCACCACAAAAATCTTCACCACCATTTCCACCACCTCCACCGCAATCACATCCATCACCACATCCACCACCACATCCATCTCCACCACCACGTCCACCACCACCTCCAACAACACAACCACAAACACCTCACCATCACCTCCACAACCATTATCACATCCACAAACATCTCCACCACCACTTCCAACATCACCTCCACCAACACCTCCACCACATCCATCACTAGAACATCCAACTCCCTATTTCCCCCATCACCATATCCACAAACACCACATCCACTACCAACAACACCTGCAACAACTCCACATCTACCAACACTTCCACAACCACCTCTTTGTTAGGTTGGGGGTATATTTTTTAGGTTGGGGGTATCCTTTATTAGGTTGGGGGTATTCTTATTAGATCGGGGTGTCTTTTTTAGGTAAGGGGTGGCGCCCGGGAGCTGGTGATCCGGAGCTGGTGACCGGGCTGTCGTATGTTAGGTTTGGAGTGCCCTTTGTTAGGTTGGGGGTGTCCTTTTTATTTTCGGAGTGGCGTCCGAGAGCTGGCAAACGTGAGCTAGTGATCCGGAACTGGCGATCGGGAGCTGGTGACCGGGCTGTCCTTTGATAGGTTTGGAGTGTCCTTTTGTTGGTTGGGGTTGTCCTTTTTATGTGGGGGGTGGCACCCGGGAGTTGACAAACGGAAGCCGGTGATCCGGAGCTGGCGACCGATAGCTGGTGACCGGGCTGCCCTTTGTTAGGTTTGGGGTGTCCTTTTTTAGGTCAGGGTTTCCTTTGGGTTTACTACATCTACTACCACCACATCTTCTACTGCCACACAATCTCCTACTACCACAACCACTTATATTACCACCACATCTTTTATTATCACAACCACATTTTTACCACCACCACCTCTTTTACCAACACCACCAACACGTCCTCCACTTACACCACCACCTTCACAACCTGCATCACTTCCCCACCAACACCTCCACTAACACCAACACAACCCGCATCACTTCACACTTCCACCACCACCTCCACCACCAACCCCACCACCACCTCCACCAACACCACCACCTGCACCCCTTCCCCACAACCACATCCACCACCACCTCCACTACTACCATCACCTCCATCATCACCTCCAACTCCCCAACACCACCACCACCATCACTTTCACATCCACCAGCACCTCCACTACCATCTCCACCACCACTTCCACACCCAACTCAACAACCACCATCACTTCCCCACCATCACTTCCCCGCCATCACTTCCCCGCCATAACTTCCCCACCATCACTTCACCACCATCACTTCCCCACCACATCCACTACCACCTCAACCACCACATCCACTACCACCTCCTCCAACCCCTCCAACAACAGCCCCACCAACACATCAACCACCACCTCTACCACCACCACTACCATCACCTCCACCATCACCATACCATCACCTCCACAACATCCATCACTTCCCCACCTCCTCCATCACTTCCACCAACACCTCCACCCAAACCTTAACATCTCCTCCACAACCAACATCACTTCACCACCACCACATCCCCCACCACCAACTACACCACCACATCACCACCACATCACCATCATATCCACCACAAACTTTACAACCACCACCTTTACAATTACCACCTATACCACCACCAACAATTCCACCACCAACATTTCCACCACCACCCCATTACCACTACCACCTCCAACATCACCTCCTCCACCACCATTTCCACCACCTCCACCTCCACCACCAAAACATCGATCAGCACATCCACCACCACATCCAACTCCACCAACACATCCACAACCACCTCACCATCACCTCCACAACCATTATCACCTCCACGACACTCACCACCACTCTAACACCACCTACACTACCACCTCCTACAACACCACAACCACCTCCACCAACACCTCTACCCAAACCTCAACATATCCTCCACAACCACCATCACTTTCCCACCACCACCTCCACCACATCCTCCACCACCAACTACACAACCACATCACCATCATCTCCACCACTTCCTATACAACCACCACCTACAGCACCACAAACATCTCCACCCCCAACCCAGCACCACCACCATTTACACCACCTCCACTGCAACCACATCCATCACCACATCCATCACCACATCCATCTCCACCAACACATCCACAACCACCTTACCATCACCTCCACAACCATTATCACCTCCACAACCTTCACCACCACTCTAACACCACCTACACTACCACCTCCTACAACACCACAACCATCTCCACCAACACCTCAACCCGAACCTCAACATCTCCTCCACAACCACCATCACTTTCCCACAACCACCTCCACAACATCCTCCACCACCAACTACACAACCACATCACCATCATCTCCACCACTTCCTACACAACCACCACCTACAGCACCACAAACATCTCCACCACCATTTCCACCACATTTCCACCACCTCCACCGCAACCACATCCATCACCACATCCACCACCACATCCATCTCCACCACCATTTCCACCACCACCTCCAACAACACAACCACAAACACCTAACAATCACCTCCACAACCATTATCACATCCACCAACATCTCCACCACCACTTCCAACATCACCTCCACCAACACCTACACCACATCCATCACTAGAACATCCAACTCCCTACTTCCCCCATCACCACATCCACAAACACATCATCCACTACCAACAACAACACCTGCAACAACTCCACATCTACCAACACTTCCACCACCACCGCTTTGTTAGGTTGGGGGTATATTTTTTAGGTTGGGGGTATCCTTTATTAGTTTGGGGGTATTCTTATTAGATTGGGGTGTCTTTTTTAGGTTAGGGGTGGCGCCCGGGAGCTGGTGATCCGGAGCTGGTGACCGGGCTGTCGTATGTTAGGTTTGGAGTGCCCTTTGTTAGGTTGGGGGTGTCCTTTTTATTTTCGGAGTGGCGTCTGAGAGCTGGCAAACGTGAGCTAGTGATCCGGAACTGGCGATCGGGAGCTGGTGACCGGGCTGTCCTTTGTTAGTTTTGGAGTGTCCTTTTGTTGGTTGGAGTTGTCCTTTTTATGTGGGGGTGGCACCCGGGAGCTGACAAACGGAAGCCGGTGATCCGGAGCTGGCGACCGGTAGCTGGTGACCGGGCTGCCCTTTGTTAGGTTTGGGGTGTCCTTTTTTAGGTTAGAGTGTCCTTTGGGTTTACTACATCTACTACCAACACTTCTTCTACTGCCACACACTCTCCTACTACCACAACCACTTCTATTACCTACACATCTTTTACTACTACCACCACATCTTTTACAACCACCACATCTTTTACCAACACCACCAACATGTCATCCACTTACACCTTTACCTTCACAACCTGCATCACTTCCCCACCAATACCTCCACTAACACCTACACAACCCGCATCACTTCCCACTTCCACCAAAACCTCCACCACCAATCCCACCACCACATCCACCAACACCAACACCTCCACCAACAATCCTCCAACCCCTCCACCAACACTCCACCAACACATCTACCACTACCACCACCTCCACCATCACATCAACAAACACCATCATTTCCCAACCTCCACCATCACCTCCACCAACACCTCCACCATCAACTCCAACGCCCCAACACCACCACCACAATCACTTCCACATCCACCATTACCTCCACTACCATCTCCACCACCACTTCCACACCCAACTCAATATCACAACCACCATCACTTCCCCACCATCACTTCACCACCATCCCTTCCCCACCTCATCCACTACCACCTCCACCACCACATCCACCAACATCTCCTCCAACCCCTCCACCAACACCTCAACCACCACCTCTACCACCAACTCTACCACCACCACTACCACCACCTCCACCATCACCTCACCATCACTTCCACAACATCCATCACTTCCCCACCACCACATCCACCACATCCCCCACCACCAACTACACCACCTCATCACCATCATATCCACCACCACCTTTACAACCACCACCTTTACAATCACCACCTACACCACCACCAACATTTCCACCACCACCACCCCATTACCACTACCACCTCCAACATCACCTCCTCCACCACCATTTCCACCACCTCCACAACAACCTCCACCACCAAAACATCGATCAGCACATCAACCACCACATCCAACTCCACCAACACATCCACAACCACCTCACCATCACCTCCACAACCATTATCACCTCCACGACCCTCACCACCACTCTAACACCACCTACACTACCACCTCCTACAATACCACAACCACCTCCACCAACACCTCTACCCGAACCTCAACATCTCCTCCACAACCACCATCACTTTCCCACCACCACCTCCACCACATCCTCCACCACCAACTACACAACCACATCACCATCATCTCCACCACTTCCTATACAACCACCACCTACAGCACCACAAACATCTCCACCCCCAACCCAGCACCACCACCATTTCCACCACCTCCACTGCAACCACATCCATCACCACATCCATCTCCACCAACACATCCACAACCACCTTACCATCACCTCCACAACCATTATCACCTCCACAACCTTCACCACCACTCTAACACCACCTACACTACCACCTCCTACAACACCACAACCATCTCCACCAACACCTCAACCCGAACCTCAACATCTCCTCCACAACCACCATCACTTTCCCACAACCACCTCCACAACATCCTCCACCACCAACTACACAACCACATCACCATCATCTCCACCACTTCCTACACAACCACCACCTACAGCACCACAAACATCTCCACCACCATTTCCACCACCATTTCCACCACCATTTCCACCACCTCCACTGCAACCACATCCATCACCACATCCACCACCACATCCATCTCCACCACCATTTCCACCACCACCTCCAACAACACAACCACAAACACCTAACAATCACCTCCACAACCATTATCACATCCACCAACATCTCCACCACCACTTCCAACATCACCTCCACCAACACCTACACCACATCCATCACTAGAACATCCAACTCCCTACTTCCCCCATCACCACATCCACAAACACATCATCCACTACCAACAACAACACCTGCAACAACTCCACATCTACCAACACTTCCACCACCACCGCTTTGTTAGGTTGGGGGTATATTTTTTAGGTTGGGGGTATCCTTTATTAGTTTGGGGGTATTCTTATTAGATTGGGGTGTCTTTTTTAGGTTAGGGGTGGCGCCCGGGAGCTGGTGATCCGGAGCTGGTGACCGGGCTGTCGTATGTTAGGTTTGGAGTGCCCTTTGTTAGGTTGGGGGTGTCCTTTTTATTTTCGGAGTGGCGTCTGAGAGCTGGCAAACGTGAGCTAGTGATCCGGAACTGGCGATCGGGAGCTGGTGACCGGGCTGTCCTTTGTTAGTTTTGGAGTGTCCTTTTGTTGGTTGGAGTTGTCCTTTTTATGTGGGGGTGGCACCCGGGAGCTGACAAACGGAAGCCGGTGATCCGGAGCTGGCGACCGGTAGCTGGTGACCGGGCTGCCCTTTGTTAGGTTTGGGGTGTCCTTTTTTAGGTTAGGGTGTCCTTTGGGTTTACTACATCTACTACCAACACTTTTTCTACTGCCACACACTCTCCTACTACCACAACCACTTCTATTACCTACACATCTTTTACTACTACCACCACATCTTTTACAACCACCACCTCTTTTACCAACACCACCAACATGTCCTCCACTTACACCTTTACCTTCACAACCTGCATCACTTCCCCACCAACACCTCCACTAACACCTACACAACCCGCATCACTTCCCACTTCCACCAAAACCTCCACCACCAATCCCACCACCACCTCCACCAACACCAACACCTCCAACAACACTTCCACCAACACCTCAACCACCACTTTCACCACCACCTCCACCCCCACATCACTATCATCTCCACACACCACCATCTTTTCCCACACCAACATTTCCACCACCACAACCTCCACCCCCAAACTCACCATCACAACCACCATCACTTCCCCACCATTAACTTTCACCACCACCTCAACCACCACGTCCACCACCACCTCCACCAACACATCCTCCAACCCCTCCACCAACACTCCACCAACACAACTACCACTATTACCACCTCCACCATCACCTCCACAAACACCATCACTTCCCCACCTCCACCATCACCTCCACCCGAACCTCAACATCTGCTCCAAAACCACAATCACTTCCTCACCACCACCTCCACCACATCCTCTACCAACAACTACACAACCACATCACCATCACCTCCACCACTTCCTATACAACCACCACCTACACCACCACAAACATCTCCACCCCCAACCCAGCACCACCACCATTTCCACCACCTCCACCGCAACCACATCCATCACCACATCCACCACCACATCCATCTCCACCACCACGTCAACCAGCACCTTTAACAAAACAACCACAAACACCTCACCATCACCTCCACAACCATTATCACATCCACCACCATCTCCACCACCACTTCCAACATCACCTCCACCAACACCTCCACCACATCCATCACTAGAACATCCAACTCCCTACTTCCCCCATCACCACATCCACAAACACCACATCCACCACTAACAACAACACCTGCAACAACTCCACATCTATCAACACCAACACTTCCACCACCACCTCTTTGTTAGGTTGTGGGTATATTTGTTGGGTTGGGGGTATCCTTTATTAGGTTGGGGGTATTCTTATTAGATTGGGGTGTCTTTTTTAGGTAAGGGGTGGCGCCCGGGAGCTGGTGATCCGGAGCTGGTGACCGGGCTGTCGTATGTTAGGTTTGGAGTGCCCTTTGTTAGGTTGGGGGTATCCTTTTTATTTTCGGAGTGGCGTCCGAGAGCTGGCAAACGTGAGCTAGTGATCCGGAACTGGCGATCGGGAGCTGGTGACCGGGCTGTCCTTTGTTAGGTTTGGAGTGTCCTTTTGTTGGTTAGGGTGTCTTTTGGGTTTACTACATCTACTACCACCACATCTTCTACTGCCACACACTCTCCTACTACCACAACCACTTCTATTACCACCACATCTTTTACTAATACCATCACATCTTTTAAAACAACCACCTCTTTTACCAACACCACCAACACGTCCTCCACTTACACCTTTACCTTCACAACCTGCATCACTTCCCCACCAACACCTCCACTAACACCTACACAACCCGCATCACTTCCCACTTCCAACACAACCTCCTCCACCAACCCCACCACCACCTCAACCAACAACACCACCTGCACCACTTCCCTACCACCACCACATACACCACTAACTCCACCTATACCACAATCACCTCCACCATCACCTTCAAAACTCCAACACCACCTCCACCACACTACCACATCCACCAGCACCTCCACTACCATCTCCACCACCACCATCTCCACCACCACCTACACCCCCACCACCAACTCCACCACAACCCTCACCACCTCTCTAACACCACCTACACTACTACCTACACCACCACCACCATCACCACCACCACTTCCGACAACACCTCCACCAACACCACCCCCACCACATCCACAAGCATCTCCACTACCATCTCCACCACCTCCACCCATACCACCACCATCTACACCACCACTTACACCACCACCACTACCACATACACCTCCACCCACAACTCACCATCACAACCACCATCACTTCACCACCAACAACTCCAACACAACATCCACCAGCACCTCCTCCAACAACTTCACCTCACCATCACCTTCACAACATCCATCACTTCCACACCTGCACCATCACTTCCACCAACACCTCCACCCAAACCTCAACACCTCCTCCACAACCACCATCACTTCCGAACCACCAACTCCACCACATCCCCCACCACCAACTACACCACCACATCACCATCATCTCCACCACCACCTATAAAACCACCACCTACACCACCACCAACATTTCCACCACCACCACCCAATTACCACCACCACATCCAACACCACCTCCTCAACCACCATTTCCACCCCCTCCACCGCAACCTCAAACACTACATCCATCACCACATCCACCTCCACCAACACCTCCACAACCATTATCACATCCACCACCATCTCCACCACCACTTCCAACATCACCTCCACCAACACCTACACCACATCCATCACTAGAACATCCAACTCCCTACTTCCCCCATCACCACATCCACAAACACCACATCCACCACTAACAACAACACCTGCAACAACTCCACATCTAACAACACCAACACTTCCACCACCACCTCTTTGTTAGGTTGGGGGTATATTTGTTAGGTTGGGGGTATCCTTTATTAGTTTGGGGGTATTCTTATTAGATTGGGGTGTCTTTTTTAGGTAAGGGGTGGCGCCCGGGAGCTGGTGATCCGGAGCTGGTGACCGGGCTGTCGTATGTTAGGTTTGGAGTGCCCTTTGTTAGGTTGGGGGTGTCCTTTTTATTTTCGGAGTGGCGTCCGAGAGCTGGCAAACGTGAGCTAGTGATCCGGAACTGGCGACCGATAGCTGGTGACCGGGCTGCCCTTTGTTAGGTTTGGGGTGTCCTTTTTTAGGTTAGGGTGTACTTTGGGTTTACTACATCTATTACCACCACATCTTCTACTGCCACACACTCTCCTACTACCACAACCACATCTACTACCACCACATCTTTTACCACCACCACCTCTTTTACCAACACCACCAACACGTCCTCCACTTACACCACCACCTTCACACCTGCATCACTTCCCCACCAAAGCCTCCACTAACACCTACACAACCCGCATCACTTCCCACTTCCACAACCAACCCCACCACCACCTCCGTCAACACCACCACCTACACCTCTTCCCCACCACCATCACTTACACCACCATCACCTCCACCATCACCTCCACCACTCCAGCACCACCTCCACCATACTACCACATCCACCATCACCTCCACCACCTCCGCCACAACCACGCTCTACACCACCACCTACAACCCCACCACCACCACATACACCACCACCACCACCCTCACCACCTCTCTAACACCACCTACACTACCACCTCCACCACTTCCACCACCACCACCATCTCCACCACCACCTCCAACAACACCTCCAATAATACCTCCACCAACATCACCCCAACACATCCACCAGCACCTCCACTACCATCTCCATCCACCACCTCCACCACCACCACCATCTACACCACCACCTACACCCCCACCACCACCACATACACCTCCACCCACAACTCACCATCACAACTACCATCACTTCCCCACCATCAACTCCAACACCACATCCACCAGCACCGCCTCCAACCCCTCCAACAACAACTACACCATCACCTCACCATCACCTTCATAACATCCATCACTTCCACACCTGCACCATCACTTCCACCAACAACTCCACCCAAACCTCAACATCTCCTCCACAACCACCATCACTTCCAAACCACCAACTCCACCACATCCCCCACCACCAACTACACCACCACATCACCATCAACTCTACCACCACCTATACAAAAAACCACTTACACCACCACCAACATTTCCACCACCACCACCTCATTACTTCCACCACATCCAACACCACCTCCTCCACCACCATTTCCAACACCTCCACCGCAACCTCCAACACTACATCCATCACCACATCCACCACCACATCCACCTCCACCAACACCTCCACAACCACCTCACCATCACCTCCACAACCATTATCACGTCCACCACCATCACCACCACTCTAACACCACCTACACTACCATATACTCCACCACCAACTACACAACCACATCACCATCATCTCCACCACTTCCTATACAGCCACCACCTACACCACCACAAACATCTCCACCATTAACCCATCACCACCACCACCTCCAACACCACCTCCTCCACCACCATTTCCACCTCCACCACCACCTCCAACAACACAACCACAAACATCTCACCATCACTTCCACAACCATTATCACATCCACATCCACCACCACCTCCAACATCACCTCCACCAACACCTATACCACATCCATCACTAGAACATTCACCCCTACTTCCCCCACCACCACATCCTCAAACACCACATCCACCACCAACAACAACACCTGCAACAACTCCACATCTACCAACACCAACACTTCCACAACCACCAATTCTTTGTTAGGTTGGGGTATATTTGTTAGGTTGGGGGTATCCTTTATTAGGTTCGGGGTATCCTTTATTAGGTTGGGGGTATTCTTATTAGATTGGGGTGTCTTTTTTAGGTAAGGGGTGGCGCCTGGGAGCTGGTGACCAGGCTGTCGTATGTTAGGTTTGGAGTGCCCTTTGTTAGGTTGGGGGTGTCCTTTTTATTTTCGGAGTGGCGTCCGAGAGCTGGCAAACGTGAGCTAGTGATCCGGAACTGGCGATCGGGAGCTGGTGACCGGGCTGTCCTTTGTTAGTTTTGGAGTGTCCTTTTGTTGGTTGGGGTTGTGCTTTTTATGTGGGGGGTGGCACCCGGGAGCTGACAAACGGAAACCGGTGATCCGGAGCTGGCGACCGATAGCTGGTGACCGGGCTGCCCTTTGTTAGGTTTGGAGTGCCCTTTGTTAGGTTGGGGGTGTCCTTTTTATTTTCGGAGTGGCGTCCGAGAGCTGGCAAACGTGAGCTAGTGATCCGGAACTGGCGATCGGGAGCTGGTGACCGGGCTGTCCTTTGTTAGTTTTTTGAGTGTCCTTTTGTTGGTTGGGGTTGTCCTTTTTATGTGGGGGGTGGCACCCGGGAGCTGACAATCGGAAGCCGGTGATCCTTAGCTGGCAACCGGTAGCTGGTGACCGGGCTGCCCTTTGTTAGGTTTGGGGTGTCCTTTTTTAGGTTAGGGTGTCCTTTGGTTTTACTACATCTACTACCACCACCTCTTCTACTACCACAAACTCCCCTACTACCACAACCACTTCTATTACCACTACCACCACCTCCTCCACTTATACCACCACCTTCACAACGTGCATCACTTCCCCACCAACACCTCCATTAACACCTACACAACCCGAATCACTTCCCACCAACACTACCACCTGCCCACCACCACCTACAACACCATCACCTCCAACACCACATCCTGAACCACATCCGCCGCCCCAACACAACCTCCACCACATTAACCAGCACCTCCACCACCACCTCCGCCCCAACCACCACCACCAACTACACCACCACCAACTACACCACCACCATCACCTCCACCCCCACATCCCCAAACACATCCACCACTACCTCAAACACCACCTCCACCAAAACCGCCTACCCCACCACCACCTCCTCACTATCTCCACCATCACGTCCACAACCACCAACCACACCACCTCCACCATCTCCTCCACCATCACCGCCACTCTAACACCACCTAACTACCACCTCCACAACCACTTCCAACAACAACTCCACCAACATCATCTCTCCACCCCCACCTCACTATCATCTCCATACACCACCATCACTTCCCCACCAACACCTCCACCCCCAACTCACCATCACAATCACCATCACTTCCCCACCATCAACTCCACCACCACCTCCACCACCACCTCCTCCAACCCCTCAACCAACACCTCCACCAACACCTCCACAACCACTATCACTTCCCCACCACCACCTCCACTTCCACCCGAACCTCAACATATCCTCCACAACCACCATCACTACCTCCTCCACCACCAACTACACCATCACATCATCTCCACCACCACCTATACAACCACCACCTACACCACCACCAACATCTCCACTACCACCACCCCATCACCACCTCCACAACTACATCCACCACCACATCCACCTTTAGAACCACATCACCATCACCTCCGCAACCATTATCACCTCCACCACCACCACCTCCAACATCCCCTTCACCAACACCTACACCACATCCATCACTAGCATATCCAAGCCGCTACTTCCCCCACCACCACATCTACTAACACCACATACAACACCACCAACAACAACTCCACATCTAACAACACCAACACCTCCACGTCTTTGTAAGGTTGGGGGTATATTTGTTAGGTTGGGAGTATCCTTTAATAGGTTGGGGGTATTCTTATTAGATTGGGGTGTCTTTTTTAGATTAGGGATGTCATCCGGGAGCTGGTGATCCGGAGCTGGTGACCAGGCTGTCGTATGTTAGGTTTGGAGTGCCATTTTTTAGATTGGGGGTGTCCTTTTTATTTTCGGAGTGGCGTCCGAGAGCTGGAACACGTAAGCTAGTGATCCGGAACTGGCGATCGGGAGCTGGTGACCGGGCTGTCCTTTGTTAGGTTTGGAGTGTCCTTTTGTTGGTTAGGGTTGTCCTTTTTATTTGGGGGTGGCGCCCTGGAGCTGGCAAACGGATGCCGGTGATCCGGAGCTGGCGACAGGGCTGCCCTTTGTTATTTTTGGGGTGTCCTTTTTTAGGTTAGGGTGTCCTTTGGTTTTACTACATCTACTACCACCACCTCTTCTACTACCACAAACTCCCCTACTACCACAACCACTTCTATTACCACTACCACCACCTCCTCCACTTATACCACCACCTTCACAACGTGCATCACTTCCCCACCAACACCTCCATTAACACCTACACAACCCGAATCACTTCCCACCAACACTACCACCTGCCCACCACCACCTACAACACCATCACCTCCAACACCACATCCTGAACCACATCCGCCGCCCCAACACAACCTCCACCACATTAACCAGCACCTCCACCACCACCTCCGCCCCAACCACCACCACCAACTACACCACCACCAACTACACCACCACCATCACATCCACCCCCACATCCCCAAACACATCCACCACTACCTCAAACACCACCTCCACCAAAACCGCCTACCCCACCACCACCTCCTCACTATCTCCACCATCACGTCCACAACCACCAACCACACCACCTCCACCATCTCCTCCACCATCACCGCCACTCTAACACCACCTACACTACCACCTCCACAACCACTTCCAACAACAACTCCACCAACATCATCTCTCCACCCCCACCTCACTATCATCTCCATACACCACCATCACTTCCCCACCAACACCTCCACCCCCAACTCACCATCACAATCACTTCCCCACAATCAACTCCACCACCACCTCCACCACCACCTCCTCCAACCCCTCAACCAACACCTCCACCAACACCTCCACAACCACTATCACTTCCCCACCACCACCTCCACTTCCACCCGAACCTCAACATATCCTCCACAACCACCATCACTACCTCCTCCACCACCAACTACACCATCACATCATCTCCACCACCACCTATACAACCACCACCTACACCACCACCAACATCTCCACTACCACCACCCCATCACCACCTCCACAACTACATCCACCACCACATCCACCTCCACCTCTAGAACCACATCACCATCACCTCCGCAACCATTATCACCTCCACCACCACCACCTCCAACATCCCCTTCACCAACACTTACACCACATCCATCACTAGCATATCCAAGCCGCTACTTCCCCCACCACCACATCTACTAACACCACATACAACACCACCAACAACAACTCCACATCTAACAACACCAACACCTCCACGTCTTTGTAAGGTTGGGGGTATATTTGTTAGGTTGGGAGTATCCTTTAATAGGTTGGGGGTATTCTTATTAGATTGGGGTGTCTTTTTTAGATTAGGGATGTCATCCGGGAGCTGGTGATCCGGAGCTGGTGACCAGGCTGTCGTATGTTAGGTTTGGAGTGCCATTTTTTAGATTGGGGGTGTCCTTTTTATTTTCGGAGTGGCGTCCGAGAGCTGGAACACGTAAGCTAGTGATCCGGAACTGGCGATCGGGAGCTGGTGACCGGGCTGTCCTTTGTTAGGTTTGGAGTGTCCTTTTGTTGGTTAGGGTTGTCCTTTTTATTTGGGGGTGGCGCCCTGGAGCTGGCAAACGGATGCCGGTGATCCGGAGCTGGCGACAGGGCTGCCCTTTGTTATTTTTGGGGTGTCCTTTTTTAGGTTAGTACATCTACTACCACAACCAATTCTTTCACAAACACCTCTTTTACTACCACCACCTCCACAACCTGCATCACTTCCCCACCATCACTTCCTCAACAACACCCCCACATCACTTGCCCAGAACACCTCCACCACCACACCCATCACCACCTCCCCCACCACAAACCAGCCCCACCACATCCACCCCAACATCCTTCACCACCCAACCACTACCTACACCACCACCATCTCAAACACCACCTCCCCTCGCCAAACCATAATCACTTCCCCACCTCCAAAATCACACCCTACACAACCACATCCACCATCAGCTCTATCCCCACATCACCATCACCATGTCCACCACCTGCAGCACCACATCCCTCACCACCTCCAACGCTACCTCCACAAACACCTCCAACCCCACTTCACAATCACCTCCACAACCAACTCCACAACCATCTTCCCACCACCTCCACCACCGTCCTTTCCACCACGTCCCCACCAATACCATCACCTCCACAACCACACCCACCACCACCTTCATCACCACAAAAACAGACACCACCACCTCAACCAACACTCCACAAACACCTCCACCTCACTATCACAACCACCAGCACCTCCCCACCACCAACCCCACCTCACCATCATCTCCACACACCACCATCACTTTCCCACCAACACCTTCACTACCACTACCTCCACTCCTACCTCACCATCATCTCCACAACCACCATCACTTCCCCACCATCCCCTCCACCAAAACCTTCATCAACACCTCCACATCCATCACCACCTCCAACTCCCCCACCACCTCAAACCCCACATCAACACCTCCACTACCTCCTCAAACACCACATCCACAACACCTCCATTATCATCTCACCATCACAACCACCATCACTTCCCCACCACCACATCCACACACCCTCATCACTACCCCACCAACACCTCCACAACCACCACCTCACCATCACTCCACCCCCATCACCACAACCTCACCATCCTCTCCACACACCATCATCACTTCCCAACCAACACCTCCACAACCACCACCTCACCATCACCATCACTTCCCCACCATAACCTCCACCACCATCTCTACCAACACCTCAACCACCACCACCACCACATCACCATCACCTCCACTATCACTTCCCAACACCACCTCCACCATCACCTGCACCAACAACTCCACCCAAACCTCACCATCTCCTCCTCAACCACCATCACCTACACCACTATCTCGACCACCACCTCAACCAACACCTCAGATACATGCACCACCACCTCCATCACCTCCGCCACCACCTCACGATCACCTCCACAACCTGCGTCACTTCCCCAACAACACCTCCACCAACAACACCCCCTCAACCTTCACCTCCACCATCCCCACCACCATCCCCACCGACTCCACCACCACATCACCATCACTTCCCAACCAACACCCCCAACACCATATCCACCACCACAACCACCAACACCACTTCCACCACTCCACAACCACCATCACCTCCACCACCATCGCTTCCCCACCAACACCTACACCACCACCTCACCATAACTTCCCCACCACCACCTCCACCACTCAAACCACCTCCGAATCTATCCCCACATCACCTTCCCCATCACCTGCAGAACCACCTCCACCCCCACCTCACCATCCCCTCCACAAACACCATCACTTCCCTACCAACACCCCCACCTCCACATCACAATCACCTTTACAACCACCCTCACTTCCCCTCCATCACCACCACCTCACCATCACCTCCATTTCCCTACCAACACCTCCACCACCACTCCACAACCACCCGCACTTCCCCGCCAACACCTCCACCTCACCATCACCTCGACAACCACCATCACTTCCCCACCAACACCTCCACCAACACATCCACCAACACATACACAGAAGTCGGCACTTGGAGCGGAAAGACAGCCATTTGAGATGGCGATGGCACTGGGAGCTGACGGCGGAGGAAGATGGTACAGAAAGCAGATGGCAATACTGGCAGAGGACGACAGCACTGCCAGCGGACAAATGCACTTGGAGCTGATAACGGCACTGGGAGTTGACGATGGCACTGGGAGCGGACGATGGCACCAGGACAGAGAAACGGCACGGACGTATGTGTAAAAATGTTTATTTTATACATGTTAATTGGTTTATATTTGTGTCTTCTTCTTTGCTAATTGGTACATGTTTGT
This sequence comes from Omphiscola glabra, assembly GCA_964017045.1. Taxonomy (NCBI): domain Eukaryota; kingdom Metazoa; phylum Mollusca; class Gastropoda; family Lymnaeidae; genus Omphiscola; species Omphiscola glabra. The sequence continues at coordinate 22,788,112 of OZ024800.1, forward strand.
GGGTTTTCCCTGTGCTTATAGTTTATAGGTATATGCATGTGTATTATTGCTAATTTGTATATGTATCTGTGGTATTCACATGCCATTTTTATTGATATGTGTTGTTTCCATGCTAATAGGAGCGGCACTCGACATCACAGGGTGTTGACGATGGCACTGGGAGCAGACGATGGCATCAGGACAGAGAAGCGGCACGGACGTAGGTGTATATATGTTTATTTTATACATGTTAATTGGTTTGTTTGTGTCTTATTTTTTGCAAATTGTTACATGATTGTGGTTTGTTCCTAGGCGTATAGGTGTATGTATGTGTATTATTTTATTGCTAATTGGTATATGTATCTGTGGTATTCACATGCTGATAGGAGCGGCACCACGAAGAATTAGAGGCACCGGACACCACAGGGTGTGGACATCAAAGGGAGCGGACAAAGGCACTTGTTATTGACGATGGCACTTGGAGCGGACGATGGCGCTTAGAGCGGAACATGGATCTGGGAGCGGACGATTGCCCTGAGAGCAGATGATGGCACTGGGAGCGGACGATGACACTGAGAGCTAATGATGGCCCTGGGAGCGGACGATGGCACTGGAAGCGGACTATAGCACTGGGAGCGGACGATGGCACTGGGAGTGGACGATGTTACTGGAAGAGAACGATGGCACTGGCATTAAACGACGGCACTAGAAGCGAAAGTTGGCACCAGAACAGAGGAGCTGCACAAGATCGACGAAGCCTATCTGACTTGGGTGTATCTATGTTTCTTTTATCTATGTTTATTTCATTCTAATTGGCATATGTGTGTGTGTTATTTCATTCTAATTGGTATATGTGTGTGTTATTTCATTCTAATTGGCATATGTGTTATTTCATTCTAATTAGCATGTGTGTGTAATTTCATTCTAATTGGCATATGTGTGTGTTATTTCCATTTTTATTGAGATATATGGATGTATTATTTCTCTTCAATTTGATGTGTAATGTGTTATTGTCCTTATATGTTGTATATGTATAATTAAATCTCCATTTTGTTAGGTATATGTATGTATTATATCCATGCTAATTGATCTATGTGTGTGTTATTTCATTCTAATAGGTATATGATTGTGTTAAGTCCATGCTAATTGTAAAATGTCTGTGTTATTTCCATGCTGTGTGATATATGTTTGTGTTATTTAATTTCATTCTAATTGGTATATGTGTGTGTTATTTCATTCTAATTGGTATATGTGTATGTTATTTCTATTTTTATTGATTTATATATATGTATATGTTTTTATTCTATCCAAACTCATATATTTGTGTATGCTATTTCCATAATAATTGGTATATGTGTTTTTTCCATTCTTATTGATATTTAAGTGTGTTAAGTCCATGCTAATTGGTAAATGTGTGTGTTATTTCCATTCTAATTTTTATATGTATGTGTTATTTCCATGCAATTAATATGTGTATTATTTCCATGCTAATTGCTTAATGTATGTGTTATTTCCATGCTAATAGGTATATATGTGTGTTATTTCCATGCTACTGGTATTTTGTGTGCTCAAAAATTGGTATATTATTTCCATGCTTATTGGAAAATATGAGTGTTATTTTCTTGCTAATTGATATATATATATGTGCTATATTCATGATAATTTGTATATGTGTGTGTTATTTCTATGCTATTGAGGTGTGTGTGTTATTTACATGATATTTGCTATATGTTTCTGTTATTTCCATGCTAATGTTTGTTTAATTTATTTTCATGCTTATGTATATATGTGTGTTATTTCCATGCTAATTAATATGAATGTTCTATTTCCCTTTTAATTTGTATATATTGTGTGTGTTATTTCCATTGTATTTGATTTATGTGTGTTTTTTCTATCTTAAATTTTGTGTGTAATTTCCATGCTATTGATATAAATGTGTGTTATTTACATGCATATTTGTATTTGTGTGGGTGTTATTTTCATGTCAATTTGTATATATGTTTGTTATTATGCTATTTGAAATATGTGTGTTATTTTCAATGGTATATATGTGTTATCTCCATTCTTATTTTAATGTGTGTGTGTTATTTCCCTGACTAAATGTTATATTTGTGTATTTCCATGCTAATTGATATTAATGTGTGTTATTTACATGCATATTTGTATTTGTGTGTGTGTTATTTTTATGTCAATTTGTATTTGTTTGATATTATTATTCTATTTGATATACGTGTTTTATTTTTAATGGTATATATTTTTATGTGTGTGTTATTTAGTTATTTCCCTGCTAAATGTTATATTTATGTGTTATTTCCATGCTAATTTGTAAATTTGAGTGTTATTTCCATTTCCAAATTGTATATGCGTGTGTATTTCCCTGCTAATTTGTATATGTATGTTATTGACATATTAATTAGTATCTCTATGAGTTAGTTTTATGCATATGTTTGTTATTTCCATGCTATTTAATTTATGTGCATTATTTCTATGCTATTTGTAATATGTATGTGTTATATCCATGCTATTTGGTACATGTATGTGAAATCTCCATGCTAATTAATATATGTATCTGTTATATACAGATATGTGTGTGTTATTTCAATGCTAATGTGTATGTGTGTGTTTTGTTACTCCCATTCTTAATAGTACATATTTGTTTAATTCCTAGCTATATAATTTATATATATTCCCATGTCAATTAGTATATGTATTTCTGTTTTTTTATATGCAAATTAGTATATTAATGTGTGTTATTTCCATGCCAATTAGTGTATGTATTGTGTTATATTACAATAACATTTTGCATATGCATGTGTTCTATTTCCATGCTACCGTAATTATTATTATAATGTGTTTTATTTCCATGCCTATTAGTATATTATGATGTTATTTCCATGTCAATTTTTATATGTATTTGTGTTATTTCCATGAAATTAGATTACGAATGTGTGTTATTTACATGCCAATTACTACGTGAATGTGTGTTATACTTATGCCAATTAGTAGGCCTATATGTATGTGTGTTATTTTCATGCCAATTAGTATATATATGTGTGTTATCCCAATGCAAATTAGTAAAATATGTATGTATTATTTCCAATCAAAGTAGTATAAGTATGTTTATCATTCTCATGCCAGTGAATATATTAAAGTGTGTTTTTTCCATGTCAATTAGTAAATGTATTTATGTTATTTCTATGCCAATTAGTATATGAATGAGTGTTATTTCCACGTCAATTATTTTATATGCTTGTGTTATTTGTGTAGGTATTTCTGTTTTTACATACTAATGATTATATGAATGTGAATTATTTCTATGCCAATTAGTATATATATTTGTGTTATTACCATGTCAATTATTTTATATGTTTGTGTTATTTTAATGCCAATTAGCTTATGCATGTGTTCCCTTCCCATGCCTATTAGTATATGAATGAGTGTTATTTACATGCCAATTAGTTTATGTATTTGTTTTGTTCCCACTTCAATTAGCAGATGTATATATGTTATATCCATGCCAATTAGCATACGTTTGTGTGTTATTTCCATGAAAATTAGTATATCACTGTTTATTATTTCCATGCCAAATTGTATAATATGTATGTCTATTATTTCCATGCCAATTAGTATGAGTGTGTGTTTTCACCATACCAATTAGTATAATATGTATATTTGTTAATTCCATGCCAAAAAAGTATATGTATGTGTGTTATATTTAAATGCCAATTAATATGAATGTGTATTACTTTCATACCATAAAGTATATAAACATGTATTATTTCCATGCCAATTAGTATATGTCATATGTATTTTAGTTATCATGCCAATTAGTAAATGTGTTGGGTTATATTCCCATGCCAATTAGTATTAAAATATTTGTGTCTTTCATTGTCGAAAGTCATTAGTTTAATTAGTGGGATGAGCATTTCACCAATATTTTGATTTGATTTTTTTCTGTTTAATAAACGTCATTTTTGAAGCTTTGTCCAAATCTGAAATTTTGGTTTCATTTGTTTCGCCATGTCCAGATGTGGTTGAATAAGTGGCAGTAGATGAAATGAGAAAGTTGAGTCAACTGTTGAGGTTGTAATGTTAAGATAATTTTAACCCTCTGGAGACGTAAAGGCCGATCTATCGGCCCATGGTGCACTAGCGAGAAAGACAAAAGTCCGAGCCATCGGCCCAATAAATCGGGCCTCATGAATGGTTGGCTTGGCGTTGTACCAGCCAATCAAATTTATTCTTACGTATTCCTGCACATCCCGGCATTGCAATGGCGGTGTTCTATGATGGTGAACTAAATTTATTTGTGTGCAGGAATTTTTTTGTGTGTGTATAGTTACATCGTGAAATTCGAACATGTCTGACAGTGACTCTGATAAAACTGTGCTTAGTGATTCTAGCAGTGAATCTGACACTGAAACTGATGAAAACAACCAGGAAATTAATGAAGACTTTCAAATTGAGGGTAATGCTAATGTTGTGAACTTTTGGTTTAGTATTACTAGTATTAGGGGTCCTCAACTGGACAGAGATGACCCCTCTGAATTTGTAGACACTATAGATCCTATAATTAAGGCATAAGCACCCCATTTGAGTACTTTATGCTATTTTTTACACTAAATATCACTCAAATGTTTATGAGAGAGACCAATAGATATGCAGACAACTTTCTTAGTAACATCCAGCTTAAGAAAAGGTCCCTAGGTCATAAATGGAAGGGGGTGGGGCTATTACAGTGAGTGTCTGGAACAAATGAAAAATAGGGGGAGGGTCTGGAAAAGGAGTAGAACCATGTGCCAGAGGTGTCTCAAGGGCCTCCATGGGCCTTGTTTCCCAAAAACATGTGTTAGGACTTATTCGGGCTTCATCCATCAAAAAATTCACACAATTGATATAAGTAAGTCATGTTTGTTTTAGGTTTTTAAAAAAATTACACGCATAAATTATGCAAATCAGGGTAGCTCATTTGCATAAAGGTGATATTTAAGTTTGATTCATAGAGATTGTTCATTCAATTTCCTACAAGAATATATATAGTTTTACATAGATTAAGGAAATAGTTTATTTTTTATAAATTTATTTGCAATGCGAGTGGCGAGCTCGTAAAAAGTGCTCAGTCTTTTTGGCACATAGGGGCCTACACCCCGAAAAGGCTCCGTCTCAAGAGGGTTAACAAAGAGTCGTCTGCACTCTCCACGAGGTTGTTCAATAATCGGATATTTTATATTGCATTTCGACGGATGCTCGCACCTTTGACCTAGTCTCAATTGTAATGAAATGTCAATATCTTAGCAGTCTTGTTAAAAACAGATAAATAGTAAAAGTTCAGGTGCGTATATTATTGCTTAACGGATTCCGTTTTTTCGCATGTAAACTTACATGTATTCTTTATTAATTAAATCCAGGCAGTAATAGTTAACTAATACTGAATTATAAAGTGCTTTTTTTTCTTTTTATTTGATTTCTAAAGCGTCTTTGAACATCCTCCAAACAATGTTACATAGCCCCATTTGTTTTGTATTTTTGTCCGTCACCCTGTGGCCAGATTTTTAACCACCTGTAAGTTAGTATGGTAAATGAAATTTTCAAACTATAGACATCTTCACAAAAAAGAATGAAATACTGGAAGACAAAAAAGGGGTTTGGATTTATTATTATTTTGGGGGGGGGGGGGGGGGGGGGGTTTGAACCTTATTAGATGTTCCGTTTAGGGATAGGGGCCAAATATTCATGTTTTTTTTCCTTATATGAGATGTATAATTATAATTCCAAACAAAGGCTCCTGCATGGGTGAATGGATCTAGATCAAACTTATTAGACATACAATTGATTATCCATATTCAAATACCGGTACTGAAGGGTAATGAACTCATAATTTTAATTTTTTTCTCGTGTCCCGGCTGCGTCCCTCGAGACGACGTCGGTCGTGATGGCATTCAGAAATGAACATTTTTTAAACCCCTTTAGCTAACATTTTAAAGGGTCTGTAAAAAACACATGAATGTTTTTTTTTAAATTCTCACCTTAAAAAAAACATTAATAAAATACAATCCAAAAGGTATCCCGATCCCCAGTGGGATATCTTCCCAGTTTTGATCCCAGTCCTCAGTAAGGGATCCTGTTCCTGAAGGGATCCTGGGTAAATTCGTATAGATTGTACCGCGTTTTTTACCATGGCCGTCATCTTGTTTGCCTTAACCCTAAATTTATCCCTCACCTTAAATCTATCACTCACTCTAACCTGAACCCTAAATCTATCCCTCACCCTAACCTGAACCCTAAATATATCCCTAGACCTATTGAGGTACCATCTATCTGAATTAGCCGGATCCTGAACTCAGCGAGATCCTGATACAATAAAATCCCGTTTCCCGATGGGATCCCTATCCCGGAGGCATCCCAAACTCATTTGGGATCCTGATGGGATACCGTTCCCGGTGGGAATCCCAAGCCCATTGGGGTCCTGACCTTGGGGCAACTTTTATAACGTATCTTTTAAGACAGAAGAGTTATCCTTGATTTACCACAATGGCTCCGTAAGAGACAAAAGATTCAAGAAAATTTACTTTTTTTATCTCGTAAAATTTGTTAATTTGTTGTTGTATTCCAACAAAAAGATGGTATTTTATTTTAAAAATACTGTTATAAAGACTTAGCATAAGTTTACAAGAATAAAATACGAAATACCATCATAAATAATATACTATACGCAACTGAACTGAACTTTTACCGATTTTTTTATAAAATAAATAAATAATTTTAAAAAAGATCATCATTGTTATATAACAAATTTTAAAAGACTTTTAAAAAAATATAAACATGTGGTAAAATTATTATAAAGGTAGTCGCTAAATTATTGTTCGATTTGGGTGCTCTAGAGCCAGATACAATTATCATTGCGGTTTTCGACACATAAACAGCCCCTATGTCCTATATTACATTGTGTGAAAAAAGGTCGGGAATCCCTGGTCGTAGGTCTACTAAGGTACGACAGCGTTCAAACGTACACAGCCCTGTCACGTGGTTTATAAGCGCAACCCCCCCCCCCCCCCCAACTCATTCAACATTGGCACAGCGAGTAATACATTCCTGTGTACCTTATAGACGAGGCTGTTATTAAAGGCGGTCGTAGATAGTGTGGGGCCTGAACCGACATAGATAGCTTCCACTAGTGTGGCGAGGCAATGACACTGATACTGCGGGTCTATAGCGTGTGAAGGGGGTGACTTATCTGTCTAGGTGCGGATACGATGTGATCGTGTGTAGGCCTACATGTTACCAACGATTGCAATGCTGCAGGACTTCAAACTTATTTTAGTATTAGCGAGTTGGATTAAATTGTTAATTATTATACTCGGATTTTCTGTGGGAACACGAAGTGCTTAGACATAGGAGATACATAATTATAACAAATAATAACGGTTAACAGCTTTCTTTGGATTGAGATTATAGCCGGTTAGATATTCTGATGCTGTGACTGTCTGAATCAATCGAATTCAGAATGTGATTGTTGTAACATTAACTCAACAGCTGGCAACATTTGTGTGTAAAGTAACCCAATGTCTTGTGTGTAAAGTAACCTAATGTCTTGTGTGTAAAGTAACCTAATGTCTTGTGTGTAAAGTAACCTAATGTCTTGTGTGTAAAGTAACCTAATGTCTGGTGTGTAAAGTAACCTGTCTTGTGTGTAAAGTAACCTAATGTCTTGTGTGTGAAGTAACCTAATGTCTTGTGTGTAAAGTAACCTAATGTCTTGTGTGTAAAGTAACCTGTCTTGTGTGTAAAGTAACCTAATGTCTCGTGTGTTAAGTAACCTAATGTCTTGTGTTTAAAGTAACCTAATATCTCGTGTGTAAAGTAGCCTAACGTCTTGGAGTATCAGCAATCGTTGGTATACTTTAGTTGAGAACGCTTCCCTGAAGAGATAACAGAAAACTATTCAGGCGCAATACATTGAATAGCACATGACTACATGGTGGGATATGTGCATACAGAAAGTGGATGTCCTAGGAACACATCGATTATAATGATAATTAGTGTTTAAAAGTCTGGCTGAAGGTGAAGTGCACATAGTGGATAACAGAAGTGTGCACATAGTGGATAACAGCAGTGTGCACATAGTGGATAACAGCAGTGTGCACATAGTGGATAACAGCAGTGTACACATAGTGGATAACAGAGGTGTGCACATAGTGGATAACAGCAGTGTGCACATAGCGGACAACAGAAGTGTGAACATAGTGGATAACAGCAGTGTGCACATAGCGGACAACAGAAGTGTGAACATAGTGGACAACAGCATTGTGCGCATAGCGGATAACAGCGGTGTGCACATAGTGGATAACAGCAGTGTGCACATAGTGGATAACAGCGGTGTGCACATAGCGGACAACAGCAGTGTGCACATAGTGGATTACAGCGGTGTGCACATATCGGACAACAGCAGTGTGCACGTATTGGATAACAGCAGTGTGCACACAGCGGACAAAAGCAGTGTGCACATAGTGGACAACAGCAGTGTGCACATATTTAAAGGTTTGTTCAAAGCACTGTTGTTGTGTTTAATTATAATAATAACTGATAAATAAATCTAATGATATGAGTAATATTGACCGATAGCTCGAAAGGGAAAATAAAGTATGTAATGGGGGACCATGTGATTGGTGGATCTCCCTTATATCTGACCAATCGCAACTGTTGCTATTAGATATAAACTTTATGGACCATTTCACTTTCACGTGAATGGTAGACCTTTCCAAAATGAATCCATAGACCAGCGATGTCCAAACTTTTTAAGATTGGCGGGACGATGGATGAGTTTTGAGAATGCAAACAGTGCACTTGATTTTTGCAGTAAATGGCGCCCTCTAAAAGTTCCGACTAGCCCCCACACTGCGTGGACAGCTGCACGTGTTGCCCAGTCAGTGGCTATTGTGACAAGGTGTCGCCCCACTGGAGTAGCTCCATAAAGCCATCGTGTGGTCACATTTTCAGTGTAAGGGAAAGGGAGGTCTAGCAGTACCCCCCTTTTTCGTACACTACTCAAGGCTACTGTGTATGAAAAGGTGACCCAAAATATGTGTTTTGGCTTGATCTTTTTTTTAATCAAGTATTTTAGTGGTGAACCTAGGGAGGGGGTTGCAATGGGTGGCACTTTATGGATTTATATGTACCATTTAAAATATGTAAGTGTTTGAAGGGCGCACTTTTGACAGTTCGCCCTGGGCGGCATCTTGTCAAGGGGCGCCGCTGTGGATTAGTTTTCGTAGAGCTATATGTGGACCGCCATTTTGAATTGAGTTGATGACAGTGTCAACAGACGCTTAACCCTGTGCATTAATGGTCAACATACCAAGACAGTGACTAGCTTCCCACGACAGGGCTTACACTCAGGGGCCTCATTTCAGGTTTTTTCAAGAGGGTGGGTGTAAAAGGGGGGGGGGGCAAACTTGGTCGGCTTATTAAGTTGTTTATCACTGGCGGCGCCACAATGCATAGCAATTTTTCAATTTAAATGAAACTCGTAAATTAGGGAGGGTGGCAAATGCCCTACCCAAATTCAAATGACGTCTCTGCCTACACTACATTCTACACACAGAAGGACCACATTGAACACATGGAAGAAGCATGCATGCTTCATAAGGATGCCGCTAACCTTCAAAACACGAATGCCCACATTAAATACACGGAGGCCCACATTAAATACACGGAGGCCCACATTCAACACTCGAAGGCCCACGTTTTCATCACACGAACGCCTCACAGTTTCATAGTTAACCCGTTTGATGAACGTGTGTCTGAAAGACGAGATCGTGTAGAGAGAACAGTGTTGCCCAAAGTTGTAATCCGGGAACCGGCTATATATATATATATATATATATATATATATATATATATATATATATATATATATATATATATATATATATATATATATATATTTAACTTTCTAATTTTTACAACACCAATAAAAAATTAAAACTTTTAACGGGTAGCATTAAAAAGACTAGAGTCTTATGGAATTGGCTGATCACTGATTGTACTGTACAACAATTATTGAAAAGTAAACATATCTATATTTTGAAAGTTAAAAAAATAAAACGATTACCGTATCTAAGAAATGCAAAGAAACAATAAATAAAAATTGTCCACATTGCTTTGTTGGTAAATGATTATTGACTATGAAAGTGTTTAATTAGTATAAACAACTAAATAATAACATATTGCTAATTGAAATATATTTCTATATATAGACTTTAGTCAATATGAGCCAGAGTCCCCCCCCCCCCCCCCAACTTTAAAAAAGAAATAAGGTTCTCAACACCCTCTTTTCAACTTCTAGGAATATGACTCTTTGCGGACTCGCCACACAACGTGATAAATGTTACCAATGCTCTAGACACTCTAGTGGTCGCGACGCTCGAAAGGTTCAGAACCGCTGTGTAGGCGAGAGTGTGTCTAGAGGAGGTGATGGTTAAGGTTAAGAAAATAATTTTCGCCCTCATCCTCACTTTCCGTAAATGAACCTGTGGGAGGGGGGGGGGGCTGAACGACCTAGTGTGTCTCGTCAGTGTTATACCCCTCTCTCGATAGCACAAGCCATACGTGTCGCCAATCAGACTCGGCGTTGTCTACGCCTGTTGCATCACCCGACCTTGGCCTGTGACATCGGAAGATCTACTGCTAATACTAATATAATACAATATTGAACGTTCGGCTAGTGATTCTTGTTTATTTTCTGACAATTGCGTTAACCTTTGGTCGAAGGCCGCGTTCTGTTTAGACTCGAGAGAGAGAGAGGTCGAGTTCTAGATAAACTATAAAACTAGCTACTCTGGAGGGGGGCTAGTTCTCTTTAGACAGACTAGAGAGAGGGGCAGTCAGAGGGGACTTAAACTTAAAGACTCTCATTATCACTCCCCCAGGGCTTTTTCTACCATTAGGCAAGACTACTTGGCCGCATATGGCGGCAACATTTTAGGGACTCCGTGGTGTGCAACGGCAAAGAAAAAATAAAATAATTGTAAATTAAACGGGACAAAAATGAGCAAAATGAGAGAAAAATGACGAAGCAGGAAAGAATAAACAATGAATTGTTTTCAAAAGCATAGGATTATTTTTATGTCGTTGTCTTTATTACTATATGTCACGTGATCATGAGGCGTTAGTCTCTTTTATAGCGACATTTTTTTTTATTGAATCAGTGTTGGATTTCTCAATACTCGCGATCATGATATCAGGTAGTCCAAACTAAAATTTTCTAAACATAGCACACATTTGTGGTGAGTTTCACCTGATAGAACTTTTTACTCGAAGATACAGACCACTTATTTTATGTAGATATATTAAGAGACAAAAAAAAAGTTATGCGATTTTCAGATTTTGTTTACATTTTGAAAAAAGGGCCATCTTTAATATGATCAATCAAGTTTAAAGCTAACAAGCGGAAATTAGAAACACTGTGATCTCCCATTTGTTTGGCTTTAAAACAATTGTGTTTGTGAACATCTTTAACTTCTTACCGACTTTAACGAACAAGTCAGTTCAGGTAAAAAAAAAATTTGGACGGTTGTCAACTCTGGCAAGCAGACTGAAAAGGGGGGTGGGGCGCAGATCGGATGGCCAATGGGTGAGGGGAAGGATACGTATTTTTAAACAAATCGACGATAGCCAGGTAACTTTTTATGGCCGCTACCCCCCCCCCCACCCCCAACTGATGAATCGTTGCAACACGGAAACCTCAATGCCAGCGTGTTAATAATAACATGAAGAGCTGATTTTCAAAATGCTGTATATCCATTTTGGGGGTTTTGAGATTATTCAACTTTTTACAAAAAATTAATAAAGCGTTTAGAGGATTAAATCATTTTTAGACACTAATAAAATAGGAATATAATGTGTTTAGTATATAGAATTTACCATGTCCTAAACGAACCTGGTTTGCTCTATAAAATGGTTGGGTTTTTTCATTTTTTTAAAAATGGTGGATACCGCGTTTTGAAAATAAGCTCTTCACATGAACAATGGGTCATGTGACCAACGGCTGGGCACTACGGAACCAGAGGCGTAGCTAGAGTGTTTGGTGCCCGGGGACAAGATTCATTTTAAAGCGCCCTCTTTTCCTTTTTTCAACTCTCAAACCCATTATTTTCATCAATAAAATAATACCAAAGCACATTTTTGGCGCTCCTAACTAGCTGGCGCCTGGGTACATTTGTACCCCCCTGCCCCCCCCCTTTACGCTACGCCTCTGTACGGAACTAAGGATTAATGACTCCATCGATGTTTAATAGCTAACATTCCTTGACACACTGATACTATTAACTGAAATTCTTTGACGCACTAAGAGTAATAACTGAAATTTTCAATCAAAGAGGTCCGAGTGAGAAATGATGAGATTTATGGAACTAAAGTTAGTTCCAACAGAAATTAGTTAAGATCTATTATCAAAATAGATACCAAAAAAACTTTCGTTCGAACAAATTTCCGTGTCACCAAATTTTCGTTCAATCAAACTTCAGTCTGACTAAATTTCCGTTTCACCAAATTTTATTTTTATCGCATGGATTGAAAAAAAAAAAACAAGAAAAAATGTCACGTGTGATACTATTTAGACCCCCAAGAACAAAGCAAGATGAAACGCGTTGTGAGCCGCGGTGGACAGTGCACCAAAAACTGCAATGCTGAGTCATTTCTTCACTCAAGCTACACAACGCGTCACACCGGATGCTGATAAAGATACACAATTTCTTCACCAGAAACGGACACGGCCACTTTCATCCAGTTAAAATCATTGGTGTCACAACGATAACCTGGTTCATCAACTACATCTTAGCCTTTTGGTCTCATTTTTTACTTTTGAAATTCTCCTCTTGATACCTCGACTGAAAATGTTGTTTCAATGATGCTAAATAAATGCTGACAATACATTTATAAACCAAGGTAATACATGTGCAATTTTTAAAATAAATTTAGTGCAATATCCTGGGCAGTGGCTTGATTCTTCAGTTGATGACGTAGTTTATTTGTTTTCTCGTGCCCCCCAAAGATGGTCAACAGGCTGCAGTGAAACCTCTCGAACATTTTCGAGAATCTGAGCGCCGTGAGCATGCTATCATAGCATGGAAATGAGCGCTATATAAGTACTCAAATCAATCAATCAATCAACATCATAGTGGGTCATTCGACACTTGTCACCGTAATTTCAGTATAGTGGCAAACCTGTCAGATATGGCTCACCACAGAAATACATCATTGCAACAAACGCCACTGATGAGGATTTCAAAAGAGGGTGGATATTGTATTCGCCATCGAAGGACCTGTCACTGTTAGCTGTTTTGTCTTTTAACTATTATCTTATTTTAAAAGAAAAAATCTGCACATTTTGTAATGAGAGAAAGTTTTAGTGACTCTTGAAATACTATCGTCATTTAAAATTGAAAGCTACACTACCCCGAGATGATGTCCTAACGTATACGCATACAGGGTATGAGATTGACACTGCAGTTGGACAAACAAATTCAGGAAGAGTTTGATTACTGGGACCATGTGTTGAAGCGTGTCATAATTGCGACCCTTACACTTACAATAGCTGAAAGTGGCTTAGCGTTTCGAGGAACGGAAGCAACATTTGGATCATTGCAGAATGAAATCTGCTTAGAGCTTTTAGAGCCCACTGCTCAGTTTGATCTATTTTAAGCAGGTCGCATTTCCAAATATGGAAACCCTGGGAAAGGATATACTTCTTACCTGTCAAATCCACCTGGGAGGAACCGACGCAGTTAATGTTTGAAAAGGTGAAAAGGTCAACGCTCACGGTGTTGTTAAAGTGAAATCCCCCCCCCCACACCCCCCACACACCCCCCCCCCGGTATGTTAGTATATCAGTAGATTCAACACCAGATGTATCATTTAAGTGTTGTACTGGGGTACTTAAAGAATGGACTTTTTTTTCCCTCCCGATTTTTAGAAATGGAACACCATAAGGGGTATGAAAGGGCAAACTGATAATCAAGTTTGACATAGGAAGATTATTGGCTAAACTTCTCGACCTGTCAAGGTCAGTAAGGTGGGAGGGGGGGGGGGTGTGCGGTAAAAAAATTAATAAAATAAACCAATTTACTTTGTGTGTACCCTGTACAGCCCATTTATTAAATCCAAGAGCCTGGAGTGATGTTGGCTGCTGCCAAGAGGCAGTTTAGCTTCTTTTCGATAGCGCCTGCAGCTGCTGCAGTATTTTCTTTCAGCATCACCCAGCCGGCGTATCCGGAAATTTGATCGAAAGAAATTTCGTCGACGGAAAATTGATCGAAGGAAATTTCGTCGACGGAAAATTGATCGAAGGAAATTTGATCGAACGGAAATTTGGTCGAATCTTTTTTTTAGTTTACACGTTAAAATGTTGCGTCAAATTTCTTTTTGAAAGCAATATTTTGTTTTGCTATTTAGTATAGTGCGTTCAACCAGTTTTATTTAAATACACGCCCCAGGTACCCCCCCCCCCCCCAAGGCAACTAACCCTAAAGCCTATTCATCTTTCCTCAAATTAACGGCCCGTTAAGTTTGTGATGACTGTTTGAAAAGGCCCTTAAGCACCGACGCACGCTTCCTCGCATCGGACAACTCACCCGTTGCCATTTAAATTTAATGTGTACCGTTTTCAAGGTGTGGGGTTTGTGGGGGGGGGGGGGGGTTGTCAAACAGGAAGAGCTACTCGTTTCTTTATAAAATATTTAGCGTAGAGCAGCGTTTCCTCAATGCCACCGGACCGCGACCCTGTACCGGGCCACGAGAGCATAATTACCGGGTCCCTACAGAAGGAAAAAAAAAGTTATCGGGTCACGAAAAAAAAAAGTTTGGGAAACGCTAGGGTAGAGGATACATGGTTTGGGGGGAGGGGGTATGGTTCGAGGAGTTTTTAAACTAGTTTCTGAAAGGTGAACTGAACTGAGAATGAGCATTACTATAGTTTCTTTTGAAATGTATATAAATGAGATCCAAGCTCATCCAGGTCACTAACCTCTGGGTATGCTGAACTCGTGGCTACAGCCCTCACTATAGCAGTGTTTCCCAAACCTGTAAGTTTTGTGGACCGGTGGAAAAGTTTGGAAATTGCACTTGTGACCGGTGGCATATGAATGTGACCTAGGACCAATGATCGGGGGGGGGGGGGGCTTATAGGCCACTATTTGATTGAAAAGTTTTTTTTTTTTTTTTTTGCAATTTTTTAATGATATTTTACATGCGAAACAAGTTGATTAAATTGTATAATATGTTTGCAAGGTCAAACAAAACATACAATAAAGACGTCATTTAAGAAGGAAAATGTTCCAAGGGGACCATTACTCTAGGAATTACGGTAATATGTGGCTTGATTAGAGATGGGAATCGAACCGAACACACCGAACTCGAACCCTGCTGACAACTGAATCCGAACCTTGCTGACAAGCGAACCCCAACTTCAGCGTCACTGATACGAACCGACCCAAATTTCTATCACAAACTTATTAGAACCGAAAATGTTTTACGCCAGAAATGCTTATAACGAAAAGGAAATTGGATAGAGTATTTCTTGGGGCAAGTAAATCAGTCTTAGTGATAATTTCAGACACATTTCCAAATGTACGTTGACATTTTTAGCTTTCTATAGGATATCCAGCAACTCCGTAGCACGTTTCTGGATAATTTGAGCAAACACTGGGTGGCAGGGGCGTCATTTCAGTTTTTTTCAGGGAGGAGGGGGGGGGGGCAAAACCAAAACCTGGTCGGCTTGTTAAGTTGTTTATTACTGGAAGAGCCACAGTACATAGCAATTTAAATGAAACCTGCAAATCCCTTTCGTACACAAATGACGTCCCTGCTGTGTAGAGTGGGGCATAGCTTTGGTAATGGGCGATTCACGGAATTTAGATGGTTCTGACTTAGTACAAGAACTGAAGGTCTTGGGAGAAATGATTCCAGAAGTACAAACAACATTATGGTGTCTTCTAGTCATTTTGCCGCTGGCTGATTCTTTTCTGAATCCTGCGATCACGAAAAAAATAATAGTGACAGCGCCGGTAAGCGTAGAAACTGATAAACGAAATTTTCAAAAAGTAAAGTTGATAACAAATTACCTCAAATCAAAAGTGCCTCATATCAGTGCCGTCTTAAGGCATAGGGGCCCACTGGGCACTGGCCCAGGGCCTCACGCTTCTAGGAGATTAACTCTTTTAGAGGCATCATCTTTACATTATTGATAATGAAGATAAAAAGATTTTGGAAATTTAATTTGATTTAAAATTCAGTGGACAGCACGTTTCCTTTCCCCATTTTAACCCACGATATTAATTATTATCGGCACATTCTAAAATTAATATTATAAATGCGAATCTGAAGTTGGATACTTCTTAAAGGGGAATAACTCTCGTTAACACGTTTTACTTTTCCCACATATGAATCGAAAAAAAGAAATTTGTGCTTAAAATCACTTTAAACAAGGGGTAATAACCCTAGCTACACAACTGCTCCATAATCAGTAGTGAAATTAGTGGAGGAAAGCAGTGGCATCTTAAGGCATGAGCACACTGCGCATTTGCTCATGGCCAGGATCTCACTCCTCTAGGTCGCCTCTTGCTTCAGGGGGCCTCTAGAGCGCCTCGCGCTTCTAGGGGCTGCCGATTATTGGTGGATATTGACATATTACTGTCAATTTATTTTGCTTTCAAAAATGAGAGCGACAAGACCGTTTCTCAATTTTTTTTTAAAAACAAGGTTTTCGATTCTCACATCATTTCAATTTTTTGTTATTAGCTGTAGACTGTAGACAAATTTTCTTTTGATAATTATCAATTTGAAAGAAGAAAAAATGGTAATTGCACGCTACTGGTCCCTCTGTCGCTCACCCTAACCCAAACCCTAAATCTATCATAAACAAAGGGAAGTGACTCCCAATAAGGGGACCACAGAAGCACATTAGCCGAAAAAATATATATAGCCTATAGTTTCTTGGCGGGGAATTTGGGAGGAGGGGAGGTCTGTATCTATCAGTCAGTGGCACATGGGTATGTTCT
Source organism: Omphiscola glabra (assembly GCA_964017045.1). NCBI lineage: Eukaryota > Metazoa > Mollusca > Gastropoda > Lymnaeidae > Omphiscola > Omphiscola glabra. The sequence continues at coordinate 22,805,145 of OZ024800.1, forward strand.
GAAGCCCAGTCCTACATAAACTAAAATAATATTTTTTTTAGTTGAAAAGGGGCAGTATTGTCACTTTGATCAAGTGGGTGGGGTGGATATCAGAAATTTAGGGCGCAGAAGCCACAGCAAAAAAAAAAAAAAAGGTGGGGGGGGGGGGTGTTAATTCGGTTAGCCTTTTAAATGCATTCAATACCAAGACATCTTTTTAATATGGTATCACCAGCAGTAAGTTCTATTAGAACTAATCTGTGATTTTTACAATAACATTTGGACTACAAATGGATTATCTTAGGGTTACAAAGAAGCACTGCATTTTGGTTTTGGCTCCCGGGGGGAGGTGCTTTATTTTTGGTTCCTGCTTAGTTTCAAACCGGGTCCAACTATTTGAGACATACATTTATTAACCATAATGCATTAATGATTAACATATCAACCAGCATGAACATAATGTACTCATTGCAGTTATGTGCGGCTTCTTTTATTATTTTCTTTTGTTTTTTTTTTTTCTGTTTGACAACTTTATGGGCCATAAGTTGAAACATCAATCTTAATTATTTCAGTACAAGATTTCCTATGGTGGTAAATGAAGTTGTTCCACAACAAACTCTTCTACGAAGTGTTGCCAAAATGAAGAAGCCCAAGTCCCATTTGGCAATTGGTGTTCCGTTTCAGTTCCAGAAACTTTGGCCTCTGCTCCCATTGGTGACCCTGATGTTTTTGTCTCCGATCATGGCTCTCATTGGTCAAGTGTCGGCAGATAGTTGTGTAATCAACACTCAAAGTAAGAAAAAAACAGAAATAGTTAAGAGTTTCATTTGACATTGTTATGTTGAGAAATTCAAACACACTTAGAAATTACATTATCAAGTATAAATTTGGCATTTTTTTAGAAAATGGTGTTAAATATAACTGAAAAAAAAATCTAAAATAAGCTTGGATAAGCTTGACTTAAAAAAATGACAAAACTTGAATTTTATTTATAGTTTATTTAGGCTGGGGACAAACATTTCTCAAGGGTTCATTTCAAAATGATTTTTTTTCCCCATTAACATAACTAATTAAAAATATTCAACACATTATTCCTTGGTATTATTTAATTCAAATATTATTATTTTACAGACCAATATCCTAAACAAGTCCATTACTTCTTCTACAAAGATCAAGACCTATCCATTATCCTTGAAGACAGCAATAGAATTTCTCATCGTATCACAAACATGATACTAAAAATTATACTTCAGGTATTTGTGCTTACTATTTAATCAAATTAACATTTTAATAGCAATATCTTATGTCATGGGTATCGATTTTGGACATATTAAATTTATATTTTAAAAATAAACTGTATTCAATTTTATTAACTGATTTGATAAATTTAAAAAAAAAAAGATGTAAAAATTTGAAATTAATTTATTATTTGAAACTTTCAGACTGTTGCAGGTTACCAGAATGTTAAGATAGAGCACTGCTATTTTTATGATAATCATAACATCACAATATTGTTGGACAGAATATCAGGGAAGATGGCATCAAAGTAAGATAATGTAGAATTAGTAATATGTTTGTAACACATACCGGTACATAATTGGGAAGAGGCAAATAACATATTAAATTAAAATCTGATAGAGCTAATGGAACATTTAGGTTCAATAATAAGCTTTGAAAAAAAAAACCTTTTCATTCATTGAAATCATTCTAATTGTTGGCAACATTGTCCAAAATCTTACAGTGTTACGTGGTTTTGGAACATAAAAGTAGGAGTTTGTGCAGCAAAAATCAATCTCATTTTGAATTGTCATTGTTAATGACATTTGTTGAACTATTGACATGATTTGAAAATTATTGTAAAACTGAGTATGTTACTTAATAATCATTACCTGTATTTAATATAATTATTTAAGTTTAGAATTTTGGTGCAATGGTAATGAGAATATTGCAACTTTTTTCATCAATATTTTATTAACTCACATTTATGAAACTTTATTTTTTATTATTATTATACTAAAATAGTGCATGCACATTTGTACAGTTAAATGTAGAAAACTTATTGAAATGTATGTAAATTCAAAATGGATGTCTGTTTTTAAAAAAACCTATTTGATTAAAGCATGAGTAAATAATTTTTATATTTATCAGACATTGCCAACCACCCACAGTAAACTATGATATTATCCCAAATACTATGGTCAATCTTGAGGCTTGGATGGTCGCAGGCTTTGATAAGGGACCATGGCTGGACACTCACCTGTTGGTGGATGCTGGACCATTAGGTCCACAGGGAAGGTATGAAGATTGTTATATTTGAAACTATATTCCAAAGTGTTCAACATAGCTGTTAATTTCTATAGAAAAAATATGTACGGGTAGCATAAAACCTAAAATGTGTATTTAAATATGTATTATCTATCATTTCAAAGTTCTGTAATAAAAAGCGCCTAAGTTATGGTAGAATCTATAAAGAACATTATGGAGAAATCTCAAAGCTTGAAGAGACGAGCTTCAATCTTAACAGATGTTGCGGCCCTGTTGCACTTAGACTCTAAAACCACAACTAAAAAAAAAGTGAGAAAGATCAGATCTCACTTTCTAATTGTTCTAAATTTCCACAATTAATCTGATTGATCTACCATTATATATTTAGCAATATAATAACTATTATTATTTTTATTATCATCACAGAATGGGCTGGTTTATTCCTACAGCAGTTGTTGATGAAGTGTGGAGAAATGATTCCAAGATCATCGACCACTGGATATCATTCAGTGTGCCTAAACTGGCAGGAATGTTCTCATGGTGGGGTAAGAAGGAACTGGAGCTGCTCAAACCTGACTACAGAGTTGAAGCTTTCAGAAACCCCAGGTGTCAAGAGTTCAAAGGAAAGAGACCAAAGTGTGCAACGCTCTTTGCTTCCAATAAAGGTGAGCTATAATTCTCATACAACCAAATCTCTGGCTTTGGTGTCTGTTTGGAACTTAGGGAGAGTACACTACGGTACAAAAATAAGTTGAATCTAAGCAAAATTAAGCTCATGCTAAAAGTTTCTATGTTAACACCAGTCTTTTCAAACCAAGGATTGTGGATTCGTGTAATTTGAAATATTCTCATTCAGTGAAACAATGCCTTTCTTATCTCTATCAAAACCTGTCTAAATAAAATGTTTTAAAGTGTCATGGTAAAGATTGCAATGACTGATAATTTTGTGTATTATTTAATTCATTAAAATAAACTATATTTATCAATCATCATATATAATTTTATAAATAGACTGATTTGATTGTTATGCATGCTACTAATGATCACACTTTGTGCACTTTTACACTTAGGGGTTGATGCTGGTATCCTTGAGTCACAGATACTAGCTCTGAATATGTCTGTAGACATAGTGTGGCTGGAAGACAAACTGCACTCATTCATCAATGAACAAGCTCAAGCCAGTCAGAGAGTTCTCTTTTTTAGCTCACAACCGGATACATTGACAGCATCTGGAAAGTTTACACGTGTCAATTTCCCAGAAACTCATTCATCTCACAAAAATGTAATTTTGTAGTCACTTTATTATTTAGCACCAAAGTAAAAAAGAAACAAACTTTCCCTTGAATTTTTAAAAATAATTTTTAGGACAGCTGTACTTGTTTTAATAATAAATATAATAGACAATGCATTATAAAGTATACAGCTTTGTTAGCCGCCCTGTAACATGTTTTGCTGTTTTATTTTCCAAGGGTTTTCTTCCTTGCCTATTATTTTATTGTGTGAAAGGTCGTGTTCCAACAAGAACTTTTCTGATAAGCTTGGAATCAAACCCTAGGCCATTAGAACGGTTTTCGTGTGTTTCACCGACTCAGCCATAAAAAAAAAGGATTTGACAAATAAGAATTCCTGTGGTCTATTTTGTCTACTTTGCTTTTTAAAACTTTTAAACATTTAAGATAGATTCATTATTTATCTTTCTTTCATTTCCTTATTTATAATGAACAATTAAAACTGTTCCTTTATTTTTCAGGATCCTAGGGATTGTGACTTCCCAGTCAATCAGCTGACCAAGGTCCTCTGGGGGCCTCTGAAAACCGGAGCACCTGAGGCTTATCATATTATCTCTAAAATGAGTTTCTCAGACATTGAGTATGCTCAGCTGATTGCCCTGTACCCTGACAAGTCAGTCAACGAGATTGCTTGCTGGTGGGTGCAGAATAATATGGCACAATGGGATAAATGGTTACCAGACAGTCTCAGGGAGAAACCCAAAATATACCTGGGCGGCCTCTTTCCTCTGAGTGGCAGAATGTGGTCTCAGCCTGGACTTGTGGCAGGTAGGTGGGACTTAAAAGGTGCTCTTTTAACATTTGTTGTAAATTGAAACTTTTCAGTGTTTTAATTATAATACAAATAACTGTACCGGTATGTTAAATATTTTCAAATTACATTGCAGCTATTTAACAGAAACACTAAGTGGCTTTCCCAATGAAAATAATAGATTTAAAAGAGGAATAAGCTATGACATAAGAAACGTATGAATAGTCAGTGTTACAAAAAAATTTGTCAAAATTAATTTTTAATGGTACCGGTACTCCTTTTTTTTAAGTTGCATAAGCCATAGTGGTGTTTCATATATTTTTAAGGCTCTTTTAAATCTACTTCCCATGTCCTACAAATATGAAAATAGTCAGACAACTTTATATTGTTGAGCACTTTCTTCTATCGATTTTGACACATGTCACAGTCAGATACAACTGTCTGAAATACTTACACTTAAAACTGGCTACTGAATAGTATTGCATATTATGCAGATGTTAGATCTCATGCGCAGCAGAAGTAGTCCTCAAAGATGTCCAAGGAAAAAAAATCTGTTTTGATCACCTTGACAGTTAAAATGGAATTCCAGAGGGAAAGTGATCTGGAAAATTCCAAATCAAAGATGGTTTTACTTCTACAAGTCACAGTGGGATTTGCACCATCCATTGTAAAAAGTGCTGAAAATCATATTATTGGGAGTCAGGTCTTCATCACGGAGACCGCTTTAGATAATATCTGTACAACATCAATGAAGCCCCTTGTGCCATTTCTAACCATTTCAGCAGTGCTAATCATAATGGAATAATGCACATTGCAGTTACTGGTATACTGTATGCAAGTAATACACCTGACAGATATACATATATCGTTTTATTTACGCAAATTGTTTGTGTCTCATTAATCTACTTGAAATCTTTATCACAGTTCAATCCTCTTATAACCAGATTAATCTTGACTAAGTGATTTTATTAAGTGATTGTTTTAATGGTTGCAAGGAAGTCAATTTTTATAAACCTAAATTATATTCCTTCAGTTTACAGTTTTTATTTAATTTTTCAGCTGTCATTTTAGCTTTTTCTATTGAAACTTGAGTTTCCATTCTGTGACATTTTTTGTTACTCTCCAACTGTAGGTGCTATGCTGGCTGTTGATTTAGTTAATAAAGACACAGAAACTCTTCCAAACCATACTTTGATGCTGCTGGAGTTTGACACCAAGTGTGAAGATGATGTGGCCATGAGTCAGTTTATCTCTCTAGCTCAGCAAAGAAATCCCCCAATAGCTGGTATATTAGGTAGAAATGTCAATCTGTTTTTTTGTCAGTGTAATGATTGCTCACCTTACCTACTTGAACTCCTGATAAACTATTTGTTGTTGATGTTTATTGAACAGTTCTTGTCCCCCTCTGGAAATAACTCTCTGTTTAGTTTAATATTAAAATATTTGTATTGTTGTTTAGGCACTGGATGTTCTGATCCTGCTGAGAGGATAGCTGCCCTCTCCAAACATTTTAACATTATGATGGTCAGTTATGGAGCCGAGGCTCAGGTGCTGTCGGATCGGGAGAAGTACCCATACTTCTTTAGGACTGTCCCTCCAGTCCAGCTTTACACGTATGCAATCTTATTTTCTATTGATATTCTTCTTCACTGAATTGAAAGCAACATATTTTGTTGGAAATGCACAAATATTGGAATATTTTATATGTTTAAACCTTATTGTAAAATTGTACTTTTTGGAAAGTACATAATGGAAAAATTGATCAATGCTTCTCCAAGTTTAAAGAATATTTCCTTCGAACCATCAATTGAATGAGTTTCCAACTTTTACTACCGGTGATGAAAAAACTGATTTTGGGTCAAAATAAACTTTCAGTATAATCTTTGTTCTACCAATGTAAATCTGAAGCATTGCATATTTGTATAAACTGACAACTGCATTTTCTGTTAAATGAAGAGCAAGGGCCGGTGTTAACATTTTCAACTTTCATCAGGCAAGTGTTTCCCAACTTGTTTAGAGAGTTGGGTTGGAAAACTGTAGGGGCCCTGGCTGAAGGTGGGCAGGAATTTCCAGAGTATCAAATGGCCCTCCAGGAGAGGCTCAAACTCCATGGTATTTCCCTGATTGTTAGACGGAAATCTCTGAATGGCACTCATTCTCCAGATATATCTCAGGTATTTTAACTTTGATGATGGGAGTTTTAGTATGGGATTTTTAAGCATTTCAAATCCCACTTCCAAAAAGGCTTTCCAATCTCATACTTAGAAGCTTTGGGGTCCTTCAAGAAATTTCAGTACATTTTATGAATTTTTAATTTTCTATTACCCTATTATATTAAGTTAAGTAAAATTAGAAAATTTAAGACTCAAATAATTCAGTCTTGTAAAATTAATATCATGCAATAAAAATTCAAAGCATTCGACACACATTTTAATATAGTAAATATTTTAATACTAAGAGCATTATTTAAAAATAAATACGGTGTGATAGAATAAAATCAGCCGATTCAATATTATGTGATGATTTTTCTAAAAGATTTTCTCCACATCAACATTAATAAAGGGTTATAGAATGGTACTCATTTATTTATATTTCATACTTTTGGTTATAAATGTAATAATGCATTTTTTTTTTTTTTTTGGATTTCTCAAAATAAGATTTTGAAAGAATTTAAAGCTCAGAATGTGAGAGTGATAATAGCTGATGTCTTCAGTCATGTAGCTCGAGAAATCATGTGTGAGGCTTATAAACAGGTGACCATTTGATTCTGTTTCAGGAACTGGCTTTAATTTAGACAGTTTTTAAAATTATTGACTTAATTGTTTATCCATTCATCCCCATGTAGGGCTTTGGCCTGCCTCACTGCTTCCTTCCAATCAGAAGTAACTAATGCTTTTCTTGTTCATTCTTGGATTCCCAGCTGTTGTAGATCCACACCATTTATCCATCTAAGCCTAGGTCTGCCTTTGGGCCGTTTTCCTCTGGTGTTTTGGTGATGCACCCTCTTCACTCCTCTGTCATTTGGCATTCTCTCTAAGTGTCCATTTTTTTAATTTCTTTTACTATCTAGTCATGAGATCCTGATGTAGACTGTATTCTGTAATAGAAACTGGCTTTAATTTATACAATTTTTTAAATAATTGACTAAATTGCATTACCGGTAATTAAAATTAAATAGATTTAATGTATCAGTTGTTTTTTGTTTTCATGGTTGAAAATAAAAGTTATTATATTGTTACATATTGAAGAATCCAGTATGTTAATACTTTTAAAATTCCTTTGTAATGTATTGATCAGCTATGCTAATTTGCACAATGATCTTGAGTATTGAAAGACAATAAAAAATAGAAATTACTATCATATGAAATTACCAGTAATGAGCGTTTCTGTCACCATATGAGCAGATGACCTAATGTAAATACCGTACTCTAACCATCAGAAAATGACAGCATTTGAAGGCTATGTGTGGTTCCTGCCCTCATGGTATCAGAAAGACTGGCAAAATGTTGACTACTATAATAGTGAACCAAACACACATGAAGCCTACCCCCACAGAGAGAATGTTCCATGTACCACAGCAGAGGTTGAGCATGGAGCCGAAGGACATTTTGTCTTGTCTAAATCATTTACTGCACCGCTGGATACTCGGGTTGTGGGGAATATTACTGTCAGTGAATTTAAAGCATTATATGCCAAAAGATTAGGAACAGTAAGTGATAAATTTCTATGAGCTATCTGAACCACTGTAAATAACTTTCAAATGTCCATAAATGTATTTCATTAAGGTTCGTTACTTAAACAGACTATTTTATTTGCATTATTCAGTAAATGTTTTCCTAACAATAATTTATCATTATAGATATTTACGGTTAAGTTAAAAGATATCAAAAGCATTAGTATCTCACACACCGACTGACAAAACACTGGGAAGTTTAAAATTTCCCCCTCTTGGTCCCAGCTTGGCTATGTAATAATTAAAACGTGAGTGCATCAAAGTTTTAACAGAACAATTTTGTTGTTTTTCCAACCAGTTTGTTGAGGAGAGCAACTTTGCCAGCTTCGCCTATGATGCTGTGTGGGTCTATGCCAAAGGTCTCCATGCATTATTAAAACAGAACCATGGGGCTCTAGAGACAATTCACTCTGTAAAAACAGCAAGGTAAAAGGATTTACTTGGCTTGACGTAAAAGAAAAGCTCAAGGACTATAGAAAAAAATAATGACTCCCTTTTCAGACAGTGACTAATATTTCATGTGGCAACCCTGAGATTTTTTTAGTAGCATAATGCTATGGACAGATTTTTCTTTGGACAAACCTTGTATTGTAGATCATAGTAACAAAAGAAAGCAGGAAAGGGATTCTATCATTCGTAAACGTGTATAAATTATTTACATGAATATGTATACACAAATCCCTCTGAATACACAAGACTGGCACTGCTGTTCCGAGTTAAATTTAATAATGATCAATAGACATAATAGTGGTGATTTTATGATTAGATTGCTTGATAGTCTTTAATTACTTCCATCAACAAATTTGGTTCGGACCATTATTATTTCTTTTACTTAAAGTATGATGCATCAATCAAACCAAACATTTACCGGTTCAAAATTTCCAGAGCATTTCGATCAGCCATTGCCAATCTTAGCTTCAGTGGAGTGTCGGGATGGATCAAATTTGATGGCAGTGACCGTAATGCTGATCTGATTATTCTTCAAGAGTTTTCTAATGATACACGTGTTGTGGGACACTACTCACCAATCAAAGAGCCTAAAGGGGAGCCCATCCTGAAGATCTACACAAGTCTGATTCGTTGGTTGTCTCCTTTGTCACCAGTTAATGATAAACAGGAAAATTGTGAGCGGTTTTCATAAGTATCGTTAATCCTTCATAACCATAACAAACAACATTAACAACTGAATGTTGATGTTTAACTGTCTATTTATAAATGTGTCAGAGGTTGTCCCCCTGCTACGGCGGGCAAAGAGCCTATTGGCCGCCCCGCCATATCAAACAATAAAATTTACAATTATTCAATATTCTAAATCTCCACATTTTTTATGGACAAGCAAAATTTTAATGTAGCCTACAAGGCTTAAAAATGTGAAATATCCATACGAAGTTGATTTTATGACTACCAAATGTCTACATGATGCAATGGGTTTGAAAAAAGGGGGGTTGAGCTTCTTTGTAAAATTTAGTTTATTAAATAGCATTCTCTACAGTGTTAAAAGTTTAAAGCAAGTTACAAGAAATCACACAAGTTTAGATGATCTGTTTTGTTGTACATAAAAAAAAAAAAAAAACTAAAAAAAAAAATGTGTGCCATGTCTCATTTTTTTTACGGACATCCCAAAGTTAGTACAGACTTTTCCAGATAAGTCATTTTTTGATCAAAACTTAACAGATTGTTATTCTAATAAGGCATCTATACTTCAGTAACCTTGCTAGTGCTGGCCTCTAATAGGGACAGCTGGAGATCCTTAAAAAAAATTTCTCCAGCAGTTAAATGGGAAGAAATGTAGACAGAGTAATCAGGCTGCTGACTGCCCACAAGTGGATGATGGTTTTAAGTGCCCCATATGCTATAGTCTACGATCCAGTATTAAGCTTTGCAGACAACTCCAGGCTTGCGAGCTTTGAGTGTTAATTTAAAACCTGTATATAGGGGCCATCCATAAATGACGTCACGCAAATTTTGCCGATTTTTGACCCCCCCCTCCCCCCATCGTCACAAAAAGTTAGACCCCCCCTAAAATATAATGTCACCTCCCGTGGATATCAAATTACTGCACCTGTGTCAGAAACACTTCACTAGAACAGTGGTTCTTATCCAGTGGTAAAAGTACCTCCCCAGCCCTGAGGTGCGGAAGACTAGAAAAGTGCATTCAGTGGCGTAGCCAGAGGGGTGCAGACCGCACAGGGGTGACACCATCTCAGGGGGGTGACATCAAATTGAAAAATTGCGTATTTACAGAGCACACAATGCTCGGTCTAACCGAAATTCATAAAAGGATAACAGACGGCACGTACATTTTCCACCCATGTAACCAAACAAGATTCGTTTTTTATTAAAATTTCAAAGGTGATGCGTCAGCAGTTAGGTTACCTTATTATTAGGTCAGAAACACACCGTTTTGACCATGTTTCAACGCCGAATGAAGTGTTTGGTAACTTTTGTATGTGACAGGAAACTATAATTATCTAAAATCTGAGAAGTAAAACTATCCTTTGATAACATTCTAATAACAATAAGCGATTCTAAGTACATGTCACAGTTCTTAAATACATTTACCTCCTGACCTTCAATACTGTGGACTAAGTTTAACAAGAAGAATTACATCGTGGAAGTCGAGGCTGGAGGGTTGACACCACTAGCTTACTGGACCGGGTGACACCAACCCTAGCTACGCCACTGGTTGTAATTGCTGCCATTGCTAGCTGTTGCTGCTTTTTTTAAAAAAATAGTTTAAATCCATTTTGATTAGCAGCAGTAAATGTCTTTCTTGTGAATTTTGTTGGCGCATTGCTTTTATTGGTATTTTTTTTCCCTTGCTTATAAAGTTAATGAAAGAAATTAAACTGCGATGACTAAATTGTTGATTTATTTTTAATTTTATTACAATATAATTTATATGTTGTTGTTTTTTTTGGGGGGGGGTGGGGGGTGTTTAAAACTGAGTAGGCCAGCAGGGCTGCAAAAAATGTTAAGAATCCCTGCTCTAGAGCATGTACTAAGATACCCCCCCCCCCCCCCCCGGCTCCTGCCCTAGAGCATTTACGTCCACCCACCCACCCCAAGGTCAACCATTGTAATCTTTCAATTTCACTTCCTCTGGATGACTCCTGTGTCCACATTTAGCCATAAATTCTCACAACTGGCATGGCAACCACACCCCCAGTTCCCTCCTCCATGGTGTCTTGTAACCTGATCTGAGCCATTATTGGGACCTCACATACCTGAACTGATTCTCTCAGTCTCAGTGATAGTAGTTTAAAAATAAAATAATGATTTTTGTATAAAAGAATATGTTAAAAATGTCAATAATTTAGGGTTATTAAGTGCAATTCTTTACTACAATATTCTACTTTTCATGTGACGTCACATTGCTTGAGAGTCCCCCCCTCCCCCTCGTCACACATCGTCACAAAAATCTGACCCCCCTCCCCCCCCTAGACGCTTGACGTAATTTATGGATGGCCCCATATATTATATGATATATAATAATATAACTATGTATGCGGTACTTAAGTGTGACTAAAATACTGTTTTTAATGAGACTGTCTATTCTCTCAGCCATGGAGGAATGTTTATTTGAGAGTTTCCGTGCACAGCTTGGGGTCACCTGCACAATTGCCAACGTCATCGTCACAGTCTTTGTTTTCTTTGGATTTGTCATTATCGCGATCATCATTCCAATTGTGATGAAATACAGGTAAGGAAAAACTGTTAAAAAGCACACTAATCATCTATTTTAGTGTTCAAGTAATTTTTGTATTATTACGGGTAAAGAACACTACATACTATTAATTTAAATAACGTGTGGATGCTTAAAATGAACAGAGATTTGAAAATAAATTAGACAACCCCTAAAAACATAGTTTTTCTTATAAATCTTTAGTAAAATATAATATTGAGCAGGGGGAGGGGGGGTTGCAAGCATTTTTTCCACGCCCCTGAACTATATTGATATTCTAATGACCCACCTGCTTTTACACTGCAGATTTATTTCACAAACTATTTCATAAAAAAAAATAAAAAAATTACACACCATTTTTTAAAAAAAGCATCTCATTTAGCTCAGTTATCGGGAATCTCCCTTCATGTTCCCTTGAAAAACAGGACAAAATTATTTTTAGGGGGTGGGGCTGAAAATAAGTTACAATGTGTTGTCATTGGCATGAGTCTATGTACCAAATTTCAGCTCAATAGGTTGACGGGAAGTGGATCAAATTAGCAGTCTGAAGATTTTGCCTGCCAGCAACGAATGATGGCAAAGTCAAGAACCCTGACAGGGAAAATTGTCAGGGTTCTTGAAGAAAATGTCACTAAATGGCCCCAAGTTTCTATATTATAGAGGATCAGTGGAGATATTTGTAACACACAGCATGTAGACCTGTAAAAAATCACGCAAATTAACATTAGCAACTTAAAAATTTAAACAATATTAATAACACATTTATACTTATCTGGCCCCTTCATTGTGTTGAAAATGAAAAAATTGTATTCCTGAAATGTGTATTTCATAGAAATCTATTGTTCCTTGAATCAAATAATGACATAATGAAAACATGTTTATTAGAAATGTTTCTCTACTTCCCGGACCAATATATAACCTAGGACCAATACATAACCTACTGTATGTTTTCTTATAGAGAGAGAGAGACAAACCATGAGCACAGAATGAAATAGGTTTATCAATTTTTTTTTAACATTGGATGAGTAAGGGATATTGCCTTATTTATTATATAGATTAATATTTGACGTTATTTGTGGAATACTTGCTGAAGGAAGTATTATTTATATCTAATTTTAGGTGTGATGCAAGGATGAAAAAGTTCAAGGCCACTCATGAGAGAATCAAGGAGCTAGGTCTCTTTAAGGAGGAATTCTCTCCCATTTTGACTGTGGATGACTGGGAAATACCTCGCAAAGATGTTGTGCTCAACAGAGTGCTGGGCGAGGGAGCATTTGGTTAGCATCCAACTCAGTTCTCATTTGTTTCCTTGGCTTTTAGACCTGACGAGAAATCAATAACTTTATCAGACATGAGATTAAATGGTCATGTGTTAAGTGTTCTGCACCCATAGTCATAAATCTGAAATTTGATAAAGCTAGAGAATAGTCTGTTCATTTTCGGAACTTTTGTTCAGATACATGTGATATAATTTTTTTTATACTTAATGCCAGATTGGTCTTGGACTCAATTTCACCATTTTGTAAAATATTTCAGGCATGCCTAAGTAAAATAAGATCTCTCATGCTCTTAGTTAAGACCAAAAAATATTAACAAATATAGATTTCCATCTAGTGGAGTCTCCCCCCCCCCCCTCCCTTTTTTCAGAATTTAGTTATATTTTCCCCCCAAAAAACATGTCTAGGATCTCCTATTACAGAGAGATTTGTTGACTCAACTATACTGTTGCCCCTAGGAGCAAACGCTTTAATAGACATATTATCTCTGAACCAGGCACTGTGATGGGTGGTGAGATGTACAAAGAGAAAGAGGGGTGGGTGGCTGTCGCTGTAAAGACTTTAAAACTGGATCACAAAGTTGAGGAAAAGGTCAGTCTAAAAGTTCTTCTTACTTTCAGGGTTTGATTTTAAGTTCAAATATCTATACAAAAAAATTAGAACTTATAACAACTCATGTTTGTAATAGTCTTCAGTAAGAAGATAGTGAGATGGTCGGAAACTCATCTATCTGTAGGATAAATGGAATACTTTGGTCATTAAGGGCAGGTTAAACACCAAAATTGAAATAAGGGAATTAGACCATTTTTGTTGTTGTTTCAGTTGTTAGTAATCATCTTAAAAATCAATTAAAAAAAATATTTAAAAAAAATCAATGTAGGTGAAAAATAATGATTTTGATCAGTTATAGGGCAAATTGTTGCAAAAATATTCAAAAATGAACATCTTTTAAAAACATGATATCCATAGTACAGATAGACCCAGAACCTTAAAACTTTTAAATGTTATAGTACGCAATAGTGTTATATATGTGGCCTAAAATATTGTTAGTAATAATATATTTGTTGTTTTTTTAATAGCTGGACTTTTTCCGAGAAGTGGACATGATGAAAAGTTTCAAACATGAGAACATTGTTCAACTCTGGGGTGTGTGTACACGTAAGGAGCCCATGTACGCTGTCATGGAATTTCTACTTCATGGTGAGCTATTAGACCATCATACACAATATAAAATTTAATATATTTTAACTTTGTTTCAAGAGATTGTAATGGTAAAGCACACACTCGTTTTGTTGAAGTAAAGAGTGACTGCAAAAAAAAAAATTGCTCTGGAGACCCAATGGATCTCTAATTTATCGTTAGTCACAATATCATCAAGAAAAATATTTTTTTAAAATTAATCACTTCAAGCCCTGACAGCTTAAATCTCATCCATGGGCTTCAATAGGAGGGAGAAAAGTGTTTATATTAACCAACCATCCCCTTTTTAAAATCTCAATGATACATTTAATCTTTATTCCCGCAGTGTGAATATCATTTAAAAAAAGAGATTGGATTTACTCCCCACTCCATATACATTTTTTGTGTGGATGCCGATGGCCTCTCAACTGGTGTCAGCAACAGACAGAAAAATGAAACACATACAATTTCATCCAGGACTTCCGTCATTCATTTTATAAAAACTTTTTCCTCAGGGGATTTAAAAACTTACCTGCTGTCTCGTAGAAATTTGGTTGGCCAAGGTGTGAAAGAAGCTGAAGATGTCAAGGCTGAAAACTTAACTCAAATGGCTGTGGATGTTGCTAAAGGGCTGGACTTTCTTCATTCTCTCAAATATGTACACAGGTAATAAAATGTTGAGAAATATACCAAGGTAATACTGTCCAATACAACAGGCATTCACATATAACAAAATACATTTTACTTTTTAGTTTATTTTTGTAAGGTATAAGATGTGGATATAGTTGGCCAGCGTTAAGGAGATGAAGCAAATTAACTAATTATATGCATTATTTTGCATGTGCCACAAAAACTAAAATGGCCAATACAATGCCTTGTTTCACACAAAACTAAAATGGCCAATACAATGCCTTGTTTCACACAAAACTAAAATGGCCAATACAATGCCTTGTTTCACACAAAACTAAAATGGCCAATACAATGCCTTGTTTCACATAAATTTAGACATTTTTAGAGCAACATTTGAAACTATAAACATCTGTTTAGATACTTATTTAAAATAATTTGTTTGGACTAATTTTCAGAGATATTGCATGTCGCAACTGTTTAGTTCATGCCAATAAAACAGTCAAGATCAGTGACTTTGGGATGACAAGACACATCTCAAGTACTGACTATTACCGCTTCAGTCGTAAAGGTATTTTACCTTAAAACTTTTTTATTGTACCAGTACCACACTATCGTCTTGATATGTCAGTACCACACTATCGTCTTGATATGTATGTCAATGGAATTATTTAAAAACAGCTTTAGTTGGTCTACCTTAATGTTTTTTTATAAATGAATACAGCATAATAGCAGTTATGAAACTCCTGCATTATTTTTGCCCACATGTTAGTGAATGTAAAGGGTGAGAGTTTTTGTGTGAATTAAAGTGGAAGAATAATTCCGAGAGATTTTTTTTTTAAAAAGGCACCAAGAAATACTGTTCTATAAATTTACTTTGTTTAACGGAAGGGAGAGTCTGATTGGCCTGTTAATGAATGAGACTTACTTCAGAGAACCACTCAGTCCTATAAAAATCTGGAATCTTGTACACCGGAGCCAGAAACTTTCACAATACATCATCCTGGCTCGCATATCTGGCTCGGCCTAGCCTTGTCCAACCTGTATCAGGTTAAAAAAACGCATGTATGTCCTTAAACTTAAACAAAATGGACACATTACTGATGTTCTATTTGAAGGATGTTCCTTGCAGACTTCAAAGGGGCGAACGCAGCACCTCCTGGGGAACAAGGTCATGATCCTCATTATCAAAAACTTACTGGTCAGCCATACTTCCATTAGTTGACACAATACACATATTTCTTGTAACGACAGACAGTATAACTGTGTTACTTGCTGCCGTTATATAAAATCTCTCTTGTAATTGTTCTGCCACCTCTTTTAAAACATGGCCCCACCTTCACAATCGCTTACATATGAGCAAAAATGATGGTCAACTATAAATATTTTTTACTTTGTAACCCGTTTGCAACAAAGACTGCCCAACATAAAATCCTTTTCACATCTGGGAACACATGGCAGCTAGAGCTATGTCCCATTGACAGACTCACTTCAAGGAGTGGGCGTTTCAGTACTGTAACTTTTTGCGCATACTTTATTTGGGTCCGTTAGTAATATATTTTAAGAGCAGAAATAAATATTTAAAGATAAGTAAGTTATATTTATACATTTTTTTAGCTGATGATGGGACATAATCTGAGAATATTTATTTTTATTTACAGTGTTTCATTTTATTCTTGTGGTGGGAGAGATTTCTTGAAGTGCTTTGTTCAATCCTATTACATTCTAGGAATTCTGGGGTACATGCTTATTTACCATACTGGTATAGATTAAACTCATTTGGAACTGTTCATTTAAAAAAACTAATCCTATAAATATGAATGCTATAATTATGAACATATGAATATTTCTTTTTCCAGCCATGTTGCCCGTGAGGTGGACAGCACCCGAAGCACTCAAAGATGGCATTTATTCAGCAAAGTCAGACATTTGGTCCTTTGGGGTACTGGTGTTTGAAATTGTCACTTTTGGTAGTTTCCCTTACCAGGGACTCTCAAACAAAGAGGTTCTGGACTATGTGGGCAAAGGCAACCTGCTCATGCTTCCAGAAAAATGCCCAGCTGAATTGTAAGTAAAAGCTGTTTGTAGAATTTTCATGATTTAAACTCAGTTTAACTAGAAATTTAAAGTAAACAAAAAATAACAACCAGCACCGAATCAAGAACCTGTGTAGAATACATTCTTCAGAAAAAGTATATTGCCTTTTTTATATATTCTCTGTATTCTTTACACTTTGATGTTTTGTATCAAATGAAAGTTGACCCTTTCCGCAGCAACTGGGTGTAATTGTAATACAGACCTGTTTACTCTTACAATTTTGGCGTAAAATGTACGATTTTAAGGTGTATACATTATATATGCTGCATGTTTATTTTTTCCTATTAAAATAATATGTTGAATGATTTTGTGATGATATTGTACGATTTTAAGAGTTTGAGGGTAAACAGGTCTGGTAATACACCCAGAAACAGACTGTGATTGCGGATATCTCGAGTCTCCTTATAATAATCTTTCTCTTACTCTACCTAATACACAAGGTAGTTGGAATGAACACCTTGGTGGATGCAATTGTATAAAGCATGCGAAAATGACATATTTTTGGGGGCCTAATCTTTTTCCACAGTCCATAGCAACTGGGTGTAACACACCAGTGCAAAATTTAATAGAAGAAAAAAACATCTAAACTGGCTTGTGAACATTTTTGTTTTGTTGTTGTTTGTTGATTATTTGAGTCTGTGTAATCCATAAAATAGATTTTAAATTTTGACAATACTGGTAAATAAATATTCTGAATGCAACAATAATAACATGTATTCAACTTGACAAAATATTTAAAAGCAGAACAGTCACATGAAGGGTGAGGAAATGTGCAATGCCTATATTGGCTGTCTGTTGTCTTCATGAGACAATGAATTGGTCAGATGTTATGATTAAGTGCCACTCTTGATGCAATTGATGCCAAGTCAACAATGTTGAAAAACACAACCAAAGGCCATCTTTTACTTTTAGTTTTTTTGTATTCACAGAGAGCATTTTCGCCATTTGGTCCATGGCGAATATTCCTCTTTTGATTTTGTTGATATAAAGTACAATCTCTGTTTTTTGCCTTCAGTTTCACTTTCTATATCTGGACAATTGCGTGTATTGTGTTCAGGAGCAATACATTTTTCTGCTTCGAGCTCTGGTATTTGACAAGTTGTTTCTAGTCTGAACAAAAACACTGATTGTTGAGGGGGCAGATCCTTCTTTTGCTCGAATCCCTTGGGTAGGAACATCTTGTTCCGTTTCACTGTTCCAACTAGGGTGAGTCTGTTCTTGGCCATTAGTTCTGCCAAGTTGTAGTGGAATGAAATAATAGTCTGTTCTGAAATTGCAGCCACTTCCATGGAAGTCCCTTGCGAGAGAAATCACAGTCTCTGGGGATATTCCAACATTTCTGGCAGGGCACCAGCATTTTCTTTGCAGAGATATGGGCAGTCTCTCAGACTCATAGGATAGTTCAAAGACAATTCGCAGGCCCAGAAGATTTGTATTCCATATTTGTCGGGCCTGCTTGGCACATATTGAATAAATCTGCACTGACCCCCTGAAACCAACCAGTCGCTCACCTACTGTGATGTTCTCTCCAGAAACATAATACCTTGCCAAATTACTCAGGGATGCTTCTCATACATCTCTTATGGGATCAAGGATGTTATGAGCCAGAAAGGATCTAGCATCCTTGTCAAAGCAAATATGTATCAGAAGTTTGCTGAATCTCTTCAACGAATAAAAATTCCACTGAAATGCTATTCAGGTGAAGAGCGCCTGCCAAAAGCTTTCATTTAGATTACATCATTCCTTTTACTCTCTCACCTTCTGTGTTGGTGCAGTTAACTATTGTAACCATTGTTTGGATCATTTGTTCATTAATGTACAAAAGAAATGCTTTAGTGGGAGATTCTACGCAATCTGTGAAGGGAGTTCGGTTTCAAGGCAACAAAATCATGCCCCATTGTAAAAAAGAAAATAACATAAAGAGAGCCATTTACTGTGATATAAGACTATGGGTGTAACCTACCCAGTGCCAGGAAACTTCATCAACACTTCTTCCCATATTATAAGTGTATGGGTGTGCTAAACCCAATCAGTTGGGACAGGGTATACAATATGTTGCAGCGGAAAGGGTTAAACTTAATTCTTCTAATTCATTATTACTATCCCAAAAAATAAGTTTTGATGAGAGTTTTTAAGTAGAATATAAACATCATATTTTCTATTAACCCACTAGTTCCATTCAAATTCTTTACCGTGAGCTGTGTCCTTGCCAAAAAAAATTTTTTGGTCTGCAAAATTATCAACTTCTAGAACTATTTTAAAATCTAATTAAGAGCCATCTGCAGTGATACAAGCACCAGCATAAGTTAAATAGATTCTACATGGTTTAGTTTCAATAAATCGATGGTCAACAAATTTTTAATAAAGTCAGTTTACTGAAATGAACGTACTCATATCTTATCAATTTTTGTGTCCTCAGTATGACTATGACAGTCAGATTGAGAAATTAGCTCTAGTTTTTTGTTTGGAATCTACAATAAATCAATGTTTACATCATGAAATGCTTGCCAATAGTAATAGACCTACGGTTAATCCCTGTAACAAATCAAGACAGACTACTTCTTAGATTTCTCCACCTGTCTCTTGTACAGCTGTTCGGGGAGTGTCCAGCACTTTGAAGAGCTCTCGAATCTGAGGACCCACAAAACCCTTTCTTCAATCTTTGCTTTGCTGAGTCGAGGGAATTTTTCATGCAGGTATCAGAAAGCTGGCGAGGTCTGGTCTATGGCTTTCACAAAGCTCTTCATCAAACCTACTTTGATATGAAGGGGTGATAGTAGGATTTTGTGAGTCTCGACCAGAGCTGGGTGCTTGATATTCTTCTCTCCGTCCGTCTGCTACATTTGGTCTGCTAGTCCATTCCTTCCTCAAGTAGTGCAATTCCCTCAATCGGACATGGCATTCACATAAGAAACACAGGTATTTTGTATACCCCTGCTGCAGTCCCATTAAAAGGGCTACCTTCAAATCACCACAGAGGTGCCAGCTGTGCTTGTTATACTCAATGGGATTCAGTAGCTGCTTTAAGTTATCTTATTTCTCTTTTATATGGACAGCATGCTCCACTGGAATAGAAATAGATGGAAGACGGTTTCCATTGAGCAAAAGCACACCCTTAAGACTCAGTTTCAAAGAGTCTTCAAATAGCCTCCATTCTTGTGGGTCATGAGTGATATGAGTGATATTAAGTCATTCATGAGATCCTCAATATCGTAACAGAATACCAGATTACTTTCCTTTATGAAGAAAAGCTCCAACTCCTTGTGGCGCTTTCGCTGTAAAGTAATTGTGACATCATCTTCTAAAAGATTCCATTGTTGGAGCCTTGATCCTAGCAATTCTTCCTTATTCTTGGATAAGTCAAAATCACAAACCAGGTCATTTAGTTGTTCCTGTGTTAGTCTGTGTGGGGTTGATGATGCACCACAGTGTTAGTCTGTGTGGGGTTGATGATGCACCACAGTGTTAGTCTGTGTGGGGTTGATGATGCACCACAGTGAAAATCTGGATCACTGCACGCTGATTGTACAGTGCATGCCCCCCGAAAGAGAAGCACAAGTAACAGTCATTTAAGTATTTGCTTTGGTTCTCTCCACACCACAGGGACTGCAAACAGCGTTGAATTTCCTTGGCCATTCAACCACTATGAAAGCTGTGTTGTACATATAGCACTGTGTATATGTGAAACATAGAAAATGAACTTTTAGAAAATGAACTATATGAAATATCTTCAAAATGAGAGCCATTAGAAAAATGTTCATGGTTATATTCATGTTCAGCACACCAAAATTCTACAGATTAGGGCCTTTTATGTCAGTAATGATTTCAATGTTGACCAGTGTAGTCCCACTGAATGAGCATAAAGAATCATAAGGCATTTTTTATGTGACTGTTTAGGAATTTGGGAGGGTGCTGAAGGCAAGAGTGGGTTTAATGGAACGTTCCAGCTGATCTCTGGCATGTTCCAGCTGATCTCTGGAATGTTCCAGCTGATCTCTGGCATGTTCCAGCTGATCTCTGGCATGTTCCAGCTGATCTCTGGCATGTTCCAGCTGATCTCTGGCATGTTCCAGCTGATCTCTGGAATGTTCCAGCTGATCTCTGGCATGTTCCACCTGATCTCTGGAATGTTCCAGCTGATCTCTGGCATGTTCCACCTGATCTCTGGCATGTTCCAGCTGATTTCTGGCATGTTCCAGCTGATCTCTGGCATGTTCCACCTGATCTCTGGCATGTTCCACCTGATCTCTGGCATGTGCAAATACCAAAAATGTTTGATTTTAAGACTAGGAGAAATGTTTTAAAGATAAAAAAAAAGAATGCCACTGTTTTGTAATTTTGAATGTTTATCAGAAAGACTTGCACTAAAAATTATGTAAATTATGACATTCATGCTGTCCACAGGAAATCCTTTATTCGATGGTGCTTGTCCTATGATCCAGGATACAGACCAGACCTTCTCGACATTCTCAGTTTCCTCAACTTTAGCCCAGCCTTTCTCACCCCTTGCCTGGATGCACCCACCACAAGCATTGTTCATGAAGACACAGACTCCTTAGAAATGCCTGCTAGCCAAGGGGTTTCATCAGCAAGTCACCTCTTGGCCTCATCTGTCCCCCAGTCATCCACAAACACTGACCACCAAGCATGGCAGGAGAAGCTCAAAGACAAAAAGAAAACATTTTCGGTGCCTGGTCTGTCTTCTCTGGGAAAATCTGGGAAATCAACCGTGTCCACTCGGTCGCCTGTCTCATCTTCAAGATCTTCATCTGTGTGTTCAGGAATGCTACAAAGCAGTAGCATATGTGGGCTGAACACCTGCAGTATCGCAAATAGTATATCAGCAAATGAGGATGAGAGAGACGACTGTGCTGGAAGCGAGAACCTCAATTATAATTATATAAAAACTGAAGTGTTGAGACACTCTTTGCGATCTCATCATAAAGATGGAGTTGCTGGTGTTGACATGGAAACCAGTAAAACTGAGCGCAGAAAATCTAGTGTTTCTGACCACAGGCGATTTTCTCTCAATGCTGGTAGTGATAAAGGAGACATTAGTAGTGGCTACATTAGTCAGAACTCTAAAGGAGAGTCTAAACAAATATGTCAGACTGTAACCTCTTTGTGATGCTGTCATTTTCAAACTGTTAACTTATATTACTGTCATTGAAAATCCTTATAGAAAGGTGTGAGTTTTTTTATTCACTTGTGATAATTTTCCAAGTATCACCTTCATTTAGGGTTTACATGTTCATTGTAAGAGGAGATTACAATTTTTAATGGAGATATCTCATTTGTCTTCCAAAATTCACTATTAAATTATAGCAGTTTTTTTTCCATTTTTAGAAATTTCTTGATTTTCCACCAATGAAACTCAACATTTTTTTACTTTCCACTAATGAAACTGAACTTTTTTGATGAAACAGAAACATTTTATCTCTTTAACATGCAGACACTTTATTTTTCTGTGTACTTTGTGCATCCGCTTTTAAAGTAGGTGAATTTTTTTTTCAAGTGCTGATAAACTAGGATCGGCATTGCAAAATTTGTTTTGTACAATTTAAGATTGAATTATTTATTTTAAATTCACTTTTAATTTAGGGGGAAATAAAATTAGGAGTATTTTAGCTGTGTCTTGCTTAAATGATGCTTATTAGTTTAGGTTATTTAATAAATGACTTTAATGTGCAAATAATAGTGTTTGATAGGGAATCAGTAGATTTCAGTTAACACTCATTTCCATAACTGAGAATTAAAATAATTTTAATTTTTTGAATCAGATTATATTTCCTCTTCCTTTGAAATCAAAATCAAGGTGAAGGATTGAACATTTTAAGTTTATTGTTTTCTGTCAGCAGGAATGGCAGGATTCTTTTTTTCTCATCCACTGCAAGTGAAGTCAGTCCAAAGACAAACATAAACTTAGTATCCCTGGTACAAAGAGTTAAAACTGTACAAAGAGTTAGAACTATCAATTTGTCTGTATGTATTTTCATCTTGCATGATTTGAGGACAATATTATAATGTCAGTTTAAAAAAAAAAAAGGACAAATATCAATAATTATTAAAACCTCAACCTTCTATATTTTAAATATACTCAATATCTTAAATCAAACAAAACTTTATCATAAAGATTAGCGTGTTGTGATCTATTTTAGTGCCAAATCGCCCATTGCAGTAAACCAGTGGCTCTCAACCGTCCTATTGCCTCGACCCTTTAATACAGTCCCTCATGTTGTGGTGACCCCCCCAACTATAAAATTAGTGTCGGTGCTACGTCATACATATGGGTTTTCTGATGGTCTTAGGCCACCCCTGTGTAAGGTTCATTCGCCCCCCCCAAAGGGGTCGCGACCCACAGGTTGAGAACCGCTGCAGTAAACAAGAATGATTTATTATTTTGCATTAAATATAAGGGAATGCTTTGCTATTTAAGAAATTGTTTGAAAATCAAGTTTGCAACTAATTACAGTAGCAAAGAAGAAAAACAATCCTATCATTTATTTATTTATTAGAAATTAATAGCATATTTGAACTAAAAACCAAACCCCCCCCCCCCCCCCCCCCCCCCCCATCCTTCTGAGGTTTATTTTTTAAATTAAACAACCCCTTTTAAAAAGACAACGTTTTTTATATAAATCCTTAATGTGCATTTTTTAAATTATTTTATTTTAATATATGTCCCACCCGCATTTTACATGGCAGATTTATTACACCTACCATTTCAGAAAAAAATATATATTACGCATCAAATGCACTTTTTTAAAAATCGCTTCTAGCGCATTTATCAGGAATTTTATTTCGTGAAATCACAGGCATCAAATTTTTTTCATCTTCCCCTTGGAAAAACTGATTTTTGGTGATTGGGAGATGGGCTGAAAATTTGATAGAATGTGTTGTCATTGACAATGTGTCTTTAGTGCCAAGTTTCAGCTCAAAATGTTGACAGGAAGTGGGTCAATTAGCTGTCCAAAGATTTTGCCACACACCCAGACAGAAAAAAGCAATATGAGCAATAGTGAATTTAATATAAAGGATTTCAAAATAGGCAATTATTTTCTGATATTAATATGTTGTATTGTTAGTCATGCTGACTCTTTAAATGTTGTCCTTTTTAATAAACACAAACCTGTACTGATGCTATAGAACAAATTTTTGGAAACTTTAAAAAATTATTTAATTTGTATACATTCCTATTACTATTAGGATCATAGAATATTAATTTAAAAATCACTAGTCTTGTTTTTTAATTATTTTTTTAACTATTGGAAGGCTTGAGCATTATTGTCCATACAACAACAAAATATTTTTTTAAAAAAACAAGGTATATCACTCAAACTGTGAACCATGGTCTTCAATTACAATATCTATAGTCACATAAATGTAAGTGGGGATATGAGCAATAAGTATAAGCTAAGAACTTTGGAAAAACAGAGGTAGGCCTACCATTATATTATGCTTTAAATAATAAATTATAGCAAGTCAAGTTTGTTTAAAACTATTTTTATAAAATGTTTTATTTGTATTTTAAAATTGAGTGTAGAACTGGTCAACTTAATTTTAAGTTAATGAACATGTAAAAACTGAACAAAGGAAACTTGAAAAAATTTGAATTTTATTTAAGACTTTCATTTATAAATAGAACGTTTTGAAAATATTGTCCCTTTCTATTCATGGCAAGATGAATTGAATGAAGTGAAGATAAAAAGTAAAGCTTTTTCAATTTTCTCTATATAAAATTAAATGATAAATGACATGTATGAAGGAAGATGCTGTGCTAGATTCCCCTGCAACATGCTTACATTTTGTAATGCATGGTTATCGAGATTGTCAAGTTAAGACCAGAGCCAGAGCTCTTCAGAACAATAAGAAAATGAAAAAATATGGGTAAGGTGAGGTATTCCGAAAGTCACTGGAGTGATCAGGTGGTTTATAATATTGCATTTAACTTTAAGTACTTCATAAGTATAACCTAAACTTATTCTGTTTTCTTAAATTGCATTTTGATTGGATTTAACATGCTTCCTGTTAAGTGAAATGTCCAGTATAAATCTTTATAGGGGTTGACTAGTCATTTATTATACCTAAATGTCCATTTTTATAAATAAATATGTCCTATTTCTTCAATAGCATGGCTGCTGTTTTCTTTTTGTAGTTATTACTTTGCGTAAATTCAACAAGCTGAGCTCTGTCTTCTTAAGGTGGTGGGTTTAAAAAGGGGGTGGTTGGGGGTAGATTTACTATTGGATGGAGTTAGAGTTGGTAAGTGTTAGGATTGAATAGAGTTAGAGCTGGATGGAGTTAGAGGATTTATATTAGCTAAACTGAAGAAGAAGGTTTACAAACGTATAGTCCATTCAATTATCTTTAAATTGATAACACATTTTGCCTTACAAACCGAACAAAAATATTTTAAATAGTTTTTTAATCCCAACCTCTCACTTCTGGTACCCGGGTGTGAATAGTGGCAGCCTTTCGCAAACACCTGCTGGGGTGATGTCTACCTTCTTTTCCAGCTAGCTATTATCTCCTAGATGTATATTGGCTTGTGTTGTTTATGGGTGCAAGGGAGGAAAGACTTTGAATGGGTATGGCGGTACATACAGGTATGCGAGGCCCTTGAAATGTCAAAATATGGAGACAGCTGCCATGGAATTGGGGCTACCACGTGAAGTGGGATGGAACAGAAAAAAAATGGCTGCCCCGGGGATGAGAGTGATCTTAGTATATGCTCTAGGCAAGGATTCTTAACATTTTTGCAACGCTGCAGGCCCACTCCGTTTTAAATATCTCCCTGTCAAGTATGGGAGTTCTGTAGTTATGGTTGTCTTTGAATGCAGGTTTATTACGCACGGTGTGTGAAAGAGTTATTATTAGCTATTGAACGCGCTTGTTTGAATGACGTAATTTTAGGTGTATGGTGACGTAAGTGGTAGTTGTGCGAGAGGAATGTTGTGGAACCTTAGGGAAGAGAGCTGAGTGCCTTGTGTTTCCTGATAATTAAAGTTATATATAGTTATGAAAAGGACTTGAGTTGTTATTGTTACTAATGATTGAATTATTGGAAGAACTTGATTGAATGATCCAATCCTGAGGACATAGAAGTTGACACTCCCCCCACCCCCCAACCCCCCCCCCCCCCCCCCACAAAAAAACTAAATATATTCGCGGATTTATTATATTGTAATAAAATTTAAAATTTGACAATAATATGATTTAGTTATGGTTGATTTCTTTAATATTATATAATAATGGAAAAACAAAATTACCATACAATTAGCATGGATATAAACATATATGGAAACACATAATAAGCATGGGGAAAAAAAACATACATATAGGCCTACAAATAAGCAAAAGTCAGAAATGTTAGTCAAAACACACAAACATATATCAATTAACATGTAAATAACACATTCACCAAATAGCATGGGAATAACAAGCAAAGATACAACAATAAGCATGGAAATAATACATTCCTACACCAATTAGACCAATAAGCAATAATTACATATACCAATTAGCATTGAAATAACAAACATACATACAACAATAAGCATGGGAAAAACACATACATATATCAATTAGCATGTTAACAAATATTCATTACATTTACAAAATAGCATGGAAATAACAAACTTACATATACCAATTAGCATGGAAATAAGCAAATACAACAATAACCATAGGAAAAGAAATGTATATACCAATAAGCATCAAAATGACACATACATACACCAATTAGCATGGAAATAAACTTACATACACTGATTAGCAGGGAAATAATCTTACATACAGCAATAAGCATGGGAAAAACAATTAACCAATTAACATGGAAATAACATAATTAAACCAATTAGAATGGAAAAACACACATACATCCACAAGTTGTCACTTAGCAGGTTGCCACCCTAGTCACCTAATCAGGATAAACCAAAGCATGGAGTCCCACAATCGGGTATCTACCAGCGCACATTGATTGTCACTTAATTTGGGTCACTAGGTGGCACCTAAGAAAGTTGCAACCAAAGCAAAGTGTCCAGTTATACCGCTGGACATTCGGTCACACCTGAAAGAGGCTTTGTTAAAAACAGGGAGGACCAGTACAACATTAGTATAAGTACATACGTGAAGGTGCTCATTCAGACACATTTAGGTAGGAGATGCCATATTTTAGAAGTATCCAGGAATGCTACGTGAGACAGAACCTGGTTCTCCTGGCAGTCACTACCTCTAGGCAGGAGAGGCGTTGAATGTGCATAACTGCTTTGCACCTCCCCATGTCAGACCAGTCTGTCCAGAGGTAGAGATAGAAAGAAGGAGAAAAAAGTAAGAAATGTTAGTGAAGGGCGCGAACGAAAACTTAACTGCGAAAAAAACGCAACTGCCCCTCCATCTGTGCTGCTCCTCCATCTGTGCTGCTCCTCCATCTGTGCTGCTCCTCCATCTGTCCGTGACCCTATAACTGACTGGCCCTCTAACTAATTGACCCTCTAACAGGCCGTAACTGTCTGGCCCCTCTAACGGACCCTAACTGTTTGGCCCGTCTAACGGATCCTAACTGTTTGGCCCGTCTAACGGACCCTAAAGTTTGGCCCGTCTAACAGACCCTAACTGTTTGGCCTGTCTAACAGACCCTAAAGTTTGGCCCGTCTAATGGACCCTGTTTGGACACTCTAACGGGCCCCTACTGTTTGGACCGTCTAACGGGCCCCTACTATTTAAGCCCTCTAACGGGCCCCTACCGGGGAAAAGAAAAAGGCAACAGCAGCAGAAAAGAAGATAAGGTTGAGGACAGAGACTTACTCAAAGGAGTAGGGTCCAGTTATACCGCTGGACTTTCGGCCTATATCTTTCATTTCATACCAAATTTTGTCTTACAAACTCAACAATAATATTTTAAATAGTTTTTTTAAATCCCAACCTCTCACTTCTGGTACCCAGGTGCGAATAGCCACTTCGTATATTGATTCATCCGCTATTCGGACCCAGGTCCCTTTAGACCAAATGCTATTGAGACGTTATTTGTGGTCGTTTAATTTAGTTAAACTGAAGAATTAAATTTACAAACGTTAACATATAGAATAGTATAGTTCATTCAATTATCTTTCATATGGTACTAAATTTTGTCTCACAAACTGTGACAAACCCTACAATAATATTTTGTATCTTTTTTTAAATCCCAACATCTCACTTCTGATACTCGGGTCCGAATAACCACTTCGTTTTCAGAAGTGAACATACTAATTTGGTAAAAGAGGCTCTGGGTATAAATTATAATTATTTAAAGGAATTATTATTCTGCTAAATAACTCTAAACGGAAGCGGAACTATTTACGGACATCGGAACCACTGGATATTTTTCTTGGCTGACAGTAAAGTGGTAGATTATAAATTATATATAATATAAGTGTTTAAACAGTACCAATAGACACTTTCTTATTGGCAATTTAAAGCTAAAATTCTTTCAGGCTTTACTGTCGAGTAATAAATGAAAGAGCAATACTTCGCCAGCATAAACTTCGCCAGCATAAATAATCATAATTGCATTGAAATTTGAAATTGAAAGGGACTCTTACTTTAAGTTCCCTCTCTAGTAGTAGAAGCTAGACTACGTCCTACAAAATAAATAGCTCCATAGAAGCTATTGGTAGTAAGCTACCTAGACACGTTCATAGTATTTTTAGTTACAAAAAATAAGTTCTAAGTAGGTATATAGACTCACTATAGTCATAGGCCTACTGACTAAAACTAAAATGAATCTATCTAGTGAATATCTTGAACTTAAACAAACCATTGTATGGCTTGTTGTAAACAATGACATTAAAGAGAACTATGGTGATGCACTAAAAGTTATAGACTCGCTTCTTGAAGAAGCTTCAACATTGAATTGTATGGAGCCTTACATAAGATTGGCGTTGGGTCTCAGAATGAAGGTAAATATAAAAATTAGGTAATTGCACGCTACTGGTCCCTCTGTCGCTCAACCTAACCCGAACCCTAAATCTATCATAAACAAAGGGAAGTGACTCCCAATAAGGGGACCACAGAAGCACATTAGCCAAAAATTATTTTTTTTACTGTCACAATAAATTCCATGGAACAAACATTCTAGGGATAGAAATCTTTGGAATTCTTATTTCTATTATTACTTTGGCCATGGTAGGGCCTATTCAATGAAAATGAAATAATTATTTGTTTAATTTTAAGTTCTTAAAATTTATTTATTTATATTGTAGCCTACGCCTACACGTAAGTACTTTGGTAAAAATAAAAAATAAATAAACCAATGGCTTAGTTCAGACCTACCAACCCTTCTGATTTTGTTGAAATGATACAGATTTTTTACCCCTCATTCTGACCTTCCGACAAACC
Source organism: Omphiscola glabra (assembly GCA_964017045.1). NCBI lineage: Eukaryota > Metazoa > Mollusca > Gastropoda > Lymnaeidae > Omphiscola > Omphiscola glabra. The sequence continues at coordinate 22,834,402 of OZ024800.1, forward strand.
CCTTAAAATTCCGATTTACTGAACATGAGTAATCACCCGTCATCAAAATCCAAAAGCAACCCCCCAAAAAAATCATGTATGACAGAAAATGGTGTATTTCGATGATGCCACTTACTTTGTTTTTAACGAAGTTTCTACATGTCTGGCGACCGGAAGAATAAGTTCTCGAGATATTTGTCCAGCTATTATATATTTGACCAAGTCACATGGCCGTGGTAACAAAGTACTTGAGATATTTGTCCGTCAGCCTCGTTACATGACCGCTAATAGTCGATCAGAGTTTATGGTACTTCATTTCAACAAATTGCTGGTATATATAATGAACAAATGGTTAAAATGTTCGTGTCTAATTAATTAATCTATTTTAAAGCTTTATCGCAGTCCAACACTTATGAATATCTCCCGCACTATTTGTCCGGTCGCCGGAAGTGTAGACACTGCTTTGTTTTGATTGAAGTGAACCGCGATCTCCAAATCATTCTTTAAATTCAATCAGTTGATCCGATCGTGATTCATTCTTTTACTAGGCTTAAAAATAATTCAGTTGTGTTGTGTGACTTTTTTATTTTTGTTAAGCTTTTCTTAATTAAATGGATACAGATAAATCTATTGAAAGTGCTGGGCACAATGATATTAATAAACATTTTAACCAAAAAAAAACATACAACTCACTGCAGCTAAACAGGTGAATCTATGACATCAAAACTAATTTCTTTGCTAAGGAATCGGACCATTCAGTTATCAGATCAGAAGGTTTTTTTAACCACCTTTCTTATTGAAGGAAATATTCTCAAGCCAACTCCTATCGTTTTAATGCCATAGTCAAAGAAGTGTTTCCAGACTCGCAGATTGCTAGAAGAAAGTGAAGAAAAATTACAATGAAACAAGGGCAAGCATGAAATTTGATACTCTTTCTAACTTGCCTGTAACTAAAATCAGTTGCAATGCTAACCTTCAGTTGTCCAAGTGCTGTTGGCAAGTGCAAAAAGGCCACTAGGGATATGCTGGAAAACTCAATTTAAAACTCAACTCTTAGCAGCCTGTGTACATATGTAAATAAAATGGATATTCTGATCTGTATATAAACATATGCGGTTTTGAGCTTGGGGTCAGCTAGAGTTCATTCATGGGGAAAGATGAAGTAAACATGTCGTCTACATAACATAGTAAACAAAAGACTTTCTGGGAAATTATGGGTACACACCTTTAGAACCGGAATACAAAGTTCTTGTTTTTAAAAATTTCAGCAAATGACAGATTGTCACATATTGTAGCTATAAGCCTAGACTTATAAAATCTAGTTAATTGCACAGAGTTAATAAGCTGAGTAGCTCCAGTACACAGGTTCTCAAGTGATGACAACATTCATATAGAAGCAAATTCCCCTTACATACATGCCAACCTGTACGGTTTACCTGTACTTTGTACAGTTTTTTAATGTGTTCCCGGTTGTATGGTTGTACAGGACTATGAATGTCTTTTTATTGGATTTAGAAAACAACATACAACAAAAATTTGCTCACTGCAAAAAATATTTAAATAAAAAAACAATTTGCACACGACATTTAATAACATCAATATTGATCAAAAAGGAGTTTAAATCCTCTTGTTCCATCATAATGACCTAAAGCCTAAATCTTTGAATGGGTCAGCCAATAAAGAATCTGAGCACAGTTGGCCGTTTATTAACCAGTATCTAGGTCAAGGGTGGCCAACCTTTTCAGCCAGCGGGCTGAATTTCGGAAATAATATTTCCTGCCGGACCAAGTACCTAATCTTTTTGTAAAATAAAGTAAACAGTCAAGCGTGCTACAGCTTTGACCACATCGTCGCGTCCCATTAGGTGAGATCATGGTCAAACGCTTGCCTGGTTTAATGTAAAAAAAACCACAAGAAATAATTTTATTTTTTTGAAGAAAATTAAATATATTTATTAGAGAATTTAAAAGTGAGACATCTGACTTCATTTAGCAGAAATAAGTGCATCAAAATTAATCTTGACTGATGTTGTCGCTACACGCAAACAGTTTTCTAAGTGAACATCAGTAATTCGTGTTTTCATACGACTACAAAGCTGTTCACATGCATAAGTGTTTTCAAATAGCGAAACCATTGACAGAACATGTTTGTATAACGCAGGATATTTATCCTTTTCCAAATATGTTTATAGAACTCTTCCAAAGCAACTTGATGGAATTTTTCCTTTAACTGTGTATCACACACATTTCACAATGTTCCATTTGTAATCTCCCTGGTCATAAATTCATGTCTACCGCAAATGCACAAAAGCACATGATGTCTTTTAATATACTGAAATAGGTTTTCAAATTCTAGGTTTAAGTCAGATATCAAAGAAGCGTATTTATCCGCCGCCTCCTATGTGACGCCTGATTGCCATGACAATGTAGGAAAGTGAGTATAGTTTTTTGTCCTCAAATGCTGTTCCACAATTTTCAAAATTTCATTTGAAATGCAGAAATATGATCATACATCTTATTAATTAATTGATCTTTCCCTTGTAGACGAGTATTAACATCATTTATGTGGCTAGTTATATCGACCAGAAATGCAAAGTCGCAAACCCACTCTTTGTCCTCAAACTCTGTGGTACTTTCTGACTTGCTTGCAAAGAATGATTGTCTTTCTTGCTGCATATCAAACACTCTTTACACCATTTTCGCACGGGTCGGCCATCTTACTTCTGCATAAAGTTTGAGGTCATTATAATCTAGGTCCAAAGACTTAAGAAATTCTTGGAACTGACAGTGATTTAACCCGTTCAACTTAATGAAGATCACTATTTTAGCGACCACTTTCATGACATGGTCCATTTTGAGGACTTCGAACATAAATTCTCCTGATGAATAATGCAATGAAAATTTAGCACTGAGGTATTACCAACTTTGTAGGCCTCATTTTCAATCAAATTTACTAAACCTTTGTGTTTCCCAATCATTACTGGATCACCATCCGTTGTTAAGCCTGATAAGTTGTTAAATTGTAACGAAAAGCAATTCAATGTCAATGTAGCTGCCTTGAACAATCTCATGACTTAGTATTAGTAGTGTCCTTAAGTGGATACAGTGCCGATAATTCTTCTGTCAGTTTTAGAGCAGAGTGCAATCCATTATTAGTAGCCATTTTAAAGAAAATTATGGAAAAATCTCTGATCATTTATCCACTGGTAAGAAATATATCCTGGCTGGACCCAAGGCTCATGGCGTCTGAAACAGACAAGCTAAATGGAAAAGCTAAATTGACCAGAGTCCTCCGAGTCATGTCTGAAGTTAATTGAGTGGAGGAATTTAAGTGTGCACCATCTTAGCTCAGTACGAGAAGTATGTGGAGTCAATAATCGCAACAAATTCATTGGAGCACAGAAATTTCTCTCCATCTAAAAGCAGGGTGGATGAATTTTTCTTATCAGCTTTCAAAAATAAAGAAGAGTTTTCTGAGCTGTGGGCTATTATTCAGAAGCTCCTTTTGTTGTCACATGGCCAGGCGACAGTAGAAAGAGGGTTTTATCTAAATAAAGAGGTCACTGTCAAAAATTTAAAAGTGAGTGTCTCTGTGCTCAAAGAGCTGGATGACCCCATAAAGTTCCAATTACTAAAGAGTTGTTAAATTTTGCCTCATCAGCTAGGATGAAGTATACTTTTTACTTGGAAAAGCAGAAACAGGAAAAATGTATTCTCCTTGAAACAAAAAAAGGAAAGCTTGAGATGGATGAAGTGGGGGAGTTAAAATCCAAGAAAAAAGCTTTGGAAGCAGATGTTGCCAGTCTTGTGACCTTAGCCAACAGCAAGGCCAAAGAGGCTGAAGTTAAAAGAGACCTCTCTTAAATGGGCTTCAAATGCATTGAGAGAAAAGGCATCAGAAAAGGAGAAGGAAGTCCTTAAACTACAAAAGATTATTGAAGACAAAGGAGACCTGCATTAAAAATAATGTGAAATATTTTAAATATATATTATTATTAGATGATGGCTCAAGGCTTCAAGCTGAACACTTTTTTTTTTCTTCAAATTTCTGGATACAACTGGACAGTCAGGACTTTTAAAATATTCTGTCTAAGACATTTGCTTATTCGTCTGTGGCTGATAACTGTTTTAACAATTATTTCATACTTTAGTGTTATATTTGCTAACACTTAAGGACATCTCTACAAGGATATTTAAGCTGAATATTATGTATATATTGTATATACTAAAGTGTTATGAAGAATTTTAAATCTATGCTATCATTAGGTGAGTTGTTTTTTTTTCCTCTTTAGTATAAGATAAAAAATAGGTATTTGAATTTAAAAAAAAAAGATCTTTGAAGCTTTGGGAAAAGTTTATGAATTCTGGACCTTGAATTCTGTATGAACCCTGTCTCAGTATGAAGATTACTGTTAATTTACCAAGCCTTTCAACTACATATCCATCCATCCCTGTGACGCTACACAGGGCTTTTTCCTACCTCACCATTTCCTTTCACTCATACCTAACTGATGCTTTTCTTTTCCATGCTTGGATGCCCAGTTGCTGTAGATCTTTTTCGTCATCATCCTTCCATCTAAGCCTAGGTTTTCTTTTCAGCCGTTTTCGTCTGGGGTTTTGGTGGCACACCCACTTCACTCCTGTCATTTGGCATTCTTTCTAAGTGTCCAGCCCAGCATAGCCTGCCCTTTTTTAATTTCTTCTACTTGTGTTGGATCTACAGAGGTTGAACAAAATTATACCAAACATTGGCTTGGTGTGATGGCTCTGAAAACTAGCAAGCTGAGATTTCCGAATCTCTCAAATATTATTAAACCATTGCCGATTGACTTGTCGATATGATTGAGGTAATCAGTCAAATTTTTTCGAAATTTCTTATGTCATAATCTCATTAAAACTGAAAACAATCTTATTCTAAGAACATTGTAAACTTTAATACAATTTATTTATACAACATATATTCAACATATATACTTATACAACCTTTCTACTCTCAGCTTAGACAGCAAATGTCAAACAAATATCAAGTACTCAGAGACAGTCTAGACCCATAAAATATATAGTCACAAGCCTCACGGCACCATGAACACTCAAGCACACAATAAAACACAACATTCTGTGCACAACAACTACAAGTCAGTATGCATGCTCAAATGACCCTGCCTCACAGCAATGCAGACTTTGAGAAATCTTTCTGAATGTTGAAAAAAATCCAAATCATTTCTAGAAATCGACTTGTGAAACTATCATATCTATTTTACTATACAAATTCAACGTAACTTGTTTGCATTTTCAAAATAATCTATACTAATAATTCTCACATGGATCTTGACCACCACGCTCTTACTGAGCATCATGATGTTCTCTCTTTCGCCGCTTCCCACATCATGCGCCATCTGGAATTATTATTATAGAATATGCACGTCTTCCTGACTTGTACACACACAATGTGGTTGCGTTGCCCCAGCTAGTCCAGAAAGAATTAACAAAGCAAAGTTTGCTTGCAAACAAGTATTTTTGGGGGGACTTTTTGTAAAGTTTTTCTTATTCCGCAGGTTGGCATGTATGTCTTTACTAAATATATCGGAAAAAAAAGGCTTTTAAATTGGGTAAATTCTTGAAAAGAAAACATTTAAAACTTAATTTTCCAGTATAATGTGACATATTTAAGTCATGAAAGAAAGAGTAACTTAAATTTTAAGACTCCAATCTAAAAAGAAAACCATTTAAAAATAACTAAGTACTTCTCTTAGTTTATTGTTTCAACCGGCGACCCTACATAAATCCCTTCACAACCCCATTTGAGGTCACCCCTAATGGGCTGGAAACCTGTGCTTTAGTAACTTGATTATCCTAAGATGTTCATGTGTCAAACTACCTTTAGATTATGTAGTGTTTTTTATTTCCAAAATCAACGTAGTAAGACAATAAGACATATACATATATAGACACAGGTACTGACATTCCTAATTGGTTTTTTATTCCTTGTTTCAAGTTTTTAGAAACATTTGCCTATAAATAATTAGTTACGGATTCGAAAATAGAATTAGCGACCTGTTAAGAATACAAAACTCATACAGTGTTGATGTTTTCTCAACAAGCATATTATTGGCTAGTTATCCATTACTAGGGATAAGCAGTTGAAAATGAAGCAGCTAGGAGCAAATGACCGACCTCTCAACCAACCTTAACATTGTGTTTTCATTCATTAATAGACAGTAACAATTAAACAACTATCAAAATCAACTATTTTAAAGTTAATAATAAATTTTTGATTAAATTAATGTTATCCTTGGATTTCCAAGGATGAGGAAAATATCATTCCCGTTTTCCTGGGATAAGCAAAGCTCAGGAAAATCAGAACCCTTACTGAGCACAGTCTAAAGACAAACGTGATAAACTTCTTTTATAAGTTCATTATGAAGTTCTTTGAATATGTTAAAACTTGAAGCTTCTTGCGCTTGCTTAGTGAAATGTGTAAATATTTTCATTTCCTCAGGATAATTAATATTTTGTAATATTAAAAATAAAGTCGAAGTGAAATTGTAATAAATATTTATTTACAGTAAAAAATCTATATGTCAATTTGTTCTTTTAAGGATTTGGTTCACAGTCTGACATCTGATGATTTTGAAGCAAAGCTCCACAGTCACTTTCCTAATGGGACCATTCCTTTACAAGATGAATATCTTAAAACTTTGTTTGTAGGTCATTTTTTTTATGGTAGCTTTACAGAAAAGGATACTTCTGTATGTTTTTAAACTGCCTTCATCAATTAATTTAATTTATATAAATACTTTACTTTGTGGCCATTAAAAAAATGATTAAAACAAATTTTGATGATATTTACAAGGGCTAAAGAGACGATTTTAAAACAACAATCCTCCTTCCCCCCCAAATTCCTTATATTTTAAAGTTAAAATCCATGCAGTTTATTTTTCTTAAAAAATTATTTCCGTTTATTCATTAATCATCTCTTTGCAGACTGAACAGGAGCTTGAGACATTCAAAGATACAACTTTAAAAACATGCTACTATTTCTCATGTCTCTTTCAAAATAAACTGGCAGTGATGGAACTACAAAGTAGTTACAACAGCTCCCTATTTGGTTGTGGACTCACTGAGAGCTTGAAAATTTTGGTGACTTTATTTTTCAATACAATGGAGAAGAATGCAGATTTCAGCAGAAAAAAATTAGTAAGTTTATTTGTTGTTTTTTCTCTTCCAGGGCCAATTACATAAAAGTTGGCTTCTTTTTATAATCTAATTTTAAATTTAAACAGTAATTTCAAGTTATCTTGCTGGCAGAATCAGTGTGACACAAAAAGCTCATAAGTGTGACAGTTAAAATCACATCAATTTCTAGTGAAGAACAGTCAAGTAGAAGTACAGAATGACATAAAGTTTTCATACTCATTGCCTTAGGGAACAACTTAAGAAAGAGGCAAAAGTAATTTCATTAAAACTTGTTTAAAAAAACTGTCAGTAAAAGTGATTAGAGAGCTCTGATTTTGAAACAAATTTTTACAGTTCAGTTGATTTTAAAAATATCTTTCTACAAAATCCTTTATTATAATTTTTGTAGTTATGTATTTTGGTAAGGTGTCTTATAATGTAAAACATTTTTTTTTATCTGTATATTTGAATTCCTATTATTTTAAATACCAATCAAATGTAGTAACCATATGCTATGTCTCCTGTCAATCAAGGATGCCCAGAAAACTTTATTACTTACAGAATCACACAGAAGGGACAGTTTATTGAAGAAACAAATAGCTCCTATAGAAAATTTTGATATGGAGCAAAATAAGACTAGTGATAACCAGAGCCATAAAACGTCAACTGTACATTCATCATGTGAGATGGTTTATACTGATGAAGAAACTAACAATATGTGCAATTTTCCAAAGAGCCTAACTGTTCCCTCATCTCAGTCTATGGATGAAGATACTGTAAGTAATATTGTAGCTTATAGTTTTTTATTAATATAATATTAATTATTGATTAGGTGCTGTTGTTAAATTCATTAGTTAATACCTCAATGTACTACACTTTTATTTTAAACACAAATATTTATAGTCCATAGTCATAGGTTGACATAAATAATATATAAAACATTCCTTTTAAGTTAAGCAAGCATTTTATTTTTTTCAATTTCTTACTTAAAATTCTACACTCTTTATGATTATAATGCTTTCTGGACACTATGATGGGCAGTGAATCAGTGATATAGTTTTTAAAATGGTTTTGATTATAATAATTTTTTTTTTCTCCAGAGTCAAAAACAGAGCATCAACGTGCCAGACTTGAAAATTTTCTTGAAACAGCATGATACCAGAGGTTGTTTGGTGAGGCTAACACAGATTTAAATATATTGTACAGATACTTGCTAGTAATATATGTAAATTGTTCTTGCGTAAATTGCATGGCTGAAAAATAAAATAGTTAATTGTGTATAAAATGTTATCTGCAAGATTTATCAGGCAAATAAAATATTTAAATAGCACAATTGTCGTTGATTATTTAGAATATTAGATAACTCAGGCAACTCCAGAAGACATAAAGTGGATAGCAGTTTTCTTGTGAGGAGGTCAGGGCTATATTTAAGGCCTTACTTTAGTTGAAAAACACCTCTTAAGCAAAGCCCAACATGTTCCTGGTACTAACTAAATTAAGCTAACTTCAGTTTTTAAGCTTAGAATGAGTATAATGTTGTTTACTAGGGCTGTCAAACTATTTCAATTGCTACACTACAAAGCACCCTTAAGTACTAATTTTCATGTTAGCCACTGAAGTGTAAATGATGAATGCAACATTACAACAAATAAAATATTTACACCATAGGTAGGTAATAGTCCTGACTAATGATTAAAAGTGCAGATGAGCTGCCTGTGTATATGAACAATTTGCTGTTACCACTTGATCCAAAGTACATGACACCTCTACTATCTGTATTTAACAATCACATTGAATTTAAAAGACAATGAGACATAATATTATAGATAACTAAATAAGTTAAATGTTAAAACGCTCTGAAGAACATCATAACCTTTTAATGGCTCTACAGAAGACATACATTCAAATGGTATTTATTGTAAAAGTAGGTGCATTTTTTCTGTTGGAAAAGCCTAAAAATATAAGCACCTAAGAAAACTAAAAGATACAATTGTTAGATTAATTTCGTATACCGGTACCTCAGATTTCGTAAATCAGCTTCGGTTTTCCTAACGGAGCCTTTTGATATAATTGTGAATAATATAGACATGAAATGTGTTTATGGTAATAATAAAAAAAGACTAACAAAAAAATACTAACATATTGTTAAGAAAATGACTTATAAATATATTTCTATATAAACAAAACCTTGGGGCAATTATCAAGTAATTGACCTTAATTTCATTAAATTTTGTTCTGACTTAGTGGCTCTCATTTTATTGACTGGTCACAGGATCCAAAAACATTTTTCATTCCAATCCTTGTTGATGACTCTCACGAACATAAAGTAAATTACCGGCTATACAGTTATTTAAAGCATTTCTTTTCTATCGCACTGAGAAAAGTGTAACAAAATATCAATTCATAAAAATATATCCTCAAATTGTGTGACACATGAAAGTTAGTAATCACATCTTTATTGTGTCTACAATTAATTGTGCATTAATTTATAATTCAATGTTTATTATAGTATAGTAATAATTTGAATGATTTATTTTTCTTGTTTATGCTCATGATATTCTTACACAGTAAAATGTTAATGTTAAGTTATGCTTGAAATAAAAAAGATTATGAAAATTGTATTTGAGCAATGTCTAAAAAAAAAAAAAAGCTTGTTTGATCCAATTTTTACTCCAGTAATGGCAGACTAGAAGAATAAAGTGACATTTTAAAAAAAAATAATTTGTACAAAAAAAATGAGTGGCATTATATTTATATAACAAAAGTTACACATGTAACAAGAATTATTATATGGCAATATTTCTGAAGTTAGCATCTTACCATATATACTCATTCTAAAGTCTTTTTGTTCATGAGCCACCTCCCCCCAGCTTTGGGTAAGAAAATCGGGCCCCATAAAATAAACCAGTTTGGCAATTCAGTCTCAAAGAATATCTAGGATGAGCTTATGGTGGTGCTAAAATGACTGAATATTGCACCATCTACTTCTGTTGTTATGTGGTAAACAATCTATGATAACAACTTCATTATTATTTATCTGGAGAAAATTATAAAAGTCCCCTGTGACTCCTTTATAAGCTGACCAACTACCCCACTTTTCCCCAGAAATATTTCAAATAAACATTCAGCTTCAGAAGGAGTATATATGGTAATAGAGATTATGCATGAGCAATGTATGCAAAGACAATATATTCTGAATCAATCATTTATTTGGGAAACAGAAATCTATAAACAAATAATTTATTCACTTAAATAATTGAGACACTGTTAATATTGGTGATAATTAAGAAGCCATGCTCAATACAGAATCTATTGAAATGAGACACATCCTAAATGTCTGAGAAATAAAAGCACAGACAGAAGGATCTTAAATTGTGCCACAATAATGTATCAAGGGAAATGCAGATGTTTGTGGACAGTAATACAGTGGTACCTCGACTTAAGAACTTAATTTGTTCCTGACTGTGGTTCTTATCTCAAATCCCTATTTCCTATTACATCTTATGGGAAATCAATTTACCTGCTCTCACTCTAGAATTAAAAAATAATAAAAAATCAAGTAATAAAAAAAGAACAACTCTCACCTAAATTAAGAAAATGCTAAGAAATGTATCAGGAGTTAGCAATAAATATATACATTTTGCATTCCATTACGAAGTTTTATTTATCAAATCTTTGCTTTTACATGATATATCTGTAGCTTAAAAATCACCTTGCATTAAATTGCTGTCTGTGACTTCCTTCTGTTTCTCTGACGAGGAAGGTTGCATTGACTCATAAAATGAAATACTTACAGTACACATATTGAATTAGTACAAACCTAGAAAACTTCTAAGAAATTGTATTGTTTCAAATAGATACACAGAAAAGCTAATACCCACGTGCGGCATGTGTCGCACTTACCACTCGTTGCATTGTATTCTAGATAAATGCAACATAGTAACAACAACCACGCAGGTTTGGCCCACAGTTTGTACCTCAAATCAAGGTTCATATGTAGATCTCTAAATGGGATATGAAAAAAATGCTCATCTCGAAAAGATCATGGGCAGAGAAGTTCATTAGTCAAGATACCACTGTAATACTGTAATGAGTAATGTTTAACAGAGAACTAATAGTACAGGAAAGTGATGACTATAACTTCTACACTTATCTGAGCTGAGGGACTGACATTTCCAGATGTGTGTTTTTGAGCACTATAAGAACTATTTGTGCCAATAGTGTCCTGTCTGTACCATTTTTACAGTATGTCTTCCGCTCAGCATACACAGTATAATTTTGATTATACTTTATTTTTCACTCGTAGGAATAATTTCGGATAATTTGATTAAACTGGGTTATATATATATTAAAAACAGTTCTTAATGATTTATTTTAAAGGGCAGCACAATAATGTGCTTCATCCTAAATTTTTAAATGTATTCTTAATACCATTCAAACATTCTCTTGAATATAATTTGATTAAACTGAATTGACAGTACTGGGTTATATATACATAAAACATTCTTAATAATTTGTTTAACGGGCAGCATAATAATGTGCGTCATCCCATTTTTAAAAAATGTATAATTAACACCATTCAAACATTCTCTTGAATTATCACATTATCTCATAACATGTTTCACATTTTTTGTGGGGCTGATTTGTAGCGAGCCAAAAGTTATTTCATCAGAACCCACATTGTAGTTTCCAGTTTTTGCTAAGCATACCTATTCAAATCATTTAAAAAATTAGGATGCAGTGGCTTAGCAGGGCTTATTACTATTTACATAGTTGAATAAAATATTTTTTCACAGGGGTCTTGATCTTAAAAAGTTGGGCATCACTGCAGAAATCTATGAAAGAGTAACGAGTTATAATGTATATCTCTAAACATTGAGTAATGATATCATTACTCAATGTTTAGAGATATACATTATAACTTGATAACCTATAATATCAAAGGTATGAAATATCTAATTAAAATGATTGAAAGCTATCTATTAAAACTCATATTGATCAAAATAAATATTTAATTAGCCAGGTGACAAGATTAAATTTGTTTTAAGGACATGTTTAACTTTGCTTTAAAAGTTAGGTTAACTAACACAAAAAGGTTTTATTGAAATTGTCTGTTTTTGGTGTGGTTTTTGCTGTGTGCATTTTTTTATATTTTTATCTATGTTGTGCAGAATTAATTTTTTTAATAAAAAACCAATGACAATTTTTGTCATATATTTTTTGCACATTCACAAAATACAAATGACCCTTAGTTTAATTGAATACAATATTAACTTCTTGAGCAGAGCCGTTGCATGCCTTTGGGAGGCCCCCTGACACTTTATGGTTTTGGGCCCCCTTCATTAAATTTGATAGTTTATTTTGTATAAGTTAAGAATTTCAAATTAATTTATGGTTCACTTAAAGAGGAACATGGCGCGGTTTGCGAAAGGTGAAAGCTTCAATCAGTTTAGTGTCATCAAGCTCAGCACTTACTTCATGTTCAATAGTGTCAGCTGGATAGCAGCTGTGACAGCTCGTGTGTTATTTTCAACTTTTAGAGAGGCCACAGAAGTCAAATATTTACCTATTTAGTGAAATTTAAATAAAGGCTCTGATTGGTACATAATATTTTTATAATACTTTTCCATTGCTTTTAGAAGCTGCACAGTGGATCTAATCTATAAAAGCTTTAACTAATTTTTAAAATTTGATGTCAAGCTTGAGAGAAAACACAACGATATGCCTTGTGACTGTTAAAATATTTTTTTTCATTACCGGTATATCATCCTCTTCTTAAATCTGTGCTTAAGTTCTTTGATAAAATTATTTTTCCCCTTATAAATTATATAAATTATTATAAATGTGTACTCAAAATGATTTTATGAATTTTTCATGGAATTCAGACTAAAGTAATACAATTCAAGTCATAAACATCTGCACAGATTGAGATGGTCACTGAATGTATTCTTGTTCATACTTTGATGCATCTCAAACAGATTTTACATCATTATTTCAATTTCATGGTCTCCAAGACTATTGTTTAATTTATTTTCCCCATATTATAAATTAGACTTTTTGGATTATGGTAATTACACTGTAAAATGTTGTTTTTATCCCTTAACTTAAGCTTTACCAAGTATAATATTTATTGTATAATAGTTTGTATAAAAGCCCTGTTGCGGCATCAATACCTAGTTCAAACTGATTGAGAGAACTCAACATTCTTTATCCCACTATCATTTGCTGGAGAAATGGGCTGGTTCTAATGGAGTAATAAAAAATTGCTCGGATAAGAAATATGATCCCAATGAAAAAGCCACCTGGAAAAAAAAAAGTGAAGATTAGCTGATTACTCAGCTTAATTTTTAGGCAATCGTGCTTATTAAAAATGCATGCATATTTATTTTCTAACAAATACAGTAAAATCTAAAATGAACAAAACTCAAAAAACTATTGGAATAAGGACGCATACTAAAAGAAAATCTAAATAATTGTAGCATCATTAAAGTGCATATATTTTTCATTTAGATTTCTTTTAAGTTTTCTGTATTTAAAATTGTAGCTCTCCACAGTCTACAGCTCTAAATATGTTTCAGTCAGATCAGCATTCTTGTTTTAAAAAAAATTTAAGTTCCATTTTAAATGTTACAAAATAATTTTTAATAATGATTTAAATAGGAAAAGTTCAAATATTTTTTATTAGGGAAAGTACCAGTATATTCCTTAAAAATATTTAACTATTATGTAGCCCCAAATTGCAAAACAAATTATCTTACACTAAATTTGATTTATAACTAAACTTGGCAGAGTAAAATTACCTATCCATGACACATATATTCCTCCATGGCGACTTGCTTGTTCATAAGTTCCTACCTAAAAATCAAATAGACAAGTAGACAAATTAAATTAGTAACAGTTGTATAATTAAAGTTTATGATATGACAAAATCCAAGTTGTTGCACAGAGACTAAGAAAAACAAAAACTTTTTTAGTTAATACTCACAGTAATGCCTATAGCAGTTGCAAGAATCACAATACCAATAACTAGGAAAAAATGTCCTCTTGTTCTGGCGTAATGGTCTCCTACTGAAGATCTGTTGACAAATAATTTTGGGTGAGTATTAAGTTCTCAGTGAAGGTATTCAAATTTGTAGCCATTGCAATATTTTTTTAATACTTTATAACATTTCTTTCATTATCACACTGTGTATTATGTCAAGGCAATAAAATCAACACCTAGAAGTCGCATCATTTAAAATACTCACAGTCTCCTACAATGAGGACATCTTGCAAATTTCCTTATGAAACGCAACTGAAAGAAAAATGTCACAAAGATCAATTTAAATTACTGAATTGTTTTTGATAACATTGGAAACTGGGATTATTTGACTTAAAATTGTAAGTTATTATTATAAATTATAAATATTTAAATTGTAATATTAACCATTACTTTACCATAAAAATCTGTCCACAGTATGCACACGTATATCTGGATGTGATTGGTAGGCTTGGATCAGTAGGTGTAGGCAGAGTTATCACTCTTTTGCTGAGGAGAAAATGATTCATTCTAACAGACATTAATTATGATTATTTTATTAACATATAATTAAAAATAAGATAAATACAGCGTTATAAATAGCTATATGGTTATATTAGCTACCACATAATAGTTACCAATTTTCCCGTGGACACAAAATTTTATTTGCCCCTGATCGACAAACTAAAAGAAGGTTGCATGGACAACGAATGTACTTCTTTCCAGGTGGTGCAGCTCTAATGGGCTAGGGAAACATCGCAAAAAATATTTTTATGTTTCTAACATAAACTATAAACATATAAAAAAGGAAAAAAGACATCTTTCGAATTAATGCTACTTTAATTATAGGTGTCTAAAAAAAAAGAAATTTTCTTATAATAAAAAGCAAATGCTCACTTTTCATTTTCAATATGAAAATATATTATTTTGTAATCTTGTATAAATATTTAGTTAGCTTTAATTATAGCATACATGCCAATCAGTGGGATAATAAAAAAAAAGCTTTTGACAACTATACAACAGCATGACAAACGGTACAGAAAAAAAAGAGGAATTTTAAAAAAAAATTTATAACTTTTTCATCATTTTATCTATGTTTTGAATGCATGAATAAAAATTAAATTATCTTCCCTTCAGCGCACACATTTTAGCATGTTTACATCATTCATAGATGACTAGATCACAGCCTTTTAATGTTAAGTCCCATTTCTGTTAAATTATGTTTTTATATACTGGTCATTAGCAATTTTATTAAAAATGGACTCAAATGATTAATTTGATAGCAATTTAGAAGTAATTCTTCGGTTAATTATGATATCTGTAGTAATACAGATTCCTTTATTTAAATGAACCAACTGACAAAGTTATTGAGCTAAGTTTGCGCTCTACTTTTAACCTCATTTTTCACCGCATGGTGCTGGGGGAAAATGTAATTGTAATGAGGATAGAAGTTTTTAAAACTATGCACCATGTAGATATAATATGTTGATAGGAATTTGGTGCTAGCAAAGTTTATAAAAAGTAAATTGGTGCATGTATTGTTTTTTAAATATGCCATTAAATACGACACTTTTTTAATAAGAAAATTCTCTGAACAAACTATAGAATAAAAACTGCAGAATAAAAATTGTTCAGTTACATTGTCTTAGATACTTAATATGATAATTTGCATGTGCAAACACCATTATAAATGGTGAAGCCTAGATTCGAAATACTTATAAATGTGACTTGATATATGCTTACTGTGGCTTCATTGCAAACTGAGCACTTGACCACAAACAGGTGTTGTTTCCCTTCAAGACTTATAATTGCCTGGCACACTTTGCAGTTTATCATTGGTATTCCTCCTTGTGCTGTTGGTGTGTATGGTGGAGGTAGCTCATCTGCACCAATGGGAATGGTGGCTGCCCCATTATGCTGAGCTAATTCATCATCTAATTCTTTAGAAAAATATTTTTCTTTTTTTAAAGTACGGAGAAACGGTAACAAATACAATAGCATTAATATTTACTATAGTTGAGTAAACATCACACGGGCGAATAAAACAAAGTATTTAACCTAAAGGATATGGTTTAGCATTGAAAATAATATGGTCTGTGTTAATTATTAATAACATTCACAAAATATTGTACAAATTATACAATAGCATCAAAAAGATTCTAATAATTTTCTAAACAAATTTTCAAACAGCAAAGACTTTCAATTTTTTTACAATTAATAAGATAAGATGGTTTTATTGATCAAAATGAGATGAAATTCATATGAGTAGTGAATCAGAAGGGCAAGATGTGCCTTTGAATAATAGGAATTTCTGAGGGCTCAATTTGTTATTGATATTGTGTTAATTGTGTGTGAAATTGAACGCTTCCTATTCCCGCTTGCACTACGAGTCGCATTTCCCGGATCTCACCGAAGTCGAAGTTCCTCTAAGCCCTTTCCATAACTAAGGATCAGCCAGTATAACTTATTAAATTTAGTGATAATTTAAAATTTAATGTCTTCACAAACATGGAATTAATGAATTATTGTTAAATATATTATAGTACTACAGTAACATGACAAATTTTAGAAAGGCTATTTCCAATTTTAGGCCTATATGTTTACCTGTATTCGTATATGGGGGAGGCTCGCTCTCAGAAGTCGTCGAAAGTAAAGGAGTCCTCTCGTTATCAGCCATCTTGTTAGTAAAGTAATAATAGAAGTCACGTGACAGTGATAAAGATGCTATTTATAACACCACCCCCCACTCCCGTTTTAAAACAATTTTTCATCCAAGTATTACAATACATTATTATTTATTAATAATGTGGCGTCCATAAATTAAGTCAAAAATAATTGTAAGCTATTTTCTACCCCATCTCTTCACCTAGTCAACAACTTTCAAACTTTTAAAGCTCCCACCTCCTTTTATTAGGCTAAATTGCAGTGAAGTCAGTGAAGTGGCATAGCTAGGGTTGGTGCAGGACCTACTAGAACTCTATTGACTAGTGGGTCATGGTTGGTGTCGCCCGGAGCGGGCAAAGCTTCTTTCCGCCCCCTGCAGTTTGTCGAAAATGACACCATTCAATATAAAGAAAAAGTGCCGCCCGCGGCGGACCAAAAAATTCATTACAATTGTAAAAACGTGTTGTCTTTGGCAAATTTTAACTTTTATTACCATTTTTGCTTGAACAATTAGCATATATAACTAGTGTAAATTGTATATTTGCATATATAATTGAAGACTTAATGAGATCTAAACTCATAACTATATTAATATTAGTAGTAAATTTATTTAATGATAGTTTTTTTATGGAATCGTCTGACAACATACGTGTCTTGTCTAACCACCTATTGCTAAAAATAATAGCATTTTTTATGTGTGCAATAATTTCCATCACAAATCACATCTCTCTCTCTCTCTCTCTCTCTCCCTCCTCTCTAGCTCTCTGTGTCTTTTGGCTGAGACTCAAACTGGCCACACTTGTTTGTTTGTTGAGGAGCAGTTATTAATTTCTTGAGAAATACGCGACTGGCTGCATTGAGGTTGAAGCAATAAGAAATATACTCAAGGTAGAGAATAATCTGAAGGAAAATACAAAATTAAATAATCCCCTTAAAACAAAGTTGTAGTATAAATCCTTTATATGCATTTTGTTTGCATTTATGACTGTAATTGAATGTGATTTATCATTTATGTGATTGAAGCAACTGGTTTTTTGGTATGGGAATGGTTTTTATCAAACTTAGTTCACGTTTCGTAGTCCATAGTTAGTGCCACCGGGGCGGGACAAGATTTTTTTCCACCCAATGATGTCAAAGTATGAGAATTGCTGAGTCTAGTTTGAAAGTTATTTGGATTGTGAGTCTCGGTGTTTCATTAGTCATTAGGAATTTTACCCGGTGTATGTATTAAGTAAGACTTTTGGGTACTTGTAGCTGTACAGTGTGTAGGTCAAATTTGTTCAAAAGTTAAGATGGCCATGCATACTGTTTTTACCCCTATCCCAAGTCACGGATAGACCCTCTCTGCAAACAAAAATATTTGATTTTTAACATCCTGGTTTTAAATTTGAAAATAATAAATGGCAACATTATCAAATGTGCGTAGTAGTGGAGCCAAACAATTGAATAGAGTTCGGCAACCTTTTATGAGAAAGAAGCCATTAAAAAAAGATGCCTATATCTAAAAAAATGTATTAAAAATTGACTCCATTCTAACTTCCAACCCCCTATTTTGTTAATGAAATTCACGAACAAACGCCTTTGGTCCAATACCTCATCATCGGTGCTGTGTTGACAATTTATAATTATAAGAATTTTTATAGCCATTAAAAATTTGATATTATTTTTAAAATTATTAATCAAAGAAAAATAATTGCGAAGAACAGCTGACACCTTCTCCTCTATTTTGTTGACGTAATTTATGGACGGCTTTTAATGGTATATAACCCCAAACCATACTATAGACATAATAAAACTCAAATATGGAGTGGAGCTGCAATATTAATATATGCGTGAATTTTTGCTTATCTTTGGTTGGTAGCAGTTTTCATTTTCCTTTCACCAATGTACCGGTGGGGGTGGGGGCGTCTTCCTGTCTGTACTTTAATTCCATTGTTGTTTGTTTACTGATGAAGACTTCTTCCCGTCACTTTCGTTGTTTTGTTGCGTTCTTTTTTTCAGGTTTTCCCATAATTTGTTTCGCTCATTTCCAGTTTCTAAACTGACTTTAATTACCCCCCCCCCACAAACACACACACACTTATTTCCGTTCATTAGCATGATCCGAGGATTTTCCAGGTGTGCTTAGGGTGGACTCAAAATAAATGTCGGCTGGAAACAAAAACTGCAACAGATTCACCCATCGCGTGTGCCTCGGTTATTTAAGGTTCCTAACTTTGTTTTGGAAAAATTAAAATAATTAGTTAGAATGCAGGGGGGACAAACCCGAGATGTGGCAGGGGGGCTCCAAAAGTCATGTCTGAGTCAATAATATATATTCGAGCTGTGATTTTCTACGGGTGGGTGTTGAAAGGATAGCAGCAGGCAACAGTTCCTATTTCAACCTACAAAGGCTACTGGGAAGCAAAAACCTCTCAAGGGGAACAAAAAAGACACTATACACTACTATCATAAGACCAGTAGTAACTTACGCTAGTGAGACTTGGACCCTTACCAAAAAAAAGCAGAGAACTTTCTCAATACACGAGAGAGGAAAATCCTCAGAAAAATATACGGCTCAATGATGGAAAACGATATCTGGAGAATCCGTACAGACCAAGAGCTATTATACCAATTGTAAAAAGACCCAGCCTATAGTCGCAACAATAAAAACAAGGTAGACTGCGCTGGGCAGGACATATTGAAAGGATGCCGGAATATAGAGCAGCAAAGGTGATATACAGGCAGAAACCTAGGGGCAGACGACTCACTGGTCACCCAAGGCTAAGATGGGTTGACGATGTGGAGATGGATTTACACCAGTTGGGGGTTCGCACATGGAGGCGAAAGGCCATGGATCGAACCGTATGGAAGAATGTGGTGGAGCAGGCCAGGGCCCTACATGGGCTGTAGCGCCACTGATGATGATGATGATGGCTGTTGACTTTCGAAGGAGGTATTTGTCTAAATCAGGGCCTTCATCCGGAGGCACAGGGACCGCGTACGGATCTTTGAAAGAATAGACGCGGCTCCTCTATTAACTATTGACCACTGTTATGCGACTCTAATTTTTTGTTTATAAATATGGCTCCTCGCACAAAAACGTTTACTGCCACCAGACATAGAGCTGTATACTTCGCTATGTCTATGCCCCCATATCTAAATTGCGTGAACCCATTTGTTGGGTCTTAAGTTTTCCACCGCCTTTAATGTAGTACCAGAAACTCGGAAGTGAAAGTAGCATGATGTTACATAAGGACAAAAACCATGGCGAAACGACATCGTCCATCATTAGTATTACTTCCACTTGTCATAAATTATTTAATATTTTTTTGATTTTCCCATTTTATTCTTAATTCCATACATCGGATTACTCTCTATGCGGCTTACCCTCTATGCTTAATCGGGTTCATTTATTAAATTTTACATGATTTTTAATATTAATAATTATTAGTATTAGTTATTAGGCATATTCATATAGTATCATATAGTCTATAGTATAGCCATGGCCATAGCCTATTGTCACTATTGACCATTGCCTATTTACTATTTTATTTATTAATATTAATTTATATAATTTATAATAATAACCAGTATGGCTAATTAAGATAGATCGTACCTCATTTCATTAGATTAGGTTTAGAGGTAGATTTAGGATGCAGATTAGGGTGAGGGATAGATTTAGGGTTCAGGTTAGGGTGAGGGATACATTTAGGAAATTTTTTCATTATTTTTAACGTTTTATTTTTAATTTTACGGGTCACGGCAATGAAGTTGGCGGCCATGGTAAAAAAACGCGATACGATCTATCCGAATTTACCACAAGTATAAGTATTGAGGGTAAATGTAGCGAGATCGTACCTCTTTTTTTACTATGGCCGGCATCTTGGTTGCCCCAACCCGCAAACTTTTATGTGTTCGGGGGTCGGGGCAACCAAGATGGCGGCCGTGGAAAAAGAAAATATCTAATGTTTTTGATAAACTTACGAATAAAATTTTTTTAAAAATTAAAAAAATGACCTAAATCTATCCCCCACCCTAACCTGAACCCTAAATCTATCCCTCACCCTAACCTGAACCCTCCCTAACCAGGGTTTTGACCCTCTCCCTAACCAGGGTTTAGACCCTCTCCCTAACCAGGGTTTTGACACTCTCCCTAACCAGGGTTTTGACCCTCTCCCTAACCAGGGTTTTGACCCTCTCACTAACCAGGGTTTTGACCCTATCGGAACCAGCGTTTTGACACTCTCCTTAGCCTAACCTGGGGCTGGGTTTTGACCCTGAAAACTAGGAAAATTAAAAAAAAATAAGAAAAGTGGCCAAAATTAATTAAAAAATAAGGAAGTAATGAAAACCCAACTTACAGTTTCATGGAATACACTTTTACACACTTTATTTCAGGTCCCAACAAAAAGAATATCCAAAAATTAATAAAACACAGTCTGGTCAACCTCTAAAATCATTTCATAAAATGGCGGAGCACATTAACATATTAATAAGCCAACCAATGAAATTTTTAAAATTATAATTAATCAACCAATAAAAATTAGCCACCTTCATATTAATGAAAATGTAACTGTTAACAAAAACAAATAAAGGGAAGTGACTCCCAATAAACACGCAAATGAAATGAGGTACGATCTATTTGAATTAGCTGTATTGAGTATTGGTAAATGCGAAGATAACGGGCCGCGTTTTTTACCATGTCCGCCATCATGGTTGACACGACTTGTAAAATTAAGAATAAAACTTTTAAAAATAATGAAAAAATTTCCTAACTAAATGTATCCCTAAACCTAACCTGAACCCTAAATCTATCCCTAAACCTAACCTGAACCCTAAATCTATTCCTAAACCTAACCTGAACCCTAAAGTCATTAGCAACATAACAAAACAAGCACATGACGTCATGGCCCGATAACTTAGCATTAGCCTAAGTATTAACTATGATTATGATATTATGATTATGTTAATTAAAATTATTTTAAAATAAATTGTTTATAAATTATTGGAATACCCGGTTGTAGTTAAAAATTATTACAAAGTAAGTAATTTATATAATAATATCTTGATTTAAATGATTCAATAATGCCAATAAGGGAATTATAGATTAGATAGTTAAGAAAGGCCTGATTATGCCTGATAGTTAGGTTGAATTTAATAGTAAAATTATAATAATTGTGTTGACAATGTACGTATTATGAACATAAATTATATTATAAAGATATTTAGTGTTGTATATAACTATATAAAAATAATATATGATTGATAGGTCTATCTATCTGAATTACATAATATAACTTAATTTATTAAAATATCATAAGTCAAGTATTTTATACAGAACAGAGCACCATGGGCCAAAAATAACTGAATCACTTTAATAATGAAATGAATACTAAAAAATTATCTGAATAGACTTACTGGTACATTTTGAATCTTACCCATTTATTATTCAGCTCATAACTATGGCACTATGCCACTAATAATAATAGTGAATGTAAATTCAGTAGGGCACTCTTAATTAATGAGTTAACAATTTTTTGATGGATTGATTGAATGGTGACTTATTATTTATTTGTAAAAACAGAATTAAATTTAAAAAAAAACACTTGGCTGAAATGTATTATCCGAGAGAGCAGCAATAGGAATGTGACAGAAAATAAGTAGGTGAGAGATTAAATACAGGCAAAAAGGGAAAGAAGAGAGGAAAAAAGTTAACCAATCGCAGTGGACTTACTTTTCCTCTCTTCTTTCACTGATTGCAGTCTCTTCCCCTTATTATTTATTTATATTTTATTTCTGTTTGTAATTGAAGTTTTTCTTTTTCAGTTTAGTGATTGAGCTCATTCTGATTGAACTCCTGACCTGGCACTGTTCTCAAGTACGGTACCATACGAAATTGGTAAGAAAATTTCTCAACAGCTTTTACAGTACTTTGCAGTGACTGTGGTTAGCCATCATCCAAAGTATTCCAAAGTCATGTTGTCACTATCTGGTTAAACCCCCCGCCCTCCTCACAGAAGAATTAATTATTACTTTGAAAACAACAAACTGGGATGCAGTATTCATCAGTTAGAACATGCAGTATTGCACATATGTTTTAAACTATGTTCTAGTTAATGGTAATGGATAGATAGGCAAACTAGGCAAACTAATACTAATACTAATATAATAAAAGTTAGTTCCCATGGCCCTCGTTTAAGCCTAGGCTAATATACATGATCTATTGCACTATCAAATTATAAATAATAATTTAACTTTATAACATTAATTATAATAGGTTCAACTATCATCATTTTGATTATTTTTGGGAAAGTTTAAATCTGTTAAACTAAATTGCACATTATTATATACTGGAACCAATCTTACAAAGATAATGGTACAGGTACATTAAAACAATTATTGTGTGCAATACCAGGTATTAATAAATTTTTTAGAAAATTGCTAATCTCAACAAAAACTGTTAATAAATACACTTGAGTTATCAATTTTAGAAAAGCTGGTTCAGTTAAGTCAAACAAGAAAAAATAAATGTAATTGCAATTTCAAGAATTTGTTTAAAAAGATTAACTAAAAAAGTTAGAGTAGAGTAGGTCAATTGAAAAGATTATCTACAACAAAGCAGAATAATTATAACTGATTTTAATTAAAATAAAATTTGAAACTTTAACTATTGACTACCAGGTGTTTCTCTTTTTTTTCTCCTTCAGATTGTAGAAAGCAAAAAAAGAAAAGACATGTTTGTGACACTCAAGGCTAAAAATATGTTTCATATAAAAATGTTCATAAAACTGTAGTAAGCAGTATCCCGCAATGCTACAAATAAATCAGAAATCAATACTTACCATAATAAGAACTGAGAAAACGATTTAAAAAATAATTTGCATTAACACCAACTAACATCTGGAATTTATGAGGCATCAGTTTTTCAAAACTAAAATGTACACATTGTATATGTTGAGAAAGATGATAGATCACACATCATTTCAAACAAATCTCTCATGATCTTGAATAAAGATATTCAAATTCAACCGGTCATTACTAGTACTAGTTTTAAGAAATAAATAAAAAATGAACAAGGCATTATCACTAGCCTCTGTTGCAGTTCGCCCTGTCTTCAGATCCCTCCAGCGTAGTGGCAGATTATTATTCTCCCCCAAGTATTTATTGTTCACAAACACTAGCCTCAGTGTAAGTGTGTCCATCGGTGGAGACCTGATACAACAAAATTACCAGCGTATCCAAAATGATCCAGATAAGCTTTGGGATATAAAGAGAACAGGAAAAATGGCTGCATCAGGTTTAGCTTTTGGTCCACTTGTTCATTATTGGTACTTCTATTTGGATAAATGGTTCCCTGCAAGGACATTGGGATCACTTTTTAAAAAGGTAATATATAACTAAAAATTATGGTTATACAATTATTTGCCAATTTTTCTATACCGGTAATCAGATTTTAAATTTTTTTAACAAATGAGCTATCCTAACAACATATAACCCCCCCCCCCCCCTTTAAAAACACAATGTTGAATGACACAGCAGACACTACTACAAACTTTTTCTTAGCTGTCGCAGTCAGGAATTCAACAACCACTCTTCTGATGGTTTTGCTTAGTTATAGTTATTTCCAATTAGATTTACACCACATTTGCTAAAATTAATAAAAATATTATTATTTTGAAATACAGGTACTATGTTTGTTCATTTTATTGTGACCATGCCTTAAAATAGATGGTGCTTTCAAATAATCCAGATTCACATATTTTATTTATAAAACTTATTATGCTAATATTCTAATAAAAGTATTTAATGTGTATTATGACCACTTCGCACCTCTAGGGAAGCAGCAGCTAGTAAGGTGGTGCCTTGTTCAGAAAGCTAAACAATAGCCCCAATGATTTTTAAATTAAAAACTATTTTAAAGAATAATAAAAGTTATGAACATGTAAATTACTGGCAATGCTATCACTATCAGTACCGGTATCAGATTCATAATTTTTTTTGTTTCTGCATTCTTCTAACTCCTACTCCTAGACATCTTTTTATTTTACTTTCAGATTGCCCTGGATCAACTGTGTTTCTCACCAATTTGTGTAACAGTTTTTCTTTTAACTATTGGCATCATTGAGCAGCAAGGTTTAGAATTGCTTAAAGAGGAGTTCATGGACACTGGTGTTCTTATGTTTTTAACAGATATCATCTTTTGGTCACCAGCTCTTGCCATAAACTTCTACTTTATGCCTGCTAAATACCGAGTTCTATTTGACAATATGGTATCATTAGTTGTAGATACTATATTTTCTTATTTAAGATTCGATCACAGCAAAGCTCGTAGAAACCAAACATCTGATCCAAAAGATGAAACAGTGGAAAATGATGCCTCTATCCAACCTGAAAGAAAATTGAACACTGTGGGCCAACCAGGCGATCATCCAACGTGAATTGATAAAAGTGTGCTATAGAAAAAGTATTGCATCAGCCTTTGTAGAAATTTTGTTTTCATTGAGCACTGCCAAGCACTTTAATTGATTCTAATAGGGTACCAAGTGTTTTCTTAACCACCGTGGCTTTGTCTACCTCATGAGTTCATGAAGAGACCAAACAGGGATATCCTTCCATGTTTCTTGAGGTCATTCATATCACTTTCAAGTCCATTTACGTCCCTTCTCTATTTATTTGTTAGCCTTCCGTGCCTTCTACACCAGCAGCTGCAGATTGGCCCATCTGTACCTCACAGAGCTTACAAAAAACTCATCTTTGAATTTTAAGTCTCTTAATTTCTATTAAATCAAAAAACTAGAGGGATCAGAATTTGAAATATATTGTCTTTGAATTATCAAGAGCCTGGATGTCAAGATGAACCCTGTGTCAATGTCGACCCCTGTACCAGAACTGTCAAGATGAACCCTGTGTCAATGTCGACCCCTGTACCAGAACGGGTACCCTTTGACAGATGGTTACATGCACAGTTACTTGTTGAAACTAGTGTGATAAATAATTTATTTTTTTATAAAATGCAAGTTTTCAAAATTTGTGAGTCCTTTATTTTTTGTTGATAAGCACTACTTTAAAATTGTAAGATCATTGTTATGAGTTATATGGCAATTTCCGGTACCAGAGTGGACAACATTTACAACAGCAAAAGGAAAAACAGTACTAGTATCATCAAAAGCAAACAAATTTAATGAATTTTTTACTACAAAGGTAATATCAAAATACTGGTGACAATAGTCGTATTAAAAATTTAAATGGCTTCAATTAACTAATGCAAAATAAAAATAGATTACCAGTGTACCAGTACTTTATCATCCAATAAAATCAATGAATAACATCACTTATTTCAAAAGCTCATTAACATTTCTCCTCTCCTAACAATATTTATAATAACACTTACCTAAATAACACAATACGCATGAGAATCATTATCAACCAAGCAACGTGGGGGAACAGACTTCAACACAAAAATAGCCATCTCTGCGTGACTACAGAAGAGATGGAGTAAAGGTGAGGGACGATTTCCCTACTCTGGCCTTTGACTTTGATGCACCTGTGGTCGAAGTGTCTGCCCTTTTTAGGGATGGTCTTTAAAGTACTACCACAAGAGGGGGTCAAACAAGCCAGTCTCAACACACGAGAACCAGAGATCTCAACACTCCCCCACCCTCCCCCTTCTAAGCTTTGGGACAATACTTGGTAGAGGCGGCTGCAAAGAAGAAAAATGCTAATGAATTTTTAGGCATGAGTTGGTGATTGGTTGGTGGCTAACCGATTTTAAAAATCCAAGGAAATCAGGACTTGAGAACTATAGCTTTATTTGCTCTTAAAGTTTAGTGTATGGTAACCAGAAATAAAAGAAAAAAAGCTGAAGAAAAGGACAATATCTGAATAGATATGAACAGGACAGGCTACTCAAAGTACCCGGTAGTAGTCGTAGTACAAACATTCAATTAACACGGGGACTAATGCCGCTGTTAACATATTATTTAAACTATGACAAACATACACAAATGACAAGACGTAAGCGCATTGCATTATGTCTACCCGTACAGTTGGTAATATCCTAGAACACACGCCATTCATGTGAGAATTTAGCATATTGCAGACCTGTTTACCCTCAAACTCTTAAAATCGTACAATATCATCACAAAATCGTTCAATACATTATCTTAATAGTAAAAAAATAAACATACAGTATATATAATGTATACACCTCAAAATTGCACATTGTGCGCCAAAATCGTAAGAGTAAACAGGTCTGATATTGGAGGACAATTAATACAATGTCAGCGCTGTTTGGATACGGTTATAACAAATGCTTGGTCTTTTTAGATCAATTATATTAACTTCATTTTTGTTAATGGGCCGCTGGGTGGTACAATCTCTGGACAGCAAATTGGCCCACTTCCTGTCAAGTTATCGAGTTGAAATTTGGCACATACACTTGTTGACAATGACAACACATTCTATTTTAAGTTTAAGCCCCAACCCCCAAAAAATCTGTTTTTCAAGGGGAAGATAAAATGAAATTCCCAACAACTCTGCTAAATAAAACTCTTTTAAAAAAAATTGCAAGTACATATGGTGTGTAATGTTTTCTTTTGTTTTTTCTTAAATATTTTGTGAAATTAATTTGCTGAGTAAAAGCGGATGGGTCATTAGAATATTAATATACTTCAGGAGTGGGAAAAAAAAGTGTGATTGGGAGCGTGGGGTTGGGGGGGGGGGGGGTGTGTCACTAATTGATATTGGAATTCTTATATAGTGAGCTACTTGTATGCATGTTTTGTCAAATTTTAAGCCCCAGCCCCATATTGCTCAATATTACATTTTATAAAGAAATTATTCTAAGAACTTTGTTTTTATGGGTTGTTTAATTGAGACATAAACGCATTGCAGTATGTGTAACCAGAACGATATCAAGGTTACATATATTTAATAAATACCTGTTAAGCTAGCAAGATTTGGCCTTGCTATCAATTTAGTGCTTTTTTAAAATCCAATACACTTTTTTAAATCTTGTATTCACATTATATAATTTCAGTACATCATTTTCAATAGCCATTTGTAGGCGTTAGTTTCAAAATATTTTATCTGAAAATAAATTAACATTAATTCGTCAAGCAACTGGGCAGTACGATGACCTCCTGGTGTCTGTAAAAAAGTGCAAACTTGAATGGTATGGAATATGACCAGAAAACAAGGGCTCGCCAAAGAAATCTTGCAGGGCACTACTAGAGGAGGAAGAAGAAGAGGAAGACAGAGAAAAAGATGGGAAGATAACATCAAAGAAAGGATTAAAACTAGGCGAGGCTATGTGTAGGGCAGAAGACCGAGAGGAATGGAGAAGAATAGTTTGCATGTCATCTGTGGCGCCCCAACGGTCGAAGGACCACGGGACATGATGATGATGATGAAATTAACATATTATTTCCACCAAAATCTGATAAATTAATATGCGAAATATAATTAAGGTATATTATGTGTTCAAACCTATGGGCTATGACTGACAATGAAGATTCTATAGCCACTGAAAGGAAAGCTTGCAATTTCAAGCTAGCACGATACTGTCAGTGTCTCATTTCAATTTCAATGCTAGCACCATACTGACAGTGTCTAATTTCAATTTCAAGATATTTTAAGAATGTTCATGCAAAAATCCATTATAAATTCTTCAAAACTGATTCCCTTCTCCCACCAGAGGTTAAACCTGGGCGGTGCTTCCATTGATAAATGAGGACAGATGGTGGTTGTGGTCACTTTGTACATGGACAGAGATTCTAAAACCAAAGGTGTTATGGTGGATGGAAGAAACACACTCACATGACAGCTTGCTTTTGGTTGGATACAAGTGTTTCTTTCTGCTTTAATTTTCTCAATAAGTGAACTGATAGGGGCACCGGCCAGATCTAGGATGCTGATTTGTGAGTCAGGCTTATTGAGAAGGAGAAGATGGCGGGGCGGTTGGTATGTTTTGTAAAAGATGACCCTGTGATTCCCAAAGGACGATTGCATTGTAGATAATCTCTGTTGGTAGATTGAGAGTGCTGGGATCAGGGCAGCCTGATGCATGTAGCCATATACAAGAGTTAATATTATGTTAAACACCGTCCAAAGGGCAAGTAATGAAAACTTTCCTGCGGATAGGCCAGAAAGCACTTTAGCACCTATTACCACGAAGAAGGGTAAAGCTGGAATGAGAAATCTGGGCTCTTGATGGGGGAAAGCTGAAAGGCTAATAATTGGAAGAGCTGCCATCAGAACCACCCACAGCATATCATTATCCTGTGATCTTTTAATAAACTTAACTGTTGTCCAAATGCATTCATACAAAAATAGGAAATACAATGGCCCCAAAAGCAAAGGCAAGTTAACTAGGAGGTGGGTGCATCGAGGATGAAGGCCATGCTCTGCCAAGTTCTTTGTGTTTGTGTTATATTTTAGGAAATTCCAAGGTGTGATGACTAAAGCTGATTTGAACACCTCGAAGCTTGCCGCAAAAGACTGAAGTGA
The DNA here is from genome assembly GCA_964017045.1 of Omphiscola glabra. Lineage (NCBI taxonomy): Eukaryota > Metazoa > Mollusca > Gastropoda > Lymnaeidae > Omphiscola > Omphiscola glabra. The sequence goes on from OZ024800.1 coordinate 22,863,727, forward strand.
ATAATGACCACCAGCAAGGACATCGGAACTTGTTTTTAAAATGTTTATAATCTCAGAATTATAATATACTGTGTCAAGAACAACAAAAATGATGAATGAAATGGAAGCTCCTAAGCTGATAAAGAACACGCTGAATAATATCCTGTTGTTGCTATGACACAACCTGAATAAAACAGGAATAAAGGAAAACGCCAAAAAAGTAGGCCTATTAAAAAATCCAGCAACTATGATTATACCTAAAATAAGAGATTTTGAAAAACATAAGTCAGTAGTTGAATATACCGGTATCTTTTCTCTGTGCAAACAATCATCCTTTTGATTGTAAGTTAGCAGCTCTGTTGTTCTTGGTTCACTTGTTTGCTCATGACTTCCAGAAGCTTCAACACTCTCTCTGTCCTCTATACACTTCTCTTTGATAAATGACTTCAGACCACTCTCTGCTTCCAAATGTTTCAGAGGCTGAGTGTCAGTATCCCTGACGGTTGATTTTTCACTGTTAGTTTTTACCTTGTTCTCATCAGCTGCAGGCTTGCTGTCTAATTTTGATGAGTCATGTTCAGACTTACCAGCCTTTAATTTTTTGAGCTTTCGAACAGCCTCCTGGGTATTTATGCTTGAACAAGTCAACAGCAAAACTATAGCCAACAAAACTGATTCTACTGAATTGGAGAAAGTTCTGGTAAAGTAGGTCCACGAGACATAGGAACTACAGTATAAAACACAGCTTAAGTATTTATCAACATTAAAGGCAGTTGCCAGCTTTCCAGTCGCTAAGTAACCGAACAGGCTCAGGAAGGCTAGAGGAAGCCTGGTGGCCATAACAACCTTGACAGTGGACATCTGAAACCCAGGAATACCAGTTCCATTTATCCATCGCAAGAAGTAGAGTGATGGGGCTATCATAAGATAGGGGGGCACAACAGATCTCACTGGAGATGATTCATTGAACTCCCATGCACGGAAGTGGGTGACATTGAGGACATCGCCTGGTCAATAAAAATTAACATTCATTAAAGAACCAGCAAACTAATATTATCTTCAAGCTATATAATTCAAGTGGATATAATTTCTTTCATCTAAATTTATATTCTAGCATCATGGAGGTGATTAAATTAGGGCTGAAAAAATTTAATTTAAAAAAACTTAATGGGGTTAAAATCAAATTAAATTTTGCACTGTGCCAGTAAAAAAGCATTCCGATTCAGCCCCACAGAGTTGAAATTAAAATATAACATTTTATGATAATGTCAAACAGTGGTTCAAAATAAAGTGAGGGAAAATGTCACAAGTACCTGGTAATTCTGTTTACTGATATTTTAACTCTGTGGTACTGTTAGTGTTTGATATCAAAATTCAATTTTCAAAAGTGTCTGCCCAACAGTTTATTCTCAGTTATGATAAAGCGATGTGTAACAGATAATATACTTTTCTTTCACTTTCATTAGTTTAATTCTTATCTTTATATTGATTAAGCAAATTTATTTTTATAGACACCGATGAGAAACATTACGAGACGCAATGACTATTGACAAAATATCCTGTAAATAACCTGCATAATGCATAAAATTACCTGCAACAATTTCAGTTGATTGGAAAAACTCATCAGGATGAATGTATCCTGGTTGTGGAAAGAGCACGGTAATGAAGTTAATACACAAGAGTATTGTTGCTAATTTATTCATGGTGACAAGACTGGAAAAAAATAACAAAGGAAAATACTGTTATAAATAATATAAATGAAGTCATCTGATAGTTTTCCTACTTAGGGTAATGATACTATTAGAATGTGTTGGCAGTGGCATGCAGAGGTTTGGTGATGCCTAAGACCAACTCATAGATTGTATACTCTTACATTCAAGCATAGGACCCAGTACTGAGAAATGTGCAAACTCCTTGTTTTGTATATAATGCAACTCAATGGATAGACCTAACATTTACATTGATAACGGTATAGGGGTCACAATTAGGGAGAGGAGTGAACTTGACCTTTGTAGGCTCCTTTCAGCCCTCCATTAAATTCACATCTCTTGTCTCTGAAACCTCAGTCAACATTTTGGACATTACAGTCACCCTTCTCAAAGACAGCCTACTCACCTCCGCCTACTTTAAACCTACTTACAGCCACACTTATCTATTCTACTCTTCCTCCCACCCTAAATCCTGTAAAGACTCTATTCCTTTTTCACAATTACTTAGTCTTTGTCGGTCAGAGGATGACTTTTGAAATCTGAGAGACCTCCTTGTGTGCAGTCGCATCAACGCTGCCCCCTCCCACATTGGGACCAAGCCATGTGGACGCAGCCATTGCAATACTTGTCCTTTTGTCATCCAGACTCAACACATTCGCGTCCCTAAGGGCAGTTTTCAGATATGCGACGGTTTCCTTTGTACTAGCCACAATGTTGTCTAAGCCATTGTTTGTAACCGCTGCCAGATGTTGTACATAGAGGAGACAGGGCGCAGACTCTCTGACAGGGGTATTCAACACCTCAGTAACATCACACAAGATAAACAGTGTCCCGTCTCTAAACACTTCAATAGAAGTGACCACCAGGGAAAGGCGAACATTACAATAGGCACAATCGTGACTAGCACGAACACACCCAGCCGTGTTAATTTGGAACACACTCTTATCCTGACCTTATGACACTTTGGTGCCACATGGCATGAACGTCATGTCTCTATTCACAGCTTGAGCCTAGCTCCGCCCCTCCATGTCCCGACCTATCATAGTAGATTAACTTCTCTTTTTCTTTCCCTCTTCCTTATTTAATCTCTCACCCACTTATTTTCTGTCACAATTCTTTTGTTTCACTCATTTCCTATTTTGCTAACCTGATTGCAGTCTATCCCCTTAGAATCCATTGTTATAGGCTAAAGGTTACCCCACTAGAAAAATACAGATATGGAGTCTCATAAGCAGTATGACATTGACCCTATGAAAACTCCAGCAATTCCTGCGACATCCCAGGTGCTAAAGCTGTATCATCCAGATGATAGCATATTACGCATAAATAAAATACAGGTACTGCAATCAATGACCAAACACTGGTAGTTTATGTATACTAAGTACTAGGTACGGTATCTAAGACCAAAGTGTCTAAGTCTAAAGAAGAAAGTTTTAGAAAGGTATGTTGTTTTTTTTCACTTTTGAAATAAATTTAATTATTTTAATGTAGATGTCTTGTGTTTAACAGTTTAAGTTGTTTATTTTAGTTGAAAAATGTGGACTTTATTAAATATGTATTTAATTCGATTTATTTATGTGCTGAATTTTTTTTCTTAGTTAGACTTAGTTATTAGTAAAATATTAGTTACGTGACTTACACTCAGACTGAAACACTGACTAGCCCAACCAAATATAGCCTTAAAAATACGCCTTGCCATTTGCTTTTACATTTTTAACCTGTGACAATTTGAATTTGAGTTGACATCCCACAGCCAAAGTACTTACTTACTGATTAGGAAATCACTAATTTATTCAGTATAGTGGGTACGGTTAAATCATAATACTTTTCTTTTCTTGCTAGGAGATGTTGAATTTTAGTAAATTTCCGTCTTGGGCCAGAAAATCAAGAATTGTAAGGCTAAATAAAATTCATAGTCAGTTACTGTTGTATTTCTGTGGTAGTTAGTGTAGGAGCTAACAAGCTTTAATTAATATTATTGTTTACAAAATAAATGTAGCTTTTTAAATAAATTAATATATATAAATATTTAAAATGCATTTAAAAAAAATTAACATTCTGTATGAAAGAGAATCAAGGTAAATTGAATGTGTTGCCATTTCAATATTCAAGGGAAAGCATTCCCGAGGAACACAATTAACTGCTAGAGCTGTATTACTTGGTCCGATACAATTTAATTGAATTCAAATGTCCAATCAAATTGTAAGTATAGAAAAAAAGTTCACCAAAACTAAAAAACTTTTTGTATGTGTTATATTAAATTTTGTTTGTACCATGAAATTTAAAGACGAAGAATTCTACGTAATTTGTTAAGTGTAAGTTTAAGTTGTTTTTCTTAGTTCAACACTATTGGATATAGGTTAAAGAAAATATTCATTTGATTGAAGAAATAACAGTAATTTAGTAAATACTGAAATTGAACTAATTTGTGCAAGTGTAATTATTGCCCTGTCTTTTTTTTTTACAAGAATCAGCTCATTTTTTCATCATTATTTACATTTATTATGTAACAAGGTCTGTTTAAAAAAAATATTATTCTTTCTTCTCAGCTCAAACTTTCTCAAGTCAAGTAAATAAAAAACCAAAATAAATATAAAATTAAATTAGTCCTTGGATTAGTTCGATGACAACATAGTGTTGTTATAAAGTTATAGTATAGTTATAGGGTAAATTTTTAGAAAGATAGCCGCGTCTTTTACCATGGCCGCCATCTTGGTTGCCCCGACCCGCGAACTTTTACGTGTTCACGGGTCGGGACAACCAAGATGACGGCCGTGGAAAAATAAAATAACTCATCTTTTTGCTAAAATTATGAATAAAAAGTTTCTTAAAATGAAAAAATGATCTAAATCTATCCCTCACCCTAACCTGAACCCTAAATTCCTCCCTAACAGGGTTTTGACCCTATCGGAACCAGCGTTTTGACACTCTCCTTAGCCTAACGTGGCGCTGGAAAACAAAGAAAAGTGGCCAAAATTAATTATAAAATAAAGAAGTAATGAAAACCCAACTTACATTTTCATGGAATACACTTTTACACACTTTATTTCAGGTTCCAACGAAAAGAATATCCAAAAATTAATGAAACACGAATAAAACACGTGTGGTCATCATGGCAGACGACATAAAATACTAAATCAGCCAACCAATCAAATTTTATCATTATATTTAATCAACCAATAAAAATTTAATTAAAAAACATGCCATCGTAATTTAAGTAAAATATAACTCTAATAAAAAAAATAAGGGGAGTGAATCCACGCAAATGACGTCACGGCTACGCTTGTAAAAATCAGCCAGTTATAGTTATATGCTTATTAAGTTTTTATATCATTAAGAATTTAAGATAGGCCTAAAAATTGTAATTGACTATTATTATAATTATACTATACGGTAAATTTCGAGAGATGGGTCCGTTTTTTTTACCATGGCCGCCATCTTGGTTGACACCACTCGTAAAATTAAGAATAAAACGTTTAAAAATAATGAAAAAACTTCCTAAATGTATCCCTCACCCTAACCTGAACCCTAAATCTATCCCTAAACCTAACCTGAACACTTAAGTCATCAGCAACATAAAAAAACACGCAAATGGCTCCATAACTACTAGACATTAGCCTACTTTTTGACTATTGCAAACAAAGTGTTAAAAGTTAACAGTTAAAGGCAAGGCTACTAAAAGGTTACCCCCAGCCATCTTTGTAATTTATGGCAACATCTGTCCATCCATCCCCATGGCACTACAGTCCATTGAAGGACTTTGGCCTGCCTCACTACTTCCTTCGGTTGATACCTTCCTTCCACTCAGACCTAATTAATGCTTTTCTTTTCCATGCTTGGATTCCAAGCTGCTGTATATCTTTTTCCACATCATCCATCCATCTAACTTCTAGGCCTAGGTCTGCGTTTTTTGAGCCGTTTTCCTCTGGGGATTTGGTGATGCATCCTCTTCACTCCTCTGTCATTTGGCATTCTTTAAAAGTGTCCTGCTCAGCGTAGCCTAACCTTTTAAAAAAATGTCTGCTACTATTGTACAATTCCTGATTGTTTCGTATTCTCCATCCATATTCATCCTTTGTTGGTCCATATATTTTCTAAAGAACTTTTCTCTCCCATGTGTTTAATGGGTTTTCTGCTGTTTTTGTTAGGGTCCAAGTTTCAATTTCATTTGTTACAACTGGTCTGATTACAGTTTTATAAATCGTTTTCTTTGTTTTTCTTATAATTATAATGTATTTACTTTTGAGTATTTTATGACTACTGAAGTATGCCCTGTTTCATGCTGAAATTCTTTCTTTTATTTCTGCAACATCTGTGGTCTATATGTAATATGGAGACATCTTCTGATTAATGTTTTGAATGCATTAATAAAATGTGAATAGTTTCCCTTTTGCAGCGCACACATTTTAGCATGTTTACATCATTAATGGATGTCAAATTTTGAGGGGTTTTTTTTACACTGGTTTAATTGCAATTTTATTAAAAAATGGACCCAGCTGATGAATTTGATAGCAATTAAATTTTAAGAAGTATTTAGGCATAATTCTTCTGTTAATTATTAAAACTGTTGTAATAAAGTTTCTTGTATTCCTGTTTCTGTTTGAGGAACACTAGGCAAGACTTCAGGCCTATTTCTATACTTATATGTAATGTAAACCAGTAGTCTATGTATAACTGAGTTGCTCAGGCATTATGTACAAACATTTTTGTTATTCTAAATAAGTTTTTAAGTATTGTTCATTACCACTGAGATAATGAGATGCTTTAAATTTCAGAACGGTATAAATTCATACAATTTCTTCTGCTATGGACAACTCAAAGATTCCTGTAGATGAATCAGTGTTGACTGGAGCTGAACATCAAACATCTTGTATTGATGAACGGACACTTGCATTTACTCCGGCTCCAGTGGCAGCCTCTACTGTAGGAAGAGACAAAGGGTAACTATGCATGTTTTGTAACTTAAGAGAGGCCCTTAAATAAGTGCACCATTTTTTAAGTGTTGTAAGGCAGCAGAGCTAAAAAGATATTTAAGAACTTGTTGCCTTATAAGAATGTATATCATAGTATAGGTTAAATTTTTTTATCTCTGTATGTGAATTCAGGCAGTATCATTGACTTTATATTAACATATGCAATCAATTAAAAAATGAATTAGAAATCACTTCATCAAAAACGAGCTATGTTGACAAAAACATTTTTATGTGTTTTGTTTTGCAGAAACATGCGTTTTGTTCCTCAGAATATTGGTGGTTCATTTATAAACAGCTATGCAGGATCTCCAGAGTCTGATGATGAAGGGTGGGTACATTTTTTAGCTCATAATTTTGACCAAATATCTGTATTACTAGATGTCTTCAGTTAATCACATATTAGTATTACTTCAGTTAATCAAGATCAAGGCTATTATAAAACTGTTATGTTTCAGATCAAGCAGTGACAGATCTTCCCTTGGTCTACTTCCAAGTAACTGCTTCTTAGGTAAATGGTCTGGAGTATATATCAGTGCTTTACCATGTGTTTTTTATAATTATGTACTACTGTCAGGGTACCTATAATATTGGATATCTGGCTTTATATTATTAAACAAGCCATTGGTTCAGGGATAAGGCTTTCCCAATTTATTTAAGGAACTTTTCCTTAGACTTCACATAAAATTAGGTGATAAGAACATCTGTGTAAAGTTATGAAACATATGTTTATATAGTAATTTTCTTTATCCACATTTAGAAACTGATCTTCTTCGCAGGGATGCTCTATGTGAGGCTCTTAAACAAAAACTATTTGCATCTGCCTTTAAACAAAATTATTTTAATAAGTTTACGCCAGTGTTTCTCAATCCTCCTGGGGACAGAAATGAGATACCACCACTGTCTTAACTCTTAAATACCTGACCCAGTGCCTGCATGACAATGCAATCAACTTCCTCAGCAATCAAATTATTCACTGCTTTAATGGCATTAATGCTATAAACACTATATTTCAATTTGAAAAAAATGTAGGGGCTATTGACCTAAATTCCTTACAAAAGCTTGTTATCAAACTTGACCACTTTCCATGAATGTCCATCTTTTTAATAGAGAATATACTCTGTATTCTCATCTTAAATGATTTTAGCTACTTTGAATTGAATACATAATTCAGTAATTTATTTGCGAGTTTGAATAGAACTATTTCACTTTTTATAATTGTCAACAAGATAAAAACTATGAATTAGTCTTGTTCAGTTGTGGTAAGCTAAGTCAGGATCTGATGGACTCTACTATATGATAATAGAAAGTCTTCGGTTATTTTAAAAAAATCTATGTAACCAAAAAATTTGGCGGTAGATTTAAAAATTTGATCGTTTGAAGACTTGGTGTATCAAATCTTTTAAAGAAATTTTATTTAACATTTAAACATAATAATTGCTTTAGAGAGTTCTTGACATTGTTAAAATTATATTTTGTTGAGAAACTATACTAATCATGGTTTGATTCATGTGTGTCCCACATGTTTTTTTGCTAACTAGTTCACAGTAGCAGTTGTAGCCATATTTGTGACATGTAGGTCAGTGTTAGATATATTGAAATTTCTTGTTTTAATAAATCTGAATATATCCCTACCACTCTTCTTGCCCATCAGAGATATTTTTTTCCCCGGATTGAGGTATTGAGATACACTGTTATCTGCATTGAGGTGCACTTTTATCTGCATTGAGGTGCACTGCCATCTGCATTGAGGTGCACTGCCATCTGCATTGAGGTGCACTGCCATCTGCATTGAGGTGCACTGCCATCTGCATTGAGGTGCACTGCCATCTGCATTGAGGTGCACTGCCATCTGCATTGAGGTGCACTGCCATCTGCATTGAGGTGCACTGCCATCTGCATTGAGGTGCACTGCCATCTGCATTGAGGTGCACTGATAACACATATAGAATGATTTTCCAACATCAATTGTAAATAATTTGTATATTTTTTTTTTCAACCAAAGTTATTTTGAATGTGACTGAGAATAATGTGTAATCGTTGTTCTTGATGTTATATGTTCATTTCTAATCGGATAACATTTGATAGGAATGTTAGTGCATGAATTGAGATGTTTTTATAATCAATATGCTTTCTTTCTATTTTATTTATACTTATGGCAGTGTCATGTACTTAGCATGTCCTTAGGTTTTTATCATGTCAAAATGTATTATTTTTTGTTGTCTCATGCGTCATAGGATTTCCACAACTGACTTCCAATTGGACTTTGATTTAAAATTAGCTATAGCAAATAAATATTGGGGAAATTCACAACTGGAAAAAAAAATTTAAAATATTTTTTAAAAATACTAATTTTAATAAATCTATCTTCTGATTTCATATAGAAATTCATTAAAAAGAATTAGGTTTAAAAATATAAGAAAAATTGCATCACTTGAGGTGCATATCTATAATTATGCTATACTACATAGATATTTTTACTCTTGACGTCAAACTTGAAATATAAATGATTTAAAAAAATTATTTGGGTTCAACTTGATTTTAAATATGATATCACGAGTAATTATATTTTAAAAAATAATTAAAACAACGCAGTGCTAAAAACTAATTAAAAGAAAAAGATTCTAAAAATACAATTTTTATTACTTCATTATATTTAATTTTGTTTATCACTTTCATTCTTGATAAACGTTACAAACTCTAACTTATAATTTACTTCAAGAATCAGAATCAAGAAATAGTTTTAGTAAGATATGATTTCAGTCCTAATAAGTTCTATAATTTAAAAAAAAAATTCCACGTATGTCTATCATTCATGTCCTTATGTAGGTTTGTCCAGATCATTGCTACCCTTAGATACACCAGCACTTGATGGAGCAGAAAGAAATGTTAATAGTAACAACAGCAGAGTGAGAAGCTCTTTGTTCGACTCTGGGTCATCAAAGGAGCAAACATCAGACTCCCATGAAATTATGACCACAATAAAAAAATGTCCTCCAAGTAAGCATTTTTTTACGTTTTTTTATCATTTCTCTAATTCAGTGGTGGCCTAAGAGGGGCTGCCTTCACAACTTTACTATACCAAGTCATTGCCAAGACTTCCTAGACTAGTGGCTTTCAACCTCATTTATGCTATTGACCCATTTGACAGTCAGTCAAAGCACTCTTCTTCTTCTTAGCCTTCTCACTCCCAGTGGAGCATTGTCCCTGTCCTGGGCTATCTTTGCCTCTGCCTCTAATCCCCTCTTGCATGTGGCTCTTGGTCTTCCTCCTTTTCTGGTACCTTGAGGATTCCAAATCAGGGCCTGCCTGGTGATGTTAGTGTTTGGTTTCCTTAATGTATGCCATATCCATCTCCATTTTCTCTTTTCTATCTCCGTGTCCACTGGAACACATGATATTCTCTCCCAGTGACAGTGTTACAAATTTTGTCAAACCATTTTATTTTGAGGATCTTTTGCAAGCATCTGTTTACAAAAACCTGCAGTTTTTTACTTTGTTTTTGTTGTTCTCCAAGTTTCACAATACACAAGAAGTGTCTTTACATTTGAGTTGAATATTTTTAACTTTGTTATTGTCAGTATTTCACTTGAGTTCCAGATGTTTCGCAGGGCATTAAATGCTCCTCTGGCATTTTGGACCCTAGACTTTATATCCTTATCTCTGCTCCCCCCCTCCCTCCCAAACCCCTATTTTCATTTATGATGCTTCCCAGGTATGGAAGAGTCTCAACTTCTTCAAGAGAGGCTCCTCTCATGTTAATCCCAATGACTCCATCATCCACTGCATTTATTCTTAAGGTCTTGGTTTTCTCTTTATTTATTCTAAGTCCAACTTGCTGAGATACAGAGTCAAGTTTTTTTGTTTTCTCCTGCATTTGTTTATGGCTGTATGATAAAAGTGCAATGTCATCTGAAAAACCCAAATCCTCCAACTGTCTGAAAGGTGTCCACTGGATCCATTTTTCCCATCCTGTGCTGTTTCTCTCATGATCCAGTCAATGGATAACAGAAAGAGGAATGGTGAGAGCAGGCATCCCTGTCGAACTCCAGATTCATAAATGGGTTTGTGTGGTCACCTTCATATATACCCTGCAACTCATATCTTTGTATGCTTTCTTAAGTTAATTAGCTTATGAGTAGTTTCCAGAGTGTATCTCTGTCTAAGCTGTCAAATGCTTTTTCAAAGTCAATAAAATTTAGGTACAATGATGCATTCCACTCGAGGAACTGCTCCATGATTACTTGCAGGGTTGCAATTTGGTCAGTACATGACCTGTTTTCCCTAACACCAGCCTGTTCATCTCTTAGTTTGGAGTCACTTTTTTATTCTCTGCAGAATAATTCTATTTAGTATTTTTCCGGGTACAGAAAGGACCATAATTCTTCTCTAGTTTCCACACCCTGGTAGGTCTCCTTTCTTTGGAAGTTTGACCAAGTATCCTTCTCTCCACTCCTTGGGTATCTCCTCTTGGTTCCAGATAGTCACAATTAGCTGGTGAAGTAAGCTAAGTATGCTTGATGACAGTTCCAGGTTAACCTTTAGTACTTATGTCAGGATTTTATCAGGGCCCACAGCCTTTCCGTTTTTCAATAGTTTGATCACATTTTTAAATTATCTTTTGTTTGGTACAATGCAGTCAATGAGAGATCTTCTTCTATAGGGAGAATTTCTGGTGGTTCTTGTGGGGCTAGCCTGTTAAGTAGTTCTTTTAAATGTTCTACCCATCTTTTCTTTTGTTCTTCTTTGATGGTTAGCTTTTCCCCCACTTTGTCTTTGATTGGCCTGCTTTGTTGATGAAACTTTCCTGCCAGCCTCTTTGTTGCATTGCACAGGTCCTTTAGGTTACCCTTTGATGCAGCCTCTTCAGCCTTCGTGGCAATGTCATCCATACATCTCCTTTTTATCTTTCATGATATTCTTTTTAACCTCTTGTTTGGCTTGCGTAGTTATCAAAAAGCAGTCACTTTTGCTGTTCTTATTTTGCTCTCTAAATAAATGATCCACTTTCTTTTCCTCTCTTTAATTTTGTCTTTTGTTTCTCTTGAGAACCCTCGTTACGTTGATATTCTTACTTCCCTAATACTTCTTCGCATGTGTTGGTCCAAATTGATCTTCTGTATTGCCATTGATCTTTTGTGTCTCCATTTATGTTCTCGGGCTGTAGCAGAGCCTCAAATCTGCTTGATAGAGTTATTCCAAACTCTTTTTCTTTTCTGGATCTTTAAAGAAATCTGTGTTATAGCGTTGTCTTTTCTTTTGGATGGTGTTCTGTCTTTTTAGTTTTAGCATTACTTTCGCCATCATGTGAAACGTCTGCTCCCCCCTATAGGCTCTTAACATCTTGAAGTGAGTGTCTGAACTTTTTATTGATACATATGTGATCAATCTGGTTTTGGGTCTCTCGGTCTGGTGATGTCCAGGTCACCTTATGGATCTTCTTGTGTGAAAATATGCTTCCTCCCATTACCAGACGATTATTTGCGCAAAAGTCTGCAAACTTCTCTCCACTTTCATTCATATCTCCTAATCCGTGTCTTCCCATTACTTCCTAATAGCCCTTATTAACATTTCCTATTTTTGCATTGAAGTCCCCCATGATAAAGTTAATATCCTTGTCTCTCACACTTGAAACTTTTTTCATAGAACTCGTCTTTTATTGTCTCCTCTTTGTCATTTGTTGGTGCAAAAATTCGGGTGATATTTAGGTTGATGTCTTTCTTGAAAGTTCTAAAGACTGCCCATATTATCCTGTGTCTCTCTGTTGATGTCTTTCTTGAACATTCTAAAGACTGCTCTTATTATTCTGTGTCCCTCAGGGTTCCATTCAACCAGAGCCTTCTTTGGAGCAGGTGACAATTTTATAGAGCTCCTTCCCTTCTTTGCATCAGATGACAGTATCAGAGCTACTCCTTCTATTCTTTGCAGCTGGTGTCAGTATCAGAATTACTCCTTCGCTGTGTATGTCATCCACTTCTTCATATCACCAGAGTATAAAATGGTCTCTCCAGATGTTAGTTTAGTAGATCCATTTCCTGTCCATCTTGCCTCACTTATTTCTAAGATGTCTGCCCTGTATTTCCTCCGTTCCATAGTAACTGGTTTTGTCTCCCCCTCCGCCCACATCGTTCTAACATTCTAGGTACCAATCCTGGAACTTTTTCTCAGCATCTGACAGGAAGTCTGCAAGTTAGCTCCCTTCTGGCTCTGGCTAACCCACATCATAGTCCCTTTATGAGGACCTGCCCTAGCTGGGGGTGACAAACGTTTATTGGATGTCGAACTTTTTGTAGCGGTAGCTGAGTTCCTTTCAATTAATGGGCTACTAGCCCAATGTAAAGCATGATAAATAAGTCACCTCGACGTGCTGGCTTGGCAATGACTTATTCTACTCCTATGTTACGTACCATTTGGCAATGACCTATTCTACTCCTATGTTACATACCATTTGGCAATGACCTATTCTACTCCTATGTTACATACCATTTGGCAATGACCTATTCTACTCCTATGTTACATACCATTTGGCAATGACCTATTCTACTCCTATGTTACATACCATTTGGCAATGACCTATTCTACTCCTATGTTACGTACCATGAGTTGCTCATGGGGAGGGCAAAGCATTAACACCCTTAAACTGAAACATTTAATTCAATTTAGAAGTTAATGAACATATATAAATGTTTCCCCCATCAAAATGAAGGCCACCTCGCCATCAATGTAACTTGAGCAGCTGGGTAAAAATTGAAGCCCTGAAACATTCAAACATTGTCAGCATGTGATGGCTGTCATCTTTTTATAGGCAAATAATTAATGATGGTGACAGAACGTCATTTATCAAATATTATCTTGTCCCTTGTTTAAGCAAAAAAAAAAAAACTTATTTAAACTTCTAACACAGTTATGCACACACACAAAAAATAACACTTATTTTGTTTTTATCTAGGTACTAATGCACGGGAAGAAGGACGCTGCATTCCTCATGCACTGTTTCCAAGTGTTGAGGAAAGCAATGACTCACACACAGACAAATCTGGCAGAGAGGAAGATTCAAAAGAACAACAGTTTTCTAAAAGCAGACAGCACAGCCTTGATCATGATGTGAAGTTTGCAGATTTTGCAGGGGTTCTGAGCTGGGTGGATTCTTGTGGCTTTAGTGGCCAGACTTCAAAGTCCGGGAGTGGTGGGGATAAGAACAAAACACCAGCAGGCGGAGACGAGCAAGAGGACCCGGATCACACCATCCATCAGGTAGGATTTATTGACCACAGAGGTTTGGTCAAGTCACATACACCTGTTGTCTCTGGGCGAGTCAGTGTTGATCTTAATATTTATTCTTGGGTTGCCCAGTAGCAAAAGGTTAATTGGTCTGACTCCCGAGGAAAAAAGGTTGCTTGTTTTCCGGGGGTCATCTGGTGTAATAAAAGTTGCACTGGCTGTCTGTGTGTCCTGGCAAAAGGATACAAAGAGACCAATTATAATTCCAATAACAAACTCTGGTGAAGTGAATCAACCCATCAAGCCACCTGTTAGTGTGATGGTCCATACTCTTGAGTAAATACTCCAGTCACTGAAGAAGGAAGTCAGAAGTCAAATTAGCATGGGGTAACAAAAGCTCCCCACAGAAAGTCTGCACTATTTATACTTGATCAGATATTGGGAATAGCCCTTTCAAGCTTTATGGCCAATAGTCACAGCTATTTCTGTAAACTCTGGTAGCCAATCGAATTACTTCCAAATGCAGCTGCCATGTTGACAACATTCAATGGTCTAAGCCATGGGTCAGTACCTACATCACATGTGCCAGACTTGGTCATGCGGAAGACCCAAAAAAAATTACAACTGACTAAAAAAATGTGTCATAATTGGTAGACTAATAGGTTATTGACATTTTGAATGAATTAGATGTCTTACTTTGACCCGCTAATACCAAAAGGTTGCCAACCCCTGGTCTAAACTTTGTAACATTTCCATAATAATCTTGAATCTCAAATGCTCTAAATTAAGAAATAAAATTTGAGTATTTTGTACAGATTTAGATGAATTCAACTAAAGTATTTTAGTGTGTAAAGCAGATACTTAACTATAGCAGAATAGCATGTAAAGCATATCTTTAACTATAACAGAATAGTGTGTAAAGCATATCTTTAACTATAACAGCATAGTGTGTAAAGCATATCTTTAACTATAACAGAATAGTGTGTAAAGCATATCTTTAACTATAACAGCATAGTGTGTAAAGCATATCTTTAACTATAGCAGAATAGTGTTTCAAGCTTTTTGTTTCAAGTCAGGTAGTTGAATATGGTAAAAAGATCTCACTTGTTACAGGCAAATTTGCATCTTAATAAAGAACGAATTTTTTGATAATATATTTGGAAGATGTTTTGTTCCTCCTTTTGCCCCATGCACAGTTGTAGCTTCATTCATGATAGCCAAAGAGTCCATGTTTGTCAAACATAAACTTCTATGTGCATCATCTGAACAAAAAATAGCTACACAACACATGTCAATTAACTTTTTATGAAATAAAAAAAACCAGCAGATGTTAATTGTTAATATTAAATGTTTTCTCCCCACAAAATAATTATTTTTACCATTAAATTAAACTTTTCAAATTCTTTTTTTTTACAGATTGAATTTCATGCAGAAGATCTTAAGGAACTTGAGGACGCTTTCTCTGATTTTGAGGCTGCTTCATCCGATGAAGAAGGTAAGATTTTTATCACTCTATTAACAATTGCCTCAAGCTATGGAAAGACCTTATAAATTGCACTCTTCTCATCCATCATATTAGATCTTGGTGTTATCATTTACTTGAATAACCTGAAAATCATTACAAATTTCGACTTTCATAATTTATGTTATTTGTTTGAGAAATTCATGAATATTTCGGAAATAAATAAAAAAAAAAAAGAAATGTATATGTTAAATGAATAATCTTTGTTTTATGGCTAAGTATATAAATGTTGATTGTTAATAAATGCTACTAGTCATTTCTCTCTCTCTCTCTTTTTTTTCCAGAGGTTCTATCCACAGGGAAGTCAGCCAACAGCAATGATCAATGGTAAATTGATAAAGTTGATTCTTGTAAAATGTTCGTTTGATTCTTTAGTGTAAAAAAACAAATTTGTTAGGGAATTGTTTACATGTTCTCAAATCTTCTTCATCAAACAATATCAGCTTGACCTTTTGGTTTTCATTTACAGTATTTTTTCCCCTCAAGTATTACAGTATTTTTTCCCCTCAAGTATTACAGTATTTTTTCCCCTCAAGTATTACAGTATTTTTTCCCTTCAAGTATTACAGTATTTTTTCCCCTTAAGTATTACAGTATTTTTTTGCACCGGTAATAAAAATTATGAGTTGAAATTTTAATGTGTATAAAAAATAAAAGGGGTGTGGTGCATCTTGTACTATGGCAAATACGGCATTTGTACCATGGCAAATACAGCATTTGTTTCATGGCAAATACAGCATTTGTACCATGGCAAATACGGCATTTGTACCATGGCAAATAGGGCATGTGTACCATGGCAAATACTGCATTTGTACCATTTACACTGAACACTGACATTTTAAGGACACATTCTTCAATGATGAAACTCCATAAAAGTGCAAATTTTTTATTTTTTTACTTTCCCATTGGTTTATATTTTCATTCGCCCTCTGAATATTCATGTTCCTAATCATGCCTCTAAAGTTGTGGCTAAGCTGCAGTTAAGAGTTACACCTTTATTATATTTTGTATATACAAATTGAAGCAGTCACCAAGAAAATGATGCCCAGTCTTTGCCCAGTACACCACCAAAAATGTTTAATATCCCCGTCATGGATGGTCCTTTCAAAATGCCACTACCACCTAAAAAGCCCACAGCAGAGAGCAGATCTGATGCAGGTAGTGTCACGCTGATTTGTTTTTATACATTTTTTATACAAGACATCTGTCTGTGTGAGTTTTGTTTGTTGCATGAGCTCACTTGAGTTTTTAAAAACAAGAATGTTTCTTGCTGATTAATTCCTGTTTGCAAGAAACAATTTATAGTTTGAATTTTAAAATGTCAATCTGTTACTGGCACACCTTTGAAGTTGGCACGAATCATTCTCCAGAATCCTTAGTCGACAACCAGACTGATGTGTGCTCAAGCAAAGCTTCTTATGACCCTGAGGAATCTATTATGTTTGGTGACTCTATTGCCTTTCATCAAACTGGCTCTACAACAGATTGGGGACCATCCATTCAATTCGGAGACTCAGCTCACCTCACTGATACACCTATGTCTTCCAAACAAAACAGTAGCAAAGATATGAGGTGCTCCGGGGATATGATGGAAAAAAGCAAGTTTGATATATATATATATATATATATATTGTAGAAAGGGGGGAGGAATTAATCCTATATCAATTGCTGGAATATCTTCACTTTTTAAAAATGTTAACCTTTAAACAAAAATAAAAAAAATAAAGAAATGCTTTAATAAATTGATGATAAATTTTGAGATTGTTTAGAAGGGTGCCTATTTTACTAAGATTTTAAAATTTTTAATCAAGAATTTTGAATTATTGCATTTCATCTCTGTGTGCTTGGAAAAACAAATTTCCTCTTAGGTGGATAACTTTAGGTCTAATGCCACTTTCATCAATCCAAATGAGAATGGTCAGTGTTGGTCATTACAAAAATTATAATATTCTGCTGTTGTGATAAATAAATGATTATCGTGTAATTAATTTGAAAAAAAAATATTATATCTTTACAATTGCAAGATTGCCTAAGTGAATCCCTTCAACACAATGACAAGCCGTTGCAAGCAAGCATCAATCCCTTTGGGGATTTTGGAGATGAAAATGATGATTTTAGATTCAATGGAGAAGACTTTATGGAAGATTCAGGTTCTTTTCTTTAGTTTCTTGCAAGCTTCCATGTAGCTGGACTATAACATCTAAAATTTGTTGGTGATTTTTTCCATTAGCTTCTTTTGTAAAAAAAAAAATGAAATGAAAGATGAAAATAATAGTTTTTAGATAACAGTCAATGAATTAAAATGTATTTGACAATAACTAATGCTTTTTTTTTTTCATGTCCAACATTAGGAGCAGTAGCAGCTATGCTTGATGAAGATGAGGAGCAGTTTAGAAAAGATAATCTTATTGCAGATGAGGTATGGCTAATTTAGTTAAAAGATTTTTTTAATGGAAATTAAACATACCATGTTCTTAGTTTTAAAAATTCTTGTTTGCCAATTACTAAAATGTAGGGGCTATTAACAGATATAAATAATTTTTTTCAAAGACAAGCTTTACTTGCATCTAACATCTTTTTTTCCGAAAGTGAACGGGGCTAAAAAATTGCTTTAATAAGACAAGTGTCTTTGCCTTTATATAAGAATATTTTAACCTGATTTTATTTAATTTTTGCTTTACACCAGCATCTTGTAAATTTAACTGTGGAGTCAGTGAGGGCTGAAGATCAAAGTTTCATGAATATGACAATAGGAACTTACATGGCGGCAAGGTCTGGAGAGCTAGGATCACTGACATCTCCAACAAAACGGGTGGGTGCAATGTATATATATATATATATATTTGTACAATGTATATGTTGATTTGTATAATGTATATGTTATTTAGTACAGTGTGTGTTAGCACATGGTATATTTGTTGTGCAATGTATGTTGGTACTAGGTTCATATTTGGGCATGTATGTGTGGGTATGGGTTGATCAAATGTATTTTTGGATGCTACAATTTATATGTGATTTGGCTCAGTGTATATATAAATTTACCGTGATCATTCATTAGAAAATTTATTAAACCCTTGGCACTTGTATTGCAGTGCTATATTATTATTCCTCATGAGTTATCAAATGATTGGCTTAGCAATTAACTTTCAGCCTGAGTTTGGAATGCCTGTGTACAGTCCACCCATAGCAAGAACTGTTCTACCTATGCTCCTTCCAAGTGAAAGTAAGCTTTCATTTCAAATTACAATGTTTGATAAATTTATCAATAGAGAATAGACTAGAAGATAATTTTTTACTAATATTCTCTATTCCATTCCAGAGGTGTTTAATTTAATGCAGTGGCTCTCAACCTTCCTAATGCTGCGACCCTTAAATACAGTTCCTCATGTTGAGGTGACAAACCCCCCCCCCCCCAACCATAAAATTATTTTTGTTGCTATTTCATAAATATATGTTTCCCGATGGTTTGACCCCCAAAGGGGTTGCCACCCACAGGTTGAGAACCGCTGATTTAATATGTTTGTAAAGTAAAGGAAGATTAGCAAACACTGTCGGTTTGTTAAAGTAAATTTTGGCTTCTTGGCTTTCATCTATTCAAAGTCAGTTTGGGCTTTTTAAAAAATTTCATTTCTGTCATAAGGCATTTATAATCTCCCTTGCCAACAGACATTCTTAAGTTAAATGACTTTTTTATCTCAATCCCTTCTTTTATGAAATGAATTGTGGAACCTTTTTCCCTAAGGTAACTCACAAATAAGTCTTGAGAAGAATGGCTTAACGAGTTGAAAGTTAGTGCATTTAAATATAGATATTAGATCAAGCGATCACTGTACCGGAGATAAATTTTCTCTTGTTCTTGGGATTCACACAAACACTAAGACTTAAATGTTCAACTTTACGTTCAGTTCATCTGATTAGCATTTTTAAATAGGGTATCTTTTAGTCATGAAATAGTTCTGATTCTTGATTTAATTTATTTCTGACTTTTAATACAATGCATCCGTTTCACAGTTTACACTCCAATTAATACAAAGCTAACAAGATCAAAACCAAAGGATGATTTCAGCTACCTGAAAAAACCGCCCAAGTTTTTGTTGGATGAGTCACTTCCTAATTCAGATGATCAGAGCAAAATGCCCTTGCCTGCTACAAAAACTCCAAACATGGACCCAAGGCTGAGCCGCCAACAGGATTTAAATGGGCTGTTTGACAGTGAGTCCAATAACTCTGATGAGCCGGCACACAAATTTTCAGACCATAATCCTGAGGATACGTTCGTGACTCAGCCGTCGGACGGTGCACCCAAGTCAACAGCCAAGAGTCCTCAAGTCAGCGGTCACAAAGATTGTAATGACAATCCAGCTACAGATCCACACCAAGAAAGTGCACTCTATAAAAGTACTGCACACACACCACCAAGAACTAGCAAGAAAATAGGGGAGGAGTCAGATGGCTATATATCTCAGATATTCACAGATGCTGCTCAAACACCACCAAGAACTAGCAACAAAATAGGGGAGGAGTCAGATGGCTATATATCTCAGATATTCACAGAGGCTGCACACACACCACCAAGAACTAGCAAGAAAATAGGGGAAAAGTCAGATGGCTATGTATCTCAGCTATTCACAGATGCAGCACACACACCACCAAGAACTAGCAAGAAAATAGGGGAAAAGTCAGATGGCTATGCATCTCAGCTATTCACAGATGCTGCTCAGGATGGAACAATTAACTCAACCTCTAGTGGTATGTTCAACTTGTTGCTAGGTCTACTTTGAATACTTGTGATGGCATTTCCATTGTTTTGGTAGAGAATAATTTTGTTGTATGGGTCATATTTTCTCTAAAAGCCATTAGAAATAATAGATCAGTTGAAGAATTATGTGGTGCTGTGGTAAACATTAGAAAAGGTAGGTCATTAGAAGAATTATAGAATCGACTCATTGGAGTACAAAGTGGAATGTATCAAAAGGCAATGTGTGATAAGTTAGTTACATACCATTTGAACTTAAAACTTTTATACCAGAATACAAATGACTATCTCAACTTGGTTGCTTTGGCCCAATAAGTAGATTGTAATGTTTCTCAGGTTAATTTGGCCCAATAAGTAGATTGTAATGTTTCTCAGGTTTATTTGGCCCAAAAGTAGATTGTACTGTTTCTCAGGTTCATTTAGCCCAATAAGTAGATTGTAACCTGAAAACTAAATGGATACAACAGAACTTTACTAGGTCTTACTACAAAAACAATGTTTAATCTTCCTGCTCTATCTTTTCAGTGTTCTTTGAGAAATATGCATTTTTTTGTTTTTTAAACACATAACTGATTTTGCAGTGTTTGCAGTTGTTGATTAAAGCAACAATTTTTAACTTGTGTGGGCTGCATAAATTGACTTCACAGGTTTTGTGGGATCCACCCCTGTCACGCATTTAAAAAAAAAAAAATTTGCAACATTTTCCTATGTCTTACTTTTGTCTTCCCCAGACCTGACATTTAGCAGTCTGCACAGATTTCTAGAGGGTTTGGATGCCAACACTACACATCCTGAGAACCTGATACTGTCAGAAGTATCCAAAAAAGTTCATGAGAAAAATATCACCAGACAAACAAAGTCTGCAGAGGAACAGATAATAGTTGGAAAAACGGTAGATGCCGCAAGTCAACCAAATGTTCAACACTCACTCAAAGCAGATAACACCCCAGACATCCAGACAAACTCGCCGGCCAAATGTCCCATGCCCAGTGTGGACGGCGCAGGGCCAGCTGAGACCAGCACGGATGTGACACCCCTGTTCAAAATGCCATATCCTGTGCAAAGGACCTCCCCCAAGAAAAGTTCAGGTAACAGTAAAATACCTAAACTGAAACAGATTCCAACACTGACTGGTCAGAAGGACAAAACCCTGAATGTGCTGAATCAAAGCCAGAGTCTGCCAGCTGATGGGAGCCTGGGTGTCAAAGTGAAAAGAGCCGAAGATCAGTTTAACACAGATAGTGCTGATGCTGCACAGAGCGGCCAGCACGACTCCACCATGGCTGCCGGCATGACTTTGACTGAATGCACACTGTGGCCAGACACCTCTCAAGCTGACATGAAAGCCATTAGTAAATCAGACTTGACTGAGCGCAAGAGGCCGGCACAGCAGTTAAGTCCTGTTGCCTTTGTCAGAGAAGCAGCACCAAGGGTTGATACCAAAAAAACAGCGGCAGAAATCCCACAAAGGGACATTGCTCCTCGGCTTGGTTTTCAGGCTTACACTAAAGAACCTGTCCAAACAGGTCAGTTCAATGATCAGGGACATTTGGTGGAATCTGATGAAACCGTGACCAACGATTCTCACATGACGTTAGAAAGCGTCTCCCTCAGTCTCCAGCAGACTCAACCAGTTCATGCAGCTGCTGAGCCAACGTTCAGTCAGGATTTCCTGCCAAGGAATTACTTCAAGCAAAGCGGTTTGGTGAAGGCTGGTTGTAGCCAGACCCTACAAAATGAAACAGCCAAATCCAGAGTGATGGGTGAGGAGGGACAGTTTCATTCTCTGATGCAAGATGACACACAATCCATCCTCCATGAGACTGAGCTGCACAGTAACTTTGCCTACAGTACACCCATGCCAGGGAATCAGAGTGCCCTGAAGAAGTTCACCAACATAAGTCAGTTGCAGGAAAGATGTAAGTTTCACATTGACATCGAAGATGTTGTTTTGACATTAAACAATCAGATAGTCGCAAAGTGAGTTAAAAATTTAAACTATTTTTGAAATTGCAACATTGATCAGAAAGTTTTTTTGTTTACAGAGTGCTACTCAAAAAATAATAAAGGTATTCTATTTAGTTCTGTTTATTTTTTTCTCCAACATAGCTCCAGTGAATTTAACCTTTTTAAGGATTCTTTAAATTCGCTGTAAAAAAAGGGCTGTTAAAGGAAGTATTTGCTGTGTCTCATTTCAGGCTAAACATTCTAAATATCAATGTAAGTGATGATAATGATTTTAGGATTTAAGAAAGTATTCTGCGCATAAGAACACTTGTAATCCTTAGTAACTATTTTGTCATTTTCAGCTATATTACCCATGGTTACTCCAAGTACTGTCATCAACTTCCTCAAAGTACCAAACTCTGTGACCTTTCCTGATGCTTGCTGTATACCATTATCACAGCAGACGACCTTCCCGATCGTCAACCTACTCAACACCGGGGTCAAATGCTTGCTCACCATCAGGGAAGTTACATTTCAAGGTCAGAGGTTAAGCACGAATCACTCTCCGTTTGAGATGAAGAGAAGCATCGTACTGAGTCCTTCTTCAACAGAGGATGTTCAGGTATCTGTCAGGTCTTTTAGTTACGACAACTAAATTGTTTAATGCACTTGCAGTTAAGTTAATTAGCCATATTATTGGGGAATCGGAATTGATGCATGGGATAGTCGCCCTGAGTGAGCCTTCCAGACACACTGCTTTGCTACCCTGCCTGCAAGATGGGTTGCCACCTGAGTGGTCGACCAAGCCAAATGGTGGGGCAATGATGAGATTAGGGCAGTTATGAGGTTAGGGCAGTGATGAGGTTGTGGCAGTGATGAGGTTATGGCAATGATGAGGTTAGGGCAATGACAAGGCAATGATGAGGCTAGGGCAGTGATGAGGTTAGGGCAGTGATGAGGTTAGGGCAGTGATGAGGTTAGGGCAGTGATGAGGTTAGGGCAGTGATGAGTTTGGGGCAATGATGAAGTTGGGGTACTGATGAGGTTAGGGCAGTGTTTAGGTTATGGCAATGACAGGTCATTAAGGTTATGGCAATGATGACATTAGGGCAATGAAGATGTTGTGAATATTATCAGATTGGTGATTGTGTCCCCCTAATTTGTTTGGAATACATACATATGTATGTCTTAAAGACAATTCATGGATTAGCATACATCTTATAGTATGTATGTCTTAAAGACAATTCATGGATTAGCATACATCTTATAGTATGTATGTCTTAAAGACAATTCATGGATTAGCATACATCTTATAGTATATACGTCTTAAAGACAATTCATGGATTAGCATACATCTTATAGTATGTATGTCTTAAAGACAATTCATGGATTAGCATACATCTTATAGTATATACGTCTTAAAGACAATTCATGGATTAGCATACATCTTATAGTATGTATGTCTTAAAGACAATTCATGGATTAGCATACATCTTATAGTATATACGTCTTAAAGACAATTCATGGATTAGCATACATCTTATAGTATGTATGTCTTAAAGACAATTCATGGATTAGCATACATCTTATAGTATATACGTCTTAAAGACAATTCATGGATTAGCATACATCTTATAGTATGTATGTCTTAAAGACAATTCATGGATTAGCATACATCTTATAGTATGTATGTCTTAAAGACAATTCATGGATTAGCATACATCTTATAGTATGTATGTCTTAAAGACAATTCATGGATTAGCATACATCTTATAGTATGTATGTCTTAAAGACAATTCATGGATTAGCATACATCTTATAGTATGTATGTCTTAAAGACAATTCATGGATTAGCATACATCTTATAGTATGTATGTCTTAAAGACAATTCATGGATTAGCATACATCTTATAGTATGTATGTCTTAAAGACAATTCATGGATTAGCATACATCTTATAGTATGTATGTCTTAAAGACAATTCATGGATTAGCATACATCTTATAGTATGTATGTCTTAAAGACAATTCATGGATTAGCATACATCTTATAGTATGTATGTCTTAAAGACAATTCATGGATTAGCATACATCTTATAGTATGTATGTCTTAAAGACAATTCATGGATTAGCATACATCTTATAGTATGTACGTCTTAAAGACAATTCATGGATTAGCATACATCTTATAGTATATACGTCTTAAAGACAATTCATGGATTAGCATACATCTTATAGTATATACGTCTTAAAGACAATTCATGGATTAGCATACATCTTATAGTATGTATGTCTTAAAGACAATTCATGGATTAGCATACATCTTATAGTATGTATGTCTTAAAGACAATTCATGGATTAGCATACATCTTATAGTATGTATGTCTTAAAGACAATTCATGGATTAGCATACATCTTATAGTATGTATGTCTTAAAGACAATTCATGGATTAGCATACATCTTATAGTATGTATGTCTTAAAGACAATTCATGGATTAGCATACATCTTATAGTATGTATGTCTTAAAGACAATTCATGGATTAGCATACATCTTATAGTATATACGTCTTAAAGACAATTCATGGATTAGCATACATCTTATAGTATATACGTCTTAAAGACAATTCATGGATTAGCATACATCTTATAGTATGTATGTCTTAAAGACAATTCATGGATTAGCATACATCTTATAGTATGTATGTCTTAAAGACAATTCATGGATTAGCATACATCTTATAGTATGTATGTCTTAAAGACAATTCATGGATTAGCATACATCTTATAGTATATACGTCTTAAAGACAATTCATGGATTAGCATACATCTTATAGTATATACGTCTTAAAGACAATTCATGGATTAGCATACATCTTATAGTCTGTATTATCATTGTCTAGCTGCACTGGAATGAGTTATAATGTTTTCTTCAAGTTTCTTTCCCCACATGTTTCAGGTTTTATTTCGACCCAAAGACCAAGGAGAGTTTTCGGCTGTTGTTGAAATTTTTACTCTGAGTTTGACAAGACAGCAGGACAACAGAACTTACACTTTGCTGCTCTCAGCCTATGGAGAGTTTCCATGCCTAAGGGTAAAAAAAAAAGTTTTTTTTTTTAAAGCAAACATTTTGTTGTGGTTTCTGTTAACCACTATGAGTAATCAATAACTTAAATTTATCTCTCCATGGTCAGGATATGTTCTTTCCCCTCAAACTCACCTTGTGGTATAT
The DNA here is from genome assembly GCA_964017045.1 of Omphiscola glabra. Lineage (NCBI taxonomy): Eukaryota > Metazoa > Mollusca > Gastropoda > Lymnaeidae > Omphiscola > Omphiscola glabra. The sequence goes on from OZ024800.1 coordinate 22,889,060, forward strand.
GACTACAGGATTACCACTCTCTCTGCCTCTCTCTCTCTCTCTCTCTCTATCTCTCTGCAGACTGTAACTTTGATTGTGACCCTGACACCTGGCATTGATTCCTTCTTGTTGCTGTGAAGTCTTATCAAATTGAATGATGCCTATCATTACAGATATCACCTTCTGACGATGAGTTAAACTTTGGAGAATTACTATGGGGTCACACAGCCTGTCGTAGTATTAAAATAAAGAATGCTGGCCGTGCCACGGTTCCACTGAGATTTTCAATATTTAGGGTAGGCCAAATTTCTTTTTTTTTTTTTTTTAAAAATCCTTTTCATTGTTACATGTAAAAGAATTTCCAGCATAAAGAAGAAATTAGTCAATAAGTCTTATCTGTTTTGTTTCTTTCCCTTAGAAAGATGCAGGGTCTGTACTCTGCAATTTTTCCTTCCATGAGACAGACGGCCCAGCTAACTTGTCAATGATCTCCCACACTACAAGGCCTGCAGCTGTGGGGACTGTCCTGTCCATGTCCCTGCCGGGTGTCAAGGAAGGGAAAGCAAGTCTTGAGACAGTTAATGTCTACTGCAGGGCTAAAGAAGTTCAGAATGTTCATCAAAGTGAGATGGAAATTAAATAAGTAGTTTGGATTAGTAAAAAAGATTAGATTTATTCTACATGCTATTGTGAAGTCTCCTCATCTAAAAAATCATATTTTATTTGTGTAATTGAATCGGGTTTGGTGTAATCTCAAAATAATTTCAGCAATTCTCCAAGCTGTTGAAATGTATATTTAGGAAACAGTAAATCAGATTTTTCCTTATTTTAAATGAAGTATCCATGTATAGATGTTATTGTTTCTAACATTTGATTTTGAGAAATGTTTATCTTCTATATAATATAACACTGCCTAAGCCTTTGACAAAGTGAAACAGTATGGGGAATTGAGGTCTATGTACAACTAAGTTTCCCAGGCATTATGTACAAAAATATGTACACAAATTTTGGTTATTCTAAATAAGTTTTTAAGTATTGTTCAGTACCAATGAGATAAACAGATGCTTCAAATTTCAGAACGGTATAAGGTTCATACAATTTCTTCTGCTATGGACAACGCAAAGATTCCATGAACTGTGTCAAAGCCATAGAATTGTTGTATTTTCCCACATTTGTATAACAAAATTTTATTTATTTAAAAAGAAGAAAAAAAAAACAACAACACTTTTCTCACTACTGTAATATCAAGACGGAGGTGTTGTATCAGCCAGCTCCCAGTAGGCCCTACGCTGAACCCAACATCATCATCAGTGGACAGCGTCTTAACGGGGTGGATAAATTTACTTACTTGGGCAGCACCCTCTCCAGATCTGTCATCATTGATGGTGAAATGAATGCCAGACTTGCAAAAGCTAGTGCCTTATTTGGCATGCTTTGCTGCACTGTTTGGGACAGGAGAGGTATCTGACGGGAAACGAAGATCAAGGTCTATGGGGCAGCAGTCCTCTCGACATTGCTCAACGGATGTGAAACGTGGACAGTCTACCAGCGTCACGCCAAAAAACTGAACCATTTTCACACAACCAGCCTCAGGAAACTCCTCGGCATCAGGTGGCAAGACAAAGTTCCTGACACAGAGGTTCTCCCTAGAGCGAACATGCCTAATATCTTCACCACCCTGATGCAGTATCAGCTCCGTTGGATGGGACACGTTGCCCGTCTGGAAGATCAGCGGCTCCCTAAACAAATATTCTATGGTGAACTTACGACAGGCAAGCGCTCCCAAGGAGGTCCAAAAAAACGGTACAAAGACTCACTGAAAGTGGCACTAAAGGCCTTCGCCATCGACACTACTAAATGGGAACAGACCTCTCAGGACAGAATCAGGTGGAGATCAGTGGTCAAGATAGGTTCTAAATCTTATGAAGCCAGTAACCATTGAGACATGCAGGCAAGCCCGAAAGAACTTTATTAAATCCACGACTGCACCAACTATCCCCTGCCCGTGGTGCCACGGACTATTCCGAGCACGTATAGGATTGGCAAGCCACCTACGAACTTACCGTAACCCACCCCCCCTAACCGGATGACTGGATGGTCCTAGTCAATTTGACGGACGAACAACAACAACAAATATCATATTTAAAGATATAGTTATGCACTTAAAACTCTACACATTGTCTTTCGTCTCCCTTAAATGTGTTTTCTGAAAAGGGTTAAATACATTATTTCATTACTTTTAAAGCTACCTACATACCACTTTAGTTGTGTAACATGATCTGGCTTTAAGATATTGCAATAGTCATGAAATACGCCCATCCATACTGTGGCCTATCTTGTGCTGCCTCAGGCAAAATCTAAAATCACATCCCCCTCCCTCCCACAGACAAATACTTGATTAAGTTTGTAATAAACATTAATGAAAACACCACCGGTATGTGAACCCGGTATGCCATTACACACTTTTTGCACGCCTTTAAACAATATTAAAACTCTTGTGTACCACCCCCTTTTACAATGCAATGTATACATTTTCTTTTTGAAAAATTGATCCACGCATATTTCCATTATTTTAAGAATATGGTTATAATTTTTTAAGTAAAAAATATTCCAAAGATAAAATCTGTAACATAATTGGGTTTAGAGATACTTGCATTAATAATATATACCCTCCCCCCATCCAAATTTTCCTCATCCTTGATATGTAAAAACAAAATATGGTAAAATACATAGTTCAAAATTTTATTTTAAACTATATACCAAATTTAATGCAATTTTGAAAAATATTGCTTGATCAGCATCTTATTTTTTCAACTATTTTTTAAAAGGTAAAATCCATTTTTTTCCCCTATAAATTTAGTAAAGTGCAAATTTTTTGGAGTAAAATAAGTACAACTTGTTACATGTGAACAATACAAAGCTTTAATTTTGTGTGGTGTTTATAAACAAAAGGTAGCAATTTTAAGTCTTATAAGATTATTCTTAATTTTCACTGAGTGCAGGCAAAAATTGAATTTGATATTGTTTGAGGTTAAGTGAGTTATTAACATAAATTTAATTACATTTTTTGCAATTTTGATGACATGATTAAAAAAAAATTATGTTTTTTGGGTTTCCCAATAAATATTTTTACAAATTAATAATATAATACATAGAAGTTCATTAATTGTTAATCAAAAGAATGTCAATCTCCTATTAAACAATATCTTAACTCTAACATTCAGATAAAATACCTAAAATAATAAAAAAATTCTTTAATTATATTAAATTTATTTCTAATTTAATTTGATTATCGATTTGATTTCCGTAAAAATTTAAAAAATATCATTGTTTTTAAGAATCTCAGATTTAGGAATTTTATTTTGAACTAAAATTGCAGCTGTATGTTCAAGTAATAGGGAATTTTTATATTGTGTGCCATTTAACTTAGCATTACATGATATGCTTATATAATATATATTTTGTATAGGAAAATGGATTAGGATTGTATAAATATTGTACACTGTAAAATGTCACTTGACTTATTTGTTATTACAATTAGTTTAACCCTTGAAAAACAAAACCTTTGTTATGGTATTCAGTAGAATTATGGGTCAATTGAAATGAGAACAATATTTCTAGAGGAAACAACTGTTTTATCAATTAATTTATTTATTAATTTTTACACAAAACTTTGTCATTTTCTTACTTCAAAATGTTTGAAGCAGTTTATATTTGCTCCTTTTTGTCAATGTGAATCAAATGAGGGGGATCATTACTATTTGTATACAAATGCTTTTATAACCCCCCAAACGATATTTGTAATCGACTAATATTGATTAAATTAAATATTGATACAATTTCAAAATAATAATTTATTTACAGAGTATCTTGAAAAGGCTGAGAAATGCCAAGCTGTTGTAAGCATGGGTATCGACATGCCTGTGGAGGATATTGCTGCCCTCTCTGAAGTCAAGCTGCAAGTCACTCTTGGTCTCTATAAACTGCATGTGGATAAAGATGTGGGTAGATAGTTGACAATATGTAATTCCTCGAGTGTTCACTTTGTGTTTCCTAGGTGTTATACAGTTTTTGATGCCTTCAGCATCAATGTTTATTTTAATTAAATTTTTATCTCGCCGAGGTATCAAGATGTCTATTAATAGCATTTTTCTGGTCATTTTAAACGTATAAAAATTATTTGTTAAAAACAATACATAAAAACTACAAAAGTTATGCTTTCTAAATCTGCCTTTGTTAAAAACAATACATAAAAACTATACAAGTTAGGCTTTCTAAATCTGCATAAAGTGTCCACAAAATATTTCTTCTATTTTCACTGGTCCGCACAGTAAAAAGGTTTGAAAACAATTGATTCAGACTGTTGGATAAGTGTAAAAATATTTTTTGTTTTCATGAACATTTTTTATTATTTTCTATCAGAAACTTTCCATATCAGCACTGCCAGGGATGACGGGTTGCGGGACAATTAAAATTATCAACTCTGGAAACCTACCCATGCCAGTGGACTTGTCTCTTGAACCGATCAGAGAACAGTTCTCCATCGATACAAACCATGTGGTGGTACCCAATGGTGGCCACGCTTCCATCCAAGTGGCCTTCACTCCACAGGCCACACGCGAGGATCTGGTGGATAATAAAGTGTGAGTTACCTCCACCTGCTCTTATAGTTCTGATCTGACAGCTCGACTTAACTTGAGAAATTAACTAAAAGAATGATTGGCTGTGAAGATGGGCATGAGACTTTCTTTTGAGTTGTTTGTGATTGGCTGTGATGAAGGGCATTGGCCTGAGACTTTTTTTTGAGTTGTTTGTGATTGGCTGTGATGAAGGGCATTGGCCTGAGACTTTCTATGAGTTGTTTGTTGTCTACTATTACAGTTCTCCTATTTTGTTGTCTACTATGACAGTCCTGTTATTTAATGTTCTACTATGATAGTTCTGTTATTTAGTTGTCTTCAATTACAGTTCTGTCCAGCTTTTTGTCCTGACCAAAAGACTCCTTGGGCGGTTTGGGGGGGGGGGGGGGGGTTGGTAACGCCACACCACTTCCCCCGGAGTGGAAGCAAACCGGCCCAAACCCTCTGGGAGAGTCGGCTGCAAATGCTTTAAACGCAGCGTTTTCGGTTGACGGGCATCCCCCAGGCCAGCCTGGCAGCGGGGAGACCCGGCGTCTCACCTGTGTGGAGTAGTGCGGGGGGGGGGGCGCATTAAGAGCTCGCGCTCGATGGCCCACGACACCATTTCCCAATGTGACGTATTTAGTTGTCTACTGTTGCAGTTTTGTTTTCTGCCATTACAGTTTTTGTTAAAATAATGATAGTTACCTAAGCTGACTGGTTGTATTTCTCTATTTGATTATGTTAGGAATGTCATGCTGCAGAATGCACTCAACTCATTTTATGTCTCAGTGACTGGGAAAATCAAATCCAAGCAGGTGAAGATCTCTGGATCAGCTCCTTACCTCAAATATGGGGGAGTCAAACTAGGTCAGACAAAGTGAGTGGCCCATTCTTATGTTACTGTCTTACTCTCTTTAATTATTTAAGAACATTCTGTGGCTAGTGGCGCACTTTTCTCTTGGTATTGATATTTTATTTTTAATTAAAGAACTCAATTAATATCTGTTAATAAACTTCTCATTTACAAAATTATAAATTTTTATATTTTTGAAAAGTCAAAGGTAATGTTTTTTTCTTTCTTTTTTATTTCCTCATATTCAATCAGGAAGTTAAGTTTTACTTTTATTCCCGATGATGATGTTGAAATTAAAATATGGATCAGAGATTCCAGATTAGCCTTCAAAGTAAGTATTTCAAATATTATTTTGAAATTAAACGTTTACAACAATTTCTTTAACAAAAAAATTATAATTCAGTATGGATTTTATATTTATTTTGATGTTTTTTCTGATTTTTCAGCTCATGAACCAAGATGGCAGTGTTGTTGACAGTATGGAGCTGAAGGTCAGCAAAGGGAAACAGTATGCTCTTTACATAAACTTCACCCCTACTGAGTTGGACGGCTATACTGGAGATCTACTTCTACAGATTTTGTATGCAAATAGATTCATAGTAAGACTTTTTGTTCGAGCTCTCTTATATTTTTTGTGGAATGACTTTGACTTTTGAGCCCTTTCTCTGTAAATTTGTATTCATCTATGCCATAAATTCTCACAACCTTTTGACCCAACACTAATTAACATAATACAATTAATGTTTTAGAACACACACAAAATTTAAAATAGAAAGAACAAGATTTATTTGGGTACAAATACAGTATTTCATGAAATATGGTAGCACTCTGTACAAATACTGTATTTCATGAAATATGGTAGCACTCTGTACAAATACTGTATTTCATGAAATACGGTAGCGTTCTGTACAAATACAGTATTTCCTGAAATATTGTAGCATTCTGTACAAATACAGTATTCATGAAATAAGGTAGCGTTCTGTACAAATACTGTATTCATGAAATATGGTAGCATTCTGTACAAATACTGTATTCATGAAATATGGTAGCATTCTGTACAAATACAGTATTCCATCTATGCCCCGGTGGCCTACTCTGTAGCTTGAAATTTTATCATGCAATGATTAGTTTGTATTATATTATCTTACTACACACAAAAAAAAATATAAAATTCTTACATTCTTACATAAACAAAAAAGATCTGAAAACTATTAAAAAATGTTATCTTTAAGAAGAAACATACTACATCACCAAGCAGTGAAAAAAAAAAACCAACCATTAAATTTACATAGAAATCAGTCATTACATTGATTCATTATTAAAGTAATGTAGTTCTTTAAAGCATTAAATCTTTTCCAAAAAGATATCAATTTGCACACTAAAATAAGTAAAAATGTTTGCACGAAATGTTCTAAGCACATCCTTTTGAACTACAAAACAAAAATCTGGCAATCCAAAATTCTAAACGCATCTTTTGTAATATAAGTCATGACATAATCACTTGCCTGTGCAGTAAGGAACAAAGTGAATCAAGTGAGCTCTCTGTCAACTTTGCTGTTGTAATGAAATGCAGACATGTTAAAATGTCATAAAATATTTTCTTCCCATTATTAAACTTTGTTTATTTGAATGCACAGATACCCATGAGTGGTTACGGGGGTCAAAGCAATCTGAAACTAAGTCACGTCAATCAGACGGAAGCAGGAGAATGGTGGCTGGACATGGGTGACATGGTTTCTGGCCTGTCCATCATACGTAAGATCGTGGTCAGCAACACGGGAGTGAGGTCATGTTTCATCAAAGCTGCTCTGACGGGTATTTGAAATGGTTTATTAGCTGTCTTCCGTTTGTTTGTTAAAATAGTGCACTAAACCTCTTGTAGTTAATTTATATATATATATATATATATGTAAGAGGGAGAAGATGTGGGAAAAGAGCATTATGGAATCTCAAGGTTAACCAGAAGTCAAGGTTCTCCTGTGAAAAGTGTAGCCAAAATTGTCATTCCAGGGTCCGTCTCATAAGCCATTCGAGGTGTGAATAAGCTACTCCATCGTCACACAAAGACATAATGATGCTACTGCTCATATAAGAATAGCATTGTCTAAATAGGAGAATCTCATAAAAGAATTAACTTCATAATATGTTTTTTTAAAAAGAAAATGAAGAATGTTTATAGCACAACAAAAACAACAAAATGTGTCTGGTACATGTGGTTTATACTAAACATGTGTGCAGATCCCAAATCTAAAGTCAGATTTTGTGTAGCACATCAGGATTTTAAGTTATGCAGCTTCATGTTAAAATTAAATTAGTATTCTTATTTTAAGCAGTTTTCTATAGTGTAGTACCCCAACCTAGGGCTGGGCTCACCACACTGTAGGCCTATATACAATTTAATAACCATAAGCATGAGCTTAAAAATTAACATACATTAATTAAATAAAACAAAACAAATGTGTATTCGCCCAACCATTCTATAACATATTACAGAACTAGTATTTGCCTATAACTGTGACTATAATCAGGGTAGTCATAACAACAAAACTAAGTACTATTCTTTTAAAGCTTGAAATTAAAAGTTAACCTATTTCCAATATGAAATTTTATGTTTGTTTTCTTAAACATAGGAGCCACAATGATCAGTACATTGATCGTGGGCCCTCAAAACATAGAAGAAGAAGAAATTTTAAAATAAAAAAAAATTAAATGAGTCTTAATAAAAATCATGCAGAAATATTTAAAAAAAATTTCAATACCTTACAGTTAAAAATAAAATATGTTGTAGTGTTTTTTAATCTTATGTTAATATATGTTTCTTACTCAGATGAAAGAATAGCATTCAAAATTAGTCTCCAGCTTTACTATATAAGAGGTTAAAAATTGCTCAGTTAAAAATTGCTTGAGGCACTTCCTCTTGCGTTTGTGAGTGGCTGCTGTTGCCCGCTGCAGAAATCAGCTGCAATCAGCCCTCATGTTGGTATTGCAGTGACCTTCATGCCGTGTTTCCAAGGTGAGGATCATTTTGATGAAATCTCTCTATGCTCGTGGCTTTCATCAACCATCTTGCGTTTGTGAGGGGCTGCTGTTGCCCGCTGCAGAAATCAGCTGTAATCACCCCTCATGCTGGAATTGCAGTGGCCTTCATACCGTGTTTCCAAGGTGAGGACCGTCTTGATAAATTCTCTCTCTGTGCTCAAGGCTTTCATCAACCAAGTTTGATGGTAAAAAATCCAGATGAAAAATGCATTTTAGGGACATCAGGCAGCCGAGTTGTTTGTGGCTGTTAGCATGCTGCTAATCAGTTCAGCATATGTCTGAGCTTGGAGATTCGTAAGAAAGTTTTGCACCACCAATGTACATGCATCCGAAGCAGCAAGTTCAAGTGGGTTCAGCTTGTCTCTGAATACAGTATTTTGCATCGGTTCACAGATTTCTGGTCCAATAAAAATTCCAGCTTTCAGCTAAGCATCAGTTTTTATTGCTCTGAATTTCTCTTTCAGATTCTGGAAAACATTGTTAATTATGATCCATGAAAATAACAAAAAATTTTCTGGGGCCCAGTTTAATGTGAAGTGGTAGTGAGTACATTTTCAATTGATCATCCAACGACACCTGTTGTAGACTGGCACTGTTTTACTTTGTAATGCTGTCATCACGATTGTTCCGCCAGCAAAAAAGTTCATATGATTTGTAAAACCCAAATGAAACCTTAGATGAAGTGCTTCCACTTTCAGGTCAGTACAGATGTTTCACTTGCGTTCTGAGCCATTGATTACCTTTTTCAATTAATCATGTCTCTTTGAGGCTACAGTTATAGGAACATAAAATTTCATTACCATTGTGCAACAACACACCTTTCAATCTCCAGTGTCCACTGATCAGGAACATATTCGCAAGCTATTTCAAGCAAGACCACATCATTACCGAAACAGATATTATTTTCTAGTTTATAATATGTATTTATATATTAATACTATATATACATTTCTTGAATGCTTGCATAACTTAAAATCTAGTCGTGCTAGGCCGATTCTGGCTTCATATTTGGGATCAGCGTGTTAAAATCCATTTAACATAACCCATAATTATGTCTTACTATGGAAATTAAAGTTTGCTCTGGCCATGACAACCCAGCAGTGAGAATGATTTATTGGTTGGGGCATTAAGGTAATAAAATACTGTATTCTCTTCTTAGATGTCTCAGGCCATGAGTTTCAGCCTAATCGTGGCACTGTAATGCCCCCTGCCCTTCTAATGCCGCCTGGCGATTCAAAGGTGGGTACAGATGGCCATCCCTTTTTTTTTTTTAAGGCAGTGCTGACCCATGGGTCTCTTTTAAATGACATTTGTGACACATGGATATCTTTTATGTGGACATTTGTGACACATGGATATCTTTTATGTGGACATTTGTGATACATGGATATCTTTTATGTGGACATTTGTGATACATGGATATCTTTTATGTGGACATTTGTGATACATGGATATCTTTTATGTGGACATTTGTGACACATGGATATCTTTTATGTGGACATTTGTGACACATGGATATCTTTTATGTGGACATTTGTGACACATGGATACCTTTTATGTGGACATTTGTGACACATGGATACCTTTTATGTGGACATTTGTGACACATGGATACCTTTTATGTGGACATTTGTGACACATGGATATCTTTTATGTGGACATTTGTGACACATGGATACCTTTTAGGTGGACATTTGTGATACATGGATATCTTTTATGTGGACATTTGTGACACATGGATATCTTTTATGTGGACATTTGTGACACATGGATATATTTTATGTGGACATTTGTGATACATGGATACCTTTTATGTGGACATTTGTGATACATGGATATCTTTTATGTGGACATTTGTGATACATGGATATCTTTATGTGGACATTTGTGACACATGGATATCTTTTATGTGGACATTTGTGATACATGGATACCTTTTATGTAGACATTTGTGATACATGGATATCTTTTATGTGGACATTTGTGATACATGGATATCTTTTATGTGGACATTTGTGATACATGGATATCTTTTATGTGGACATTTGTGACACATGGATACCTTTTATGTGGACATTTGTGATACATGGATATCTTTTATGTGGCAGTTCTGGTAGGTGGTTTGTATTTTAAGTGATATTTGTGATACATGGATATCTTTTATGTGGCAGTGCTGATAGATGGTTTGTGTTTTAAATGACATATGTGATACATGGATACCTTTTATGTGGCAGTGCTGATAGATGGTTTGTACTTTAAGTGGCATTGGAGATACATGGCAGTCTTTAAATTTAAAGTGACGATGGTGATACATAATATTATTTAGCATTGCTGAAATATAGCTGTCTTTAAAGTTGATACTGATAAAATATTATTGTATAATTTTAAACATTTTTAAAAAGTTCCTGTTCTGCTCAATATATTTTGAGGATTTACATCAGCGGCTATTAGACTCGCAACAGTGCCACGTTTAATACTTACTTGTGCCTGAGAATGTGTCTTTGTGGTGTTTGATGAAATACATTTGTTGTTTTCTAACATGGGCCACAGTAACAAAGCTTTTGATCCACTGATTCTTTACAAAATTTTTCCGATGATATTTCTCTGACTTTGTTGATAAATTTTTCCTTCCGGTATTCTAATTTTACATGATATTTTTCTGTAATTTAAGGAACTAGTTGTGATGTTAAACCCAACTCAGAAAGAAATTAATATGTGTGGCGGGGGCCGAGCCCTTGTAGCAGTCATGGAGCTAATGTATGGAGATGAGGTCAACAGACAGCTTTTCATTGCGTGAGCACATTCACTATCTTGAGCATTTAAATATGATTTTGAAAATTTAATCTGTTTTGTTATTTCACAGATTTAAATATTTAAGATTTCTGCGGTTCTATTTAACTTTTACCCTTAGGTATTGGCTGTGACTTTCTATATATTTAAAGATTAAACTATTTAATGTGATGTTCAAATGATGCTGTTGAGGTTTAGCTGCAATTTAATAGTAAGAAATTATTTTTTATCCCAAGCCAACCAGGGAAAGCTCCAAAAGATTTTATGGACAAATTTGATATTCCAATGATGTCAAGCCACAAAGAGTTAATCAACATAGAAAGTGAGTTTTAATTAATTACCTTAGATGTATGTCATATGTTAGATGTTTGCCCTATGTTAGATGTAGGCCATATGTTAGATGTTTGTCATATGTTAGATTTAGGCCATATGTTAGATGTTTGTCATATGTTAGATGTATGTCAAATGTTAGATGTTTGTCATAAGTTAGATGTTTGCCCTATGTTAGATGTATGCCAAATGTTAGATGTTTGTCATATGTTAGATGTTTGTCATATGTTAGATGTATGCCAAATGTTAGATGTTTGTCATATGTTAGATGTAGGCCATATGTTAGATGTTTGTCATATGTTAGATGTAGGCCATATGTTAGATGTTTGTCATATGCTAGATAGATGTATGTCATATTTTAGATGTAGGCCATATGTTAGATGTATGCCATATGTTAGATGTTTGTCATATGAGAAGCTGAGCAGTGCCATGAGAACCAGCGTGGACAAAGTATGTATGCATTGAGCTTGACATACAAGTAGCCTGTACTTACCATTTTAAAGATTTTTTCCTCCAACCGGCTATGCTCGACAAAGCAATTCAGGGCACATGGACCGAACATAAAAATTTTTAAAGTTACTTGGAAAATCCATCCAAAAAAATGTGCCTTACACCTTTGGTTGGGATGTGTTCTACAACAAAAAAGCCCTGGTTATTATAATTTGCTGCAAGATAAATAACTGCAGATTGTAAAAAGTTTAGATGGCTGTATTTATCACTGAACATGTTTTTTATATGAAGAGAGTATGATGGCCTTCAAAGCAGCTTATGACTTATTGCACCAACATCTGACACAGACTGAAAATATAATTAAATAAGATTATCTTTTCCAGTGAAAAATATTCTAAGCCATGGGGATAATTACTCCACATTGAAGAAGTCTACATCAAAATTAAGCATTGGTGTGTTTGGGATGTCCATTAATGCCAAGCATCCAGGTTCACCAACACTGGCTACCAAATTTACAGCTTCTCCTGTCACTAGGTTTGTCTATACAACTTTTAAACAAAGAAAAATAATATTTCCCCGGGAAAAAAAAAAAGCCATTAATTTTGTTTTTAAAAAAAAATGCCAAAAATTAACATTCGGTCATCATGAAGAATATGGTCACTTTGAAATTTTTGTTTAGCTCTTACTTAGTCACGCTAGTGAGTCATTAACTAGTTCCACTCTTTTGCATAAAAAAATCACTTCAGTGGAAAGAAAAGGAAGTGAAATCATCGACGCATAAAATAGCACTTTCAAATATTAAAGAAACATTAAAATGATACTTTTTAGATAATTTATTTTTAAAGACAAATCAATTTTTGCATGCTTCAGTTTATATTCCATAGACCAAATTCATTTATATCTATTAGGTCTATTCCATAAACAAAATTCATTTATATCTATTAGGTCTATTCCATAAACAAAATTCATTTATATCTATTAGGTCTATTCCATAAACAAAATTCATTTATATCTATTAGGTCTATTCCATAAACAAAATTCATTTATATCTATTAGGTCTAATTCCATAAACAAAATTCATTTATATCTATCAGGTCATCAACATACCCCTCCCGACCTGTCCTGACACAAGTCGACTCAAATATAAGTCAAGCAGATAAGAATAAAGATGAATGGATTGTAGCTCCCAGTGAGATTCATCTGAATGGTTGGTTCAGTTCTGTATAGATTTAATCCTTTATATCAATATCTCTTATGATAAGGCTGTTTTTGGTTGGCCTGTGAGACTTCATTGTTTTTAATGGCAGCTCAATTTTGTTAATTCTATGCAGTAATTAGATGAGCCAGGAAAGGCAGTTAATTTTGTTAAATCTATGCAAAAGTTAGCTGAGCCATCAGAGGCAGTTGATCTTCTTAAATCATCAACACTATTAGTGACTAGTCAGAATTGCTAATGTTTCTTATTGGTTCCATTTGTATATATTTTAGTTGGAGACACTTCATCTAAGGACACTGTTCAGGTCATCAATTTTTCTTCAAATGAAATCACGTAAGGATTCTTCACAACATATTAGCTTATAATATATCAGTTACCCTAGAAGCAATTGGGAATAAGTGTATTTCTTAGGTTTTTAAATGAAGTTGTATTGTTACCTTAAAAAGGGAAATATTTACCAGAAGTGTGGAGCTACACCTGCATCTTTTACTCTATACCACTTACAATAGGTTTATACAAAAAATTGTAGATTGTTATTGTAAATTGGTGTGAAAGAAATTTGTTTCACAGAAAATTGATCGACGGAAATTTGGCCGATTGGAAATTTAGTAAAACGGAAGTTTAATCAAATTTAAATATTTGGTGTTGTTAAGTCTTAGAGGTGAGTGCAAAAAATGGTAAAGATTTGTTCTAAAGGAAATTCGTTACAAAATTTAAAAAAAAATGTCGTTGAGGGTATGAGGTGCGAGTGAGATATGGGGAGATTTATTCTATTGGAATTTTTTTATAACGGAATATTGGTAGTGTTACCGACCGTTATTAATATGGAGAATTTAATCTCTTATTTTAGTGTATGGCTCGTTTCAAAACAGTACATAACATAAGACGACACCAAATTTTAAATACAATAAACAAATAATACGATACTCAAACCAGGGCTAATTACAATTAATAAGTTTTTAATGTGTTAATTACAATGAATTACAAAAGAATATGATTAAAACTATTGACTTGCAGTTTGGCTGGTACCGGTACTATGTTAATAAAAATACTGTGTGCAAAAGCTTTACAATGAGGAAAAGAAAGCTTCACATACACAGTAAACAAAGCACTGTCTAGTAGCACAATAATAACACATGCTCCAAGTCTCGTGATAATTGATCTGCCTGCCTTTTGTTCAATCATTGGCCTTTTATAGTCTATTTCTGATAATTCTAGAAACAGAAAACGCATTGCAACTGCTTCCAGCATACTCTAAATTATTCGACAATTTTCTGCAGGAACAAGCTATTAATTTTATTTAGTTATAACAAGGTCAAAATAGACTATTTTTAGTAAGCCTCACCTAATAATAGCGCAGCGTGCATCAAAACACATCACCTACATAACAGTAGAATATTAAAAATACAAAACATACAGTACCCTGAACAGTAGGCCTTGTACTAAAAATGGCCTCATTGTCTGGAATGACTTTTGTTAAAAAAGCAAAAAATAAAAAGTACTGTACTTCTTGACGGCTACATGTACATGAAGAAAGAGAAACAGCTTGATGTACAATTTATTGGATATGGGAATACTTCAAAAACTGTTCATGCCCATGAGGAATTGTAGCCTAACTCCTCATAGGGCTGAAACTAAACAGAGCAAAGAACATAATTATGCATCTAATGGTTCTAAAATTGAAGTGAATAAAATAATGACCAGGACTAAAAGTGACATTATTAAACAAATAAATTCAATCCAATTTCAGTTCGACCAAATTTCCACTTGAGCGAAATTCTGTTGATCAATTTTCAATCTACCAAATTTCTTTCAAACAAATTTCCAGATACAGTACATAACATGGTGTAGGCATTATAATAAAATTTGTGAGGATTTGGGTTCACAGTAAGTGCGTATATAATTATTAAGGTTTGACAGTCTCTGATTAGCAGAGCTGAATTCCTAACCACCACCTAGGTGTTCTTGTGTTGATGTAATGTTACTGTTGGTCGCTAGGCCACATATGACTCCTCATTAAATAATTTAACTTGGTCACCCGATTTCCAGGCTAGGGGTGGATTGGTCTGCTCTTATTTGCTAGGCGGGACATACATAGCAACACTCAGGTCTAGTTGGTCAGTTGGAGAGAGAATAAGAGTCATTATTAATAAGGTGAAACAATAAACATGTTGTTAATGAGCAGTGAGCCTCTGTGACCAAGAATACATCTGATGTTAAAGGTGCAAAATAAATTGATGAATAGACCTAACTGACTCAAGTTCTCCTTAGGTTCTCTACGGTCTTTTGTTTTCCTCAGGTTTTCTGTAGATTGTGATGAAAATATTTTTGTGCTTCCAAAGGTTGGCACCGTGCAATCCAAGTAGGTCCATGAACATTTAAGTTTTCATTAATTAACTTTTTATTTTAATAAATATATTTAGTCTATATAATTTTGGAAAATCTTTTTGGTCTGCATTTAAATTGTAAAGAAATTTTGAACTGATTTTTTTAAATTTCAAACAAATGTAAGGACTTCATAATCTGACTCCATTTTCTTTTTTTTTTCTTTTTTTCAGGGCCACAACAATGCTGAACATAAGCCCCAACCTTTCTCTTCCAGGCTTCAAAGAGAGTGCAAACTTGTATGGACTAGTTCGTGTGCATAGTCAGAATCAAATCAAGGTCAGTTGGTCAACTGCAATGGTAGTGGCCTTGATATTTATATGAAGTTGCATAGTTACCCTTACCAAGTGAAATTGCATAGTTACCCTTACCAAGTGAAATTGCATAGTTACCCTTACCAAGTGAAATTGCATAGTTACCCTTACCAAGTGAAATTGCATTGTTACCCGTACCAAGTGAAATTGCATTGTTACCCGTACCAAGTGGTAGCCCAAGGGGCTGTTTGCCTGGAGGCGCGAGACTGCACCAGTAACAACTTAACATGTTTATGTTTTTGTTGCTTTTGGGCTTCCCCAACCCTTGCCCACTTCAACACATTACTAATAGCACAATGCTAGAACTGTATAATATTATTGAATGTAGCACAATGCTAGAAAGTGTTTAATGATGAATATAACAATGCTGGAGCTGTATAATAATATCATTGTAAATAACAATGCTAGAACTGAACTAAATAATATCATTGAATATGACACAATGAAATGTATAATATTGAACATAACAATGCTACAGCTGTATACTATTAAGTTATTTTCATAATATGCTAGAACTGTATAATATAATTGAATATAACACTATTCTAGAACTGTATAGGGAATGAGGGAAACATCATATGGGAAAACCTGAAAAAATGAACGCAGTAAAACAACAAATTTGTTGGCAGGAAGCCTTCATCACAGAACAAACAACAGTAAAAACAGAATTAAATAAAATTAATACTGTCTGAGAAAGCAGCAAAAGGGTGTGACAGAAAATAGAACTGTAAAATAATATTATTGATTTTATCACAATGCTAAAGTTGTCTAATATCATTGAATATAACACAGTGCTAAATCAGTTCAGTATTATTTAATGAAAAGAGTGCCTATGCTCTTGAGGAACTAAATTAAAAAATTAGTTACCGTACATGAGAGAGGTTACTTTCTCAGGATCAATGGGAAATAAATATTATTAGTTCTGCATTAAATTGAATAGTCCTTGCACAACTTTATATTCTGTAACTTGATAAAAACTTACCTATCCTTCAACAGTACATCAAAGTATATGTCACGCATAAGCCAGTGAGGCTGAGTCAAGCCGCTCCAGAAAAGCATCTTTCACCAAGTAAGCAAGGGACAACATCATTTTCCGCACCGTCCGTGGCTTCCGTTGCATCGTCCAGTTACCCCGTTGAGTATCCATCCAAACTACCTGCCGACAAAGTCTCGGCCAGACCACTAGGAGCAATAAACCCACCACAGCCCACCTCGTCCCATGGACAGACAGACAGATCTTTTGCCGTGATTCAAGCCTCTGACATGGCCATCTTTCCATCCACTGAGTGCGGGTTGAAATCTTGTAAGTTAAATGACATTGTTGCTGCCTTATAAATAAGTTATCATTTATGTATTAGAAATCAAGTAATATGTTTCAATTGATTGTACTACTTTGAATCATATGACATGGTTGTGGTAATCTCTATGAGCTTTATTTATATACCCTGTAGCTGGGATATTGGATCGTACATAAAATACAGTTTTGAAAAAGAAAAAAATGCTGGTCATCATGTAAACCATGGAAGAAAATTTGTCAACTTACTTAAGTTCTATTTGTATTTAAAATGATGAAATTGTTTTTGATGTCTGCAGATTTGACTTATACATTTACAAATATTGGCAGTGGCCCGTTGATGTGGGAGATTGCCTCCATTTGCCCTCCTTATGTTGCTGTAAGTACTTCAAATATTTCATGTAAATATGTCAAATTTGTCGGCCTCACACTCTCGTCCTTGCCTAGTTGTGCCAATGGCAAGACTAGAAATAGACCATGATGCAGCAGGTGTGTAGTGTGTGTGTTTCAATGTGCTCTTTATGCCTTCTAGGTAGCAGGAGTTGTAGGAATTTTTATTGTGTCAATGTCATAATCCCTACGGGACTCCAGCTCCGGGTTTGATTTCAAAGTTTGCCTTCTCTCTGATGAGTTGCCATCTAAAGTTAACGATTCCCATCCACCTGGGGGGCTGTTGATGTTTTTGCTAGTCTAGGTGTTTTCTGGTGATTGAACTCCAGTCAACTAGGTTGAGATTGACTCAGTTTATAATTGTAAGCTGAAAAGTTACTTTAAATAACAGATCAAGAGTTATAAAGCAGCAGTAAAAAATAATTGTATACAGTACTGGTAATTTAAAATTATGTCTCTGTACTGTTGAAATGTTTCATAAAAAGTTTAAATTTTTTTCTCTTTTTTAACAATAGCATGCAAATATTACCAAGGATGTTTACAGAGTTCACTATGAAGTATTCAAGTTACATCCTTTAACTGGCATTCTTCAACCTGATGAAACAGAAAAGGTGTGTGTCCATAATTTTATAGAAGATTTAATCAATAAAGATGTTTTTTCTTTTATGTGCTTCACATGTTTCAAGTACTTAGCATGAATACCAATGTTGAAAGTACTTAGCTTGCCTAACAATGAGATTAAGATATCGCTAAGTAATGAGTGACATTTGTAGATATTTATTATTTATTGATTGATTTGTCCATTAATGGAATATTGATATTTTTTATTGTAATGAAGTGGGGTCTGACAATGTCTGTTACAAATATATGTATATATATATATATACAAATTATAGATAACCGGGTAAATGGATTTATTAATGCTTGTGCCATTTCTCCTGCAAAGATCTCCATTGAGTTTTGTCCCCAGTCCAAGGGTTCATTCAACCAGACTTGGAGCATTCATGATACAGCTGAGGACCAGGTGTCCTGCCACAAATTCAACCTTTATGCGAAAGTAGTTTTTCTTTTTATTCCTTCTATCTTGTCTTTTTTTTTTTTTAAATGTTGATTAATGTGAATGTAATATGAACAGGGTTTATGTAAAGAACTTTTCACATTTAATAACTACCTCTACAGTTAACTGTATACTGTCTCATAAATAATTTTTTTTTTTACTTCTGCTTCATTGAAATGATAGCCAATCAAAACCAATGTAAATTATTATCTGTAACAATGTCAAATATTAAGGACTATTCAAAATTACAATGCTCTCATTCTCCAGTTAAATTAATATTGAGCCCACATAATCATTCCTTTTTAAAATAAAAGAATGGCTTAAAGTTATACAGCTTAAAATATTTGTTTTTCCTCATTTAGGCCAAGCCAAACCCACATGAACAATTAAATGCAGATCCAGATGCCATACCCCAGGGACTTAGCAGAACATTAGTTCCATCCCCCTCACATGTTAAGCCATCCAATCAAAACACAAACTCGGGCAGCCTAACACCTTTCACCAAAATCAGCAGACAGGATGCTTACACAAGCCAGCAGTCCTCTGTTCCACAACAGGGTCCATCAGCTTATCTGAACACTCAGGAAAAGAAAACCATGGGTGGAAGAGGTCTACCACTGGGCCAAAACAGCAACACAAATGCTGCTCCACAGAGAGATTCTCAACCTGGTAGAGAGTCGAGCATAAAAAGAACCACTGCAGAATGGACAGAAGTGCAGACACATTTAGAGTTGATCAAAGGGTCACAATATGCTAGCAAAGCTACCAGGTCTTCAAGTTCAGCTACATCCACAGCAACACCCCTGTCTCCAAAAACAGGGGAAGAAAAATCAGCAAGGTGGGGGAACTTTGATTTTAAACGAAGTGGTGAAGCTTGCATTTCTACATTTCATAAAACTTAATGCTTTGTTAATGTTAAACCTCCCACCTTTTGCATAACCCCTCCTCTCTTTTTTTGAGTTAATTTAATGAGCTTAACCTACACAAACTCAAACACCACCACCATTGTGTTTAAAATATTTTAATGTGCATTTTGTTTCTTCATTAGTCAGGAGACTAGCTCAAGTGTGAAGGAAAAAGGTTTGCATATTACTGACTCTAACATTAAGTTTCCAACACTTCACATTCAAGACAGTGCCATATTAAAAGTTTATCTGCAAAATCCAACAAAGGAAATCGCTGAGGTACGTCATCAAACTCATGTGGAATAATACGAGAAAAGTTTTATTTAAATGTGTAAGAGTCTCTGGTATTTATTGAATGCAGCTCTATTTGGGCTCGTCTAAGGAAGTCACCCTGTTTGAGTTCATGTATGAAACTATTTGTAATTATTTGTCTTAATTAAGTTGTGCTGTAACTGTAACATCAACTCTAATTGAGGAATTTTTTTTTAACGTAAAGAACCTATAATTATGATGTTCTTTTAATTTTAGGTTGTGGTTGAGTATGAACCTAACCCACCTTTCCTGATCAAACACCACTCTTTCAAAGTTGGGTAAGTATTTTCATGTTTTTTTTGTTAACTACAGTACTGATCACTGATACATGTTGAAATAAGAAATGAAAAGAAACTGATGACATCAATTTTTCACAAATATTATTTACTGAGAAACAGAATTTAACAGATTTATTTTTTTGAAACTGATTATTGTTTTGTTTTTAAAACATTTTTCACTTTGAATTTTTTGAAATACATTTTTAATATATTTCTGTATATGTCCTTCCATTATACAGTGTAGACAAAATGGTGATATTCCCAGTGACATTCAAGCCTAGACACATTGGACAGTTCAAAGACAGGGTGGTTTTCCGGGAAATCCGCTCAGGGAAGACTCTCACAGTTTTCCTCGATGCCGAGTGTGAAAAAAAATCTATGTAGAGGACACAATATGGGTTGGGACAAATCACTGGTTTCAGTTGCCTTTAATATCGTCAGAGGTTTTACATATGTGTTTATTTTTTGTTGCATCTTGTCACAACTTAATTATTTATTGCCAGGATTTAAAAACTTGTTTAATTTTTTTGTATAATTAATAATTGCCAGAATTTGAAACATGAAATCATGTTACCGAACATGATTTACAATGCAAATGAGATCTTAAAATAAATTGTTCCTGTTCTATTGTTCTTACATTTAATGTGCCTTTTACTAACAAATGTTTATGCATGTGCCTATGACTTGTTTGCTATAAATCTCAATCTATTTGGCATGTACAGTAAACCATTAAACTTAAACTAATTTCATATTGATGTAATTTTTATATACCGGTACTTTTTACATCTTGAGTTGAAAAAGACTTTGGGTGATGGGTATTGCTTATTAGTGGTGTTATGATTAGTTCTCATTCATGATCATCCCCTCCTACTCCTATATTTTAATAATTGTAGCACACCAGTGTAGCTGTCAAAACTTGTTTGAGAGTGTTTTAAAAAAAAAATGATTGCAAGTCTTTTTATTTAAATCTATGCAATTATTTGAATTATGCCTAATAAAAGTTCATGTGCTGCATTTCATTTATAAATGTCATTTATAAGTCTACATGTTGATACCATACTGCTTCCAATAAAAGCCAGGACTTGGTCGCATTTTATTACCACTAGTGTTCATGACCTTTCATAAATCTGATATACTTTTTGCATACACTTTTCACAGCCTTAATTACTGATATTGTTATTTAATTTAATAATTTTTATTATTGGACCATATAATTATTAAAAGATATGAGCATCTCTGGTTTTCCTATTTTTTAAATTTAAAATATAAAGTTCATGTTACCGGTATTAAAATTCCTTTCCTTGTTCTGAAATCTTTTTACTATGTAATTACCATTTATATATTGATATCAAAACAGAAGTTCACATAAGGCGATAAGGTCATGTGTAAAATTAGGTCACATTATCATTATGCATGTGCCGTGATTTGATACTAAAAATGAAGGTTGTAACTATGTTATAAGCATCAATAAACAATTTTGATGAATGATATTGGACATTGAATTAAGTAAGTTACTGTAGACTATAATTAATTCCATGATGAACCCTGTGAAATTAAATAACCTTTGTTGCATTATAAATGATGGTAAATTATAGGCACCTTACATGATTTTTTAGTTTTAAAAGTGGGATGTGGAATATTCAGTAATTGTTCAGTTATTAAATAACTCCTACAATTACATTATCTTTATAACTAACTTTCTCCAACAGTTAATAAGTCCAAATTAACCGTTAATTTCATTGAGTTGTTTAATTACGGTACCCAGTATTTTAAAGTTAAAGGGGGTGAGCTTATGTATTTGAAATCTTTTTGCACATACTGCAGTCGCCCATGTCTCAATTAACAGTATCCTTCTTGTAAAAACAAAATGTTGAGTTAATAGCTAATTTAATCATTTATGTGACTTTTCATTGTCAATTCATTCGTTATTGAAAGAATTTTACACACCTAAATGAATAAAGTGAAAGTACAGCACAGATATTACATCTGTTTAACTGATTTAATTTTAATGCGCCATATACAGCAAATGCCTAACCTTATTCAGTTGAATGAAAATGACTTATTACAATGTCTGTGTCTCATATTTAATGAATGGTATTTAGAAAATGATAAAATTTCATAACCCAAATTAAAAGCTTTAAATATGATACATTAAAGTAATAAAATCATATCTCGACTACACTACCACTGACCTTGAAAATTTTAAAAATGTACCCCGTACTTTCAAAAAATCAATATACCAGTAATTAATCTTGTTGCCAAAACTTAAAAGAGGCTCTAGTACCAGCCTTTGGATCAAAGCATCATATTAAAAAATAATGCGATTGATATTACTTCTAGTTTGGAGATTGTATTGGCAGTTGAATTGGAAGGATGTGCAGAACAGGACAACATGAGATGCTGACAAAACTACCGGCAGTTAGCTTTTTGTGACCATAAAAAAAGTCAGACTGTTCACATTTTTCAGAGAACCAAAAGATTAATTACATTATTTAAAACAAAGGTAAATTTTAGAAATATATATTAAGTTGATTTAACTTACAAAAATAATAATAATTAATATGCGGCGGTGTAAGGAGAGACAGGACTTTTTTCCCTTTGTTTATAGAACTTGGGTGAACCTTAGCATTTGAAAATTGAATTAATTGTATATAATTATTACAGGAAACCTCAATAACATACATTTGTTAATCACTGGTCAATTCAAAAACTTTTGGGAGAGCTAGTCTGTTATTTTGGCAATGACAATCATTTTACTTGTACCAGTCTCGTATATGCCTCTTTATGTGCGCTCTAAGAACTGCCAAAATCATTTATAACTGTTAGTACTGGTAATTATGGATAACTTGCTAAAACTGCAAGTCTACTGCCAGTTAAATTTTCATTATTAACATCATTTGACCCATGCACCACTTGAAAAGAATGATGAAAGCACAATTTAACCACCCCTTGCAACATTAGTACATACCATCTCTCAGTCAATTGAAAAGAAGAAAAGTATATAAACAGGCTCCCAAAATAATTTATTACAAGAAAATGATTGGGGGAAGAAATTTATTTGTCTTTTTCCTCTGCCTCCTTCTTCTTCTTTTCTCTTACACCAACCAACTTGGCTGTAATTCTGGCTTGGCGAAGAGCAACAAAGGCATTATGTTTACGCTCATCTTCTGTTGGTACACGAGCTTTCTCTGCTTTGAATGTTCTTGGGATTGGTAGAATAACTGTACCTGTGAGTTGTTTAACCAGTTTCAACTCTTCAGGCTGAAAAAAAGAAAAGGTCATATAAATGATTTATATGCTAAAGTAAAACAGCGATTTCACTAAAAAAAAAAAAAAGCAGAAATAATTTAATATGCCATATATAGTTTCGACACAGACTAACATGAAATTTTTTTTAAATATAAATGTACATGGTACAAAATAATTACTAGGACCACAGGCGAGATCAGTGCCTTTAAATTAGATGTTTAGAGCATCACCAAAGCTAACACTGAATAAAAATTTTTGAGCATAGATTGGATGAATAAAGCTTTAAACTTTAATGACATTACTTGTATAAGAACGTGGTAAATATCTATTGTTAAAATTTAAATTATACTTACAGAAGCATCTCCCTTTCTTGGTTTTCCCTCTTTGCGGGGGAAAACTACCAATTTGGATTTGTACTCCTTCAATCTCTGAACATTTTGAAGCTGAGACTCAACAGAAAGGTTTCTTCTTCTGAAGTCAACAGCGATGCCAATGGTGCGGGCAGTTTTCTTATTAACACCAGCAGCCTAAAATGTAAAAAAACAACCGTAAGTGCATCTGCCAAAACAGATATATTGAAAATAAAGTCTACTGCACCACTCTATTTAAAATAAATTCAAATCATCCAATTAAATATAACCTAAGTAGGCAACACTTATAAGACTCAACAGAGAGCCAAGTCTAAGGATTTTAAATGACAATCAGACTAAAGTCTGTCAGACTGGAGTTATATAAAGCAATGATCAAATACAATTTCCCTATAAAAAATTTGGCCAAAGTAATACAAGGGGAAAAGATATTTACAAAAAAAAAAAAAAAAAAAATCTGTTACACACAGACTAAGACTAGCAATAATAGTTTCACGATGTCACATGAGCTGCTCTGTCAGTTAGGCACAAAACTTACATATGAACTGCCAGCTTACTTCTTATAAAATGTGTAAATCTGGCCTAGCTGTGGGATCGTAATTTTCAACTAGCTGTGTTGTGGGGCTAAAATGCAGTTAGCGGCAAGACTGTTGATGCATTCATAGTATATAGGTCATGGAGGTTTCCCCGTCAACTACCGGCCATAGTTCTGATTTTCAAAAGATTTTGAATTTCAGTCCGGAGTTTATTTGAATTTTTTTTTTTTTAAAATGGGTGTACCTGTCCCCTTCCCAGAAATTATTTTGTATTGACAGATGGGGGGAGGGGCCCTCCCTCTCTATCAATTATCCTGAAATGCCCTGTTAAAATGTGACATAGAAATGAAACCAAACATAACTCGGATAATAAGAAAGCACTTTTAACAATGGCTGCATTTTTCTATCGTCAGATTATGTTTATGAGAAAAATGCTTAGGGAAGAATAGGAAAATTATACACGTCGTTCAGGTCCAACAATTGGTCCTGTCAACCTAGTTTCAGTGTTGGGATTCCCCAAAGTTACGCCACTGTGAATAGGTCGAGACAACTCTTGGCAAAACCCATGCCGATAGCTGCACATTTACTGTGTGGTAAAGTTGGGCATGCATTGTACAAAACCAATACCAAGACTCTTATGGTCTCCTGAGCTTGAATAGAAATTTTTAAGGGGTGGTAATTATCATATTTAATTTCACAGGCCTTAGGATAATCATTTTCCTTCTTTGAACCTGTGCTGTTGTGAAAGCGGGTGTACACAGCTTGTTGAAGTATCCAGTAAGCCATGTATGCTTGCTCAGCATTATGATGGCAGCCATGTAATGCGGGGAGGACAGCGTTCAGGTTGAAGCAATCATGTGTGAAATATACTCTCACATGAGGGAAAATTTGAAAATTCCTCAACATTGAAATCTCTGTACCTTACAACCATAATTTACAAAATTCAGCCCTTGCTAATTGATGATACATAAAATCCTACCTTAAGTTCATCCAGTGTGAAACCACGCCCTAGCCTGAGCTTGGTATTGTATTTGAAAGTTGGACAGCGAACTATCGGTCTCAGGAGACCAGCTACAGGCCTTGGAGCAATAGCAGCAGCCTTGGCAGCACGGGCAGCCCTCCTGCGTTTTTTTCTCATTGGCTGGTTAAACCAAGTTTTAACCATGCTCTGCCAATCCTTATGGAAATGGCCATTGGGAACTATGTTATTTCTCTTAGGAGCCATGGTTTACAGGCTGAAATAAAAAAAAATATAACAGTTACGGCTAATGTGCTTCTGTGGTCCCTTATTGGGAGTCACTGCCCTTTGTTTATGATAGATTTAGGGTTCGGGTTAGCGATAGAGGTACCAGTAGCGTGCAATTACCACAGTTACAACATAAAAGAGTGTAAAATGTGAAACTGTAATTCCACACTGCCTACAAGTAGTACTATAACTTTAAAGTTAACTAGAAGGAAAATATTACACAAATAACAAGCTTTTTGAACTGTTTGGTCAGGTTCACTGCCTTGACATTTTCATCCACAAGCATAAATGCAGTTACTTTTAAAGTTGTGAAGGTTCATTCATTAATACATGTTCTAACACTAAATTGAGAGAAAGACCAATAAGTAACACTCTTCATGCACTGCCTTATACAATGCAAAGCCATATACCTTTAATTAATCAACATATATTTTTGTTTTATTTAAAACAGTAGGCCTTTTTGAAGCGTTATTGTAAAGCTTAAAAATTCATCAAAGATTGTGCAAACAGATAAATCAACAACAAAAATTAGTTAACAGAGCATATCGGAATTTGATAGCGCGATATAATACAATTTTACTGAATATTAGATAGGGATTATTTAATAGAGATTTTGATGGATAAATTTTGTTAATCCATTATAGTTATAGAACCAACCTCTCTACAATATAGAAACCGGAAGAAAGGAACAAACAACGATATTGCGCTTGCGCAAAAACTTAAGGCACGACTTCCTCTTGTCGGATCCGTATGGAAAAAGTGAAAGCAAAACATTGTAAACTGTTCGTTCCAGGATTGCACCGACTAATCGACAAATAATCGATGACCGACCACTTTGCCGATTAATCGGTGATTGCCTTTTACACCCAATTTATTGGTTAATCGGCTTACCGAAAATTCTATCAAGATCATTTTTGTGATTGTATCCCATATGTGCCAAATTAGATATTTTATATACAAGCACAAGACTAAGACTCTTTTCACTCATTTGCATCCTTCTTTCCTCCCATCCCCATCACCATCCAATTCATCTATTTTTTCCCCACGAAGTCATCAGTGTTAACACAATGACCCGAACACCAGATAACCCCATCCCTTTCCCCATTTACCTACAATTATGAAATATGCCATGATTCGTGGATAAGTTGAGGGTAAAACTTGAGGTTATGAAAGCTGTGATTTAAAAATAATTCTGTCGGATTTAACCTTAGCAGCAATCGCTGCACTGTATACTAAAATATGATAGGTGTCGACTAATGGGCGTTTATTGTATTAATTAATGAAAATAACGGGTTTCAGAGTTGGGGGTGGGGGGTGGGGGTAAAAAATGTCCCCTGGCCTCAAAAGCTCACGCCAGTGTCGTAGAAAAAAAAAGGGGGGGGGGGGTGTTGCGTTCTACTTTCGATAGTCTAGGGTCCTCTACAAGGTTGACGCATATCCTCTGTCACACCAGATTCACAATAGAGAGGAAACAACAACGTCCAAAGTAACTTCTTTGTTTATTACTGTATGCTAAACTTGTTACACAATTACATCTGGCAGTAACACAGCATACTCGGGCAACAAGACCTACAGTGACTCTAACAAATTAATTAGGGATCCTCTATAAAAAGACGCCACGCAAATTGTACCGATTTTTTACCCCCCCCCTTTCCCGCCATCGTAAAAAATCGTCACAAAAAGTTAGACACCCCCAGTGGCGTAGTGAGGGGGGCATCATGCCCCTGGTGCTACTCACAAAGGGGCGCCAAATGGTATATTTTACTATAATATTGTATGGTTTTTATAGGGGGGCGCTAAAAAGGTATTGTGCCCCGGGCGCGAGTTAAGCTCGCTACGCCACTGCCCCTCCCCCCTCAAATATAACGTCACAATCTCTGCGACCTCCCCAAAAAAATCTCTGCAACCCCTCCTCCCCCCCCCCCCAAAAAAAAATTAATAAATAATTCCCTGTGTCCACTAACGTGTTTTACAAACCCATAAAAAAATTCCCCATTTAAGGATATCAAATTACCGCACCAGTGCCAGAAACATTTCACTAGAACAGTGGCTCTTAAACAGGGGTAAAAGTACCTCCCCAGCCCTGTGGTGCGGATTTCCCAGAACATTGTTTTGCTCCCATTGTAAGTAGTTGCTGCTTTAAGAAAAATATTCAGTTTTTATGCATTTTGATTAGCAGCAGTAAATGTTTTCCTGGTGAATTTTTGTTTGGGCATCACTTGTATTGGTAATTTTTTCCTTTATTTATAATAAGTTAATTAAAGAAATAAAACCCTGATAACTAAATTATGTAATTATTTTCATATTTTAAATTTTATTACATTATAATTTATACGGTTGGGGAGGGGGGGTGAATGTTAAAAACGGAGTGGGCCTGCAGCGCTGCAAAAAAGGTTAAGAATCACTGCCCTAGAGAATTTACTAAGATCACCTGCATCCACCACGCCCCCCCCCCCCCCCAAATCACGTGGCCGTCCTAATTCTATGACTCCCATCTTCACATTTTCACATAAATTTATAGACCTTTATATCGATGTAAAGGTGGTTTAATACAGTGTTTTAAAAGTTTTTCAACGTAAGAAGCTGCAAGATATAATAAAAAAAAATACCGATCTATGCGAAAAACAAAAAGTAAGATCTTGGCTTACTTAAGCATCTGAACCCACCCCCACCCTCTTTTTCATTAAGAAATGATAATTGACAGGTATTATTATTTATTTATTTATATATAGGCCTACAGACAAATAAAAGACTTGGGGAAATAATAACCATACACTATAATAATGTGGATATTTATCGGAGTCAATGACATTCTCTGGTGAATATAATTTTTTAAATAGATTTTTAAATATTTACTCTAGGCTGGGAGCGGGTTCGTTTCCAAAAAAAAAAAAAAAAAAAAAAAAAAAAATAGATGATGGTACTAAACATTGATATCAAAATGTGGCTTGGAAGACAGATCTTGAATAGATTTGAACTATCGATACCTCTTACGATTCTATGACCTGAATGTGCGAAACAGATCAAAATGGATAAAAACGAAAACCGGTTCAAAACGCTTTAAAATGACAACTGTATTATTCTATAGGGAGCATACAGTGCCGTGCAGAGCCCGAGACAACCGACTAAATCACTCGGGGTCCAGCCCGCTTGGGGGCCCACAGGCGGCGGAGATTGTTACGTCTGATAAAATTATTTTGAAATGTATGGAAGCCCAGAATTAGGATTTCCTCCGGGGCCCCCAAAATCCTCGAAGCGACACTGTATACGTAAGAGAAATACGGGGAGGACTGCGTTCACGTTGAGGTAATAATAAATTTAGTCATCTTCGATTTCCCGATTATCTTATCTTATTTAATTTTAATTATTAATTGATTTGCGTAATACATTTGAAAACAAGTATTTTCTTCTTTTTTTTTTAGTGCGCTTAATTAAACTCATCTTGGAAAATCTTATTTAAAAACTTAAAAAAAATATTAGAAAAATTTGATTATATTTTTTCAGAGTTTCCTCCACCATGTGTAGATTTATTTTCACTACATAAACTTTATGTTTAACACTATTATCGTGTGTTGCATTTCATTATAGCAACTTCGAAAAGGATACACAATATTTTCTTTTAAGAGGCGCCATCTTATTTTCCCATTTTTATAATGAATTTTAAAATGTGCTTGATTATATATTCAGTGGCAAGATTTTCGGTCAACTGCAGAACTTTTCGGGGGGGGGGGGGGGGGGGGGGAAATCTGTAAAGATAATTTGTAAAATGGTCCAAATCTTTTTCGATTACCTAGGGCAGGGGTTCTCAACCTTACTAATGACGCGACCCCTTAATACAGTTCCCCTTGTTGTAGCGACCCCCAAACACAAAAATATTTTCGTTGCTACTTCATAACTGTAGAGTATATAATATGTTTCCCGGTGGCCTTTGGCGACCTCTGGGAAAGGGTCGTTCGACCCCTAAAGGGGTCGCGACCCACTGGTTGAGAACCGCTGACCTAGGGTATCTAACCCCTCGCCCCCCTCAGTGGTGTAAGCCAACCTTCTCCCCCCCCCCCTGAGTAGTGGAAGCCAACCTCCTCCCCCTGAGTGGTGGATGCCAACCTCCCCTTCCCTGGACTGTGGCCAATTCTGTGTGTTGTGGTATTTAATTCGAGAGTTCACTATGAATATTAGACTTATTAGTAATAAAAAAAAAAATTAAAAAAGGTTGTTAGAACGTTGTTGACTGTATTCAATATTGACATTTCTGTTCTGGTTCTGGTAGGGTTTGTTACTGCATCCATGTACTGGCATGTGGGCAACGGTTGGGGAAGCGATGTTGCCATCCTAACGGCTCCTAGCAGAACAAACGATTACAAAGTCGTAAATAGCTCAACAATTCCCCACATATATTTCAGCCAATCAAATCCAGCGATTGTTCAAAAATGAATTTTAGTTGGCCTATATTTATTACTTTAAATGCAATCCTTAAAACATCTTCATCTTATACGTGGCCGAATGGCTGTATTATTAAAACATTTGTCATTCCAAACATTCCCCAGAATATCCCTAGTTAAGCTTAATTTAAGAATGTAATACAAATATGGAGCATTTGTAATTTTTCCCCTCAAATATTTATTTTGTAGCCTGGAGAAATTAAAAAAACGACAGAGGGCTAGGGGCGTTGTGTGGAAATCCCCCCCCCCCCCCCACAACCCATACCTTTAAAAGTAAAATGTCTCATCAAGTCACATGTTTAAATGTAAAATTATTAAAAGCTATAACATATTTTATTTATAAATAGTAATACTAATTATTACAATTCAACTGCATGAAATAATTTTTATTGCTCTTATTTCCCCTTCCGATCCAGGTTATTGAAATGATTTAATAATAATTATTTAAAAGGCTGCACCTCTTGGTACATTTGTACCAGAATTGAGAGGTTGGGATTAAAATACGATTTAAAATATTTTTGTTGGGTTTGTAAGACCAAATGAGGTATCAAATGAAAGATAATTGAATGTACTATACGTTTGAAATCTTAATTCGTCATTTTGACTAAAATGAACTACCACAAATGACATTTGAATAGCATTGAGTTTAATGTGTCCCGGGTCCGAAAGGGGGCGCTGCGTGTCCGTGTACATTTTGACTAATGCTATTCGGATGTCACTTAGAATTTTGAAAACATATTTAAGAAAATTAATAAAATAAACCAGTATTTTTAGTTAAAGATTAAAACGAAACAAAACCAGCGGTTGACCTTCTCCAGTTTATTTGTTTGTAGGTCGTAACAGCAGTTTTAAATTTCGAAATTGCTGTATAAAGAAAAGGCGTAAATTGTCAAACAGATTGACACAAAACAAAATTGAATCATTATTTACAAATACAAGGAATACAGGATAGCAGCAGGATGATTCAACATGGCTCGTTTATAAATAGAACAGTGAGGCATCAGGAGTTATGTTAGGGGTCGGCTTGGGAAGAAGGGGGAAAAGAGGAGGGGGTAAGGGTCGGGTTAGGACGGTCTCACGTGTATGAAATATGCTCGGGACAGGTTCATTTGACAATCATGATAGGGCGAGTTGATCTACAACCGTCATTGGGCAAGATGATTCACAATCACGATGGGGCAAGCTGATTTAGCAAATCATAATTGTTTACAGACACGATTGGACAGGTTGAACTCACGATCACGGTTTGGGTTTTCAACTGTCTTTGTCAGCAACCTTGATGGTTTACAACCGTGACTGTTCACTGCCATGATGGTTTACAAACCGTGATTATTTACAACCATGATTATGCAAAGTTGATTACAACCGTAATTGGGCAATTTTATGGCCATGCGTTCTGGGCATTTAGTATACACTTATACAAGAGCTGGCAACCAATACTCGATTACAACCATAATTGGGCAATTTTATGGCCATGCGTTCTTGGCATTTGGTATACACTTATACAAGAGCTGGCAACCAATAATCGATTACAACCATATTTGGGAAATTTTATGGCCATGCGTTCTTGGCATTTAGTATACACTTATACAAGAGCTGGCAACCAATAATCGAATCATTTATTCGACTAATGCCTTTGACAAATATTTAACGTGACACACTTCCACCTTGTAATATGTAATGAAATAAAAACACACACAACCCAATAATGATATTCATTGTAATGAAATTAAAACATAGAACACAATACCGATACACACGCCATGAACACAATACTGATAAACATGTCGTGACGAGAACACGCATGCAACAGCTGAAGCAACAGCCACAAGACTGGCTTCTCTATGCTTAGTCGTTCAGTTCTTTTATGGGGGTGTCAGTGGATAGAGCAACCCGCAAATGCGAAACCTAATAAAGAAGAGTTAAATCTATGGTCACGTTTCATATATTATGTCATCCTATAGACGGTATATGTCATTTCAATAGACTTGATATGTCATACAATATATTTATTTTATATGCCATCGAATATACTTAATATGTCATCCAACATACTCTATGTCATCCAATAAACTTTATTATATGCCATCCAAAAGCCTTTAAATTTATTTGTTAAATTAAATTGAACATTTATGTTTTACCTAAGTTATTAGATCATCTGGCAATGATGGAATTCCACCAGAGGTTCTAAAATGTGGAAAGGAAGTTCTATTACGGCCCTTGCACGATCTCCTTACTATGTGCTGGGAACAGGGACAGCTACCACAAGAGTTGAAAGATGCAAACATTGTTACATTGTACAAGAACAAAGGAGACAAGAGTGACTGCAACAACTATCGTGGAATCTTCCTTCTTAGCATAGTTGGAAAGGCCTTCGCCCGAGTTGCATTAACACGCTTGCAGACCCTAGCATCGCGTGTACTCCCAGAATCGCAATGTGGCTTTCGAGCCGGTAGGTCAACCATAGACATGATCTTCTCTCTGCGCCAGTTGCAGGAGAAATGCAGGGAACAACATATGCCTCTATGCATCGCGTTTGTCGACCTCACTAAAGCTTTTGATCTTGTCAGCAGAAGCAGCCTCTTCCAGATCCTAAAAAAAATAGGCTGCCCTGCACGTCTGCTTCACATCATCGAGCAGTTCCACTATGCTATGACGGTGCCACCTCAGAAGCTTTTCCAGTAAGTAGTGGAGTAAAGCAAGGCTGCGTGCTAGCTCCTACTTTATTTGCAATCTTCTTCTCCATCTTACTCCAGTATGCCTTCAAGAACAACAGCGAGGGGATATACATTCACACTAGAGCAGACGGGAGATTGATCAACATTGCGCGCCTTAGAGCTAAGACCAAAATAAGAAAGGTCATGCTACGTGAGCTCTTATTTGCAGATGACGCCGCTTTAGTATCTCACTCAGCAGACGGCCTGCAGAGCCTTGTATCCAGTTTATCCGCTGCCTGCAAAGAGTTTGGCATGATCATCAGCGGCTAACATCAACATCTCAAATTGGGAGGACCTGGCGGAGGATCGATCCACATGGCGGGGCATCGTGAAGGAAGGATCACTACGTGCTGAGGAGCTCTACAGGGTGGAAGCAGCTGTGAAGAGAGCGCGGAGAAAGGCAAGAAAACACTACTCCACCGCATTCGTGTGTGGGACATGCACAAGAGACTGCCATTCAAGGATCGGTCTCATTAGTCACACGAAGAGCTGCAACCAGACAAGATAATCTATCGTCTCTCGTAGACGGAAAGATGCCATACATAGATCATCAAATGTTCACTTAAACCCATGTCAGTGTGATGGCTTTATTATTTGTCGGAGCTTTGGTGGCAGAGTTAAGGAACTTCAAAAAGGGAAATAATCAGGGGGAAAAAAAGGACATAGTATATTGGAAAATTATTTTAACAATTTAGGCTACACTCACTAAAAATTTAGGCAACACTAACAATGTAGTTTACACTAACAATGTGAGCTACACTATCAACGTGGGATACACTAACACTGTAGGATGCTCTAACAATGTACACGTCATCACTTTTGTCCGGGGGGGGGGGAGGGGTGAAACAAACAACTTTTTTTTTTTAGTGTTAATGAACACGTTACTAGCTACTGAAAATGCTTATTAAATCTACTACTGGAATGGCCAACATTTCAGCCTTTGAGACTTCTCTCTTTTGAGTCTTTCAACACAGAGGCTACTCTCTATTGAGTCTGTCAACACAGACACTTTACTCTATTGAGTCTGTCAACACAGAGGCTTCCATCTATTCAGTATTTCGACATAAAGACTTTACTCTATTGGGTCTTTCAACACAAAGAGAGACTTCGCTTTACTGAGTCTCTTAACACAAAGACTTCACTCTATTGAGTCTTTCAACACTGAGACTTCTCTCTATTGAGTATTTCGACTCAGTGACTTCTTTCATTTGGGTCTTTCGTCTTGCTGAATGAACAACTCAGTAAATCAAAGTTGAAACAAATTATAAATACACATGCCGATTAAAAAATCTTTCACCTGAATTTGTAACAAAATGTCACTGACTGTCACTCACGTCAGCAATATTTTACTGCTTGTGGATTTAAGTGGCTATTGGTCTCCAACTTTTTTTCCCGTGATTGCCTTTTGAGCAGCATTTCCTAAGTCCTATAGGGCACTTCACTGATAGCTATAAGCTTTCTTTTCATGGATTGCTTTGTTTTTTTGCTGGGTTGGGATGATATTATTCTAAAATTTTTTAGCGAAAAAGTTTTGAGATGTCTTGTTTTCTTAATTTATATGAACGATTACACATGAGTGGAATACCAAAAGACTGTTAAAATTTTGTTGTAGCTGAAAATCATTAGTTGCACGATTGCATTTGCGTAGTGCACATAAATTCGATTGTAGGAAAAAAAAGTCACAGGAAAAAAAGTCACAGAAATAAAGTCACAGGAAAAAAAGTCACAGGAAAAAAAGTCACAAAATATGTATCATATAAACTCCTAATTTTCAGTGTTTATCATATAAATCATATATCACATCATATATAACAGTGAATGTTTTTGGGTTTGTGGATTTGTGGGTGGCTCTGTTCCACCAAGGCTTTTACATGGGGTCTGGATCCCAATGGGATCGGTATCCCAATGGCGTCGAGATCCCAAATGGGGTTGTGATGCCAATGAGATCCTTTTCTGGAAAGGGAGACCAATCGGGAATGGGACCCAAATGGTGTTGTGATCCCAATGGCGTCAAAATCTCAATGGGTTCAGGATCCCAATGGGATCCTTTAGGGAAAGGGATCCAATCAGGATCGGTATCCCAATGTGGTCGGGATTCCAATGGAGTCAGAATCCCCATTTGGAAACGGGATCCCAATCTGGATCAGGATCCCAATGGGGTCGGGATCCTAATGGGATACCAATCGGGATCGGTATCCCAATGTTGTTGGGATTCCAATGGGATCGGGATCCAAATGGGATCCCAAATTCCAATGGGGTCGGGATCCGATTTGGAAACGGGATCCCGATTGGGTTGTCAATCTGGATCTGTAACCCAATTGGGTCGGGATCCGATTAGTGTCGGGATTACAATGGGATATGGGATACCATTTGGGGTGGGGAGCCCGATGGGATATGGGATACCATTAGGAAACGGTATCCCTCCACTCTTTTCAGAATGTATTTATGATATCTGATGACTGAATGCTTCTGTGACTTTTTTTCCTGTGACTTTATTTCCTGTGACTTTTTTCCTGTGACTTTTTTCCTAGCAAAATTTGTGACTTTTTTTCATTGACTTTTTTTCCTGTGACTTTTTTTCCGCTCACCCATAAATTCAAGGGCATCATAAGGGAGAATTGAACAATATGCCTATCATACAGACACAATTCCAGAATTTTCTTACGAGCATCATTCCATACAGCAATAACAACATTATAAAACAAAAATATTTATGCATAGACATACTTTTTTTATGTACAAATATCTTACCACATACATCAATTATTAACTTGGTTCAAAATGGGACACAAACACGCACACAATCACCATTAAACAAGTATATGACCAAATTTTCACCATGTCACACATACGGTCGTCCACGGGCACACTCGCACTATTGCACGAACAGCGTTTCGCACGATTTCGCCTTCTTGTCGTGGACGCCGAAGATCTTGGAGAAGAACTCCGTGATGGCCTTCCCAGGGGACTTGGACCGCGACCTGTGCTTGGGCTCACTGGGCGGGGACAGTTTGTTAGCAGACGGCCCGATCTGTTCTCGGATCTGGCTGAGGATCCCGACGAGCAGCTCGTCCACGTGATGGTTCAGGGCTGCCGACGTCTCTATGTACCGGCAGTCGTATTTCTTGGCAACTCTGGAGGCATCTGGAGATAATCATAACAATTTAATAGATGACATGTTGTTTTTAGAAAGTCGGTACATACACACGGCACAATAAATACTATATTGGGCATAAAACTCATTAATAAAATGTTAATAAAAATATTATAGAGTTAAAAAAAGGTAAATAAAGTATTGCTAAAGATAAAGTAACTAATATTTGAGAAATAAATTAAAGTCATGATCATAAATACAATGGTAAAAAAATGAATTATTTACAAATTAATATGTAAGACATAAAGGTCATAATTAACATTTCCAATCTTCAGGTCATTGTTATTAAATTATGCTTCAAGTATTTATTATTATTATTAAAAGAACTTTTTTTTAAATAGCGTAGTACCCCAACCTAGGACTGGGCTCACCACGCTGTACATACAATTTAACAAACATAATCATGAACTTAAAAATTAACATACATTAATTAATTAAATAAAACAAAATTTACAGATCGACGTACAATATTAATTGATAACGCAAGCATTCAAATAACGCCCTATATAAGATTGCAAATTAGATTATGGAATGGACTATACGTTTGTAAACTTAATTCTTCAGTTTGACCAAAAACAAACTACCACAAATGACATCCGAAATAGCATTTAGTCAAAATGGACCCGGACGCGCAGGCGTGTCTAGTCCATTCAATTATCCTTCATTTGATACCAAATTTTGTCTTACAAACCCAACAATAATATTTTTATTTTTTTTAAAAATCCCAACCTCTCACTTCTGGTACCCGGGTGCGAATAGTCGCAGCCTTAATGAAATATGCTAAAGTTTACTTGGCCAAGTGCAAGACGTCTGAGAATATAATTATTTTGCTTCGCCTCTGTGGCACTGTAGCATTCTGACTTTTGGGAAAATGTATCGGGTTTTCCCAGTTCAGAAATTGTTATAATTTGTGTCAGTATTACAGCAGAGACATTTAAGGCTTGGGGTATGGGTTGGTCGTATTTATAAATGTGTATGCTTATACATTTGGGTTGGGGGCTGTGTTTGGTGGGTGGAGGAACAAGGGCAGGTAGGACGATACACCAAGAGGGGTTGCTATGGAAACATGGCAGGTTACGCAGTGGGTCGATAGAGTTGCCTCTCCTGATTACTGGATGTAACTAGTCGGATGGAGGTTGTTCTTTTAAGCATGTGTTTTATGTGTCTGTGTTCATTGTGTGTATGTCGGTGTGGAACTGACTGGGTGATGGAGTAATACGTTTAGAGCAACATTCGTCTGTCAGGCGTCAATCTTGTGCTATTAATGCATGAGAGAAAGATCTAGATACATATATATATATATATATATATATATATATATATATATATATATAGAGAGAGAGAGAGAGAGAGAGGGAGAGAGAGAGAGAGCTAGAGGCTTGAGGAGAGGAAAAGAACAAATGAAAGAACAAGAGAAATAGAGAAATAAATGAAGCGCTTTACATATATAAATATTTATATGTGGCATCCTAGAGAAGATGGAGTAGCGTATTTGTTAAAACTCCATCAGATGCGCTTTTTGGACCGATCCTGGAATGGCGACCTCAGCTGCACTTCTCGGAGGAGAATCTTGACTCCTGGTTAACTTTGGTGTTCCATAATGCCCTTCCCTCCCCCCTCTCGCAAGGGCTTTGTTTCGCGCCTCTACTGTCTGTTTGTTGCCATGCTTGCTAGCTGAAACGGTGCCCAGCCATGATCTCCTATTCACCAAATTTCTTTGCTGGCTTCCCAAATGTTACGTTTGCAAACGCCCAATAAGTCTTGCCCCTTCTGCCAACTCTCCATAGAGCAGGTCCTTCGAAAACGACCCTCCCCCATTCTTCTCACATGGCCTAACCAGCGGAGGCGCCTCTTTGCTAAGGGCGGAGAACACGCTACACATTTTGGCACGTTCCAAAACCTCTATGTTAGGCACCTTGTCCTGACATCTAATTTGCAAAATGCTACGCAGACATCTTTGGTGGAAGCTGTTGAGTTCCGCCCATGACTGGCATACGTGGTCCACACTTCGCTGCCATATAGTATCTTAGTAGTTAGGCGCTTAGACATGACTGTCATACGTGGTCCACAGTCCACACTTGGCTGCCATATAGGATCTTAGTAGTTAGTAGTTAGGCGCTTAGATATAGACGCTATATTTTGTGCTTTCAATGACACATTTTCTGCTGCTTTTGCGATCCTGGTGGAGCATATATATATATATATATATAAAGCTTAAAAGAGAGAGAGATTTAAAAAGATTTTTAAAAAATAAATAAAAAAGATAGAGTTACAGAAGGCTGAAAATTAAATTGTTTTTGTTTTCTTCGAATGCATTTGTAGCAACACGCACGTACCTTTAGGTTTGCGAAAACCATTGAGGACACGCCACGTGTCCCAACATTTCACTGCATGATAAAAGGGAGATAAGTGTTTTAACAAACCTACAGAATAAAGGGAAATTAAGAGACACCGAGAACATCTGAGCACTGAAAGACGCACACATATTTAACCAAAAAAAAACAAAAAAACGCGAAACGGAGATCGTGTTTATATGGCTTAGAGCAGTGTTTCTCAAACTTTCGACATCTGTGTACCCCTGTCTATAATTTTCGTAACATTGAGTCAACCTCGTTAAAAAGGATTGCATATAGTTTAATAACAATAAAAAATATTATTTTCCTTTGCAGCATGTACTCCCACAAAACTCTTCCTGTACCCCCCAGGGGTACGCGTACCACACGTTGGGAAACACTGATGTAGAGAGAAAGAAATTAAGAAGTTAAACAAAAAACAAGCTGGCAGTCGCTAAAGGGAAACTCCGGTCATGATTTCCACAACGTCAGTAAAACTTAACTACGTCATTTCCTCAGTTCATCTTGTAAACGCACTTCCTGACAAAATGACGTGATCTTGCGCTGACAGACAAAATTATGAACCTCGAACTGATCGTTTTGTCTTTTTTTGTTTTTTTGTGGTTTTTTTTGTTGTTGTTTATGTGACCGGCCATGTATTCAGACACTTTGTCATGCCACCATATTTAAACAAGGACCTGACATGTTCGCCCAGAATCGAGTCCATCTCATCGCAGGAAATCGCTCCGTACGATCCGTTGTGTTAGACGAGACGTAAGCATCGATACTCGGAGAATGAATGAATCCATTAACCGGGCGTGTGATCACATCGCGCGGAGATGTCGTAAAAATATTGTTGAAAAAAACAAACCAGACCAAATTACAGCGCGTGGTGAGTGAGTGGTGGAACAACGAGCCGCTGTCATGGCGACAATATTAAGAGGCTGTTGTCACGGCCGATGATGGACGAGGCCACGTGACTTGTGACACGTGGTTTCAAGGAGAGGAGGTAGTGCCAAAAAGGGAGTATATCTAAATATTGTGTGACCCTGACCTAGAACTGTGAATGCGACCTTCTCATAGCACCGTGAACGTGACACTTGCTTAGCACCGTTTAATGTGATTATTGCCTAGAACCATTAATCTGAACTCGAAATAGTACCGTAAATATGAGCCTGATCTAGTATCATGGATGTGACCCTGGCCTGGCATGTTGCATGTGGTCCTGGCCTGACATGTTGAATGTGACAATGGCCTGACACGTTGAATGTGACCATGGCCTGGCACGTTGAATGTGACCATGGCCTGACACGTTGAATGTGACCATGGTCTGACACGTTGAATGAGACCATGGCCTGACACGTTGAATGGGACCATGGCCTGACACGTTGAATGTGACCCTGACCCGACACGTTGAATGTGGCCCTGACCTGACACGTTGAATGTGACCATGGCCTGACACGTTGAATGTGACCCTGACCCGACACGTTGAATGTGGCCCTGGCCTGACACGTTGAATGTGACCATGGCCTGGCACGTTGAATGTGACCATGGCCTGACACGTTGAATGTGGCCCTGGCCTGACACGTTGAATGTGACCCTAACCCGACACGTTGAATGTGACCCTAACCCGACACCTTGAATGTGACTATGGCCTTACACCATGATTGTGAACCTAGCTGTGCACCATAAACTCAGCCTTACACCATGATTGTGAACCTTGCTGTGTACCATAAACTCAGCCTTACAAAATGATTGTGAACCTAGCTGTGCACCATAAACTCAGCCTTA
Organism: Omphiscola glabra; assembly: GCA_964017045.1. Classification (NCBI taxonomy): domain Eukaryota; kingdom Metazoa; phylum Mollusca; class Gastropoda; family Lymnaeidae; genus Omphiscola; species Omphiscola glabra. The sequence goes on from OZ024800.1 coordinate 22,929,107, forward strand.
CAACATGATTGTGAACCTAGCTGTGCACCATAAACTCAGCCTTACACCATAAACGCGGTACCCCCCCCACCCCGGCCACCCTGAATATAAACCTGGCGGCCTGGCCTCCATAAAACGATCCGTGCCAACAAACGTCATGGATTTTCCCTGCTGGGTATCAGAAACACGGTTTGTCTCCAGCGTCCATTTGACCCTCATTGAGAAATACTCTTCAATCCATCAGCATGGCCCTGTGGCGGGGATCCAAGACGCCCGTCTCATGGCACTGAGCGTACCTGGAATATGCCGAGAAAATCGTATGAGAAAAATGTTTTCTTTGGCCCTAAAGTTTATATGCGTCTGGAACCTCGCGGGGATCTCTTTCTTTTCGATTTATTGATTGCATCTGTCAAAGATACAACAACAACAAAAAGTAAAAAAAACCCGACGAACTTGAAATCAAAACAAGTTTTCCAGATTGGACATCTAGGATTGAGATCCATGCGAACACGTTCACAATCTGCGTAGAATTTCAAGTAATCCGAAGCCTAGTCATGTCTTCTCTCGGCGCGATCCTTTGTGTTCAATGGTTTACCGTCTCGTTAAATCCAGTCGCCTTTAAAAATGGCTTCCTATACCCACGACAGAAGTAAAAGTTGGCATGCCAGAGAGAACTGGAGGGACGTCATTCAACGCTGCCGTTAACATGTTCTATATCATAAGCGTGGTGGGAGTGGTCAGATTATTGATTAATTGGTCGTTATGTTATGACCAGGTCACGACCGGCCATTAGTACGATCGCATTCTGCCTTGTCCGGATGCAGTTTTGACGCACGCCTTCGCCATGAAGAAAGTGACGGCATGAACCAAAAAAAAAAAAACAAGGATTAAACCGAGGCTTTAACTAATATCTTCTTTGCCCCAAGACACATCTCTTCAAATTATACTATCTCGACTGATTCCCACCACCCTCTGACCGATAAGGGATGCTGCTGGGTGCCGCCCACGTCTTGTCATTTAAAGAGATTGCGGGGGGGGGGGGGGGGGGGGTGAATATATTTTTGTTGTATAAAGCTGTTTAAAAGAAAATTAAATTCATGTATGTACAATTTTTAATTCCATGTTTATTTTTGCCGATATTTTTACGTGAAGCGCGTTGAGCTCATCCCTGGGCTGGGGTACTGGGGTGGGGTAATGGGTTGGGGTACTGGGCTGGGGTACTGGGCTGGGGTACTGGGTTGGGGTACTGGGCTGGGGTACTGGGCTGGGGTACTGGGGTGGGGTACTGGGCTGGGGTACTGGGGTGGGGTACTGGGGTGGGGTACTGGGATGTGGTATTGGGCTGGGGTACTGGGGTGGGGTAATGGGTTGGGGTACTGGGCTGGGGTACTGGGCTGGGGTACTGGGTTGGGGTACTGGGCTGGGGTACTGGGCTGGGGTACTGGGCTAGGGTAGTGGGGTGGGGTACTGGGCTGGGGTACTGGGGTGGGGTACTGGGGTGGGTACTGGGATGTGGTATTGGGCTGGGGTACTGGGGTGGGGTAATGGGTTGGGGTACTGGGCTGGGGTACTGGGCTGGGGTACTGGGCTGGGTACTGGGTTGGGGTACTGGGCTGGGGTACTGGGCTGGGGTACTGGGCTGGGGTACTGGGCTGGGGTACTGGGCTGGGGTTTCTGGGCTGGGGTTACTGGGCTGGGGTACTGGGCTGGGGTACTGGGCTGGGGTACTGGGGTGGGGTACTGGGCTGGGGTACTGGGCTGGGGTACTGGGCTGGGGTACTGTGCTGGGGTACTGGGCTGGGGTACTGGGCTGGGGTACTGGGCTGGGGTACCTCGCTATGTAAGACCAATGGTATAATAATAATAATAATAATACGCCTAGCTGTGTACAGACCATTAAATAATAATTTAAATTGAGTGTTAAAGTAACAGTTTTTTTAGTTTGGTTTAAATTGTCGCATTAATAAATGAGGACGTGGGATGCCAGGAAAATATCTTGTGTCACTCTAGAACAGTGATTCTCAACCTGTGGGTCGCGACCCCTTTGGTGGTCGAATGACCCTTTCCCAGGGGGTCGCCTAAGACCATCGTAAAACACATATACTAACAGTTATGAAGTGGCAACAAAAATAATTTTGTGGTTGGTGGTCGCCACAGCATGAGTGACTCTATTAAAGAGTCGCGGGATTAGGAAGGCTGAGAACCGCCGCAGTCTAGAATAACTGAAAAATCACGTGTTCATGACAGTGGCGTAGCTGGGGTTGGTTTCACCTGTGCGGTTAACTCGTGGTGTCACAGCATGAGTGACTCTATTAAAGAGTCGCAGGATTAGGAAGGCTGAGAACCGCCGCAGTCTAGAATAACTGAAAAATCACGTGTTCATGACAGTGGCGTAGCTAGGGTTGGTTTCACCTGTGCGGTTAACTCGGGGTGTCACCCCATCCACCGACTTCCACGATGGATTTCTTCTTGTTACATAAGCCCACAGAAAACAATGACAAGGAAAAAAACAAAAAATTAATTGAAGGTCAGGAGGTCAATGAATTTAAGAACTGTGACATGTACTTGGAATCGCTGTGACATGTACTTGGAATCGCTGTGACATGTACTTGGAATCGCTGTGACATGTACTTGGAATCGCTGTGACATGTACTTTGAATCGCTGTGACATGTACTTGGAATCGCTGTGACATGTACTTGGAATCGCTGTGACATGTACTTGGAATCGCCCGGTGCTATCAAAGGATCGCTTTATTTCTCAGAATTTGGATTTAAAAAAATAGCTGTCACTTACAAAATTTACCGAAGACTTTATTCGGCGCTGAAAAATTGTCAAAAACGGAGTGTTTCTGACCTAATAATAAGGTAACCTAATACTGACGCATCAACCTTGAACTTTTAACAAGCACGCATTTTGATTTGTTAAAAGTGTGGAAAATTTACGTGTCATCAGTTATCCTTTTATGAATTTCGGTTAGACCAAGCAGTGTGTTTGTTCTCAGTATGCAATTTTTCAATTTGGTGTCACCCCCTGAGATGGTGTAACCCGGGCGGTCGGCACCCCCCGCACCCCACCTAGCTACGCCACTGGTGTATGTACGATCGTTGGATAGTTGAACTTAGGAGTTAGAGTTGAACATCCGGAAGAGTATAGATTGAATTTCAACACTTTATTAACTTAATTATTTTTAAAAAAAGTTGGATAGTTTTGTACACAGCTGGAACGAAACAAATCCAAATTTGCTTTTCATTCTTTAGCTTCATCTCTGCCCCTCGCTCCCCCCCACTCCCCTTCCCCACTCCCTAAGGTGCGAAAAAAATCACCCGGCAAACGTAATGAGAGACGCATGGCGGCCAAGGGAGTGAGTGAAACCTCATTTTGTGGGCTGCCAATGAAATGAACCTAAAAAAAAAAAATCCCTTGGTGGCATCGTTGGAAAACGGCGAGGTGAATAATAACAGCAGAAACGTAATGACCTAGATCTATCTATTCGTAATGACCTAGATCTATCTATTCGTAATGACCTAGATCTATCTATTTAACAGCAGAAACGTAATGACCTAGATCTATCTAGTTAACAGCAGAAACGTAATGACCTAGATCTATCTAGTTAACAACAGAAACGTAATGACCTAGATCTATCTATTTAACAGCAGAAACGTAATGACCTAGATCTATCTATTTAACAGCAGAAACGTAATGACCTAGATCTATCTATTCACGAGACTTCTTTCTTGTCTTCTGGGATATTTTTAATAAAATCATTGGAAAAAAAACCCAATAAAAAATACATTCTCTGACATTCATACTAGACTCTATCATTCTCAATTCATGCTGGGTATAATAAATGTGTAAAATTAGTTTTGTAGTGTGCTTGGGAGAGGAGTTAGGGAAAAGGGGGATAAGGCTACTTTGTATGTGGCATATCTTCTGGTGTAAATGAATGTGTGTGACGTGTGCACACTCTGTTACATAGACCAATTATTGACCCTTGATCTTTATGGTCCCAGCGAAGTTTATGGCTAAGTCACTCCTGTAAATTTTGCATCGAACCCTTTTACTTCTATCCAACCTTTCCCTTCACTTCCATCCAACCTTTTCACCTCTTCCATCCAAACATTCCCCTTACTTCCATCCAACCTCTCCCTTCAGTTCCACCCGACCTTTCTCCTTACTTCGATCCAACCTTTCCTTCCACTTCCATCCAACGTTTCCCCTTACTTCCATCCAATCTTTCCCTTCACTTCCACCCAAACTTACCTTTCACTTCCCTCCGACCTTTCCCCTTTCTTCCCTCCAATCTTTCCCATTCTTCCATCCAACATTTTCCCACCCTTTCCCATGATTCCCCCCTCCCCAAACTTACCGTGTCTGGCAACCCGCCTCTGCCTGGCCAGGTCAATCTTGTTGCCCACTAAGATGATGGCCTTGTTCGTCCGATGCAGGTCCCGTAACGTCCTGATCGTCTTCACCGCGTTGTTGTAGGACGACGTGTCTGAGACGGAGAAGACCACAACGTAGGCATCTAATGGAAGCTCTTCAGCCTCGAAGTCGGGATGCTGTCGGGGTTGGGACATAGATCATAGGAACATGGGAATCAGCTCAAGAGGAATAATCCATGCAAACACAATGGGTGCATACTGTTGGTTAAGCCGCTTGAAATATTTATGCTTTATTGAACACATAAGTATTGTAAAAATATAAATTACAAACTCTATTTATATATGTCCTAGATTTATAATGAGTAGAGTAGGTATGAACAAGACTGTTGTTGTCACATGATGTGATTTTTTTAGTCAGGGCCGTGCATAAAGGGGGTCAAAAGGGGTTACCACACTAAGCGGCAGCATCAGGGGGAGGGGAAAAGTTATTAATAATCCATATATATATAACTATATCATGTATCATTTACTGGTGGAACAGGGGGACAAATTTTCAGGATTCGCTTAGGGCGCATGGCCTTGGTGTTAGCAGGGACGCCACGTCTTAAAGACAACGCCTACTCACCTGTTCCTCGTCTAAAAAATGTAATGTGGATTCCTGATCATCCAGAAGGACGTTCACATTTCTCTCGGGTTCTATGATGTCAGCTTTGGAATAGAGGGGGATTTGGGGGAGGGGAGATGATGTCATGTTTAATTATTCAGCAGAGTTGATGGCACATAGCAAGCACTTCCCTCACCTGGTTTAGTCCACCTCAAGCGTGGTGCAAGACAATGATAGACAGGTTCTATTTCGGGTATACAGTTTACACAAGGACTGAGTCAGACAAGCGATGAAAGTGAAGATTTATCCCTTAAACCCACAGATCTTTGTTAAACAGCACAACATATGTCATTAAAACAACACAACGTATGTCATTAAACAACACAACGTATGTCATTAAAACAACGCAACGTATGTCATTTAAACAACACAACGTATGTCATTTAAACAACACGACGTATGTCATTAAACAACACGACGTATGTCATTAAACAACACAACGTATGTCATTTAAACAACACGACGTATGTCATTTAAACAACAAACGCATGTCATTTAAACACCACAACTTACGTCAAAACAACAGTTCCCTTCCATTTAACCATTCAATTATCTCGTTGTCGCTTCTCTTTCATTCCTACTCACCACGCATGAATCTCAGGAAATATCCGGAAATAACATTACCAGGATAAACAGAAAAAAAGGTCGAATTTCTTTATATAATAGTTGTTCTACGTCAGAGACATTAAGATCTTAAAGTCAAATTCCAACCTTGACCCAGAGGTCATTGCCATCAACGAGTGTTCTGAGATGCCGTAAATCGTTACAACCCCCCCCCCCACACACACACACTTCCAACCAACCGCTCACCTCTAGACGCACCCGGCCTTCTTGTTAGTTGTTTCTCATAATTTTTACCACCATTACTTAATCACAACTGTCTCATATTTACTTACCACAGAGACTCAATCAGCACTGCATCATATTTACCACCCTTACTTATACACACTAACTTATGTGCTCATCACCACTCCACAACACCATACACAACATGTGCTCATCACCACTCCACAACACCATACACAACATGTGCTCATCACCACTCCACAACACCATACACAACATGTGCTCATCACCACTCCACAACACCATACACATGTGCTCATCACCACTCCACAACACCATACACAACATGTGCTCATCACCACTCCACAACACCATACACAACATGTGCTCATCACCACTCCACAACACCATACACAACATGTGCTCATCACCACTCCACAACACCATACACAACATGTGCTCATCACCACTCCACAACACCATACACATGTGCTCATCACCACTCCACAACACCATACACATGTGCTCATCACCACTCCACAACACCATACACATGTGCTCATCACCACTCCAATTCACCGTACGTATCGCATAACCAAAACGTACACAAAACATCACAATTTCATTACTACAACACACCACACATTTCAGTTTAAAAAACAACCATACATTCATTATGCACCATCACCTACAGCAGTGGTTCTTAAAATTTTTCGGAGCACCCATTGAACCCCATAATGTACTCCTTAGCGTCTATTTATAGTAGATGTTTGCACAAACTTCTGACAATTTAGCAGTCGATGCAACGTGGATAAAACAACAACAACCAACGACAACAACCAACGACAACAACCAACAACAACAACAAGAACTAACGACAACAACCAACAACAACACCCAACAACAACACCCAACGACAACAACAACCAACAACAACACCCAACGACAACAACCAACAACAACACCCAACAACAACAACCAACGACAGCAACAACCAACAACAACACCCAACGACAACAACCAACAACAACACCCAACAACAACAACCAACGACAAACCCAACGACAACAACCAACAACAACAACCAACAACAACACCCAACGACAACAACAACCAACGACAACAACACCCAACAACAACACCCAACAACAACAACCAACAACAACACCCAACAACAACAACCAACGAAAACACCCAACAACAACACCCAACAACAACAACACCCAACAACAACAACCAGCAACAACACCCAACGACAACAACAACCAACAACAACACCCAACGACAACAACAACCAACAACAACACCCAACGACAACACCCAACGACAACAACCAATGACAACACCCAACAACAACAACCAACAACAACAACACCCAACAACAACAACCAACGAAAACACCCAACAACAACACCCAACAACAACACCCAACAACAACAACCAACGAAAACACCCAACAACAACACCCAACAACAACAACACCCAACGACAACAACCAACGACAACACCCAACAACAACAACCAACAACAACACCCAACGACAACAACCAACGACAACAACCAACGACAACAACAACCAACGACAACAACAACCAACGACAACAACCAACGACAACACCCAACGACAACAACCAGCAACAACAACCAACGACAACAACCAACGACAACAACAACCAACGACAACAACCAACGACAACAACCAACGACAACAACCAACGACAACAAGAACCAACGACAACAACCAACGACAACAACCAACGACAACAACAACCAACGACAACAACCAACGACAACAACCAACGACAACAAGAACCAACGACAACAACCAACGACAACAACCAACGACAACAACAACCAACAACAACAACGAGCAACAACATAAATCTCATTGAAAGATTGGGTTGATTCTTTTACAACTACAATTACTTTTCACGTCCTTGTGTTAAGCAATTAATTTTTGATGAAATGCAACGAAATGTCCTATGTATGTCAGCCTGTGACAGAGGATTGTTCATGTTTTCCAAAAAAAGTACTGATGACACTTGTCTTTACGACCAAGCCTCCAAATGCAGGGATTCCGCATAAGTATCAAGGGGGTCTTAACATTTTATGCTACGCCACACTCTCTATCGATTTAAAAAACATTTCCGTAAACCCCCCCCCCCCTTTTTTTTTTTCCCGCAGGATAAAAAATAATAGTAATAACATACATAAAATGAAAATAATTCAGTTTCGGTAGCTTCCCCTGCTGTAGTTAACTAAGACTTGCTAGTAAGATAAATTGCACGTGCACAAATGATGCGCAAATAAATTTCACCACAAACATTTGTTGTCACTAATAAACTACATTTCCTGGATCTTGTTAGCAACACGGGTTAAGGATCTTGGGCTTAACAATTGAGAGTTCTGGCTTCATCAATTGTAAAGACTGCACTGCTGACCACATTTAACGACCAGGGAAGCTTGTCTGGACTGCATTACTGACCAAGTTTAATGGCCAGGGAAGCTTAACTAGACTGCACTACTGACCAAGTTTAATGGCCAGGGAAGCTATTCTAGACTGCATTACTGATCAAGTTTAATGGCCAGGGAAGCTATTCTAGACTACATTACTGACCAAGTTTAATGGCCAGGGAAGCTATTCTAGACTACATTACTGACCACATTTAATGGCCAGGGAAGCTTAACTAGACTGCACTACTGACCACATTTAATGGCCAGGGAAGCTATTCTAGACTACATCACTGAGCAAGTTTAATGGTAAGGGAAGCTTACCACCGCTTTGTGTTTCTGTTCTTTTTGTGTTCTGTGCAAGCAGAAGTTTAGACAGTAAAGCAAACACAACCACTAGCTTCACCAGTTTCACACGACAGTCTGAATGGGCTCTCAGCATCATGAAATATTTATTCGTCTTTCTCGAACTGGTACAAACTGGATTTCCCCCTTGTAACATCCAATACATAAAGCACATTTTAAGACATGAATTCAACGCATGCTTTATTTCATGCATAATTGACAAGCACCACAAGCGATATGCTTTATTTCATGCATAATTGACAGGCACCACCAGTGCCACCTTCTGTAATTTCAGATCGCCCCCCACCGCACCTATGGTGTTCATTAATGCTCCCTCGGAAATTCTACCTGTCCACAAATTGCGAAATTGTCCTCGGAAATCCTATCCTACCTGTCCACAAATTGAAAATTGTCCATCTTAACCTCTTACTTATAAGCGGACTTTCTTTAAACCGTTGGTTGGCGAACCTGGGCAAAATACCCCGTATGAAGTAACAAACTTTGAGGTAATGAGGGCTCAATGGACATAAATAAAATGATATTAAAATCCGATTTTTAAAATTTTTTTTACCTAAGAAATATTTTCTGGCAACGCTGCACCTGGCCAGTGTAAACGAGAAACGCAACAAACACGACAATGTGATTTCCAGTGGCTATTTAGTTATAGGGGCAATATAAATACTTAATTCTAATTTGTTTTTTTTATTTTGTTTCACAAATATCAAGTTGATGGTTAGTGTCTCGGCGCTCAGATTGGGGCCAATTTGAGTGTCATTATGAGCCTGTACACCGTAACCAACCCCATTGTAATGTACAGATCAAGTATTAGATCTAAGCTTATAAAGCTATATACCGGTAATTTTATTTGTTTAAATATCAGATAGCCTTAAAAGCACGTAAAATACCAACCATTGTGCAATTTAGCTGTTTACAGTTTATTGAACGGTCCCATTAAAACTAAAGGCGCTATTATCTCATGCATTACCATTATATCGATGATCATTCCTTGTGGAATTATTCAGCTTATTACACCAGCTTCACGTAGCTTAGATCAACTTCATCCAACAGTTTACCTGGCTGTTTGATAGACTAGTCACAAAGCGCGTGGATGATCAAGTATTTATCTGCCATCACATTTCTGATCAGTTATATTTAATAAATGAATCATTTCACCACATATTTTTTGGTGTTGTGCTTTCGCCGAAAAAAGAAAAGGTATTTGTTATTGAATCGTGTTTCCCAACATCTAATGGTTTCCTTCCTACTTTCTAATGGTTTCCTTCCTACTATCTAATGGTTTCCTTCCTACTATCTAATGGTTTCCTTCCTATATCTAATGGTTTCCTTCCTACTTTCTAATGGTTTCCTTCCTACTTTCTAATGGTTTCCTTCCTACTTTCTAATGGTTTCCTTCCTACTTTCTAATGGTTACCTTCCTACTATCTAATGGTTTCCTTCCCACTTTCTAATGGTTTCCTTCCTACTATCTAATGCTTTCCTTCCTACTATATCTAATGCTTTCCTTCCTACTATCTAATGGTTTCCTTCCTACTATCTAATGGTTTCCTTCCTACTATATCTAATGGTTTCCTTCCTACTATCTAATGGTTTCCTTCCTACTATATCTAATGGTTTCCTTCCTACTATCTAATGGTTTCCTTCCTACTATCTAATGGTTTCCTTCCTACTATATCTAATGGTTTCCTTCCTACTATCTAATGGTTTCCTTCCTACTATATCTAATGGTTTCCTTCCTACTATCTAATGGTTTCCTTCCTACTATCTAATGGTTTCCTTCCTACTATATCTAATGGTTTCCTTCCTACTATCTAATGGTTTCCTTCCTACTATGTAATGGTTTCCTTGCTACTATCTAATGGTTTCTTTTCTACTATCTAATGACTTTCTTTCTGCTATCTAATGGCTTTCTTTCTGCTATCTAATGGCTTTCTTTCTGCTATCTAATGGGTTTCCTTCCTACCATCTAATGGGTTTCCTGCCTACTATCTAAAGGTGCCCCCAAGTCAATGATAAATGTATGGGGTTTCTCGTGAGAGTTGGTAGTGAAAGTGAAATATAAGGCTGCACAGCCACGAGTTTTTTTAGGTAGGCTAATCACTTGCCTTGAGTGTTGTGACCTTCTACAATTTCCAGTGCTCTTCTCTCTCTCTCTCTCTCTTTCTCTCTCCCTTTCTCTCGTTTTCTCTCTATCTTTTTCTCTTTTTCTATCCCTTTCTCTCTCTCTCTCTCTCTCTCTCCTTTTCCCTCCTTCTCTCTCTCTCACTTTCTCTCTCTCTCTCTCTTGGGATATGTCTAAGGGACTTTCCCAGTTGAGTTCCTAAAAATTGGGATATGTTGTATTGAATTTCCCAGTTTAGTTCCTAAACTCTTGGGATACTTAAGATTTAATATCCACGTTTATTGCAGCAGCTGGCCAGTTTCTCTACAAACAACAGGGAAACATTTCCCAATGAGGCCCAATGATGCCCAATGTAGGACAAAGACTATCATGGCAGTGATATTCGATGGGACACGGGAACCTGACTTTGCCCAATGATGCCCAATGTAGGACAAAGACTATCATGGCAGTGATATTCGATGGGACACGGGAACTTGACTTTGCCAAATGACTATTGCATGGTGCCGCAGGGCGCCGTCGTAACCTGACAAGCACCATTATCTTTGATGGATCTCTAAACTATTTACAGCAACTTGCGGGGTGGTGGGGCGGTTGGGGGGGGGGGAGTGTTATCTCCTAATATTACTTGTTCTAACTTCTAAATATAAATTCACACCCCAAACATGTTTAGATTACATTAATCTTATTGCTTGATGTTAGATTAAAAAAGAAAAGACAATTTATTTAATACAGAGAGCTTTCAACGGTGTTCATGGGTTGTATCAGCTCCACTCAACGCAATGTCACCATCAAGTGTTTACTGAATTAGGCCAGGTAAAAAAACAACAAAACAATTATAAACTAATCAAATGACAAGCCAAAAATACATTGCCTTGTCTCAACGCCATTAAAAAAAACAAAAGAACTACATATAGTGAAGGGTGGTAGAAGCGAGGACCACAATGCAAAGAGTACGCGCAATAATTTATGAATGACCATCCGCATTGTATAAAAAGGATAGACTAGTCATTTAGACCAGCGTTCTCGAAACGGTGACCCAAGGACCGGCACCGGTCCGCAAGCCCCGCGTTGTCGGTCCGCACAGCTTAAATATTCATGGTCACATTCAAATAAAAAAGAACATATAATTTATAAATCTGGCTCCGGCCGGGTGGGGGCAGTTTCGAAACTCGCCCACCGGTCCGCCAAACTTAAAAGTCTGGGGGGGGGGGGGGGGGAAGCTGTTATAGACCATTCGCATGACGGTTCACCTGGAGACCTCCAAGTGATAGTGCAAACAACAATAAGCAAATAATAAAGGGGGAAAAAAACATATTTCAGAAATAATGTGTCTCGTTCTTGCACGTGGGATTAATTAATGCCTGATGGAAAATAAATAATAGAGGGAAAAAAAACAACAACTTTTTGTTGTTGTCATCTACATCATCTACATCATCTAAATCACAAGCAAGTGAAAAAGAAACATTTCACCCTTTCGGACAACCTGGCTAGACGAGAAACCAGCTTCCACTTCCGGGGCAATAGCTATTTGCCTAATCTCAAACCCAAAACCTCTAATGTTTCCAGACGACACTGGCGTGTCACGGACGTGTCCATTTAGTGGCACAACGATGTGGCTCGGCCATCCGGTCAGATAACATAACAGAGAAGAGCGTGTTGGACAGATACCATCGGGTGCAAGAGTGCTGGACAGATACCATCGGGTGCGAGAGTGCTGGACAGATACCATCGGTCGCGAGAGTGCTGGACAGATACCATCAGATGTGAGAGTGCTGGACAGATACCATAGGTCACGAGAGTGCTGGACCGATACCATCGGTCGCAAGAGTGCTGGACAGAAACCATCGGGTGCGAGAGTGCTGGACAGATACCATCGGTCGCGAGAGTGCTGGACAGATACCATCAGATGTGAGAGTGCTCAACGGAAGCGACGCAACAACATGCAAAGGAAAAAAGTTGTTGTTTTTCTCTGCCAAAGTGCCGATCAACCAAGAAATGAGAGGAAAAAACCATTTTAAAGTAATAAACATTCAACTGCAATCTGAGTCGTTCAGTGCTTGTGAGATGAAGTTCAGTAAATAAGTTGAAATAACATCACAGTGTCGAGGCATTTATTTAATCATCCCTCAATGTTTGGTGGATCCTTGATTTGACTTCTCTCAAACGTATTTAGATCGATGGTCGAATGAGGAAGTGAAAACAAGATGGCGGTATCGAATGAGTGACGTAGACATTGATAACAAACCACAGGTTTCATTACCGTTCAACAGTCCCTACAATCCCTGGTTTACAGAGCTCAGTGTGATATTGAACGTCTGCAACAATCCTTGTTTAAAGAGCTCATTGTGATATGGAACGTCTGCAACAATCCCAACAATCCTTGTTTACAGAGCTCAGTGTGATATTGGCCGTTTGCAAGCTATACTTTTAGAATTCATTTTAAAAATGGCTACTTTAAAAAAAAAACGTTTCTTTTCTATTCTACTTACTTGTTCTATCATACAGTAATTGAATTAAATGAACTTTAAGACGAAATAGTAGAACTTATTCTCTGATTTATTTCCCGCACTTCACCTCATTTTTTTCCCTTCACCTTTATTATCTTGACTGTTTTTTTAAAGTTAAGAAAAAAATAAAAATATTAACCTATAAATGTGTGCTAACAATAACTCATGCACTTAAATTGGAGAAATATGTTGCTAAGGCGTCAGATCAAGCGATGTGAAAAGACAGAGGAGCACAGATTTGAGTTGTTTTACAGTACGATATGTTTCTTTCACTCTTATTTACCTTGGCAATGGGAACTGAATGCTGTTATCAGGTGATCCTCATTACAGCGAAAGGTGGTTTAGATTAAAGAAGATGGGGTTTTGGGGTAAACATTGGATTGATAATAGAACGGGGATGGATCTGATACCGTAAATAGCTTAGTTTTTATCTTCCAGATCGAGCTTCGGGGTCAGAGGCGCTCCTACATTAGATTTTGAGGTGGAATCACTCAGTGGAGTCAGTCAGTGGAATAACCCAATGGAATCACTCAATGCTATGTACTGAACTTTTGGAAATAACACCACAGACACCACACATCGTACATTTTCAGCCACACACCACGCATATCACCCCAACATCATATAGATTACCCACAATATAGATAACTCCCACACCGCATATATTTCCCACACACCACATAGATTGCCGACACACCGCATAGATCCCACCCACACCACATAGATTGCCCACACGCCATATAGGTGACCACATACCACATAAACTACCCACACACCACATAGATTGCTCAAGCACCACAAGACGCACATACACCACGCACATACACCACACACATAACACATAAATCACAAACACATACACAGCACTTGGTCAGCGGGGCAAAGTCACAGAAAAACTTTTCATTAACCGTCATTTTATTTGTAAGTCCATATAAATATTAACGATGGCCCGCCCCCTTACTTCCATTTACCGAGCTTTACCATTTACTTATAGACTACAGTTAAACTTTTAGATGGACTTATAAATTTAAAACCGAATACTAAAAAAAGGTTTCTGTGACTTTTTCCCCCTATAATCAACACGCACACGCCACACGCATTACAAACTCACGTAAACCAGACCCCGGTTACAGTGAAACCACACACACACACACACCATGCACGCAGACACCACACAGATCTATCCTGTGCATGACTGATTGACAGATTGATAGATGCATACGCGACTCCTACATTACACAATCAGGCAACACGCGCGTGTGAGATCGTGCACACAGCACAGGCCATGATGACTCACGGGTGTTGGATTCTGTGTAGGTTCCTTTATACTCGGACGTCATGAACTGTCTCGCCAGGGCTGTCTTGCCCACTCCAGGTGATCCCATCATTAGAACCCTGCAAATGACAATATATCATCTTATATAGTATTTGGTTTGATAGGTTTATATTGTATTTGGATTCAATATATTATCTTTACACGATACTCGGTTTAGTAGATTACTTTGAGATGGTATTTTGTTTAATATACAGGCTACTACTAATAGAATCATTTTGTACAGTAACTGGTTTATTATATTGTTCACGGCTACTCGCTGCCAGCGGTCAGGATTGACAGAGACAAGTGGGCTACACTAAACAAATACATGACCAAGGGGCGATTCTTGTTCCTACAGATTTTCAAATCAGTTGCACGCTGTGGACCCGAGCGAAACAATTTCTCCCAAAAAGGCACAGAGGGTTATCTTTGAATATTTTCTTAGTGCATCATGCACTTCTATGAGTCGCCCAACAAACACTAACACAATAGGTTCCCTAGTGTGTTGGCCATATACGCAATGAGCATGAATATATTTTGACAAATATGTTGATACATATTAAAAAAAGGTGTTGATCCGATTTGATAATTATGAATCTTATGTTGAAAACTATGTTGATAATGGATCTTATGTTGAAAACTAGGCTGATAATGGATCTTATGTTGAAAACTAGGTTGATAATGAATCTTAAGTTGAAAACTAGGTTGATAATGAATGTTATGTTGAAAACTAGATTGATAATGGATCTTATTTTGAAAACTAGATTGATAATGGATCTTATTTTGAAAACTAGGCTGATAATGAATCTTATGCTGAAAACTAGGTTGATAATGAATCTTATGTTGAAAACTAGGTTGATAATGAATCTTATGTTGAAAACTAGGTTGATAATGAATCTTATGTTGAAAACTATGTTGATAATGGATCTTATGTTGAAAACTAGGTTGATAATGGATCTTATGTTGAAAACTAGGTTGATAATGAATCTTATGTTGAAAACTAGGTTGATAATGAATGTTATGTTGAAAACTAGATTGATAATGGATCTTATTTTGAAAACTAGATTGATAATGGATCTTATTTTGAAAACTAGGCTGATAATGAATCTTATGCTGAAAACTAGGTTGATAATGAATCTTATGTTGAAAACTAGGTTGATAATGAATCTTATGTTGAAAACTAGGTTGATAATGAATCTTATGTTGAAAACTAGGTTGATAATGGATCTTATGTTGAAAACTAGGTTGATAATGGATCTTATGTTGAAAACTAGGTTGATAATGAATCTTATGTTGAAAACTAGGTTGATAATGAATGTTATGTTGAAAACTATATTGATAATGGATCTTATTTTGAAAACTAGGCTGATAATGAATCTTATGCTGAAAACTAGGTTGATAATGAATCTTATGTTGAAAACTAGGTTGATAATGAATCTTATGTTGAAAACTATGTTGATAATGGATCTTATGTTGAAAACTAGGTTGATAATGGATCTTATGTTGAAAACTAGGTTGATAATGAATCTTATGTTGAAAACTAGGGTGATAATGAATGTTATGCTGAAAACTAGATTGATAATAGATCTTATTTTGAAAACTAGGCTGATAATGAATCTTATGCTGAAAACTAGGTTGATAATGAATCTTATGTTGAAAACTAGGTTGATAATGAATCTTATGTTGATAAGTAGGTTGATAATGAATCTTATGTTGAAAACTAGGTTGATAACGAATCTTATGGAAACTTGATTTAAACATACCTTTGTAAGGGTCAACACTTAGCAAAATATGATTTAGCTTCACTTCAACAAACATCATATATCATCACTTCACCAAACATCATATTACATCACTTCACCAAACATCATATATCATCACTTCACCAAACATCATATTAAATCACTTCACCAAACATCATATATCATCACTTCACCAAACATCATATTACATCACTTCACCAAACATCATATTACATCACTTCACAAAACATCATATTACATCACTTCACCAAACATCATATATCATCACTTCACCAAAATCATATTGCATCACTTCACCAAACATCATATTACATCACTTCACCAAAATCATATTGCATCAATTCACCAAACGTCATATATACCCACTTCACCAAACATCATATTGCATCACTTCACCAAACATCATTATGGCCCCACTTCAACAAACATTAAATTGCCCTTCCTCAACAAAATATCATATTGCAGCAATCACCAATCATTGCTTAAACCGATCATCGCAATCATTCGCCAAGAACTTGTGGCTATTTCTAAGGAGCAGTCCAACGAATAATTGCTCAGCTTTGTTAGCTTTTCATTAATTAAGAAAACAGCAACAGCTTTGATCCAAGGACCATCAGAAACGCGTTAATGATATCATAACCCCCCGACAATATCCACCACAGCCTGATGCCACCTAGAAGATGGCGATATCGACACAAACGATTGATCTCCATTGTCGACGTCATGGATTTTCAAAATTGGCAATCACAAGTAAATTACTCGAACTGTCTCCGCCCCTGTGTGCCCTCAGTTTGATATTGGATATTTGTTAACATCACACACGCACTCACACACTCACACACACACACACACACACACACACACACACACACACACACTCATGAAGTGAACCAATCTGATGTAATCATTTCTGTGCCCAGATAGCAATACAAAAATAAATACTTCTTGTAAACTTTTTTCAAGTACTTGTCAACATGGGATGAAATGGCCTTGCCACGTGCGACCTGCAACCCTTGTCACGTGGGACCTGCAACCCTTGCCACGTGGGACCTGCAACCCTTGCCACGTGCGACCTGCAACCCCTGCCACGTGGGACCTGCAACCCCTGCCAAGTGGGACCTGCAACTCTTGCCACGTGGGACCTGCAACACTTGCCACGTAGGGGACCTGCAACCCCTGCCAAGTGGGACCTGCAACCCCTGCCACGTGGAACCTGCAACACGTGCTTTGAAAAATTTAGGGGCCAACTGTTTCGAAGTGGAAAAAAACAGCAACATTACTATCGACTCTGAATGAAGGGGAAGACAACCGAAAAGTGGCAAGGCCCCCCCCCCCCCCGTTTTCCCCCATAAAAGTCACGTGACGGTTCTTGGTGATTTTAGTGCCGGTTTTTATTACTTTACCGATGAATAGAGGCGACAAAGAATATGAACAACAAAGAATATGACCAACAAAGAATGTGACCAACAAAGAATATGACCAATAAAGAATATGACCAATAAAGAATGTGACCAACAAAAAATATGACCAACATTGTAAAGTATTCGTCCCAAATGTCATCTTTGTCTGACATAATTCAGCATAAGACAGATATAGTTTCTCGATGTCAGGTTATTTAGTGTATGACATACTGACACAATACATTTATTGAATTTACAATGTCTCCCCATGTTTCTGCCGGACGTCCCAGGAACACGCCAGGACACTTGGTATAAACCCTGTAGACGATTTCACAATAATCAACGGCAAATTTAAAACAACGAGAGCAGACATGAAACTCTTTTGTCCTGATTGGAGTTCTCTTTCTTTCCATGACGTCACTCAAACCTTCAGACAATTCAATAGGGAACTCGCCACGAGCTCAGTTCTTTTAACCTGATATTACGTCATCAAAACTTGTTTATTTTTTTTTAAAAAACCCCGTCTCCTTACTACACAAACTTGAAATTTTTAGGTATTTTTTATGTTTTATGTGTCATTGATTTAAACATCAATTCTGCCGACATTCGTCCACTGACTAATATTAGGCGTCCGAACAGTTGATTGGGAGTTGTTTTTGTTTACCTGTATAATGAAAGATTGCCGGTATGGACATTAACGTGAGACTCCTCGCTGTCTGCCGGACCACTGTCGTCAGACACACAACTCGGCCTCCTGACCAGTTTTGTTCCGGCTTCTGTGATGGACGAGGCACTTCCAGCTGACATGAGGCTGATGAGAAACAATGGATGCAAATAGACATGTGAACAAGTTAAAAAAAAAAAAAAAAAAAAAAAAAAAAAAAACAACACTATTTAGAAAACTGTTGGAAAGATGGACATTATTATCAGGTTCATTCTATTCTGTCGGACAACTGAATTACAAATCTATTGGGGGCTAGGTGGCCCCCTAGCCATCTTTTCCTTTTATCCCTTGCTGGGGATTACTAATCAAATTGTGTGTGTTTCTGTGTCTGTGTGTGTGTATTTCAACGGGACTTATTCTGAGGATTTTCTTTAGTACTGTTTCCAAAAATAGATCAGTCCTTTTCCATGACTATAACTGACACATACCGTAAGAGTTAACAGACTAGGGTTAAGATTTTTAAAAGACAAAATAAAATTTAAAACACAAATTTTTTCTCTTGAACAGACAAAACACATGATAGATACATGTAGGGTAATTATCAAAGGGCAAAAAGATGAGATGGGTAGAACAGAGCAAATAAGATAATAATGTTGCTAGGTAGCGTAAATAAGATAATAATGTTGCTAGGTAGCGTAAATAATATAATAATGTCGCTAAGTAGCGTAATAAGGATCATAATGTTGCTAGGAGCGTAAATAAGATAATAATTTACAACACAACTAATAGTAGTAATGTTGAATATTGACAACTCAACTCAAAGTAGTAATATTGAATATTGACAACCCAACTCATAATAGCAATGTTGAATATTGACAACTCAACTCATAGTAGTAATGTTGAATATTGACAACCCAAGTCGTGCAGCAAAGTGAAATTTCGGAAATAAAAGATGAATTAATGTGTCACAAAGAGAGATTTTAACAAAATTCTCATCAGAATCTCTAGTCACCCTTTGTCAGAATATGTCAGATTAAATATTCACATTAGTCCTGATAAAAAATAATTTAAGAGACATTTAAAGACATTTTTCTTTAAAAAGAGATTAAGACATTAGAGGGTTTTGAGCATGCTAGAATAGCACGGAGACAAGCGCTATAGAAGTAATCAATCATCATCATCATCTGAACAGAGAACCATAAAGCGATAACTGATATTTGTCTACAAAGTTTTTTTATTGAAAAAAAAAATGGCCCACCGGAAGCCAGCGACAGCTATGCTATTTTATTACTATGGAGAATGCAAATCAAAAACATGAAATTAATCAATAAAATCTCGACGGAAAGGTTAAGTGTGCTTGTTACGATATCAACCAATCAAATGTCCATGTTTATAATATCAGCCAATCAAATATCCATGTTATAATATCAGCCAATCAAATATATGTGTTATAATATCAACCAATCAAAAGTCTTTGTTATAATATCAACCAATCAAAAGTCTTTGTTATAATATCAGCCAAACAAATGACTTTGTTATAATATCAACCAATTAAAAGTCTTTGTTATAATATCAACCAATCCAAAGTCTTTGTCATAATATCAACCAATCAGAAGCTATTTATTATTGGCTAAAAATATATTTAACATTATTCATATGGCGTTTTTTTCTTATAGTTAAACTGGATAAGATTAATTTAATATATCGGGTAAATAGATCCATAATTCAAGTTATTATAATTCATCAAATCTAACGTTCGGGTAATTTGATCCATAATTCAAGTGATTATAATTCATCAAATCTAACGTCGGTCTCAAATAATCTACTTCATTCTCATTTTCCATTTTAAAAAGCCGTTAACATTTTATACTCAAATGCTAAATTTTTTTTTATTTGCACATCGACCACTTGTGGATGCAAACGTTGACACACCACACTCCTGTGGGGGACTATAGCCTGCTGCTGGTGCGTCCATTGAGCAAAGCACAGCTTGCAGCATTACAACAACAAATAAATATAACAAGGTTGTTGTAAATCCATTGAGAAATTACAGCTGCTGAACAGCAGCATATGTCAATGATTGTAGAGCTCAGGGGTCCATATCTCTTTTCTTTTGTAAAGTGTTGTGAGGCGAATTTACTTCGAAACGATGTGGTTGCTAAATATTCCTACTCTTGTCCGCATTGAGGAGCGACTGAGTGCACGTCTCGGTCGAAAGTGAGGCAAAACGGTTCCGTTATGTATTTTACGATTTAGAATAGAGCTAAAAAAAAAGTTTTACACGTGGAGGTGGAGGATCTGCCAGGCTTCACGGAGAAGCCATTGAACAGATTGTCAATAAATTGTCACAGAAGTGACACATTTGGCTATTTTAGAAAGCGTTCTTTGAAAATCGGGAGCAATTTTTAAAGGTTCAATTTTTAAATGTCGGTCAATATAAATAGAGGCGGTGGGCCGGATAAGTCCCCGAGGGACTTATTTTTCCGAAACCTGGTTTCAAAGGTTGAACATATATATATATATATATATTTTTCAATTAAATTCTAAAAATTCAAGAACTCTTCGGAAAGCCTTGCAACATGACAAATTTAAATTAAAATAAAAAAAATCAGTCTGAATTAGATAGGGAATAATAAGACCGTTTTTATTTCATGATATGCTTCATTTCAAACGATTTCCTGATACCCTCATTTCAAGCTGATTTGTTGGTTTTATTCGCCACTATTATCGATTCTCTCTGTTTCCTTTTTTTTTTTTTTTTTTTTGATGTTCTTTTGTTTTTGAAAATCCGAGACATTCGATGTTTTGTTTCGTCTTTCTTCGGGGTTTTTTCCCCTAATCCGTGTTTTATAGTTCTTATAGCTACAACCTGAACCCAGTCATGAACATAATGCATTATTTCACAACAACATTTCATCACAAACTTCAAAGGCGTTACCGAGACACGTGGACAATATGCCAAGAACGAATGACGTGTTGGGGAAGGGGGGGGGGGTAGGGGGGGTAGGGGGGGGAGGCATTTATCGATCAAGTTATTTTAAATATTTATTTTCCAAGTGATCGCACCCGACTTTCTTATTATTCACCTGTTGGTAGATTTCTTGAAGGAGTCGCCATGATTGATGAGACCCTTGGAGGTCGTCTTGAAAGATCGAACTCTCTGTATGCCACATTTATCTGGGACCAAAAGTTGATCTGAGGAAGGGAAAACAAATTAAACGAGATACAAGACGGGTATAGATCATGTTACAAGACGGGTTTAAAGATTGTTAGAAATCGGTTAAAAATAATGTTACACAGCGGGTATCCAATGTCACATTATACTAATCCAAATTCTATATCTAGTCCAATGTCTCCTTATATCTAATCCAATGTATCTTTATATCTAGTCCAATTTCTCTTTGATATCGAATCAATGTCGCCTTATATCTAGTAAAATGCATCTTTATATCCAGTCCACTGTATCTTTATATCTAGTCCAATGTATCCTGATAATCGAATCCAATGTTGCCTTATATCTAGTCCAATGTCTCTTTCTTTCTAATCAAGTCTCTTTATATCTAGTCCAATTTCTCTGTATATCTAGTCCAATGTCTCTTTATATATAATTCAATATCTCCTAATGTCTCTTTATATGTAGTCCAACACACTCTAACAATTTTATATATGAATACGCAAATGTACCGATGTACATACTCTTATGTGAGTGAATGTGTACTCTGAACCAATGTGTACCTGGACTCACCTGGAAGAGGCTGTTGTGTACTGTGAGCCAATGTGTACATGCACTCACCTGGAAGAGGCTGGTGTGTACTGTGAGCCAATGTGTACATGTACTCACCTTGAAGATGTTGGTATGTACTATGACCCAATGTGTACCTGCACTCACCTGAAAGAAGCTGGTGTGTACTGTGACCCAATGTGTACATTGCACTCACCTGGAAGAGGTAGATATGCGTTGGGGAGGCTGTTGGTGCGAGGCCGTTGGGCCAACTGAATGTCAAGGTTGAGTTTAGGCCGCGGCCTGTTCTTGAAAGAGGAAGACCTGGAGTGGGGCGCCGAGTTGGGGGCGTCTAATTTCGGCGCCGAGTGAAAAAAGTTCTCATCGTCGGGGATTTTCTCCCCTTCTATCAGGATGTCCATGTACCGGACATCCATTTCTGACGTCACACCTGGAGAAAAAACATTTAAAGTCAGATGTATCACTATTGCGCAGTCTGAAATTATTTTTTAAAAAACCCACTTTCTAAGCCAGTGGTTCTCAACCCTCCTAATGCCGCGACCCTTTAATGCAGTACTGAGCGGAGATTATCTGATGATTTGTTTGCATAACGTTTAAAACATATTTTTTGTTTATTATGTTATTATCCTTCACACGCTAAAACATCTTTTCTCCCATTCCATTTAGCTTCACTAAGCGATGTTTTATGGTAACATCTAACACTCAACAATTTTTTTCATGTAACGTGTTCAATGTATTTAAGCGTGGGGAACAATTAAAAAAAGTTTTACAATTTTAAATAAAATAAATTCTTTTAAGTAGCTTTTATGGAATTGAGCATGGGTGATGTCTCCCTACGTCTTTAAAAGCACTAAAAGTTTATAAACAGCTTAGTCTGGCGTTGTATTTGGATTTTGGAGTTTCGAATCATTTTAGATTTCGAATAATAAAAATATAATAATATCAAAATTAAAGACATGGGGGGGGGGGGGGGGGGGGCTTCTGTTAACGAAGAGTGTAGGATTTTAATTGCTAGTGTGAACTTCCACTCTACTCAAGCCATGTGACAAAACATGCATTCAAGAAAAGCACTATAAAAGAATCCAAATGAATGCTACGCCACCGCACACTTGTTTAAGTGTCTAAACTATATTAGTATTCTAATATCCCACCCCATTTTCCATCGCAGATTTATATCACCATATTTTCATCGAGTCTATTTCCGTAAATTATAGAAAATATTATGCACCCAAAACACTTGCGGTATGTTCTACAATCTCATTTAGCGCACTTATCGGGGAAAAGATGGGAAGACAACATCAAAGAATGGACGGGATTACAACTAGGCGATGCTATGCATAGGGCAGGAGACGCGAGAGAAATGGAGAAGAATTTTTATGTCATCTGTGGCGCCCCAACGGTCGAAGGACTACGGGACATGATGATGAACCAATGCAGTTACTTAAACATACGGCTGTACCTGAACAACAAAGTTATTTTTACTTCATATCTAGTTCTAAAGAAATTCTGTCCTCGTTTCATTATGACCCACACAGACCCAATCTTACACTGCCCACACACCCACACAGACCCATTCTTCACTGCCCACACAGACCCATTCTTCACTGCCCACACAGACCCATTCTTACACTGCCCACACACACACACCCTGACTCAAGCTCCAAACTGCCCACACACACACACCCTGACTCAAGCTCCTAACTGCCCACACACACACCCTGACTCAAGCTCCAAACTGCCCCCACACACACACCCTGACTCAAGCTCCAAACTGCCCACACACACACACCCTGACTCAAGCTCCAAACTGCCCACACACACCCCATGACTCAAGCTCCAAACTGCCCACACACACACCCTGACTCAAGCTCCAAACTGCCCACACACACACACACCCTGACTCAAGCTCCAAACTGCCCACACACACACCAAAATATAAAAACTCACACTCAAACCCCACACAGCACGCACAAACCCTGACTCGATCCCCCCACACACACAGCACGCACAAACCCTGACTCGATCCCCCCACACAAACACAGCACGCACAAACCCTGACTCGATCCCCCCACACACACAGCACGCACAAACCCTGACTCGATCTCCCCACACACACAGCACTCACAAACCCTGACTCGATCCCCCCACACACACATCACGCACAAACCCTGACTCGATTCCCCCACACACACAGCACACACAAACCCTGACTCGATCCCCCACACACACAGCACGCACAAACCCTGACTCGATCCCCCCCACACACACAGCACGCATAAACCCTGACTCGATCCCCCACACACACAGCACGCACAAACCCTGACTCGATCCCCCACACACACAGCACGCACAAACCCTGACTCGATTCCCCACACACACAGCACGCACAAACCCTGACTCGATCCCCCCACACACAGCACGCACAAACCCTGACTCGATCCCCCACACACACAGCACGCACAAACCATGACTCGATCCCCCCACACACACAGCTCGCTCAAACTACCAAACTACGCACTTAAACCCTGATCCCCCACCCCAACCTGACTTAAAACCCGCACGCCAAAACTCACACACACTCCGACACTACTCGCACGTGGGAAAGCACTGTTAGTTGTTACCCGTCAACATGACGTAGTAGCTCTGACGGTAAACTTGCTCCCCCCCCCCCAACCACCAACCCTCCACCCCCCACCGGTCAACACGTCTAAAAATAATCTAGAAAACATCTGTTCCCACGTGCATTACTTGAACTGTCTCGATCGATCCATCATACTCCCCACCCCCCATGCTATATTTGTAGCATTGGTTTTCTATCAGCTGTACGTTGTGTGACGAAGTGTTTGACCCGGGAAGTAGTCGTGGCACGGCTGCCTGGGGGCGGCAGTTGGATTTAATTTATAATCGGGATCACGTGCGCTGTTTTACGATGGCAGATTGACATTAGATCCATTAGTTGGCCTAAACATCAGTATGGCAAAAAGCATTGTTCAGAAACAATTGGCCTAAACATCAGTATGGCAAAAAGCATTGTTCAGAAACAATTGGCCTAAACATCAGTATGGCAAAAAGCATTGTTCAGAAACAATTGGCCTAAACATCAGTATGGCAAAAAGCATTGTTCAGAAACAATTGGCCTAAACATTAGTATGGCAAAAATAATTGTTCAGAAACAGTTGGCCTAAACATTAGTATGGCAAAAATAATTGTTCAGAAACAGTTGGCCTAAACATTAGTATGGCAAAAATAATTGTTCAGAAAGAGTTCACGCTGTGACATGTTCCTACTGTGGAGCACGGCGACAATGAGGGCAGTATCGGTGATTATATCAATATTTTGTTTATGCTGTTGTCAAAAAATTCCTGAATGAGTTATATGATTGATCATAGTGGTTTTTTTATAGAACGCATTAAAAAGAAACTGATATTTTAATTTTAATTATAGCTTTTTTAAAAAGCAACACCATAGTAATAAAAGCTATATTTTCGAATAAATTTTTTTTTAAAAATCGTCTGCTTTAAAAAAAAATATTAAAAAACTAGATATAGCCCGCCAAACATTGGCGACAGCAATGCGTGAACTTAACATCTACTACATATAGCCCGCCAAACATTGGCGACACCATTACGTGAACTTTCCATCTACTAAATTTACTTGACAAAACATGAACTCAAGTAACGCACATTTAAGAATACCAATTTTTTCTACACCCCCCCCCCCCCTTTATGATACGTCACTGCACACATTTTATTTCACGCCCATGAACAATATTAAATCTTCTGATGTCCCAATCACGGTTAAACTAAATATTTTTTATACCATTCTTAAATTGAGACGACTTCATTTTCCGAAAAAAAAATATTTCGCGCCTAACGCAGTTGCGTTATTTAAACAAAATATATCATTTAGCGAAGTTATCGGGAATTATATTTTGCTCGCTATTGAACTCATTATTGAACCATACTTTTTTTCAAACAAAAGAATTATTTGCAATATACTATTAATTAATGCCAAATTAGCTGATTAGGACGCAGCCACGATTTTTAGAAAGCAGCCGGAAATGGAAGCAGTCCACGAGTCACACCAGAGGAGTAATACATATAAGATAAGATGGCACAAACCAATTAATAGTTTTTTTTTTAAAAAAGTTGTTAAACTATCTGCAATTGTTAAACTATCTGCAACACAATATTTTTATAAAAAATATTTAAAAATTAATTTTATTTTTATTTGGCCAACATGAAGAATCTTGAAGCCTCAGACTGCAGAAACTGGTTTCAAGTATTTGCTGCTATTTGTATTCTTCAATACCACCGACTTTGACGAACATCGTCTTTTAAGTTATTGACTTCTCAGCAAGCTACAAGTGACTAAAGGTGATACAATTTCACAAGTTAACATTCAAGACATGTGTGGTCCTCAAACTATACTAAGCACGATTCGAGACATGCGGTGGTCTTCAAACTATACAAATCAGGAACAAAGCACTATTCGAGACATGTGTGGTCCTCAAACTATACAAATCACGATTCAAGACACTCGATTTACCATGACCAGTTCA
The DNA here is from genome assembly GCA_964017045.1 of Omphiscola glabra. Classification (NCBI taxonomy): domain Eukaryota; kingdom Metazoa; phylum Mollusca; class Gastropoda; family Lymnaeidae; genus Omphiscola; species Omphiscola glabra. The sequence continues at coordinate 22,955,807 of OZ024800.1, forward strand.
CGCCAGAGGCTTATAGTTTTACTAAGCTAGAGAGTAAGAGAGCCTGTTAAAAATGTTTTAAAAAATCCACTGGAAGTTATTTTCCAAAACAAAAAAAAAAAAGGGGGGGGGGGGAACATGATTTAAAGCTAACACTCACTGTTTAATGAGAAATGAGGGATGTTATTTATTGACAGCAAATCGAATCAAATCGTGGCTCGATTTAAGACAGGGCTATAAACTCTATACAATTTTAATCCGGCCCGTAGCGGCAACCTCCCATGGCGTCTCCAAATGTGTACAGTGAGTGTAATTTTTATGCTAAAGGCAAAACTCGATTATTGAAGTTTGTTTCGAAACGAAACTCAAACATTTAGTCTAACTTGATCCCATGTTCTCTATTTTATTGTTGTAAGGCCCGCGGGCCGGCGCCGGTCCACTATATGTTGAACACTGACTGACGTAGTGTATTCAAAGCATCCTACAAAAACACCATTCGAGACACGTCTTATATTCAGAGTTTCCAATCATGAAAAAAAATGTTTCTGACTTAAACCAAAGCTAATCGATAAAATACCACCTGGTTAGAGAGATGGGAACTGACAAACGCCAAGTAAACATGCTCTACCCTCACCAACACTACAGCCCCCCCTCCCCCACCACACACACCCTTCACTGTTTTCTTCAAGTTTGTGCCTTCTGTGGATTCGTTTACTGTTAAATATGACAAAGGCAGGTGAAGTGGGGGGGGGGGGGATATGATACAGGCAGGTGAAGGTGGGGAATATGACACTTGCAGGTGTAAGTGGGGAATATGACACAGGCAGGTGGAGAATATCTTAACAAAGTGAATAACTGAACAAGCACTGTGTCACTGTGTGTGTGGGGTGTGGGGGGGGGGAGGATGGTTTTAGAGATGCTAAGTGCAAAAATCCTAGATGTAAAAAACATAATTATAATCTGGTCAACATACTTTCTCGACTGTTTTTGTGAAAGCCATCAAGAAACTTGATTAAATCCTTTAGTATTAAATCCTTTAGTATTAAATTCTTTAAGTAAACTTCACTTGTGTTCATATGCGGCTGGCTGGCCGAGTGGCGGACTGGCAAAATCTTCGGACAGCTAATGGACCCAATTCCCGTCAACCTATCTAGATGAAACTTTGCAAATAAACTTCTTTTCCGATGCCAAAATATTCTATCAAATTTTCAGCCCCAATTCCCAACCCCCCAGAAATCAGGTGTCCCTGTTTTTAAAGGGAACGCTAAAATGAAATTCCCGATAACTGCGCTAAATGAGATTCTTAAAAAAAAAAATTATCGCGAGTGCGTTTGGTGCTTAATATTTCCTTTTGTTTTTCTAAAATGTTTGGTGAAATAAATGTGCGGTGTAAAAGCGGGTGGGGATTTTATTTAAAATATAGTTTGGTGGCGGGAAAAGATGTGCGGTTGCGAGCCTTGAAAAAGTGGGTGTGTGGTGGGGGGGGCGGGGGGCGGCACTAATAGGGATTCTTACAAAGTATATTACTTGTATGTAAGTTTTGTCAAATTTTTAGCCCCAGCCCCCCATTGCTCGATATTACATTTAAGAAAGGATTTATACGAATGACTATGTTTTTAGGGGGCTGTTCAATTTGATAAGTCTAGGAATAGTATCGTCACATGCAAAATTCGAGTACATTTCAAAGTATTAAGGCAGGCGAGAAGACATGATACAAATGAAAGTAAAAGCATTGGCACCGACCATCAACCTTATCTGCCTACCATCGGGTTTGGTACGTGCGATAATTTCTCTGTATTGACCTTTTTCTAGGATTGTCTAAATAGAATTCCATTTCATTTTCCATTTAAATTTTTAAATCCGTTAAAAAAGGGAGATGGAAGCGGTTGGGGTACTTAGTTCCGCCAGTGGGGAAAAAAAGGTTTGGGGGGGGGGGGGGGTAGATAAGTAAACAATTAGGTTGCGTGCGATGTGTAGAAGAAGCGCTCACACGTTCCAAGAATTAACACAGTCTTTAGATATTTAACTCATTGATGTCATCATCGCCTACATTACAGTAAAAAACATTAATAGAGAAGACCAGGACAAAGGTGAAATTCAAATTTCTCATATTATCTTCTATTATATATTCATGGTTTAAAAAAATATATTTGATTGTCATTAGTTAATAATGCAGAACTCAGGCATCGATTGTTACATATCAACAAAGTAAGTGCCAGGCTTACGATTTCTAGCAGTGCTCATTCGTGTAGGGGCTAGAAGCAATGTGATGGAGCAGTGGTTCTCAACCTTCCAAATGCCGCGACCCTTTGATACAGTTCCTCATGTTGTGGCGACCCCAAAACACAAAATTATTTTCGTTGCTACTTCATAACTGTAGAGTATATTTGTTTTTCTGATGGTCTTGGGTGACCCCTGTGAAAGGGTCATTCGACCCCCAAAGGAGTCGCGACCCACAGGTTGAGAACCGCTGTGTTTGAGAGCAGACGTATCCGAGGAGGCCGTTGCCCATGGCGATAAATCATCTTTTGAACTGGTTAAGTCGGGGAGTGATGACGCACTTCATTTACCGCGCCTTAAATCGCACCAATCACGTCATAATTAGACATACCGGAAGTGATGCTCGATTAATACCATAATACATGTTGAAGGTTGAAATGTAACACTGCAGTTCGAGCAGAGGCGTAGCTAGAGTGTTTGGCGCCCGGGGACAAGATTCTCGCCCAGTGACAAGATTCATTTTAAAGCGCCTTCTTTTCCTTTTTTCAACTCTCAAACCCATTATTTTCATCAATAAAATAATACCAAAGCACATTGTGCGCCCCTAACTAGCTGGCGCCCGGGTACATCTGTACCCCCTGCTCCCCCCCTCTCTGAGTTCGAGTTTTGATACAAAGCAAGTACATTTCAAAGAATTGGGCATGTTGTTTTATTTACAGGCGTGCTGAGCACCGAGGCAATATGTCTCGCTCACAGAATTTGATATAACTTAGATCTGGGGTACAACTAGCAAAACCATCGATTAAAAAAAACAACAACTCTAACCCTAACCTTAAGACGTAAATCCAAACTCTATACCTAAAACCTGACTCTAAAATCCAGTTCTATTCTAACATTAAAAACCAAACACCAAATAGCGTAACTTGTAAAACGCCAGCCTGAAACAAAGACTGAATCGTTTATATATTATTTTTTTTTGGGGGGGGGGGGGGGGGGGGGGGGATAATTGGAAATTTAATGTTATCCACACGAAAATGATGTTAACATCAATATTCAATTTAAAATGTAAATTCAAATGACTCAATATTTTATTATTATATTTTTCCGTAAAAAAAAAAATCCAATACCGAAAGAAAAACAAATTTATTTGTTTTTATAATTAATTTCTACATTTGTATAGATTGTCAAACAACACGCGGGGCCAGCGCTTCACAAACGTTTAAATTTGGCGGACTGATCGATGCGTATTGATTTGGACCAGGGACCGGTTCCAGGTTGATTACTTATGACTTTTTTTATATTTAACTATAAATTTCCATGTAGTGCGGACCGGCAACGTGAGGCCCGCGGACCGGTGCCGGTTCGTCGATCGCCATTTGCGTATCGCTGGCCTTGGTAACCATAAACAATCCACAAATTTAGAAAGAACCCCGGGACAGCGGCAGTGATATAAATAAAATAGAGAATTGGACAAAACAGCTGCGCAGCGACTAATTACAACAACAACAACAACAACGGCGCAGTGACTAATTACAACAACAACAACAACAACGGCGCAGTGACTAATTACAACAACAACAACAACGGCGCAGTGACTAATTACAACAACAACAACAACGGCGCAGTGAATAATTGCAACAACAACAACAACAACGGCGCAGTGACTAATTACAACAACAACAACGGCGCAGTGACTAATTGCAACAACAACAACAACAACGGCGCAGTGACTAATTACAACAACAACAACGGCGCAGTGACTAATTGCAACAACAACAACGGCGCAGTGACTAATTACAACATAAACAACAACGGCGCAGTGACTAATTGCAACAACAACAACAACAACGGCGCAGTGACTTATTACAACAACAACAACGGCGCAGTGACTAATTGCAACAACAACAACAGCAACGGCGCAGTGACTAATTACAACAACAACAACGGCGCAGTGACTAATTGCAACAACAACAACGGCGCAGTGACTAATTGCAACAACAACAACAACAACGGCGCAGTGACTAATTACAACAACAACAACGGCGCAGTGACTAATTGCAACAACAACAACGGCGCAGTGACTAATTGCAACAACAACAACAACAACGGCGCAGTGACTAATTACAACAACAACAACGGCGCAGTGACTAATTGCAACAACAACAACAACAACGGCGCAGTGACTAATTGCAACAACAACAACAACAACGGCGCAGTGACTAATTACAACAACAACAACGGCGCAGTGACTAATTGCAACAACAACAACAACAACGGCGCAGTGACTAATTGCAACAACAACAACAACAACGGCGCAGTGACTAATTACAACAACAACGGCGCAGTGACTAAATACAACAACAACGGCGCAGTGACTAATTACAACAACAACAACGGCGCAGTGACTAATTGCAACAACAACGGCGCAGTGACTAATTACAACAACAACAACAACGGCGCAGTGACTAATTACAACAACAACAACGGCGCAGTGACTAATTACAACAACAACATCGGCGCAGTGACTAATTACAACAACAACAACGGCGCAGTGACTAATTACAACAACAACAACGGCGCAGTGACTAATTACAACAACAACCGCGTTGGGCACCAACTTTTATTATATTTCTCACATAATTGTTTTTACTTTTTAAGTTAAACTTGTGTTTGTGTAAGTTCTTTATAGCGAATACAACAGAAGGTCCCAAGGCAGACGGTGGAATGCTAACACGTTATATAATGACCCTTTGAGTGAGTGGTGCGTAATTGAACAATTCAATCACTGAGACGCACAGTACTACTCCTAATGACTAACCTGACTTATGTGTGCTGTACGTTGATACGATACTCCGATACTCCGATCGTTGGACGTGTTGTAAGTTGATACGATTCTCCGATCGCTGGACGTGTTTTAAGTTGATACTACACTCCGATACTCCGATCGTTGGACGTGTTGTAAGTTGATACGATTCTCCGATCGCTGGACGTGTTTTAAGTTGATACTACACTCCGATACTCCGATCGTTGGACGTATTGTAAGTTGATACGACACTCCGATACTCCGATCGCTGGACGTGTTGTGTGTTTCTTATTGTGCGCTCCGATCGCTGTGTGAGTTCATTTGGTTTGAGAGGTCACAGGAGCATTGGGGTTATATCCTCCGAGCAGATGTCTCCTGGTGGCTCAACACTCAACACACCGGAATCGATTCCGCCCAGTAATCCAGCAAATACATCGACCCGCCTGCTATTGTTTAATGAAATTCAATCCACTTTGTTATCGAGTCCATCACTGTATTGATCCATGGATATGGTCCCCAGAGAGTCTGGGTAGCTGGATGTGTCTTAATCAAAGGTTCTAGATAAGATTTAAAAAAACCAATAATTCAATAATTCAAGTGTCAAAATTTTTCATTGATATTTTAAAACAAATGTTATCTGAACATTTTCCCAATATCGATTTTTTTATGAATTGCTCAGAAAATTATTTTAAAAGCCGTAGTTACCAAATTAAAGTCTGCGTAATGCTTCTGGACAAATGCGTCCCCCATTTTTTTCCTCATGCCTTTTAAACCATGGAGGCAAAAGAAATCAACGTGTTTTAAAAATCTGTTTTTTTTGTTCACCCCCACTAACATTTTCTGCCATTTACTACTTTGGTTACGGGCATGGGCGTAACTTGAAAATTGGGGGGGGGGGGGGGAGGGTGATTCCGATATATAAGCATACGGTTCTAGCTGCTAGTGATGTGATAAGTGGAAATTATTATTATTATATTTAAAAAAAATGAAGTTTAACGCCCCCTTCGTACCAATGTAAAGAACTATCTCGGTCCCAAGTAAAGAACTATCTCGGTCCCAAGTAAAGAACTATCTAGGTCCAAAGTAAAGAACTATCTAGGTCCCAAGTAAAGAACTATCTAGATCCCAAGTAAAGAACTATCTAGGTCCCAAGTAAAGAACTATCTAGGTCCAAAATAAAGAACTATCTCGGTCCAAAGTAAAGAACTATCTAGGTCCAAAGTAAAGAACTATCTAGGTCCCAAGTAAAGAATTATCTAGGTCCAAAGTAAAGAACTATCTAGGTCCCAAGTAAAGAACTATCTAGGTCCAAAGTAAAGAACTATCTCGGTCCCAAGTAAAGAACTATCTCGGTCCTAAGTAAAGAACTATTTCGGTCCCAAGTAAAGAACTATCTAGGTCCAAAGTAAAGAACTATCTAGGTCCCAAGTAAAGAACTATCTAGATCCCAAGTAAAGAACTATCTAGGTCCTAAGTAAAGAACTATCTAGGTCCCAAGTAAAGAACTATCTCGGTCCCAAGTAAAGAACTATCTCGGTCCCAAGTAAAGAACTATCTAGGTCCCAAGTAAAGAACTATCTCGGTCCCAAGTAAAGAACTATCTCGGTCCCAAGTAAAGAACTATCTAGGTCCAAAGTAAAGAACTATCTCGGTCCTAAGTAAAGAATTATCTCAGTCCCATGTTAAGAAATACCTTGGTCCCACGTTAAGAACTGCATTGTTCTCATGGTAAGAACTACCTTGGTCCCACGTTAAGAACTGCATTGTTCTCATGGTAAGAACTACCTTGGTCCCGAGTTAAGACCTCCACTTGTCCCGAGTTAAGTTCTCCTACAGTTTCACTAAACCTTCCAATTCCTCACCCCCCCCCCCCCCCCAGACACGCGCGTTGACCACATGTAACCCACACCGAAACTCCCACTGCCATTGTTATTTCAACGGATGTTTTGGACCGGCCATATTTTTTCAATCTACTAGTGTCGTTCAAACGTTTATTGAAGAAGGAAGAATTAAATAATTACGAATCATTCTTCAATGTCACGATGAGCAATAAGGTTCGATCCATTGTATGCACAAAGGGACGACATCCACAGCATAACAAAGGGATTGCAGCCAGAGTATAACAAAGGGATAACATCAAAGCAAATAGACAATTCAATTAGTTCACACCTCAGTGGTGTTCGACTATTTTTTTTATTGTACTAATTGCAGAGGCGGAGCGAAAGGGGGGTGGGGCAGATGTCCCCGGGCGCCAGCTAGATAGGGGCGACAAAATGTGCTTTGATATTATTTCATTGATGAAAATAATGAGTTAGAGAGTTGAAAAAAAAGAAAAGGAGGCGCAGGAGGCGCTTTAAAATGAATCCTGTCCAGGGCGTCAAAAACTCTAGCTACGCTTCTGACTAATTGTTATAAGACTATTATTTCCCTTTTTGTTACTTTCATTGTCTGATTCAGCGAAATGTTACTACGAGTTACTGTTTGTAGCTTTGAATATTAAAGAAACGAGTCAATTTACGTTACCTTTAATCTTGAGATTACATCACCAGTTTTATCTAGAGATTATATCACGATTATCTATAGATTATATCAACAGTTTTATCTAGAGATTATATCAATTAGAGGCAGACAACGCAATGAAAATGCTTGGCACAGGCCAACTAATGAACAGCGAGTAAATTATAAGAATTGTTGGTCATATATATTATCAAAATAAGAGGAGTGGATTTTTAAGGATGATCTTAGGTTTAAAACAACAACAACAACAACAACAACATCAACAAAAACTTCTAATCACTTTTAAACAGCTAGGGGGAACAAGTCTAAAGTTGAATTGAGAAGCTTTATCTAAAAATCACACAAAAGCTTCACCGACATGATCAAACTTGGATGCACACATGAAATAGATGGCAACAATTTTACTTAATCCAATCCAGGAAAGAAAACACACAAAGTCCAAAGTCCCCCCACACTGATAACAGAAGCAACAAAATAACTGAGGTTCGGTAATTCAGTTGTGCTGTAAATGATTGGTCTCCCTTGGAAGCGAAGGCTGCACGTGACTTGACTTGAGATTGCAAACAACCTCTAAACAGCCCACGGGCCGCTAATGAGGTGACCGACAGGAACAATTACAAGTGCCATAGACACTGTCCGGAGCCCCCCTTGAGCAGACAAACAAGGTGGTGGGACAGAAGAAAAAACAAGGTGGTGGTACTGTAGACAAAGACGTAGTGATCACTGAAGACTATAAGGCATGGTGACTGCAGTCAAAGGCGGGTCACAGATATTTTTTGATGGATGTCGTAATATAAATGGTGGCAATCCTGATGTCATTGATGGCTGATGTCATATAATTGATGGCATTTGTGATGTAATTAATGGTTGGTGTGATGTCATTGATAACTGGTGTCATGCATTTGATAGCTGTTGTGATGCAATTTATGGCTTTTGTGATGTTATTAGGGGCCAAAGTGCATACATTATTAAAAGCCCCATATGTGGGGTGTGGTGGTTTGGGGGGGGGGGGGGGTCGTAAGCTTAAGAATAAAGTGAAAGCATGATGATAAGACAAACGAACTCTGTATCACGCCTTGGTTGCTGGAGATACGAGAATGAACACTACCAAACTATCAAAGTGAATAGATTCTGTCAGCCAGCCAAACAATCCCATCAAACTATCAAAGTGAATAGATTCTGTCAGCCAGCCAAACAATCCCGTCAAACTATCAAAGTGAATAGATTCTGTCAGCCAGCCAAACAATCACATCAAACTATCAAAGTGAATAGATTCTATCAGCAAGCCAAACAATCCCATCAAGCGGCCAAACAATCCCATCAAGCGGCCAAACAATCCCATCAAACTATCAAAGTGAATAGAATCTATCAGTCAGCCAAACAATCCCATCAAACTATCAAAGTGAATAGAATCTATCAGTCAGCCAGCCAAACAATCCCATCAAACTATCAAAGTGAATAGATTCTATCAGCCAGCCAAACAATCCCATCAAACCATCAAAGTGAATAGAATCTATCAGCCTCGCAGACTCACTGAACGATAACATCAATCCTTTTGATGAGAAGTTTTTCATCAATAAAACCTTTTGAAAAACTAAATGACGTGATTGTCGTTGTGGAAACGTTTCATCTAGTTGACAAAAGGTTAGGGGTCGGACCACTAACCGGGGTGCAAAAGCGGGGCGTCAACTGAAAGGTGGGAATGCTGATTGGGGCGCCGCCCGTCCTCCTATTATGAGCTTAACAACGGTTCCTTTGGAATGTTTATTTGATCAGTTGTACCGTGTGTTTCCCCAGTCAAATGCTCACCTGGGCAGTTACGAGCTCAGGTAGCTTCCATTACAGAGAGAGGATAAACGAACTGGGCTAATGAAATATATCGGGGATACATTTTTACATGAGCACCGTATGATAAAAAAACTAACAGAAATCGTAGGCACTGACTAATTAACAAAATGCTAACTAAAATCGTATGTACTGACTAATTAATTAACTAAATGCTAACTTAAATCGTATGCAATGACTAATTAACGAAATGCTAACTAAAATCGTATGTACTAACTAATTAACTAAATGCTAACTAAAATCTTATGTAATGACTAATTAACTAAATGCTAACTAAAGTCGCATGTACTGACTAATTAACGAAATGCTAACTAAAGTCGTATGTAATGACTAATTAACTAAATGCTAACTAAAATCGTATGTAATGACTAATTAACTAAATGCTAACTAAATTCGCATGTACTGACTAATTAACGAAATGCTAACTAAAATCGCATGTACTGACTAATTAACGAAATGCTAACTAAAATCGCATGTACTGACTAATTAACGAAATGCTAACTAAAAACGTATCTTTTGTTTGGTAATCGCTCATGGTGCTGTTGGTATTAACAAAAATAGTCTTACTTTAGGCAACTATAATATATGCTTGAAAATCACTTGAAATAAATCATTGATTGATTTACATCAATTCATTTATTTTAATTAAAGTTTAATGCCAATATATTAGTGGTGAATCAATTTATTTTACAAATGAGTGCCGGCCAGATCTAATTGACTGAGCTCTTAAAAATTTCAACAGTTTTATTTTAATGAATTTCTAGGTATTTAAAGTAACATTTCTGTTCTTTAAAATTGCCCCTACGAAAGGATTATAGAGGGATCATAGTAATAAGAATAAGAATAACATTCAAATTTTAAATTTAATACCAAAAAAGACATTACATTAAGTATCCACACTTATGGACGGCTGACGTCCTGACTACCCTTATGTTTACGGTAAGATTATTTTTTTTTGATCGCCTGATAATTTCTCGTACTTCAATAATTTCTTAGATGCATTACAACACACGTGTTTAGTGATGTAAAAAATTGCATTCTACATGTGTTCTGATTACACGTTATGCTGTTTGTTGTGTCGGTGCCCAGTGGCGGTCTTGTCTTGCTCTTCCAGCAAAAATATGGTCGTTAAAATGGGTTCCCCCCCCCCCCCCCAACAGTTTATAAAATTAGTGGGGAAAATAAGTTGAAAAAAATAGAAGAAAAATTAACTATATCAAAATAGAATACAAAAAAACAATCAGGTAAAAATAAAAGAAAATTATCATTAATAAAAAATAATTTTTAAACTAACCTATTTAAACGTGATCGTACTTTCTAGCAGAATCAAACGGACACAGTTTTTTTTTTTAAATTTCTAACTTAAAGTGATTTATAGAATACAGAATGATCCGAATGCCATCTCCACAATCCTAGTTTCAAACAAAGAAAAAAATTCCAAAACTGATCTATAAGAGCCCCACACCGATCAATTATGACACGGGGAACTTCCACTAGAGTATGTGCCGTCAGAACCAGATGTTGGCCTTTTATACATACGGGCATCGTCATGCTGCGATCGACGCTGTTCCCAAACCAATGAGTTCATTTCTTTTACCTGCATCAGTGAGGGTTGGTAAGTGGGGGGGGGGGGGGGGGGGGTGAGTAGTGTAGGACGTGCAGATGGGATAGTCGAGACTGCGGCTATTTATAGAGCGGGCGACCCCCGTCGTCACTTCCTTCATCGCATTCCTACAAGACAGAAGACCTCGACATAAGTTCGTTACCTGATCGATCCGCCTTATGACGTCGCTGATTGGTCACGATGTTTGTATTTCAACGATGACGCAACAAAGAGACAATACGACCGGATGGTTAGGTCGTGAATAAGACTCCAGTTGTTTGTTTCTTCCGTATCCCAAATTCGTATAACAATTTTATATCCATAAGTAGTTGTTTTTAATTGCTGGACGAGATGTGTTGGGCTGTGAGGCGCGGGGGGGGGGGGGGGGGGGGGTTTATTATATTGTTTTATATTTAATAAGATTTAATTGTTTAGGTCATTAAGTAAATTAAAGTGGAAGGGGGGGGGGGGCATTGGTCTGTTTGTCTATAAGGTCTTAAAAAAAAAGCATATTTTGTAAGAGAAAAAAAACCCAGCATATTTATACTCGTTCTATAGAGGCTATTCTTCTTTGATCAATATGCATTGATCAAAGAAGAAGAAGAGTTTAAGTACCGTACTACATCTAATGAAACATTTAATAAAAGATTAAGAATGTCAAATAGGACAAACCCAGGTCGTTAATAAAAAATTAAATCTCATAACACGGTGCGTGGTGGTGAGTTGGGGGGGGGGTGGGTGGGGGGTCAATTTTGTTTGACGAAATTTGTAAGGAGGACCTTAAATTAAATTAGGACATAAGGACACAAGTCGTGTGCATCAAGATGGGCAACGTCATCCAATAAACGTATCACATACAGGTTTGTATCAAGAAGTACGAAAATATGTTCTGGTATATGTGAGAAGGGCGTATGGTTAAAAAAGCAGATGGGGGGGGGGCGTTAAGAGAGTGTTCGACTATGGGTTCGACCTATGGGTTGAATACAGGGGGCGGCTGACAAGCAGGAGGGGGCGCTAAGATAGTGATCGACTCCTTAAGACTTATAGGTTGAATACAGGGGGCAGCGGACAAGAAGGACGGGGGCGTTAAGAGAGTGATCGACTCCCTTAAGATCTATGGGTTGAATATAGGTGGCGGCAGACAAGCAGGAAGGGGGGGGGGGGGGCTAAGAGGGTGATCGACTCCCTTAAGACCTATTAGTTGAATATGATTCTGATCAACGGAGTCGAAATGTTGAGTTGATTTTTTAAAACCGATTTCAAGAATTTGTTTTTAATGTATTGGTTTTAAAGTCATATAGTTCAAGTCCAGTCAAAGTCATATGGGTCGATTCCAGTCAAAGTCATATGGGTCATTTCCAGACAAAGTCATTCGGGTCAAATCCAGTCAAAGTCATTCGGGTCAAATCTAGCTAAAGTCATACAGTAGCACTGCAATGTTGACAAATCAATATAGGTACGTGTCATGGTGTTGACATTGTAGGCCGTCACATTCTTTTATTGTGATAGATACATTCCATTTGCACGATGTAAGCTCTGATCTCCGGGGTTTTCCGATGAGAAACTAGAGGAGCAGAAATACTGCAATCGTTCACTTTCTGTCTTTAGGCGGAGTTGAAACTAATGAATGAGGAGAAGAAATACTGGAATCGTTCACTTTCTGTCTTTAGGCGGAGTTGAAACTAATGAATGAGGAGAAGAAATACTGCGGTCATTCATTTTCTGTCTTTAGGCGTAGTTGAAAATAATAAATGAGGAGAAGAAATACTGCAGTCATTCACTTTCTGTCTTTAGGCGGAGTTGAAAATAATGAATGCTTCCACTCTGTCACGATCGGTTCAAATACGGTTATAGGGGAGGGCCATCTTAAAAACGATCAACGGAAATGTTTAAAATTTCATTTTTTAACCTGACTGTTTTATGAACTCGACTACGCGTATTAATACAAGCGTGAACGTACTCCTTACGAGAGCAAATAACTCCTCTAAGAATGTCCACTGAAAGATGTGTAAGTATGGCTGTTAAAAATTGTAAGAAAAAATTGTTAAACACCTGCTCGGGTACCCTCCAACCCCTCTGCCCGGCTACCCGTCAGCCCACTTTCGTGTACCCGCCAACCCACCGGCCTGGGTACCCACCAACCAACTTACCTATGTACCTGACGAGGCATAAAAGTAATAAAGGGAGTCGTTAAGTTCACCGGCCATCACCGGCCATCACCAGCCATCACCGGCCATCACAAGCCGGTTTATATTATCTACCGATGTAACGGTCTGTCAAATACACCTTCCACCAAAAGATCACCACTATTACTTTCTACATTTATTTTAAATGAATTCTACATCGATCTGTTCCATTAATGTCTCATCATCTAAACTTTCTAGTCTACTTAGCGTGTTGTGGCGTACACTGAGAGCTGGGGAAGACATGCTGATCTTTGAACTCTCGTAGAAGTTTAACGCAAGAAGATAGAACCATACGGATTTTCATTTTTTTGAGTGCATCATTCCGCCTTTCGGGAATATTCCGTCTCGCGAGAACATCTGTCAGAGAACATAAGTCCGTCTAGCCAGAACAGTACATTTTAGCAAATAAACACATACTTTTTTTATTTCTAATTGTTTTTTGTTTCTCTTTTTGTCTTGTCTGACGAAGCAGGCGTTTAGCCGAAACGCAATTTTAATTGTCTTTTCTAAGACTAAACATTTCTTGTTCCATTATGTATTTAATTCGCATGGCCTTAAGCCCGTCCCTCACCGAAGATAGTCCCTCACAGAAGGCAATCTCTCACTCTCACCGAAGGCAGTCCCTCAATTAAGACAGTTCCTCAACGAAGGCAGTCCCTCAATTAAGACAGTTCCTCAACGAAGGCAGTCCCTCAATTAAGACAGTTCCTCAACGAAGGCAGTCCTTCAATGAAGAAATGCCCCACGTTTGGGGAGTATCTAACAAGGGAAATAGCCAATATTAATATAAACCAAATACTGATTGGCTGAGAATAATGTATGCTCAGTGGACTCTTAAACCCAAATTGCCTTTAAACATTGCATGACATCACCACAGATGGCATATTTAAAGGTCCACAAACCTTGAGTAATTATAGTGCTGATGACGCCAATAGACTAGATGCCTGTTTTTTGGTTGTATGACGTCACCAAAACTTGGTGATTGAAAAATGCAATGAATCGATCAAATCCTTTTGCGCAATTCTATTATTTCGCTTGAAAGCAGGCGACGTGGCTGGTGGGAGCAGGTGACGTGGCTGGTGGGAGCAGGTTGAGTGGCTGGTGGGAGCAGGTGACGTGGCTGGTGGAAGCAGGTGACGTGGCTGGTGGGAGCAGGTTGAGTGGCTGGTGGGAGCTGGCGAAGTGGCTGGTGGGAGCCGGTCACGTGGCTGGTGGGAGCAGGTCACGTGGCCCCTCACGGCAGGCACGCTTAATGTATTTCCACGTAATTTAATATTGATCTTAAAGTCTGTGTTTATAGTGAAGATTGTACCAGGCTTGTATTTAGCACACATACTGAACCCTAAAACTTGTAGGAACAGTTGATATGTACGCATGGAGAGTGAAAATTAAATCACGGAGATTAGAGATAGAGAGAAAAAGAAGGAGTAGGAGACGGAGACAGGAAGAGCGCGGAGTGGGAGGAAAGCTAGAAGGGGATTGGACGGACTAGGAGGTATGGAGATAGAGACAGTTAAAGAAAGATAGAGAGAGCGAGAGAGATAGATTGAGGCTGAGACGGAGATTGAGCGTGAGAGATATAGAGATATTTAGCGAGAGAGAGACTGAATGAGAGAGAGAGGCTTGACAGAGAGAGAGGGAGAGGCTGAGTGAGTGAGAGGGAATGTGATTGTTTTATAGTATATGAATAGTGAAAGTTCAATATTTTAAGGTCAAGGTCGTCATATCCACTACGTCATGCCCCGCTGTTACAACCGTTACGTCGATTTGGGTTTTCTCTCCCCCCTCCCCCACACACCTTTTCTTCATATTACTTTTCACCATTCTAGGGACTGCTGAACGGTATTTCCAATACCGTATAGTAATGAGTTAACTGATCGTGTTTCTACTGCTGTAGTTGTAAAATAGAAAGTACATCGGGTGTTTCCACACTATAATATAAAAATAGACAATGAATTTTTATGTACACTCGCACTTAGACTTAGCCCTTATATTGTGTGTACACTCACACCTAAAGTTAGCCTTTATTTTTGTGTACAATCACACTTAGAGTTAACCTCTATTTTTGTGTACACTCACACTTAGAGTTAGCCCTTATTTTTGTGTACACGCACACTTAGAGTTGGCCCCTATTTTTGTGTACAATCACACTTAGAGTTAGCCCCTATTTTTGTATACTCACACTTAGAGTTAGCCCCTACTTTTGCGTACACTCACACGTAAGTTATCCCTTATTTTTGTGTACACAGAGTTAGCACTTACTTTTGTGTACACTCACACTTAAATGTGAAAAAGACAGACCAGCTCGTTTGGACAGGACATCGCCAAGCAGTAGCACGATCACCTCACAATCTCAACTCGGTACTGAAAGTGAAGGCAGGGCCTTCTACGACACCATTCCAATCATTGGTTGGTCGCCAGAAACACCCGCGACTCAGCGTGATCTAGGCATACACCATGTAATGCAAAATGCAACATTTTAAAACAAGTACTACCACCAGATATGTAGTGCACAAGCAAGATCTTATTGTCAAATTACTGGGGACCTTATTTGGCAGAAACCGACGCCACAACACCCGGCCACTGGCGGCCAAGGAACGTGTCTCATCAGACCCATGGCCAGATTGGGTAGAGCCACTTAACGGCCTCTTAACTCTGACAGCGCCACCATCACAATTCCTAGACTCCGAGGCAAGCTATTTTTAGAAGTAAGTCGGCTCCATAAGTGGATTTATAGTTGGCTCTATGGAATAGCACAGACCAGAATCTTGTTACCATCGTGTGGTGCCGTGCGTGAAACACATCTGATTACTATGTAGACTAATAGTTTATTGATCGGTCTTGACACGCTGTTTCGGAAACGCTAATAAATTTTAGATTACTACAATCAATAAATATAAATATTTATAATGTGTTTTCGCAATGCCCCATTTCGTCCGTACCATTCCACTTTCCCACATCGATATTCCTCATTGCTCACTATAGTGTATACATCTCATTGCTGCATCCCCCACTCCTCATAGCTAAATCACCACTACTCATTGCTGCATCGCCACTCCTCATTGCTACATTACCACTCCTCATTGCTGCATCACAACTCTTCATTGCAGTATCGCACTCCTCAATGTTAAATCCCCACTCCTCATTGCTGCATCGCCACTCCCCATTGCTACATCACCACTCCTCATTGTTGCATCACAACTCCTCATTGCAGTATCGCACTCCTCAATGTTAAATCACCACTCCTCATTGCTGCATCGCCACTCCCCATTGCTACATCACCACTCCTCATTGCTGCATCACAACTCCTCATTGCAGTATCGCACTCCTCAATGTTAAATCACCATTCTCATTGCTGCATCGCCACTCCCCATTGCTACATCACCACTCCTCATTGCTAAATCACCACTCCTCATTGCTGCATCGCCACTCCCCATTGCTACATCACTACTCCTCATTGCTAAATCACCACTCCTCAATGCTGCATCGCCACTCATCATTGTTACAAAAACACTCTTCATTGCTGCATCCCCACTCCTCATTGCTAAATCACCAATCCCCATTGCTGCATCACCACTCCTCAATTTCATTGCACATCACTGTTACAATCTACCTAATGTATGCTCACTATTCTCACATGACTTAAATGTCTTCTGTAATCCCTTTCCCTTCTCCCAAGCCTATTTATATCTCCCCCTCCCCTCCCCCCACCGTCTACTATCTCTCCATCACCTCTCAGAAATGTTATTAACTTAATTCCATCACAACATTACCGGTCGTGATACATCGTCTGAAGCTGTCATGTCTCACAGCTACATCTTGTTTCCATCATTTGGTAGTGTGTCTCACAGCTACATCTTATTACCATCATTTGGTAGTGTGTCTCACAGCTACATCTTATTACCATCATCTGGTAGTGTGTCTCACAGCTACATCTTGTTACCATCATTTGGTAGTGTGTCTCACAGCTACATCTTGTTACCATCATTTGGTAGTGTGTCTCCAGCTACATCTTGTTACCATCATTTGGTAGTGTGTCTCACGGCTACATCTTATTACCATCATTTGGTAGTGTGTCTCACAGCTACATCTTGTTACCATCATTTGGTAGTGTGTCTCACTTCTACATCTTGTTACCATCATTTGGTAGTGTGTCTCACAGCTACATCTTATTACCACCATTTGGTAGTGTGTATCACAGCTACATCTTTTTACCATCATTTGGTAGAGTATCTCACAGCTACATCTTATTACCATCATTTGGTAGAGTATCTCACAGCTACATCTTATTACTATCATTTGGTAGTGTGTGTCTCACTGCTACATCTTATTACCATCATTTGGTAGTGTGGTTCTCACTGCTACATCTTATTACCATCATTTGGCACTAAGCTATTCTCCAACAACAAAACAATCTCACATTTCAGCTGTGGTATTTGATGACAGTTCAATGTTGTCCACATAAGAAGGCTACATGAATGGGGGCGTGCACACAAATACAATGACTAAAGTACTTGGACACGACCCACCTACACATGAACCCAGCAAGTATCCACCGAGATATTCTCATTTTGTAGTGTGAGCCAGGAATGCCACAGTCACTGGGAGACACGATGGAAGAGAGGTGGCGGCCCACTTAAATAGAGTCTAGATCAGTGGTTCTCAACCTTTCGAATGCCGCGACCCTTTAACATATATTTCCTCATGTTGTGGCGACCCCCAACCAAAAAATTATATTCTTTGCTACTCCATAACTGTAGGGTATATGTGTTTTCCGATGGTCTTAGGCGACCCCTGTGAAAGGGTCGTTCGACCCCCAAATGGGTCGCGACCCAAAGGCTGATAACCGCTGGTCTAGATCAAGACCGCCAGAAATATATGAAAATAGAGAAGAGAATAATAGAGATAGGTATTAAAGGAAAGCAAGAGAAACGAAAAGCTACACGAAAGATGAAGTACAGAAGAGAAAAATAATTATTGTAAAATTTTTTTTAAATGTCAATCGTCCACTTCTACAGTGTCAAGGTGTAAGAACCCCTGAGCGTCTGTATTGTGCCTGATACTGATAGCGTATCGGACTATAGGCGTAGGGATACGAAAGGCAAAGGGGGGAGTACGGTAGGGTATGCAGGTGGTCAGTAGAGCAGGGGAGAGCGAGTGGGTAGGACGCTGACCGGATCAGTGGTGCAGTGTTATTGTTAGTTGGTGTTAGTGGTAGTAAATAGTAGTGTTGTGATCCATCTAGTATGTATGGTTCTTTGGCTAAGTTTGTTAGCAGAACCCACATTACTAAAGTGAGAACTTATTAGATTAGAGAGTATTGAAATAAAAGTTAAGAACTAATAAATGAAAAAGATCTCTTAGACTTTTGTGTCCGGTGTTTGTGTACAGTGACAGTGTGTTAAAATATAATAACCCCTAGACAACGGCCACACGAAATCTAATTCGTGACATACAGCAAATGGCAAATTTAACAGTAGACAAGACAAGTTGAGACCCCTGGTCAATGTAAACATATTAAATGATAAGACCTTAGCTGACATCTGGCGGCATGATGTGGTTGGTGCTGGATAAAAAGTGGAACTTGGGGGCAGGGGCGTAGCATAGAGTGTTTGGCGCCCGGGGACAAGATTCATTTTAAATAGCTTTCCTTTCTTCTTTTTTTTCGACTCCCGATTCCATGATTTTTCATCAATAAAATAATATCAAAGCACATTTTGGCGCCACTAACTGGTCTGGTGCCCAGGGACATCTGTCATCCCCTTCCCACCCCTTAGCTACGCCTCTGACTTGAGGACTTATATCTGCTTCTTGCCGTGTGTGACGATGCTTGTCACCTGGTAGGACAAAATTTGAGAGACAACTTTGAGCCACGGCTGTACGGGGTCAGCCGACCAATGTCGCAATGGGACAGCCGACCAGCGTCGCAATGGGACAGCCGACCAGCGTCGCAATGGGACAGCCGACCAGCGTCGCAATGGGACAGCCGACCAGCGTCGCAATTGGACAGCCGACCAGTGTCGCAATGGGACATAGCTCAACTTAATTACAACTGAAATATCATTTCAGTGATTGATTCTTTGTAACAATCCCCAGCAAGCATTAATTGATTCTTTGTAACAATCACCAGACAAGCATTTATTGATTCTTCGTAACAATCATCGGACACTCATTAATTGATTCTTCGTAACAATCATTAGACAATCATTCATTGATTCTTCGTAACAATCACCAGACAAGCATTAATTGATTCTTCGTAACAATCATTAGAAAAGCATTATCGGATTTGTAAAAATATGTTGTTTTTTTAAGTGTAGTTGTTAAATTACATTTGATTGAATAGATCAGGTAATGTACTCACTGCTTTGTACATGATGTCTGGCATTTGTGACGGATGAAAACAACAAACTACTTTGAATGAGATCACGTTGTAAAATGAGATTGACGTTAAAAAACATTTTAAAAAGAAAATGACTGAATACACACAACACTTCCAGACAGATTTATTTAGAGATAATAGAGAAAACCCGATAAAAGATACAAAACTGATTTATTATTTTTTTTAAAAGAAGTTGTTTTACAGTAACCATTGTGTAAGGGAGACTACTCTCCGAGTAATGTCAGCCATCACGTTTCTTGGCACGTGGATCGCTTGGCGCGAGCGGTGATAGCTCAGGTAGAAAAGATTTTTGCACAAAAAGGAAAAAGGAAAAGCAAGACATGTCAACATCTCAGTGCGATATATTAGTTGTATAGCTGACGTAACAGCTGTCTTAATATATCTTTGGAGATTTGCAATGAGCTGACGAAAGTGCACACCATACGCACTACACGCCGACGCTGACGTGCAGTTTGGCACAGGATACTAATGAATGAGAAAATATTGCTTAATCTGGACGCATTTGAGATGTTTTTTTTTTTTAAAATAACTTTCTCCCTTCATCGTAAGCGCGATGAGACTATTTATTGTTTGATTGATTGATTGATTGATTGTATACTTCTATAGCGCTGGTATCCATGCTACTTTAGCATGCTCACTGCGCTCGGGTTTCATCAAATCTGTGAAACAAAAAAAAAGTCTTTAAATGTTTCCTAAATGATTTTCTGTCCTTTTCAATACTCCTCAAAGATGGAGGTAAAATATTCCATAATGTCCCGTACAGAGATGCTCTTATGCGACAAGTTTGCCACATTACTGAGAGTTTTGCCACCATAAGTCGATTACCACTTCCGGCTTTCCAGTTTAGGTTTTTTTTAATGAAAAACAAAAATAACCACTAAATGTTTAATAATAATAATACCCGAGTGGCTGTTGTCTGCCACGCTCTCATTACGCAATACGGAACTCCAATGTTGACACTGTCGACAGCTTGTATTTTTTGGGGTGTTTTTTTAAAAAAATGTAAACATGTCTTATGGAAACACAAAGCTTTCATTAGTCATATTTTCATCAAATGGTTAAATTTAAAAATAAATTTTTAATAGTACAACATCACTGTTATAAGGGATGACGTATTTTGAGACACACTTTGCCCGCCTTCCACGTGCATGACCTGTTTCAAGTCGGTCCCGTGTTGGGGCGGCTAGGAAAAAATATCCCTTTGATGATACTTTTGTTTACTATCATCCGTTTCTGTGGAACATGATAGAACAATCTAGAAAATGTGGGAAACAGTAAGACTGTGTGTTCCATTTCCAGAATGATCATCTGAAACTGCCTATAAAAAGGGCTGACCGATAGAGAGGGGGAGATTTTCCTTTCCTTGATTACGAGGCATGCTATGTGTCATTATACTTTGTTGCGTGTAGAGATTTTTATTTCCTCGTACAATTTTGTGCTCATTGTATTTTATATACAGTACCGGTACCAGCAAATCTGTAAGTTTATAATTTTAATCATATTTCACTTGCTGTTATTATTTAATTGAAGTTCACAAATTAAACAAGTTATTGATTGTAATTAGCTCTTCCCTTAATTGTCGTTTTATTTGTTATTATTTTTAACCTTTGGTATCGTCCTTTATTATGGACTGTTTTTAGAACGAGCCCTAGACAAAACAACAGAGATTAAATTCTCCATCTATAACGGTCCGTAATAATCACAAATCCGAAATAAAAAATTCATTAAATAATAAATTAAAAAAAGAACAACAACATTATTTAATAATAAAACTGTTAAAATTATAAATGCAGCTATGGAATGTCAAAAGTAGTACTATTTAAGTGACATGGGGACCTCTGGTGGAAGCAGGTCTATTACAGTGACATGGGGACCTCTGATGGAAGCAGTTGTATTAAAGTGACACGGGGACCTCTGGTGGAAGCAGGTCTATTACAGTGACATGGGGACCTCTGATGGAAGTAGTTCTATTCAAGTGACATGGGGACCTCTGATGGAAGCAGTTCTATTAAAGTGACACGGGGACCTCTGATGAAAGCAGTTCTATTAAAGTGACATCTATTGGAAACAGTTATATTATAGTGACATAGGGACCTCTGATGGAAGTAGTTCTATTAAAGTGACATGGTGACCTCTGATGGAAGCAGTTCTATTAAATTGAAATGTGGACCTCTGGTGGAAGCAGTTCTATTAAAGTGACATGGGGACCTCTGATGGAAGCAGTTCTATTAAGGTGACTTCTATTGGAAACAGTTATATTATAGTGACATGATCACCTCTGGTGGAAGCAGTTCTATTATAGTGACATGGTGACTTCTGATGGAAGTCTAAGAAATCGTTAATAACATTACTTACATTAAAAGAAGCATGTTTTCTATGTAGCAGTAATGTGAGAGTGACCGCTAAATAAATGAAGACATGGGATAGAATTGTCTCGTGAGTGAACGCCCTCTACTGTGTATGGGAGGTAATTGACGCGGTGGCGCTGTTTCTTGTACGCGAATTGCGTCCCTTGTTAGCCACGCTCGGCTGGTTATTGATTGCCGGATTGGATTCTGTCATTGAAAATCTCACCGGATCTGATCTATGGGCTCACGTCCGGTACTATGTCGCGCGCTATAGTCTGTGGTCGTACGCTAAAAACATGGACAGACAGGATGCGTGTTTTACGGTCTGTTGGTCCAGCAGGCTCAAGCTGCAAACATTGTGTGGCGTAATCCAAGGGTTCTCACACTTCTTGGAAAGTTGTATAACTTCTTTTTTTTAAAAGCGGCTCCCGGGACGCAGCCGGAAAATGACGCCCCTCAATACATAGAAAAAAGTGCCACCCACGGCAGACCAGTAAAATACGATTCTGGCGACACTTGTCTCTGTGAAGTACATGAGATTTTATCATTGAATTCACTATTAAAGGTCCAATCCAAAGACGATTTTTTCCCACCCCCCCTCTTGATGAGGGCGCCCTTCACATCCCTTCACACGGACCAACCACCATATTCTTATGTCGTGATTCGTACTGGATGTATGCCTACGATGCTTTTTTACATCTCCGTGCAAGTGGAACAATGCCATGTCGTGGAAGACACGGGTTGGGAATCGCTGATGTAATCAATGCCGGTAAAGAGCCAAGGACTTCTGCTTCTAAGGACTGCAACAAAAACAGCTGCAACAATAAAACACGCCAGTGAAGACGACCATAACAATGACGCTTTCACCTTACACGTCGTGTTTGATGTTTCATTAGGGGGACATCCTAGCTGTTCGATGGGACATAACCATGGACTGAATTCTGAATGAAAGAAGCCAGTTGTTTTTGTTCGACTTTTGTTTTTTGTTTTTTTGGCGTTTCAAAACTATTCACCTACTAAAATGAACACAAAACAACAACAACAACCAACAAACAACAACAACAAACAACAACAAACAACAACAACCAACAAACAACAACAACAAACAACAACAACAAACAACAACAACAAACAACAACAAACAACAACAACAAACAACAACAACAAACAGCAACAACAAACAACAACAAACAACAAACAAACAACAAACAACAACAACAACAACAAACAACAACAACAAACAACAACAACAAACAACAACAAAACGATGGCGCAACGCAACTTTGCTTAACAAAAACTCTCAAATATATTCCTGACATAGCAAGGGAATAATCTCGCGTGTCACATTTTAATTCAGTCTGGGGATATTTGAGCGTTTTACTGTGCGTACACAACACACACACACACACACACACAAACACGCACATCTTCCCCTTGTCTCATTCTATTTCCCTCCCTCTAAATTCTCCTCTCTATTTCCCTTTCCTTCATATCTCCCCTCTATCACTATTCCCAATATCTCTTTACCTCTATCCACTTCTTTATCCCCCATCCATCCACTTCTCTCCCCGCCTGGTCCCCGACACAACGATTAACCGAATATTCGCAGCCTGTAATCCACATCTTAATCACTAGGCATATATTATGCTCATATTTTTCCATGAGCTGTTTTCGTGTTTTCATATATCCATGCACGAAGTCCAGAGGATCCTGGTCCGCCTCGATTTCAGCAGCTCATAAGTAAGCATCAATACAATTAGAAGGTCAAAAAATTCTAGTGTCAGGCCATGTCCGGCACAAAGCACCTCCTCGAGAAAAGAAATTACTAAAATGTGGGGGGTATTTAGGGTATGTTATCCTGTATACAGCAGCTCCTCCAGAAAAGAAATTATAGGGCGCATCAGCCTAATAAATTTAGGGTGTCTTACACACATCACAATACGGAGAGTACTTTGAAAAGTTGTGTTTAAATCCCATTTTGGATTTTACCGTAGAATCTTTCCCCTGTGCTTACCGCAAGCCATTATTACGGAGGTCACGATCTCTGTCCTTCTAGAAAATTCGGCGCACGGTGAAAAGAAGCGCTTTTTGGGTCTTTTTTACCACTAGAATCAAACTCAAAACACCCCTGACCCACTGCATTGAAAAATTGTCTTCCACAAAACCGGTCCAGAGTACCAAGAGAAAAAAAAAGTTTGTAGACCGCTGGCTTAGTACACCTTCATAACTGTCTATTCTTTTACGAACTCACCTGCTGGGGTGATGTAGTCTACCTCTTTGTTTTCAAGGAGCTTTCTCATATGACCCACAGGTTGAGAACCGCCGCGTTCGACAGTTGACGTATGGCACAGAAAGAATGTCGTGGATTGGCCTAAGTCGCCTGTCTTATCTTACCTCCAGGTGAGGCAACATGCCAAGGGTTCAGTATACTATCACTATATCATCCTAAGGGAAACATGGCACTACTTCTCTGCTAAGTGCTATAATATTTTTTTTTTTAAAATTGTATTCGTTTTTTCTGTTTGTTCGCTGATGAAGGCTTCCTGCCGACACGTTCGTTGTTTTGTTGCGTTCCCTTTTTAAGGTTTAACCTTACTGTGTTTTACTAATTTCCTAATCACATGACTTCTTGATTGATCAAGTCACTAGAGGGCGTGGTAGCAATGGTTTACTAATCACATGACTTCTTGATTGATCAAGTCACTAGAGGGCGTGGTAGCAATGGTTTACTAATCACATGACTTCTTGATTGATCAAGTCACTAGAGGGCGTGGTAGCAATGGTTTACTAATCACATGACTTCTTGATTGATCAAGTCACTAGAGGGCGTGGTAGCAATGGTTTACTAATCACATGACTTCTTGATTGATCAAGTCACTAGAGGGCGTGGTAGCAATGGTTTACTAATCACATGACTTCTTGATTGATCAAGTCACTAGAGGGCGTGGTAGCAATGGTTTACTAATCACATGACTTCTTGATTGATCAAGTCACTAGAGGGCGTGGTAGTGACTAATTACATAGTCACCGTTGATCGACCATAGTTTCACGTTTTACTGAAGCACCAACATAAAGATTTTGTTCTAGCTCATCGTACCAACACGACAACACGGCAACACGACAACACGGCAACACGACAACACGGCGACGGAACGATAACACAGAATAAAAAAAAACCAACAAGGGCAGCAACTCCCATGGCTCCAGGGCCACGTGGTAATCATTTTCACGTGCATGTTCGCATTCACACACGTCATCAGGCGAACACATCGCAGAGCACCTGATCCGTACCAGGTCACAGTACAGTCAAATCCATGGCACGAATTCCAGGCGTGCTTCAAGAAACCTGACGTCATATGCTTCACAGTTTGGACTCAATCTCAGCAAACTAATGTGTTAAGTCTACTATCTAACGCACACTTCTGGAAAATTTGGAAAAGTGGGGGGAGGGGAGGTATTATTTAAATGTTCTTAAAGCGACACAGTGCCAGAATGATCAATACCTTGATCTTGGGCCCTCAAAATATAGAAGAAGAGGAAGAAGTGTCTATGTGGATTTACATTTTCGAAACGTTAAATAGACACAAGTCCATTTGCCACTGCCTCTCCGCGAACACGTGAAGCACACATAAAAATATCGAAGTGGCTATTCGTACCCGAGCACCAGAAGCGAGAGGTTGGGATTAAAAAACTATTTAAAATATAATTGTAGGCTTTGTAAGACAAAATTTGTTATGAAATGAAAGATAATTGAATGGACTATATGTTTCTAAACTTAATTCTTCAGTTTAACTAAAATAAACTACCACAAATGACATCCAAATAGCATTAGTCAAAATGGACCGGGACACGCAGCGCCGCCATTCGCACCCGGGTACCATTAGACTCAATAGTAGTTTATTTTAGTTACAATGAATAATATTTTTAATAGTTTTTTAATCCCAACCTCTCACTTCTAGAACCCGGGTGCGAATAGTCGCAGCCCAAAAATATACCTTTCAAAGTTTTGAATGGAGGCAAGAGCAGAGATATTGATCTTTATATATTGTGTGCACACCTGGCTAATTCATTGTCACTTTTTTTTTTCCAATAGCCTTGATCACGAACCCGGCGCTGTGACGTCAGAACGCCTACTCATTGATCGTCGTCAGCCCAGCGACCACTAAAACTTCGGGTTTACGTGACGTCATGACGTGCCACATGTGGTGGATCACGGCAACACCTGGTTTAATGTTAACGCCATTAAAAAAAAGAGCATTGAACTACAACGAAATCTTTTGGCATTTAAATTAAGAGCTGTACCGAAAGGTCACATAAAGATATACAATTCTATGCACACTTGAATCCAGTTTTATGGCTCAGGTGCATGGGCGCCCGCACGTAGTGGCAAGGTGGGGCACTTGCCCCCCCCCCTGGATTGAATGATTAACAATTTTTTAAAGACAAAAATAGACACAAAATGTATTAAAGTAAAGAGAAAATAAAGAGAAAGTAACTAAGCTGATGCTGATCTCGTTTTACTGGGTCATTATTTTCTATATTAATTCGTTTTACAAAGTTTTATCCGGCTGTCAGGTATACCTTACTAGTTTTGCTAACATTACAAGCAACAACATGTACGGTGGAGCGATCGTTCAGCACATTACGTCGTGTAAAAACATGGCTTAGATCTGCAGATGAACGTCTGTCTGGGTTGTGCATGTTAAGTGTACACGAGACAAGTGAACTGCAACAAAACAGACTTTATGAACAAAATTGTAGATATGTTTGGTAGCGATAACAGACGACTCCAGCTCTTGTTTAAAGAATACATTTTATTTTAAATTTATGTTGTAATATTTTTTGCTATATATATATATTGTGTTAATAAAAAATTGTTGCTAAAGTATGCCCTTCATTACTACAGTGTCCTTTCCGTTCGTTCACCATACAAATATGCTACAGTAAAGTAAAACTACATTAAAACATTACAAAAAATATTTTGCCCCCACCTATAAAATATTTTGCCCCCCCCCTAGAACATTTTCTGCGGGCGCCCATGCTCAGGTGCCATGAAAATGACAATTCTATTTCCCGAAGTGCAGTCACACATCAAAATATGGGATTATCAAGCGTTGTAGCAACTGGTGGAGCTAGTGCTTTCCCCCCCCCCCCCAGGCGAGTCAAGATTTTTGCTGCCCCCCATCCACGAAATTACCCCAACTCTCTTCCATTGGACGAAATTTCAGCTCCCACAAACCGTGAAATAATGTCATAAGACAGCTGCCAACCAAAACTATAACCAACTGTGTGAATTTATCAAACATTATCTGGGGATCGTCTTAAAGAGCACCCACTACAGCACCACCCACCCTTCAAAGCATTTATTTCTGAATCCCTCCGCTGCCGATTAAAAATTTAAGAAACAAAAACTGTTTGGCTACAAAAAATCTCTTCCTGCGTTGCCACAACTTGGCAAATATTACAAAGGGGTCGGGTATCACTGGGTCGGGAACCACTGGGTTAGGATTACATTTCAAAGATATTCGTGTTTTGAATTCTTCGACTTGGATGCCTTCGTGATGGCTGCGGGTTCTATGCATGGCTACTGGCACTATGCATGGCTACTAGTTCTATGCATGGCTAATGGCTCTTTGCATGGCGACTGTTTCTGTGTATGGTTAATGGTTCTATGCATGGCTACTGGTTCTATGCATGGCTACTGTTTCTATGCATGGCTAATGGCTCTTTGCATGCATTTTTCACTTCTTCCCACTGGTTGGAACAACATTTAAGATTACTCTTTTCTGCAAATACCCGGAACCGAACCCTCTGGCTATTGTCTCAAAATACCCGGACCGGGTGTAAAAAGTGCACCCGGCTCAGCCCTGCCTTTCTATACAAAATCCACACCGCACCGGAAACACCGCCCACACCAACGGCAGATAAACAATCACCGAGGCCCGCATCGCTGACTACAAAAAGTGCAGTACCGCCTCATTATGTTGGCTAATTACCTGTGAACGTTTTCTTTGGGTACGACTGGAGCATCCCAACTGTCTCTTTTCGTTTCTTCGTGCCTTCTCTTTAAAATGTATTTTAAGAAATGTTTTTTGGCCAAATTCTCCAGAAAGGCTGGAGAGTAACAATATTCTAGATTGTAAAAAAAAAAAAAAAAAAGAAAAATATCTGACCAAGCACTTGAACTAAAAGGATTAACTAAAACTCTTGGACACATCCTTACAGAAACTGGACAGTTTTTTTAAAGTAGGTACCAATGTCCAAAAAAATAAAAGAGGTATTGCGTATACGGAAATTTGTTTGAAAGAAATGTCATCGACGGAAAAGTGATCGACGGAAGTTTGATAGAATTTTTTTTTTCAGTTCAAACGATCAAATTTTGCGTCTAATTTCTTTTTGAACGCATTATTTTGTTTTACTTTATAGTATAGTGTATTCAAAAAGAAAGTGGACGAAAATTTGATCGTGTGAACTGAAAAAAAAACGTCCAGAATTCCGTTCGACAAGACGTCCGTTCGATCAAACTTCCGTTCGATCAAACATCCGTCGATCAAACTTCCGTTCGATCAAACATCAGTCGATCAATTTTCCGTCGACTAAATTTCTTTTAAACAAATTTCCGGTAACCGTTGTATTGTGTTAGTGATAGTATCACATACAGTTATGGACATTGCCTTTGTAAGATTTTGACGAAAAGATATCAGTGTACTTTTTTCACAACTCCTGTAACCGAAGTGATGAATGAAATCTGGCACATCATGGCCGCCACATGCCATCAAATGTGTTGTACGGTCCACAAAAAAATATAAAAAAGCCGATATGTCATGAACGAAACATGTGCAAAGGTGTGGCCGAGTCATAGATACATGGAGTGGTTCAAGGTGAGGCCTACTCACAGGTACATTGGGTAGTTCAAAATAACATATTTTTTTTTTATTATGGATTCTAAAATAAAGCCCTCTAACCACCCAGTTATCCTGAAACAAATGTTGAACTGCTCACCCAACTGCCCTATTCAGAATAGCTTTTCGAACACTAACTTATTAAAATTATTTTTATGGCACAGGGTGGCAAGCCCGCCGTCCGTATGTATCACAAACGAACTCGTGTCTTCAGTTCTAAGCGTCTATTTCATATTTGGCTTAAACGAACGCTTGAATAAATACACTTCACTTTTGTGTGACGGAACGCGTTATTTATGTTTATCAGTATCAGTGCATATTTTGAATGTTTAAAAAAATTGATTAAATTTAGCTATCTCAATGTATAAGTAAAATTATCAAACGAGGTTACAATTTATCAACTACTAAAATTACAGAATACTATAGAAGCAGATAAAGGTAATTTCCACATGCGTTTCATCTATTGTTCTATCTTTGCCCCCCTCTACAGACTCCTTCACCGCACTATCACTCGCGAGACCGGTAGGCGCCCTCGATTTCCGCCCCACCCCCAACCACAACGTAGTCGATCAAAGCACCAGACACAGGGTACCTTTTTGTCTACAATAAAGTATAATAATTAATATATACTTTACTATCTTTATATACAGAGAAGTCATATTTCGATTTAAGTCTATACTGTCTATTTCTAGGTGATGCGACACGAGAAAATGTGTAATCATCTGAGAGATATTTATGAGTTTTAGGAATAAATCAATAATTGGGTACAGTCGTTCATGGGGTACAGTCGTTCAGTCGTTCATGGGGTTCAGTCGTTCATGGGGTACAGTCGTTCATGGAGTACAGTCGTTAAGTCGTTCATGGGGTACAGTCGTTCAGTCGTTCATGGGGTTCAGTCGTTCAGTCGTTCATGGGATACAGTCGTTCAGTCGTTCATGGGGTACGGTCGTTCAGTAGTTTATGGGGTTCAGTCGTTTATGGGGTACAGTCGTTCATTGGGTACAGTCGTTCATAGGGTATTTATTTTCTCAATTCGGTTTGATGGCAGCATGCGAAGAGTTGACCCGGCGATAAAAATGACACATGAAGCTATTTGGGTCGGCCATTATGTTTTATACTATTTAAGTTTTTTTTTACAGTTTAATTTAAAAAAAATTATTTTATTATTATAGGGCTGAAGTGTTCCAGTTGTGGACGGAGCTTGGGAGCCACAAGTGCATGTGTGTGGGGGGATGTGTGTGTGGGGGATGTGTGTGGGGGATGTATGTGTGGGGGATGTGTGTGTGGGGGGATGTGTGTGTGGGGGATGTGTGTGTGGGGGGATGTGTGTGTGGGGGATGTGTGTGTGGGGGGATGTGTGTGTGGGGGGATGTGTGTGCGGGGGATATGTGTGCGGAGGGATGTGTGTGTGTGGAGGATGTGTGTATGGGAAGATGTGTGTGTGTGGGGATGTGTGTGTGTGTGGAGGATGTGTGTGTTTATGAAGCGGTATTTTGAAGGGGTGAAATGGAGCATTACTAAATTCAAAACTATGTAATGGCATAAAGGGTTTATTTAGCTTTACGAAATATGCTTCAGACGGTATGCGACACCTTAAGACGGTATGTGCCACGTTAAGACGGAATATGACATCTTAAGATGGTATGTGACACCTTAAAGCGGTATGTGACATTTTAAGACGGTTTGTGACATCTTGAACAACGACTTAACGAAACAGTCTCTGAAATGTTCACGACACATCTCTGAAATGTTCACGACACATCTCTGAAAGGCTCACGACACATCTCTGAAATCGACTGTAGTGTGTTACTGACTCCTTGGACACACCGCCATGATGAACCATGACGTCAACTCTTCCCACTTGATGACACGAGTGCAGTTCCACTCCCCTCTGAAAGGACTTAACGTGACTGATCATGACTTGACTTGGCTCCCACCTGGCCTGGTGTAATGACATCCACCTTATAAGACACACACCCGAATGCCTCAGTTTGTTCCCATGAGCCGCGCGTGCTACACCGGCGTGACACCAGCACACCTTCGACCCCCATGCAGGTGAAACACTTGATGTAACGGCCACCTATTTATGTTATACTGAGTGCGATAATCATCGCACCACAGTAAACCCCCAAATGCGTCATGATTATATTATCATTACAATACCATCATACCATGATGACACTAACATCGTCATGACATAACCATGATGTGATCCTACTTGAACGAGACCACCATGTCATTACATCCCCATTTCATGACATCGCCATTTCATTACATCACATTTGATTATTATTTCATTACCATTACATTACACATATTGACATAATCCTACATAAAAAAGACATCACTATTACATATTAACTAAATCACCATCTGTCATCATTATTCGAACATATATCACTTAGAGACCTACCGAATGTAAAATATTGGTTTCGGCCGAAACCGAAACCAAACCGAATGTTGAAAATGACTTCAGACCGAAGGCGACGCCAAAAGCCTAACGAGGCTTTCGGCTGGAAACGAAGCCGAATCCGAAAGATTAAGCTATTTCGAAACTCGTTCGCGCATACGTTCTACGCACGTTGAAACACGATGGAGGTAAGGATCGGTATTTATCTAATTTATATTTTTTCGTTTATCCACAGTTATCATCGGTCGGCTAATTTTAGATTTTACCGAGGTGAAACAAAAGTTGAACGAATTTTGAGCTATGTTCAGCACGGTACTACATAATTGTCATTTGTGTGTAGGCGTGTCATTTAAAGGGTACTTTTGTTATATATATATTTAAACAAAATTTACTTTGTCCATACTAAATTGGTTGTGATCTTTAAACATTTTTTACTTCTTTTTCAATGACAATTTTTATGACCATGATATTGATGAATGTCAATGGAACGAATGCACTGAAGTAGCCAAAAGTTCCTGAAGTTTTTTTCAAACATTTTTAAAAGAAAATATTAACGAAATGTTACCAAACCCTTAGATTTTATTTTTTTTGTAATATTACTATTTACCTTTGTCTATGACAAAATTTATGTGCATGATAAGGATGAATTAAAAAGAATGGCACGAATAAATTATTTTTTGTTTAAAAAAGCAAAGGTTTCCAAATGTTATTTTTAAAAAAAATTAACACAAAAATGATCATAGGAATATTACCATTTCTTTGGGTTTTTTGTCCACAAAACTATTTACTTTTGACTAGGTCTAATGGTAATTTTATTTTTGGAAATATTAGACAACTAGGTCATCATGTAGCTATGAAGAGGATTAGTCTGGTAGACGACTGAAAGCCTAAACAAAGTCAACATGTCATCACCATGCCATCACCGTGCCATCACCATGCTATCACTATGACATCACCATGCCATCACCATGACATCACTATGACATCACCATGACATCATCATGCCATCATCATGACATCACCATGATATCACCATGCCATCACCACGAAATCGCCATGTCATTACCATGCTATCATCGTGCCATCCCCATGACATCGCCATGCCATCACCATGTCATCAGCGTGACATCACCATGCCATCACCATGCCATCATCGTGCCATCACCGTGCCATCACCATGATATCAACATGACATCACCAAGGCATCATCTTTTAACGCCCGAAACCTTGGACGTATTAAAATTTATTGATACAAAAAAAATTGATAAAATATTTATATATATAAAAAGTTCAATCAGGTCGGAACTAAACATCTCAAGTCTCAAACCTTAACTACTTAATTGTTTAGATTTGATTTCTTGTGGAAGTTAGTGAGAAGCCACAGAGTAAAAATAGCTTTTACAGTGTTTATTCACAAGCCATGCGGCTAAAAGCATTCCCAGAAACAGCATCAGATGACGCAGTTGTCTGTAGAGGATGCAAGGGAGGAAACTGTGAAGAAATCAATGCTGAAATCAACAGAGTTATCTGTTTAACAGAATTGTTGTCTGCCGTCCAAAATGAACATTAGAACCCCCCAGAAAATTTGGCCGTCTAGTCGTTTTTATGAAGTTAGTCCATTACCACCTGACAGGACACACTCAACTGTAATGGTGAGTTTTAGCTTAGTCCATTACCACCCGGCAGGACACACTCAACTGTAATGGTGAGTTTTAGCTTAGTCCATTACCACCTGACAAGACACATTCAACTGTACGGGTAAGTTTTAGCTTAGTCCATTACCACCTAACAGGACACACTCAACTGTAATGGTAAGTTTTAGCTTAGTCCACCAGTCCATTGCCACAAACTACTCCACCAGTCCATTGCCACAAACTACTCCACCAGTCCATTGCCACAAACTACTCCACCAGTCCATTGCCACAAACTACTCCACCAGTCCATTGCCACAAACTACTCCACCAGTCCACTGCCATAAACTACTCAAACTATCCACTGCCACAAAATACTCCACCAGTCCACTGCCACAAACTACTCCACCAGTCCACTGCCACACGCTACTCCACCAGTCCACTGCCACATGCCGCTCCACCAGCCCACCGCCATTACGCACTTAGAAAATTATTAAATAGAATCCGACATATTCAGAACAATCAGACAGCAATTACTTGACTCCGATACTCTGAGATCAGCCATCTTGATTCCGTCACGACCTTGCCCCCTTTCTTCCAGCTATTCCATTTTCAAGTCCCAATCGTCCAACCGATCAGCCACCAAGCAAGCCCTGGTCTTACCAACCAAAGCAACGTCATGCATATGGTAATCTCACTTGCGTGAAAGCCATCTGGGCAACGGCGGAGGCGTCCCCGCAGATTTCGCGATGGCTTCTGGCAATATGAGTTTTTAGAACATGCAAACCAAACATTATTTTTACAAAAACCCCACCCAAGATCTCCGTTCATTTTGAGAGTATCATAAGAAAAACAGGGTGGGGATAAATCTGGGTTTCTGAGTCTGTTAACATAGCGAGACGTAAAACAAAAGTGCTTTTCGCAGACATCTATTTACGGCCGGATGACGTCATGTTTGTGCTGAGTAGCTGTTGGACTTATTGATGTCGGTATTCTGACGTCAGCTCTGTTGGAAAGAACGATGAGAAGATTTCGAAACAGAGATGGGGTTTCAAGATGGTCAGGGATGTATCAGTTTCTAATAAAGGCCTGTCTTCTAGGAATTGCCCTTTTGAATATCTATATTGCATTAAACATTTAGAGTCTCTTGAATGTCTTCATTTCTAATGAATGTATTTTTTTCCCTCCTAATGAATGTCTTTATCTTAGTAAAGAGTATCAGCTGTCATTGGGTCCAGTGTTCTGGTATTTCGGAGAAAAAAAAATCTTCAACTAAAGAAGTTGAGTTGTTTGTGTGTTGGATTAGTGTTTTCTTGATTATGTGTGTGCTTGTATGTGTGTGTAAGGGGGTTGTTGTGTGCATGTGTGGGCTTGTGCGCAGGGGAGGGTGCGTGGCGGGAGGATGTGTGTGTGTGATGTGTGCGTATGTACGGGGACAGAGGACTTAGATTACGATGGATCATGTTCATGTGTTATGTAGGATCTGTTATGGGTCTAAGGGTGTGGGTCATGTATCAACATCGCAGTGTGGGTCTAAGGGTGTGGGTCATGTATCAACATCTCAGTGTGGGTCTAAGGGTGTGGGTCATGTATCAACATCTCAGTATGGGTCTAAGGGTGTGGGTCATGTATCAACATCTCAGTGTGGGTCTAAGGGTGTGGGTCATGTATCAACATCTCAGTGTGGGTCTAAGGGTGTGGGTCATGTATCAACATCGCAGTGTGGGTCTAAGGGTGTGGGGTCATGTATCAACATCTCAGTGTGGGTCTAAGGGTGTGGGTCATGTATCAACATCGCAGTGTGGGTCTAAGGGTGTGGGGTCATGTATCAACATTTCAGTGTGGGTCTAAGGGTGTGGGGTCATGTATCAACATCTCAGTGTGGGTCTAAGGGTGTGGGGTCATGTATCAACATCTCAGTGCAGCTACTATGAAGGTTTGGGGGATTTTGGGGGGGGGGGGGAGTTTTTGAAAAGAGATTTAGAATTGAGGCGGGAGTAGGGGGGTCGAGTTTATGGGTTCTCAATTCGGATACTAGCTGATTCAATAGGTGGAGCAGCGGTTCTCAACCTGTGGGTCGCGACCCCTTTTGGGGTCGAATGAACCTTTCCCAGGGGTCGCCTAAGACCACCGGAAAACACATATACTAACAGTTATGAAGTAGCAACGAAAATAATTTTGTTGTTGGGGGGGGGGGGGGGTCGCCACAGCATAGGGGACTCTATTAAAGGGTCGCCGCTTTAAGAAGTCTGAGAACCACTGGATTAAAGTAAATTTAGCAAAGTGAACATATCTCCTCATACTTGTTTTGGTCCGACACTTAATGAGTGCTCGATTCCATTAATTTTCTTGAACATCACACAACGAGCGCTATTGGCACAAGAAATAAATGTCACTGTATACATACATTAAACAGTATTTGACCAAAATTGCCTCAAGGGTAAAATCTCAAATTTTGCTATCACCATCCCAGAATTCTTAGTTATTTTCATGGTGCTGTTGGGAATATTGCAGTTGTTGTTGGTGTCGTCGGAGTTATCTATGAGGGGCTGTTGGGGTCGTCGGAGATATTTGTGTGGTGCTGTTGGGGTTATGGCAGGTATCCGTCTGGTGCTGTTGTGGTCTTAGGAGTTATCTGTGTGGCGCTGTTGGGGTCGAAGGAGTTATCTGTGAGGTGCTGTTGGGTTTCATGGTGATGGACCAGAAGACTTACCTTTTCTGAGTTGCACTAATTAGTGAATCTAAATAAACACGTAAACATGGTCAAGGTTGTGAACCTGCAGGGAGGACATGTTTACCCCCTACTGATCTTGTCTTAGCCGCAAGTGCCTCAGTCAGCCAGACCCCGCATGATAAATAAGTCAGGCGTGTGTACATAGAAGAGACCCCCCCTCCCCAACCCCGCGGGTCAATTGCCTTGGGCTAGAGAATGGGGGTTAGGGGGAATAGACTGTGTGTTTAAGTCTAAGAGTGTGAGATCTATCTCGTACACATTTGAATGACTTGAGGTTCTCAAATCTTAAAGTGTCCAGAACTGTTGCTATTTTAAAAGCAAGCGATGCTAGGATAAAAAATAATGCATTGCTTAATAACATTTGGACCCCTACGGCCAAAAAATTCTCTTTAATTCTTGTATTTTAAAAATTAAATTAGACGGTTTTAATAAACTTTGAAACCAAAAATTGCTTTGTATCAAGCAATACAAGTCAGTGTTTTATACATACAGGGACAAGTCATTGTTTTATACATGCAGGGACAAGTCATTGTTTTATACATGTAGGGACAAGTCATTGTTTTATATATGCAGGGACAAGTCATTGTTTTATACATACAGGGACAAGTCATTGTTTTATACATACAGGGACAAGTCATTGTTTTATACATACAGGGACAAGTCATTGTTTTATATATACAGGGACAAGTCATTGTTTTATACATGCAGGGACAAGTCATTGTTTTATACATGCAGGGACAAGTCATTGTTTTATACATGCAGGGACAAGTCATTGTTTTATACATGCAGGGACAAGTCATTGTTTTATACATGCATGGACAAGTCATTGTTTTATACATACAGGGACAAGTCATTGTTTTATACATACAGGGACAAGTCATTGTTTCATACATACAGGGAGAAGTCATTGTTTTATACATACAGGGAGAAGTCATTGTTTTATACATACAGGGAGAAGTTATTGTTTTATACATACAGGGAGAAGTTATTGTTTTATACATACAGGGAGAAGTTATTGTTCTATTCCAACTGAAATCAACTATAGCTGAGTATTAAAAAAAAAACATTGAAAAGTTCCAAATGGAACAAACCACAGTTGGCTCCAATTGAATCACCATTTGCTGTGTACCTGCAATAGCACGGTCTCCTTTGAGAACTGTTAGCATGGTCTCCTTTGACAACTGTTAGCATGGTCTCCTTATAGAACTGTTAGCATGGTCTCCTTTGACAACTGTTAGCATGGTCTCCTTATAGAACTGTTAGAATGATCTCCTTTGAGAACTGTTAGCATGGTCTCCTTTGAGAACTGCTAGCATGGTCTCCTTTGAGAACTGTTAGCATGGTCTCCTTTGAGAACTGTTAGCATGGTCTCCTTTGAGAACTGTTAGCATGGTCTCCTTTGAGAACTGTTAGCATGGTCTTCTTTGAGAACTGCATAAAAAAATGACTTTATGTATATTTATTATCTCACACACACTCTTTATGTCACCCTATTCTGGACTGTCCTCATCCTATCCTAGACTGTCCTTCTCATCCTATCCTAGACTGTCCTTCTCATCCTCTCCTAGACTGTGTTTCTTATCCTATCCTAGACTGTCCTCATCCGATCATAGACTGTCCTACTTACCCTATTCTGGACTGTCCTCATCCTATCCTAGATTGTCCTTCTCATCCTATCCTAGACTGTCTTTCTCATCCTCTCCTAGACTGTGTTTATTATCCTATCCAAGACTGTCCTTCTCATCCTATCCTAGACTGTCCAACTCACCCTATTCTAGACTGTCCTTCTTACCCTATTCTAGACTGTCCTTCTCATCCTATCCTAGACTGTCCTTCTCATCCTATTCTAGACTGTCCTTTTATCCTATCCTAGACTGTCATTCTCATCCTATCCTAGACTGTCCTTCTTATCCTACTCCAGACTGCCCTTCTCATCCTATCCTAGACTGTCCTTCTCATCCTATTTTTTTAATGGTTTTATTACTTGTGA
Organism: Omphiscola glabra; assembly: GCA_964017045.1. Lineage (NCBI taxonomy): Eukaryota > Metazoa > Mollusca > Gastropoda > Lymnaeidae > Omphiscola > Omphiscola glabra. Next base: position 22,993,375 of record OZ024800.1, read on the forward strand.
TTGAATTACTCATTTACATTGAGTAGTACTACTGAAATCCATTGAGTGACATCAGGGCCATCCATTGAGGAACATCACATACATCCTTAGCCAAATAATGAAAGGGAAATTCCATGGTGGCATTATTCGTAGCTTAGTTTATTCTCGCTGGTGTCAGGCCAAGATTCCTACCGTCCCTCGCCACCACCACCCCCCCCCCTTTTCCCAAACACGCACGAAAAAGGTCTGCAGTTCGCAGAAAATGACCCCACCCCCCCCCCCCTCAATACGTAGAACAAAATTCTCCCCGAATTATCCATCCTTTCCTCCTGCTGTGCATGGTGGTGCATCCCTACGATATATTTTCTAAGTGTATTTTGGTATGTCTGGCGAACCTCCTTATGGACAATAATAAAGTATACCAAGTAATAAATCAATGAAATATCAAATTCTATTTATAAAATGTCGTGTTAGTATGTACATCAATGTCTGAGTGTGCTATATGGATAATGAAATTATGCTGTGAATAAGTTAAAATAAGCTAACAGTTCCAATCAGTTCCGTTGACCTGGTCGATAGAGGTCAGGGCTAGTCGACTGTCTCAAGGCCCCCGTCTTACCGGGCCCCGGAGAAATGCAAATGATAAAATTAAACGCTCCGTATGTCGTGTTTCATTCTTTAAGATATGATGAGATACGTGAAATGTTACGGTGAATTTATTTATCTATGGAAATGTTACAGAGAATTTGTTTATCTATGGAAATCTTACAGAGAATTTATTTATCTATGGAAATGTTACAGAGAATTTATTTATCTATGGAAATGTTACAGAGAATTTATCTATGAAAAATAGTACAGAAAATTTATCTGTGGAATAGTTACAGAGAATGTATCTATGGACATGTTACAGTGAATTTATCTTTGGAAATCAAAAATCATAAAATATCCTAAAATTAATAATTTTTTTGTAAATTTCAGGCTAATGTAAATATAAGGCCTAGGCCATATGACCTTGCTGACCACCATGTGATAGGTCATACGGTCTCGACACTGGTTCCATTTCGCACACGGAGACCACGCCTAAATCAAGTTTTCCAATACTCCCAAGTCATGAAACTAGGTTACAAACAAATATGCCGGTGTGGCCTTTGCGTTATTATCCCAGAAGATTCTTGACTTGAATTTGGTTTTTATTAGTAGCTGGTTGGTGTCTGATATTGTAGTAGCTGGTTGGTGTCTGATATTGTAGTAGCTGGTTGGTGTCTGATATTGTAGTAGCTGGTTGGTGTCTGATATTGTAGTAGCTGGTTGGTGTCTGATATTGTAGTAGCTGGTTGGTGTCTGATATTGTAGTAGCTGGTTGGTGTCTGATATTGTAGTAGCTGGTTGGTGTCTGATATTGTAGTAGCTGGTTGGCGTCTGATATTGTAGTAGCTGGTTGGTGTCTGATATTGCAGTAGCTGGTTGGTGTCTGATATTGTAGTAGCTGGTTGGTGTGTGATATTGTAGCATCTTGTCGGTGCATGATATTACGGTAGCTAGAAGGAAATTTTGAAAAATAGGCAACCTCTGTCTGAATTCAATAGATATGACTTTGATCACCCAATACAACCGAAAGTAAAAGCTGAAAGTAAAAGCTGAAAGTAAATGTTATGCCCTCATTCTCCTAATATCCGAGGAAAACATTTCCTTTCATTCCCTGTTCCTAACTAGATAATTCGTTTCCCCTGTATCTCTTTGAAGGTCACGTGATGCAAAGAAACTCCCCACAGATCCTGGAACCCCGGCTTCTGTTAATTTCACTTCTAAATGAGACTTTGATATCTTTAATCCGACAAATTGACCTTTAACCTCTCATCTTCTCGTGTTCCCCCCCCCCCCCCCCCGAAACAAACTTCATGGAATTTCGCAGTGTACAAAAAATATCCATCGTTGGAACTGTTGGGAATAACGCGCCAACTGATCATTGAGCGGGACATCTGGTCTCTGAAATTTCAGGTATGTCTTAGATATTGGCTTGGCGAGTTGAAGTAAAAGGCGTTTCGGAAATGAAGTAAATGGTCACAAGCATGGAAGAAATATGAGGCTCATAGTATATGAAACAAAGAAGCCTATCGGCTAGTACAAATGTTGTGGAAAGTTCAATCAGAAAGCCACACTTTCGAGAAGTAACTAGGAAAGGAGAGCAGGTACGATAATTTAAGTGTCAAATATCATTGGTTGTGATGTCGAATATAACCGATAATTGTGATATCGAATATCATTGAGAATTGTGATATCGAATATGACCGATAATTGTGATGTCGAATATGACCTAGAATTGTGATATCGAATATGACCGATAATTGTGATATCGAATATGACCGAGAATTGTGATATCGAGCATGGCCGATAATTTTGATATTGTAAATGACCGATAATTGTGAAATCGAATTTGACCGATTATTGTGATATCGAATATGACCGATAATTTTGATATCGAATATGAATGATCACTGTGATATCGAATATGACCGATAACAATGATATCGAATATGACCGAAAATTGTGACATTGAATATAACCGATGATCGTGATCTTGAATATGACTGAGAACTTTGATGTCGAATATGACTTAGAACTGTGAAATCGAATATGAAGAATAATTTTGAAATCGAATATGAAGTTTTTATTCCATCAAACAAATACTGTTGAATAATCTTTTCCATGCAAGTCTATGCGGGGGATGGTGTAACAGTAATAAACTCAAGACATCCAATTGCCAGAAAAGCTCCCTCACTTGCCACCGGTGAACCACCAGATGAGTACATATCTTTGTGCCACATGGTGAGCGTCCAGATGACTGCTTCTCTATGGGCCACAGGTGAGTGTCCAGATGACTGCTTCTCTATGGGCCACCGGTGAGCGTCCAGATGACTGCTTCTCTATGGGAGAGCTGCTAGAGTGGTACACTGGAGACGATGATCATGTCTTAGCTTAAGTTGTCATACAGACGTCATACAAACGTCAAACAACAACATTCACACGTCACCATCTTATCACCATTAAAAAGCTGCGATATTTCCCGCCGATCTCTCGAGGTAATGTAGGACAGTGGTCGGCCTCTTGTGGTAATGTGTAAATACGTGGCTGTTCTGTAGTGGCCAGTCTCTCGTGAAAATGTAGAACGGTTGCCATATCTCGTGAGAATGTAGACAGAAGCCGCTATCTCCTGAGAATGAAGACAGTGGTCGCTAACTCCTGAGAATGTAGACATTGGTTGCTATCTCGTGAGAATGTAGACCGTGGTCGCTAACTCCTGAGAATGTAGACATTGGTTGCTATCTCGTGAGAATGTAGACCGTGGTCGCTAACTCCTGAGAATGTAGACATTGGTTGCTAACTCCTGAGAATGAAGACAGTGGTCGCTAACTCCTGAGAATGTAGACATTGGTTGCTATCTCGTGAGAATGTAGACCGTGGTCGCTAACTCCTGAGAATGTAGACATTGGTTGCTAACTCCTGAGAATGAAGACAGTGGCCGCTATCTCCTGAGAATGAAGACAGTGGTCGCTATCTCCTGAGAATGTAGACCATGGTCGCTAACTCCTGAGAATGTAGACATTGGTTGCTATCTCGTGAGAATGTAGACCGTGGTCGCTAACTCCTGAGAATGTAGACATTGGTTGCTATCTCGTGAGAATGTAGACCGTGGTCGCTATTTCGTGAGAATTTAGACAGTGGTCGCTATCTCGTGAGAATGTAGACCGTGGTCGCTAACTCCTGAGAATGTAGACATTGGTTGCTATCTCGTGAGAATGTAGACCGTGGTCGCTATCTCGTGAGAATGTAGACCGTGGTCGCTATCTCGTGAGAATGTAGACCGTGGTCGCTATCTCGTGAGAATGTAGACAGTGGTCGCTATCTCGTGAGAATGTAGACAGTGGTCGCTATCTCCTGAGAATGTAGACCGTGGTCGCTATCTCGTGAGAATTTAGACAGTGGTCGCTATCTCCTGAGAATGTAGACCGTGGTCGCTATCTCGTGAGAATTTAGACAGTGGTCGCTATCTCCTGAGAATGTAGACCGTGGTCGCTATCTCGTGAGAATTTAGACAGTGGTCGCTATCTCGTGAGAATGTAGACAGTGGTCGCTATCTCGTGAGAATGTAGACAGTGGTCGCTATCTCCTGAGAATGTAGACCGTGGTCGCTATCTCGTGAGAATTTAGACAGTGGTCGCTATCTCCTGAGAATGTAGACCGTGGTCGCTATCTCGTGAGAATTTAGACAGTGGTCGCTATCTCCTGAGAATGTAGACCGTGGTCGCTATCTCGTGAGAATTTAGACAGTGGTCGCTATCTCGTGAGAATGTAGACATTGGTTGCTATCTCGTGAGAATGTAGACCGTGGTCGCTATCTCGTGAGAATGTAGACCGTGGTCGCTATCTCCTGAGAATGTAGACCGTGGTCGCTAACTCCTGAGAATGTAGACATTGGTTGCTATCTCGTGAGAATGTAGACAGTGGTCGCTATCTCGTGAGAATGTAGACCGTGGTCGCTATCTCGTGAGAATGTAGACAGTGGTCGCTATCTCCTGAGAATGTAGACAGTGGTCGCTATCTCGTGAGAATGTAGACAGGGGTCGCTATCTCGTGAGAATGTAGACCGTGGTCGCTATCTCGTGAGAATGTAGACAGTGGTCGCTATCTCCTGAGAATGTAGACAGTGGTCGCTATCTCGTGAGAATGTAGACAGGGGCCGCTATCTCGTGAGAATGTAGACAGGGGCCGTTATCTCGTGAGAATGTGGACCAGTGGCCGCTATCTCGTGAGAATGTGGCCCAGTGGCCGCTATCTCGTGAGAATGTGGACCAGTGGCCGCTATATCCTGAGAATGTAGACAGGGGCCGCTATCTCGTGAGAATGTGGACCATTGGCCGCTATCTCGTGAGAATGTGGACCAGTGGCCGCTATCTCGTGAGAATGTGGACCAGTGGCCGCTATCTCCTGAGAATGTGGACCAGTGGCCACTATCTCCTGATAATCTTGAACAGTGGCCTTGATCTATTTCGTGCCCTTAGATTTAATGCCGGGATCTATTCCGGCAACGGCTATGCTTCCGTCGCGTCTCCGCTCTTGCCAGATTTTTTTTTTTTTTATAACGTCCTCGTTTGTCGCTTCCCATACTTGCTGTAGCGGGGAAGTCCTACTGATTTGTATACAATTGAAAGCAACGGTCATTGCTCGTTACGAGACAGATTCGGGAGAAACGTATCTTATTCAAGATTCGGGAGAAACGTATCTTATTCATGTCTCTGCGTGCAATGTCTTGATTCCTAAATTTTTATTTTCTCTATGTCTTCTCGCGTACTGTCTATGTCTCGTCTATTCCCCCAACACACTTAGACGTCGCAAATCCGGAGGGTCGTAAATCCCAAGTGTCGTAAATCCGGATTGCCATAACTGCCCCCCCCCCCCCACTTTTGCGGAGCGTGAACAATAACGTGAGTTAGATCTTTGCATCTGTTAACATGGGGTAAGGGTGGGGGGAAGGGGGGGGGCTGGGTAAGAGGGCTTATATTGTATACAAAAAGATTCGAAAATTCAATTTTTTACAAGAAAAATCACCTCATACGCATTAAAACACATTCTGTTTGTAGATTACAATAGAGGGATATATAATAAATATTACAATAGAGGGATATATAATAAATAGTTTTGATGTACTTGGGTGACGTCATAGTAATGTCGAAAAAATGACACAAAAAGGCACCAAAAAGACACAAAAAAAGACACACAAAAACAGACCAAAAAAAAACAGTCAACATTATAGACTTGAAAAACTAGCGCAAATAGAAAATGTAAATGACATTTATGAACTATTTATTAGACCAGTTTCTGTTTTTATTTTTTCAATGGCGAAGAAAATTGGAGTCTTGCTACATTTTAATATAATTATTTCCAAACCCGACTGTGCTACAGATTTGAACTTTGGTCTAGATTTAAATGATTTTTTTTTTAAAAAAAGGAAAATTTTTCTTTATACTTGTTAAAGGAGGATGGGGCAATAGACTATTGATATATAATTCATTTGAGTGCACAAAACAGTGTGGTGGCGTAACTAGGGCAAGTTACCCTAACGGGGATGCTTTTATAAATACTATTTTCAAAAATACGAGTTTGACAGCTAGATTCGGGTTTTTTTTTTTAATTTTCCCCAGGCCGCGCAAGATATGCCACAATATGGGGTTGGGGGGGTGCATTTTATGATTCTAGCAATATCTCAAAGCCATAGTCTGCTTTCCAAAAAACCAACGAAGTAACGGAAATGAGTACAACGAAAACATACATAGTTTCAAAACTAAGAGGAATTGTGTTTTAACTGTGTTCCGAAAACATATTATAAGGGTGGGGGGGGGGGGGGTGGGGGGAAGAAGGCATTTATATTTTTATGTGGGTAAAGTATTTTTAAATCCGTTGATAAAACAGTCATGAAAAAGGAAGTTTTGAAAACATAGTTCAAAGACCAAAGTAAGGGCGTATACCGTGACCTAGCGATTGATTGAATTCTTTCACGTCATGTAATCTTGGTTTTGAAAAAATCCAACTTCCGGCTGTAACAAAATGGCGATCACTTTTGTAACCTGTTTCTATTTTTTGTGTCCTATTTTTTCATCTGCCCCGTCTGCTGACGACGGTTCTTAGCCGAAAACGTTTTTGTCTCACTGTCCTGTTTCTTTAATTCAATATTCCATTTTTCAGCTGCTAGGCTAGTTTTAAAGGCAAAAAAACGTGATCACGTCACACCACTACTTCATTCAATTCATTGGCTCCCTGTACCATCACGGATGGACTATAAACTCTCTGTTCTCTGCCACTACTTTTTCTCGAATTCCTGCCCTTCCTATCTAACCGAACTTCTCTCTGTCTATTCACCCCTTCGACAGCTTCGCTCCTCCGCAGACGAGCGTATTCTTTCTGTCCTCAAGACTCGCACAAAAACATACGGTGAAAGATCTTTCTCTTACTGTGTCCCCAAACAATGGAATTCTCTTCCACTACACATCCGCAATATATCAACCATCACAGCCTTCAAAACTGCACTCAAAACACATCTCTTTAAACTCTACTACCCCGACTGATTCCCCACATCTGACCGATAAACGCTGCTGGCCGCCGTCCATGGCTTGTCATGTAAAAGTTCTGGTGTGTATGAGGTGAATATGCATTAGATTTTGTTTTGTCTCTATACATCTGTTCTTTATTATATATATGTATTTTATGTTAATATCACCATTATGACTCTTTTTTAATATTTTTATGTACAGCGCGGTGAGCCCAGCCCTAGGCTGGTGTACCACGCTATATAAGACAACAAATAATAATAATAATAATAATAATAATATCCTTAAACACAGCTTCTACTCAGTCCTTCATTTATAATATTAAAAAAACGTAATAGGTTTCATGAGCTAAAATGAGTTTTTATGTGTTAAGACTTTTGCAATGGGAGGTAGAAAGTAGCGAAAAACGACTACCATTATTAACCCGGTAACAACGAGTCGTATATTCTGTAAAATATTTTATAAATCATCTTATAAAAATTCAATAATTATACCAAAAATCCACACGCAATCAAAAAGCCATTACTCGTATTTTAAAAATAATTCAAGTATGTTTTGACTTCTCTACATTATCAGCTTACATGTGTATTTTGTAAATAAGTTGGGTGTGTTTCCTGTTTGACTAATACGGAACCCGATAAATATAAGAACCAAGATGCTATCGCACAGATCACACGCGCGGTTTGGCTTTCATTTCGTGCTATAAAAATGCTGTTTATTGCACATCCCAGTATGGACGAGACGGGATGTCACAGAGCAAGAAATGAGCAATGCGTTGCTTGAAGCGTTCCTGAATTGTGTTTATTCATAGGCGTAGTTTATATGTAAGAAATGGGGCAATCAAAGATATCAAAATATTGTTAGATGCAGTTTTTGAAAGGCGTAGGTCCATTGTACAATGTACACAGATATATATCGTATGAGGAGCGCATGGAATTTAACATTAGGTTTAATAAAGGAATAACAGTTCAGAAGCGCCCATTAGAAGAAGCGTTCATAAGTTGAAGCGTTCATTAGAAGAAGCGTTCATAAGTTGAAGCGTTCATTAGAAGAAGCGTTCATTAGAAGAAGTGTTCACTAGGAGAAGCGTTCATGAGAAGAAGCGTTCATGGAAAGAAGCATTTATTAGAAGAAGAATTTAGTAGAAGAAGCATTTATTAGGAGAAGCATTCATTAGAAAAAGCGTTCATTATGAGGAGCATTCATTTGAAGAAGCGTTCATTAAAAGAAGCGTTCGTTAGAAGATACGTTCATTAGGAGAAGCGTTCATTAGAAGAAGCGGTTATTACAAGAAGCATTTATTAGGAGAAAAAAAAATCATTAAAACGACTATGGACAAGAAATTAAACAGCGAATCGAAAATAAAATCGTATTAATTAGAGAAGGAGAAAATAAAATGATACAAATTGAATTTGCCCAATGACACATTTCATTCACGTTTTCTGTAACGCCAAAAAAAACCCAAAAACAATAACAAATCAAAAAACATAAACTCATCCTCTCCCCAGTTTTGACTCACCTTCTTCGTCGTCCTCCAGGTTATGGTTAAAACGAATCTTTACAAAGCACAATTATTTCCTTAAAAACACTTCCTTTCTGTTTTCTTTCCTTTTTTTTCCCCTTCGTTTTCTCACTCTTCTTTTTTTTGGTCTGCGGCGGTATGGTACACACACAAAAAACTGAAACCACAGCCAACTCACATGGCAGTAAACAGGCTAAGCTCCACTCACGCGCAGACTAAGACAAAAGACAAGAGGACCAAACCGAGGCAGGTAACCGTGCTCAGTTGCCTGCAGAGTTACCATGCGCGTGCTTGTATGGGGACCCAATGTGGTCATGTGTTGTAAGAAAAAAAAAAGCATACCATCATTAATTATTGAAGTTTCCAATAGACCACTCAATAACTTAAACAAATCAGCTATTTTAGCTATGCTCTGTACATTACGCATATCAATTTACACGTTCAATTGGAGTAAGCTTTCGGAGACGGTGGCATTTAAGCTAGAGACCGACCGAAAGCGATTTTCTGATTTCGGCCGAAACAGAAATTAAGCCGAAAGTTAACTTTTGAGTTTCGACCGAAACCGAAACTAGGTCGAAAGGGATCAAATGGCAACTTTAGGCGCCGAAACCGAAGCCGAAATTCGGTCGGTCTATAATTTAAGCTTTGTCACTTTTGGTTAGGGGCGGGTGACGATTATTATGCTTCCAGCTTCTAAATGGGTGGACAAATCCCCACTTTTCATCCCCCCCTTCCCATCAGTGTTTCTTTCAGAAATTTTCCCCCGGAGGGCACTTCAGTTTTTCGGGGGTGGGGGGAGTCGGGAGTGGCCAAAGGCGTAGTTAATGTGTGACAGATGGGTCATACTATCCCGAGCGCCATAATAGCGGGGGGGGGGGGGGCAAAATGGGCTTTGATGAAATTAATTGGTTGAAAATAATGGGTTTCAGAGTTGGAAAGGGGGGAGGGATGTAAAAATGAATCTTGTCCCCTGACGCCAAATATTGTAGATAAGCTGCTGCTAGTGGCGTCGAAATAAGGCGGATGGAGAGGTCCACCCAGATGTCACGTTTTCTTTATATGCTGGTGTGTTATTTTTGAAAAACTGCAGAGTTTGTATCGTGAAAGGGAGGACGACAAAAGTATTTGGCTGCTCATGGCAGCACTAATAGTAGCTACGCCACTAGGCAGTCTATCGATCGATACAAAATCGGCGAGCATTTTCATCGAGAAGTAGGGATGAAATCATGGGACCGATGACTCTTGATCGGTGGAGGGTTTTGGGGAGCCTGCTCCCCAGAAAATATTTCATTATTTTAAAATTAAGAGGTGTATTTTGAGTATACTTGAATTCAATGTTTCTATTATACATTTTGAACAGGAAAGAACATTTTTAAAGTTTTGTGGGAGGCATTATTTAGCCCAGTGCTTTATATAAACTGAATTCACTCCGTTTGTGGAGTGCCCAAGGGTAATCAGTAGACATAAGCAGGATCAGATTTACGTAAACGCTCAATAAGCTACATTAGGGCCTCACAATCTGCCAGCTATTTTTATTAATTTTTCTTTGACCACCTCATGTAATTTCAAACGGTAGCGGGTCTCTGGACTTTGGGCCTCAGTTTGTCTAAATTCGGCCCTGGGCATAAGCTTATAGTCAACCCCATACTGTACCTTTAAGTGAAGGGGTGCATAATTTAGGGTGCTAAAGACAGTCGTACAAACTCAAAATGCAGGGTCACATTATTTTGGAGCATTCTTGAATTTGTTTTTTCTTTCAGACAATTTTGAGATGGCATTTCAAACTTTCGGCTGGGAAAAGGCAAATGAGCCATAATAATAATGACCAAAGACATCTTAAATTTCGCACCAGCGGGACGTAAACTATATTCATTCTAGTTGTGTCACCCTTGAGGGTACGCTTTTGCCTCAGATTATTCTCGCCCCTTAAATCATTCTAGTCCCCACATTTGTTTTGGATAAATTCAAAATACAAGAATGTATTTTATCACATTTCTGAAATTATTCGTACAATATTCTACACTTATTTGGACAGCAACGGAAGAGATCCTAGTTTTTAAAAAAAATGTAGGTGTCTCTTAACCTTAGAACCATCGTGTGCGCCCAGCAACCACTACGACTGCTGGGTGCCTCGACTATTTTAGGGGCTTAAAGTTGCGATGAGAATATTTTCTTAATTATCATTTTTTCATGCAGGGTTGGCAAAAAGGAAATTGTTTGACCTGCTTGTGTTATGAGAATAAAAAAAATAAAAATATTTATATATATTATTTAACTAAAAATAGTAATGTGACTTTTATTTTTTATTTACATTATTTTTAGGGATATCATCTTTAATTCATAAATGAATTTTCAGAACACAAAATTCAATTAAAAAGAGTTCCAACGCTAAAAAGCACTGCAAACAATATTTTATATGATGAACGCAAATGAAAAAAAAAAAAACTTACTTATAAAAATATTGCTAGACTACCTTTTCTAAATATTTCCTAATATTACCAAAAAGAAAAAAAACAAGTTTATTAGAAAGTTCTATAAATTTTTTGGATTTTGAAAACTGGTCATTTTTATAAATTGCATTTGAAAGGCATAAATATTTTAAGAAGACTTGAGTTGCTTACAGAGGAAATTATATTTATTAATGTGTAATTTTATCTAAGGCAAATTCGTATGAAAATAAACTATAAATTTCCCAGTATTCAGTAGATTGAAATATTTTATTTTGAATTTCAGACTACTACAAATTTCTTTAATTGCCTCTTCGCTATACTCTAAAATATTTTTATCTAAATCCACAGAATCTATTTTAAATTGACGAAGTAGGAATAAGGATTTTTTTTAAACACGTCACGTGCCAAAAAATGGAATTGGCGTGATAATCTAAATGCTAGTTCACAAAAAAAAATTCTTAGCTTTCTATTAGATTTTCGTCTAAAATAAAATTAATAATATAAAAAAATGAGTGCAGTGCCATTGGATGGGGCACTTTGTTTGTTATTCTGTCATTAAAAAGAGAAAAGCTGTTGGGAAGTTAATAATAATAAATATAGGCTAAGTGTTTTTTAAAAAAAAGTCTGTTATTCAGGAAACTTTGTAACAAAGGTAGCATATTTAAAGAAAACAAAAACACTTTTGATTTAAAAATAACTTATGCAGGGTGCACTATCTCATTGCGCCCTTTAAATTCTAAATTAGAAAGAAAAAAAAAAAAAGCATGGTGCCTAATTTTGCAGTCATGCTTTTACGATGAACTATACTTTGAAAACAGATTGCACATATTTAATACTTGACTAAGTATTATTAAAGTTGTAGACCTTTATAATATGTATGTTAATGTATTTTAAAACCGCGTCATTGACGTCTTTAAACTTGTGCGGATGCAAAAAAAAAAATAAAAAAATTGTGCTATATGGGAACAACAGGAAGTAAGACTGGAGCGGGTAGAATACTATAATTTAATACGCATTAATTAATATAAGGATCAACACATCTATTAAGCCTAGCGATATTTCATAAATTCCACTAATTGTTGTAATCAGTTAAAAGCACCAGTTACTATGCCAGTGTCATTTTTAATAAATATTTTTTTTTGTTATATTGTTGGGCACATTGTGATCCGGCTTGGGAGAGGGAAAAAGGGGGGGGGGGAGATTTTTGAAAGCATAATGCCTCATTCAGTTTATAATTAACACCATTCCCTAGCTCAGCGGTTCTCAACCTGTGGATCACGACCCCTTTGGGGGTCGCACGACCCTTTCCCATGGGTCACCTGAAAACACATATGCTCTATAATTATGAAGTATAACCGAAAAATAGTTGTGTGGCTGGGGTCGCCACAACACAACGAACTGAATGAAAGGGTCGCGGCCATAGGAAGGTTGAGTACCACTGCCCTAGCTTAAAAGTAATGCTTTTATTATAAAATATAATTTGAAAACATGAAAAGATTTCTCACGTGTGATACTAGGTGAGAACTGAATTAAAATTTATAGACCTTAAAATTGAAGCAAGTGTACTTTAATACAGTGTTATTTAAGTCTTTAAACAAAGACTTGTGAGATTGCAAAAAAAAAAAAAAATAATAATTAAAAAAAAATTCAGATAAATGCGAACGGGAAGTGATACTTCGAGTCATAATCGGCACATTTTAGAAACATTGCGATATTTATAATCGAATACTGTAAGCTTCTAAGAAGATTAGCATTAACTATACGGATCATTACAAATATCGAGCCTAACAATATTTCATAGATTCCACTAATTGTAATCGGTTAATGACACCAGCTAATATTCTTTATAAAATTGTTTTTAAAAATGACAATTTGGTATTTTTTAATAAAATATATTTGGTTTTCTTGTTGTACATATTTTTGCTCCGGGGGGGGGGGGGGGGGGGCACTTGACTTTCCCCGGGGGGATAATGCCTGAATAATATAGCTGAAAGAAATCCTGCTTCCCATAAAAAATTTACCCCCCCCCCCCCCAACTGGTCGTATATCAGATTTTAAAAGATTTTTATTTTACATCATAAAGATCTATAGCATAATAGGCGGATCTAATGATGAATACATAGGTAGCTGAATATCTGAACATCTCTAACCAGAGCGGAGTGTCGTACACGGGATCGACTTTATGCATTTCTCTATACCATTCCTACCTGCGCATACCACTTTTATATCCAGATCCTATGTGTAACTTGTAGCACATCTTGTAGCGTGTAGCATATTTAGACATCTGAACATCTTGTAATGTGTAGCATATTTAGACATCTGAACATCTTGTAATGTGTAGTACATATAGACATCTGAACATCTTGTAATGTGTAGCGCATTTAGACATCTGAACATCTTGTAATGTGTAGTACATTTAGACATCTGAACATCTTGTAATGTGTAGTACATTTAGATATCTGAACATCTTGTAGCGTGTAGCATATTTAGACATCTGAACATCTTGTAATGTGTAGTACATTTAGACATCTGAACATCTTGAAATGTTTTTTTCCCACTCCCATCAAAACACTCACATATTTACCGACACACAGACAGACAGCTACCGACACACAGACAGACACAGATACCGACACACAGTCAGACACAGATACCGATACACAGACATACACTGATACCGACACACAGACAGACACAGATACCGACACACAGACAGACACATAGACCGACACACAATCAGACACAGATACCGAGACACAGACAGACACAGTTACCAACACACAGACAAACAGATACGAACACACACAAACAAACATACATGCACACATATACAAACATAAACACACACACACACACACACACTTATAACACACAAAGACACATCCCAACACATACACACATACAACACATTCATACATACGTACATACACACGCGCGCAATTAAACGTGTCTTATCCACCGTCCGATAGATATGCGCGTCTAGTCTATTTCGTTCTATTCTTTTCTTTCTCTTTGACTGGAGTAGTCACAACCAAAACTGATTAATCAAATTTATTATGAAAATGAAACAAACAAACAACCCCCAAATAATAATAATGTGTAACGTATTTAATCATTATAGCAGAACCTTTCCTGTTCACACGCCGCAGAACATTATATCTATTCAATTAATTGAGTTTTCTTTTTTTTTCCGTTAGTCTGAAATAAAAAAAACCCCACTCTGTTGATATAGACAGTCAACAATGTAGATATGAGCTCTAAATCTCATGTCACCACCCACGCTCAAATTACGCTCAAATTATGTGTACATTTTCAAAGTAGTCCCACTTTTTTTTTTTGTGTTGAAGATATCATCACTATGATTTAGATAACGCCAAAATGGATGGAAAAGAACTACAACAAAACTTTATTTCGCGGTATCAATGTATTGAATAGCTTTGATACATCCTGTGCCAGGATTGTAAAGGGGTTAGGGTAGAAGGGAGGGTGAGATTGAGGGAGTAGAAGGTGAATTGTGGGAAAAGAGGAGAGTGGTGAGAGTTGAAAGGATGTGAGTGGTGGGGGAAAGAGGAGAGTGGTGAGAGTTGAAAGGATGTGAGTGGTGGGGGGAAAGAGGAGAGTGGTGAGAGTTGAAAGGATGTGAGTGGTGGGGGGAAAGAGGAGAGTGGTGAGAGTTGAAAGGATGTGAGTGGTGAGAGTTGAAAGGATGTGAGTGGTGAGAGTTGAAAGGATGTGAGTGGTGAGAGTTGAAAGGATGTGAGTGGTGAGAGTTGAAAGGATGTGAGTGGTGGGGGAAAGGAGAGTGGTTGGGGAAATGGAGGGTGAGTGGTTGGGGAGTGGAAGGGAGAGAGAGTGATGGGGTAGTGAAAGAAGGAGAGTGGTTGGGGAAATGGAGGTTGAGTGGCAGGGGAGTGGAAGGGTAGTGAAAGAAGGAGAGCGGTTGCTAGAGGGAAAAGGGAGAGTGGTGGGAAACTGGAAGTAGAGTGGTATGAGTGGAAGGGCGGGAGTGGTGTGAGTGGAAGGAGGAGAGAGGTTGTGGATTGGAAGAAGAGTGGAGGGGGGATAGGAAAGGGATATTTGTGAGGGAGTGGAAAGGGGGGAGAGTGGTATGTGTAATGGAAGGAGGTGACTGGTGAGGGATTGAAAGGAGGAGTGTTGGGAGATTGGAGGGGTGAGAGTGGTAGCCGTGGAAAAAAAAAGGGGGGGGGGGTTAGAAATGAAGTATTGATGATAGACATCAGATGAACAAATCGGGGGGGGGGGGTTGAAACAACTTTTGTGTAGAATTATCCAGTATTCCATTGTGACCTGGTAACATGACTTATGGTTCCCAGTGTCTTGAGACGCCTGGCACTGAACACATTTACGACATTAAGCCTCATTGCCTGCACTTACGTCTCATCCCATGTATACCGATGCCATTAAAATGTCAGCAGAGTCCATACTTATTTGCAGCACTGTGATTTCTTTAGACTCCTGAAAAGCCTTCATAAACTATGACGATCAGTCAGACGCACAGAAGCAACTCGGTAAGTGTAATTGTATCTGCAGCGGTACACATCTGCAAGTACACCATAGACGCAGTAACTGGATTCAGAATTCTCAAGTGGATGTTGGATTAGTATACTTTTGTGGGGTTTTATATCTATTTATTTACTTGTAAATGGAAACATACTTCTGTAGTTGTACATGGAAACGTACTTGTATAGTTTACATGGATATTTACTTCTGTAAATTTGCATGGATACGTACTTGTGTAGTTGTACATGGATATTTATTTCTGTAAATTTGCATGGACATGTATTTCTGTACTTGTACATGGATACGTATTTCTGTACTTGTACATGGAAACGTATTTCAGTACTTGTACATGGATACGTATTTCTGTACTTGTGCATGGATATGTAAAATCTTACCACCGATTCCCCGCCACATTAACCCTAAAGAGACCGTCTCATTACTCATCTATGTAAAAACAATGTCCTTACTAGAGTCGCTCTAATTTATGATCCGAGAACCGCTGAAGTTGGATAGTTCTCTCTGTTGCTAACATCGGTCGGGGCTGGCACAAACGGAAATGAGAGAATGGCGTGACAAGCCATCGTAGAGTTTCTCGCCCTCCCCCCTAATTTAAGGGGAGATTACCGTCGCGGTGAGACACAATAGCCCACCCCTTATACCGGATCGCCTGACCATTGCAGATGGCGGCACGACATGCTGTAATTTGTCCGCAAACAAGGAACTGAAATGTGCTACTTGATAAGGTCTCTAAATGTGCGTGTAGCGGGTGTCCTCAAAATTAATGGAATTAAAAACAAAAAAACAAAAAAAAAACAAACAAAAACAGACAGACAGACAACAAACGAACAACATCCTGGCATTTGTTTAATTACAGCATCTCTAACGTTCCAGGTTTAAGCGGTGGATGGCAGAAGAGATTAGAAACCCTCTTTAAGCACCTAATCCCGAAGCTATCTCAGTCGACGCATGCCCACCTCTCTCAAAACTGTCTCAGTCGACGCATGCCCACCTCTCTCAAAACTGTCTCAGTCGACGCATGCCAACCTCTCTCAAAACTGTCTCAGTCGACATATGCCAACCTCTCTCAAACCTGTCTCAGTCGACATATGCCAACCTCTCTCAAAACTGTCTCAGTCGACGCATGCCCACCTCTCTCAAACCTGTCTCAGTCGACGCATGCCCACCTCTCTCAAAACTGTCTCAGTCGACGCATGCCAACCTCTCTCAAAACTGTCTCAGTCGACATATGCCAACCTCTCTCAAACCTGTCTCAGTCGACATATGCCAACCTCTCCCAAACCAGCCTCAGTCGACATATGCCAACCTCTCCCAAACCAGCCTCAGTCGACATATGCCAACCTCTCTCAAAACTGTCTCAGTCGACGCATGCCAACCTCTCTCAAACCAGCCTCAGTCGACATATGCCAACCTCTCCCAAACCAGCCTCAGTCGACATATGCCAACCTCTCCCAAACCAGCCTCAGTCGACATATGCCAACCTCTCCCAAACCAGCCTCAGTCGACATATGCCAACCTCTCCCAAACCAGCCTCAGTCGACATATGCCAACCTCTCCCAAACCAGCCTCAGTCGACATATGCCAACCTCTCCCAAACCAGCCTCAGTCGACATATGCCAACCTCTCCCAAACCAGCCTCAGTCGACATATGCCAACCTCTCTCAAACCAGCCTCAGTCGACATATGCCAACCTCTCCCAAACCAGCCTCAGTCGACATATGCCAACCTCTCCCAAACCAGCCTCAGTCGACATATGCCAACCTCTCCCAAACCAGCCTCAGTCGACATATGCCAACCTCTCCCAAACCAGCCTCAGTCGACATATGCCAACCTCTCCCAAACCAGCCTCAGTCGACATATGCCAACCTCTCCCAAACCAGCCTCAGTCGACATATGCCAACCTCTCCCAAACCAGCCTCAGTCGACATATGCCAACCTCTCCCAAACCAGCCTCAGTCGACATATGCCAACCTCTCCCAAACCAGCCTCAGTCGACATATGCCAACCTCTCCCAAACCAGCCTCAGTCGACATATGCCAACCTCTCCCAAACCAGCCTCAGTCGACATATGCCAACCTCTCCCAAACCAGCCTCAGTCGACATATGCCAACCTCTCCCAAACCAGCATCAGTCGACATATGCCAACCTCTCCCAAACCAGCCCACTTTTCCCTACAACCACATCCATCTAACTTGAGCCTTAACACCAAACCTCATACAGTATCGTCCTTTTGGCAAACCCTAACTGTCAGTAGCGTCCTTTTGGCAAACCCTAACTGTCAGTATCGTCCTTTTGGCAAACCCTAACAGTCAGTATCGTCCTTTTGGCAAACCCTAACTGTCAGTATCGTCCTTTTGGCAAACCCTAACTGTCAGTATCGTCCTTTTGGCAAACCCTAACTGTCAGTATCGTCCTTTTGGCAAGCCCTAACTGTCAGTATCGTCCTTTTGACAAACCCTAACTGTCAGTATCGTCCTTTTGGCAAACCCTAACCGTCAAGTTCGTTGTTTTGCTGCTTTTTTTTTCTCCAGGTCTCTCTCTCTCTCTCTTACTCTCTCTCTCTCTCTCTTACTCTCTCTCTCTCTTACTCTCTCTCTCTCTTACTCTCTCTCTCTCTCTCTTACTCTCTCTCTTACTCTCTCTCTCTCTCTTACTCTCTCTCTCTCTCTTACTCTCTCTCTCTCTCTCTCTTACTCTCTCTCTCTCTCTCTTACTCTCTCTCTTACTCTCTCTCTCTTACTCTCTCTCTCTCTCTCTTACTCTCTCTCTCTCTCTCTCTCTTACTCTCTCTCTCTCTCACTCTTACTCTCTCTCTCTCTCTCTCTTACTCTCTCTCTCTCTCTCTTACTCTCTCTCTCTCTCTCTTACTCTCTCTCTCTCTCTCTCTTACTCTCTTACTCTCTCTCTCTCTCTCTTACTCTCTTACTCTCTCTCTCTCTCTCTCTTACTCTCTCTCTCTCTCTCTCTCTCTTACTCTCTCTCTCTCTCTTACTCTCTCTCTCTTACTCTCTCTCTCTCTCTCTTACTCTCTCTCTCTCTCTCTATTACTCTCTCTCTCTCTCTCTATTACTCTCTCTCTCTTACTCTCTCTCTCTCTCTTACTCTCTCTCTCTTACTCTCTTACTCTCTCTCTCTCTCTCTCTCTTACTCTCTCTCTCTCTTACTCTCTCTCTTTCTCTTACTCTCTCTCTCTTACTCTCTTACTCTCTCTCTCTCTCTCTTACTCTCTCTCTCTCTCTTACTCTCTTACTCTCTCTCTCTCTTACTCTCTTACTCTCTCTCTCTCTCTTACTCTCTTACTCTCTCTCTCTCTCTCTTACTCTCTCTCTCTCTCTCTCTCTTACTCTCTCTCTCTCTTACTCTCTCTCTCTCTCTCTCTTACTCTCTCTCTCTCTCTTACTCTCTCTCTCTCTCTTATTCTCTCTCTCTCTCTCTTACTCTCTCTCTCTCTTACTCTCTCTCTCTTACTCTCTCTCTCTTACTCTCTCTCTCTCTCTCTCTCTTACTCTCTCTCTCTCTCTCTCTCTTACTCTCTCTCTCTCTCTCTTACTCTCTCTCTCTCTCTTACTCTCTCTCTCTTACTCTCTCTCTCTCTCTTACTCTCTCTCTCTCTCTTTCTTACTCTCTCTCTCTCTTACTCTCTCTCTCTCTCTCTTACTCTGTCTCTCTCTCTTACTCCCTCTCTCTTACTCTCTCTCTCTCTTACTCTCTCTCTCTCTTACTCTCTCTCTCTTACTCTCTCTCTCTCTCTTACTCTCTCTCTCTCTTACTCTCTCTCTCTCTCTTACTCTCTCTCTCTCTCTTACTCTATCTCTCTCTCTTACTCTCTCTCTCTCTTACTCTCTCTCTCTCTCTCTCTCTCTTACTCTCTCTCTCTCTCTCTTACTCTCTCTCTCTCTCTCTCTCTCAAACACACACATACCCTCTGTCTGTCTGTAACGGTTTGTCTCTGATTCTCCATTCCTTTCTTTATTCATCTTTCTGTCTCTCTGTCTCTCTCTCTGTCCCTCTCTCTGTATATCTCTCTCTCTCCCTCCTTTGTGGTCTTGAGAAAATAAAAATGTTGTTTCCGAAGTTTGACTCAAGAAAATAAACAACTGGGAAATTTCTGTAATGCTTTCCCATACTTCGTTTCACTCATGTCCCCTTTATCCCTCTCTCTCTCTCTCCCCTTCTCTCTCTCTCTCTTTCTCCCCCTCTCTCTCTCTTTCTCCCCCTCTCTCTCTCTCTCTCTCTCTCTCTCTCTCTCTCACAAACACAACTTCTGTCTCTCTTTCTCTGCCTCTTTCTCTCTATGTCCCTTTCTTTGTATCTCTCTCTCTGTCTTTCTCTCTGTCTCTCTCTTTGTCTATCCCATTCTCTCTCCGCTCCTATGTGGCTGTGCGAAAATAAAAAAGTTGCAGTATATCAGTTCCGAAGTTTGACACCAGATAATAAACAAACGGGAACATAACTTCAACACACACACACACAAACACACACACAGACACACATACACACACACACACACAGACATATACACAGACACACACACACTTACATACACACACACAGACACACACACACAGCCACACACACACACACAGACACACGCGCACAACGACCAACCTAAGTTAGAACAAGACTCGAAACGGACGAGTCAGAGAATGGCTGGTCGGTAGAACTGACTGCAATCAGTCGTATTCCAATGATTTTTGGCCCTGTGGTCAAGTGAGAACCTCACATGACACACAGCTTGGAGCTACGTGCTAGAATTAGGTTAGAAGCGTGGCAGACCCTCTATTTCTTGGGGACGCGGTAACCCTGTAGAATGTGAGGGACCCAGAGAAACTATAGATGTAGAATGTGAAGGACCCAGAGAAATTATAGATGTAGAATGTGAGGGACCCATGGAAATTATAGATGTAGAATGTGAAGAACCCAGAGAAATTATAGATGTAGAATGTGAGGGACCCAGAGAAATTATAGATGTAGAATGTGAAGGACCCAGAGTAATTATAGATGTAGAATGTGAGGGACCCAGAGAAATTATAGATGTAGAATGTGAGGGACCCAGAGAAATTTATAGATGTAGAATGTGAGGGTCCCAGAGAAATTATAGATGTAGAATGTAAGGGACCCAGAGAAAATATAGATGTAGAATGTAAGGGACCCAAAAAATTAAAGATGTAGAATGTGAGGGACCCAGAGAAATTATAGATGTAGAATGTGAGGGACCCAGAGAAAATATAGATGTAGAATGTAAGGGACCCAAAAAATTATAGATGTAGAATGTGAGGGACCCAGAGAAATTATAGATGTAGAATGTGAGGGACCCAGAGAAAATATAGATGTAGAATGTGAGGGACCCAGAGAAAATATAGATGTAGAATGTGAGGGACCCAAAAAAATTACGCCTGTTATAAGAAAGAGACAAGATGGACCATGCTGACTAGTTGCTTGATTGTCGAATTCTTATTTCAATCGCGTGTTTGTTTGAGAGATATGTGTCGAGTCACGACGCCAGGTTGACTTACAGCCTTACAACCCGCTTCACCAGCGTTTCTTGCGCTTTGGCACATGTACACACAGGTATAACAATAAGAAACACAGGTACCCGATCCAGATTTGAAATATACATATCATTTGTGCGGATCCTTGGGTAATGTGGCATTTCAAATGTTTGAGAAACCCTGTAATCGAAAATTAGGGCAAATATGAATTTCAATGTATAAAAAAATATAATAAATGACTTCAAACCGATACCTATACACGACTTCAAGACAGTCCCGAATTTAAAGCACTCTTTCTAAATTAACTTCTTTAAACAGAAATTTAAAAAATGTTATTTTAATTTAAATGTATTCTAAAAATAGTTAAAGGGAAACTAATCTTAGACAAGTTGCCCTCATCGGAGAGAAAACAGCAAAATGGGTTGGTTCATATCATATCAGCTGCGTCCTCAACTTAATCAGAGAACAGCCAATGCCGTAGCAGCCACTCTGATCCAATCAAGATTAGATTAAAGTAACAGTTGTCTCTGGGCTTTACTTCGAAACCAAGTTCAGAGACTCCAGACGGTACAAAATACTGCAGCACACATTGTATCGCGGGTAAAGAAATCGGATCACGTCACCACTTGGAGATCTTCACTGGCTTCCCGCGAGTGAGCGCGTTGACCACACAATTCTATCCCTGGCGTACGGCTGTGCACCTGACCATCTAAAAGAACTGATTTTTAAATGTGTGGATGGACACAGAAAGAAATCACAGGGAGCGCGCTCTTTTGAAGCAATCGCGCCTAAATTATCGAACAGTTGCCTCAATCTTTGGGGGGAAATTAAAAATGATAAAAATCATTAAATAAATCTTTTAAGACAATTTTTTTCTATCAATAGATTTTATGACATCAGAGCACTGTGAGCATGCTAAAATAGCATGGACAAAAGCGCTATACAAGTAATCAATTATCATCATCATCAGGGTTTTTTTTCAGGCATACTTTCGGGGAAGGGGGGCAACGCCCCCCCCCCCGGAGCAAGTCAAGCCCCCCCCCCCACCCCCGTGGAAAAATGTGTTACTGAATTATAATTCTTTAATAAAAAAATTACCGGTAAATTTTTTAAATTTATTATAACATTTTTTTTTAAAGTAATATAAATGTCTGCCTTTAATCGATTATAATTAATGGAACCAATAAAATATCGCTCTGTTCGGTATATTGATGATCCATATCGTTCAGGCAGTGGCGTAGCGAGCTTAACTCGCGTCCGGGGCACAATACCTTTTTAGCGCCCCCCCCCTATTCGAAAACCATACAATATTATAGTAAAATATACCATTTGGCGCCCCTTTATGAGTAGCGCCAGGGGCATGATGCCCCCTTGCCCCCCCCCTCACTACGCCACTGCGTTCAGGTTAGTTTTGATACAGGCCTACAGAATTCGATTATAAATATCGTATTATTTTGAAAATCGGCCGCTCCTGATCAGAGGTCAAAATTTTTACGTTCTGTCTTTTCGCATTTATCGGTACCTTTATTTCTTTATATTTTGCAGCTTGACGAGTTGAACGACTTTCAAAAAAAAAACACTGCATACACTATATAAACTATAATACATTTTACATTGATATAAATGTCTATAAACTAATAATAGATCTTGCTAAGTTGTAAGATTTTGCATTGTGTTTTCAAAAATATTCACCACAAGCATGACTGTTAAAGTAGAGATAAGTGATATTATAAAATGTAAAATAATAGCATCATGATTTTTACAAAATAAATAGTTTTAAGTATACATTTTAATGTATTCGATTCCATCCATGTATATTAAATTAAATAAAATGAAACCTTAAAAAAAGATATTTTAAAACGAAAGTTAGAAATTTAACTTTCGCATACACAAATGGTGGACGGTTCATCAATTATTATTAAATCGAGTGCGTTTCTAATTTTGTAAATGAAATATAAGAACAAGGTATGCTAAACTTGACTTCATAGACTGGACAAAAAGTGACATATAAGGACAGGGTATGCTAAACTTGACTTCATAGACTGGACAAAAAGTGACATATAAGGACAAGGTATGCTAAACTTGACTTCATAGACTGGACAAAAAGTGACATATAAGGACAAGGTATGCTAAACTTGACTTCATAGACTGGACAAAAAGTGACATATAAGGACAAGGTATGCTAAACTTGACTTCATAGACTGGACAAAAAGTGACATATAAGGACAAGGTATGCTAAACTTGACTTCATAGACTGGACAAAAAGTGACATATATAAGGACAAGGTATGCTAAACTTGAATTCATAGACAGGGCAAAAGGTTTTGGCGTTTCGTCTAAGAGACTTATTTAGAAAACTAGACAAAAAGAAGAATAACAAGTATCAGATTACAATAAAAAAAAGCGACTTAAGAAATTTTTTATATCTCCGGAGGAAATTGTCTGAAAAAAACCCACTGATCATCCGTGGAAATTTGATCGAATCTTTTTTTTAGTTTACACGTAGTTAAAATTTTGCGTCAAATTTCTTTTTGAACGCATTATTTTGTTTTACAATATAGTATTGTACGTTCAAGAAGAAATTTGACGAACATTTTAACGTGTGAAATAAAAAAAAGATTCGACCAAATTTCCGTTCGATCGAATTTCCGTGGATCAATTTTCCGTCGACGAAATTTCTTTCGATCAAATTTCCGGTAACCCTGATCATCATATCAGCGTTCATATTATTCGTGGTTGTCATGGCTTCGCTAAGAAAACATGGATTGGATTTGGATGAAGGGTCCTTAAATTGAAAGGAAAGAAATCATTCATATGATTACAAGAATACATTAAAAAATATATATACATATCATATGGTGTGTTTTAGTTAGTACTAGCCAGCTAACTGGCATCGAGTTTAGGAGCAACATACTAGAAAGAAAAACCCAAAACAAGATAGAAAAAACTAGCATGTTAGAATAAAAAAAACTTGTTAGAGACAACAAACTTGTTAGAAACAACAAACTTGTTAGAGACAACAAACTTGTTAGGCACAACAAACTTGTTAGAAACAACAAACTTGTTAGAGACAACAAACTTGTTAGAAACAACAAACTTGTTAGAGACAACAAACTTGTTAGAGACAACAAACTTGTTAGAAACAACAAACTTGTTAGAGACAACAAACTTGTTAGAAACAACAAACTTGTTAGAGACAACAAACTTGTTAGGCACAACAAACTTGTTAGAAACAAAAAACTTGTTAGAGACAACAAACTTGTTAGGCACAACAAACTTGTTAGAAACAACAAACTTGTTAGAAACAAAAAAAAACATGGTGTTAGAACCACACCGAATGTGAAACGAAATTAGACCGCGTGCACGTGGCAATCTCCTTTTTGTGTTGGTGTTGGATAAATTTAGTACAATTTAAATGTAAAGTTTTACAAACGCGAAGTTTTACATATGTGAAGTTTTACAAATGTAAAGTTTTACAAATGTGACGTTTTACACATGTGTTGTTAACAAATGTGAATTTTACAAATGTGAAGCTTTACAAATGTGAAATTTTACAAATGTGAAGTTTTACAAATGTGAAGTTTTACAAATGTAAGTTTTACAAATGTAAGTTTTACAAATGTGAAGTTTTGCAAATCTGAAGTTTCACAAATGTGTAGTTAACAAATGTGAAGTTTTACAAATGTGTAGTTAACAAATGTGAAGTTTTGCTAATGTGTAGTTAACAAATGTGAAGTTCTACAAATGTGTAGTTAACAAATGTGAAGTATGAAAGTCTCAATGTGTAATCACAAATCGCCATTTAAAAACATTTTTTAAAAAAAATATTTTTTTAAAAAAAAAATTGATGGAAGAAGAAGTAGGTGCGTGATTTTAAAATTCATTGTAAATTGTTTGTAAACGATTATCTATTGCAAATATCGTCGTTTAACGACTTCCCGTCAACCTATTGATTACACACAAGTTTTATCAGTACCAAGCTTTTACTATTCAATTTGCCTCACTATCGCGTACACCGCTTAAGCGTCAAATTTTAGTTTAAAGGAACTGTTAATCAACATGAAAGTTGTTTTATTTGAAAGAATAAATTATTATATCGATACCTTAGACGTCATATACCAAGAGCATGGAGTAACCAAGTTCCACCACTCAAAGAATGTTTTTAAAGGGGTAGAATTTGATTTTGTTATCGCCCCTGAATATTCGGCCCAAAAAATCCAGTGGCGGGACTTTCCAGACATGCTCTGTCAGACCCAGGTCAAAGGTCATGCAGCTGACACCGTTGACGGGCAGGGCTGTAACGGTAACACTGGAGGACGAGAAGACCCGGGGGTGGTGAGAGGATACAGAACGATGCCTGGGGGTTACGGGTGGGGGGGGGGGGATAAGCCAGATGTATTTATCTGTTACCATATTAAAAGAACCGAGAATTCCCTACTCTCAGATATGAATCTTCTGTCTACCTGCATCATAATAAAGGAAGATAATAGATAAATTGTATATTAGAATGAAAAATATTATGTCATCTTTCTCAAGGAATATGTTGATGAGCTTGAAGGCAAAATAGCTTTAACTAAAAATGTTCAATGTCCCTGATGGTGTTGCTGAACCTGTACCTGTTTATCGGCCCATTTTTGGTCATCAAGCCCAGACTAGAGTACGTTTACGTGGCCACTGGTCAGTTTGGTGGAGGCACTCAGCGTGACCTTTTTTCCCCCTGGTTATGGTTATGTTATTCCGCACTTTTCTAAAAGATTCATTTACGCTATTCATACATAGTAAAATATTCTCTGAAGACATCATCCTGTCCACATTTTCTATTTTTTTAAATATTAAAGTAAACAAAAAAAAGGCTGAAATAGAAAGATTTTTAACATATGTAAATAAAGGGAACTAAAAATCCAACTCACTAGGGTTAAGTACTGGGGGGAAAAAAATCCTAAGGCTAAAATGTATTACAATTTTGATACTTCTATCAGGTTAAGCCAGTGTTTCTCAACCTTCCTAATGCCGCGACCCTTTAATACAGTTCCTCATGCTGTGGCGACCCCCCCCCCCTTTAACCACACAATTATTTCGTTACTACTCTATAACCTTAGAGTAAATGTTTTTTCCGATGGTCTTAGGCGACCCCTGTGAAAGGGTCGTTCAACCCCCCCCCCCCCCCCCCCAAAGACTCATAGGCTGAAAACCGCTGGGTTAAGCCATTAGAAATAAGACAGGCCCTATAGCTAGTGCTGAGCCGATACACAACAACGAAAGGCTCGGCAAAAAGATTTTTCTTCCCTATGAACAAAAAGCAGGTGAAATAAAAATTTAGATGTTTCAAACACATAGAGATGTGGGCAAGTCTCCCGGAGACTAGTGGACCTGTTCAATAAATAATTTTATATTGAGACCATCTATTACGTCTGCAGGTAATATTTCAAGTCTGACCACCTGAGCAGTTTGAGTGGTAAAGACTGAGGATCATGTAACTTTTCAATTTCAGTAACAGAGTAAAGAATTGTTTCGGCGCCCCCCCCCCCCCCCCCCGCGCGTTACAAATCTGAATTGAACATGAATGGAATAAAAAGATGAATTGAACATGAATGAAATAAATAGATGAATTGAACATGAATGAAATAAATAGATGAATTGAACATGAATGAAACAAATAGATGAATTGAACATGAATGAAATAAATAGATGAATTGAACATGAATGAAATAAAAAGATGAATTGAACATGAATGAAATAAATAGATGAATTGAACATGAATGAAACAAATAGATGAATTGAACATGAATGAAACAAATAGATGAATTGAACATGAATGAAATAAATAGATGAATTGAAAATGAATGAAATAAACAGATGAATTGAACATGATTGAAACAAATAGATGAATTGAACATGAATGAAACAAATAGATGAATTGAACATGAATGAAACAAATAGATGAATTGAACATGAATGAAACAAATAGATGAATTGAACATGAATGAAACAAATAGATGAATTGAACATGAATGAAACAAATAGATGAATTGAACATGAATGAAACAAATAGATGAATGGAACATGAATGAAACAAATAGATGAATTGAACATAAATGAAATAAACAGATGACTTGAACATGATTGAAATTAAAAGCTGAACTGAACAAAACATGTTCATTTATTTCATTTTTTTTTATATGACTTTTAAAGTTGTTTGTATTCAGATCGGGTCCTGGGTGGCCGAGTGGTTTAAATTGAGTTATTGGACGGTGTGCGGTCCCCAACCTGGACAAGCAAAAACAACACACGCACCCAACCACGATGAAAATTCTGACCACTCCTGCGACGTGTAACGCATAAGATTGTAAGTCACAAGAAACACTGCTGGTCATCAAACTGCATCCTGTTATACTTCCTGTCGTCTGGACCCAGGGCCGACCCTAACAATTGCGGGGCCCTATGCGAAACAGATTGCGCATGGCCCTTTCTGGGTAGTAATAAGGATAATAAGTGAACATTAAGATTTTGTATTAGAAAATAAATTCGAGCGGGGCCTATGAAAGTGCGGGGCCCATTGCGGCCGCATAGGTTGCAATGGCCTAAGGCCGGCCCTGTTGACTGGACCAAATCTAATCTATGTAAAAGCCTGGTCTCCAACTAGGTAAAGATCAAGAAATAACAAAATGAAAAAACAAAAAAAAATTAAAATGTGTTTCTAAATATCAAATTTGAAATTAATATCTAAGTAATTGGCGGAGACGCCTGTGATAATGACATGACAAAATAGATAATTAATTGGCGGAGACGCCTGTGATAATGACATGACAAAATAGATAATTAATTGGCGGAGACGCCTGTGATAATGACATGACAAAATAGATAATTAATTGGCGGAGACGCCTGTGATAATGACCTGAAAAATATATAATTGATTGGCAGAGACGCCTGTGATAATGATATGACAAAATATATACCGGTAATTAATTGGCGGAGACGCCTGTGATAATGACACGGCATAATGAAGAACACTTGACCTTGTTGATTTGAATATTTACGATTTGTCACGTCCTCATCTCACGATGCCACGAAGAAAGACCTGGTTTAACGGGACTATGTAATAAAATTCCTGTTCACCGACCTCACATGAGGTCATGTTACCCGAATTCAAGGAAATAGAGCAATTATTTAGTTTAAATGTTTCATAGACACGAGTATACTATTTCAAGCATCGGAAAATGTATCAGTCATTTCACTTGCTGCACTACACTAGATTTTACCAACATAGTTAAAAAATCATTAAAAAGGAATTGTGTTAAAATGTTATGAAACAGAAACGTGAAAGAAATGACACCGAGAGAGAGAGAGAGAAAGTGAGAGAAGCAGCAATTGGGGAAATAATCTTGAAAGAATAACTCATAAGGAGTGATACAGCTATAGGGCTCGACTTACACCCTGTGCAACTTACGACCATTCGACTTTACGACCACAATCACTTATCATCTAAAATGATTATTTATAGCAATAATACCAGAAATTTATGATATTATTATAGTTTAACTTAAATATTTTTGTAACATCACTTCACATTACTGCACACATAGCGTACTCAACTTACGACCAAATCGGGTTACGACCGGTCTGTCGGAACCGATCGCGGTCGTAAGTCGAGCACTAGCTGTATTAGAATGTGTAAATTGCATGTGCACCAGTAGGAAAAAAAATGAGAAAAAGTTGAAGACATGTAAATTATCATAGAACAGTCTTCTGGGGAGTAACGGAATTTGTATGATGCATATGGTGAAATGACTTCTGTTGGTATTTATATGTGGCTAACTGTCGTATGAGTTGATCGTCTGTCCGTGTCTAGAGCAGTGGTTCTCAACCTTCGTAATTCCGCGGCCCTTTAATAGAGTTCATCATGTTGTGGCGACCCCCACCCACAAACTTATTTTCGTGGCCACATCATAACTGTAGAGTATGTTTTTTTTCCGAAGGTCTTACGCGACCCACTGGTTGAGAACCGCTGGTCTAGAGCTTTTAATGATCGATCAAATTCACTCTCCAAGGGACATAATTGTAATCATATTCACCTATACCTGTGGGGCCCGATCACGAAAGGAAAAAAATATTTATTTTCGGAGAGAAAAAAGCTTAATGGTTTGGTGCATATCATTTCCGCTTTCATATCATTTGTTGGTTGTCATGGTTTGGCTATATAAACATTGGATTGGATGACGTCACCGTGAATTGAAAGGAAAGAAATTATTCAGAGTCAATGTGCATACATTTTATTATTTCTATAAACTATGTTATTGGTTCTGTCTTCATTAACCCTTCTAAACTTAATCGAACCGAGTCTAAAAATGAAAAAAAAAATGATTTTGAAACGAACCCAAATTGGTAAAAGTAGGCGGCAACCACGGGCAAGCTACTCTGTTTTACCAAAAAATTGAACGTACCCTATATATCAAAGAAATAGGTAGCCAAAATTGATGAACTTAAAGAACTCGTTTATTTACATGGATCTTACAAGAATTCAAATTGGTTATAGCAAGTAGGGACGTGAGATACTGTTGTATGTGACTTATTTCTAGTTGCTATAGATTTATGGACATTGGTCTTTAGTGATACCATATATTCATCATAATAGTCGATCGCTTTGTAAACAGAATTTTGTATGATCGAACTGTTACAACTTAACTTTATCAAAATAAAAAGGTGACTGGGTGGTCGAGGGGTGTAAACTGAGTCGATCCCAATAAAAATGATCACCAACTTCGGGGCCCATAGATACAACTGCCTGGTGGCGTGGCAGGTATTAGTGCCACCATTAAGGGCGGGCCTAGATGTTTGCCGCCCTCCCCTTCAGTGTGCAAACTCTGCAGTTGTCCGAAAATGCAACTCCTCCATATGAAGTAACAGGGAGCCTGGGCGGACAAAACCCCCCTTTCCACGCCACTGGGAGAGGCGTAGCTAGAGTATTTGTTGCCAGGAGAAAAGATTCATTTTTAGTTTTTACCCTCAGCACCTCAACCTCTCTGAAACCCATTATCTTCATCAATTAAGTACTATCTAGGTCCATTTGTTGCCCTCTATATACGCCTCTGGCCACTGACCACTGACCACCACCCCACACCCCCCCGCCCGAAAATATAGAACCCCCCCCCCCCCCCCCCCCCCCCCCCAGGAAAATGAAAAAGACATTGACTGCCAGTGCAGTTGCATGCTCGCCATGGCCAGCCAATCTTAACATTCTTTTTCAATCACGACCGCAACCATTACCTAACTGCAATGCCATTAATTACCATAAGACATGTTTGTGACCTCAAGCCTACTGCGTCGTTTGGAAAACGTCCAATCTGTAGATAGCAGTTATTACATTAAAAAAGAATTATTAAAATTGTATCACCAATTATTAGAACGTGACTTTTCCAGATGGATACGAGTTATTATAAAAATTATTATAATTATTATTTGTTATTATTAGGCTAGCCTGCTCCAGTTACCAAAACCAAAAACTTCCGTTGCTATGTTCGAGCACACACCCCATCATCGGTTTAGACGGAGCGTTATATTTTTGCGGGTTTTGTTTACACACGTGACATTTTAAGATTTCTGGGTCGACAGAGGCGGGCTGACATCGTCGCTTAAATTATTCCAGGTTGAGTCAACGGGTGTGTGCTTGGGGGGTGGTGGGGGGGGGGAGCGGAGCTCAGATATACTTTTTGTTTTTCGTTTTTATGCCGTGGTAAAGAGTTAAGTCAATTCCCCGCGGATTTTGTGAGCATTCGATTTTTAAAACAGTGAATAATTCCTACTCTTGTCGATGTTTCAAAGATTACAATTTTAACACTGTAAAGTAGAAGTAGAAAAGAAGAAACGTTTTGAAGAAATTTTAAAGTATGTTCTACGTTTTACGGCGTTTTAAACTCGCCCTCTTCAGAAAGTTATTATTATTATTATTAATTTTTTTTCAAGTTAATTTTTTTTTAATTTCCCGTCTGCTTAAGTTCTTGTGGTAGTTGTTTTGAACGGTGTCTTGCGAGCGTATGGTAAGTCATGATTCGTGAGCTGAGCTGCTATCCTGTGTTTAAATATGAGGTGTACGTCTGGTGTGTGACACTAAGAGCAGGTACATCTCCTAGTACTAGGAAGTGTGATGCAGTCGTCATCGGATGCGCACAAAGAACGTTTTGTGACAGAAGACCAAGTGTGACACTTTGAGCTCGCTATGTATTTATTGTTTAACATGGGGTCTGTACATGGGGTCTGTACATGGGGTCTGTACATGGGGTCTGTACATGGGGTCTGTACATGGGGTCTGTACATGGGGTCTGTACATGGGGTCTGTACATGGGGTCTGTACATGGGTTCTGTACATGGGGTCTGTACATGGGGTCTGTACTAAGGACATCGACTCAAAAAATAAAGTGAAACCACGCTATAACGTGGGACCCTGATATAACATGGGACCCTGATATAACGTGGGACCATGATATAACATGGGACCCTGATATAACATGGGACCCTGATATAACATGGGACCCTGATATAACATGGGACCCTGATATAACATGGGACCCTGATATAACATAGGACCCTGATATAACGTGGGACCCTGATATAACATGGGACCCTGATATAACATGGGACCCTGATATAACATGGGACCCTGATATAACATGGGACCCTGATATAACATGGGACCCTGATATAACATGGGACCCTGATATAACGTGGGACCCTGATATAACGTGGGACCCCGATATAACGTGAGACCCTGATATAACGTGGGACGCCGCTAAAACGTGGGACCCCGCTATAACATAGGACCCCGCTATAACATGGGACCTTGATATAACGTGGGACGCCGCTAAAACGTGGGACCCCGCTATAACATAGGACCCCGCTATAACATGGGACCCTGATATAACGTGGGACGCCGCTAAAACGTGGGACCCCGCTATAACATATAGGACCCCGCTATAACGTGGGACCCTGATATAACGTGGGACGCCGCTAAAACGTGGGACCCCGCTATAACATAGGACCCCGCTATAACATGGGACCCTGATATAACGTGGGACGCCGCTAAAACGTGGGACCCCGCTATAACATAAGACCCCGCTATAACATGGGACCCTGATATAACGTGGGACCCCGCTATAACATGGGATCCCGCTATAACACGAGACCCCACTATAACATGGGATCCTCTATAACAAGGGATCCCGCTATAACATGAGATCCCGCTATAACACGAGACCCCACTATAACATGGGATCCCGCTATAACATGGGATCCCGCTATAACACGGGACCCCCGCTATAACATGGGATCCCGCTATAACGCAATAACCCGAGTTTAAAATTAGGTTCGATGTTTTGTTTGACTCTTTGTTTTGTTTTAAGGCTTGTGTCAAGGGCGCATCTGTCAGGTGGGTGGGGGATGCTGCATTTAAAAAACAAACGAACAACAAACAATTTTAATGACGCGTTATATCCCCGTAAATCCACTCAGGAGTTTATGCGGAGCTTTAAATAAAAGCCCACACACAAACAAATTTCGACCTCTGCCCAAATCTAGAGATTTTTTTTTTTTTGAAACTTCAACATCCTTTGAAGACCCGTGTCTTTAATTTATCAGTTTAGAATTCAAATTTTTTTTTTTTGTATTATCATTGGCGAAACGTCCAGGTCGCGAAACGGCTGCGGCGAAGCGGTGGGAGCGGATGACAAAGGGGGGGGGGCGAAGTGATGGTGGAGAAGCGTCATAGATCCACGGTACCAGAATAGCGACCAGGTGTCACGATTTAAGTACCCCTGGCGGGCCGGATCTGGCCCCAGGGCCTTGGTTTTGAGAAGCCTAATACATGGGTCGACCCTAAATTTGCTGGCCTGTCGGTGGCACAAGAGTGTACAAGTAGGATGACAACCCATGGCAGCAATGTTTATGCGTGACGCAGTTTGACCACAGAAGGTACCTTTCCCCTCTTCCGTTACTGTTAACAAATCTTTCTATTAGTTGGATTTTTAAACTGCCTACATCCATCCATTTGCAATTTTTATATTTTAGCAGACTGAAAGCAAGTTTCCATTTATTTTATACTTGAGTTTTATGAACGCAATTTTCCATTTATTTTATACTTGAGTTTTATGAACGCAATTTTCCATTTATTTTATACTTGAGTTTTATGAACGCAATTTTCCATTTATTTTATACTTGAGTTTTAAGAACGCAATTTTCCATTTATTTTATACTTGGGTCTTATGAATGCAAGTTTCCATTTACTTTCAGAGTTAATGAAGCTTTGTGCAATAAACTTTATCACATATGCTTTAATGCCAGAAATTTGAGGGCAACTATTTTCCTATAAAATTGTTTTTTCGCCACAGCTAAATTTGAATAGGCATTTGATGCGCATTACAGGAACTAATTGTTCATTGTTGAGTTTTCTGTTTGCGGCATGAAGTTGTTTATTTTTTCCCACCAGGTTTGGTTCGTTGTTCATGCATTGTATTATTCTTGGATTTTTCTTGGATTATTTGAGCTTTTTAACTTGTTTGGGTTTGGGAACTTGGTTAAAAGTTATTTAGTTCTAAAGGAAATTAGTAAAATATTTGTATAGCTTCCTGGAGCTTCTACTTATCAATAGTTTATTCTTGAGCCAATCTTTCAACACTGTATTAACGGTCTTTTCCATATGTTCCAATAGTTATTTAGATGATTCATTGGTCTCTAACTTTGCTGTAAAATTTTTAAAAATCATCTTTCAGATGAAGGGACATGACTCCGATGTTCAAATTGAGACGGAAAAAGTTCAGATGAAAAGGGAGCTGGGTTTGGTTAGTGCTACAAGTGTTGTGATTGGTTCAGTTATAGGTGAGTGATTGGTTCAGTTATAGGTGAGTGATTGGTTCAGTTATAGGTGAGTGATTGGTTCAGTTATAGGTGAGTGATTGGTTCAATTATAGGTGAGTGATTGGTTCAGTTATAGGTGAGTGATTGGTTCAGTTATAGGTGAGTGATTGGTTCAGTTATAGGTGAGTGATTGGTTCAATTATAGGTGAGTGATTGGTTCAGTTATAGGTGAGTGATTGGTTCAGTTATAGGTGAGTGATTGGTTCAGTTATAGGTGAGTGATTGGTTCAGTTATAGGTGAGTGATTGGTTCCATTATAGGTGAGTGATTGGTTCAG
Source organism: Omphiscola glabra (assembly GCA_964017045.1). Taxonomy (NCBI): domain Eukaryota; kingdom Metazoa; phylum Mollusca; class Gastropoda; family Lymnaeidae; genus Omphiscola; species Omphiscola glabra. Next base: position 23,027,639 of record OZ024800.1, read on the forward strand.
TTATAGGTGAGTGATTGGTTCCATTATAGGTGAGTGATTGGTTCAGTTATAGGTGAGTGATTGGTTCAGTTATAGGTGAGTGATTGGTTCCATTATAGGTGAGTGATTGGTTCAGTTATAGGTGAGTGATTGGTTCAGTTATAGGTGAGTGATTGGTTCAGTTATAGGTGAGTGATTGTACGCCACTGGTGGCAACTCACCCAAAAGCTACCCCCTCCGCCGCCGAAATAAATTTGTATTTATTTCTAAGTAAAAAAAAAAGAGAGAGAGAACCGGATCGCCGTTCCTATGCATTCCTGCAGGACTTGAACCCTGATTTTTAAAGCCGATTACCGGTTTAATATCGGATTTCTAATAGCCGATTACCGTTTTTGTCGGTTACAAAATGATAGTAACATCGTGCATTCCAACTACTTGAGCTCTAGCAGCAATAGGTAAAATCATTGAAATTCACCCATTGTAAAGATATGCATAATCCTCAATGTCATCTGATCATTTTACTTTACATCCATTATTGTTTATATATATAATAAAATACTCAATCTTCATTATTATATCAATATAGACACATATATTATGTATGTAAATATAATTCATCCTCCGACCCTTTGTTTTGTTTCTTTATGTGTTTATCCAGGGGCTGGTATATTTATTTCACCAAAGGGCGTGCTACAGAACACTGGGTCTATTGGATTGTGTCTCCTTGTCTGGCTGTTGGCTGGAGTTTCTTCCCTTGGAAGTACGTCATTTTTTAAATATTTTGATCACCTGATTTTTTTTTCAAACTTTTTTTTAAATGTTAGGTTGATTCTTGATGTTAGGTTGATTCTCATTAATTTAAGCTTGAATAAAGTTACTTCAAAGGTAAAACTCGTTTACTTGTTAAATAAGTTATTCAAGAGAAAGGGAATGTTTAATGTTTAGTTTGCACTAAAATTTAAATTGTTTATATTAACAATGTCGGTTGGATATCAGTGCAGATATGGATATAAATTTGTGGATGGAGATAATGTGGAAGGAGATTGCCGGAGACAGCAGACCGTGTCCCTATTTTTTACCTTCGGTATTCCATTGTTTTCTTTGCAATCTAACATGACCATTTACATTCCTACTTTCCATTCCTACCTTCCATTCCTACGTTCAATTTCTATGGAATTCACCAACGACAAAGGCGCCCTCTGCTACTCTGAGCTCGGCACAACGATCCACAAGTCTGGAGGAGGGTACACCTACATCAAGAAGGGGCTGGGGAACCACCTGGCCTTTGTTTTTGCACTCCAGGTCAGAGGTCGAATAATTAGTGAAGCGTTATTACAACAAGACTTGTGTGTTTCTAAAGTAAAGCCACGCGTTTGTTAGCTCTAAATTAACCGCAAGCCTTTTAACGTCACACGTTATGCCTAATTACACGGTTTTAATTATTTCTAAGTATCGTGTTATATGTTTCGGTTCTCGGAAAAATTAATGTTGAATGGAAACAAAAAGAAGGGCAAATAAAATGGAACCACTATTTAATTATGCAAAAGATATTTACCATAGGGCTCTGTAACTCTAAAAGTATTAACATAAGTCATTTCTCGATGTCCAAAAAAAGTCAGTCGTGCGTGGTCCAGGGTCTCTGGTCGTCATGTTGCTGACATTCGCCAAGTACATGGTGGTCATCTTCCCCACATGCGGTAGGCCTCAGTTGCTGGAGAAGCTGATTGCCGTGACAGCCTTAAGTAGGTCAGCTGTCTACAGGGGAAGAATGGATTGTGATTGTTAAGTCTAGTCATAAGCTTGAGTGTTTGGGTGTATCTTTTGGAATGATGTGTCAGCAGAAAGTGTTAAAATGAAGTGTTGGTATGAAGTGTTAGAATGAAATGTTAGAATGAAATGTTGGAATGAAGTGTTGGAATAAAGTGTTGGAATAAAGTGTCGGAATGAAGTGTTGGAATAAAGTGTCGGAATGAAGTGTTGGAATAAAGTGTTAGTATGAAGTGTTGGTATGAAGTGTTGGAATGAAGTGTTGGAATGAAGTGTTAGAAGGAAGTGTTGGAATGAAGTGTTGGAATGAAGTGTTGGAATGAAATGTTGGAATGAAGTGTTAGAAGGAAGTGGAATGAAATGTTGGAATGAAGTGTTAGAAGGAAGTGTTGGCATGAAGTGTTGGAATGAAATGTTGGAATAAAGTGTCGGAATGAAGTGTTGGAATAAAGTGTCGGAATGAAGTGTTAGAATGAAATATTGTAGTAAAGCTTAATCATAATCTTGTAATCATTTACTGCCTCTTTCAAATGTCCGCTAGTTGAATTCTTTTGTAAAGAACTAATCGGCATCGTGACTTGTCCCCCCAGTGAGCCTCGTTATCATCAACACGTACAGTTCACGCCTGGCGTCACGTGTCACAGTGATCACAACCGTAGGAAAGATGTCTGCACTTGTCGTTATCATCATCGGCGGCATCGTCTCGCTTTGTCAAGGTGGGGCATCCCGATCATGTCATGATCAATACCACTCATTTCTTGTAGAGTCTCCCGTCTCACCAAATCTTTTTTAAGATAGCATCGTGTTTTCTTATATTAAACGCTCTGGCGCTCTGAGTACACAAAAAATAGCAATCCTACGGACGCCATAAATAGTTTAGTTATCCATTTGGAAACATGAAAATTCATCCATGAATTATAATTACTTTTGTTTTATTTTGGAAGTTTGAAGTCCATCGGGTTCAACGGGATGATAGTTACGAGACTTAGGCTAGGGTTACATTGCATCCATATTTCACCGACATCCAGTACTGACACATGAGACCGATTGTTTCGTTGAAAAATTTGTCTGACAATGTGGTTGCATTGCAACCGATCGCATCAGAATCTTTATTTTTCATCATGAAAAACGGCCTTGAAATGTTATGAAAAATTAACTTTGTAATAGTAATTTTTCTCCTACAAATTAAAATTAATGTTTTAGCTGTTAATGTAATATATATATATAATGTGTGTATTTTTCTACTTTCAATTGGACAATTTTCAAGACAAAATAACTATTTTGATTTCAACTGACGTTCGTTGGTAAACGTCCGAGGTACACTGACTGTCACCGATGTTATCCTAGCTAATGTAACCGTCTCAACTTTGTTAATAAATTTGTTTTTTTTCCTCTTCTGAATTCAATCTTGTATGTCAGTCTCGGATGTCGGTGAAATACGGAATCAGTGTAACCACAGCCTAATGTCCCTGCTCCTTTAGCGCCAATCTAATTGCTGTGAGCTGCTACTAATTGGGTAATGACTAATGGACAGGTTAACATCCAGACCAGGAAAGCGTTAATAATTTTAAAAACAGGTCATTAACATTACAGGCGTGACTAGCGAACTTGGGACCGGATTTTCTGGAACAAGTGAAGACCCCACATCTATAGCGTTGGCCTTGTACAGTGCCATCTGGGCAACTGGAGGAGGGTGAATAATAGACGGACTGTTTTATATATTTTTAATATTTATTTTTAAAAAAGGCCCTAAGACCACGCGTCACCCTTTTAATTTGTGTCCTTATTTTACACATACTTCCTCAACACAGCCCACAAATAAATATAGCATCAACGGGCTACTTTAGTTCAATGGCAACAAAACATGTCACAAACATCATGAATGCATGGCACAACACGTCACAAACATCATGAACGACTGACACAAAACGTCACAAACATCATGAATGTCTGACACAAAACGTCACAAACATCATTAATGCCTGTCACAAAACGTCACATACATCATGAATGCCTGACACAAAACGTCACAAACATCATGAATGCCTGACACAAAACATCACAAACATAATGAGTGCCTGACACAACACGTCAAGAACATAATTAATGCCTGACACAACATGTCACAAACATAATGAATACCTGACACAAAACGTCACAAACATAACGAATGCCTGACACAACATGTCACAAACATAACGAATGCCTGACACAACATGTCACAAACATAATGAATGCCTGACACAACATGTCACAAACATAATGAATGCCTGACACAAAACGTCACAAACATGACGAATGCCTGACACAACATGTCACAAACATAATGAATGCCTGACACAACATGTCACAAACATAATGAATGCCTGACACAAAACGTCACAAACATGACGAATGCCTGACACAACATGTCACAAACACAATGAATACATTACACACCATTTCTCCGATAGAATTTACTCCATCATTTCTCTCTTTTAAGTCACTCTAAAATTTCTCTAAAAGAAGCTACTCTATCATTTCTCGCTTTCAAGTTACTCTATCATTTCTCTAAAAGAAGCTACTCTATCATTTCTCTCTTTTAAGTCACTCTAAAATGTCTCTAAATGAAGCTACTTTATCATTTCTCTCTTTTAAGTCACTCTATCATTTCTCTAAAAGAAGCTACTCTTTCATTTCTCTCTTTTAAGTTACTCTATCATTACTCTAAAAGAAGTTACTCTATCATTTCTCTAAAAGAAGCTACTCTATCATTTCTCTAAAAGAAGCTACTCTATCATTTCTCTAAAAGAAGCTACTCTATCATTTCTCGCTTTCAAGTTACTCTATCATTTCTCTAAAAGAAGCTTCTCTATCATTTCTCTAAAAGAAGCTACTCTATCATTTCTCTCTTTTAAGTCACTCTAAAATTTCTCTAAAAGAAGCTACTCTATCTTTTCTCTCTGTTAATTCACTCTATCATTTCTCTAAAAGAAGCTACTCTATCATTTCTCTAAAAGAAGCTACTCTATCATTTCTCTAAAAGAAGCTACTCTATCATTTCTCGCTTTCAAGTTACTCTATCATTTCTCTAAAAGAAGCTTCTCTATCATTTCTCTAAAAGAAGCTACTCTATCATTTCTCTCTTTTAAGTCACTCTAAAATTTCTCTAAAAGAAGCTACTCTATCTTTTCTCTCTTTTAAGTCACTCTATCATTTCTCTAAAAGAAGCTACTCTATCATTTCTCTCTTTTAAGTCACTCTATCATTTCTCTAAAAGAACCTACTCTATCTTTTCTCTCTTTTAAGTCACTCTATCATTTCTCTAAAAGAAGCTACTCTATCATTTCTCTCTTTTAAGTCACTCTATCATTTCTCTAAAAGAAGCTACTCTATCTTTTCTCTCTTTTAAGTCACTCTATCATTTCTCTAAAAGAAGCTACTCTATCATTTCTCTCAAATATGCTACTCTATCATTTCTCTAAAAGAAGCTACTCTATCATTTCTCTCAAAGCGCACATCTGAATTCAGTCGTAGAGGAGATCAGGAACCCTGGCAAGTATGTATCTACATTTAAAACATTTACCTGGCGAACTGGGAGACGTGACACACTAGTGATATCTCCTTTGATAAATTTATCAAAATCACTTTTTAAGAAGAAAATGTGTATTTCTTGGAAAATTAGACTGTATATCAATGTCAGTCTTACCTTCAAGGTATGTAAATGAAAAAATATGACTATAAATGTATTTAAGTTGCTTCACTTGACTAAAATATAAAATAATTATGTGTAAATTGTATAAAACATAAACACACACGCCAGAATCTTTCAATCCCGTAACCACAAGATTTAGATTGACTAAATCTGCACAGTTCCGACTATGTTGTTCTAACATACAAATCTCTGAGAAAAGCAACAAACACCGTGTAAATTGAAGTGTCGTAGTCATAACAAGTGTTCGTCACAAATGAGATAATTTCTAATTGTTCAACTATTTTTTCCCCACACGCATCATTATCAAGCATTTAACCAATCCCTTCTTTCCCTATCAAACATTTAACCAATCCCTTCTTTCCCTATCAAACATTTAACCAATCCCTTCCTTCCCTATCAAGCTTTTAACCAATCCCTTCCTTCCCTATCAAACATTTAACCAATCCCTTCTTTCCCTATCAAACATTTAACCAATCCCTTCTTTCCCTATCAAACATTTAACCAATCCCTTCCTTCCCTATCAAACATTTAACCAATCCCTTCTTTCCCCATCAAACATTTAACCAATCCCTTCCTTCCCTATCAAACATTTAACCAATCCCTTCTTTCCCTATCAAACATTTAACCAATCCCTTCCTTCCCTATCAAACATTTAACCAATCCCTTCCTTCCCTATCAAACATTTAACCAATCCCTTCTTTCCCTATCAAACATTTAACCAATCCCTTAACCAATATTTTTTACTGCATATCTGCTACAATAAAGTATGTATTTCATTATAAAATATTTACACCTATCTACTGCAGTAATGTCGCTATTTCATTATCAAACACTCATCAGCCGTCTGCGCACCCACGGCCAGGTTCACAAATAGCCTATACGATGATTAAGATGGTCACAGTCGACTGAGACTAAAGAACTATTACACATTTAAAAACTATCTCTCTCGGCCAGGTGACTCATCTTAACTGGGGATATACCAATAAACCATTGTGCGTACTTTTTCAACATAATGCCAAGGATTTATTTTTCGTGTTTCAATAATAATTCATCTACAACGGAGATAAATTAATCAATCAGTGAACACGTCTTCATGCAAGTAAAGTAGTGTTTCTCAACCTTCCTATTGCCGCGACCCTTTGATTCAGTTCCTCATGTTGCGGCGACCCCAACCATACAATGGACTACGATTAGTCGATTGTTTTGTCACGTGATACGTGTAAAAACAAGTAATACTTCCGGTAGGCTGTCCGCAACACACTAGTCGCTCACAAATTTTTCTTCAAACAACTTTCTTCCTTTAATCATAACTGAATTATAATTATTGTCACATTTATTGAATGTCATTTAAAGAAACGCCTGTATTCAAGAATATTTTGAAAAGTAAAATTTTAATAAACACTGGGGAAGCGCTGATGGAGACAAACATTTTGCTTTAGAATTAATGATAATGGCAATGGCTGATCAGCTGTTTATCTGTTGTTATGTGTTGTTATGTGTAGCAGAAAGCCTACTAATGGCTGGTACGTATCACGTGACAAAACAAGGAAGTGACTAATCGTAGTCCATTATTTTCGTTGCTACTTCATAACTTTAGAGTATATGTGTTTTCCGATGGTCTAAGGCGCCCCTGGGGGAAAGGGTCGTTCGACCCCCAAACGAGTCGCGACCCATAGGTTGAGAACCCGTTGACGTAAAGACTGAATTCATGACTTAATAACTTAACTATTTTTTTCCACCAACCAGGAACTTGCCTAGGGCGGCCATCTCTGGCATTCTGCTCGTGATAGTTGTGTACATTTTGACCAATGTCTCGTACCTGGCCGTCATGACAAGGAGTGAGCTGCTCAACGCAGATGCTGTCGCATTCGTGAGTTCTTGATTATTTACACACAAAAAAAACATTATAATGGTGGTGTACAACCTCAAGGTTTCTTTACAATTCTTAGAGGTGTTTTTTTGGACTGAATTAAGGATGTCACTTTGAGTTTCAATCATCAAACAAATCTTCAGTGACGTCACACCCATTTTTTTTTATCTTGCGCACCACTGACAAAAATGATCCATCACAACGTATTCGGGAATATCCTATGGAAAAACTGTTTTTGTTGTTGTTGTTGTTGTTGCTGCAGGTCTTGTAGGAAAGAGACTATATATATATAAGAATGATCTATACTGACCGTAACTCCAAAGAACCGAAAGTGTTTAGATACGTTCGGATTCTTAAAAAAACAATTATAGCTATATTCTATTACATTGAAGAAATCGAATAAATTTAAATGCGCAAAAAATATTAAATATCCGCTTTTATTTAAGTAAAAGTTTAAGTATTATTATTATAAATTATAAGTACATTTAAAGTTAGAACCATGGAACTATTTTATACATTTTATCCGAATGTAAAAGTTATGAAAAAAATTATTAATAAAAAAAAAATATGATTTCAGAATTGCATCGTAATAATATTAATCGGGAAAACCCAAACATCTGTTCTTTTTAGTGCGTCATTAAGTTCGTTTTTAATATTGCGAAATAAAAATAAAATTAATTGGTTTTTAATAAATACGCAAATGACGTCATAGTGTGAATTGTATATATTAGCCATAACTCTAAGTTTCTTTGATTTCATAATCGTGCGTAACCAAACTGATAATGTATTTTCCCTATTCTTAAAAGTAAAATTAATAAATATAATTGATTGCTTTATAAATTTCTAAAATTTGCTAAAATTAAATACATCTTTACCTTTGAATTTTTAACATTTAATAAGTTTTTACGTTTTATTCATTCTAAAAATATACTTTAATGAAATTTATAAATTACTAAAAACGTAACCTTTAAATATACTTTAATAAGAAAATGCCGTTTCATTCAATCAGTGAAGCGAAACACCATAGCCTAATAGCATTCACTAATGCACTTGTCACTCATCCAAATAAGAACAAAGCAAATTAAGGGCAGACAATTTTTTTTTCGATAGTAAGGAGGTTAGTATCCCGTGGATGATTTTATTAATTTATTAACAAACTCTTTGGTGGGGAAGGGGAGTAATAGATACTTTCATTTGCCCAAGGCAGCACAAGATAGTCTCAGAATGAAATGGATCATTAATTAACCTTCTTAGGTACATATCTATCGGGAGTAGGAAATTGGGTGTGTAAATTTTTCAGAGGATGACAATGTACTTAAATCCAAACATAATACATTTGTGAAAAATATATGCTATATTCTCATTTTACCAATTAAGAAAATGAATGATGTTAACAAAATGTATGTACATTTACATAATTATACCCATAAATATCAAAACCCAATCATTTTTATCAAGTGAAATCTTAATTTTCCAAATAGAGATGGGTTAAGATTTTCTTGGATAGGTAAATAAATGATAAAAAGATAGAGAGACAGACATACAGACCGACTGATTTCATAGATAGGTTCCGGTTGACAAGTCTGTGGTGACTTGCGATTTGGAAGCGTTGGCCACCGACCCCCTCGGCGTTAACCCGGGGAACATAACCACCATCGCGTGTCCCGCGTGGCAGACAGGGGCATGCGTGGTAGCCGCGGGAATAAACGGCTCCTACAGGGCTGCCACCTGTAATATTTCACAGGTAGAAGAAAAGGCAGACACAGGGTAGGGATCATGATTACAAGTTGCCGTTAAGGTATATGAGGCGAGAGGCTGTGGTGGAAGTCTCTGGCCGATGATTCTAAATACGCAGCCCTGAGAAAGCTGCTCCTAGTCAACCGTTTCGTCCCAGCTACTTCGCGAATTAGTTGCGAGGTGAAAACCCACTGTAGAATCCCTCTTAGAGGTCGTCCGATGCTTCCCCGGGAAGGCTGGGGGGGGGGAGATATTAGGACGTTAATTTACCGTCCCGGCCCTTTGGAAAGTGAACTGCGGACGTTTTAAACGCAGCGTTTTCGGTCGACCAGATGTTTCTGAACGGGGAGAGTCTCCGTCGGCAACCTAATAGAACGGTTGCTGGTGGGGACGGCCCACGCCCGGGGAGGTCTCTGGCATGCCCCCGCACGGTCCGACGTCGAGGACACCCGGCGCCTGGCAGGTGTGGGGGAGTGCCAGGGAGGGCATAAAGAGCTTTAAGCTCGACGGCCTGCTGACTCCATTTCCTAATGAGACATTTCAATAAATAGATGACAGACAGACAGACAGACAGACAGACAGACAGATAGACAGAGAGATAGATAGATAGATAGATAGATAGATAGATAGATAGATAGATAGATAGATAGATAGATAGATAGATAGATAGATAGATAGATAGATAGATAGATAGATAGATAGATAGATAGATAGATAGATAGATAGATAGATAGATAGATAGATAGATAGATAGATAGATAGATAGATAGATAGATAGATAGATAGATAGATAGATAGATAGATAGATAGATAGATAGATAGATAGATAGATAGATAGATAGATAGATAGATAGATAGATAGATAGATAGATAGATAGATAGATAGATAGATAGATAGATAGATAGATAGATAGATAGATAGATAGATAGATAGATAGATAGATAGATAGATAGATAGATAGATAGATAGATAGATAGATAGATAGATAGATAGATAGATAGATAGATAGATAGATAGATAGATAGATAGATAGATAGATAGATAGATAGATAGATAGATAGATAGATAGATAGATAGATAGATAGATAGATAGATAGATGATGGATGGATGGATGGATGGATGGATGGACGGACAAAACGCTTCCTTGAATAGTTGCACTAAAGGTAACCTTTATTCGATAAACTATATTTAATATTGCGAAATAGAAATAAAATTAATTTGTTCTAAATAAATATGCAAATGACGTCATATCGCTAATCGCGTATGTTGGCCAAAACTCTAAAGTTTATTTGATTTAATAACCGCGCAATACAAAACTGAAAATGTATTTCCCCTTCTCAAAAGTAAAATTATTAAATATAATTGATTGCTTTTTAAATTGTTAATAAAAACACACACATTTTAGCTTATTACTTTTAGCATTTTATAAGTTTTAACGTTTTTTAATTCCAAAAATATACTTTGATTAAATTTATAACATAATAAAAACTTAACTTTTAAATAGACTTCTAATAAGGAGATGCCGTTTAAGTCAAATCAGTGCGGCGAAACTCAATAGCCAAAACAGCATTCACTAATCCAATTATAAACTCATCCAAATAAGAACAAACCATATGAAATGCAAAATACAGTATAACATTCCTGTAACATTTTAGGACATTTCCGGATAAATAATTTCGTCTTTTATTGTTATTAATACTTTCGTTATATTATTAAATAAATAACTGAACAGTGTTCGAGATTTAAAAATTAAAAAAATAAATGCGTTATAATATAGTAGCCTATATATATATATATAATGAAAGTAATTTGTCTATGAACATTTGCAACTAGAAGTAAGTCTCTGCTGCATCAACAGGTGTTTGGGGAACGCGTATTGGGTAGTAGTGCCATGTTGATACCTTTGGCCGTAATGGTGTCAACCTATGGGTCAGCCAACAACAACATCCTCTCTGGTACCAGGTGATGTGTTGTCCTAATAAGACTTATGTTGTTGTCAGCAATGTATGTAGCAGTGTAAGAGTCGCGTTGGTGTAATCGATGCTTGTGCAAGTGTAAATTATGTTGGTGTAAGCGATGTGTGTACAAGTGTAAGTTATGTTGGTGTAAGCGATGTGTGTGAAAGTGTAAGTTATGTTGGTGTAAGCGATGTGTGTGCAGGTGTAAGAGTCATGTTGGTGTAAACGATGTGGGTGCAGGTGTACGAGTCATGTCGATGTAAGCGATTTATGTACAAGTGGTGTCAGCGATACTTGGTTCAGTTTAATTTTTGTCTGCTAGTGTATGAGATTTCTAGTATTTAATTCCTTCATAACAATTAAACCCAGACAATTTCAGTTTGTTTTTTATTTTCTTCCTCAGAATTACCTTCTCGGCAGCAAGGGACGGTAACTTGCCAGATATTTTTTCTTATATACATGTTCATCACTTGACGCCATTGGGAGCCATGACCGTCACGGTAAGTGCAATGACAAACTTTGCATTTGGAGCCATGACCGTCACGGTAAGTGCAATGACAAACTTTGTATTTAGAGCCATGACCGTCTTGGTAAGTGCAATGACAAACTTTGCATTGAGAGCCATGACTGTCACGTTAAGTGCAATGACAAACTTTGCATTGGGAGCCATGACTGTCACGGTAAGTGCAATGACAAACTTTGCATTGGGAGCTATGACTGTCACGGTAAGTGCAATGACAAACTTTGCATTGGGAGCCATGACTGTCACGTTAAGTGCAATGACAAACTTTGCATTTGGAGCCATGACCGTCACGGTAAGTGCAATGACAAACTTTGTATTTGGAGCCATGACCGTCTTGGTAAGTGCAATGACAAACTTTGCATTGGGAGCCATGACTGTCACGGTAAGTGCAGTGACAAACTTTGTATTTGGAGCCATGACCGTCTTGGTAAGTGCAATGACAAACTTTGCATTGAGAGCCATGACTGTCACAGTACGTGCAATGACACACTTTGCATTGGGAGCCATGACTGTCACAGTACGTGCAATGACAAACTTTGCACTGGGAGCCATGACCGTCTTGGTAAGTGCAATGACAAACTTTGCATTGAGAGCCATGACTGTCACGTTAAGTGCAATGACAAACTTTGCATTGGGAGCCATGACTGTCACGGTAAGTGCAATGACAAACTTTGCATTGGGAGCCATGACTGTCACGGTAAGTGCAATGAAATCTTTTACATTGGGATCCATGACTGTCACGGTACGTGCAATGACAAACTTTACACTGGGAGCCATGACTGTCACGTTAAGTGCAATGAAATCTTTTACATTGGGAGCCATGACTGTCACAGTACGTGCAATGACACACTTTGCATTGGGAGCCATGACTGTCACAGTACGTGCAATGACAAACTTTGCACTGGGAGCCATGACAGTCACGGTACGTGCAATGACAAAATTTTCATTGGGATCCATGACAGACACAGTATGTGCAATGACACAATTTTCATTGGGATCCATGACAGACACAGTACGTGCAATGACAAACTTTGCATTGGGAGCCATGACTGTCACGGTAAGTGCAGTGACAAACTTTGTATTTGGAGCCATGACCGTCTTGGTAAGTGCAATGACAAACTTTGCATTGAGAGCCATGACTGTCACAGTACGTGCAATGACACACTTTGCATTGGGAGCCATGACTGTCACAGTACGTGCAATGACACACTTTGCATTGGGAGCCATGACTGTCATGGTAAGTGCAATGACAAACTTTGCATTGGGAGCCATGACTGTCACAGTACGTGCAATGACAAACTTTGCATTGGGGCCATGACTGTCACAGTACGTGCAATGACACACTTTGCACTGGGAGCCATGACAGTCACAGTACGTGCAATGACAAACTTTGCATTGGGGCCATGACTGTCACGGTACGTGCAATGACAAACTTTGCATTGGGAGCCATGACAGTCACAGTACGTGCAATGACAAACTTTGCATTGGGAGCCATGACTGTCACGGTACGTGCAATGACAAACTTTGCATTGGGAGCCATGACAGTCACGGTACGTGCAATGACAAACTTTGCATTGGGAGCCATGACTGTCACGGTACGTGTACTAACAAACAATAAAACTCTTCATCCGCGGTTTTCGAGAATTGTATTTTGGTTCTAAATCATTTTCTCTTGTTGTCAAGGTCTAAAAACAAAACTATACAAGACAAGGGGAAGGAATTATGTCAGACAATTTTCCATTTTAGGCAACAATATAACATCCACACAAAAAAAAGGGGGGGGGGGGATGTATCTTCTGACTTCAATCTTCTCATGGTGTCCGGGTTATATATATTAATAAATATATAATATTTTGACTAAGGTGACGGTTGCCTTGATCTACATAGCTCCAGCGGAGGTTGGTCCACTCATCGGCTATCTCGGGTTTATTACAGCGTTCTTCGACGGCTGCATCTACTTCTCACTCATCCGTTTCAGACTTCAGACCATGAAAGATGTCAAGAGGATCATAAAGGTAAATCAGTAGTTAAAGGATCTAGTTCTCTCAGTAGTCAAAATTATACAAACATTATCAAACAAAACAAAATTTATTTATTTTTTGTTTCAAATTATTCAAAATTTTAATAACGATAAATTTATTATAATCTTTTTTTAAAAATCAAAGATAAGTCAATTGTTTTTGTAGCCACGTTAGTCATAGTAAATACAAGCATTGGGAGAGATTTTTTGGTCCAAGTGTATACAAGGATTGTAATAGTCGTGTTGGTCCAAGTGTATACAAGCATTGTAAGAGACGTTTTGGTCCAAGTGTATCAAGGCATTGGGTGAGAAGCTCTGTATACAAGCAATTATAATAGAACTTTGATAAGGAATAGAGTACAAAATAAACACATATTAATTTATTGACAAATATACAATAAGTCTTCATTGGCAGGTACTCGAGATATTTTTACGGAATGTGTAAGGGTGGTCTTATGACGTGTTATACAGTTATTCTATATATTCTGGTGATTAAAGGATGAAAGAATCTAATTAAAAATAATGTATTGAAGGATTAAATAGTCCTAAAAGAAAAATTGTCTTATATTTCCCCTTGAGATCTATGGGTTAAATAATCCTATAACGAACACTGTACCAGATTCCCCTTGTGATACCGATCCTGATGGTGTTACTGAACCTGTACCTGTTTATCGCCCCTTTGGTCATCAAGCCCAGACTAGAGTACGTCTACGTGGCCGCTGGTCTGTTTGGTGGAGGCCTCGTTCTCTATGTGACTTTTATTTACTGGAGATGTTCACTTCCGGGTTATGGTGAGTTACTTGTAACCCAAACTAGTTTGAGACTAAGATAACAAAAAAATTTCACTCGTCGTAGGATCTAAACAGGTGTTAGAGAGTAAATGTATAAAAGATGTTTTTAAAAAATAATACTAATGAAGAGTTTCCATATAATGCCATCGTTGTTAAAAGTTATAGTTTTCAGAGATTTGATAACATATGAGGTAACAAATATTGTCAACGTAACTTGATATGAAAAAATCGCATGACTGAAAATTGTGTCACTTTGAATTTCAGATAAATTTGTCACGTGGTTTCAACTGGTGTTTCAAGTGAGTCCGCCAGCCAAATTTATTGAATAACTCTTTATACAAAATAAACCTAAATACTTTATGCACGTGCGTATCTGTACATTTGTCAGTAGGTCAGCCCTCTGATTGAGGTATGAAGGACATGTATCACGTCGCGCACTCTTCCACGGGTACTGGGCGATTTTGGCAGTGGATTAAATATATAGCGCGCACGGCCTCAAATCTCGGAGTGGTTCCGGTGACCTTCTTTGCAGGGATCATGCTTTAGCTGTGTCAAATCCCTGATATTTTGTAGTGACCTTTTTTTTAGAATAGGGATCAATATTTGACCAGCTCAAGACACTCAAATAACGAACCTTTAAAAAATATAACTGTGTTCATTTATCAAAATCAGATTGTCCTGAGAAAACAAAACTAATATGAGAACCCCTGAGTCATGGGCCAAAAGAGATTGTCAGTTAGATTAATCAAATCATGTGTTACGCTCCGATGAGCACAACTATATTTACTTGTGGTTTGGGGGATCGAAAGGTGTTTGAAACATGTTTTGTTTTTGTTTTTTATAATGTGTAACTGTGTTAGTATGTGGCAAACAGTTTTAAATATTGGTTATAAGCTCAAGAAATTCGGGTCCTGGGGACTATAGCTTTTTTACTGGTTCTTATAAGAGTGTTGAATATCATTGCTTCTTAGAGTGTTGTTTAAAAGAAAATGGAGTGGTATGAGAAAAAGGACAATATCTGAAATTATATAAACAGTACATGTTGTTCAAATAAACTCGAACGTTCAATTACACAGGGATAACAGATATGAAAAGCACACGCACAGAGCAATGTAGATACACGGTGATATGGTACAGGTTAATAGCACAGGTCCTTCAATGTTCTGACTGACGTTGAATCATTACGCAGCTAAACATAAACAGGTTGAATAGCTCTGTCATCACAAGTTATAACAAACATAATTAGGTTGAATATCTCTGTCATCACAAGTTATAACAAACATACTTAGGTTGAATATCTCTGTCATCACAAGTTATAACAAACATACTTAGGTTGAATATCTCTGTCATCACAAGTTATAACAAACATACTTAACTAACAATACAAGAAGCAAGTTGACCAAAAATATATATTACAAAAACGGTTATTGAAATGATGAGGGCCAACATACAGGTGTGAGATGTGAAGGCTAACATACAGGTGTGAAATGTGAAGGCTAACATACAGGTGTGAAATGTGAGGACTAACATACAGGTATGAGATGTGATGGCCTACACACAGGTGTGAGATGTGAGGGCCTACACACAGGTGTGAGATGTGAGGGCCTACACACAGGTGTGAGATGTGAGGACAAGTGAAAATGCGACAAGAAATAGAGACTAATTCTTCTTTATGTAAAAAAAAGTCACGTAGTTTCAACATAAGAAGATCACATAAGATGGTCACATAAGATGGTCACCTACAGTGTTAGAGATTTAAAAAAAAAAAAAAAAACTTTATTATTTACAAAAATTCATTGTCTAAATCCTTTTATTACAACAAATACATTATACCAGTACTGTCCGGCTCTCAATGTGTGCTACTTTAACACTTTGATAAAACGTATATTTGTGCATAGACATACATTACATACATACATAAGCTCTCTTGATTTATATATATTTTAAAACATAAACAATACTACTTTGTTAGGGTAGTGTAAACTCTTAAAGAGGTTTATCAACAGTCCTTAACCGATGACTTAAAAAAAAAAAAAAATTAAGTTAACATTCATTATCCTTAAAATCAGGGGCGGCCTTCCCAGATTACCCTCAGGGGCAATTTTAAAGCAGTAGTTCATTCTTCGCAGGCCGCATATCATTAAAGGTAATCAATTTTTCTAAATTTCTAACAAACGCTATGCAGAATTATCTTTTTATTCTACTTGCACATTTGGTATGCACAAGAATACTTTAAAAAAAAATAAAACTGAATTTAATGTGATCTTTTGTTTCTGTTTTGTCACACGACAATTTTGTAAATCGCTCTTGGTGTTTGGCATTTTAATTAGTTTTATAAGATTTCATTAGATTTTTTTTAAAAAAAACTGATTTGATTTACGCGAAGTACATTTTTTTTTACCTTTTTCTTTAAAAAAAAAATATTTCCCAAACTTAAGTGAAATAAAAAATACTTATAATAATTACATGTATTACATATCATACATAAATATATTTTGTGTATATTACGCAAATGTTTATTTTCCTATATATTTCCCCCACAAATGTTAAAGACAAAAGATGATAACATAAATACACGCGCCATACATACACAAATGACCCTGGCACTGTAATGTACGAAATATGGAGGAAAAATATATTCCGCTTTCAATTTTTAATTAATGTATAAATTGTATAGATTTCATTAAGGTCCTTAATTTCAAACCAATATTACAAGAAAGAAAAGAAGCATAATTTTGATAAAGAAGAAAGCGGTGCATTGCGGTACATCCGGTGAGCGCAGCGCTTGGCGTGCTGGGCCACATGCGGCCCGCGTGCCGCTGGTTTCTCCAACCGTGCTGTAAAGTAATAGTATTTTCAAATTTAAATTATATTTATTCTTTAGCTGCGTGAATTTGAAATATCATTATCAATCGGAAGGGTTGGATTTTGTTCTCCCCGTTCAACAGACGCGTGGAAGCGTGTAACGTTTAATTAACTAGAGGTTAATTTCATAAAGAAAACTATTTTTCAAACTTGATTTTTTTTTCAATTTGACTCCTCTCTTCACAGAACCTACGACACGAGCCTCGAAAATATCCGCACTTCAAAAGGTTGTAGCTGTCCTATCATTGGCTTCATTAGCTTGTTTTTCAAACATGTTTGTGTGGCTGTTTCTTGGCATGATGTAACAATGTCTTGCCTTACACAGACTTTTCTTTTTTTTTACTTGCTTGGTTGCAATCGTCCCCTCTCATTGTACCATAAAAGCTGTCTGCAAAATATTTTATATAGCAGTGGCGGGGGCGTCGGGCTGTGGAGAGATTGTAAAACAATGCAGTGGTGGGGGCGTCGTGGCGTGGAGAGATTGTTAAACAAGGCAGTGGCGGGGCGTCGGGTTGTGGAGAGATTGTTAAACAAGGCAGCGGCGGGGGCGTCGGGGCGTGGAGAGATTGTGAAACAAGGCAGTGGCGGGGTCGTCGGGTTGTGGAGAGATTGTTAAACAAGGCAGTGGCGGGGCCGTCGGGGCGTGGAGAGATTGTGAAACAAGGCAGTGGCGGGGGCGTCGGGTTGTGGAGAGATTGTTAAACAAGGCAGCGGCGGGGGCGTCGGGGCGTGGAGAGATTATGAAACAAGGCAGTGGCGGGGGCGTCGGGTTGTGGAGAGATTGTTAAACAAGGCAGCGGCAGGGGCGTCGGGGCGTGGAGAGATTGTGAAACAAGGCAGTAGCGGACCTTGATTAAATGCCGAACGGGGCTAACTCCACAAAAACTCCCTTTTTGGGGGTCGAACGACCCTTTCCAGGGGGTCGCCTAAGACCATTGGAAAACACATGCTCTACAGTTATGAAGTAGTAATGAAAATAATTTTGTGTTTGGGGGTCGCCACGACCTTTTAAATAAAGGAATTAGTTTAAAAGAAATAAAATTAACCGTGCCACTAATAATTATTGCAGACTTTCTCAACTTTGCTATTTTACATTAATTTAAGTGTGGGGCTATTTTTAGATCGTTTTCTTAATAAAATTTTAACACAATCTATGAAAGAACACAATTATTGTATTCAAATTAAATTACAATAGTTTGAGTCATTTTTTTTCTACGCGTGTCATAAAGACGTTAAATAATGTGTTAAGTCATGTGTCATTTCTTGTTGTTTTTTCCCCCCGAAACAATCTGTGGTTTGATAATATTTACTTATATAGAGTTGCTGAGATAAGTTTTTTCTTGTAGGAGACTTGGCCTCCATCTCTGCTCTAAATGGTTAAGACAATAAAAAAAAAATGAATATAACAACACACTCCCGCTGTGCTGCCGATCACACAACAACCGGTTCAGCATTATAGAGTAGTTAACAACCGGTTCAAGAGAATAGTTAACAACCGGTTTAGTAGAATGGTGAAAAGCCGGCTCAGTAGAAAAGTTAACAACCAGTTAGTAGAATAGTTTAAAAAACCGATTCACTACCTGTCGGTTATAGAGAAGGCGTCAATGTATTTGAATTTGTAATAGGGTTTTGATAATTTTGACATTTTTAACAACCATTTTAGAAGATTATCTAACAAAAGCTTCCCCTGAACCGGATCTTACCAGCTTCAGCACACTTTTGACTCCCTCTAATATTATAATTCCTTTTTTTTTAAAAATGGAACTTGTACTTATTTCGGGATAAATGTCCTTTGACAGCAATGAATTATAAGACTTTCATAATTCACAGCCCTTATAACCACACAAATAACATCCTAGTGGGCATCTGTCTCTCTTGCTCACTTGTCTAATGCCCTACTGACTTCTTGATCTGTCTCTCTTGCTCACTTGTCTAATGTTGTACTGACTCCTTGATCTGTCTCTCTTGCTCGCTTGTCTAATGTTGTACTGACTCCTTGATCTGTCTCTCTTGCTCACTTGTCTAATGTTGTACTGACTTCTTGATCTGTCTCTCTTGCTCACTTGTCTAATGTTGTACTGACTCCTTGATCTGTCTCTCTTGCTCACTTGTCTAATGCTGTACTGACTTCTTGGTGTAATATTCGAACTTGGTCTCTAAAATAAATCTTTATTTTTATAACCACCAATAAATGGAAGTACAACAGACTGACTTGTATGCCAGCGTTTACATTTAAATTACAAAAAAACATTTTCATCTGATTTCCCGCTCCAGTGTTTCAAAGAGTTTCCGCCATGTCACGTCGAGAGACATCATATTGCAATCACCCCTCCAACTTTTCACGGTGCAGCTAGTGTTCGATAATATTGTTCCATTCTATCGATCCTAAAAAAATAGTATTATTTATCACACTACCAGATCTTGGACAGAGTTTTTACAATGACGGTTTTATTCGGGTGCTGCCGTGGTACGCAAAGGATCGCCCCGCAACGTGCGGTTTAGATACAATAACTGCTGATGTATTTGATTTAAAAAAATAAGAGGTGATACATTTAATACACACACACCAGAGGTGACACATTTTTTTACACACAAATAGAGGCAATATTTTAATACACACAATCAGAAGTGATACATTACTTAAACTTTACAGGCTGTATTGGTTACGAAATAAAGCCATGCCACGTCGTGCATTGTAAACACAAAGAAAAATAATCATATAAAAATGTATTTATTTTTTTTTTAGTAAAATTCAGCAGTAATAAACGTGAACGATGAAATAAATAAATATTTTAATATTTAAATAAATATATTATAATCAAGTGATTAACACACAAACAATGGTAAATAGATAAATACTGTGCTCTATATAATGTGCTGTATAGGATGTGCTGTTTTTGATGTAGTGTATTAAATGTGCTGTTTATGATGGGCTCAAAGCACATCACTTTAAACTCTAATATTCCGACTGATTCCCCCCCCCCCCCAATTCCCGATAAACGATGCTGCTGGTTGTTGTCCATAGCTTGACATGTACAACTTCTGGGGTGGGTGATGTGAACATACATTTGTTGTTGTTTTGTTGTTATATAGCTGTTCTTTAAAATTAAATAAATGTATATTATTTTTTAATGTCATGATTATGTTTGCTAATTTTGTATGTACTGCGCAGTGAGATCAGTCCTAGAACGCGCATATAAGACCACTGTAATAATAATAATATAATGTGCTGTACATGATGTACTGTATATGATGTGCTGTATATAATCTGCTGTGTATAATGTGCTAACATAATTTTGTTTTGAAAAGTTTAATTAGTAAAAGAAAAGATATACGTTGAAATTTAACGCGCCAAATTGCATCATTGAAAATGTAATTGTAAAAAAAGTTTCGTGTCTACTAATTAGTTTAGAAACCCATAAACAAGACACGTGAGCAATGCGACCCAACCCACGTGCACGGCTGTACCGCTGCACGCCGCTTGTTTCAGCTGGTCAAACTCTGGTTGTGTGCACTTTGCACTGCCAACCAGGCAGCTCTGTGTTGTCACGCCGTTATTTTTGATGCTCATGACCTGACAGTACTGCTCACTCTCTATCAAAGCCAGCGCCGAATCGCTTGATTCGGTGCAAAGTTCCATGTAGCTTTTGCACGTGGCTGAACTCGCAGTCACAGCGGCGGCAAACCGCCCACCACTTACGACCGGAGAGGTGCATGCAGTGGAGTTCAGGCTGTTGAATTCCTCATTCGAACAACTGCCAACACTTGTCAAGCAGGTTTTTGTCGTGCTCTGCGTGTTGTTGATCTGAAACAAATCACAATACTTCTCATTTTGCTTTAACACAATCGCCACACTGGATCCGTAAACACAAGCTAGAGCCCTACTCTTGCAAGCTTCTGATGTAGAATTTAATACTGCATACAGTGCTGTCTTAGCCGGGGAAATGGTCTGCTTTTCACTTTCTGATCCATCGCAGGCGGCGTTTTTTAATTTTACGAACTCGGTTTCGGTACAGAATCCAATTTTGACTAGACACTGATTGGTCGTGACGCCATTGACAGTTGCTGACATCAGTTGACAGTTGGTAGTAAGAGATTTGTCAATTTTTTGAGCCTGATCTTTGCAATTGTCTACTGTGATTTGACAAGCCGTAGAACATGAGGCTTTCACACTGTCAAACGTCGCTGAGGTGACAGAGTTCAAGGCCATGAACACAAGCACCCACACGATGGGCTTACGGGTAGCTACCGCCATGCTCAGGTTGAGGTTTCCTAATGATAGAAAAATGATATGAAAAAAGATGTACACGAGCAAAGAGTGAACTTAAAACATTTTCAATTTCAAAAGTATCAGGAGTCTTAGTTCTTTCGACGACTGATGACGAATGAGCACGTACGTCACATAACAGACTAGACACTGCGTCATGATTACCAATAAAATTACGTCACCAAGTAAAACGCGGGAAGTCGTTCACTAACTAGTAAATCTCATTAAAAACATAACGCGCACAACAAACACAATATCCAGTGAGCAACAATTATTAGTGAACGCCCAAACTCGACTATCACGCGATACGAGAGAATTTAAACGAACTGTCAATACCTCAGCATCCCTTTAAATATTTCTGGAAAAAGATGACACAGACTGGAAAGCTATGCCACTCAGTAACAATGCTGTCAGCAGAAGAGTATATGAAATGAGTGAAGATATTGTAATACAACTTATTGAAAAGCCATAAAAAAAATATAAAAAAAAAGTTTCTCAGTGCAAATGGATGAATCAACTTTGAGAGACATTGATGCCGTATTGATAACTTAAGAAAGATATTTTGAGACACGGCTTTGGCTGAAGAAATGTTCTGTAAGAAAATCAGTAGAAAGCCCCACTACCATCAACATATATTTAATAAGCTAAAACATTACTTGGAGTTCAATAATATACCAATGAATATATAGCATCTTGTTCTGCCGATAGTGCTCCTGATATGATGGGCAAGAAAAAATGGCTGCTTAAAAATTGTTGAAGGATGAGAATCCACAAATGCTTCTTGTGTATTGCGTTACTCATAAGGAATTCTTGGTAGCTAAAACTATCCCTCCTTTTCTTAGTGAAATACAAAGATTCGGTTATATAAAGTGTATGAATGCTGTTAAAGCTAATGCCGAATGTGAACGTCTCTTCAAGCTATTTTGTGAAGAACGAATAATGCAGACTGAGACGTTTACCTCACACTGAAGTAAGGTGGCTCTCGAAAGGGAACTGCTTCAAAAGACTTATGGAACTATTTGATACGCTTGGTGACTTTTTAAGAGAGAAAGCTGAAATGCAGTACCTATTAACAGTTGATTGAAAAGCATTTGCGAGTTATTCGGCCGATATCTTTGACAAAATAAATATATCGTATAACCAAATCGAAGACCTCAGTGCTAAAAGTACTTAAGTCACAAAATACACATTTTGAGATAATCAAGCTAAAATATTTTTTTCGTCTATAAAATGTGATCATTTTAATAATTTTTCTTGTTTAATTAAGGCACTTGAGCACATTTTAATGTTTTCACATTTCTGCAGTGCACTTGGCTCAACCGTATAAGAAAAGATCACAGTTTAGATTGATTTTGACAAAAATGTGACTTAAGTACTTTTAGCACCAAGGTCTTCAATTCAAGAAGCAAATAAAACTCTTGTCGATGCCAAAGTGAACATGTTTGGCTTCATTACATTTATTGAATAATGTTAAAAAATATCTTTATAACAAATTTTTTTGAAAAGTTTCACTGGCTCCAAAATTGTGAAGTGATTGATATCGCTCCATTTGTTATTTGTCGATCATTTAAACAGCCGATTTAGAAGAACGATTTTGTGACTAAAAAACACATTGATTTTCCGACTTGGACGATGCGGCCAATGTTAATGGATTTGCTAATATTTCAAATATGCAGTATATAGAAGATCTCACAGAAGTGCAAAATGATGAGTCGGTTAAAGCTTTATTTAATATAAAAGGAGCGATGACGTCATGGCTTTGGGAGGAACCAGAAATCAAATATCCGAATTCGACCAAATGTGCACGACAGCCATTGTTACCGTTTCCATCTTTATGTTTAGTTGACTGTGGATTTAGTGCCATAAGTAATTTGCTGCAGCTAATATATACACCTATACCTCGCTATACGGCCGCTCTTTATACGGCATTTCGCCTTACGGCCAACTTTAAATTATGGCACTTTTTTGGTTTACGGCCCACGATGTTTCATTATGCGGCCAATAGATACCCTCTCTTTAGTTTCAGCTTCTCCCCTTAGGCGGCTCTGCTTTAATAGTCTGCCTTATTTCCTGTGCTATCCCACCTTATTCATATCATGTGACTCAGTAAGTTGACGTGTTTGTTTCTGTCTTGTTTGTTTGGATTAATTGGTGAATTTTATTTTATGTATAAATATGTGCATATGATTTCTTTTGTTTTTTAATTTACATGTTTATTTTTTTAAATTTCTGTTTACTATTACAATGTTTTGTACTTTTATTTTTATAGGAAATGAAAAGAATAAAATGATTTATGAGCTAACGACTATATTATTTTAAACAAAAATTGGAAAAGATCAAATTAAATTTGTTTTGATTTATATCAAAATTATTGATTCATTATACGGCTTTTCGTTTTACGGCCAACTTTTCCGGAACGTATCTAGGCCGTAAAGCGAGGTATGGGTGTATATATATATATATATATATATATATATATATATATATATATATATATATATATATATATATATATAAGCCGCGGGGGTGAGACTGAATCTATCTCAATCTAAATTATTGGAGCCTAACATAAAATCTCTGGGCGGCAGCAAGAATCAAGCGAAAGCCTCTCAATAAATTAGCCATCTCACGCCGTATTTGTGATCTCGCATTGTATTTAGAAATTATTAAATAATTAATAATAAATAAAAAAATATAAGTAATTAAATATTGTAGAAAATCGTTCACTTTGAACTTGAATTCCTGTTCACCATTATATGTTTTGAAGATATACTTACCGGTACCTAGTTCCTTAAAAAAATGTCCACGTAAAACCTATTCATTCCTAAAGAATGTTTTCCTTTTTCCTGAAACCTGTTATTTAGTTTTCATTCGGTGAACAAATCAATTTTTTAAATATTAAAATTGATGTACCTATACATTACATAAAGGGGCATAACAAAGTTTAGAAGAGTTTGAGGCGTGGCACCATGGCACACAAAGAAAATGGCGGCAAAACACTGATCTAGACCTTCCTCATGTTTTTGTACATCCATATAGGTTCATGATTTGCACTCAAGGTTGGAAGTTAATGATCTACAGTCAAGGTTGGCAACTAATGAACTACAGACAAGGCTGGCAATTAATGATCTACAGTCAAGGTTGGCAACTAATGATCTACAGTCAAGGC
Organism: Omphiscola glabra; assembly: GCA_964017045.1. NCBI lineage: Eukaryota > Metazoa > Mollusca > Gastropoda > Lymnaeidae > Omphiscola > Omphiscola glabra. The sequence continues at coordinate 23,052,281 of OZ024800.1, forward strand.
TGGCAATTAATGATCTACAGTCAAGGCTGGCAATTAATGATCTACAGTCATGGTTGGCAACTAATGATCTACACTCAAGGTTGGCAACTAATGATCTACACTCAATGTTGGCAACTAATGATCTACACTCAAGGTTGGCAACTAATGATCTACACTCAATGTTGGCAACTAATGATCTACACTCATGATTGGCAACTAATGATCTACAGTCATGGTTGGCAACTAATGATCTACACTCAATGTTGGCAACTAATGATCTACAGACAAGGTTGGTAACTAATGACTTACAGACAAGGTTGGCAACTAATGATCTACAGACAAGGTTGGCAACTAATGATCTACAGACAAGGTTGGTAACTAATGATCTACAGACAAGGTTGGCAACTAATGATCTACAGACAAGGTTGGTAACTAATGATCTACAGACAAGGTTGGCAACTAATGATCTACAGACAAGGTTTGCTAGGCTGACGACTAATGTAAAGTCAAACTTTTTAGATATAAAGAACGTCTTAAATACCTAGATGCACTTTTTTCCCGGGTTTCTAAATATTCCTACATTAGAAAGTTCATTGTATTGCCTAAAACCTATGCTGTTACCTGTGCTGTAATCTAAACTGTTACCCTTACCTCGTCAAATGCACAGGGGTCAAACGATCACAGAGACGATTATATTCTGTTGCAGCTGCAGGTAGCAATATGAAAAATGTTGTTTTCATGACATTTATATATACCCCATAAAACTCTGCGCTGGCCCGTCCTCTGGCCCCTAAACAATGCCATATAAGGAAAGAAGGACGGAAATGGTCCTTTCCAGGAAAAACAAGACTACCACAGAATGTATTCTATTTTCTGTTTGCAGTTGCTGAGTTACCGGCCTTGGACAGATACAATCAATAAAGAGGTTACGCTTTGTTGCATTTATCGATGGGATTATCGACTGATTACATGATTAGGAGCCGGGGTGTGAAGGGGAGCACAAGGAGGTACAAGAGTTGGGATAGAAATCAGGAGAGCAATGAAGTGATGGAGTTGGGGATAGAAGTCAGGAGAGCAATGAAGTGAAGGAGTTGGGGATAGAAGTCAGGAGAGCAAGGAAGTGAAGGAGTTGGGATAGAAGTCAGGAGTGCAAGGAAGTGAAGGAGTTTGATAGAAGTCAGAAGAGCAAGGAAGTGAAGGAGTTGGGACAGAAGTCATGCGATCAGGGAAGTGAAGGAGTTGGGATAGAAGTCATGAGAGCAAGGAAGTGAAGGAGTTGGGACAGAAGTCATGAGATCAGGGAAGTGAAGGAGTTGGGATAGACGTCATGAGATCAGGGAAGTGAAGGAGTTGGGATAGAAGTCAAGAGAGCAAGGAAGTGAAGGAGTTGAGATAGAAGTTATGTTAGTAAATAAGAAGGTATTCGAGAGTTTGGAGGTTTAATAATACTAGTGTATGGGAGGTTTGCGAATCATGGGTGGACTGATTGAAGTGGCTCAGTGATTAAAGGGAGCAATACACCCCCTCTTGCCCCAGCGCTAGAAATCCATGCTACGCCTCTGAAAAAAACATGTCCATATTACACGAAGCCTGGCATACGGCTTTTAAGAGTTACATTTGGCTCTTATAAATGTGTGCTTATATTTGCCATTGTTATAACATCTAATGACTCTGTTGACCATTGCTTTAGCATCTTATGACTATTTTGACCATTGCTTTAGCATCTAATGACTATGTTGACTATTGCTTTAGCATCTAATGACTCTGCTGACCATTGCTTTAGCATCTAATGACTCTGTTGAACATTGTTATAGCATCTAATGACTCTCGTATACGCTATATCTACGTCCATGGACCTCAGCCCTACAGCTATATCTAGAAATAAATGAAACGAATTATTAAGGTTCAGTGCTCAAAAGCGTCAGTGCTTACACCATATATCTGACTGCTCATTATTACAGTAAACTATAGATTGAAATAAACGTTAACACAGAAAATCTAATTTGCGTTCGAGCGTATACTATATACTCTGAATTGTTATTATGTCGGTATCTTCTTGTAAATTAAAAACAGAAATTGTATTACAGATGTCGCTTTCATTACCATATTAAATGACAAGTCATATTGCAATAGGTTTTTGTTATCTTTGCTGCTTCAGAAAAATTTGGTTGAAAACACTGGAGCAAGTTTATTTAACAGCTGACAAATGAATTAGTCCTGGAAAATTTGTAATGGAGTATTGTAAGTTTTTTTTTTCTTTAACCTAACCATCCATTATAAAATAGTTTACAATGTTTTTCAACTGTCGTGACTATTTCCATGACAACCCCACCCTCCTCTTCCTTTAATTTTGATGCTTTCAAGAAACCACACATGCCTGGAAACTGAAACTGAAAATGTCCTGTCCGGACTCGTATCCTCGGGGCCAAGTGGGCTGGGATTGGCCGCGTCATGCCATTTTCCTGTTGTTTCCTGTGTCTCGTCACGCTGAGAAATCGGAGACGTCGCGCTCTACGTTGCAGTCTGTTCGTTAAATGGGGGAAACCCGCTACATACTGAGAAAAGCTAGATTAAATACCAGAAGATGTTACCGTTGTTAGCCCGGATGAGAATGAAAAGCACATTACGCTGTTGCAAAGTATGGCTGGTGTATGTTCCCGTGTTGTGATACTTATACAAAGTAGATTAATATTCAATATAAGAACTCAACACATAACACCCAAATTTTGCGACTGCTACCACACTTCTCTATACAACTACAAATTTAAATATACAGAGACGAAAAAAAATGTATTAACTTACAGCACAGCAAGTGAACATGCATATGCGTCGAAAATACAAACAGTTATACACACACACACACACATATATATAAAGAGAACATTCTTGCAATTAAATAAGTTTTCGTATATGTAAGATTATATTATAGCAAAAATATCTCCCTTGGCTAGGAAAGCTGCCGGCCTATATATAGAGATTAAATCAGAACCCTCTAGAAACGACATTCTGGAAATTGCGTCACCTAATAGCATTATTTAGAAAAAAATAGATTCGAACGCAAGCAACATTTTCCCAATCAAGTGAGGGGCCGGGTTAGCAAGCAAAGCTTCTTCAGGGTAAATCATGAATTTATGCTCAATTTTTATTAAAAAGGGAAATAGTAAAAAATAGTTTGCATGTAAATGGACGATTTGGGTGAAATCTTGCGATGGTTTCCCTCTTCATGTGACCCTGGCAAAGTCCATTGCTACGTCCCCGCTAAGTCCATGCCAAGTCAATTCTAAGTCCATGCTAAGTCTTTGTTAGTAGCATAGCGTTCAAGGAAGCAAGGGAAAAACGTATTTATCGGCGTATAACACGCATTTTTTCTTCTTGAAAATAGGGTGCAAATGATGTGTGCGTGTTATACGCCGATATAATGTTAATGACCCATAGTAAATACCGCACAGCAGCGCGAATGGATGTGATCGGCGCGCATTGCAAGTTTCTTTGTTAAAACAGTTGCTTTTACTGTCATTTTACGTTATTTACCTTATAAGTATATTAATTAAAAAAAGTTCTGAGCTACCCTTATTTTGCTTTAAAGTTATTTATTTGAAATTTAAGTTTTTTTCCTAAAATTTCCTTTTTAAAATGAGGTGCGTGTTATATGCCGGTGCGTGTTATACGCCGATAAATACGGTATTTATTATTGTTATTTAAGTGGTCTCACATAGCGCGGTACCCCAGCCTAGGGCTAAGCTCACTGCGCGTCACATAAAAATTACCAAAAGGGAACACAAGAAACATGACATTAAAAACAACAACAAAAAAAAACAAAACAGATCCACATAAAGTTATTCATGTAGTCACGCCCCTATTAGAATTGCTTTAATAAGTTTCGTGCCCCTTAAAAGAGCATCAATGTCCTCCAAATTTGGAAAATAATGGACTCGGGATTTAATAATGACTTGGGGTGAGAATCGTGGACTTAGAACAATTAACTTGTGACTTATTGCATAAATCAGTCTTTTCAAAACTTTTTTTTTAAAAAAAATATCCTTCATTTAAAATTGATTCATTGCTTACTCTGGCATACAGGTAGCACAAAAAAAGATTTGCGAGCATAAAACAGATTTGCGAGCGTAAAACAGATTTGCGAGCAAAAAACAGATTTGCGAGCATAAAACAGATGTGCGAGCATTAAACAGATTTGCGAACATAAAACAGATTGTCGAGCACAAAACAGATTTGCGAGCATAAAACAGATGTGCGAGCATAAAACAGATTTGTGAGCATAAAACAGCATTCCATTCCAAATAGCGTATTTATTCATGTATGTGTTTATTTTTACACTAGCGAGAACCCGGCATGCCTTGCAATGCCACTCAAAGAAAACAGTTTTGTGCTTTAATTACGTTTTTTAAGTAATTTTTAAATTGAATTTTTGTGTGTGTTTTTTCCGTCTGGTGCGTACACAAATAAATTAGAAGGTTTCTCTACTCGTGAGCAGGCAACATACAGCTGTCCACGTGAGAAGCATGGATTTTCAACATTTAGTCCACACTCTTGTAGCGATTGATCCACCCATACAATAGATATGTTTTGAAATTATATTTATATAGCTCACATAATTTTAAAAAATTAAGGCCCCGACCCCAAACGCAAAATTGTAAAAAGGTTGCACTAATTCAGAAACCTACTTATTATGTCACACACAAACTGATATGTCGATATTTGTATTAGATTAAATTCCATCCACCCTTGCAATAGCTCTGTTTGAAATTATATTTATACAGCTCATATAAGACAAACATAATTTAGGGCCCCGGCACCAAAAAGAATATCTATCTATCTATCTATCTATCTATCTATCTATCTATCTATCTATCTATCCGTCTGTCTGTCTGTCTGTCTGTCTATCTATCTATCTCTCTATCTCTCTATCTAATAAAATCTTAACCCATCTCTATTTTGAAAATTATTTTCACTTGTGTAAAATGATTGGGTTTTGATATTCATGGGTATAATAATGTAAATGTACTTACGTTTTGTTAAGGTCGTTGATTTTTTTGATTGGGAAACATATGTTCTTTTGTAAAATGAGAATATAGCATATATATTTTACAACTGTAATGTCATTGGATTAAAAAATATTGTCATCCAAGTAAAAATGTATGCACCCAATATCCTACCCCCGATATATATGTACCTAAGAAGGCTAATCACTTTTCACATTCATCCTGAGGCGTTTCTTGTGCTGCATTGGGCAAAATGAATGTATTTTATACCTCCCCCCCCCCCTCCCAGAGTTTAAAAAAATTAATAAAATCATCCACTGGATTGTAGCCCCCTTACTTACGAAAAAAAGAATATTTTTTTTGCATTTCATATGCTTTATTCTTATTTGGATGAGAGATAAATGCATTAGTGAATGATATTTGGCTACGTAATTTTGCTGCACCAATTAAACGGCCTTTTCCTATTAAAATTATTTCTAAATGTTAAGTTGTTACTACTTTATAAAAATTAAAAATTACTTAAATGTTAAAAATACAAAGCTAAATGTGTATTTAATTTTATCAATTTACAAAGCAACCAATACTATTTATATATTTTAAGTTTTAAGAAAGGGAACGTTTTGTCACGCTATTTTATTAAATAAGACAACTTTTAGCCTAGGCTAATTAGGCTATTCGCGCTCTGACGTCATTTGCGTGATCATTTAGAACAAATTAATTTTAATTTTATTCTCATTATTAACAACGAACAGGTGTGAGATGTAAGAGCCAACATAAAGGTCTAGGGTTTCTTTCGGGCATACCTCCGGGGGGCACTACCGGGCACTACCCCCGGAGCAAGTCAAGTGCCCCCGGGGGGGGGGGAATATGTAAGAAAAAATAATTTTTAAAATAAAAAAAACAAACTATTCTAAATTTAATTTTTATAACATTTTTAAAAATTTATTTAAATGTGTGCCTTCCATCGATTACAATTAATGGAACAAATAAAACATCGCTTTGTTCGATATAATAATATATCGATGATCCATATCGTTCAGGTTATTCTTGTTATAGGCACGATGTAATCGATTATAAATATCGTATTGTCTTGAAAATTGGCCGCTCCTGATCACAAGCTAAAATCTTACTTTTGCTTATTCGCATATATCGGTATTTTTATTTAATTACATTTTGCACCTGCACAAGTTGAAAGACTTGTTAATAACACTGTATTAAACTACCTTTACATCGATATAAGTGTGTATAAATTGAATATATTACTTGCTAAGTAATAAACATGTGCAATCTGTTTTCAAATTATATTGTAAATAGCAACATTCTTTTTAAAAAATCATTTTTAGCAAACATTTTAAAATAGTAGTTTCTATACATGTATACTAAATAAGATAAAATGAAAACCATAGAAAAAGAACAGCAAAAAAAAAAAAACTTTCTTTTAAAACAAAAAAATTAGGAATTTACCGGTTGAATAGAAATAGTGGACATTTCATCAATAATTATTAGATCGAGGGCGTTTCTAATTTTTTAACACAGTTTCGGGAACAAAGGAAAATGATTTTTTTTTTAAAACATACTTAGTCTTTATTTATTAAATCCCCAACGACTTTTCTCTGTTAATATGATAATAATAAACAATCTTCCCCAGCTGTTGAATTTAAAAAAAAAAAACTATTTTAAGATGATAATCCAGTAGAATGAATATATATATATTTAAACAAATTATTTTTTAAAAAAACACCGAATATTTCAATTGTCTTGTAAATGCTATTTTTTGTAGTAGTTAAAAAGAATTCCATGGAATTGGTAAACAAAATTGTTTTAAAGTATAGAATCGAAAATCTGAAGCAAATTATAGTAGTTTAAAACTCTAAATTAACACTTCAATCAACTGAACATTGAGAATTTAAACTTCATTTTTATACGAAAAAAAGAACACATTAATAAAAATATGATGTCTTTTGTAAACAACTCATGACTTCTGAACAATTATGTCGGTTACATATGATTTATAAATAAATACCAATTTTGAAAAACCACAAAGATGTAGTCTATAGCCTTTTGTACAGAAAAGCTTTTTTTTTCTTTTTGACTTTGGTGACACTTGGAAATATTTAGAAATAAACGTATGTTTTTGGTTTTTCTTTTTCGTTCAAAATGTAAAACCGTTTTAGAATTTCTTTTTTGTGATGGGTACCTTTTTTGCAAGGAATTTTTTTAAAAACTTTAAAACATATGTAAGCTCGTGGGTTACGACTCACTTAACAAACTCAGGAAGGTGAGAAGGGTAGCGTTTATTTACACAAGAAAACCAAAAACCAAAAACCCAACCAGCCAATTAGTGCGGCTAGTGCTGCAGCTTATACCTTGAAATGGAACACTGTCGTCTTGAAATTTCAATAGCAACTAAAATAATCTTTTGAAAACCGGGGATTCCACTTTATACAAAAAGGGGGCCAGAAAAACAAAAACACACATTCACACTGACGAAACAAACTTAGAAAGGCCACTGGCCTACACATATTTTGTAGTAAATTCATTATTTTTATGTAGTTTACCCCCAAAAATATTTTAAATAAAAACTTAAAAAACACATTACTTTTCAAGTAATCATTTTTTTTTTGCACAACACACTTAGTCAAGCAGAGACGACGCTTGACGTTTTTGACACCCCTGCTACTTTTCGGTTTTGTCATTCTCTACATAGCAGTAAAAGTTGATAATTTTATGTAATTACAGCCCAACTTTAAGCCCCTAAAATATACAAGGCCCCATGCAGCTATATGAGTTGCAGACCTCACACGATGGCTCTTAGGTCAACTGGTACATAAAATCTTAACTAGCATCTCTCCCGTTGCTCTCCAGTTAAGTGTATAATGATGCGAAACTAAATTTAACTATGTAAAAAAATGCATTCTTGCATTTTGATTTTATCAAAAATTTTCCATATCCCTATAAAGTTTTAAGGGGCGAGTCTAAGCTAGGGAGTGTCTCTCGATAAAAAAGTATACCCTAATGGCTCCCAACTGGACTGAATTTTTTAATATTGGGCTGGTGGAAGAGTTAGTGATGTTCTGCTATTATGGTTATTTATAGCACTTCCCACCCAAAAGTCAGAAATGTTCACATAAGTGGCGCTTCATCCCATGTAGGACCCTGGCCTGCTCCACCACATTTTTCCATTCGGATCAATCCATCGCTTTACATCTCCATTGTGCGAACCCCCAACCTTTGTAATTCCTTCTCTACATCGTAAATCCATCTCAGTCTTGGTCGACCGGTGAGCCGTCTGCCACTAGGTTTCTTCCTGTAGATCGTTTTTTATACTCCAGGATCCGGCATCCCTCTCAAAGGTGTAATTGTTCTTATTGATTTTGTCATCAGTGCGTATTTCCTGACATTATGATATATATTGCCTTCGCTTTATTTACATCAAGACCAGCTTTGAACGTCACATCTTCAAGTTCCCTGAAAGTTTTAATTATATCATCATTGCTGTTTCTACCAAGTAGCGCTATATCGTCTGTGTATGCCAGGTATTGCAGTGGCTGGCTTTATAAAGGTCCTTATGGTTGTTCTGTACTATCTCTCAGGTACTCACACGTATGTTTCTAGTGCCTTTTTCTAAAGTGATGTTGAAAAGGATACACGGATTTCCTTGTCTGAGGCCCTGATTAACTGGGAACTCCCCCGAATACTCTCTGTGTACTTTGATTCTACTTTTGGAGTTACCCATCGTCATATGTATGAGCCGGGTAAGTTCTTATCTTAAGAATACTATGTGCACTAAGACTTATAGAATTAGAAAAGAGGAAGAAATGACAACTATGATAAAAATATATATTGCAAAAGAAAGAATTATCAAGTTAACGGGGGTACAATGTTTATTATGTTATTCTTACATTTTTTAAAAAAAACGTAATTCATTTAGCCGAAAAATCTACCATACAGAGAAAAAAAACGTTAGCACACTGAATGTAGATATACTCAAATATCTCATTAGGAAATGGCGTCAGCGGGCCGTCGAGCTTGTGCTCCTAATGCCCTCCCCGGCGTCCACCCACACCCGCCAGCCGCCGGGTGTCCCCGGCGCCGGGCCGTGCGGGAAGACGCCAGAGACCTCCCCGGGCGTGGGACGCCCCCACCAGCAACTGCTCGATCGAGTTTGCTGATGGAGGCCCCCCCCCCCCGCCCGGAGACGTCTGGTCGACCGAAGACGCTGTGTTTCAAGCGTCCGTAGTCCACTTTCCTAGGGGCCGGGACGGTAAATTAACGTCCTAATATCTCCCCCCCCCCCACCCGTCCCGGGGAAGCATCGGACGCCCTCTAAGAGGGATTCTACAGTGGGTTTCTACCTCGCAACTAGTTCACGAAGTAGCTGGGACGAAACGGTTGACTAGGAGCAGCTTTCTCAGGGCTGCCTATTTAGAATCACCGGCCATAGGCTTCCACCACAGCCTATCGCCTCATATCCCTTAACGGCAACTTGTAATCATGATCCCTACCCTGTGTTTGCCTTTTCTTCCCCCTGTGAAGCATCACAGGTGGCAGCCCTGTAGGAGCTGTTTATTCCAGCAACTACCATGCATGGCCGTGTCTGCCACGCGGGACACGCAATGGTCGTAATGTGCCCCGGGTTAACGCCGAGGGGGTCGGTGGCCAGCGCTTCCAAATCGGCAAGCCACTACAGACTTGTCAACTGGAATCCCAGATATACGTACGCTTCCATTCCTATACCGCTGACTTTTTTGTGCCATGCCCCACCTTCGCCGTTCTAAAATTCGTATGCCGCCCCCTCTCTAAAATTTGAAAACCAACCGTCTGCTATGATTTAACTTGTGTTTTGAAGAAAAATAAAGAGCAACAGTAAAGTCTCTGTTTACTGCTAATACCGCAACTGTCAGTCGTACTCTTGAGGCTAGATGTGAAATTTCCTTACTCATCGTCAAATCTGGGGGGGGGGGGGGGGGGGGGGGGGGGAAGTCATACTATAGGAGAGAATTTAATCAAATCATCAATATCAGCATTTCTTAAAACGGTTCTGTAAAAAAAGATGACAAAGACGTGAAAGCTATGCCACTCAGTAACAATAATGTTGGCAGAAGAATAAACGAAATGAGTGTCACGGTCAGATCGTGTGTTTACCTTTTCTGTGTATGTTTGGGGGGGGGGGGGAAAGGGGGGGGTGAAACCCAGGTGAGGAAGTGAGTGTTGTGAGTTGGGGAAAAATGAGAGTGGTGAACGAATATTAGCTTTTTTTTTTTTTTTTTGATATCACGAGTGCATGGTCTGTGAGAGTGTAAGAGGGAGAGAAATTATTATTAGGAGGAGAGAGGTTTTTATTATTGAGAGTGATTTCGACCAGAGTGTGTTTTTGAGTTGGACGTTGTGTAACTTAGTAAATTTTTTTGTGTATTTATTGGATTTGTTAGTCATTCTACCTGACCATTGAGTATAATGTGATGCTTTGGAACACTTAGAACTCAACAAGGAATAAATTATATTTGATGACAGTTAGACTACGCTGCGTGTTTTTCCTTTTAAACTATCGGCTTTGTAGGAGCCAGGAGAACTTATAAATATCAGCTTTCCAGGAGCTGAAGAACCGGAGTTTTGGACTCTGAAAACTAATGTCTGTGGCTGGAGAAGGGACCTAATCTCCTAGACGAACATACCTTCGGTCACAATGAGTGAAGACATTGAAATACAACTTGTTGAAATGCTGAAAGCAAGAAAATTCTCAGTGCAACTGGATGAATCAACTTTGAGACAGTGAGGCTCTATTGATAACTCACGTAAGATATATTGATAAAGGGTATTTGGCTGAAGAAAAGTTATGTAAATCATTACAAAGCACCACTACCGCCAAAGATATAAATATAATGAACTGAAAAATTACTTAGATGTCAATAATATACCAATGAAAAATATAACATCTTGTACTGCTCATATGATGGGCAAGAAAAATTGCTGCTTAAAATTGATAAGGTTGAGAATCCAGAAATGCTACTTGTACAATGTGTTATTCCTTTGGGGGAAACTTAGGGAACGTATGGTCAAGCTATTTTTGTGAAGAACAAAATGCAGACCGTGTGAGACTTTGACTTCACATAGAAGTCACATGGCCTTCGAAAGGTAATTGCTTGACAAAGATTTATGGAAATATGTTTGATACTCTTTTGCGATTTTTAAAATGATAAACCCGATATGAAGTATCTGTTAACGGTCGATGGTAAAGCATTTGGGAGTTATTTAGCCGATATCTTAAAAAAAAAACTAAATATGTTAAATAACCAACTACAAGGAACAAAGACACTCTTGTCGATCGAAAAGCGAATATATTTGGTTTCATTACATTTATTGAATTGTGTCAGAAACATCTTTATAACAAAAAAGTTTTGAAAAGTTTCACTGGCTCAAAAAAATGTGAAGTGTCTGATACCGCTATGCTTGTCATTGACGATCATCTAACAAATTACAAAAATCTTTCATTTTGTACTTGAATTTCCAAGTTTCTATTATATGTTTTGAGAATATACTTACCGTGTTCCTTTAACAAATTTCCATGTAAAACCAAATTCATTCCTAAAGATTTTTTTTCCCTTCTTCCTAAAACCTATCCGTTAGTTTTCATTCGGTGAGCAAATCAAATTTTTTAATATTAAAAATTATGAATATATGACAAAGGGGGCATAACGAATTTTAGAAGAGCTTGAGGCGTGGCACCATGGCACACAAAGAAAATGGCGGTGAAACACTGATCTAGAACTTTCTTTATGTTTGTGTACATCCATATAGGTACATGATTTGCCCTCAAGGTTGACATTTAATGATCTACATACAAGGTTGGCAAGTAGTGATCAACAGTCAAGGTTGGCAATTAATGATCTACAGTCAAGGTTGGCACTTAATGATCTACAGTCAAGGTTGGCAACTAATGATCTACAGACAAGGTTTGCAACTAATGATCTACAGACAAGGTTTGCAACTAATGATCTACAGACAAGGTTTGCAACTAATGATCTACAGTCATGGTTGGAAACTAATGATCTACAGACAAGGATGGCAACTAATGATCTACAGACAAGGATGGCAACTAATTATCTACAGACAAGGATGGCAACTAATGATCTACAGACAAGGTTGGCAATTAATGATCTACAGACAAGGTTTGCAACTAATGATCTATAGACAAGGTTTGCAACTAATGATCTACAGACAAGGTTGGCAACTAATGATCTACAGACAAGGTTTGCAACTAATGATCTACAGACAAGGTTGGCAACTAATGATCTACAGACAAGGTTTGCTAGGCTGACGACTAATGTAAAGTCAAACTATATAATATATATAATGAACGTCTTAAATACTTATATATATTTTTTCCGGGCTTCTAACTATTCCTACATTAGACAGTTCATTGTATTGCCTAAAACCTGTGCTGTTACCCGTGCTGTAATCTAACCTGTTACCCTTACCTCGTCAAGTGTACAGGGGTCAAACTATCACAGAGACGATTGTATTCTGTTGCAGCTGCAGGTAGCAATATGACAAATGTTGTTTTCATTACATTTATATATACCCCATAAAACTCTGCGCTGCACCGCCCACAGGCCCCTCCAAATGGCCATATAAGGAAGTAAGGAGATGGTTCTTTGCCACGAAAAACAAGACTACCACAGAATGTATTCTATTTTCTGTTTGCAGTTACTGGTTTCGACAATTACAATCAACTACGGACTATAAGACGCACCTTAATTTGTAAGCAAAATTATTTTTTTTAAAATAACATTTTTACCATTTTTATATTAATTTTTAGAATAAGTCGTACTGGAATTTCGGAGGCAATTTTTCGAAGAGAAAAGTGCGTCTTATAGTCCGTAAAATACGGTAATGCACGCCCCTTGCCCGAGCGCTAGAGATCCATGCTACGCGACTGAAAAACATGTCCATATTACACGAAGCTATGCATTGATGACAATAGGCTTTTTAAGAGTTTGTCACATTTGGCTCTTATAGACGTGTGTTTATGTTAACCATTTGTTATAACATCTAATGACTCTGAGTGCCATTGCTTTAGCATCTAATGGTTCTGGTTTACGTTATATATATATACATCTAGGGACCTCAGCTCTACAGAAATATCAAGAAATAAATGAAACAAATGATTAAAATGATTAAAATGATTAAACCTCACAAGCGTCAATGCTTACACCATTCTTCTGACTGCTCATTGTTACAGTAAAATTTTGATTGAAATATACGTTCACACAGAAAGTCTAATTTGCGTTCAAGCATAACATATTATATACTTTGAATTGTTAGCAGGTCGGCATATGCTTGTAAATTTAAAAATAGAAATGTATTACAGATATCGCTTTAATTTTTTTTGTTGTTGTAAACATTACCGTATTAAATAAAACGTATTATTACAATAGATTGCAACATGGTTTTTTTTTCCCTTTGTTGCTGCAGAAAACTTAAAATTTGGTTTGAAATCACTGGAAAATGTTTATTTAAGAGATGACAAATGAATTAGTCCTGGAATATTTCAAATGGAGTATTTAAAGCTTTTTTTTGGGGGGGGGGGGGGTTTCTTCAACCTAACAGTCTCGTGATGTCACGCTCATTTAACGTTGTGGTCTTAAAGTTTATTGGGGGGGGGGGTGACCCGCTAAATACTGAGAAAAGCTAGATTTAATACTAGAAGATGTTACCGTTGTTACTAAGGGTGAGAATGAAAAGCATATTACTCTTCTGTCTGCCCGCTGTTGAAAAGTGTGGCTAGTGTGTGTTCCCGTGTTGTGATAATTGTTAAAAGTAGATTACAATTCAATCTTAAAAACTCAACAGCTCAAACCCAAATTTTGCGACTCGCACTAAATCCGGCTTTGATGAACACGGGGCGCTGCTCTGCAGGCGACTCGATTGCACCAGTGCATCTTTTTTCAGCTTTTTTTCACAGCTTTTACACGTTTTATTTAATTGTGTTTCACTGAGTACAAATGGATGTGCTAAGGACGACTTTCTTTTGTGTGTTTCTCTTCGCGGGAAATAGCTTTGATATGGACTTCAGATATCAAGATAGTCATTTTTGTAAATTTCCGCCATGCCAACAACAAATGGCGACCGATTCTTACTGTGACGAAGAAAGCCGGGCAGTAGGGAAGGCATTCTGATTCGGCTTTCTTCCACCTGTTGTTTTGGGAAACATTAGATCCCTATATAATATGTCTCTGATATGGCTAAGAGAATTCACCGAATGGCTGTTTTTTTCACTGGTGAAATAATTTAATGTGGATGTCTCGTGTTCAAATTGTTTTATATATGCTGAAAATGTACAATGCAATCATACAACATATCCATTTGTTTGGGTCAATAAAATAATCTTATCTTATCTTTTACACGACCTTGAAGTGAATATATAGTTCACAATAAATCAGAATGGGTGGTTGGTATATTGCGGATGGCATTGTTTGGGGGTGCAGAAAGAGAAAGATTGTTCACCATATGTTTTAATACGTGTCTTAGCAACGGACAGAATACGCGTGTCTGCGGAGGAGCGAAGCTGTCGAAGGCATGAATAGACAGAAAGAAGACGGTTGTCTTGGCCGATTTATAATTATCTCCTCGGTCTATATGCCTTGGCAACACAATCTTTTCAGCACATTTGTCTTTTTTAAAACACCCAGCTGTCAGCTTCTGAAAGTGGCTCGTGGGCGTACATTACGAAAGGCAATAACTTTCAGTTGCTCTCTACCTGATGCAAGAGATGAATGAGACATTAATGGTGGTACCGATGTCAGGCACACTATTTTAACAAATAAGACCAAATTTGCGCTAAGATCTGTTGGCGAAGTGTTCGTTAATTTATGGGTGATCAAACGTATATACAGTGCCACCACTGTCACTTATGAACATGTCGTTTTTTAGACATCTGAATCAAGTCCAGCAAGCGCTCATCAAAACCAAGACATACAACGAAAAATAATACTAGTTGTTCAAGCTGTAAGCCATAAGATGACCTCCTCTGACACCACATTGCCTGCTATACATTAGCCGGTTAGTTAGTTATTCAAGCAGTTAGCCATAAGATGAACACATCTGACACCGAACTGCCTGCTATACATTAGCCGGTTAGTTAGTTATTCAAGCAGTTAACCATAAGATGAACACATCTGACACCGAACTGCCTGCTATACATTAGCCGGTTAGTTAGTTATTCAAGCAGTTAGCCATAAGATGAACACATCTGACACCGAACTGCCTGCTATACATTAGCCGGTTAGTTAGTTATTCAAGATGTCAGCCATAAGATGACCGCCTCTGACAATACAATGCATTCTATACTTTAGCCGGTATCACCATGGTAAATCGCGAATCTTTTTCACCCAGTGAATTTGTAATATATATATATATATATCCTCTTTGTAGTGCATTCACAACTGTTGTACAATGTATGATATCGCCTTATTTTTTGTTGTTGATAGCCGCTTGTCATGTTCGACTCATGTCTCTTCATCAATCAAGGCCGATTTCGATTCGATTATTTTAACTCAGTTTGGACCTCAAGTTTTATCTAATTTCTAATGTAAAATATTTTTTCTGATATAATTCAAAACCACCCGCTAAATCTACTGAGCCTTTTACCGCCGTCCCCTCCCCTCACTGGGATTTTCCATCGTCCCTTGCGGGCGGTAACCGCCCACTTTGCGAACCACTTTGTTATAGACTTGCTGAATAATCATACAAACATGCATACATACAAGCATACTAACAATCTTGCATAGTCACACTGAGCTCTAAAAAGCAGATTTTAAACCACCGTGGGTTTGTTGTTTTTTTTCCTGAGAAAATAAGACCTTTTCAGATATTAAGACCTTTCAGAAAATAAGATCTTTCCAGACAATAAAACGTATTCAGAAAATAAGACCTTTCCAGCAAATAGACCTTTGCAGAAAATAAGACCTATATCCAGAAAATAAGGCCTATATAGAAAATAAGACCTTTCCAAAAATAAAACCTATCCAGAAAATAAGACCTTTGCAGAAAATGAACCTAAGACAAATTGGTATATAAACAGAAATCTAGACTTGCTGCCGAGTGAAATCACAGACAGTTGGGTTGTCAATGCTCCAGGAGCCGGATACCTAGGCAAGAAGACCTTTGATTGTGTTAGTGGATGAATACATATAGGGGGGATCTTAGCACACAACAAATTGATTATTGTACATGGGGGGGGGGGGGGGAAGAAACTCTGAAAATAAGCCCCAAAATAAGTTTTTAAAGTAACTATTAATTTAATATAATGGTCTTATTGGTTTTGAGAAACACGATAGCTACCCATAGGGCTATTTTCATTGGGATATTCAGTCATGTAATGACTGTCGATTCTTTGCCTGTTGAGTTTAGCGTCTTAGTATGCATCCGGTTCTTGTCTCGTACTGCCTTAACCTGATCATTGCTGTCTCGTTCTGTCTTAATCTGATCCTTTTTGTCTCGAGCGGTCTTAATAGGATCAAGTTGAACGTCTTAGTCTGCGTACTGTTCTTGTCTCAATACTGTCATAACATAATCATTGTTGTCTCT
This sequence comes from Omphiscola glabra, assembly GCA_964017045.1. Lineage (NCBI taxonomy): Eukaryota > Metazoa > Mollusca > Gastropoda > Lymnaeidae > Omphiscola > Omphiscola glabra. Next base: position 23,068,849 of record OZ024800.1, read on the forward strand.
TACTGTTTTAACTGGTTCAAGCCTGGACTGTCTTAGTCTGCATTCGGCACTTGCCTCGTACTGTCTTTACCCGATCAAGCCTAGGCTGTCTTAGTCTGCATACGGTTCTTGTCTCGTGGTGTCTTAACTTGTTCAAGCCTAGACTGTCTTAGTCTACATACGGTTCTTGTCTCGTGGTGTCTTAACTTGTTCAAGCCTAGACTGTCTTAGTCTGCATACGGTTCTTGTCTCGTGGTGTCTTAACTTGTTCAAGCCTAGACTGTCTTAGTCTACATGCAGTTCTTGTCTCGTGGTGTCTTAACTTGTTCAAGCCTAGACTGTCTTAGTCTACATACGGTTCTTGTCTCGTGGTGTCTTAACTTGTTCAAGCCTAGACTGTCTTAGTCTACATACGGTTCTTGTCTCGTGGTATCTTAACCTGATCAACCCTAGACTGAATATCTCCCAAATAAGGAGTAGACATTGTTACGGTGCACTTGTGTTTGTGTTGAAAACGGGATATTGTCAACACGTGTTGGTTCAAGGAAAGAGAGGGCGAAACTCATTTGAAGACTAGTTTTGTTAATTTCTTTATTGAGAACGGGGGCGTCAAAATTACAACGGGGGTTGGGAGCAGGTATGTCAATAAGGGTGACGACAGGGGGGCGCCAACAAGGGCGCCAACAAAGATGACAACAAGGGTGACAACTGAGTGACAACAAGGGTGACAACAAGGGTGACAACAAGGGTGACAACAAGGGGGACAACAAGGGTGACAACACTAGTGACAACAAGGGTGACAACACGGTTGTGACGGTAAGGGTACGACATGTGTGACAACAAGTGTGACAAAAGGGGTGCCAACAAGGGTGCCAACAAGGGTGCCAATAAGGGTAAAATCAAGGGTCACAACATTTACACATCAGCAAGCCTTAAAATATATACTTAAAACATGGGCGGCACCCAAATATATGCTTAAAACATGGGCGGCACCCAAATAAATGCTTAAAACATGGGCGGCACCCAGACAAAGATAGTGAATTTGTCTAAATATAGAACTGTCAATCTAAGAGCTGTACTAGATGCACATTCATTCTTGCTTTTTTTTTAATGCTCGCGGACCCTTTAAAATTAACTACAATTAACATATAGACTACTGTAACCAAAACATAGTCATCCAATGTACATTGGGATTGATGCATCTCCTCTGCCTTAACCAGTTCTTTTAAAGTTTGGCTTGTTTTGGTCAGTGCAAGTCTTATGAGTTTTTTAAGCGTCTAATCCAGTGGTTCTCAACCTAGGGGTCGGGACCCCATTGGGGGTCGAACCATCATTCTTCGTGGGTCGCCTAAGACCATCGTGTAATGTTGGGGTCGCCACAACATGAAGAACTGTTTTAAAGGGTCGCGGCATTAGGAAGGTTGAGAACCACTGGTCTAATTTGTTCGAGATTGTGTTTTGATGTCAAGTAGATTGGGAAAAAAGCCGTCTCACAACTCACAGGTGGCTGCTAATTGAAATAGCAATCTTAGAGCCATCTTTGCAACATCGGGATAAGACTACGCCATTTCAATTCAAAAATCACTACAAAAAATTTCACGGAAATTATCTTTGCACCAATATCACTTTTCAAATCAATAAACTGATTTTGCATCAAATTGTCCTTTGAAGGCAGATCACTAAATAATGAGTAGATACTGGTTGTTGATGAATATAAAGTATTTTTCACATTTTTATAGTTTGTGAAAGTGTTTCGCTCAGAATTTGATACACGTTGTTTTCATCAAATCAAAGATATTGTCATCGACGTAAAGCTAATTTTCATCAATAGATGTGCTTAGCTTTGGAAATGGGGGAAAAGTTATTCTTTTTTTTTAATTTGTACATGTCATAGTTCGAGCTTCATTTTGACAGCTGTCAATGTTTCATGACAATGCAGCATTGAGATCTCTTGTCCTTCCAGCACTGAGATCTCTTGTCCTTGTAGCACTGAGATCTCTTGTCATTGCAGCACTGAGATCTCTTGTACTTGCAGCACTGAGATCTATTGTCCTTGCAGTACTGATATTTCTTGTCCTTGCAGCAAGGAGATCTCTTGTCCTTCCAGCACTGAGATCTCTTGTCCTTCCAGCACTAAGATCTCTTGTCCTTGCAGCACTGAGATCTCTTGTCCTTGCAGCACTGAGATCTCTTGTACTTGCAGCACTGAGATCTCTTGTCCTTGCAGTACTGAGATTTCTTGTCCTTGCAGCAAAGAGATCTCTTGTCCTTGCAGCACTGAGATCTCTTGTCCTTACAGCACATAGATCTCTTGTCCTTGCAGCACTGAGATCTCTTGTCCTTGCAGCACTGAGATCTCTTGTCCTTACAGCACATAGATCTCTTGTCATTCCAGCACTGAGATCTCTTGTCCTTCCAGCACTGAGATCTCTTGTGATTGCAGCACTGAGATCTCTTGTCCTTCCAGCACTAAGATCTCTTGTCATTCCAGCACTGAGATCTCTTGTCCTTCCAGCACTGAGATCTCTTGTCATTCCAGCACTGAGATCTCTTGTCCTTCCAGCACTGAGATCTCTTGTCCTTGCAGCACTGAGATCTCTTTTCCTTGCAGTACTGAGATTTCTTGTCCTTGCAGCAAGGAGATCTCGTGTCCTTGCAGCACTGACATCTCCTGTCCTTACAGCACTGAGATCTCTTGTCCTTGCAGCACTGAGATATATTGTCCTTCCAGCACTGAGATCTCTTGTCCTTGCAGCACTGAGATCTCTTGTCCTTTCAGCACTGAGATCTCTTGACCCTGCAGCACTGAGATCTTTTATCATTGCATCCCCACGTTAATAGAATTCAAGTACTCAAATATATCGACACTTTAACGACAGGGATAATAGAAAAACTGACAGTGAATTTAAGGTTCATGTTTAGTTAGGCGCAGTGGTCGACAATCTCGTTATTCAATAGCGACACAAAACAGCAGCAGGACTATTTTTTTTTAAATATTCAGAGCCAAAATTTCTTTTCATTAACCTGTCAAGAACCATGTTTTTTTTTGGAGTCAAAATGGATTTGTGGCCGATGTTATAGCAATGAATGACGCCAACTCGTCTGTGTTCGGTGTAACGACTGAACTTTATTCTACATTCTGCACTCTTTTTATACCTCACATTCATGATCACACGTTCCACTTTTCCATGCCTTCAAGTCCAAACCTTCATGAATAAAAACAAATCACCACGTGCAGTCACAGCACATGACAAACAACATAGGCCAATCAGGTCACAAAGTTCACTCACTACTCACAAAAATAATCGTTAGTCACACACACTATCACAGCCGACTGGCCGAGCCGCACTCAGATCGCTAAAGAGCCGCATGCGGCTAGAGAGCCGTGGTTTGCCGATCACTGTCCTATTAAATCTTTATAGCCCAGAGAAAATTTTTGATACATTAAAAATACAAGAATGCATTTTATCACATATCTGAATTTAATTTTGCAACATTGTATACCTAATTGGAGAGCAACGGAAGAGATCCTAATTTAGAAATGCACGTGTCACTTAGCGTCAGTTCACACGATCAAATTTCGCGTCAAATTATTTTTTGGTGGGAATTTGATCAAATAGTAATGTGAAACTTGTGAAAAGGCTTCATATACGGATTGCATCAAATGCTTGAAGGAAAATTTGATCGTGTGAACCGACCCAACATTAATAAATATATAAATATACTTATGTTATTATCGTTGTTTTTTTTTTCTAAGTGAGTATTCTTCTCGGGTACTTTGCTAACGATGTTGCTCTAATGAGTGTGAAAGAATGGATTGGCTCTTTTTCTTAATGGTTTTATTTTTTTATAGGTCCACTTGATTTATCAACTATTCACCTTCCATAGAAAATAGAGGAAAAGTACATGAAAACACGGGGGGCAATAGAGAAATACATCAAAACATGAGGGCAATAGAGAAGTTCATCAAAACTCTGGGGCGATTGAGACGTACATAAAACACGAGGGTAATGGAGTATAACAAAATCGTCAATCTTGAGATCGATAAATCGTATCAATGATTTTTGTCCAAACAAACTTTTCGAATTCGGTGATTTAATAAATTAATAATTAGAGCCAACCTGAAATTTTCATAAGTTGACACTTCTGATTCGATGGTTCGTATAAATAATGGTTAAAGTCCCACATTATTTAAAGTGAAACTCCGATGAAAACACTTTAAATTTTAACAATTTTAAAAAATATATTTCACTAGACTAGTCAAAAACAAAAAGACAACGTTAAGTTTATTTGATTTTTTTTTCAAACACAAAATATGTGGTGAGACATCAAAAATGGAAGTTGTTTTAAAAAATGTCCCCAACACATACACATTTTTAAAAAAAAATCATTTACAGAAAACTATGAAAAGCTTATATAATACAATTTTATTTTGGCTGAGTGTAGATCTTTCTATGTCTGAACCACAAATGTCCCTTGCCAACTTCCACAACAACTACAACAACAAAGAAATATCAAGTGTCTGACTTCTTTTTTCTTTTCCAAAAATTTTCTTTTGCACCTGGGACGTTGAAGATTACGTTGCATACTGCACATGCTTAGGTGTGAACAATTATTTGTCGAAACATCTACCTTTAATATCACGCCAACTTACAAGCTGACAAGAAAATGGCTGCTCTACTATGGAATGCCAGTGTTACCTCAGAACCAGAATACGAAGTAAACGATGATTCCTCGGAGGACAACATTTATGACAAGCAAATGAAATATTTTTGTATCAATTCGATGCGTATAAACTATCTTAGTAGTCTTTTGTGTTTAATAGGACTGATTGGCAACATATTTTTAATCATGATTTTGGTTCGCCAGGGCCTCACTGACACTACTAGCATTTTTCTGACTTCGCTTGCTGTCTGTGACCTATTTTATTTGGTGGGCGATTTCGCGGTAATCTCAGATTGAATTATGGCAAGACTCGATATCGAAATTGCGAAACCCATCAAAACTTACATCAAAGTTTTTCCACGTGTTGCTAACTTTTTCCTTCAGTGCTGGATAATTCATGTGGCTCTAGTCGCCATGGAAAGGGTGACTGCTGTGTTATTTCCCTTTCTTGTGTCGCGCATTTTCACACCGTTCACCGTCAAGTTTATGAGCGCGCTCATTTTCCTTTACGCATTCGCATTTTCTTGCCCCAGTTACATCTTGGTAGTCGAAGATATGGATGTGGAAGAGATTTGAAGCTGGATGCACTTGTACTCGGTCATTTCGAACGTTTTCGTATACTTGATTACCATGCTGATCATTTTAGTTTGTAATATCACAATAGGTCTCAAAATACGTTTCTCCTTTTCTAACTTACATTTTAACACGCTACAATACAGTACGTCAAAAAGGGTGAAAGAGCTGAAGTTATTCAAGATGTTGTTTGTCGTCTGCTGCGTTACGTTCGTAACGTTTTTCCCACGTATTTTTATGCTCTTCATATCTTTCTCAACCCACATGATGGAATGGACGTACATGAATTTACTTTTCACCACCAGCTTTCACATCCACACGTCATCAAGCTGCAACATCTACATCGCCATGAGCTCTAAGTTTGCCAACGCGTTCAAGCAGCTCGTTTGTGGGAGAAATTAGGTGAACTGCTTTTGACGCTGTTAAATTCAGAAAACGGCGGAATCCTTTAACAGCAAGAACCACTTTGCCATCAGTAAGATGAAGGCTGTTGTCCCCTTAAACTCTGGCTTCCAAATAAAAAATGGTTGGCAAAAATCGAACCTCGAAAAAAATTCGACAATTCAAGAAACAAGATATTTTTTTTTAGGTATCATTGTCTTCTTAGGCGTTAAAGTCGTAACCTTTGAACTTTACATGACCTTTCATTTCCTGTGTATTTTATTGATACATAATTCTAATGGTGCAAAATGAAACAATGGCTAAACTTAATAATGAGCAGTGGCGTAGCGAGGGGGGGGCATCATGCCCCGGGCGCTACTCACAAAGGGGCGCCAAATGATATATTTTAAATATAATATTGTATGGTTTTCGAATAGGGGGGCGCTAAAAAGGTATTGTGCCCCGGGCGCGACTTAAGCTCACTACGCCACTGTAAATGAGTCAGTTTAATTCTCAATGATCTTGGAGTTGTTTCTTTGTTTTTTTGTTTTTTTTTTTGTTGTTTGTTTGTTGTTGTTATTTTGGTTGTTGTTATTTTGGTTGTTGTTTTTGGTAACTTGTTTAAATAACCTCGTTCTTCGTTCTACTATAGTGAGCACTTCAACAAACTGGCCCAGGGCCTCATGCTTCATATACTTCACATACAGTGTATGAGTATTGAACAATTTTTGACAGTTTAATTTGATTTTAAAGTGGGTGGACAACACGTTTCCCAATTTTAACACACAATATTATGGGCACATTCCAAAATTAATATCCAAAATGCAAATCACAAGTTGGATAACTCCTAAAGGGAAATCGCTCACCTAAAAAAAGTTTTGCTTCTAGTTATGAATCGAAAAAAAAAAAGGAAAGTGATAATCTGAGTTTACAGTCATGTTAGACTAGGATGTTAGCTCCAGGTGGTTGCAGTCGTGTTAGACTAGGATGTTAGCTCCGGTGGTTGTAGTCATGTTAGTCTAGGATGTTAGCTCCGGGTGGTTGCATTCATGTTAGTTTAGGATGTTAGCTCTAGGCGGTTGTAGTCGTGTTAGACTAGGATGTTAGCGCCGGGCGGTTGTAGTCGTGTTAGACTAGGATGTTAGCGCCGGGCTGTTGTAGTCTTGTTAGACTATGATGTTAGCTCCGGGTGGTTGCAGTCGCGTTAGACTAGGATGTTAGCTCCGGGCGGTTGTAGTCGTGTTAATCTAGGATGTTAGCTCTGGGCGGTTGTAGTCGTGTTAGACTAGGATGTTAGCTCCGGGCGGTTATAGTCGTGTTAGACTAGGATGTTAGCTCTGGGCGGTTGTAGTCGTTGTAGACTATGATGTTAGCTCTGATCGGTTGTAGTCGTGTTAGTCTAGGATGTTAGCTCCGGGCGGTTGCAGTCGTGTTAGTCTAGGATGTTAGCTCCGGGCGGTTGCAGTCGTGTTAGACTAGGATGTTAGCTCCGGGCGGTTGCAGTCATGTTAGTCTAGGATGTTAGCTCTGGGCGGTAAGAACCCTAGCTATGCCATTGTACGGTGGTGAAGTTAGTTGTGAAAACAGCGCCGTCTTAAGGCATTGACACACTGGGCACTCGGGGGAGGAATAATTTAAATAGTCTTACAAAAGTCGCCAGACTTTCCTTATTTAGTCATTTAAATTAGAAACGTTATTGTTGTTAAAAATTCCACATAACTTTTTAATCCACTGCATTTCTTAGAAAACTCACGCTGTCCCATTATCCATCGGATACATCACATATTAATAAATTTTAATTGTTGACACCTTTTTGTGTAAATATGTTGTTTCTTCGTTTTTTATACCATTTAAATACACATTTTAAAAAAAAATAACTTTTATAAATAGCCTTACATAATCTATAGACTAGATACATTTTCTACAAAATAGAATTTTTTGTAACTGTAATTTTTAGAAAAATTGTTATACTTCTATACTAATTAATAATTTTTTTTCTTTCTTTTTTTTTCTTTCTTTTTTTTTTCTTTCTTTCTTTTTTCTTTCTTTTTTTTTCTTTCTTTTTTTTTCTTTCTTTTTTTTTTCTTTCTTTTTTTTTTCTTTCTTTTTTTTTTCTTTCTTTTTTTTTTCTTTCTTTTTTTTTTCTTTCTTTTTTTTTCTTTCTTTTTTTTTTTCTTTCTTTTTTTTTCTTTCTAACGAACAACCGTTTTGAAAGAAGGTTTTTTTTTTTTTTAAATTCTTAAATTATTTCATTGAAGAATTCGTTTAAATAAATAAATAAATAGTTTAAAATAAAATTATTAAACAACACTACTCTTTAGATATAAGTACATGTATAAAGAAAATGGAATTGTTGAGCCCACGCTTGGTCAAGGGAACCTATAACTTCAACTCGCATCTTCTCTGTTGCTAACCGGTTGAGTGTAGCATGATGCAAACGTAAATTCACGTATGCGCCAAAATGCATCCCAGCATTTTGAATTTATCAAAAATTTCCGGTTGAAGCTTAATTGGTCCTGTCTCCAAATCTTACCTCCAGCTTCCTTCGGCGCCCTCGATCTTTTCTCAAGCCCCAATTAAGGTGACAGTGCCGACACAATTTAATCTGGATGTAAGTAATTACGATTATTTTTTGAACAGACAAATTTATGATTTTCCTTGAGTATGGGTATACAAAGATGGACTATAACGATTCTAAGCTGGAGCTAAAATCATAACCTCAGATCAGGGCCGTCTTTACAGCAGTGGAGGCTCTGGGCACAGTAATGCACTGAGGCCCCTAACTCTATTCCGTGTTATGGAGTTGCCAATCACCTCTGGCGCCAATATCAGAGGGCTCTTAATAGTAAATTAAACGATAAAATCACATGTAAGTCCCATTAAGGGCAGTAGAATCGTCTTAATAGTGCGCCATGGGCACCGCTTTTCCTGGGAACCGCTGTCTATAGCCTACTATTCAAGGCCAGTGATTCTTAAAAATGATTATTTATTTATTGTCGTTTTTATTTGTTTAATTACATTTCAAGATACATACATATATATATATATATATATATATATATATATATATATCAAAATACACATATATATTTTTTTTTCAAAATACATATATAGGCATATATATATATATATATATATATATATACAAGAAATGCGCAAACAAAATTCACAACAACAAAAAAAACAAAAAAAAAAAAAAAAAAAAAAAAAAAAAAAAACTTGGCAGATATTCAAAAAGCATAAAAACTAATTTAAAATGTTTTTTAATGCAGAATCAACTAGCAGTGGCAGCAAAAGAAATTTATTTTCTGAGTCTTCCGCACCACAGGTGGTGCTTTCAGTTCTGTTTAAGAACCACTGCAAATGTTTCTCACACAGGTGCAATAATTCCACAGAAGTGGACAGATGGATTTTTATAAGGATAGTCGGGGCAGAGCTTTGTGACGTTATATTGGGGAGAAGAAAAAAAAACGGGGAAGGGGTAACTTTTTTCGGACGATGGAGTTCGGTTGTTGGGGGGGGGGGGGGGGAAATCGGGGTGTGGTGAAATTGCGTGACGTCATTTATGGACGGCCCCTTATAGATTCTGTTACAAATTTTATTTGGTTAATGTAATTTTTTTTAATGCAATAAATCAAAAGATCAGAAGTGCAAGATTTTGTGCATTTTTATTCATAAATTATAGCTTATTAGAACTAGAAACTTTCAGTATACTATACTATATGGCATATAAAGTCTGTTAAATGTTTGGACTTGGAAGTAAAATATTAAATATGTTTGCTCTTGGCATTAGCTAATGCAGCGTTAGTCTAAATTTTATTTATTTATTTTAAAGTCGAATATGGTGAAAAGAATTCAGAATACAATAAAATAGAATTGCTCTTTTTGAAAAGAAAACTTATTTTGCTAACTAACCCATTTCAAAATGGCTGCTGTTACAGCGAATCTGGGTATACTACTCATTTCTCAAAGTATAGTAGGCCATAAACTTTGTCTTTAAAGTAATTATAGACGTGGTAAGCATTTACTCCGTGCCTTGCCAGGTATCTTCAGGTTTCTCAAACACATAATAGGTCTCGTTCTCTGATCCAGAGGCGGATTAAAGTTTAAGGGATTTCGGATTGATATATTTTTATTTTAAATCAAAAAATTCAATTGAATGAATGAGAATGGGCATGGGTCCAGTCCAGGCTTCTGTTAAAGACAGTTAAAGTTGTCATAGAGATACTCATACACATTGACATTGTAACTGTTAAGGACAAATTTGGGCTAAAACAGACAATTTAGCCTAAATTTTAGGTTGAGACAACTCAACTCAAGGCAAAACCTATGCATATGTTGCAAACTACACTTTTGACTTTTTGGCCAGGGTCTCAGAAAATGCAAAGTTGTCCAATATAGGCACTTTGATATAGCCGCAAAAACCAAAATCATAAATAGCATGGGACACAAGCACTATAAATGTACTCAATCATCAAAGTTATTTCATTATCAAAATGGCGCCATCCACTTTTTTAATACAGTATACAGAGTGTCATTGTTTATGATTTTATTGGGTTAGCGGTAAGGCCGGCAATGTGTTCCACTGTATGTAGGTCACGGAGGTTCCCACAGGTCCACTTCCATACTAAAAAGATTTAGTTGTTTGTATTCCCATAATGATAATGCAAGTTATTATTTTCTTATTTTGGTATTGGGGAGGGAGTTTGTTTCTTATTTTGGTATTGAAGATAATTCCTAATGCAATTTAAGCAGTAGGCTCCCTTTTGTTACAGAAGTTTTAACATATGGGTATTTTAATTTTCAACAAAACGAAATACATCATGACATTTTTCTTTTTTTACACAGATGATTGAAAGATTTGAAAAATGATGTCCATCATAACAAGCCTACAGCTTAGATTTGGATTGAGAGAGCTTTTTTATGCAAGTCTATGCATTGTACTAGGTTACCTTCTCAGAGTACGTGATTCTTACTCTCTTAACCCAGTGTGGAGAAAACGCAGCGAGGTCTCTAAATTTGCCAATGGAAAATTCATGACTGATACTGATCGCTGTCCATCACCTATAGTTACAGATTTGGAGGGTGACGGTGTCAATGAAATTGTACTTTTATCAAATGATTTACAGCATCTAAATGTTCTAGCAATGCCATCACCAAATGAAAGAAATGATAGGACTTTGGCTCATGTTGTTGTTAAATACAGAGTAGCGCTTTTTCTGAATGAAAGAATGAAAGGACACCCCTCAAAGCCACATGTGATGAGTGTAGGTTTTGTTGAACCATATCTGTCTATAATGCAAATAAGAAAGCAGGTAAGAGAGAAATAGAGTAATGTTGAAGTTGAAGACTAAAATATTTTTTTTTAAATCTGTGTACATAAAAATAAAATTTCTTGGTTTTAGAGGGTGGGGCCTAAATACCTATAGAAACATTGATTCACTTATCCTCTTAAAACAATCATTTGATTTTCATCAAGGTTTTCTAACTTTCTACAGAAAAGCCTCACTTTAAAAGCTCTGACTGAATCATTTTTTATTTCAATATTTATCTGACCCAGATAATAGTGGTAGTCACAGATGACTGGCAGGTATTGTGCTACAGCCACAATCTTAAATTACTCTGGCACCAGCAGCTTCAATTACCAGTCTCTGACCTTCAGGCTGTTGAAGTGAAGTCATTAGCAGTTCTGGTTTCCCCTTTTTCCATAGAGAAAAAACATAAAGGTCTTGTGGTTGTTGCTGGAAGTTTCAAGCATAAATCTCATAAACCTGATGTTTTTTCTGAGTAAGTTTACACGCTAACTAACTTGTTTAAAAAATAATTAAGTCGCTTTAGAAACATTACTTGCATAAATGTAAGACAGTACTATACTATTGAAATGTATGTTAGGTAAAAGAAAATAAAGATATGGAAAAGGGGGGGGGGTTCATTTGTTAACTCATTCCCTCCGTCAGTGCTACTTCCGTACTTAATTTATTTTCCTGAGAAAAGGGAAGTAACTCGGTTTTGAAAGTGATTTACATTTTAAAAACATTTTTTAAGCTGCTAAATATTAATAAATGTTAATGAATTAAGGACGAATGCATCAAAGAATGAATAAGGTTTAATAAAAAATATAACATTAGCGGCGAAAAAATAATGAACAATGGCCAAAAAATCTATATTTGGCACCTCGGTCAAATATATGCAAGATATAGACACGCCGTACTAAAGCACACGTAGTTTAAAAATGAAACAAGACAAAAACATCCGGTTTCTAAATTGAAATCACGCAGAATCACGCCATCACCGGAAGTCTCGATGGATGCGAGATTTCATTGCTATTTTTAACTAAAAACGAGAGGTGTGTCGCTATGTGCCGGGACGCATTTGGACGCATCCGTCGGAACCCCCAAAGGACGCATTTAGTCGCATCCGTCGGGAATGAGTTAAAATTGACAGTTTCTATTTCAAGTGAAGTTTTGATTTTAATTTCAGATTGAAAGAAAGAGAAGACCATATGATAAGAAATCGCACCTTAGAGGCACATTCAGAGCCAGAGAATGAAACATTAACTCACTTTTCTACATTTGCTCTTAGTGCTTCAGATGGCCTTTTACTTTGGAAGCATACAGCTGGTGATTTTGAGGAGACAAGCCTGGATAAAAAGGCATTTTATCTTATCTTATTTATATATATATATATATAATAAATATGGCAGACACAAAAAAACTTTAATGTGTCATTTGGCGTTTTTTATGATAGTCAAGGATCATTTTCACTTTTTATTGTTTTGCCTTTATTTTTAAAAATCGCTTACAGTCCATTGTTATTTTTGCTCAAATGTATATCAAAATATTTTATATTGACCTATTGTTCAAAATAGTCAAATAGTATTGGTAATATTCACTGGAAGTTGGCACTACGTCACAAGAAAGCTCACAAAGGGGAATCACCATGGTCTGATTATGGTGACCAACTCAACCAATTTCTGGTAAGTAGTAACATATTGAAACAAACTTTAAGGGGAAAATCAAATCATATTAAATCAAAGGATGCCATGTAGAACCATGGTGGATGGAGCTAACATGTTTTATTATTGACATAGTGAAATTGCATTATCTTACTTCAGGTGTGTCATGATTAGTAATGATTGATAGTAATGAAGCATGTAGTGGTGGAAATACGGAATTTGAAAAAATAAAGATCAGCAAAATTTTATAACAGCTCTCATTGTGTAACTTAATCTTGTCAAATAAAAAGAAACGATGAATTTTTCGTTCTTACATCAGCTTACCATGAGTTTTTTTTTATCTTACTTATAGGTATAGTACAGTGGTCGGCAAACTCATTAGTCAAAAGTGCCAAAAATCAGCAGCAGGACGATTAAAATAATTTCGAGAGCCAGATTTTATTTCAAGAACCTCTCGAGAGCCATTTTGTTTTGTTTTTTGGAGGCGTTTTAAACTAGCTACTAAACATTAAATACAACCAGTTGTAATAATAATAATCTTCTTGACATAAAATACAAAACATGCATTTAATGTTACTATGATCTTGCATGTCCTTGGAAAGTTTTGATGAGTCTTGTTTGTATGTCGTTGTTTGTAATGTGAAAGCAGGATTCTAGATTCTCATAGTAAGACGATTTCTCAATTTACTCTTGATGATGTTTGTGCTTAAAAATGATTGTTCGCATGAATACATAGAGTGAAAGAGCTGTACTACTCAGGTCGCTGAAGGGCCGCATGTGGATCGCACGCCGCGATTTGCCGACCACTGGTATAGGAAATCGAAATTTATGTTTAAACATTTATATTGTGTTCAAATCCAAAAAAAAATACAGCCTCATCTTTGGGCAGACAACTCGGACACAGAAATATTAATGGCGAGAGTCAATAAACAGTTTGGTAAAACGACCAGAGAATCTCAGGATGTACAGGATAGACTGACAACTCCTCCAGCATCAGCTCTGTCACCTGAACATTTTATTGGGTTTGCATATGGTGGTCAGAGGCCTCACAGTGCTCATGAACATGTGAAAAATCCTAACAGGTACACAGCATTAATCTAGAATCAGTAATTTTTAATTACCCTTAATCTTATGATCTGAAAGTGGCACAGGGCCTCCAAAATTGAAAAGCTTCAGACACTAAAAAAAAAATCATACTCTCAGTGGTGGTGATTAGAATCAGAGTATCATTTAGAGCAAGGTTTCACAACTTTTATTGAGAGGAGAGCTAGAAAAATGTGCGCCACAGTGAGTCTGAAGTTGGCCACCATCTGAACTATATTATGTAGATACAGTCATTAATGACAGATTTATTAATGAGGGAGCTATTGACATCACTGGCATGATGGATAGATAAATTCAATGACCTGTTTGAGGTAGAACACTCCTCGGGTAGAAATTCAGTTTTATTGTTGATGAGTTTCAATTAGCTTTCCTTCCACCAGAAATGTGTATTGAGAATTTTGCAGTTGATGTATTTTCTGTGCAAGAAAGAATTCAAATGACAAACATTCCCCCCCCCCCCTCCCCCCACTCCCAACAGCATTGTCATAAGATCTCCACAAGGTCTTCAGGTTTTATCCCTGGTCACCGGTCAGCCGAGAGCAACACTGCATTTTCCTGCTGACCGATCTTTGTACCTAGATATGGACAAAGATGGCCATATGGAGAAGATGGTTTGGGATTTGGGACAGGTAAATAAACAGTCAGTAATCGGTAATGCCCAGGAAGATTAACAATAATTAGTGTTGCCGTTTGTTCCAGTGTAATACTTATTGGATCAAAGATTCATTAAATGAAGACTTAAAATATGGTTTTAAGGATGATTTATAACATCTATGACTTAGCTAAATCCATTTATATTTGTCTTGAATGCCTCTGACTCTGATTGCCCCCCCCCCCCCCCCAACTTTTCCTCTTTGTTTAACGTTTTTTGCTAAAATTGAAGTTTGTTGTATTCCATATCCAAAAACTCATAGTGGCAAGCGGAGGTACTAGTTTTGTGCCATCCCTGCTAAAATTAAGACAACACATTTTTATAGTACCCACATTACCTCCCCACTTATTATTTACTTTCAGCACTACACACCTTGCTATCTGGACATCTGGCGAATCACCCCAGTACAAGAAAGGCTAGAGCAAATATCTTTGTGCTCTAGTAAGCGGTTGTTTTGGACACGATCATGGAGCCTGGAGGAGGATATTTATAAGAAAATTCCTCCAAAAATCATAAAAAGGTTAATTTGACATAGCCTACATTTTTTAGGTTATGGTAGGATAAAAATATGCATTAGCTTGGATATGGTAGGATAATAATATGCATTAGCTTGGATGTGGTATTATAAAAATATGCATTAGCTTGGATATGCTATTATAAAAATATGCATTAGCTTGGATATGGTATTATAAAAATATGCATTAGCTGGGATATGGTATTATAAAAATATGCATTAGCTTGGATATGGTATTATAAAAATATGCATTAGCTTGGATATGGTATTATAAAAATATGCATTAGCTTGGATATGGTATTATAAAAATATGCATTAGCTTGGATATGGTATTATAAAAATATGCATTAGCTTGGATATGGTATTATAAAAATATGCATTAGCTTGGATATGCTATTATAAAAATATGCATTAGCTTGGATATACAACCATTTAATGTTGTTTTTTTTTATCAAATTTGTTAAATCTCTAATGTTCATACATTTTTTTTTGTTTTGCACACTTAGTTTAGCAAGAAAGACTGGTGTCTTGCGTCACTTTCTGGGACACAACCTATTTGAAGAAAACACCTATGACATAATAACATTTGGTGGTTTGGGGCGTGTCAGCTCTATAGGTTTAGATGGAACCATTCACTGGCAGGTAATAGTCTGGATGTTCAGCTGAAAAATTTAAACCATTTATGTTTTGGTAAACTCACCAAACAAGCCAGCAATGTCAACCTACTTATCCTTATCCCTTGAATTAGATGTTGAAATAATAATTCTCTTTGGTATGCATTTAAAAACCAGCTCAGTGCTTGAAAGAATTCTTCAAGACTCTTGCAATGACTATAAATCATTGCACATTTCCTGAAATCGGTTGCAAAGTGTGGCATACAAACAATTTATTGTTATGCTTAACTCATTCCCTATGGCAGTGCTACTGACGTACTTAATTTATATGCCTGAGAAAGGGAAGTAACTCCGTTTTGCAATTAATTTACATTTGTAAAATATTTATTTAAGCTGCTAAATATTATTTAATGTTAATGAATTAAGAACAAATGCAACAAAAAATGAATAAGCTTTAATCAAAATATAACATTAACAGCTAAAAAATAACGAACAATGACCAAAAAATCGATTTTCGGCACCTCGGACGAACACATGCTACATATAGATGCGCCGAACTAAAGTACATGTAGTTTTTAAGTGAAACAAGATAAAAACTTCTGGTTTTTAAATTGAAATCACGCTGAACCACGCCATCGCCGGAAGTCTTGAATGATGCGAGATTTCATTGCTATTTTTAAATAGAAACGAGAGAGGTGTGTCGCTATGCACCGGGACGCATTTGGACGCATCCGTGGAAACCCCTAAAGGACGCATTTAGTCGCAGCCGTCAGGAATGAGTTAAAATTGTTGGTACAAAAATAAGTTGAAATAAACAGATTTATCTGAATTGATATTTGGCACTTAATATTAACGACTGTTGTTTTTTTGTTTGATTTATAGACGTTAACTGAGTCAAAATGGGGAGATGTATCCATGAGTCTCCGCCGCTCAAGTGGGCGTCAGTTGTCTGACTCCATTAAAGAAGAATTCCTCCTTTCTTTTCAACCAGGAAGAGTCATAATGCCTTTGCAAGAAATGGGAGCAAAGGTGCTGCTTTGTATTTTTTAACACTATAACTGTCATAACATCCGGTCATCTGCCATTATACCCCTTTCTGTGGTGTCACGGCTGATATAGTCGACCGCTAGCAAAATCAGCATTAAACATGCAAATGATTTAATGTATATTGTTTAAGGGGAAATCACTCCATATAAATAAGTTTGCTTCCTATTTCCGTTACTATCAGTGCTTTTACATGCTTTTATTAAGGACTTACTTGTGATTAATCCGGTGTGAAATTATCTCAAATTTATTTACCTCCATAATGTCTGATGCCGGAGAGGACACCCCCCCCCCCCCCTTAGATTTAAAATATAACACAGAATTTCTTTATTGGAATTATTTCTAGGATATATTAAAATTAAAGCAAAGATTTCAGAGATATTCCATGTGCTAGTAATGACAGTACTAGCTCTAGAGGTGATGCAGAGATAAGTCAGATATTGACAATTTTATCCCTAAGCTTAGTCGTATGGTTGCAGACAAATATTTTGGGAAAGGGTGGAAATAGAACAGAAAAAAAGACACAGATTTGATCCCAAGGATCTACCCCAAAGACTGACCCCAAAGTTATTTATCTTTGTGTATGTTCTGGAGTATTAATTAATAAAAAAATGGATTTAATAACTTCAAATGAAAAGGAATTTTTGACTTCACTTCATGCCTTCCCCCTTGTATTTTACATGACATAAATTTGAAGGTAGCCAATGGAAAAAAAATCACCAATATCAAAATTTTCAATACTGGTATAAGTAACTATAACTTGACATTTTCTGAAAGAATATTCCATCTAGTAACTCAAAATTGTGATTTTATGATAGTTTGAACAATTTATGGAGTATTTATGGTGCGTTGACTTCAGAAGTTGAGTACTAAACGTTTACTCACTCTGTAAAGGTCAAGATCAACATACATAATATAAAAAAAATTATTTTCATACCATAAGATACCTTGTCCAATGTACTTTCAGAAAATGTATACTTGTTAGGGTCTTTGAATTCATTTAGTCTGGGATTTTTGTTATTTTTGAGAAGCATATGAAATTGCTAAAAATGACTTAAAGCTATAGAAAAAATGAAAATGTTTTATATTATATTAATGTGCATGTTTTTTTTAATGTTTAAAAATAAGAACAGTGATATAGTTAAACCATTTTAGGTGGTACCAGTATTCATATGTTATTAAATTTGCATCCTGCTAATTCCAAAGTGTTATGTGTTTACCAAAATCATCAACTATATTTTTTTACAAACAATTAAGATTGCAGTAGCGGTGTCAGGATGGAATACATTGTCAATTGTTGACCTTGTGGAAGGAACACTCCTTGCTCAACATTCCATACCAGCTCCATCAACTGGTCCCCTGGTCTATGGGGACTTTGATAATGATGGTATAATGGACATCATACTAACATGCAAGAAAGGGTAAATAATTTTTACGCTTACCATTGTGACACAAGACTCATCTATGTTGGTTTATCAAAGAAAAGGCTAACATTTCTGGACATAACAGATGAAGCTCAGTTTGCTGGACAATAAAGAAGCATTGACTTTACTTATAACTATGGCTGTCACCTGAAGCTAACTGCTATGACAATTCTTGAGTGCCAAATTTTAAAAAGTATTTTAAAAGATATTAAAAAAACACAAAATTTCTATTCAGAATTATTTATCCTAACCCTCTACTGCCATCAGCGCGCTCTTTTGCCTTCCAAATTTCCACCAGCGCATGCCTAATACCCTAGTTGTTGGCATGTCAGGCGGAGTGTCACATTTGATACTCCTTGGGGGCAGGTAACAAATAATCCATCACACATTCATCTGTTAAAATGTACTGCTGCTCTTGTGTATGCTTCTATCTTCTTTTGTTAAAACGTTATGAGAGATCAGCATGTCTTTTCAAGCTCATAATATATGTGACAACATGCCAAGTTTATTAGACTAGATAGTTTAGGCAATGGAACAGATCGATGTAGAATTTATTGAAATTAAAGTAGAAAGTAATAATGATGATCTTATAGTTGAAAATATATCTGAAGCAGACTTTACAAATCATTTTTAAAGATAATGAATATTAAAACCAGCTGGTAGATAATAAAACCAGCCATTACCAGGATGATGGCCGGTGAACGTTATGACCCGCTACATTTACTAAAAACATGTCTGCCTCTTGGGGTACCAGGCAGGTGTTTTTTACATTTTTTTACAGCCCTATTTATAACTTTTTATAAATTTATATATGCAGGAGTAGAAAACATTTTGGCCTTATTTATTTTTAGTGATTTATGGAGTGAGCATTTTTGAATGTTGGGAATGTGCACCATTGTTAGACATGGGGATGTTAGGTGTGTAGGGGTGGTCACAACAGAGTTTAGAAACAGGACTAAATCAAATTAGAAGCGAGTAGCAGCTGTCTTTTTATTAAAAATAAAATGTAGCATATAGCATCCTGAATCCTATCCATTCAAAAAATTTGGAAGCAAATTTTTTATTTTAAGGCATTTCAGAATTGGATTTAAAAATTGAACGAAAATACATATGGAAGTGCTTAATGATCTGCTGGCAACATGCTGTTTACCACTTTTAGTTTAAATTTGAAAATAAAGAATTATTTTAAATTTGAAAAATACCATGTTTGCCGGCCCATAGGACACAGCGGCTTATAAGATATATCCTAAAATTGTATACACATTTTAAAGAAAAAAAATTCTACATTACTGCACCACATATTTTAGGTGTATATTAAGGGGAAAAGGTGCACCTTAAATGATGGCAATTATGATCTATGTGAAATTCTGAAAAATATTTTTTTTAAAACAGCACTGTTTCACAAACAGTTTAAAATAAAATAGTTTTAAGGGCTTTGAAAATTCCAACTCAATAAACTTATTTGTATGTTGCTATGGCAGTGGAGGGTAGTCTGAAAATAATGTGGATGCAACACTGGCAATGGTCACAATAATAGGACATTTTTGCATATGTAATATCTTAGTTTATGACAATCTTATATGACAGCTGTCAAAGTTTCCTTTTTGATACTTTCATCACACACAACCCAAGTAATTAACAGTTTTTAAAGTATTTTTAAGAGAGTATTAGAGTAATTTATCACAAGTGCTTATTCTAATTTCAATTTTAGACATGTATTTAAATCTTTGAGGCAACCAAACAAAGGTTATGACAAAGTATTAATTAACTTTCTTTTAAGATCATAACATTTTTCATTATTTGTGGTAAATGTTAATTTACTTATAAATAAAAATATTTCTTACCTTATAAAGAATCATAAATCCTAAATTGGAAAAGCTGAGTATCCTTTTTAAATGTATTTTTTTTTCCTTCATTTTAAGAGTCATTAATCTTTTATTTAATGTTTAGAACTAATTCTGAAAAATTAATTGGATATTTGAATGTATGAATATATTATTTGAATTTATAATAAATAAGCTGTTTGCTAATGCTATTTCTTACATTCCAGATATATTGGATTTTCACTGAAGTTACAACACAACTATGAGTTAACTGTCCTGTACACCATTTCTGTTTTTCTCATCATCATTCTGTTTTCCTGGTTGATCTCGACATCTTCAGAGAATGATAAGGACAGTGATAAAGATGATGACAATGAGGATGATGAGGAAGTTATAGGAGGAGATGATAAAATTATTAAGATTCATTCACAAAATCTTTTGTATAATTAATATTGATGTACGTGCTGTTAGGGGGTCGTCCATGCTGCTTTAGGCCCACTTCATGTAATCCTCTTGCTGATCGGTTTGCTAATATTTTTTTTTAAATTACAATCATAAACCACAGAGAATTTAGTTAACACTTCATAAGGGAGATCATTATACATATTTGGTTGCTATTTATAAAAAATGTAAACGCAAGTTTAAAATGCTTCACTTTAACCAAATGATTTATTTAGGGGTCATCTGTACAAAAAATACTCTTAAAAAAAATTAAAATGTTAGGAAACCAACCCCCCCCCCCCCCACCACACCTTTTTTTCCACTTGGTGCATCCATCCTTTTTCGGCTCTCCCCATCTTGGGCAAATTGGATTGTACAGTAAAAATAAGGATGCTTCTGTGAAAGGAAAGGCTGCAAATTTGAGGTGCTTTGTGACAGTAATTTATTTGTGAAATGCTTAAGTAAGATAAATGGATTGAATGAATAAAAGAATTAGTAAGGATTTTTATATATGTGTATTTGCAATAAACAATGTTATAAGTTTTAAATTGTTTTTATTTGGTATTTACAATTTATGGAGTAGGAGATAATAAGGTATCATATGTACATTTGATGCTATTGATGGCAGTAGGAACAAAAGGATGATGCCACAAAATCTGAATTGTTACAGCTTCTCTGTACCAATATTTAAAAATCATAACATATTATTTTGAAAAATCAATGGAAACAAAAATCCATATACAGTGATTCTCAAACAGCCTAGCCTCAAGGGAAACAAATCTGGATGAATAGTCTATAATTAACAAGATGGGGCTCTGAAATGACATTTTAAGTCTTTTTAAAATAAAGTAAATAAATATCGCATTTTTGAGTTTGTTACATTTATAAGTGGAACAATTTAACAATTCATGAAAATGGTCGCAGGGGAGCTTTCCCCCCCCCCCCCCCCCCCCCAATCCTTACTGGTTATGATAGAGGGTTACAAGGTACTCTTCTTATACCATGTAGCAGCAATTGTAGGCATGTACTAGTCTTATACCAAATGGTAACAATTGTAGGCAATGTAAATTTTATAAAATCATGTACAATAACTTTACAAGTATTTTACACAAATTAATAAACAGAAGATCTTAGCCTTCAGCATAATCTCAATAAACACAAACATTTCAATCAGCCTTGTGGCATAATGGTAATAA
The DNA here is from genome assembly GCA_964017045.1 of Omphiscola glabra. NCBI lineage: Eukaryota > Metazoa > Mollusca > Gastropoda > Lymnaeidae > Omphiscola > Omphiscola glabra. The sequence continues at coordinate 23,090,214 of OZ024800.1, forward strand.
TGCTAATTATTATTTGTCAGGGTTGACAACAGCTGTGGGTAAATTACTGGTTGGAATTTGGAATAGTCTCATTAGCCAAGTAAAACAGCTATCCTTGGGGAGTAAGTAGACCCTTACTTTAAAAAAAACTCAAAAATCAAATGTCATAACGTCAGCCAACATGGATTGGAAACCAGCTGGCTTTTCAAAGATAGTAGAACTACCATTTAATATTTAAGACCCAGCTTCAGGAATAAATCCAAAATAAACAGATTGCATAAATATTTCAGTTAAATAAATACAATTTGTGCTAAGTTCAAGTTTCTTTTCCTTCTGAATTTTTAACAATATACCTATATTATTTCCTGTAAAGTTTTACTAGTGTTATGGTATATAAAACGTTTCACAAATAACAAGTGTTATATGAACTGGTAGTTACTGTAACCAAGATATTTAAAAAAAGTAGCTGACATTAAATTGTAAAAAAAAATAATTCAGTTAATTATATTACATTTTATTTATTTATTAGGTCCCCTTTGAAGCAAACAACTACTATTAAAAATGTAACTGTTTGCTATATTTACCATCTAACTATATTAATATGATAGAAAAACAGGCAGGATACTCAAAGTGCGGGAGATCAGAGCTAAGGGGCCATCCATATATAAATTTCTATTTTTAAAAAAAACACCACCACTACAAAATCAATTTAATTATAGACTATTCTGGTGTACTAGCCAATTAAAATTGTCACTGTAAACCAAGTTAAAAAATTATGTATCAGGTTTTCTTCCTTTTTTTTCTTTTTGGTGCAGCCAATATCTAAGTACCTGAGTACCTGCATGTATTTTATCTTGAGTGACAATTTTTGGTTCAGTTTAACTAAATCATTATGTTATAAATAACTTTACAAAAAACAAGCATGGTTTCAAAGGATGAATTAAAGTGGTCACTAGCTAAATATTATTGTTGCCAGGGCCAGTGGTGAGGTATCCAGCAAAATATGTTTGTCCACAAAATTCTTGAAGATTTTAAAATATTTGTCAGTAAACTTAATTATATTGAGCAGGCAACCCTGGTGAGTACAGAATATATGATTGGCCCCTAATTAAGCTAACATTGACAAGTTTGACTAATTAAACTAATACTGACAAGTTAGACTAATTAAACTAATACTGACAAGTTTGACTAATTAAGCTAACATTGACAAGTTTGACACCGACACAGCTTAAATCTAAAGTGAGCAACTGAATGATCAGGCACCAAACCTCTTATTTTAACCACATTTAACATCCAAAATAAAAATGATAAATACTTCAATTACATTTGAGATTTTAAAAAATTCTTATTTCAAGGAATTTACAACTATTTCCATGCTCAGGGCAACTTCATAACAACATTACCCACCTGTCATACGGTACACAGGCCATGAGGGTTTTCATGAAACTGCTGGTAATGTAATGATTGCTGCTTTATTTACCATATATAAATGATAATATTGTCCTTGACAGATCCCTCACAGTGTTTCAAAAAATTCTCTCTTTTTTTCCTTTCAGAAGAGCAGAATTCTATATATTGAAAAGACACATAAGTCTGAAGTTGGTGTATGTAGATTACCATCTGCTTCACCATTACTATCAATGTGGTCATAAGCATCGGGCATTGTTTTTCAGTAGGTTGAAATAATACAACACACTTCAGGTCACAATGTTGCCAGGATCCTCATGAAAGATATAATTATGACTAAAAATGTCTGTCCCACACCCCATACAAGTGCATAGAATGGCATCATTATAAAGTCTGAGGCTCTGTATACTCCAGCTATGGCTGCACCTGAACAACAGAGAAAGGAATACAGAAAAAACAACTATTAAACTTAGAAACCAGTGCAAATGTCAGAGCTTTTTTTGGTCAATTGCAGTTGTCTTCATGGGGAAAAAAGGGGAAGGGAGGCAAAATTTTGGGCTGCCCTAGGTGGGACTAACCCTCACAAATACTAATATGCAAAACTACAGAGCAGTTGGAAATAACCACTTATCTACAAAGCAGGGTTGCCAAATGTCTGTAAATTTACAATAGTTCACATAATTTGACTTAAAATTACTTGCAGTGAGGATGCCTATAAAAAATGAGACATTGGAATCTTTCAAAGGGAAACAAAACAGGAAAAGGGGGTTGTCCATAAGTAAGGGCATAATAATTCTACATTAGGAAATGATAGCACATTTAACACACAAATACCAAAAGAAAAAGTCTGAGTACTGGTACTGCTTAGAGGGCTTAATGTTTTATATGATTTAGCCCATTTAAAAGAATATTTAAAAAAACCTAATCATCTCAGAAATTCATGCGATGTTAATGGCAATATTGCTGCAAACACAAACATGATCGATTATTGATACAGATTTAATCACTAACTAGGTAAGTTTTAGTACTTATAGATAATGTTTTTTGGTGTCTTCAACAAACTGAAGGAAACATTGTTTCTAATCCTCATTCTTGGCTGTGGACCTGCTGAGAGTAGTTGCTACTGCTACTCATCTATCTCTGCACTGTCATTTAAAAATGTGAGTGATCAAGCGGCTTTTACATAAGGGTCTGACTTGATCCTGGTACCGGTACCAATATCTTCATGTTGGAAGGTGGTATCCAGGACTTAAAATTTTGAATAAGAGAGAAGAGGATGGACCAACAAACAGCTAATCTTTTGTTCTTTGTATAATCATTAGCAGTATATTGTGTTGCTCGATCATCATCTTCATTGGAAGCAGTTCTTATGAAATGTAATGCCATTTCTTGCTTTGTTTAAGGTCTACACTGTCAGAGAAAAAGGCTAGTGGCAGCACCCATTCCTAACTCAAGTACCATAAATAACAACCAGTTGCATTTGATAAGGATCTGGAAACAGTCGTAATAACTGGTTATTTTGCAAACAGTGGTAAGAACTGGTAACTTTTCAGTGATAATAATGCCTGAACCAAATACCAGCTCTGCATACAGGATACTATAAGAAAGCCCAAAGTCTCTAATTTACTCTAAAGTTAAAAAAATATTGAAATGAATATGGTAACTTACTGCTGACAACACCGCCAGTTAAAGGGGATAGAACCCCCATTGCAATTATGGTTAAAGGAATCCAGCGACCTATGCGATGCTTTCGTAATCTCAGGAATGCGATAAGAGCTGCCACAATGTGAACAAACAGTGAAGAAAACAGGGCCCAGAGAAACACTTGGTACCATATTTCTGGGGAAAAAACACTCATTATCATCTTAATATTTTTTGCTCATACTATGACAACGTGAAAGCTGAAAATTTATTAACATCTTCCATATAAAATCTCAAAGTATAAAAATGTGTAATTATAAGCTGTAAAATAATAAAAATATTGCAAATAAAAGAATAAGTATGGACTGAAAATTATGAATTAAGATTTACAATGTTTAGGCATATAGTCATACATGCCAACCTGTACATTTAAACTATATTTATTTTTATGGCATGGGTAAATTTAACGTCTTAACCCTTTCCGATACTAACAGCGGTTACCGGAAATTTGTTTGAAAGAAATTTCTTTGACGTAAAATTGATTGACGGAAATTTGATCGAATGGAAATTTGGTCAAATCTTTTTTTCTGTTCACACGTTAAAATTTTCATCAAATGTCTTTTTTGAACGCACTATACTATATAGTAAAACAAAAACCAAATTTTCCGTCGACGAAATTTCTTTCAAATAAATAATTTCCGGATACGACTACTAGCGGGTGCCCCGGTGCAATCTTCTTCATTGTATCAGTGAGAATTGTATTCTTTTTTTGTTTATTATTTTATTTTCCAGGTGGAAACTTCTAGCTCAACCTAATTAGGCTAACTTTTTAGAAAGGAAGTTGGAATTAAGACTCAAGCTGTGGGGTTTCTTAGTAAGTGATAAGTGTCTGACGAGTAACCTGGAAATATCAGTACTTATCAATTATATCATTACTTATCAAGTATATCATTACTTATCAATTATATCATTACTTATCAATTGGATTAATGCATTCCATTTACAAAAAAAACAAAAAAAAAACATTTAAGTGCTGGCTTCAGGCTCTTATGACATTAAAGCACATTTTAAAACAAATTTACATAAACATTTTACCTCTATTAATTAGGACATTTTTATTCTCAGTCCAATTATATAGATAATTAAGCTGATAAAGTTACAAGGGGAGAAATCTTATACACATATTTCAATCCAATCATTTCTACTTTACAGTGCAAAATTAGCAATAACACTTGTATGGGTTTTCAAACTAATCCAGGAATTATCAAGAAAGCAAACAGCATAACTTATGGGGCGTCGTGGTATAGGAGAGAGAAATGAAAACGGCCAAAGACTGGCAGACTTCTACACGGCAAATGACCATGTTATGGGGGGGGGGGGGGGGGCCAGTGAATTCCAGCATAAGAATGAATATCCACAAGGTAACTTGGGTGTCACCTGACAACAAAACCAAACTGATAGTATATGTATTAGCAAAGACTTCAGACGTTTTCTACAATATGCACGGTACTAACAAAATGAGGAGCTGATGTTGAATCTGATCACATCCAGCTTGGGCAAAACTCAAGCTAAAACTGAAGTAAACACTGGGAAGAGCCAGCTGCTAGAAGACTAAAATACAACATAGCACTCAGGCAAACATGCAGAAACCACAGCAATTTACTGTTACCTTGAGAAATAAGTTCAAGGCACTCCAAGGGTTCCAAATGGAAGAGCTCTATGACATAACCAGAAAGCTCTCAGGAAAATACAAGAGGCCAGAGAGACCGGTTAAAGACAAGGAAGGGAGATCAATAACAACAAAAAGAACAACAAAGAAGTTGGGTCTAATACTTTAACTTTCTCAACAGACCTCCACCCACAGATATACAACCAGCAATTGAAGATTTACAAATAGAACACTGCCCTAAATAAGGAAGCAATAGCCCTGGCTATCAAGCAGCTCAAAATAGGGAAAGCATCGGAAGCTGATAACATCACAACACAGATGATGAGAGCAGATATAGATATAACAGTCAACATGCTGCAGCCTCTGTTTGAAAAAATATGAGAAGAAGAGAGATTTACAAGATATATAATGGGCTAGTCCACTGCTCTGGCATTAAACAGAAACTCGTCCCTCTCCCCCATAGACAGCGACGAGGCCATGACAGGCAGTTCCGGCTCATACCAGCGAGAAGCCAGTATAGGAACTGCTCATTCCTACCAAAGACAATCAGGGACTGGAACAAGCTTCCAAAAGGAACAGTTGAGGCGACAACACTTGACTCATTTGCGTCTATTGCCTCAGGCCTTCCAACCCTCAAACAGTCACTCTTGTAACCAGTGAAATATCCTCATCAACACCAGGCACAGAGACATTGCAAATCCCATCTACATTCATAGGAGCCATAATGATCAATAAATTGATCGTGGGCCCTTAATATATAGAAGAAGAAGAAGAAACTTCTCTGGCATTATGGGATACCAGGAAAACTAGTCAGGAGCATGCAAAGTTCTTATGAAGAAATGACATGCAGGGTGGTACACGAAGGTAGACTCACAAATGCGTTTAAATTGGAAACAGGAGTCAAACAAGGAGATCTCTTGTCCCCCTTTCTATTCATCTTTTGCCATTGACTGGATAATGAAAAATTCCACAGATTAAGAGAGGAATGTGATACAGTGGACACCCTGGGAACAACTGAATGCCCTAGACTTTGCAGATGACATTGCACTTCTGTCCCACAATCAGCAACAATTGCAGGAAAAGACTTAAGATGTATCCACCTTTTCAGCACAGTTCAGACTCAATATAAATAAAAGCAAGACAAAGATCATAAAAGTAAACTCAGCCAATCAAGAGCATGTCTCTCTGGCAGGAAAGGCAGAGGAAGAAGTGGAGGCCTTCACATACTTATGCAGCACCATTGACAGAAATGGTGGATCCAAAGCAGATGTCTGGGCTAGAATTGGAAAGGCTAGGTCAGGATTTGTGCTATTAAAGAAAATATGGGAGTAAAAGTCAGAATTTTCAACACAAATTTCCAAACAGTCCTACTCTATGGAGCCAAAACTTGGAGACAAAAGAGAGCATCATGCAGAAAGTACAGACCTTCATAAACACTTGCCTTAGAAAGATCCTGAACATCAAATGGCCAAACACCATCAACAACAAAGACTTACTGGAAAGAACATACCAGAAGCCTATTGCTGAAGACATCACAAGGAAAAGATGGATGTGGATAGGGCACACTCTTCGCAAATCCCCAGATAACATCACCAGACAATCCCTAACATGGAATCCACAGGGAAAAAGAAAGAGAGGAATGTCTAAGAATACATGGAGACACGAGCTAGAGTCGGACACACAAAGTATGGGATACACCAGGAAGAAACTGGAAAGGAAAGCACAGGGCAGAGATGAATGGAAAATTCTTGTAGTTGGCCCATGCCCAAGACGGGGTAAACGGCATAAAAAAGAAAAAAGAAAGTTAGCATACATTCAAAACATTAATTAATTGAAAAAATTATAAGTTAAATTATACTTTATCGAATTTTCATTTTATCGGTACAGCTTTTCATGCTTTTGTACAATTTTTTGTGACATTTGTATTTTTTTTAACCTGGAAATTGCCAGTTATAATGGGTAAAAAAAAATTAAAACATAAAAAGTAGAAAACATTCACCAAATCACAAAATTTTCTTTTTAATGATTTTTTTTTCTTCTTTCATTTAGATGCACATATTATGTACCCTTACTCTGGTAAGGAAATACAAATATTAAGGTCAACATATCAATGGTAATTGCTAGCCAAAAAATAAAATGTTTTTCAATAAATTCTCCATAACTTTAATAAATATGGTACTAGTACATAATATTTTTAAAATGGTACTGCCCCATTGTAGAGCATGTCGAGTCCTATGAAATATTCTAGAATTCTTTACTTTTAATTTTTAAATATCTCCCTCAACACACACACAGTAAATTATGAACTTTCCTAAAAGGTATGTTCAAACATATTATATTAACGGACTGTTCAAAACAGTCAAATAATATTTATGATATTCAATGGAAATTGGCTCTACATTATCATAAGAAAGCTCACAAAGGGGAATTACCATCCATGGTCTTGTACAAATGACATGCACATTCACATGTCATTCTTGTCACAGAATGGGTATACAAATGTCAATCATATGAGTGGACTTAATTTCATCATGTTAATATGCTGTAGTGTAGTAGAAGTAGCAAATGTGCACTTAAATTAAGTGCAAAAAAACCAACACACTGGGTGGTGTAGATCAGGCCTGCACAACATACGGCCCGCCGGCACCCACTTGGCGGCCCACAAAGTGACGAAATATTCTTTATTAATATTATTTTCTTAATGGCTCCCCCCCCCCCCCCCCCCCGGTCCTTTTATCTTTCGGCCCCGCATAAGCTTTTCATAAAGTATTACGGCCCACACAAGTTTTTCATTCATAAATGATAAAGTATTACAGTTACAGTACAGCCCACCTTACTTACATTTTAATTTTAAGTTGTATAGGCCTGGTGTAGATGACAGAAACAAACTCCACAGTAAACAGTGTTAAAATGGTTCATTAATTTTAAAAAATGTAGTAGTAAATGTAATAAAAACATTAAAATATTACACATTTGAAAACAAAAAAAATATACTAGTGAAGGCTATTGAGGGGCTTTGTCACTTTGACTTTGTTACACTTTCTACTTTGTAACGGTAGTTTCCAAAAAAATAGTCCTAGGTCAGGTCTCGCTTCATTAATAAATGATACACACTCTGTATATTATATAATATATATAATATATGTTGTTCGTCCATCAAATCGACTAGGACCATCCAGTCATCCGGTTAGGGGGGTGGGTTATGGTGGGTTCGTAGGTGGCTTGCTAATCCTATACGTGCTCGGAATAGTCTGTGGCACCGCGGGCAGGGGATAGTTGGTGCAGTTGTGAATTTAATACTGTTCTTTCGGGCTTGCCTGCGTGTCTCAATGGTGGCCATCCTACTGGCTTCATAAGATTTAGCCCCTATCTTGACCACTGATCTCCACCTGACTCTGTCCTGAGCTGTCTGCTCCCATTTAGTAGTGTCGATGCTGAAGGCCTTTAGTGCCACTTTCAGTGAGTCTTTGTAACGTTTTTTTTGGACCTCCTTGGGAGCGCTTGCCTGTCGTGAGTTCACCATAGAATATTTGTTTAGGGAGCCGGTGATCTTCCATACGGGCAACGTGTCCCATCCAACGGAGTTGATACTGCATCAGGGTGGTGAAGATACTAGGTAGGTTCGCTCTAGGGAGAACCTCTGTGTCAGGAACTTTGTCTTGCCACCTGATGCCGAGGAGTTTCCTGAGGCTGGTTGTGTGAAAATGGTTCAGTTTTTTGGCGTGACGCTGGTAGACTGTCCACGTTTCAGATCCGTAGAGCAATGTCGAGAGGACTGCTGAGCTATAGACCTCTATCTTTGTTTCCCGTCTGATACCTCTCCTGTCCCAAACAGTGCTGCGGAGCCTGCCAAATATGGCACTAGCTTTTGCAAGTCTGGCATTCATTTCATCATCAATGATGACAGATCTGGAGAGGGTGCTGCCCAAGTAAGTAAATTTATCCACCGTGTTAAGACGCTGTCCGCTGATGATGATGTTGGGTTCAGCGTAGGGTATACTGGGCGCTGGCTGATACAATACCTCAGTCTTCTTCGCGTTGATTGTTAGTCCAAAGTTGTTGCAGGCCTCAGAAAAGATATCAACGCTTTGTTGCATGGCAGCTTCAGAGTAAGCATTGAGGGCACAATCATCCGCAAACAGAAGCTCGTTGATGGTGTTATGTTTGACCTTTGATTTAGCTTGAAGACTTTTTAGGTTGAAGACCGATCCATCGGTGCGGAAACGGATTGGCAAGCCCGTGGTGGAGTCCCTGAACGCATCAGACATCATATAATATATATATATAATATATTATATAGGTAATTCATTTATCGACAATCTTCGCGTCCCCCTTACGATGTTGACTGACACTGATAGTGATAGTTAGTATGATAGTATCATAGTATAGTATGACACGGATGATGATTGATGTTAATGTTGTTAATCACTGTACTGAAGTGTACTGAGTACTGTAATTTTATGTTATGTACTAGTACTAGTCTTTACTAGACTTCAACTTGACTTCAAGTTTTCCGAGACACTTACCTACAAACGTATTAAGATCGTCGTTGGGTGAAAGAGAAATAACATTGAGCACTGAATCGTGTGCTCCTGCTTGAAAATCTCTAGCCATTATTCATAGTCATATTTAAAATTTAGACTTTGAATTCATTGATCATTAATATTTCCGATTACAATACACTCAATTTCTCTTTTTTCGCTTCTTTTTCCTTAACATTTTTAAATATCCTCAAGAAAAGTCAATCTTTTTTATTTCCAAAATTTCTTTTATATATATATATATATATTGTTTTTGTTTTAAAAGTTCATAAATTAATAGTGGAACAAGATATGTTTAGGCAGTTTGCTGAGTTTAGGCTTGAAAAGAAAAGACACGAGTATAATTTATTATTATTATTTTAAAAAACTCTTCTCTTATCTTTTACAGTAAGCTTAAATTTAAATATCTTACTACATAGCATTACTTATTTACTTCACACGGCTTCAACGCAGTTCCGCATTTCATTATATAATATTATATATTATAATATATGATTATGGGGCAGGCGTTATAAGTTATTCTTATACGCTGTCAGCTTGTGAGTAGCGTAACATTTTCCTACATGTTTTACTACCGATAGCAATTTTTTTTTAAAAAGAAAATAAAGTAGCGGAATTATTTATGGGCTGTATTCGATATTCCTTGCGGCATCAATGGTTTACTACCACTATAACTATAGATAGATAGATAGGACAACGTTATTCCAAGCCGACTGCGAATATCCACTCCGATTTTAATATTATCCGCCTATGCCTATACTTTTAAAATACATAAGCCGACAACTACAATTTATTTTATTTTGATTGCTGGTTCTCAATTTTAGTTAAGTATATTTTGTCTTTAACAAGCAGACCAAAATCAAAAGACACTTTGAAAATATGTTGTTGTTTTTTTTTTAAATTATAGGTCGACAGTCGATCTTTTTTTTATATATTTAAAAATTAATTCGAAAATGAGATTTTACTATTATTAACGCATTTTCATTATGATTTTTTTTTTTTTTACTGGAGGTGGTGCCACAGTAGGCCTAAATAGCAATTTAAATAAAAACTTGCACATACATCTGCAAATGTCTCACCCTGCCTTACTTGTCACGGTCAGATCACCTGATGTCATTCTGTGTCTAAATTTGATGTTGTATGAGTTATTAGTTTGTTGAGCAGAGTAGGCCTGCATCTTCGCATGGCGTATGGTGAACAGGAGTTTATTTCCTTTCTTCTAATGTGAACGCCATTATTACTCGTTTGTCATTACTGTGCACTGTGTTCGTAAAACAAGACACAGTATATCAACCCCATACCAACCCTCACCATTCACCAGTGTGTGGGGCTTGTTACCAGCTATAGCAGTCCAGATGCACTCCAGTCAAATTAGGCTAAACTAACCAGCAATACCAGCCGTTACTTTTACCGTTAGCTACATTCAAAGAAGCCATACCTGCCCACTATATTTCAATGTGCTGGCTCGTCAAACCAGCCATATAAGCCAAAATCTGCCAGATGCACCCCAGTCAAACCAGACCAACATCCGTAACCATTCATTACAAATGAAGTGGGGGTGGGGCGCTAAGGCATGGATAAGTTTATAACCCCAAGGCCCAAGGGGCGGTAGTCGGAAAAGATTTGAGAAAAACTGTTCTAAATTCTTATGTCACGTATCATTAATATTATTATTATCTAATTATTTTTACAAAGCATATATTTTAATATATATCGTGGTTTTTATTTATTTACAATAAAATTACATTCAAATTTGCGATGGTATCCAGTACTAAAAAAAACTAAATCTATTTAAAGTAACTGTGCAATGTTCCACGTGACGAGGTTAACCCACTATTGCATTTTAGGACGCAAATGATTGGTTAAAATTTTATATTTATATTAGCAACATAGTCAAAATCCATTCTCAAACATACCCGGTTAATCCGGTAAAATGGATGCAACAAAACAGAACTCATTTGTCAATGATTCATATTTTAGGACATTAATCAGGTGAGATTTGTATGTGTGTTCAGAATTTCAGGTAAAATGATATATAAGACACTGATAAACTTTAAACTATTATAAATATAAGTGAGTAAGGACGGATGAATTAGAATTTAGTATACACTGTATACACTATACTTCAGTATACTCTATACTGTGACTATACTGACTATACTATATTATATATTACTACTTATAATTATAAATTAAAATAATAGTATAAATATAAGAAATTAATGCCCAACAATCAATTTAATCAATCAGATTATCAATCATAATCAATGCAATCATAAATTATCATATTATCATCAGATTCTCAGTCATTATCATCATGAAATTAAAATGTCAGATCAAGCTAAAAGTCAATAATTTTATAATCATAATAATCTGTTTGAATGATGATTCATGATATGACCGACTATGACTATGAATATTAATTATTAAGCTATTACTATTAGTATCATGGACGTTCCGTTAAATTTAAATGGCATTATTAAATTTGGTAAATTCGAATAGATTGTACCACGTTTTTTTTCCATGGCCGTCATCTTGGTTGCCTGAACCCTAAATTTATCCCTCACCCTAACCTGAATCCTAAATCTATCCCTCACCCTAACCTGAACCCTAAATCTATCCCTAAACCTAATGATGAGGTACCATCTATCTGAATTAGCCTTAAATTTAAATATTGGTACTTCAATTTTAATTCACAGCAAAAATTATGATTATTCACACTTCCAATAAAACAAATGTTCTTTGGAATAAAAACTTTTAAGTCAACGCAAAAATTATTAAACATATACATTATTTATACATTATTTCACATTTCAATTAAAACCAGTTAGTGTGGTTACATCTCCAACGATCCTGTCAGTCATTCAAGGATAAAATCATGTTATGGTTGTTAGCACACCGTCTGACAGTTTGACAAGCCAGTATGTATAATACCGTGTTGTTGTAGAAACAAGTTACTACTGGCTTTTTCGTGAACTAATGCAGAAATTGTCAAAAAATTCATTTATTAAACCGGCATAGCTGTATAGATTAGGATAGCAGTAATGATAATTGTTGCGTTGAATTAAAATTGAAGTACCTCAAGATTAAACATGGAATTGGAATGGTATGGGCATGGAAAACTTGTGGAATAAAATATGTACTAATATAGGCCTACCTTTTAAGCCAAGGCCAAGTCACATGATTGGAACGGTGTGGCTTGGGCTCTGGATATGTAGTATTATCTATCATCTGAGGTATTGTGTAGGATTGTTTGTAGGCCTATTGTTTAAAGACCGGCTGCAGGCCATTGTAATGGATGCCCCCTAATTCCTAATTACAAATATTTTTTCAATAATATTTTATATAATTTTAGTTTTATTTTAATTCAATGGCTTTTATTAAACCACTTGAATTGATTCCATGATTTGAAATTGATTTGTAATAAAAGTGCAAAAGGAATTTGAAAGGATCGAGAATGAAGCAACTGGGTTGGTTCTTTTGTATGATATTACTACTGAATAATATAAATATAAGTAGAAGAAACAGAGAGTTCATGGGGGAAAAATTGATTCCGTGAAGAAATACAGAAGATAATTGAATACCTGATGCCTGTAACTAAAAATTCAAGGTTGAAGCCTACACAGTGTTACTAGATTGTGTCATAAATAGCACAACTAAACATTGGAGCTTTTTAAAAAAAAATGCTTACCTGACTCCACATCATTGAGCTATTTCAGTCTCGGTTTATGATAGAAAGTTTGATAGTGGAGTGGATAAATAATTTATGAAAGAAATGAATCCTTGTCAAAAAAAACTTTTGAAAATTGTTTTAACTTTAACAGGCTAGTTTTATGAAAAATACTATTACTTAAATTAAAATACTACAAACTGCGTTAGCCTTAGCAACTTTGGCGCCCCTTCCTCCTACATATTTTCAGGTCAACATTTACCGTTAATAGTTTAAAAGTGCTGTTGGAGAAGAATGAAATTAAAAGTCCTAACACTAACATTAATATATGTCTTATTCTGCCTAATATAATCAAAGCATAACTCGTAATTTAGATTTTAAATAGAACATTAACAACTGACCACTTTGGAATGAAAATTTCCTTTATTGAAAAGGTGTAGCATGTAACACTAACTAGAAAAAATCCCTACATACAGCATGCAGTTAATATGCAATTTTTAAATTTCAAAATATTTACGTGGCATCGTAACTACTATACTTTTCTACAAGCAATTCTTCCTGGCTTTTGGGATGGCAAATCTAGTCAACTTGCAACGTCATTCTCAATAGACAGCATAGCCAGAGCTGTGATTCTTTCCTGAGTCATAGATGCTCTTAAATAAATACATTTTAATTATTTTAGTTTAGAAAAACATCTGTCTCCATTAGCAACACTGTCTGGAATTGTCACAAAATTTTGAAGAGAAATGAATATATTTGGAAAAGCCTCCAGACATTGATTAAAGTGTAAAAATGTAAGAACTTTCAGTGGTGATTTTTTTCCTTGGCAGCCAATGTAAAATATAAATATGTCTTCAATAATTCAAATCCATCAAAACGTTCTGTCAAAGAATTAATAGCAGTAACAACTACGATATTGAAATTTTTTAATAACAGGCTTTAAGATCGTCAATATATCAAATTCATAATTAAACTGCCTTTCTTTTGAAGAACTTGTAACTTTTCTTTTGTAATCAATATTTTCTGCAGGTGTCTTTGCTGCTTTATGTTCAGGAAACCTTTGTCGCTGAATGTATTAAAAATGTGTGTGCTTCTTACATAAGTTTAAGAACATTTTGAAGTGAAAACGAATTAGTAAAAATAAAAATGAAATTAAACCATACCATAATGATGTAAAATTCTCCATATTTTTTGTATGTAACAAGGATCTTATTGCTACGAAATTCCACTACCCCACTACTTTTTTCTTTTACATTTTTTGTTGTTGAAATCTTTACGTCAGGATTTACTAAATTTTGAAAAATTAAAAAATATCTTGAGTCAAAGCTGTGTAACTTATTTCCGCTAATTTAGTCACTGAAAATTAAGAACAGATATTGTTCACCCAATAGTGATTTCTTTCTTTTCATTTATTTATTTTTTTGCAGAGAAATCCTTATTGTGAAATTTGACAACATCAGTAAAATGGCACAACAAAAGAACAAGGATCAGAAACAGGTTTTCCTGGATTATCAGAAACAGGTTTTCCTGGAGGATCAGAAACAGGTTTTCCTGGAGGATCAGCAACAGGTTTTCCAGGAGGATCAGAAACAGGTTTTCCTGGAGGATCAGAAACAGGTTTTTCTGGAGGATCAGAAACAGGTTTTCCTGGAGGATCAGAAACAGGTTTTCCTGGAGGATCAGAAACAAGTTTTTCTGATCCACCAACTACCGCTTCATCTAAAACTGATAGTTCTTGCGGCTCTGGTGTCTTTATTCAAATGGCAGATTCCCAGTCAGTCACAGGATAAGAAAAAGCAGCCAAAAAATGAGTACCAACAAAGCGAAATTCAGTTTCAAGTCACAGGTCAAAGCAACAAAAGCGCAACTCTGATATCACTACAGTCATCAAAAATTGCTGCATACAGGGTGATCAATGAGAGCTTAAAGCGAGAAACAGAGAAAAACATTGACTTCTTTATCAGACAATCCAAGTTCGGTTTGTGCGAAAATCATATTGACCAAACAAATATCGTAAGCAGCCCAAACAATGAGCTGCCGTACTTTGTGCCAGTGTCAGCATAGTTGGCCTTTGGACACTCAGGGATCTAAAAGAGACCCCGTCAACAGCGAAAAAGCCTGGCTTGATTTCGCTGTTCGGCTTCTGTCTAGAGAGGTGGTGGGAAAAGGCAGAGGTCAAGAAACTGTGTGGAGTGAGAGGTGCAAACCTGTTTGGTGGGACGAGCAAGTTGGTCTCCCTTGGAAGAACCCAACCTCAAATCCCAAAGACACAAAAGACATTTTGCAGAAAAAGTACTCAGTGTTGGAGAAATATTTATCTGCGGATGGTAGGTTTCCTAGGGAGCTTGTAGAGGAGGCCAAGCTGTGGAATGAAGGCAAGACTAAAGAACTTTTTCTCTTAACAACACTGACCAGCTTACTGGGGAAAGTAGCAGGTTTACATGTTGCAGTTGTTGATGCGTGCCAGCAAGTTGACACAATGAAGGCAGGGGTTAACAATTGTATATTGAGAGACATCAAGCAGTGCCTGACTGCCACACTCAGGGTAACAGAAAATTTTAAAGTGAGCAATTCTCAACCCAACGTGCTGCCTGGTAAAGAGAATAATGTTACTCCCTCAAAACGTAGAAGAGTTGAACCTGCTGCTAATCAACCACCTGAAACTACTACCCTGACCTTGAAAAAGCTTTTAGTATCTCCAAAATATAAGAGAGCTGAAGATGTTGCCCCTAATCCCACTTCATCCTTGCAAAAAGAATCTATAAATCATATGCCTGATCCCCAAAAACAGGAGGAGATTTTAGCTGTAGCTCAGAAGATTTTGGGTAAAAGAAGAAATCAGTCATTCAGTCCTAGAGTTAGAGGAAAGTTTGTAGAGAAAATCTTACCAAAACCGCAAGAGTCGGTGGCTATAAATTTGCCACCAGTGTATAGTCAGACAACTTTGCCCTCAGTTAAGGGACATGTGTGCGTGTCGATGGAACCTAACAATCACTTTAAAGTCATCAGCCCAATTTCTCATGCCTCGATAACAATAACAGATGGGTCTCAAACAAGTCAACAAAATTTATTAAGTGATGACAGAAACAGTAGCATATCTATACATTTTTATAGCTCTTCAGAAAGCTCAAATGCCACTGAAATCCTAGATTCTAATCCTTCACCCTTTGTCCCTGCTCTCTTAAGTCACAACACTTCTTCTCTAGGCAGCTCACCAACTTCATTCTCACCCATTACAAGTATTGATGACATCACAAGCTCAGGGGGTAGTAGCGGAAGCAGTATTGACCCTATGGATAATGTTTTTTTCTCTTATCCTAATCCTATGGTAGCAATATCAGGGTCTGAAACTCCCATTGATAGGCTGGCCACATATGGTGATGCAAGTTTGGTTTTATTAAACAACAGCTGCTCCTCTGATAGTGGTTTGAGTGATTCTGATTTCTCAGATGCAAGTGAATGGGGTCAAGGTCACATGTTTGAAAATGTTATTGATAAGTTGGACTTTGATGACGTGTCACCTTATTTGTGGCAAGAAGATGGTTCACTACATTTGGACAGATTTTTGGAAGATTTAGATTAAAATAGAATTAATGTTCTTTTCTATTTCAGACATTGTAAATCTTCAATTATCTGTATTTTTTTGTTGTTGCTATTTTACCGTTTTTATTTCAAGTTTGAAATTCGATTTACATAAATTTAATACTTAAAAATAAAATAAGCTTATGAAGAAGAATAAGAGATAAATATAGTGTTATCTATAGAGTTCATGTCTTCAAAGTATTGACATTAAGTGGGAGCCCCTGCCTTCATTATTTTGCATGCAACTGTTTTATCTTTGAACTTTAAATATAATTAATGAAGAAAACTTGTATTTTATAACATAGCTCTTTTATTATATTATTATGTCTTTACCCGGTGATCTAATTTATAAAAAATATAATTGTTTTGGATATAATCAATAAATGATATTATCAGTCACATTTGTAAATGAATGAAATTCAACTAAAAAACAAATTGAACTAGAAAATATATTTTTTAATTTAAATTACTTTAAGATATTATATTTGTTTAATTGTTTAGAAAATTTGTTTAAAGAAGTAAAAAAAATGTTACACTATTTGGTTTTAATATCTAGGAAACATATTATTGATAAGTGATGAGTATTTTATGCTCTAGTACTAATTAATTTTATATAGTTTGTGTAACTTGCAAATAAAATTGCTCACCTCCAAACATTTTTGTGCATTGTCTGTTTATATTCATATAATTAATATTGTGGTTCTCTATGTGGGCTGTGGTTTGGTTTGGCTTAATGGGCGGTGGTTTGGCTCAGTGATCTATGGTTTGGCTCAGTTTGAGGTGATTTGGCTCAGTGAGCTGTACAATGTTAACAGAGCACTGGTATATTAAATTTATATAGGGAAAACTGTTTTTGATTTTAAAAAAATATTTTTATTTTGCACAAACATTAAAATATAAAATAGTAGGAAAGACACTTATTTCCCCACCACTAGGAAAGACACTTATTTCCCCACCACTTGAAAAGACACTTGTTTCCCCACCACTAGGAAAGACACTTATTTCCCCACCACTAGGAAAGACACTTATTTCCCCACCACTAGGAAAGACACTTATTTCCCAATCACTAGGAAAGATACTCATTTCCCCACCACTAGGAAAGACACTTGATCTAAGCAGCTGTCATTAAAGAAATCCATGTTTTTTGATGTACAGACAACGTAGTATTATTTATGTTCACTTATTTTTGTTGGCTAAATGCTTTTTGCTGACAGGCCCTTCGTTTTGTCTTGACTAGCGTCCCCCCACCTAATAAACCTTACTTCCTGTTATTTCTTTTATGTCTTTGTTTTCATGAGAGATTCTTTAAAACCTTTTTCTTTTTTTCAGAAGTTACGATAAAACGATATTGTGATAAATTGTCAAAATGGTCATTTGACAAAAAGGTCGGTTGACAAAAGATTCTAGTTGATAAAATGATCAGGTGACAAAAAGATCACCACGAACGACTCGATTAGCGACGTTATTTTATTGTCCATTAAAAACCAAACAAAGTGACAAATCTCAAACTACCGTAACCATTGTGTCGACATGTATCTTATGATTTATGTCGGATACATACCTCCCCTTCTGCAACGCTGGCCTTAGGTAAATTTTCGCTCTGTGCGAAGCACCCGTTCGGCGCCCCCTTCCCCTTTCTGCTGAAATAATTTAAGAGGGAAAAGGAAATACGGTATAACTAAATTAATTTCCACGCCCTTTCGGTTGGTCCCGACCCCATATCCAAATTAAGAATGCAACTTTCATTGTATGAAAACTCATTGTATGAAAAGCGATTGTACGAAAAGTTAGAATACCGTTTCTCGACCCCGGACCCGAGGTTCACACTTCACTATAATAAACTGAGGGAATTTAAATATTTACTTGGCTTCCCTATGGCCACGGCGCCCTGTGCGGGGGCACAGGTCGCACACCCTAAAGGCCGGCGTCCGATCCTGGTCGGGTTTTAGCAAAGTAACTGGCCATAAAGTAACTGACCATAAAGTAACTGACCATAAAGTAACTGGCCATAAAGTAACTGACCATAAAGTAACTGACAATAAAGTAACTGGCCATAAAGTAAATGACCCTAAAGTAACTGGCCATAAAGTAACTGGCCATAACATCTTTCTTTCAATATTCATTAACAATATGGGAAACTATTCCCTTGGAAGCATGAGGTCCCCTAGAATCGTAAGGCCCCCTAGAAGCGTAAGGCCCCCTAGAAGCTTAAGGCCCCCTAGAAGCTTAAGGCCCCTTGGAAGCTTAAGGCCCCTTGGAAGCTTAAGACGCCCTAGAAGCGTAAGGCACACTAGAAGCGTAAAGACCCTTAGAAGCGTAAAGCCCCTTAGAAGCGTAAGGCCCACATGAAGCGTAAGGCCCTGGGCAACTGCCCAGCGTGTCCATGCCTTAAGACGGCCATGGGCCTACTGTTGTCCATTCGGGATATGCAGTTGCATCACCTTATATTATAGTCTACTACTTATTATTGGACAAGGGTAATCTTAATTTTTTTTAAATGGCTCAATTCTATAAATCCATTTTTGTTCAGACGATATGAGGTGGGGGAAAAACCCAGCAGTAGCAATGATAAACAAAACAAGTGCGGTAGTCATCAAATGGTTGCAATTGACAGGTTATTGTCTTTTTAAAACATTAGGATGACAGCACATGTTTTTGTGGGACTACCTTGTGTAAGTCCTTTGGGTAAGTATTAATAAGTTTTTTACAACCCTGAAGATTTTTTTTTTTAAATTTTCAGATGATGATGAGGTGATAGTATCTGGTACATTATTTAGTATGGAAAATGTCTATATTACTTTACATACCTCCCCTCTTTTTCTCATCTCAGTTTGTAAAGTAGCCTATCAGTAATTGCAGGAAAGGTCTAAGGTTTTATGCAAAGTTTGCCTCTCGCATTTAGGTGTACCTCGGGTCCATCGCCTTCACTGAGTGCTGCCTTTAGGTGTCTTCTTTTAAAAGTTCACACTCTGAATAACGCATCATAGAAAGAGGCTAATATTGGAACGGACACCAATAACCCTTCTTCATTTGGGTTGAACACCCCCAAACATATCTGCTACTTCCTTGATCTCTGATCTGGAGTTCAGAATGAAAGCGATCGAAACGTCAAATCACACACAGCATGTAAAAGGCCTTCTGCTGTATGACAGTCGTGCTCAAAATTAATTTTTGAGTATTTCTGGGTTTCGAAATATTTTGTTTCTAAAGCCCTTTTTAAAAAAATGTTTTTTTTAAACATTAATTACTAAAAGATACTATAAAAGTTTGTAAAATATTATTTTGTTAACTATTAACACTATAAATGGGTAAAAACTCATAATTATTTGTTTAATTTTACCGATTCGATGCATGTACTTAGAATCGCCCGATCACATCGTGTACGGTATCAATGGAAAACGCAATTTCTCAGAATTTAGATACATGTAAATATAGCTATCTGTTACTTACGAAAGTTACCGAACACCTCAATCGGCGTTGACTCATGGTCAAAATGGTGTGTTTTTAAAAAAAACTAATTTGTAGGGTCATCAACCTTGACCTTTTGATAAAACATGCATTTGGATTGGTTACATGTTTGAAAAATTTATGTTTGATCAGTATTCCTTTTATGAAATTCGGTTAGACCAAGAAGTGTGAACTCTGTAAATATGCAATTTTTCAATTTCGTGTCACCCCCTGATATGGTGTCAATCGGTGCAGTCTGCAACCCTTAGCTACGCCATTGTTTGTTTAAATTAAATCATCATTGAATCAATATAAATTTTAAACACAATTAAAATCAGTTCAAAAGAGTTAATTGTTCATTTTAAAAAAACGACACTCTGTTTGTATGTTAGTTTTAATAATTATCGTTATGGATAATTTAAAACTTAAGTAGGTTTTCCCGAAATTTACATTGACAACAAATGAGGAAAAAAAAATTTACTGTTAAGTAGAAAAGTAAAAAGGTCTACACATTTTGTATGGCTATTTAAAGCAAGTCATTTTTAAAAAGTAAATTGTACCCAAATGGTATAAAAAGGAAGAAATGAAATATTTATTACAAAAGACATCATATATTTATTACTATTATGTGATTTATCTGAAGGAAAATGAGACATCGGGAATTTCCAAACAAATGCAGTCACTTAAAATGTTTGTTCAGAATTTCTAACTACTATAACTCTCTTCATTTAATTTAATAAATAATAAACGTTTGGTGTATTTTGTAAGACTCTTTGATTTACTCCTCCTCCCAGAGGCATAACTGGGGTTTTGGCGCCCTTGGCTAATTTATTTTTTAAATAATAAAAAATATAAAATTAGAGATTTAGCGGCGCCCTTTTGAGCTGGCGCGGGCCGGCGCCCTTGGCAACTGCAACTGCCCCAATGCCAAGCCGTGTTACGCCACTGCCTCCTCCCTCCCCCACCAAGTTAATAATTGATGGATCTTTTCTTTCAATTTGATAATTTATCAAAAGAAACTTTTCCAAAAGCTAGTAACCAAAAAAATTGAATTCTGAAGAGATTTGAGAACCGATAAATACTTTAAATAAACTGGAGAAACGGTCTTGTGCCACTTTCATTTAAAAGCAAAATAAATGGGCAAAACTATATTAATATTCAATGATAATATTGGCAGCACAATGCTCCTAGAAGTGTGAGGCCCCTTAGGCGTGAGGTTCCATAGAGGCATGAGACCCCCTCGAGCATGAAGCCCACCTAGAGGCGTGTGACCCTGGGCAAGTATGCAGAGTGCACTGCTTTTCTCCACTAATTTCACGAGCAGTGGCGTAGCTAGGGTTATAACCGCCCGGGACTAACATCTCAGTCCAACATGATTGTAAACACAAATTTTTACTTTATTTAAATATTTCTTAAAACTCATACGTGTCCAAATTGTGATTCGCATTTTTTAATATTAATTTTGGAATTTGCCGATAATATTGTAGGTAAAGTTAAGGAAACGTGCTGTCCACTTACTTTTAAATCAAATTCAACTGTCAAAAACTTTTAATATTCTTAAACAATATTGGAAAAATAACGCCTCTGAAATAATGAGTCTCCTAGAAGCGTGAGGCCCCCTAGAAGCATGGGGCCCTGGGCTAGTGTCAAGTGTGCCCATGCCTTAAGACGGCACTGCCACTCCCACTTTTACCAAAAGTTATAATCAGGCAGTTTGGTGACGTGTTCACTATATTAGAATGGGGTTATTTAGACTAATAAGTAAACAAAAACCAAAGCAAAAAAAATAATAATAATAACAATAAACTATAAGGACATTGAGAATTAAACTGACTCATTTATTAAATTTAACCATATTCTAATTTTGTATAATATACCAATAAAATACACAAGAAATTAAAGGTCAAGTAACATTCAAAGGTTACGACTTTAACAACAAAGAAGACATTGAGGGGGAAAAGGTGTTTCTTAACGTGTCGAATTTTTGCGATGTTTGAATTTTGTCAGACATTTTTTTTTTACTTGAAAGCGAGAGTGGAAAGGGACAACAGCCTTCATCTGACCGATGGCCAAGTGCTTCTTTGGTATTAAAGGATTACGCCGTTTTCTGAATTTAACAGCGTCAAAAGCAGTTCACCTAATTTCTTCCACAAACGAGCTGCTTGAACGCGTTGGCAAACTTAGAGCTCATGGCGATGTAGATGATGAAGCTTGATGACATGTGGATGTGAAAGCAGGTGGAGAAAATTAAATTCATGTACATCGATTCAATGTAGGTTGAGAAAGATATGAAAAAGATTAAAATACGTGGGAAAAACGTTAAGAACGTAACACTGCAGACGACAAACAACATCTTGAATAACTTCAGCTCTTTTATCCTTTTTGACGTACTGTATTGTAGCGTGTTAAAATGTAAGTTAGAAAAGGAGAAACGTATTTTGAGACCTATTATGATATTACAAAGTAAAATGATCAGCATGGGGATCAAGTATACGAAAACGTTCGAAATGACCGAGAACAAGTGCATCCAGCTTCGAATCTCTTCCACATCCATATCTTCGACTACCAAGATGTAACTGGGGCAAGAGAAAGCGAATGCGTAAAGGAAAATGAGCGCGCTCATAAACTTGACGGTGAACGGTGTGAAAATGCGCGACACAAGAAAGGGAAATAACACAGCAGTCACCCTTTCCATGGCGACTAGAGCCACATGAATTATCCCGCACTGAAGAAAAAAGTTAGCAACACGTGGACAAACTTTGATGTAAGTTTTGATGGGTTTCGCAATTTCGATATCGAGTCTTGCCATAATTCGATCTGAGATAACCGCGAAATCGCCCAGCAAATAAAATAGGTCACAGACAGCAAGTGAAGTCAGAAAAATGCTACTAGTGTCAGTGAAGCCCTGGCGAAACAATATCATGATTAAAAATATGTTGCTAATCAGTCCTATTAAACACAAAAGACCACTAAGATAGTTTATAAGGATCGAATTGATACAAAAATATATCATTTGTTTGTGGTAGATGTCGTCCTCCGAGAAATCGTCGTTTACTTCGTATTCTGGTTCTGTGGTAACACCGGCATTCCATAGTAGAGCAGCCATTTTCTTGTCAGCTTGTAAGTTGGCGTGATATTCAAGGCAAATGTTTCGACAAACAATTGTTCACGCTTAAACATGTGCAGTATGTAGCGTAATGTTCAATGCCCTTTAGCTGCACACATGCTGCTGATTACTGGGGTTGCAAATGTTGATTTCCTCCGTTGTTATGTGCATCACAAGAAGTCGCTGCTCAAAGTGTCTTTCGCCATGTCCTCAGACAGTTATAATACTGGTGCGTGCTACAGGGACAAGTGTAGAAGTTTAATGTATAGTTTAAATCAAAACTCAAGCAGAACATGACCGAATGAGAGATCAATATCCATTATCTAAAATGTCTTATTTAAAGGGGTGCGATGTCTTATTTAAAGGGGTGTGATGTCTTATTTAAAGGGGTGCGATGTCTTATTTAAAGGGGTGTGATGTCTTATTTAAAGGGGTGCGATGTCTTATTTAAAGGGGTGCGATGTCTTATTTAAAGGGGTGCGATGTCTTATTTAAAGGGGTGCGATGTCTTATTTAAAGGGGTGCTATGTCTTATTTAAAGGGGTGCGATGTCTTATTTAAAGGGGTGCGATGTCTTATTTAAAGGGGTGTGATGTCTTATTTAAAGGGGTGTGATGTCTTATTTAAAGGGGTGTGATTTTAAAGGGGTGTGATGTCTTATTTAAAGGGGTGTGATGTCTTATTTAAAGGGGTGTGATGTCTTATTTAAAGGGGTGTGATGTCTTATTTAAAGGGGTGTGATGTCTTATTTAAAGGGGTGTGATTTTAAAGGGGTGTGATGTCTTATTTAAAGGGGTGTGATGTCTTATTTAAAGGGGTGTGATGTCTTATTTAAAGGGGTGTTATTTTAAAGGGGTGTGATGTCTTATTTAAAAGGGTTCGAGGAAAAGGGAGCGTCAACTGTTAATATACAAATTCATTAACATGTTACTTTATGTGACAAGTCATAAAAATTATGTCAAAAGTTTTACAAAGTTCTCTGTGTAGTTTTTAAAATAAATAATTAAAAATTCAAATTTTTCTTCTAATTTTACATCGACGCATAAATGCAATGAGAATAATTTTAAAAAAAAAAGTATCGCTAGAATCTCTCAGTTGTGCTTAAATAAAAGCTTACGGAAAGAAGAGGCGAACTTTGAATACATTGTAACATAGACAAAGAAGTTGGTGCCACTGAAGATCACGTTAGACATCTTTAGAGTAACATCGAGGAATTTTTGACTCTCTTGCGACAGCTTTATTTTGAGAAGGGAAAAGGGGAAAATTATTTTAATGTTAAACGGCGTTAAACAGATGAACTTCACGGCAAATATCAGCAAGAGCGTCTTGAAGAGCTGTTGCTTTCTCGCTTCTTTTGGCGAACTCGACACGAATGCTATTCTGGATGCTCTGGAGAGAAAATATGGAACACCAAGGAATATAACGACCGAAGAGAGGTGGATGATGGCCAAAGGAAAGAATATTAACAAGACTATACACATTATGTCCACAGATCGAGACACGTCTCTTGAAAACATGGAAAAAAACGAGGGCACTTTAAGCATTCTGTTTTGATTGATTGTATAATCGAACAACAGGTGGAGCTCAGGTAATGTAAAAATGATGACAATCGCTAATAAAATCCCGATGTAACATTTTATGGTGAAAGGTCGGAAAACTCGCGACGAGAGAGATGGAAAACAAAGAGCTGTAGCTCTTTCTAACGAAAGTAGGGCAATTTGGTACAGACTAAACTGCCAGGCGCGATGCTCCCATTGGTAGAACACTAATTTGTACACTAGACTGACGTAGGCCGACCACAAAACATCGAAGTCTTTCACTAAAACAGCAGCGTGTTCTATCAGAGCCGTGATGGGGTAGACGATGTCGGACACAGCCATCGAGGAAATTAAAATTTCGATGGGTTCTTTAAAACCAAGCAACTTGAGGACCTTTATGGTGAATATGTTCCCCGTGATGCTCAATGCGCAAAGAAACGGGAACAGAAACTTGTACATGGTGTACACAGCGTCCCACTGAGAGGTGCTGAGGAGGTTGAACTGGTCGGTCCTGAAATATTTATTGAAGTCGATTAACAGGTATGTGTCATTGCCATCTGCAAGTTTGTATCTAAAAAACATTTCGAAATCCATTTTTAAGTTTGTATCAACGGCCTTAAGTCAGATGCATGGCATGGGCACCACGAGCGAACATTCTCATCTCCACGAGACTGTCTAGAAATGATGTGAATCAGAAGTACATTCTCATCTCCACGAGATTGTCTAGAAAGGATGCGATTCAGAAGAAGGCCAGATCTCTATGACGGACTGAATGTCTCCGTTTAACCTTGTCTGTATTGCAGTATTCATATTCCCCCGTACACCAGGTGGCTCCAATATGGCTGTAAGAGTAATTGGAGGTTTAATAGTTAAATTTCAATAATTTGATGTAACTTACAGGCACGGGGCCTGATCTAGGGGGGCTCCAGCAAGGCAACTGGTCAGAGTAGAATATTAAGATAAACAAAAGGAAAAAAAAAAAGGGGGGGGGGTTCTGCTGAGAAGGTTGATCTTGGCAGTCCTGAAATATTTATTGCAGTCGAGTAACAGGTACGTGTCATTGCCATCTGGAAGTTTATATCTTTGAAACAGTTGGAAATGTATTCTCTAGTTTGTATCAACTCTCTTTTCAGGTCCAAGTTATCGGCGTGCTACTAACTAACGCACACATTCTTTTGAAGGTCTGAGATTACTCTCTTACAACCCCCGGATTGAACATTGGCAATCAACTCCATCTGCTGGGCTGAGCCATATGACATCCGAATAGCATTTGTCAAAACGGACGCGGACACGCGGCGCCGCCATTCGCACTCGGGTACCATTAAGCTCAATGCTATTCGGATGTCATTTGTGGTAGTTTATTTTTTAGTAAAACTGAAGAATTAAGATTACAAACGTATAGTACATTCAATTATCTTTCATTTGATACCTCATTTGGTCTTACAACACACAACAAAAATAGTTTAAATAGTTTTTTTAATCCCAACCTCTCAAACTTGGTACCCGTTTACCAATAGCCACTTCGTTTAAGAAATGGTTTCGAGACAACGCTTTGTTTTAGAACTTTTACTTTTACGGGGTGCCAGAATCAGAAGCTGTTTTTATCGTTCGAATTTTTGCTTACATCGGCGTGGTGCCGGAGAGTCAACAATTTTATTATGGCGCAGCTAACTGCTAAGTGGGCAAAACACGCACGCATTTTTGTGAGACACTACCAGTAGCTGTTTCAAAAGAGTTGACTATAATTCTATTTGATACACGCCCGTTAGTCGATGCCGTATCATAGATCTCCCACCGGACAATATCTGAATCTAGATAAAACGGATTATTGTAAGTTGGAAAACGACTGTTCCATAGCAAACAAGACGAGTCTAGTGTTGCGAATTGACTCACATAAACTGACTGATGAGTCTAGTGTTGAGACTTGTCTCACATGAACTGACTGATGAACATGGTGTTGAGACTTGTCTCACATGAACTGACTGATGAATCTGCATTGAGACTTGTCTCACATAAACTGACTGATGAGTCTAGTGTTGAGACTTGTCTCACATAAACTGACCGATCCCACGAAGACACAATCATTGCTTAGCCGGAGTTTATAAGATTATTCGAACAGGTTCAAGTACACAGAATATAATCTCACAAAAATAGGTCAAAATTACCCCCCCCCCGCCCCCGCCCCCCCCCACACACACTCACAAAAGGACAATACTGGTCTTTCTTTTTTTACCTTATTGATTGTAAAGGAAGACGTAAAAAATGGTAATGGCGGAAATATGTAATTATTATTAATGTCAACACGTCTCTTTTATGGTTTTTATATGCTACCGTGGGCCGCATAACGATATCTGACGGCGAAATTGAGCTGTTTATGATTGGTGTCTCCATTAATGTTTAGTCATGACAGTTATCGGCTATCTTCTTATTTTAAAATAACTCAATTACGGGGTTTTTTTACAACAGGGGAGACGACCTTAAAAATAGAAACTTTTAAAGTAACGGTTATCCTTCTTGATTAACCTCTTTTTAAAAAAATGAAAATAATAATAATAATAATAATTTTAAAAAAATTAAAAATGGATTCTTTCAAGTTATGTTTTAAGCTGCTTAGGCATACATTAGATGTACAAATTATGCTCAGTCGTGGTGGATCGTCTAAGAAAAAAAAATATAAAAAAATTCCTAAATATCAATGGATTAAATTATTAATATTATGCGACGCAAAATGGCACGGCTCAGCAGTAGATTTATTTTTATAATTTCTTTTATTATCAACTTTACCATTATATGATTATAGAGAAACATTATTTTTTAAGGGAAAAAAAGACTCCTGATTTTTAAATTTATTTATTTTTTGGTAAGTTGAAATGGAACATTTTGTGGTTCAGACCTCGACACATCTACACTCAGCCAAAGCAAAAATGTATTAAATAAACTTTTCCTAGTTTTCTGTAAATGTTTTTTTTTATATGTGTTGGAGACATTTTTTTTTAAATTCCATTTTTTATGTCTTTCCACATATTTTATGTTTTATAAAAATTTAAACAGACTTAACGGTGTCTTTTGTTTTGTTTTTGACTAGTCTATCAAAATATAATTTTTTATTTTTTAAAATATTTTTTTTTTAAATTTAAGATTTCTTCATCCGAGTTTAATTTTAAATAATTTGTAATCATAATAATGTTTCTGAACTTATGAAATTTTCAGGTAGGCTAATTAATAATTTTTACAAAAAATAGATTATTGAGATCGATGGCACATCTCTTTTGTTCCAATATTTTCCCATAACAATATTTCAAACTTGCTTTAAATTTTGATTTAACTAAAATCATTTTTTTTTTTAAAAAAAAAGGTACGCGATGGCAGACATTTCTTGTACATATTTATCTATGTTAGTGTACAAGTACAATGAATTATCAGATGACAAATTGTGATACTAATGGCGGACATTATTATTATTATTAGTTGTCTTATATAGGGCGGTACCCCAGCCTAGGGCTAGGCTACATCGGGTAATTTATTCGACGATACGATTTATTGATCTAAAGATTGATGATTTCATTGTCCTCTATTGCCCTCGCGGTTTGATGTACTTCTTGTTTAATGTTAATGTAATTCTTCTCTATTGCCCCCATGTTTTGATGCACTTCTCTGTTGCCCCCATGTTTTGATGCACTTCTCTGTTGCCCCCATGTTTTGATGCACTTCTCTGTTGCCCCCATGTTTTGATGTACTTCTCTGTTGCCCCCATGTTTTGATGTACTTCTCTGTTGCCCCCATGTTTTGATGCACTTCTCTGTTGCCCCCATGTTTTGATGTACTTCTCTGTTGCCCCCATTATTTGATGCACTTCTCTGTTGCCCCCATTATTTGATGCACTTCTCTGTTGCCCCCATGTTTTGATGTACTTCTCTGTTGCCCCCATGTTTTGATGCACTTCCCTGTTGCCCCCATGTGTTGATGTACTTCTCTGTTGCCCCCATGTTTTGATGTACTTCTCTGTTGCCCCCATGTTTTGATGCACTTCTCTGTTGCCCCCATGTTTTGATGTACTTCTCTGTTGCCCCCATTATTTGATGCACTTCTCTGTTGCCCCCATTATTTGATGCACTTCTCTGTTGCCCCCATTATTTGATGCACTTCTCTGTTGCCCCCATGTGTTGATGTAATTCTCTGTTGCCCCCATGTGTTGATGTAATTCTCTATTGCCCCCATGTGTTGATGTAATTCTCTATTGCCCCCATGTGTTGATGTAATTCTCTATTGCCCCCATGTGTTGCTGTAATTCTCTATTGCCCCCATGTGTTGATGTAATTCTCTATTGCCCCCATGTGTTGATGTAATTCTCTATTGCCCCCATGTGTTGCTGTAATTCTCTATTGCCCCCATGTGTTGATGTAATTCTCTATTGCCCCCATGTGTTGATGTAATTCTCTATTGCCCCCAAGTGTTGATGTAATTCTCTATCGCCCCCATGTGTTGATGTAATTCTCTATTGCCCCCATGTGCTGATGTAATTCTCTATTGCCCCCATGTGTTGATGTAATTCTCTGTTGCCCCCATGTTTTGATGTAATTCTATGTTGCCCCCATGTTTTGATGCACTTCTCTGTTGCCCCCATGTTTTGATGTACTTCTCTGTTGCCCCCATGTTTTGATGCACTTCTCTGTTGCCCCCATGTTTTGATGTACTTTTCCGTTGCCCCCTTGTATTGATGCACTTTCCATTGCCCCCTTAATTTGATGCACTTTTCCCATTGTTCCCTTGTTTTTATGTACTTTTCCATTGCCCCTTTATTTTGATGTACTTTTCTCATTGTTCCCTTGTTTTGATGTACTTTTCCATTGTCCCCTTGTTTTGATGTAGGCCTACTTCTTCTTTTTAAATTAGGATAGATGTTTAATTAAATAGATGGTAAATTCAGCGGACATGAAAAAACCCATTAAGATAAAGAGCCAATCTTTTCTTTCACATTCATTAGAACAACATCGTTTGCAAGATACCTGAGCCCACTCCTCTCTTAGAATAAGATCTGTAGAAATATGTTAACATTGAGATTCCTTTATTTAATGAACTTGAGAAATGTGTACACACTTCCATTATTACAACCAATGATATTCCAACGTTACAATTTACGTTACTTGTGGTGTCAGATGAAATAATTGTTACTAAAGAGTCAGGCTAATACATGACTGGATCGAGGGAGTGAATAAGCCCAGAAATTTTGACGAAATCGGCCCGGGCCCCCTGGATGTGTTGACAGTTTAAATCTAAGACTTGCGTGTGAGAAATGGGCAGATCTTTTCCAACGGACGCGTGTCGGAATTTTTTTAATTTTTAAACTGAAAAATACAAAACTGTAGATAGTACTTATTTAGTTACTGATAAATGAACGTATTAAGTAAACATAAAGACCAACACTAATTTTTTTTTTAAGTTAGTCTATTATTGCGACGTTTCTAGAAATTTCTAGAATATCGGAAAATCAACCCGACGACACAAGTTATTGGACTGGAATTGCGAAAACTTCATCAATAAAAAACATTAATGTCGTTCATGTGACTGCTAAGCCTACGTGCCCATGTCAAATTGTAACTGCTTTTAGTGATGTAACTAAACAAAACAAAGAACACAATCATGCAGCTTAAAAACTGAAGGTTTCATATAATCCCGTGTTTGTGTTGAGTCACAGGAACCCTTCAAAACGATTAGGCTTCTACTAACGGTACCTACATAACTTATAAAATAAACAAAGAAAATATATTCTAATTTCATCTTTACAAACATTAATAATTGTGACATTATTTACTTTATGTAACATATTATCATACATAAATTGAGTTAGAGTTTCAATCACATTTTTTGAAAAGGCATATGCCTACGCCGATAGTTATAGTATAGCCTATAATAGCACTTGGTACTATACTATGACTATAGTATAATAGCCTATGATAAATATTAAGAAATAAATTATGATCAACTTTATTAATAAGAAAACAACTAAAATACCAAGATTTTACCTGCCTAAAGCCAAAGGACTGATATCCTGGAACTTGATTGTTAAAATTTTGTTATAAATTTTACCAATAGGCTGACAAACATTATATAATAGTAATGATTTAAGTTCCATTGTATTCAGAAAATGTATCAACTACCTCTACAAGCAGTGATGAAATTCAAAGCATTCCAGATTGTTTTAATCTTAGAGTACATTTTTATTTGGGCTTACAGGTTGATTTAAAATACTTTTCAGCACTTATTTTTTCGGATAAGTCTTATATCAAAGACGGATATATTCTTAAAAATGAGTTTGATTATTTTTCATGACTTAAGATAATTTACTTTTATAAAAATATTATTTTGTTATATTTTTTTTCTGTTTAAGCTTTTCCTAATGGCTATTTAATTTTCAAAGAGTCAAAGAGGAAAATTGGTATTGGTATACAAAGGATTTAAATATATAAAACTTAGAGAAAGCAAAGACAGTGATGTGGTGAATTGGGGATGTAGACAGTATCATGCCCGAACTAGTCATTGCAAGATGTTTATAAAAACAAATAAAAATGACGTTATTGCAGAGCCAACAAAACACATCCATGATTCTTGCCCACAAAAAGCCAAGGCTAACATTGCTGTAAGCAAAATGAAAGAAGATATGGTTCTAAAATCTACTTGTGCAACTCCTACAAATATTATAGGTAATGTGCTCATAAAAGGTAGCAATGATGTCCTTCAGCACATTCCAAAAACAGTCATCCATGGCTAGAAATTTAATACGACACAGAGAAGAGGTGGATTTTCCTATACCAACTACTTCCAGTTTTGAAATTCCAGAGAAATAATAATATCTTCATTTAATTCTGTATGTCTCAGGAAGAAATGATCCACACAGAGTTCTAGCAAAGGGAAATGCAGATTTATTACTTGAATTGGATAAGAATGAAATGCATGGTGATGGAACCTTCGACAAGGTGCCAAAATTGTTTTACCAACTTTACACGTGGCGTGCCAAAGTTGGTAATTCTTACCCTCAAACATAAATTATATCAAAACATGTGTGAAATTTTGAAACAACGTTTGCCAAAACTTATTCCCTCAAAAAGTTTTGGTCGCTTGTGAAAAGGCCTGTATGAGTGCAGTTCTTACAGCTTTCCCAATAGATTTTGTAAAGGTCTGTATATGAGTGCAGTTCTTACAGCTTTCCCAATAGATTTTGTAAAGGTCTGTATGAGTGCAGTTCTTAAAGCTTTCCCAATAGATTTTGTAAAGGCCTGTATGAGTGCAGTTCTTACAGCTTTCCCAATAGATTTTGTAAAGGTCTGTATGAGTGCAGTTCATACAGCTTACCAAAAATGCAGAGGTTAAGGGTTGTTATTTTCACTTATGCCAGAATTTGATTAGAAAAACTAGTTGTTTTGGCCAAAAAAATATGATTTTGAGGCAGACACTGAACTTAAATTTAAACTAAAGTATCTGGCAGCCTTAGCATTTTTACCAATAAATGATGTGAGAGTTCTGTTTGATACCCTTGCTGCAACATCCCCAGATGATGGAAGGTATAACGAAGTTCTAACCTATTTGTTTTCAACTTACATTGAATGTGCAACAGGTAGAGAGCCACAATTTCCTACTAAAATTTGGAATCAATATGATGCTGCTATATAGAAAGGTCAACAAAAACTACCAATTGCTGTGAAGGATTTCACAATGGCTTAAATCAGCATTTCTCAACCTGTGGGTCATGACCCCTTAGAGGGTCGATTGACCCTTTACCAGGGGTCGCCTAAGACCATACGAAAACACATATAGAACACAGTTATGAAGAAGTTACGAAAATAATTTTGTGGTTGGGGGTCGCCACAACATGAGGAACTGTATTAAAGGGTCGCGGCATTAGGAAGGTTGAGAACCACTGGTTTAAATGCAGTATATTTTCATTGCAGCCATCCAAGTATCTGGAGTTTGAAGGTCTTCAGAAGGAAATATCTTGTCCTAGACTCAACTTTGGCAAAAACACAAATTGATGAATCAGTAAAATAAATAAAGACATATGCACGTCTAGTTGAACAGGTGGCATTAGAAGTTCAGGAATATGAAAATAACCATGATAAGATATCTTACTTGCGCAGAATGGCAAATCTGCACTGAATCAAAATCCATTATTCAGAGTAGTTTTCGTGAATACTGATATTATATTTGTATTCGTAAAATTCATCATCGAAAATATCGGTTTTGCGACCCCTACACACCATTGGTCTGATAATGATACAGTTCTAATATAGTTGTGTTTTTTTTTTTGCTACTTGGCTTGTAATGTTTTTTCTTTTGTGTGTTCTGTGACTATTGAAGTATGCCCTGTTTCCGGGTCATATTCTTTCTTTTAGTCCTGTAAGTGAGCTTCCCATCTACTCAAATTACTTAACAAAACATGCAGTCAAGTACCGGTAACGTACTTCATAAAATTCCAAATTAGTCGCCCCCCCCCCCTTTTTCCCAGTAGTACGCAAACGCAAACCTTTTCACACCCCAGAACTATATTGATAATACCTCAACCCCATATTATTTACTATTGCATATATTTAAATTGAGACTATTTCCTAGCTTTAGAAACAAATCTTATTCCCAAATCGTCAAAATGTAGAGTAGTTTTAAAATGCTATTAACTACTAGATAATCATAATAATAATAAAGTTCTTTTTTTTTTTAAAAACACGCTTCATCCCTAATTGAGGCTCGAAGCGCTATACAAATACAACAAGCAACAATACAAAATCTACATACAAGCTTATGGACAATTCAAGCCAATATATATCAAGGAATATGAGAAAGCTCATTGGAAACAAGGAGGTAGACCACATCACCACTAAAGCAGGTGAGTTCGAAAAAGGTGTGTTTTCAAATCAGTTTTGAAAGACTGCAGTGTCTGGCTGTTCTGAGAGCAAGAGGAAGGCCGTTCCAGATTCTTGGGCCGGCAAAGGCGAAAGTGCGCCATCCGTGGGTCTCAAGGCGGACTCGCAGTGTCCAGAGTTTGCCCATATCGGATGAACGTAGTGATCTAGTGGGTACAAAGACATAAGGCATCATGAGCACTTGAGATAGGACGGCGCCAGGTCATGCAAGCAGCGATAGCACAGGGAGTTGCAATTTTGTACTCTATGCGATCGCGGACCGGCAATAAATGCAGCTCTCTCAGAAGTGTTCTAGCATAGTCAAATTTGCGTTTGCGCAAAACAATGCCGCATTATTCTGTACTTTTTTAAATTCAATCAAGGAGCGTAACCGGAATGCCCACCATGAGAGCATTGCAATAGTCCATACGTGATAGTGATTGCACGAATGCAGACATCAGCCTCTTTGATGCATCCAACGTTAAGAAAGGTCTGATATGACTAATTCTGCCCAGCTCTAGAAAAATCGTCTTGCAAAGCATGTTAATGTGATTTTCCATAGTTAGTGTTCTGTCTAAGTAGACATCCTGGTTCCGCACTGTTTGAGCAAACTCAATCTGCACACTTGAGAGAGTAAGAGATGGTGAGTTGTTTACAGATTTTAGCTTCTGAGCGGTAGCAATGAGGATCAGCTCGATCCTTTCATCATTCAATTTGAGCTTCTTTATGGTCATCCGCAATGCTTACCTGACTCCATCGTCTTCTGTGTCATACTAAGAAGCTGAGGGAACTGAGAGGGGATCACGGACTGCTGACGTTGGGTATCCTCCGCGAACATGTGATATAGCATGTCAGACTGCTTGATCACTGCACCCAGGGGCTGAACGTACATAATGAAAAGCACCGAGCCCTGGGGTACTCCGAATTTGATAATCGTTAGATTATAGATACCGTGTAAAAATTTCAAACAACTGAATATTTGTAAATTTATATACTTTATATTTATATGATTTCCCTCAGATAAAGATCACACTTTAATAAATGACCAGTTTTTACTCTGGCAACACTTAGAACAATTTAGAAAAAGGTAATTATTATGAACAAGTTTTTTTTTTCATTTACGTTCAATATGTAAAATGATTTTGCAGTGCTTTTAAGTGATAGAACGCATTTTTTGCCCCACATTCATTTATTAATTATGTCGATACCCTTCAAAATAATGAAAAACAAAAAAGCCCCATTGCTCTTTTAACAATATAAAAATATTGTTTACATAACACAAGCAGGTCAACTTTTCGGTTTGCCCCCCCCCCTCCCCCCCCCATTTTTTGTTGTTTTTGTATTGAAAGACTATTCTCATCGCACCTATAATAAGCCCCTAAAATATCCAAGACCGCCTGCAGTTGCAGGGCTCACCCGATGGTTCTAATTCTAATGTTAAGTGACACCTAATTTGTTTTACTGCACTTGCATGTCTTCCATTGCTCTCCAATTAAAATTAAATGTAGAATGTTGCAAAAACTAAATTCAGATATGTGCGCAAATGCCTTCTTGAATACCGGTATTGAATTTATCGAAAATTTTATGGGAACTACAAATATTTGTATAGAATAAGCTATGGCAAAAGCATACCCTCGATGGCAACACAACTGACATGAATTTAGTTCATGTCCCACTTGTGCAGAGTTAGTGATGTCTTTGATTGCCGATTTTATGGCTAATTTTGGTGTTTCTCACCCGAAAGTATCACATGCCACCTCCAAATTGTATGAAGGTTAAGAAACATAAAATTCAAGTACTCGCCTAAATGCACCCCCACCCCCCCAACCGAATTTTGAATTTGCCAGTCTTCAGCACTTACTCCCCTCACTATGATCAATGGTACAGTATGGGGGTGAATACTTGTGCCAAATGTTTACCCTGGGGCACACCACAACCGTAATGAATCCAGTTTATGTACTGGGCACCATAATGCCCCATGCCCCCCTCCCCATAAAACTTTCTTCCTCGTTCAATGCGTACTGGTACGCGGTATAAAAGAAACATTGAAATGCAAGTACACTGAAAAAAGAATCTCTTGATATGGAAATAATCAACAATTTTCTGGGGAGAGAGTCTCCTCAAACACCTCCACCAATCAAGATTTATCGGCGCCCTCGATTTCTGCCCTACTTTCAGATGAAAATGATTGCTAATTTTGATGCAGATACATATGCTGCCAAATGGCTTAGTTATTAGTGACACCATGGGTGTTCAAATACTTTTGCCACCCTCCCTTTCAGTACTTTCACGATACAAACTCTGTAGTTGTCTGAAAATGTTGCACCTCCGTATAAAAAAAGTGACAACTGGGTGGACCAGCTCATCTGCCGCAATTCTACGCCGCTGGCAGGGGCATAGCTAGAGTGTTTAGCGTCAGGGGACAAGATTCACTTTTAAGCTCTCCCCCCCCCCCCCGGCCAATTTTGAAACCATTAGATACTATCAACGCCAATTTTGGTACCCCCGCTAGTCTGGCACCCCGGACGAATGTCCCCTCTGCCAACCTCTGGTTACTGTCCACTGAAAATCTGAAATGTTTCCCTGGGGGAAAATGTCTGAAAGGAACACTGGTCACGTTCCTCTGTACACAAAGGCTCCATACAAATACCATGCAATGGAAATATAAGTCAACAGAATAGCTGCTACAAAGCACAAGACATTACAGAAAAAGCCTCAGTTAACAGCATATGGTGATATTTCATCAATCCCCTGCACTTACTTCATAGCATAAAAACGTTTCTTGCAAGAATCGACCTCATCAGTCAAGTTCAGAAATACAATGATTAAGGTGGTCTGGGTCTGTCAAATCATGAATATTGCGGATCTCAAGTTTTCTTTTAACATATATATATATGATTAGTAAATCAAGATTTTTGAAGTTTGAAGCAAGAGTTGTATTTGTGAACAGTACATTGCTTTTTATAGATGAGTACCCCCTTCTTATGGCCTTGCCCATGGGCAATTGCAGCACCCTAGGGTGACGTGGTGTATATTTTCTATTTAGGCGGATTTAGGGCACAACTTGCCCACCAAACAGTGGTGAAACCGGATGTTGAAGAAAGCATGGGGGGGGAGGGGGGGCCTAATAAAAAATGTATTACTGGTAAGTAAAGTAAAATCCTGTACTAGTATTTATAACTAGTACTAGTACCACCGGTACCTAAAAAAACAGTAGTCAAAACTATGTATAAATGATAATTTATATTGTGTGAAAATGTAAACGAACAATTCCAATTGAATGGTTATTTGACTCTTTTACTTTTAAAAAATAGAGTGGGTAGAGAATAGAGGCTGTCACAAATGGACAATCAATCTGATAATAATAATAATTACAAAAACGTAATTTCAAAATGTAAAAATTTTAATAAGCAGTTGGTATTTCAGCAATTTTAGCTTTGATTTCCTGAAAAGCATCTTTGTATGCATCATTTTCTTTGATGAGAACTATGCAGGCTTGTCTTTTGGTACCATATGATTCCCCCAGTTCACTTTTGGAAGGTGTGTAGCAGTATGGAATTTCACCTTCCTCACACATAATAGGAATATGTGATATGATGTCAAGTGGGCTGACATCTCCAGCTAAAACTATAATTCCCTTGTCACCTTTTCTCAGCCGCTTTTGCACTTCTTTAATTCCTTTATACAGGGAGTTATTCGCCTTTGCTTTGTTAATAATTTTGTATAGTTTTTTGGTCAGTCTTTTTGAAGCAAGAGGACTAGCAATAGGGCTGAGGTATTTAACTTTGTCTTCCCAGCTGATCTTAGCTCTCCCACTGTTGCTGACGACTGAATCATCATTATCATCAGCTGACTGATTGGCATCTGACTTTCTGCTCTTTCCCATCATAGGATTTCAATCTGTGAAAATAATGTAGAGATATGTAATATAGTTACAACAATCTAAGTATTATTACAAAGATGTGTTTTGACCTTTTTTAAACAAATTAGAATGAAGAAGAAGAAAAAATGATGAATAGAAATAGAAGCGTTTTCACTATGTAGAGTAATTATTCAACACCTGGAAATCTGAAAGTGCTCCTACTGACTGAGTAAAGGGTGTGACATTTGTAATTTACCAAATAATTAAACTGCAGATTATAGTTATAGATACGTTATAAATAATGAATGCCTGGACTGATTTGTAAGTTTTATGTGATGGGATGAAACAGATAATGAAAAGGAGCAAGTCAGACTAGGGTTCCTCTCCAGGGATCCGGAACAAATTGCCTTTATAAGTATAAGCCAGGTAAATTGTAGATACCTGTGTAGAATTATTAATTAAGCTCAGAAGCTCTAGTACACATGTTCTTAAGTGTTTTGAAGTTATGACCACATTTACAAATTATAACTTCAATATAAGCAAAGTGACCATTAACGGGATACCGGTATATATTTCAATACCCATAAATTCTCCACTAGTCTCAATTTTCATGATAAACACAGTTCAAAGAATCCAATTATCTTTAAGTGTAAGGATGGATAAATAAATGCTCCCCCCATCTTACCCCAACAATTATATCAAAGTTTCAAAACAGTGCCCACATGGGTTTGACGACTACATTTCTTCCCTGGATACCAATGTTTTTTAAGCTTGAAAAAAAAGTAGTCTGAAACTGAAATTAACTTTATATGGTGGACTTTTTATTCTAAGATATATGCCACTTATTTTATGTAGATATCTCAATACTGGTAAACAAAGGTTATATGATGAAAAGCGACCAGACCAGATTTTCAGGCGAATTTATTGCACTGGTAAATTCTTTCTTGTTTCTAGAAAGTTAATTAGAGAAATAAAACTACAATAACTAAATTATTAAATTATTTTCATAAGAATATGTGATCAAATGTTTTGAAATTGAGAGGGGATACAGCGCTGCAAAAATATATGCGAACAACAGGAAGTAAGACTGGAGCGGTCAATGCACTTTTTACAACCTAATACTATAACTTGATTAGCCTTAAATATGTGGATCATTAAATATATCGAGCCTAGCGATATTTCATAGATTCCACTAATTGTAATCAGTTAAAGGCACCATTTACTATGCAATTTTCATTTTAATAAAAAATATATTATTGTTATAAGTTATATTGTTGCATACATTGTGCTCCAGCTGGCGGGGCAGTGCCCTCCCGGTGAGATAGCAGAAAGAAACACTGGTACTAACAATAAATATATTTTTGAAAGCATGATGCCATCATTCAATTTGTAATTAACACCATTCCCTAGTTTAAACGTCGTGATTTTATTATAAAATATAATTTGAAAATATGAAAAGAAATTATACACCTTAAAATTGAAGCAAATGTAGTTTAATACAGTGTTATTTAAGTATTTAAACTTGTGAGTTTGCAATGAAATAATTAAACAAAAAATTACAGATAAATGCAAACGAGAAGTAATACTTCGGCTCATAATCGACAAATTTGTGTAATATTGCAATATCTATAATCTAATAATCAAGCTTCTAAGAAGATTAGCCTTGACTATATGGATCATCAAATGTCAAATATATCTAGCGTAGTGATATTTCTTGGATTCCACTAATTGTAATCAATTAATGACACCGGCTAATGTTTTTTTTTAAATTGTTTAAAAAATGACAATTTAGTATTTTTGTATAAAATATATTTTGTTTTATTGTTGTACATATTTTTGCTCTGGGGACACCCCGGAGATATAGCTGAAAGAAACCCTGGTCAAGAGGCCCACAAACCAATTTTAAATGGCCTGCGACAGCTTTGTAAATTTTTAAGATATGTGTAATAAATGAAACATTTCATGGCGAAAATATTTTCAAATGTCATTCGACATTCAGTTTGATTCAGTATTGTTAACAAATATGTGAAATAGATAATTCCGTCAGAACTGGGAAATTAATTTCGGAGAGAAAGAGTTAAGGCAGCTACCTAGAGTTGGAGACCTGTAGGCCTAAATGAGTGTAAGCACTACTAATATTTAATAAACCTAATACAAAACACAAGAAAGTTTCTAATAATTCTAAACTTCAACGCACAAACTACTACACCAGGAATTTCCTTTTTAAATATTACAAATACAGACACAACTAATTGCCAAACAAAATACTACAACAGGACACACGCCGTACACTGAATATTTACTACGTGACTACCAATTCAATGATCAATCAACTACGTGACTACCAATTCAATGATCAATCATATTCAATTTAACTCAAATGGATGTGAATTCAGACAAAGTCATAAAATCAAAACAGATCAAAATCATCAATGAGTGACAAATAGTCAAATACAATTCTGTCAATTACTCAACTGGCCTGATTTTTTTTAAAGATACCGACTAGGCTAATTCAGACTATAATAGGCATATTAAATAGTTCCTAGTCAAGGAAAAATTAAATAATACTAACTAGGCTTGAAACTTGTTAGTAAATCTTACGTTTATATGTATTATTTTTGGAACAGCACAGTAATAACAAAGCAGCGTGGGATCCGTTTCCGTGTAGTTTATTTTGAGTTGGTGGTGTGCCTGATTTTTCGGACATTTGTATTCAATTTATTGACCACATTGTAGGATTACATAAAATTTTAGAATAATTTTTAATTAACTTAAAAAGTTAAATACTTTTTTACTTTTTATTAAAAACACAATATAGAGAATAATTTTCAAGCGTTACCAACCAATCACACTTTACAAACTATACGGTCAAATCGGGATTTCTAATCTAAACGCAATCTTAACATTTTCAGAAAACAAAATCTCACCCCTTTTTTCTAGGGTTGAAACAAAGGGTTCTCATTTCCCTGGTTTTTGTTTATCCAGGGAAAACGAGAATAAGTTTTCCTCATCACAGAAAAAATTAATTTAATTTAAAATATATAATAAATTGAATTCAACTTTTAAAAGATTTTATTTTTATAGTTGTTTAATTGCTATTTTCGATAAATGAATAAAAAAAAATTAAGGCAAGGTTAGTTTAGAAGTTGGTCACTTGCATCTATTTACCACGGCTTATCCCTAGCAATGGATAATTAAGCAAAATTCTCATATAACCGCCTGCAAAAAAAAAAAAAAAACATGACACGAAATTTGTAAGTTATTCTAAAGTATGGACCCGGGATTTCCCGGAATGGTAAAATTTCCCGTGAAGTCTTTTGTTAACCAAAATGTATGCGGAATCACGGGAGAGAAACACTTGTTGAAAATTATTTACATTTAAGGGGAGCGGGGATCGAAGCAGACTGAAGCAATCACGGGCTAGTGTAGAGCCACACGGCAAAAATTTTGCCAAACCCTTTCCACAAAAAGAAGATCTGCAGTTTTCCGAATATGCTGCCCCTGTCCATATTAAGGAATAAAATGCCGCCTAGGGCGAAATACTACCTTAGCCCCCTACTTTTTCACGTTTTTAAAAAAAAATCTGCTTTATATGATATATTATGATTGTGTGGGCGAGTGTGTGTGTGTGTGGGGGGGGGGGTTGGGGGGGGGGGAAGAGTTTCGTAATTTCTCACGGCGACACTAAGTCAAGGGGGTACGCCATGCCCATTGGGATTCACGCAAGGTCTAAAACAGGGAATAATTTACTTTCGAATAAATAATTTTAGTCCGAATCTCGGATCTGCTAAGAAATAAGGCCTTTGATATAGCATAAGGCTAAGGAGATTACCCTACTGGCTGTAAATTTAATCATGGCAAATTTTTTGTAATTGTTTTATAGATAGTTCCACAATCTTTGGAAACCGCATTGAACTTTTGGTAGGACACCCTTCTCAGGATGCGAATTAAGACGGTTTAGCAGGATTCTAGCTAGTGTCTTGCCTACATTCGTGAGCAAAGATTTGCCATGGTAGTTGTCACATGATAGACAGTTCAATTTACGCTTGTACAAGTCAAAAAGCTATCACTCTCAAATGGTGAGATCAGAAAGTTATCATTCCCAACTGGTGAGATAAGAAAGCTATCACTCCCAACTGAAACTGGTGAAATCAGAAAGTTATCATTCCCAACTGGTGAGATAAGAAAGTTATCATTCTCGACTGGTGAGATAAGAAAGTTATCATTCCCAAATGGTGAGATAAGAAAGTTATCATTCCCAACTGGTGAGATAAGAAAGTTATTCCCAAATGGTGAGATAAGAAAGTTATCATTCTCAACTGGTGAGATAAGAAAGTTATAATTCCAAACTGGTGAGATAAGAAAGTTATCATTCTCAACTGGTGAGATAAGAAAGTTATCATTCTCAACTGGTGAGATAAGAACGTTATCATTCCCAACTGGTGAGATAAGAAAGTTATCATTCCCAACTGGTGAGAAAAGAAAGTTATCATTACCAAGTGGTGAGATTAGAAAGTTATCACTCCCACCTGGTGAGATCAGAATGTAATCACTCCCAGCTACCCTATTTATTTCAGAAATAGAGCCCTTCAACAGAATAAAAATGAACAATTTCACAAATACTACCGTTTGTCTAATAATTCACAAACAATAATAATAATAATACACAAAAGATTTTATTTTGTTCATCAATAATCATAATTTTCATAATATAATTCTGTAAAGAAAGAAAAAAAAATTCTAACAAATGATTTGTGTAATGTTACAACAGTAAACTTCCAGAGTAGAAATTATTTTGTATTTCTTGAACACTTCCAATTGACACTAGTTTCTCACTAGGACGACTCACGAACACAAAGACTTAACTACAACAGACAACAAAAAAAAAAAAAAAAAAAAAAGGAGGCGATCAAAGCTAATGGTGATTTACAGATTGAGATTCATTCATTATTGAATCATTTGTTTGAAGGTAAAAAGCAATATTATAACAAGTGAGATAAATTAGGAATCTGAGTAAGATTAAGAGATAGAGAGCACTCACATTTGTATCCAAACAACTCAGCACATTAAATCAAATTGATTCTTAACTCAAGTCTACTATGGGGTATTGGTCAGTATAAGTGTCATAATAAACATGAGGAGGATCATAAAAGGGGCTGCCGACCTGCAGTTACTGGATATATTTAATTAAGTGGTCTGGGTGTGTAAACATTGAAGAGCTGAAAGAGAAATAAACCATCCTTATCTTAATTAACTTCAATCTAAAAATTTAACATGTTGGGTCAAAATCACATTAAGTTTGAGAATCCTTATTCAGGAGACTTTCATAATCTCTACATGATTGGTGACATTAATTATTACAGTAATATTTATATCATTGCAACTGACAATAACAATATAACATCCCAGTGTCAGCATGATAATCTATGCAAATAGAAACAGTGAAAGTCTCAAGGCAGAGAAGCAGAACAACACAAATAATTTTCTTAAACTTGGGAGGTAATTGGTATGAAATTTTGAAGAAAAAGTAAAACAAATATCAAAACTCAATGAAGAGCCTGAAAGAGTCCAACACACATCTGACATATGTTGTTAGAGCCTGAAAGAGTCCAACACACATCTGACATATGTTGTTGGAGCCTGAAAGAGTCCAACACACATCTGACATATGTTGTTAGAGCCTGAAAGAGTCCAACACACATCTGACATATGTTGTTATCTATTTGGAAAAAAAACAAACCAGAAGATGTTTATTCCAGATAATTTGTATTGTTTAACAAGTCAGTGTAAGAGTAAGAGAAAAATTATTGTAGCCTTGACTTGGGGCATAATGTAAAAGTCTATATAGTCTTTGAAGGACTGATAGTACGTAAATTAGTAAAATGTTCTTAAAGAGTTCAGTTGACTGGCTATTCCTTTCACAACCAATCATGGGATAAGAGCATTGTTTATGTTCAGGTCAATACTAAATTTGAATACTTCATTAAAGATATAACATAATAAAGAGAGTTTTTCAAAATAAATTTCAGCTAAAATTTTTTAAAAACTTCAACCATTCTAAGAATATGACTTAAAGGAAAAAAAAATTGAAAACTAAAATGCAATTTTCTCAAAGGTCTTGTTATTCATTTTACAGCTTGAAATTCAC
Organism: Omphiscola glabra; assembly: GCA_964017045.1. NCBI lineage: Eukaryota > Metazoa > Mollusca > Gastropoda > Lymnaeidae > Omphiscola > Omphiscola glabra. Next base: position 23,133,695 of record OZ024800.1, read on the forward strand.
CCGCAGTGTCGGAATCAGATAATGGTGCTCAAATTTTTAAATGGGCACAAGAATCACTGATATGAACAAATTTATAATCAACTTAAACCATTTCAAACATTGTTATATTTTATGTACCGGTATTATGTAAGAGGAACATTAATTCAAAACAAATCTATCGACATGTAAACATGACAAAAAGAGGCTACTGTCAATGATCAAGCCAGAAGTAAATACTGCCATGAGAAAATAGGATAGGAGCCAGAATGATCCATACATTGATAGTGGGCCCTCAAAATATAGAAGAAGAAATAGTTTAGTGGAATATATTTTGGGAGAACATAGCGAGGCTGGATTCATTAAATCTCAAAAATGCTGATTTTTTTATATATATATTTCAATACACTTTCACTAACTATACATTTCTTAAAATTGTGTGTATTTTTTTAACTAAAGAAGAAAAAAATAAGGCATAGATTAGTGAGAAAAGATGTCCTTCTAAAATCGTGATAAAGTTTTAATTTTTAAATCAGATTTTTAACTTAAACCATATCTAACTACAAAAACAGTTTATCAACATTAAAAAACTTGGCTGACTTTTTAAAAAAAAAAACATCGGTATGGCTCAAGCTATTTTGATCTTTGGTATGTCTCAAATTATTTTAATCTGACAAAAATTTTTTACACACACATACAAAAATAACATTTTAGTACTTTAATATGAGATCTGCTTAACATTATAATTACTTTGAATGACACACACACACACAAAGGGAAGGATATATTTTGTTTTAACAGGATGGACATTATATAATGGTACGATATATTGATTTTTACATTTTAGGTGGGGATTTTTCTTAACCATTAAATTAAAATAAAAACAACAAAAAAACATGATTATCTTTTATAATTCTACAATAATATTTTGTTCACAGAAATGCCTTTTCCTTATCAAATTTAATACAACAAAAAAATTATTGCATAACATGATGTTTAAGCAATGTTTATCGCTTGAAGTAAACTTTATGATAAAGCATTGTTATAGCATTGAGATTAAAAAGCCTTGAGCAAAAATGTAATTTGTTTTAAACTTATGAATAATAATAAATATGTAACCAAAAAAAACACTCTGTCTGCAATAATAATACTATTGTAAATTATCTGAACATCCAGAAGATAACAAATTAAATGTATATATTTTCAGTTAGCAAGCACCAACAAATAATGATAAAATAAAAAACAAAAATTTTAATTAAAAAAATTTATAATTGGGTAAGCTATTCAGAAATGTATATATTAGAAAGCTATACATTTGTTCAAACTGTTTAGTGACAAATTTTACTGTGCAGTGTACACTGGAACTAATACATTTTAAAAAAATAAATTAAGAAGCAAAAAAAATCAATGCATTAAAATATGGTGAACAAGTTCAAACATTTTTTTTAACACGCCTGAAAAATTTTATATCCATGCCTTAAAAAAAATTAACATTTACTTAGAACAGTGATGTCAAAAATTGTTTGGAGACCAATAGGTTAGAGTCATATGACGCTTTTTAATCATTATATTAATCAAACATCTGTGATTTAACATCCTAAGAGATTCTAGATGAAATGTAAAAATACTATCAATATGTACACTGCACTGTATACTAAACTGTGTGTGGGCTATGTGGACCAGGGGGGGAAAAATAGAAACAGCAAAACAAATATATTTTGGAAAATCTGAAATATACAATATACATTGAATTTAAGAACATGGTACAGTGACAAAATTGTATGAAATCATGAAACATATAAAATTTAATCACAACTTAAAGAAATTATTCATACAATAGAGTGTAACATGTGATCAAAGTGAATGTGTGTGGTTAGATTTTCTAATCAAAATGTGTCCCAAAGATTCTTTGCCTTAGGTCACAAGTTTTCAAAGCATTTATCATCCAGAAAAATATTTAAGTCTGGCACTCATGACAAAATCCATTCTGAAATTGACCATGGAAGGCTTGCAGAAACAAATTGAAGATATTTTATATCATTTTCTCCATATTTTCTGTTAAACACAGGAAAAAATTATATGTGAACATAAAAAGATTTTAGAGCACCTTAAAATGAAAAATAGGGAATTTCTATGGTCACCAAAGCAATTAAAATGGAAATTATTAAAAATAATTCTAGTAGTTTATTGCTCCTATGACCAAAAGATATTCATAAAATTAATAATTAAGAAAACACAGATCCTAAGAAAGTCGTAATATTTACGAGAATAGCTTCATGGATTATCTTGGATTTTTCTAGTGTAGGGGCAATCCATACACATGCTTATGGGCAGAGTTCTTGGCAGAAATTCAGCAATAATTATCCTGAAATTCTGATAGTCCATAAATAGCCTCCCTATTAATGTACTATACACAAGGTCATTGCAGTGATCAGAACACTGTTACAAAGCCATCAGTGTTGTACAAACAGGCTGAGAAGTTTAGTTGTATGTAGGATAGGAGAAGGGGAGTCCAATAATGTACAGCCTACAACAAGGGAAGGGGCCTTTAAAAAAAATAATAATTTGTGCGTGTACTTTACATGGATATGCACCAGCCACAATGTTATCTACGTCATTAGTTGCACCTGCTGCCATATGGAGTTGCACCTGCTGCCATATGGCGTCTCTGGGTGGGATGCGACAGAGCTCTTAGACAGATGTACAAAACAACTTCGAAATAGTGCGCAAGATAAAGTGTCCTGTCTCAAAACCCTTCAATAGACCCGACCACAAGGGCTATGGTGACCAGGCTATCACCGCCATTGTATCTTGTTCCAACACACCCACCAGGGTGAAGTTAGAAAACGAAATGATTCAGACTTATGAGACCTTGACACCTCATGGTATGAATGTCCTGTTTTCCATTAACTTGTTAAATCTTTTCTCCGACCCCTTCTTGTTACAATCAATTGCCACGGACTTACTTTTCCCTCTCTTGCATATATTAATTCTCTTACCTACTAATTGTCTACTACATTCCTCTTGCTGTTTATCTTAATTTTTACATTGTTTTTGTCTGTTGTTTGTTAGCTGAAGATGACTTCTTGCTGACACATTGATATTTTGTTGCATCCTTTAAACATTCCCCCCCCCCCCCCCCCCCCATAGTTTGTTTCACTTATTTCCTAATATATGGATGGCCCCTTACACATTAGGACTATTTATTAAATGATAAACAATTGTATAATTAAAAATTAAATACTTAAATTTCTTTTTAAATTCAAAATGAAGGATAATGTATGAGTGACTGCGTCCAAGCCCGTACTAAATAAATATATAGTGGAAGTAGATATGTTTAGGCTTGAAAAGAAAAGATATGAAAACTGCCCTGTCTTTTCTTTTTATTCCTAAACATATCTTGTTCGATGATTTAAAAAAAAAAATTATTAAAAAAAAAAAAAAAAAGTCATGATCTTCAAAAAAGAAAGTCCAATGCACAGGTTTTGATAATACATTTCTAGCACTTATTTAGTACCTGGACCAGACCATTGAAATTTTTCTCAACACTACATTATTTATTGGCTACAACATAATATCATAACATTGGTCATTTTGATATTGCATATCTTGAGGACACATCGAGCATTTTTAATTACTCCCAAATAGTGAGTCTTTAAATTTGTTTTATTTATTTCTCATGATGTTGTAACATGAAAACGTTAACTCTAAAAATGCAATGGATGATGCATGAACAAAAATTATACATACACCTTTGAAGATGAAATTCAGCTGTGTTATAGTAGGTCAGAAATCTTGACTTTTGGAACATTCAGTAACAATGGCTACCGGTAACAAGAAAATTCCAATGAAAATTATTGAACATTTGACTAGAACTCAAATTTAAACAATGGAGGGAAGTCAGGACACCATAAAACCTCCACCGATTAATTTAAGGACAATGCAACTAACACAAACAAACATGAACAGCTGGCCTTGAGCAGTATAGCAGCAACATAAGGGAAATAAGTGGTCAAAGCTTCATATTTCCTACACCAGCGGTTCTCAACCTTTGGGTCGTAACCCTTTTGGGGGGGGGGGTCGAATGACCCTTATCCAGGGGTCGCCTAAGACCATTGGAAAACACATGTACTCAACAGTTATGAAGTAGCAATGAAAATAATTTTGTGGTTAGGGGTCGCCACAACATGAGGAACTGTATTATAGGGTCGCGGCATTAAGAAGGTTGAGAACCACTGCCCTACACAATCGCCAGAAGAATTAATTTTCAGAAATGTCAATTTTTACAGCCACATTCAAAGTAATAAAGTGACAGGTGCCTGTCGACTGGGTCAACAAAGTATTTCAGTATTAACAGCAACCCCCAGCCTTGACTCTACCTAACAGAGTAAAAAAGCAATGATGACATCAGAGCCCGGGCGTAATACAAACAGGAAGCAAATTAAGACATTGCAGTAAAGACAGTATCACCACAGCAACAACAATAAAAATATCTCTCTTCAATTAAAAGCATGCTATCAAGCCGGTCAGTGTCAGATCTAGAAGGGGAAAAAAATGGGCATCCCAATATGGGTTGTGGGTCATGAAATACCGTAAAACCAAGTGGATTACTCCATATTGGATTACTCCATATGTACCTATTTATGTACGGTACCTTAACAAAGGTTAAAAAAAAATATTTTTTCAACTTAAAATTTTTTTTAAAAAAGGAGAAAGGGTTCCAGTGAATCTGCAGCTGGTTGAAACAAAATAAGGAAATTAAGTTGAATATTACGTAAAGCTATTTTCAAAGTTAAGCATTGGGAAATGTTTGAAAAATTTTTGTGATAGTAAATGACACTTCAACAAATTGAGTCCTGTATTTGCTGATTATAATCTGTTTAATACAAGTCCTACATGAAATTACAAAAAATCTATTTAAAAAAAAAAAAGCTTCATGTGGATAAACCCAATTTTTTTTTTTATGACTGCCAAAGGTTTCAAAATTATATTAACTCTCTATCTCAACAGGTTTGAATTATGAATTTTTACTCTAAACAGGTTTGAATTATGCATTTTTAATATTAATGTATAGAGCAATTGATAACAGTTATGATTTTTTTTTTTGGTCTTGGTGAGCAATCAAAGCAATTATTTGATTCATAAATAATTTTACAAGTCACATGAAACTCACTAAATGTCTTGAAAAAACTCATCTTAGTTCAACTATTTGTGTAAGAAGAATAAACAGAAGCAAACAAACAATTGAATGCATATGCTGCAGTTAACTAGTGAATCACTGAGTGCGGAATATTCATCAAGCTATGAGGAGGTCAACCAACAGAATACTGATGCTTCATAGCATGCAACAAAATACTTAAAAAACTGCCCATGGATCACAGTAATACTATACATTCCTGTAACTATCTCAACACCTGTTCAATATCAATTTCTTACACTATAATCCACTGTTGCAGTGATGGGATTGAGGTGTTAAGCAGTGGTTGACATGTTTAGTAGCCTTTTGGACTGTATGTGTGCAATAGCGGGTGTGCTGTAGTAGGTGTGCTGTAGCCCTTGTGCCATAATGTGTGTGCAATAGCAGGTGTGCTTTGGTCTGTACGGTTCAGGTGTGCTGAAAACTGTGCGCTGTAGTAGGTGTTCAAGTGAACCCCCTGAACATATTTTTGATCAATAAAAAATAAACATGCATGAAAACTTTTTTAAGGAAAATAAATAAATACTTGTTCCCCCACATCCATCTTGAAATATGCCTAGATCTCAGGGGGACAATTTTTTTTTTTAACTGCATCCATTGTCCTGTAGTCTTTAATAAAAAAATATATATATCATCCAAGTACACTCAAAGATGTATATGGTAAGACTCACACTTTTTTTGCGTTTACCGGTACAATAAGAAACTCCACATTTCTAATCTTAACAACTAATGTGAAGAATGCCCATCAAGTGGCATCTCTGCAGAGAATGGCTTTTTAAAGAAATTTGTTAACTATTGAATACTGTCTTGAATTCATCAAGAATCAAACCCAGTCCAATGTGTGAGTCTCATGTGTTAGATTGGCGAATGTATTTTACTTGGTGCCTGGAATTGGATCTGTGGACAAAGTAAATGTAAGCCAGTGAGAGTAAAATTCAACTTCAAAAGACCAATTTAAATTTTTTTTTTTTTTTTTAAATCATATAAAATAAAATAACCCCCTCATTTAATTCAGTTTTTTTTCCCCCCCATTAAGTTTTGAAATAATTTATCTCCTTCTTCTGTCCGCTTTTAATGGGGAGGCGTTGGGGGGAGTTACAGATGACATCAGATGACATATTGGCGCACGGTGTGAGGCCCGCTGGAGGTTCATGTGAATATTTAGGTCAATCCACTGATGCCATGGTCTTCCTCTGGCCCTGAAATGGAGTGCCTGCTATTGTAAGCTTGCAATGCAGGTTAGTCGACAGGCGTTCTGACCAGGTGGCCAAACTGATTATTTTGTTGTTGGGCCAACAGTGGCTGACTGAGAGGACACCAACCATTTGTCTTATTTCCTGGTTCCGAATGTGGTCTCTTGTTTTACCAGCCTTTCCCTCCAAAACGTCTCCTCTCGCAGGTGAATATTTTTCTCTCGAGACCTTTATTGAGGGCCCAGGTTTAACACTGGTAAGTAAGGGTTGGCATAAAGACAGCATTTATAAGCCTGGGTTTGGTCCCCAACTTTATTCTTGGCTGTCTTAGTAGGGCCGAGGGGGGGGGGGATTTGATGGCTCCTGCATTTGCCCGCTTCACTCCTGTCACTATCTCTTTATCCAATTTTTCATCCAGGGTGAAAGTGCTTCCCAGATATTTAAACTCCTGGTTTTGACAGAGCAGTTGACCACTGAGAGTTAAAATGTCCATTTTTTTTCCTGGGGTATGTCCTACTGACATGACCTTGGTTTTAGCATTGCTTATTTTCATTCCATAAAGTTAGCGGTTATTCAGGATAAAAACATGGCTCTGTAACCATTCCTTGTTATTGTTCAGGGTGCATTGGTCCTATGGAAATAGCAAGCCATTGGTCCTATGGAAATAGCAAGTCGTTGGTCCTATGGAAATAGCAAGTCATTGGTCCTATGGAAATAGCAAGTCATTGGTCCTATGGAAATAGCAAGTCATTGGTCCTATGGAAATAGCAAGTCATTGGTCCTATGGAAATAGCAAGCCATTGGTCCTACGGAAATAGTAAGTCATTGGTCCTATGGAAATAGCAGGTCATTGGTCCTATGGAAATAGCAAGCCATTGGTCCTAAGGAAATAGTAAGCCATTGAGTGTCCCTGGATTAAGATTTGCATCCTTTGTAATTTTGTCCATCAAGTATTTCATAAAAAGCAGCGGTGACTCCAGTTTTATTTCAAACCACTCAGCAAACGTTTGGTCTAAGCAGAGCACTGAGACTTCTTGTATATGGGTAATTTATCAAGGAGAGATGAAAAGACATGGATGTTGCGTGGCAGGCTCTCTTTTTAAACTCATAACAATTTGCTTTACAAAAGGAAAGGGCCCCAAAGATTAATCACCAATATCAATATCACCCCAAAGATTAATCACCAATATCAATATCACCCCAAAGATTAATCACCAATATCAATATCACCCCAAAGATTCATCACCAATATCAATATCACCCCAAAGATTCATCACCAATATCAATATCACCATTTTAGGTTAACGAAAAAAAATCATCAACATGGAGGTAGCAGACAACCTATTTACAAAAACAGAAAAGGATATCTTACTTTCTCTCTTGTCTTTCTTTGTGCTTTGCAAGCAGACGCTCCTGTGTCACCTGCAGTTCTCTCTTGACAACACTAGCATGCTCCTTATCTCCCCTGTTCTCTAGAGTCTCCAGCTCAGCTGTTAACTTATCTGACTCCTCCCTCAGTTCTTGTATGCTGGCATATATATCAGACTCCTCCCCTTCCTACAATAATAATTCAAAATTTTATTTTTGTTTACACTGAGCCGTAGTATTAAAATATGATTTTTTAAACAGTGTAACTAAACAACTCAAGCTTTAGAATGTAATCTTATCACTGGAGTGTTTCCCCCCCCCCCCCCCAACCTTTCTTTTAAAAGCAACCACATGTCTTGAGGTCTCCTAAACAACGTGTATCTTGAAGCACAAATTAGATGCTAGTTTATTGGGTTTGCGGAGGCTAACTATGGACTGAAGCAATTTTATTCTAAAAAGTGAAAGAAAAAAAACAACAGATTTTCCATTACACTTTTTATAAAGCAAACAAACCGAAATAATAAAAAAATAAGAATTTACTGACTCCAACCAACTAGTTAATCTATTCAAAAATGGACACACCCAGTATTGTCCTCTGTTTGATCAGACATACATGGGAACTAAAATGCTCAAGGATACAATTTCAAATTTTTTAAATCCTTTACTCTTCATGTTATTTTTAGCAGAAGAGATTGACATGTTTTTCCTGCATGGTTACCTTAGGGTTCCTCATCTCCACATGGACAAGCAGAGACGCAAGCTCCAATTTTTCAGAAAAACCATTACAGAGTGGAATAGCACGATAACCTGAGTTGGAATTGAAAGGAGATGTTTAATTCCCAGACTGCCTTAGTTGCAGTACCAGAGCTCTTGACATAAGTCAAACTTGTCAGTGTATTAATACTAAGGATAAGTGTGTGTCAAGGTATTGTCAATAAATAAGTCGATCTAGATGATTTGAAATTTAATTAAAGCAGAGTGCTGCGTTCAGTTTTGTATGTTTGTCTGCATCAATGAGTTTGCAATAGTGAATTCATTTCAATCAGGGTTTCCCAACCTGCCTGACTTGCCTTTTTAGCATCAATTTTTATGGGGGGAGCCCCTTAAGCCCACCTTTTGTCTTACAAATAAATAGTATTTAGGAGATTCCTTGAGCTGCCGCAGAGTCCATGAGAAACGCACCATGAGCCCTCAGGGATCTGTGGAGCAATGGTTGGGACCCACTGGTTTGAAGGGTGAGAACACAAATTTCAAAAGATGACTAACCTTGTTTAATACAGGGTATAGGAAAAGTGGCCTGACCCAGGAAGTTGGGTTCCCCAAAAATGTCCTCATCCATCACAGCAAATCTAATTAATGCCAGCTCAGGACATAGAATGTCAAAGACACAGTTGTCAGACCACAGGGGGTTGAGGCCATTGTCAGCTGTAACAGACGTGGATCTTCACGTTAAAGTCATGCCATTGTCGCTTGAGAGGTGCGGCCGTTTTGGTATCTTAGTGTAGCTAAAACTTCATAATGGTACCAGAGACCTGGATTTTACTTTTTAAGAACCCAGTTTAGCAGTGATTTACAACCATTTCTTGATGCTTTAATAGCACATAAAAAAAGTGAGGATTTAAGATGTCATACATTTTTAAAAATTTTTTTAAAAATCTAGATTTTGTTCTCATAGCCTGAAATAACTCTGAGATTACGGTTTGAAAAACAATGCAATAAGATACAATAAAAACGTATCAAGGTTAATTAATTCAAATTAGGAACACAAAAAAAGGGCGTGCTTAAAAGGACTTTGGGATTGGTCAGAGTTATACGTCTAAAGTTGAAGTTATAATTTGTTAATTCAAAACTGCAGTAACTGGTTACAAGGCTCTCTAAGAAATTATGGCTCTTTATCTTTTGTGTTTAGTTCAAATAATTATATTGCACTGAGTAAATGTTTAGGTATGAATTAGTTATGAAAAATTGTGCCCATGATGTCAAGATAAACTATTTTCTGTACCTAGAACCAGTGGCTTAGGAAGAAAGGGGATGGGGTGGGTGAGCGGTACGCCTCAGCTGGCACTTATTTTCTTTGGGAAATCTTAACGGCACTAGCACTAGCTCCACCACTGCCTTGAACATTAAAGACCAGGAGTTGGACCAGTTTTTAGTTGACTAGACAAGCTAATCCCTTTCTATACACACTGATAATAGTTACTGCTTTGTGCATCAGCTTTCTCAACTTTCTGTCACAAAAAAAAAAAAAGGAGGACCAATATCTGCCAGGAGATCTGCACAGAGAAACAGAAGATACATTGCATTGCAAAAACATTGAATCTGTCTCTTGATCAGTGCCTTTAGCTAACAAGCCAATATGCACCTCTAGGGAAAAAGGTTGAGTTTACGGGTGTGGTCCAGTGACTAAACAGCAGTCCAAAAAACCATATGGTTGTCACTTCAACATCCCAAAGGAAATCTGAAAGTTATTGTAGGTGTTCAAGAACAACCTTCGGGGAAAGTGATTTCCGTGGTGCTCCTAAGGCTAGGATTGCTTTGTGTGCACAGCTTTGAGCTCAAAGGAGACGGCAGCCAACATTTCAAACAGATATATAGCGACCATCACAGCCTTCAAAACTGTCCCCAAGACCCAACTCTTCAAACTGTACTACACCGACTCATTCTCACCCCCCCCCCCCTCTGACTGATAAACAACGCTCGATTCTGCTGGGTGCTGTCCATGGCTAGACAGGGGTAGATGGTACTTGGGTGGGTGAGGTCAAGCTTTTCACCAAGTGTTCTTTTTAAATGTATACGCTTCTGTAATTGCTAACTTTTATGTGAAGCGCAGTGAGCCTAGCCCTAGGCTGGGGTACAGCGCTATATAAAACCACCTAATAATAATAATAATAATATGCCAGTAATATTTTCTTAGCCTCAGTCTAGGATATTTCTGACAGCAGCATAATTGTGAAGTCAGAGAAAACTTTTTGAAAACATCTTCACGATTGTTTAGCACTCAGCCAACAGGTGCTCTCAGCACACTTGGACAAGCCATGTCTTTTATCTAATTCAGCATGTTATGAGAACACACGTTTGGTGGTCTAGGTCAGTACAATAAGGTGCTTAGTTGTTGTTTGTTTTTTTAATTGTATAATTATTTCCAAATAAAGAAAATTTGAGTGATGTGCAGTACTTACAACATGGTGCAGTTTTGTATTTTTGGTTATCACAGTCCATGCCAGCAATCTCAATCTCAATAAAAGGACTGGCCGTTCCTCTGCTTTGTTTAACAAGGTGCCTTGCTGCTATGATCTGAGGTGGGGGGATGCAAGATTTGCATAAATTAAATAAATAAGTATAAATAATGTTAACAAGGACAGCTTCAATATAACACCACCAACCTCCCCCCCCCCCAAACCACCACCATCTTATTTTAGTCATCTTCTGTGTCCTAACAGAGGTTCTCATACAGAACATTCTTAATTTTACAGCCACTTTCAGCTCAAGAGGGATCAAGACATAACATTCTTAATATTACAGCCACTGTCAGCTCAGTAGGGATCAAGACATAATGATTTCCTTATGCCATGTGAAGAGAGTTATATAATAACTATTCTAAACGTTTTGACTATTTTTTCAAACTTTGAAATACTATCACAAAGGAAGGTAGAGATGACAAGCTTAAAGAATCCTATATCCAATGGCATAAAGAGTAATATGTCCAATAGCTTAAAGAGTCGTACATCCAATAGCATTATCAGCTCATCAAAAATATAAATAAAGCGAAAAAAATCTGTTACCCATTTTAATGTTGTATTTTGCTTTGAATTTTACTTGCAATTTTCTTCATTTCAGATATTTATTAGAGATACCTGCCCTAAATGTTCACCAGTCAAAGCGGTAGGATTTTTTAACTTGATGTTGGTCATTACAGAAAATCCAGCTCCACTGATGTAGGGTGCTTCCAAAAACATGATCAAAATTTTAATACATTTCCATAGTTGGGGAAATTCTTCAGAAGAAACATGACGTCATCAAGAGTTTATTATTCTCATCCTATGTTTTTTTTCTTTTCTTTTTTAAACACATCATAAAAATGTCTCAAGATGTGGTAAGCCCTTTAAAATCAGCTCATGCTGCCCACAGGTTGGACAGCACTGACTTAGAGAGTTGGATGACTCAGACAGATGACTTAGCAAGACGGATGACTTACAGTGACTGAAAGTGTAAGCGGCTCCACATTAAGTGCTGAAAGAAACTTCTTTTCATAAGGGCTGTACAGGTCACTTTTGAAGAGTGCAGGCTGCAGGACATATCCACACCTAGGGAGGGGAAGAGTTCAGCAGTAAAACAGCTGTATAAACTCCAACAGCCAAAATAGATGCGAAACATTTTTTAAAACGTAACAAATGATTGTTGCGGCTAGAATAAGAACTTAAACCAATTCTCTGCCAAGTTTGGCTGTGTGAAGATGATCACACATACCATTCCCTGGCTGCATGAGTTCATGTTAGCATCTTGGCAGCTTCACAGATTATGTGTGCTTAAGATGGCTACATGTATGGTAATGCTGTAACTATCTAATAAACATGACAGAAAAATAACTTGACATCAGACCACTGAAATAATATTATAATCATTCTATCAACATTTTTTTCTAACATTGTAATCAGAGGTCCAGAGAGGCTGCAGCCATTAGGATTTTTGAGGCCTCTGGTAGATTTTTAAAGTACCTAACGTTATTATAAAACAGTTAAACTAAAAATGTTTTCAAAATTTCACTTTGAAAAATATCAATTTTCATTGATGATCGTTTTTCTTATAAAATATAGAAAGGTGTGTTCTTGTGTAGCTGTACATCCCTGAGTAAATTTGAGGCCCTATGAGTATGATGCCCAGCTGACCACCCCTGTGAAAGGATCTGAGTGCAAGCGCTTGTTATAGACTTTCTAACAATTCATCTCCAACATAGAATTTGATGGCTGTGAACCTGACCTGCCATTCATGAGGAAACGTCCCTGGTTGAGCTGCATGGCCCTATCACTTGTCTGGTAGTTTAAGGCCAACAGCTGAGACCCGCAGTTCCAAATGGGTACAGGGTCATAATTTGATGAGTCCACCCTTTGCCCTTTAGGGTACACCCTGCTGAACTGTTTTCTGTGGTAGCTGTTAGAATTTTGGGTTAAGGATAACATTACCCGACACCTGTGTTTCTAGATTTACTTAGGTTTTTGTTCTTCTTTGAGATTTACTTTTGGAATATTCCTTGAATCTTTTAGAAGATGTAACAAAATTTTCAGATTTAAATGAAATTTTTTAAAAATTGTGAATATCTTTAACACATTTATGCTGTCTTTCCTTTCTTCCAGTTTAATATGTGGAATTTTTGTGATAAATGTTTTAATTTAAAAAATGTTTTTTTTTGTTGTTTTTTTTTAAAACTGATGTGGGGGCAAAATATGGATTCTGGCAAATTATCATTAGCTGCATTATTCAGGAAAAGTTTGTGCTAAAATTCAATTAGAGACTTTTTATTTTCCCCACATTGTCTTCTTTTAAATATTTAGTTGGCATCAAAGTGCAGAGAATCTGTTCATGAGGTGCTGTAAGAAATATATTTTATGAGGTGCTTTAACAGATTTAAAGAGTAACAAAATACCATGAGGTGCTTTAACACATAAAGTGACAAAATACCTATTTTGATTGATTTAATTTAATTAATGATCACACATTTCTACAAGTCCATCATGACTCTAAAAAGTTAAAGGATACGCTATAAATTGCTTAGCTCTGTGCTTGTTCACCCATTTTTCAACTTTAGTCTCTGGAAAAGATGACATCTCGTAATATGGTCCTGGTATTTCTGTGGAAGTGACAGTTAGTTACATACAGGATACAGAAACATTGATGAGAAATTGTCTGTTGGTCATTAAGAGGATGTTGATAAAAATAAATTGAGTTTTGGTGCGGAATCTTTCTTGACATTAACTCTTATTATTTATTTTGGCCTCACAGTGTGCTTTTTATGACTGGCCCAGCCACATGAACAGCAGTCAACTGATGTCATGATTACATAATGGCAAAAAAGAGGAATCTAGTAATAGAATAGAATTATATCTTGCTTTAGGTTATTTTGGAGACAGTATTTTCAAGCTGGGCACTAAATCCTGGCTTCCAGTATTTAAATAACTTCATTTATAAAAAAATAATGCTTTTCAACTCTTTTTTCAACAAGTTATTTAATAATTTCATGAATATTTGCACAATGAAGAAGTAGTGCTTGCATGGTTTCCACTCTTTTAAAAAAAAACAAAATTCCCTAACCTTTTCCTAACTAAAAACAAAAAAAACTCCTGACTATCGCAATGCGGTATTTTAATATAAAAACAAGCATGAAATGGTCAAAGCAAAAACCGACACTGAAATACAAGACAAATATACAAAATTGACGTGTTGACGTGTTAATAGTTTATTAAATTTCCCAGCAATAGCAATTTTTCAATTTACTTATACTTGAAAAATTGTTGTTGTTTACTTCTAAGGTGCAAGGGCAACTTTTGCAGTGTGTTCTCCAGGGCATTTTAGAACATGCGTTTAGCTACGACAAGTGGACAGCATCTTTTCTTATATGGAGTTAATGTTCTCTTCTTTGTGATGAAAATGGATTGTTTGGGTCAACACACTTTAGTGTCTATAAAATCTCTCCAATGAGGGTTTCATATTTCGACGCATAAATTGGGAGCTTGACTGAGAAGTTGCAGAAGTGGACACCTAAGATGGGTGATAAAGCTGAAGTTGAACTAGATAGATGAAGTCTCTTCAGATAATTGAATTTTTTTTTAAATTGTCCCCTTGAGTACTTGATATAAATATTTCCAGCATTGTGTAGCAGTGATGACTTCATTGTGTAGCAGTGATGACTTGTTCAATCATTATAATGATTGCTGTCCTTACAATCAGTCTTTAAAGGAACTGTTGGGTATTATTTTATTGAGCCTAGATCCTGAATAGTGAAACAAAATAAAATATATTCTCATATTAGGTGAATAATTTACAGTAAGGCATACATCATAATCATATAAACCAGCGGTTCTCAGCCTGTGGGTCGCGACCCTTTTGGGGGCTGAACGACTCTTTCACAGGGGTCGCCTAAGATCAACGGAAAACACATATACTCTACAGTTATGAAGTAGCAACAAAAATAATTTGGTGTTGGGGATCGCCAAAACATTATTATTATTATTGGTAGTTTTCTATAGCGTGATACCCCAGTCTAGGGCTGAGCTCGCTACGCTGTACATACAATTTAACAAACATAAACATGAACTTAAAAATTAATATACATTAATTAAAAAAACAAAACAAATGTGTATTCGCCCAACCATTCCATAACAATTTACACATGAAGCCATGGACGGCACTCAGCAGCATCGTTAAACGGTCAGAGGGGGAATCAGTCAAGATAGTAGAGTGTTTTGAGTGCAGTTTTGAAGGCTGTGTTAGTTGATATATTTCTGATGTGTAGTGGAAGAGAATTCCATTGTTTGGGGGCACAGTAAGAGAAAGATTGTTCACAGTTTGTTTTTGTGCGAGTCTTGCGGAGGAGCGAAGCTGTCGAAGGGGTGAATAGACAGAGAGAAGTTCGGTTAGATAGGAAGGGCAGGAATTCGAGAAAAAGTTGTGACTGAGAACAGAGAGTTTATAGTCAATCCATGCTTGTACAAGGAGCCAATGAAGTGAATGAAGTAGTGGTGTGACGTGATCACGTTTTTTTGCCTTTAAAACTAGCCTAGCAGCTGAGTTTTGAACCTTTTGTAGTTTTTTCTAAGAAATGTTTTGGTGAACCTGACAGAAGAGAGTTGCAATAGTCAAGACGAGAGAGAACAAGAGCATAGACTAGGGTTTTTGTTGCACTAACTGTGAGGTAGTGGCGAATGGAGTTGATCTGACGGATAGCCATGTATGCAGAGCGACAAATGTGAGATCTATGATTATCGAGAGACATGTTGTTAGACAGAATATAACCAAAATTCCTAGTGGAGCATGTAAACTGTATGTCTGAGTTACCTACTTGAAATGAGGTGGAGAGAGCTGAGTTAGAGGATGATTTGTGATAGTGAATAAGAAGTGCTACTGTTTTGTCATCGTTAAGTTTCAACTTGCTGAGTGTCATCCATGACTTGACATCAGCAATGCTTTCCTGCAAAGTCCGGACAGCGGAATCGACAAGAGAGGGATGGGTATGCTTGTATAGCTGCGTGTCATCCGCGAATGACTGACTCTCCACAGCATGCCTCTCGAGCAAGAGGAGCAGTGGCCTGGTATACATTGTAAATAGAACTAGGCCCAAAACGGACCCCTTGTGGCACTCCATACACCAAGTCAGCACTGCTTGAGAGACAGCCATCGACAACGACCGCCTGAGGTAGGACCTAAAGCAAGCCAAAAATGAACCAGAAATGCCAAAGTAATTTTCAAGGGTTTTGTAAAAAAGAACTGTATTAAAGGTTTGCGGCATTAGGAAGGTTGAGAACCACTGATATAGACTATATGATACCCGTACTAAACTACGTTAATACAGAGTCAGAAGAAATACTAAGATAGGCATTAGAAACGGCATAGTCAGGATTTTCCGCAGGGGATCGGATTATTGACCAACCCCCCATCCCCCTTTCTATCTCCAAAGTCCCCCCACCCCACACAAAAAGAACAACTTGCCTACGCCAATGTGCTTATGAAAAGTATAATACCATAAAGTATGCCCAGGAGTGCATAACTATAAATAAAGACTAACTATATATGGTTATGTAAGGCTCACTCAATCAATGGATGAACTGGATGTTATCAAGTAAACTAGTTTTATTAAGTCAATTTTTATAAATTTTAAATGAAGTTAGCCCTAAACTAAGCTACGCAAAAGAGAATACCACAAAATAACTTAATCATATTTGCCTATTTAAGTTTAGAAGGCTTACTCCATAATTAAATTTAAAGTGAACTTACAGTATTTAAGAAAGTTAAATGCTGCCTAGCTCTAATTGAAAATACATGTCGCCTACATACAATTACAGTTAAACTGTTAAAAATTAACCTACTAAGACATTAAGTACGCTAAGCTTAGTCATTTTAGACAGCCTTTGGGTTTGGACAAGTAGTTTTCTATTTATAATGGTTACCTCACAATTAAAAACTAGATTCAAATAATTATTTACATATTCAACACTTTACTTACCCAAACTTATCTTGATCGGCGATGTGAACAGAGAAGAAACATTTCTGGTCTATCGAAAGTAGTATGGTATTTGAAACTTGTAGAGCTTAACACGCATGTGCAGTTAGGGGGAAACTACTAGCATTTTAGCAACGCATGTGCAGTTAAGGGGAAACTACTAGCATTTTAGCAAAGTCCTTTTGATAACAGAAAGGCTAAAAATAGACGAGATTGGCGCTTAACGCCAATTAATTCAATTATCATGGAATCCAAAATGATTATTATTTTTTAGAAATTAAAAAATTTGAGACTAGCCGGAAAATTTCCTTACTAGAAGGCTCATTTTCCCAACTGGCTTGGGGACGATGTGGTTGGCTAAAATGTATTACTTTTTGTAAAAATCGTATAACCAAGAAAGGCTTATTGAGATTTTTTCAAAAAGCCTTTTCTGTACATTTTTTATTATTCTGAGATACACACAAGCTGTTACCATCTGGGTTGAAAGGTACAGCCCGGCAGTAGACAATCAGATCTGAGAACTCCCGGGCAATCCTCATGGTGCGCTCCAGCTGCTTCTGACCAGTTGTCTGGAAATCATTAAAAAAATTCTTCACAATGAAAGCAATGGAAAAATAAGAATAGGGACTTTTTAAAATAAAAAAAATAAATAAAAAAATAAGCTGAACTTGAAATAATTGCCTTGCACTGCTTGAAAAAAAAAAAAACGTAACACAAACTCAAGGGGATAGAAGTATTGACAACAAATATTATCAGGCACGCAGGTTTTAGAACTGTTAGAATACATAATGGCACAAAACTTCTACGCAAATGTTTTGGCCCATTTAGGTCAAATGACTATCTTTCACTCAGACAAAAAAATTCGGTCCAGTTATATAGAAGATCCTCACCCTCTGGATGGCTGTGGATGAGGATACAGATATCTTCTCTATCCACTCCTTCATTTCATCCTCTGAATCCACAGCTATTTCTATGGGTGGGATACTGTTGCGTGGGGCTATTCGAAACATAAATCTGCCACCTCTTGGAGCCATAACATCTGGGGAGAAAAATAAGAACTTAAGAAGCATAAAGTTAAGAAAGGGGGGGAAGCAAAAGATAAAATAGGACAATTTCATAATTTACTTTGTAATAACTCAACATGTAAGGAGTTTGCATTCCTTTAACAATTCTGATAAAAGCTTGTCGGGGCAGAGTGTAAGATAGTGAACCTCTATGGGGTATGTCCAAATTTGTGCCAAACAGAGTATCTTGCGCAGTAGATGCAGCCTACTTTCTAAAACTCTGGTTGGTTCCTAAATCATGTTTTTAAACACGATTCCAGTAAGTTGAGTAAGGCTAATTATAAGGGACCCAAGAATATAATTAAAAAAATGTTTTGATAAAAATAATAAGATAATTAATCAATACTTTTAATTCTCTAGGCATGAAAGAAAAGAAAGTATATTGCAACGGTGGCCAAACTGCGGCTCGCGAGCCGCATGCGGCGCTTCTGTGTTCACATTGCGGCTCGCTAACAATTTATGAAATTAAAACTTTTCGTTTGAAATATATAATATAAAAAAATAACACAAAGTTTTTAAAAAAAATCCTGACTGAAACAAAGGGTTGAAAATAATTTGGGAACTGTAACTCATATATTTCTTCAATTAAGTAACTGTAACGCATATATTTCTTCAACATACGGTTAGGGTTAAAACAATTGAAATGTTTAAATCATTAAATTTGAATAAAAAGTAATTTTTAAAAATAAATCACAAAAGGAATTTTTCATTGCGAGTGGGGTCATAGTGCTTCAATGCGGCTCTCAACAATTTTTTTTATTTTAAAAATGGCTCTCAGTTACTACAGGTCTGGCCACCCCTGGTATAGTGTAATGGTGAGTTCAATAGTGCACAAAATGAAATTCCTGATAAGTCACTAAATGAGATTTTTTAAATATACTGCAAGTGAATTTAATACAAAATATGTTCTTGTTTTACGGAAATGGAAATAGTCTCAATTTAATTATGGTGTTATAAATCTTTGGTGTAAAAGGGGGGTGGTACATCAGAATATTAATATAGTTCAGGGTATGAAAAAAAAGGTGTACCCTGTCGGGGGAGGTGGAGTGAGATTCTTAAAAATCTTATTACTCGAGTGCATGTTTTGTCATGTAACTTTATTAGATAGGAATTTCACGCATTGCTGCCGCAATTGTTTGGCGGGCTATAACTAGTAC
Source organism: Omphiscola glabra (assembly GCA_964017045.1). Classification (NCBI taxonomy): domain Eukaryota; kingdom Metazoa; phylum Mollusca; class Gastropoda; family Lymnaeidae; genus Omphiscola; species Omphiscola glabra. The sequence goes on from OZ024800.1 coordinate 23,152,861, forward strand.
TGAATAATTTCTTTCCTTTCAAATCACGGTACCGCCATCCAAACCATGTTTACATGCCTAGCGCATGGCACCAACCATGAAGGTGGAACCAATCTCCTCGTTCTTTCTTCCCAGAAAATAAAAAAGCTTTTCCTACGTGGTCGTACCCCATAGCTAACAAAAAACAAATCAACACGATTTTAACAATAGGCCATCTCGGAAGAAGATTTGACAATGACCATTTGATATATGTGTTTTAAATTAATGTAGTGGTTTAAAAGCCTGTATCATGTTGCATAGACTAAATGTTAAATAACAAAACTTTGAAAAAAAAAAGTATATAATAATTATGAAATGTAAATGTGCACAGAAAAAATAAGGTTACGTTAAAGTATACCAGTTAAATGTATAATTTTCAAATAACTCATCATCACAGTTAAAACAGAATCATAAGAAATATTTTAAATCAAATAACTTTGGAAATGAAACTGTAATTCAATAAAGCACAGCCCCCTAAGGTCCCAATTCTGGAAGTAAGAGACACACCAATGAGACATCCCTGAACTTCAATTGACCCTTGTTGAAGAACACCTAAAGGTGTGGACTCATTTGAATTTTCAGATTGCTGATCCATCTCCTCTACAAAGTTGGACGGAAACCACATCTGTTTCTTGGACCCATAATCGCCACGCCACCTAGAGGGAATATGTTTAAATTCTATGTTTAATTGTGAAAAGTTAATTAAACCTTTGGAACGATTTTTAAAAATTCCAATTTTTATCAGGAAAAAAAAATAAAAAATTGATAATTGCTTAGTTTAAAAAGATTAATGATAAACAATTTGTGTAAATAAAAACAATATATGTTAAGCTTTAATTATGATTAGATAAAATACAAATTCAAAAGTTTTGGAAAATGCCTTCATCTGTACAACAACAAAAATTAATATAATTATAAATTAAATTTAGATAATACAATGTATATCCTACCTATACCTAGAACTGAAAGAAAAGAATCAGAATCGGGACTGTTAATTATTTTAAAAACAGTCGCATGGCATATGAGGACGCTAGATATATTTTATTTTTATTTTTTAAATGTTGTAATCCCTGATGATATCCATTGTATTATGGCAATGGTTTAGGCAAAAAAGCTTATCATATTTTAAAAATGTAATGAATCATATATAAAACTATGTATATAATTAAGCAATGTAGATTTATTTATCAGACTATGCAGATGTATTATAAATGAACATAAATGAGATGATGACCAGGTAAAACCTGAACAAACAAAAAAAATATGGGTCATACCATCCTCCGTCTTGTTTTGTGACATTGGTAATTATAGCATCTTTACAAAATGACAATTCATCATTACGTTTAGCATTGTAGTCGTGCAGAGCTTTTACTCTTAGCTGTAGAGAGAAGCAGTTTTGATCAACATGAAAACAAAGAACAACTGAAACAATAACACTCTCCCCAAACACATTCATGGTGCCATTACTTGAAAAATAAATTAACACAGTTTATAAAAAAAATTTTTATGAAAATGAATTTATGTTTAATCCATTTTATTAAGTTAAACTATAAATGCCAAAAACATTAATTTTTTAAACACAAAAATAGACATAATTTTTGCACAATTTGAGCTTTGAGTAGTTTGAGAAACACAAAAAAACCAAAAAAAAACAGCCCGTCTTTTTATCTGACTTTATAAAACATTAAGTAAATAGTTTTCAGTATGCAACAAATTTCTGGATATGCAGCCCCACCCCAAAAGGGAAGCAAAGGAGAAAATAACTGAGACTGCAGTATAAATGGTAAATGGAAGTTTCCTAAAAATTTACGAGTTCAGCCAAAGATTTAAAGATCATATTCTACATGCACAGTGCAAGTTACATAACAAAGTTTTAAAAGAAAAACAACCAATTTTTTTTCTTTTTGGTTTCCTAATAAATATATGGTTTTGAAACACTTAATTATGCTCAAACCTAGTTTTGAAATGCCATGCCAGAAACAATTCACACAATCCATACACATATAATTCTAGTTTCATAGACAGACATATGAAGTGCTCATACAAGTCTGAGAGACATTTAGGATTAGTGGTGAGAGCGTTCCATGGGGAGAATGTGCTTTTATTACAGATGTGACTAAAGAAAAGTTAATTAGAGTCAAAATTAGGTATTTAAGAAATATTTGCTTAAGAATAAATCAGCAGAGTGCGTATATGAGGTGGAAATAAATGAGGGGTGAAAGAAAAGTCATTAGCTTCACCAGGAAATGAGACTGCTTGCATATGAAGTAAGCACAGAGTCATAACTGTCGATCACTCTGAACAGGAAGTCTTAGCACAAAGTATTAAAAAAAATTTGGTAGTTACACTCATGTTACGTGAAGGCAGGCGAAATTTCATTTTGAATGACAAAGTCTTAGCAGCAGGCAACTGTAACAAAAAGTAACTAATGCCCAGAAAGATAAGAAAAGTTATTCATCACTCTCCTGCCTCCCCACAAAATAAAAAAATAAACCCTACTAGTGAAAACAAAATTATACCAAACAATGCGAATACACCTAATAACTAAGTAAACCAATTGTCTGTTGTAATGATTGTGATTACCGTATTTTCACGCATATAAGACGCACCCAGTTATAAGACGCACCCGTATATAAGACGCAGGTTTTGACAATTTGTGTAAAAATATTTTACATGACGCACCCATATAGAAGATGCATCATGTCTTCAGCGAGTAGGATTACTACAGTACATAGACCAATAAATTTCCGATGCATGTGATTAGCATATATAAACGTGGCAATAGTCTCTTGTTACCGGTATATATAAATGAGACACACCTAATTATAAGGCGCTTCCATATATAAGATGCGGCTTTTGAAGATTTGTGTAGAAAATATTTTACCCATATATAAGACGCACCCTTGGTGCGGGGTATGTAAAACTTTGTATAAGACACATCTTATATATGCGAAAATACGGTAGTAGGAGGGTGGTTTGTACATGTCATAAATCTACAATTCAAATAAATTAGTTAAATTAGGGCCAAGATCGTTATTGAAGGTATTTCATCATCATATTAATATATAAAACTATAAAAAGAAAAAAAAATCTTAGAACTTGTGCAATTAGCTTGGCACTGAAAGTATGTGACCTTATATGGTCTTATACCAGCTTATGCTATTTATATCAATTCCAACACAGTTTTTGCTGTGCACTGATTAATGTTATCACCTTTTAAAACATCCTCTAATAAGCCACCATTTACAAAACTGTTTTATTAAAGCATGTTAACCCTGTTCTTCTGAGCTTTGTTTTCATTTGGGATTTGTGCTCATTCTTATTCTTTTCTCTTTAAGTAGGTATATATATATATATATATATATTATGTAATTTATACTTATAGGAATGTTTTTGTTGTGCTGATGAAGGCATTTGCCGAAAACATTTGAATTTGGATTTTATGTAACCATAATTAAAGCTTAAAATATATTGTTTTAATTAGGAACAATTTGTGCAAATAATCTACTTGACAGCTTCATAGCATTACAACACTTTGATAAGCATGTTAATAACAAATACTACAATAATTAAGTTTTTTATTTGTTATTAACATGCTTTAGCTTAAGACAACCGATTTGTTATTAATATTATTTTGTTTCAAGGTTTGTGGCAGATCAATGTTATCAATAAAAAAAATACTACAATAAATAATAATACTTTTTTTTTATTGATAATATTGATCTGCTACAAACATTGAAACACAATAATAATAAATATGTTGTCTTAAGTTAGAACTCGCCCAGATGAGGGACAATATTTTTCTGCGTTAAAGAAATTTTTTGTAAAATAAATACAACAGCAAGACTACAGCCAACTATTTAAAAATAAATTTTTAACTAAACATGGTACCACACCTTTGCAAGATAATGTTTAAATGAATATTCTCCAACACCTGTCCCTTTAAGTTAATTAGGAAACCAAATAATTATGATCCAGAAATCATTATTATTGAGCTGAAATTGTTCTAAAAACAAGGCAGGCACTCGACCATTCTTTATTATAAAATAACTCACTTAAAACTCACTTAAAACTGAAATATGAAAAATTATTTACCTTACAGACAAACTCATTTGGTTGGTGGTAAATGCCTGTATCATATATACCTGTTTCACTGTCATCAGGTTGCTAAAGACATCAAGCATGGGGGGGATGAGGGATAAAGTTAGGAACTAAGTTAAGGAAACATGCACTAGAAATTATTTACACACAAGGAAAACAATGATTTTACAACAATAAATGTACTGCCAAAATGAGCTGTAGAAGTCATAGTTATAATATTAGTATGACCTGTAATGTATGCAATGGATGGTTGGAGAAGGACAAGACACACTTAAAGAAACAATTTTTCATTAGGACCTATACATGAAAGCTCTAATAATACAAGTCTTAAAATTAAATTGAAGAAATGCAATTTTCTATTATGTAATCCATCTTCTTTTCATTTTAATTAAGAAATACTACTATAATTATGATTTTAAAAAAAAACTGGTTCTTGTGAAGCTTTAACATAGATCAGTGGTCTTCAAACTATTTTTGTGGGGCCTTCTAATTAACTCAAGAATGGAATATCATCAAAACAAAATCACACGAAATGTAGCGCATTCCTGTTTGTATAGGCAGTTTGATGGCTCAGTTTTAGCCCAGGGGTAACAAACCCTCATAACAAAATCAGCAGCAACACCAGGTTTAATACTTCATATGGTTCTTTATTTCATGACTGCTCTCCTTGCCTTCATCCTTCGGCTCCCACCGTACAAATGCTAAGCCATAACAATGATCACAGTCATATTTCATAGCCAAAGACATGACCAATCTAAATCACAAGAAAAGCTACACAATGAATACTTATTAAATATCAAGTTTTAAGTGTTGACATATGCACCAAGAAAAAAATGACAAAGGAGAGTAGAATATTTGTCTAGGAGAGTAAAATATTTGTCTAGGAGAGTAGAATATTTGTCTAGGAGAGTAGGATATTTGTCTAGGAGAGTAGAGTATTTGTCTAGGAGAGTAGAGTATTTGTCTAGGAGAGTAGAGTATTTGTCTAGGAGAGTAGAATATTTGTCTAGGAGAGTAAAATATTTGTCTAGAAGAGTAGAATATTTGTCTAGAAGAGTAGAATATTTGTCTAGGAGAGTAGGATATTTGTCTAGGAGAGTAGAGTATTTGTCTAGGAGAGTAGAGTATTTGTCTAGGAGAGTAGAATATTTGTCTAGGAGAGTAAAATATTTGTCTAGAAGAGTAGAATATTTGTCTAGGAGAGTAGAATATTTGTCTAGGAGAGTAGAATATTTGTCTAGGAGAGTAGAATATTTGTCTAGGAGAGTAGAGTATTTGTCTAGGAGAGTAGAATATTTGTCTAGCTATTATTTCTTATCCCATTTAGGTTCACTTTCTTTTGTGGCAATAATACTTTTTTGGGGAGGGCAGGGTGAATTTGAATTTTTAGATGTGCGTGAAGGGGAATCGAATTAAGTAGCTATGAAATATGCTACGGTAAAGCAACATTTAACCAAAAAAATAATGTGCGTGAAGCTGATTTCTTAATTATCCCCTGACTGGAGCTCAGCTAAAACAAACTTAATTTTTTTGTTGTTGCTCACAAGATGACTTGGTACATTCAGTGCTGTATATATGTGTTCTTCTGCTTGTTGCACATTTAATAAAACACTCTTTAAAAAAAATTATCTGTAATATTCTACAGAGTTCCCCTTTATCAGAATTTGCAGAGGCTTTGGAAGCCACAACTATAAACTTGTATAAGTTAAAATGATTTTCCTTATTTGAATTGGTGAGTTTGTAAAAGAAATAAATCAGGAAGGAAAGCTGTGAAAGAAGTTGAATCATTCCATACGAAAGTGATTAAAATTAGCAATGACAGTGTGAACAAAGACAGACACACAAAAAAAAATGCCCACCACATTTACATGAGAAAAAGAATCTTCTTTGTCCTGCACCAGCCAGAAAAATGAAAACATTATAGAAAGTTTAGTATAGATACCAGTACCGGTAGGCTACTCATGAAAGAATTTGAGTAACTGTTTGTGCCTAAATTCCTGAAAATGTTTTTAAATATTATTCCTAAACACATATCAAGAATGAAATGACCTGTACATTCAATTTTAATTTTTGATGTTTCAAGAAAACAAACAAAACTGAAAAAAAAAAAAAAAGATTGCACCTAGATATAGTAAAGCATTTATTTTAAATAAATGTACAAAGATAAGTGGCCAAAGATAAGTGCTCTAAATACAAGAGATTTAACTGTTGCAATTTAAATCAAACAATGCAGAACAGTGCTTGTAAAAGTATACCTTTGGCCAAAAATATATTTTAGTATATACTATATCCAAATATTATATGCAATTGAAAACTAAGCATGCAATGGTATAGTAGATACAAAATACAATAGCCCATTTCAATAAAACTAAAGTGAGGCATGAGCCATAGAAGAAGTAGTGAAGTTTCTACTAAGCTATTCTCATGTCTCTGCCTTCAAAATTAGAATTTAGAAAGGTTTGTTCTAATACAGAGCTATCAACATTTTATGGTTTCTCTACTCACTATATTGTCTGCTTTAAAATAGCCATGTCATGATAAAAATCTAACAATATACTCGGTACATTTTCAATAAGTAACTCAATCCCCATGCAGAATTGCTGACATAAAAAGTGCAAAGTATCCCACCACATGAGCTTTATTGAAAAATCATGCTGTACATCAACAACAGAAACCATGCTTTTTTTGCTTGCACAGCAAATTAGTAAACTGCCAGCAAACACAAGACATAACTATTATATTTATTAAAAAAAAAATGTTGACAGCTGCTAGGTGAGGGATGATACATTCAAACTAATTTTTCTTTTTTTTTTAGTATCACTTAATCACCAACATCTTTATGGCAAAGGATGTCAAATGAATTGGATTGTTTTGTTTTTCAATTTGCTTAGCATTTGAACTCTGACCCTCCTAAATTGACTGGAAGCACATAAGAAGCACAACAAATATTAGTGCAAACACCAAACGCAGCATGCAGAACAAAGGGGGGGGAAAAAGGTGGTGCCATGCCAAGAACAAATGAGGGGTGGCATCTCTGCCCGAGTTACACTACCTTGGTGGTGAAATCATTAGGGTTAATATAGAGATCTGGGGTGCCATATATGCCGGTGTCATCTGGAGCCTGTTTTGTTTAAGACAAATTGAAATTCCACAGACCAAAAAAAAAAAAAAAAAAAAAAAAAAAGACAATCAGGAAATGGCACAGATTATTAAAATGACAATTATCAATATATTTTTTAATAGATAATTAGTTCACTCCCGAGACACTGCAGACTTTTCCTAAACAAGATAAAACTATGTCTTAAAATGGACTGCACCCTGCTTGCTTTAAAAGTTTGAATTTACAACTAACTATACAAAAATCAAAATGTTTAAGTTTTTTTTTTTGCTTTAGAAAAAGATTAGTTAGGACAAAACTTACCATGTTCATCCTTTCAACCACCTGCTGGTTCACTGGCTGGCGCAACTTCATTTTTTTGTAAAGTGGTGTCTGTTCATAGTACTGGACCAGTTCAACTAAAGACTCAAACTGGGCATTACCAATCAAGAACAGCCTTCCTTCCAGTTTAATGCGGCAATGCTTGATCTTACCTTCAGCTCTGAAATTAGGGCAAGGAGATTAGGGCACAATAGAGGTTATGCTTATATTATTTGTCTTTACTTTAAATGATACGTGACCTCTGCATTTAATAATGCATATCTGAGAGGATGTGATATGAGGATGTGATATATGACCACTTCTTTAAACAATTTGAGCAACATACAAATAAAGTTTATTCAATAAAAAAACAACAAAAAAAAAAACCCAGAAAATATTAATTTTTTAAATCTTTTTAAATTGGCATGAAATAAAAATTGAACATGTATAAAAGCAGTTATTGATTAACAAACATTCAATATATGAACATCCCAATTTAAAATCTCATTAATATATAATTTTATTTATGCTTGTAATTAAAATCAAATAATTACTATTAAAAGTTTGTTGTTTTTTTCTTTGCTTTTAAAAACTATTTACATTTGTAGCATATTGTTGAATTAAACACACATATTTAATCAAAAGCCTTTCTTATGTAAAAATGACGGCCAACATATAGGATTGCATTTTACAGCTTATGCAAACAGTACATATGATTTGAAGCTTTAACCGCCAAAAACAAGGATAAGAGCTCCTGTACTTTTATATCACTTTTAAGGTACTAAACAAAGTCTTACCCAATAATTTACGGCTAAATTTTTTTTAAATTAGAAAGAAAAAATGTGGAAGTTTTTCTTTAAACAAATTAATTATTATAAATTATATTTGTTTAAAATATTACATATATTCATATATTCTTAATTTGCTAAAGATATTTTGATACGTGTTTGCCAAACAAATACCCTTATGGCGCATGAGTTGCAGCCACCAAAAACATTAAACCCAATGAACACTTTTACTGTATGTTTTTTTTAAATGCATACCTAAAAGAAATAGCATATGAGTTTTGGTCTTGAGATCCTTGTCGCACCAGGAAAGCTCCATCATTTGGAATTCTCTTCAGAAGTTCCTCAGCTTCAGCCCTGCTCATTTCTTTGTGGTACCACCTAATGACAAGAAACATCAAAGTATTTACTGAGTACAAATGGCTTGTTGCTACATTGAAGTAATGAATTTTTTTAAAATCTAGAATTTATTTAGAAAAATTAATCTCCTTTTTACTAACCTCTGTGCATTAACGACAGTCAGGGAGAGAAGAGAAAAAATTTAGGGTTACTTTTAAATGATTTCAAACCTAATGACATATTACGTTATTCAAATACATAATTTTATTGGAGGTGCAAACAAGACTGTGGTGTAAGAATTGTTATGTGACACCTATTAACTAGACTAGCAGCCTTAAAACATTTTGGATTTAATATGAATAACAGATTTTGTGAAATTATCTTCAATGATAAGAGTCTATTGGAATTCAGACATGTGTCCACGGCACTGCATGTAAATATGTCAGAAATGAATAGATGGTTGGTCAGTTGATAAAGATGGACTTTATTTTGTACATACTGTTTCCCCTCATGGCTTTGAGGTTGAGGAACTGGCTCCTTGAGCACCTGAGTGAAGTCAGAACTACGCAAGGGGAATTGACGATAATGCACTATAAGATTGTACAAACTGTCAAATGTAACAGCATCAATTAAGTAATATTTGATTTGTCCCCTGTCTTGGCGGGACTTGATGCGACAATGGTTGACTCTTCCTTGTCTCCTGAAAAGTGTTTTTTTTTTATAAAGAAGAAGCACTATGTATAAATGTAACAATACTTTTTTTTAAAGATACTAAGGTTTTAAAAATTGAACTTAAAATTTCTAGCTTTTCATCCAAAATAAATAGAACAAAATATCTTAAATTGAGAATCAATTATTTAATAAAATTAACACCATCTATGCCGTTCCCTTTACTCAAGGCAGGAACTGGATGGCCAAAATTAGTTAAAATGTAAGAGTCATTTCATTGCACAATTTTTTGCTCTTAACAAATCTCTCACAGATAATAACTCTAGGCAGATGAAGTGTATTCACCAGAAAGACAAAGAGAAATCCCCAACAAATGTATCACTTTCTCTGACCAAGAAAGTGCCGTCTCCTAAATGACTGTATTGGCGGAGGAGGGCCTCAGCACGATTTCGACCACCTTCTAAACGACCATGAAACCACTTCTCACTAAAATGGAGTTCATCTACAGGCCGACCCTGTGAATTATGCACAAGTTGAAATCATTTTCTCATTGATAAAAAAAATCAGAAACATTCCTAAAAGTGAGATTCAGTTATATGCAGGTATCTATGGAAATATTATGAAATTGAAAGAAAGATCAAATAAGTGGTGGTACATTCTACTTTTCATACTTTTGTGACTGTCAGAGAATTGGATTTGACTAAATGATGAAACGTTATAAAAAAAAGCATGATAATAAAATAACTTCATTCTTCTTAGTCAGCGGTGAGCAACACTTAAAAGACACATTTGTGGTGAATGAGAAGTCCTATATTTTAACCCCAATTCAATGCAAAATTTTACACTTCTTTCCCATTTACAAGCTGCAAAAATTTCAGATTAATTTTATGATTCACGGCACATCTCTTCTCTGCCTTAAATTTACATTAAAAAATTATAAATCTTGAAAAAATCATATTTTTAAATATGAATCCTGATTCTCAAGATCGTCTATAGTCTATCTAAATGTATTTTAAAATGCGCCACTCCTGATTAAAATTTTTGTTAAGGTTTTCTATCACCGTTGTGAATAAAACAATAGCATACAATTTGTTTTCTTGATTTGGCTAGTGAATTACGTCCAGCAGGGTTCATACAGACTTCAAGGTCAAGAATTCACATACTTTTCCCAAAACCTTCAATGGCCTCTTTTTTTTGTTTTTAAATTCAAAGACCTATTTTTGTCATATTCTAAATAGGAAAAAAAAAACAACTCATTTGAAACAAGGTATGGAAAAAAATATTTATCATAAATTAATGTGACTGACGTAAAGAAATCTGCCGACCACTAAACAAATTTCTTTCTTGCAGGCTAACGGATCATTAAGAAACACCCACTGTGCATGTCAGTTAAATGAAACACATTTGTTTTTTTTCCCTCCTGAATTTATTTTTCATCTTTAGAATTTTTTTCTTTTACGCAGTTTTTTCCTTTAAATTATTTTTAAAATCCCTTTTCCCAAAATTTCAAAGACCATGGCGTTTTATGCTAATTATCCCAAACTTTCTAGGCCATGGAAATTTTTAAATAATGTTTTCCCAAACCTTCAAAGACCATGTGAACCCTCTCCAGTTGTGCTTACCTCAATAGAGGCTGTGTCTTCATCATCCATTTCCTCATCTTGGTCCTGGATAGGTGTCTCCTCAGCATAGTACAACTTGCTTCCACTCAGCACAAAGAAATGAGGATGCCAAGTCTGTAAGGTAGAATAAGATTAATCTACTTGCCATAAATGTTTGTGTATATTGAATGAATGCAAAACAGACATTTTAAAAGCCCATAGTTCTATAGCTTGAAGAAATTTCTGGGACATAAATTCATTTTGATATAAAGTTAAGTATTTGCGATGTATCTAAGTTGATACTTACACCATCAAAAGGATCTTCTAAATACAATATTCCATTCTTCACTGATGAACTTAAATCAACCTCCATTGTACCTGTATAAAAAGGGTTGAGATTTTGTATTGTTTAATTTCACAGATTAAAAACAAAAACTATAAATCAGTTCTTTAAGTGCAATATATTTCCTAATTTTAATTGCTTCTATTTTAGTAATGTTTTAAATTTCTACATTACTGTAGAATATAAAATCTAAGTCAAATATTATTTTTGTTTTGTCTTCTTTTTTAAAACTTGCTATGAAGCAAGTACGACATAGCAATTCTCTCTTCTATATATTTAACCTTACAAGTATAGGAAGTCCTCAATATCCCCATTCTAGCATTAGAAAACTAGTAGCAAATTATTAGTTCATTTCAAAACAAAATGCTAGAGAGGGCATTCACAAAAAACTTATTACAAAACAAACTAAAATCTTGCTCTTACACTATAGTTGTACTTGTAATCTGCAATGACAGCAAATGATTAATGCTAGACAGTGGAACAATGAAAACAATATTCTCAATTGATGTACAACTGTTGCCACAAAACAGCAGACCATTTGATGGACATAATTATTTCAATTTTAAAACTAAATTAAAAAAAAAAAAACAACTTTTTCTCTCACCACTGTCCTCTGATGAGACAGCATAGCGCCACTCATTATCATCAACCCACTCAGGCAGTTTTTTATGCTGTGAAAATAGAGAATTTCATGCAACATATTAGCGCAGTAAATGGGTGTGGGATAAAATGGCATTCATTGTGAAATATGCAGAAGCCTGAAGCAGACAGAACTCATTGTCCTCTGTGGTTGTTCCATCTTTCTAAATTAAGTTTGGTTAATATTTTAGTGATTTAATAAAAGTAACAAAACCATTTTTTTTAAATAATAGATAAACAAAAATAAATAATGAAAAAATAAGAATTTTGACACTTGAACATAGCTTCAGACAATAATCAACAGAATAAGCTGTAAATAGGGTCTAAGGTGAAATGACGGACAGTGGTCTAACAATACAAAATAATATTTCAAGGACAAACATCATAGCCTTCTACTATAGCCATCAACAGTAGCATCAATGCAAAAAGGACAAAAAAAGGCCCAGAAAAATTGGCTGGCCCAGGCAAGGTGGAGGGGGACAAATGTATGCAGTAGTGCAAACAAACACAGTCCACCATCTACAGACAATAATATGGGGAAATAAAGACAGAATCAAAGCTAAAATCCACAAAGTTTGGATTGAAACATAAGATATAACTGTTGATTGAAATCAAAATAAATGTAAGTCATAATCAAGTTATCAAATGGAGACATATGCTTTTAAGCATTGCACAACTGCTTCTTTCAAAAAAAAATTCAGTGATTTGCAAAAGGACATAATAAAATGATTAAATATTTAATCCTTTCAATAGGTCATGGGGTAGTTTGAATAGTGACGGTAAGTTAAAGGATATGTACAGGTTTAGTTAAAAGATATGTACAGGTTTAGTACCATATAATATATTTAAGAATATTTCTTATGCTTAAGTCACTATCAAAACATTACCATAATAAGCTGGATAATAAAATTCTACTTTTGCTGATTATTTTTATTAGGGTCAAATAAAAAAATGCCAGGGAGTCAGCTTATTTCAAAAGATTGGCTGTGATACAGCTTTAAATAATAAAATATGGTCCTATTTCCTGCAGAATTAACTTCTCTTTTAAATGTATGTTCTCTGACTGAAATCATCTTTATCATGCTCAATGAATAGCAAGCTTGTCAAAACTTTTGAAAGATTCCACCAAGGAACATAACTCTTAGGACATTTATTTATGCCTGATAAAAAATTTAAATATTATATTTAGAAAACACAGCTAGGCCTTTTTTAAATAGTTATAATTCATTTATTTTTTTTTTTGAAACTGAACTTAATAGTTTTAGTTGGCCAAACTTCTTACCTACAGTTACTAATTATTCTCATTATTATTTTTTCTGCATTTTGAAAGTAATCCTTAAAAGTTTTCCCAATGTCCGACCACTCAAAGCCAATTAAAAGTGTCAACCTCACTCTGCCCTGAAATATAGAGCTAATGAATTGTAATCATTTAAACCATCTTCTTTCATCATTTAAATGTGCATTATTGTTCAAAAGATTTGTTTTAAGTTATTTACACTTTAACATTCTTGAAAAGATTGGAGCTATTTTTTTTATGGCTATCTAGTAGATGTCATGATTTAAGGAGAACAATTTAAATAATTTGCCAGCAATAAAATTAGTATCTACAATTTCTTTTAATGAGCTGGGAGGCTGAGAAAGTTTTTTGGATAATGACAGCTAATGGCATCACGTATCCATTAACAAACATTTCTTTGAACATTGCATACAAACAGTTCCATGGAATTTGGAGAATACGGTTCAAAAGCATCATTCCTTTCTTCAGATCCTACCATATCTCACATTTCAACAAAGCCTAATCTCAAAAAAGTGTTCAGATATATATAATTCTGTCACAGGCGTCAATTTAAACATAGACCAAAGGACAACAGGACTGCTGGTGATGTCATTGCTTTCTCTTTAACCTTGTAAATAGCTTATGTTGTGCAGACTATACGATGCTCAACGTCCAGAATTTCTTACCAACATATTTGTCTTGTTTTTTTTGGTTCTATCAACAAAATGAATATCCAGTCAACTCAGCCTGTAACCTCTGGGTTGCATTGGATTGCGTAACTATACTAACGTATCATTTTCTTGAATGAAATCTATACCTTTACTAAGATAAGTCTCAGTCCATCAGTTATAAAGTCTCTTAGTTTAAACACAACATTTCTAGAACTAGCAAAATTTTGCTCTAAATTTTCTTAAATTGTGTACCAAACTTAAACAATTTGTATACTTTGTCATAACAGTTAGCATTATTAAAAAAAAAAAGCCACACAACACAAGAACTAAAGCCATCAAGAGGCTCTGAAAGCTGAATGTAAACAAAAAATATTTATACACTACAATGAAAAGGAGGAAACAAAATTCAGTTTTGTGTAGCAATGAGACACAAAAGTCAAAATACATTCAGAAACAAAGCCACAACATTTCATAATTTTCTAGAAACCTGCTGACTGCAGGGCGATCTAGAGCGAAATGGCAGCCAAATTTTCGGTCGAGAATGGAACAGCACCTGGAGACAATTAGTGTAACGATCAATCGAAAACTGCTCGTGTTGGATTTTTTTTTTGTCTTCATTTCTGAAGGTTAATTTTTTTTTTTAATTTTATCCCCAACTTTTATAACATGGATTGATTCAATGAATGGGGGAAAAAAAATCTCAGAAGACTATGCAAAATTTATAAATGTGATATTAGGGGATAAAAATAGAAATTATGTTTTGAAGATTTAACATTTAAGCAAAAACAATAATTTGAACAACCTCTGCTGAAGCAACATATGAAAAAGCTGAAAGAATTTAAACGGGTGGGAATAGAATATTCAGAGATTAAACGTAGGCAAAATAAATGAGGTGGTCTAATGTGGAAGAAAATATAAGCAGACAAAATTAGTTTTTCTAAAGGAAAGTGATCAACTATATTAATGGTAAAGATTACCTTCAAAATAATTTTGAATTTCAAATCATTTGGTGAAGGCATCATGGCAGCATCTTTTTGAAAGGGCTCCACAAGTAATTTATCTTAAATAAAATACATAAACAAAATTAACTTTTTCTATTTAAAAAAACCCTGAAAAATAAGGTCTTCTGTAAAATAGAAAATTTGATCCAGAGAGCTTAGTATGGGTATTCATTTTAGAACATATACTTGAATTTTATTTTTTGTAGTCTTTTCACAAGAATATTAACACATTTAAGAAGTGAGGAAGCCCTTTTCAGAAAACAACTATGTTGTCAAATACGGGTGTTCACTAAAATTGTGTTTTATTGTGCGCAGTGTGTCTTGTGTGTTAGTTTAGTTAATGAACTCTTTTCCCACCTTTGGCCTTATATATATATTGTGACATAGTTTTAATTTTATTGCAGTCCTGACGTTGTGCCTGTGATCTGTCTTTGGGGTAAGTGCTTTTCGTTGGGCAGTTGATGAGAGAACGTTGTGGATGAAGGTTGCACTATATTCTTATACCTGCAGCGAGCTGCGTAATACATGTGTTTGATTCACTGTACAGCCTGATGTTTCCGGATCAAAGTTTACATTGTTATTGGAAAAGGGACTTGTGTTCAAGTCAGTGTGATTGGGACGCATGAATGTGTAAAAGAAAGTAACCAATCACATACAGATCGCGACACATGTACTCTGATGAATCTGGTTAAGAATGTTTATGACAAAAGATGGTTATGTGTTGACTATATTTAATGACATCACCATATTTTTTCCGGGTCATTCACTATTCATTTTGTGTATAATTGGGTCCATATTTTGTTTTCTAAACGTTCCTTTCAGGTCTGCTACAATGTGGTTTGTATGTAGTAGGATGTACCACACTTGTTATAACTCATGAGGATGACAGGGTGATTCAATCAAAATACAGAGTCACCCATCAAACAAATAAATGGATTTAATTATCAACTCATTTCATTGTTCTAAATTAAAACAATAAATTATAACATACATTTTAACAAAGTAATTAGATCAGGATGAAGATTAGTGGGTAGGGGGTGGATGTGGTTTTTGAGTGTGAATTTCCTCAAGCTCAAGGACTTCAAAATGTTCATTTAGCTCAGAGAATATGTTCATTTTTTTCAGAGCATTCTGTATTGCTAAATTAGGCTATTCAAAAAAAGTTAATTGGGCGCCTGGCCTCAATCACATTTGAAAAAAAAACAACTCTAAGTTGAAGTTGCACCAGAAATTAAAATCTTTTGCTCAGAATTAAAAAACGGCGCATTTTTTACTATACCTGACCCTGATCAACCAAATCCCTAAATACCAACCTCCAAATGTGTCTCTAAATGCAATAGCCATGTTCCTTTGCTGGCTCAGGTTACAGTGATTTTCAATGGAGAGTATAAGGGGGTACCTTTAAAAAATGTAGACATTCATAGTTTAATATTTTCACCTAGGAGTTATGAAACAGAAAAAAAGAGCGTTCTTGACCTGATTTACATTCGAACAGCATTACGGTTTTAGCTTTAAAGAATGTTTCCCCCATGATGTTTTGTTTGTAAAAAGTCTACAAGAAAATAATTTTTTTAAAGACACTCACTCTGAGCTAACCCAAGCGTGATCATTGATGGTTTTGAGGACATCAAGGAACTTGATCTTTGATGTTAAAGTGTGACCATGATAAATATTGGGATATCCGTCGGGACCATCCCAACAATCCACTGTAGAAACAAAAATCATAAATCAGTAATAAAAAAAAAAACATTTGCAAAATCTTAATCAGGGTTTCCCATCCACTTCAATTGTTTAACTAAGTATAACAACACCCCACCAAAGTAACAATGCATTTCAAAATTCGAAGGAGAAAAAAAATGACTTTTAATGAATTACATAGAGAACTGCAGAACTTAAAAAAAATATGCATTTGACTCATTACAAAACGTAAACTTTTAATGAAGAAATGGAAATAATATTTAAACATTTATATCATAAATTAAAAGTTGATGTCTCTCTGTTATCATGGCTGTGAGTGCAAGCACCCAGGTTGGGATACCCTGATCAAGATTATACAAAGAATTTTTTGGTATAAGACTGAACTGCAAATTCAGTTATTAATTATCTTTAAACTAAATTTGTTTATTTAGTTTAGAAAATATAAAAAGATTACACAACTTTTAAAAGTCAAACTGTTTGAAAATACCAAAAAAAAAGTTTTTCTCAAAAATTCTATAAATAGAGGATTGTGATAACAAAACTATTGACTTCGGGTGAAAATGAATTTGAACAATATAAAAATTAAAAAAAACAGAAACAGACAAGAGTTTGAACATGTGGTTTTCCTAAAGCTCCCTTCAATTATCAACTAGCTTTAAAAGGTTAAAGATCAGCAAATATGTTTCACTTACATTCTAGACACCTGCAACCCATTCTGAGAGCCCTTGCATAAGCCTCAGGAGAGGAGCTGCTGTACAGCTGATCACCTGTCAAGTATCTAGAAGAAATCATGCACTTAATTAATATTATTTATCGGCTGCTTAAGGTGCAATGGCACTTCACATTAAAAATAATTCATTAATAGGATTTAAAATAACATACATAACTATGCCATGTTTGTACAGTTCAAAAGGGGTGGCATGGCAGAAAGTGTGTACATTTATAAAAATATTTTGCAACAATTATCATGAAATTGGGACAGTCCATAAAAAGCCTATCTTCATACTGTTGCTTTGTGTTTTCACAAGTTAACTTAATAGATATCGCATTAGAGACTGATAATAAGATATAATATTTAATCTGTTTTGCCTTTTGTGTCAGTGACATTATTATTGTGTTCAGCTATGCTAGTGGTTCTTTTTCCATTCTTGGCACCCATACTGAATTTAGTTTTTTTTCCAGGTGCCCTGTTGTCTAATTTTAAGAAGTAAAGTACGTTGAGAAAGAGAAAAAAATTTTAATGAAGGATTTGGGGAAAAAAATAAAATAATAAAACATGTATGTAGGTCAGGGGTGGACAAACTACGGCAACTGATATTATGCGGCCCTGGAAGGCATTTAGAAACTTTAAAAATTACTTTGTTTTTAAGTTTTTTTTTTTTAATTTTACAGAATTTCATGTACCGTTATGATTGTTTTAACATTTTTGATCAAATTTCTTACTAATTTTCTTTTTTTTAAACAGTCCTTTACTTTTGTCATGCAATGCTAAAATGCGAACTTAAAGATTTTAATATAGAGAAATGTTTATCAACATGTAAAAATTGGACATAATATACATGCAGCCCCCAATAGCTTTACATTTGTCAATGTGGCCCTCCACACAAAAAGTTTGCCCATCCCTCATGTAAGTTATTAAAAAGCCATAAAGAAACCCATATGTAGGAGCCTTTGCAAACAGTAATTACACAGTGAGTCACTGGTTTGCACATTGGGTTGACAATCAAATAAAATTATGAAAGTCGTTTAATATTTTATGGAGACGCTGTGAGGTAGCCATGGCTCCCACGGTGACATGACACACATTTTGGGGGGAACCACTGGGCTGTGGGGGGGGGGGGGTTGAAATCTTGCACCCCCTGCCCAGCACATTTTTACACATTCTATATTATACATGGATGTCCCCTTGAATCACTTCAGAGGGGGGTCATAATATTATATTTAAACCAACGACCAAAAAGTTCTGCATTTGAAAAATATTTTGCCTCTTAAATTCAGGGAACATTGGTTTGTATCATTCTACATATTCTTTTTTAGTTGTACTAGTTAAAAGACTTAAGACCTAAGTACTATAAATTTCAGTGCTTTCTAAAGTGATTCTCAATATTTTCTCCCATTTTTCCTGTTATTAAAAGAGTTAGCAGGAGTAATGTAGAGAAAATATTGTGAACCACTTTAGAAAGCGCTAGAATTATTTTCACTGTTTATCATATTATAATATCATGTATATTACCAAAATGCATAATTTCTGAATTTAGATCATTTGGATTTAAAGACACAACAGGATTGACATTTTTTTAAAGTGCTATGTGTGTTAGAATAAAATCACAATATTTACA
Organism: Omphiscola glabra; assembly: GCA_964017045.1. Lineage (NCBI taxonomy): Eukaryota > Metazoa > Mollusca > Gastropoda > Lymnaeidae > Omphiscola > Omphiscola glabra. The sequence goes on from OZ024800.1 coordinate 23,171,759, forward strand.
TATGGGTAATAGGCCTACTTAAAAATATTATTAAATATATTTTTATTTATTACATTTCATGTAAAAGATAATTTTAAACATTATTTTTTGTTAAAGTATAGGTTTTGGGTGCATTGGTTTTTAAAATATTACGTGTTATGAGAAGAAGCAATCCAGTAGGAGGTCAAAGGTTGATTCATGTCTTGTGTTATGGCCTCATATTTGCTGTCAAACAGAGGGTTGTGCAGAGAGAAGAGGTACTCTTCAAACTAAAGGGAAAAAGATGAGGAGACTTTGACAAAAACAGAACTATAAATATTTAAGTTAAAAGCACATTCTAAAATTGAAAAGCACAAATAAAAATTAGCAAATTTCTGTTCCCATTTAAAATTATTTAGACATGTTGTAAGGATGATTCTATTACCAGGCTTAACTTTTACACCTTGAAAGTAAAATGAAGGAATTTCATCCTATTTCTACTCTCAGTCAAAAAAATAATTTTAATTAATGAAAAAATGCCAAGCCACAACTTTTTTGAATTCTTTGTCTCTTATCTATCCTAGTCCTTCAATTTAGACCTAGAGCAAAATCAATCCATGACGGTAGCTCAAACCGTAGAGAAATAAACGATGACAGGCGAACAACATAGATACAAGTTTGAACACTATTTTAACTTCACTATATAAGTTACAATTACAATCAGCCTCACCTCTTGTTGTGTAAAGTAGAACCCGCCTGCTGCTCTAACCTGATCATCTAGGAATTCCAACATCACACGCTTGACATAACCTATCTCATTAGCTTTGATATCCTGGGGATTAAAATTTTAAACTCAGAGATTCCTCAATATAAATGAAAGATTAGTAATCAGTAGTGAAAGAATAATAATAGGCAGTAAAAGATTAATAATGGGCAGGAAACAAAATCAGTTTATCATGTTAGTTGAGAAAAGAGAAGTTAAAATGAAATCCTACTGAATCTTGGGGTATAAACATTACTATTGATACCATTGAGGCAGTGGTGAGACTCAGCCGGTTCCAACCGGTTCAGATGACCGAAACCTATTTTTAATGTTAAGACTGGCCAACAGGCTGTTTTATCACGGCCAACCACAAAAAAAACAGCAAAAAAACAACACATCAATGGTCCATTTCCAGTCAACCTAGAAACAACTTGAAAACATTTAGGTTCATACTGTCAAAATCCCTAGAATAACATAAGAAATTCTTTAAAAATTCTAAAACAAAAAACCCTGGGGTCCCTGCTAGAGGTGTTTCTTGAATTATTAAAAAAAAAAAAAAATATATTTTTTTTTGACCCGTGGACCACCTAAAAATAATTGTTAATAGTCACCTACGAAGGGTAGAGGAACTAAAATAAATGTTCATCGTCACACACGAGGGTTCTTGAAGTGTCTCTCACAAATTTCAATAATTGGTTCACCAGCACTGAACATGGGCGGCGGGTCGTAGATTACTGGATATGGTTCAGAAGATGCTATTTGTCGTCACAGGATGTTGGTCAAATCATGGGATACAGTCATAGGGCATAGGTAACCAGATAGGGTTACGGGACATTAACAGCTCACTGGATACTAGACAGGATGTAGGTAACTCCCTGGTCAGAAAAGTGAATAGCTAACTTGATGCTGGACGGTGCTTAGGTAACTTGAAGCTGGACGGTGCTTAGGTAACTTGATGCTGGACGGTGCTTAGGTAACTTGATGCTGGACGGTGCTTAGGTAACTTGATGCTGGACGGTGCTTAGGTAACTTGATGCTGGACGGTGCTTACGTAACTTGATGCTGGACGGTGCTTAGGTAACTTAATGCTGGACGGTGCTTAGGTAACTTGATGCTGGACGGTGCTTAGGTAACTTGATGCTGGACGGTGCTTAGGTAACTTGATGCTGGACGGTGCTTAGGTAACTTGATGCTGGACGGTGCTTAGGTAACTTGATGCTGGACGGTGCTTAGGTAACTTGATGCTGGACGGTGCTTAGGTAACTTGATGCTGGACGGTGCTTAGGTAACTTGATGCTGGATATGACGTAGGTAACTTGCTGATACTGGACAGGACACAAGTAACTTAATAGCGTCACCCGCATATGGAACACACTGATACTTGGTACACGGTGGCAGCAGGAAGTCAACCATGGGACAGTGAACAGGGGGAACATGATTGAAATGTTGAAAGAATGGAGAAGTTCTGGTACTTGACAGCTTGACCGCACATGACTTGGGGTCACCAATCACGGGCGTAGACCCATGTCGCATGATGTGTGAGTGTTTGGATATCCTGGCAAAAAGCTACATTTTACAGTTATGCCCCCCCATGTAGCATCTGTTAAGATTGGTTTTCACACTTCAAGTTCATTCACAGGTTCATACATCGTACTTGATTAAAACTGAACACAAGTCCTGTTTCAAGAACAGCATAAACCTTAACACAAGATTCTCTATCATCCAGTCAAACATATAGTGCAGTTTGCTACTGAAAAATACTATGCAACAAATAGCATGTATTTAAAAGACAGACCATAGACACTAGTCACAGCCTCATAAAAATAGTCTCATGGTCCAAACTAATGAACAAGACACACCATGCAAAAGAAAACACAACATTCGGTGTGCAACAGTTACAAGTGAATATCCATGCTGACAGGGGAAATTTACGTACTTCAAACCCCCCAATCCAATATTGGTGAAGCATGGGATACTCTCTAGTTTCATGTAAAATGTTAGTGAATGGTCTCAAAAAAAAAAAAAAAAAAAAAAAAAATTATCAGTTTTTGTGTACAGTTTACACGGCCGATTGAAAAAAAAATGTTCACAATAAATGTTCACCTTTTGTTCCTCTAATAGAAATTGTTGAAAACTTTCAGCTTTCATCCTCCTGAAAATAGAAACCAAAACATTATATCATTTTCAGTTCCATTTCATCAAATTTTGTTTACATTCTGCATGTGGTTTCTACTATGAACTAGAGACAGACAGAATTTCCAAAATTCGGTTTTGGCGCCAAAAGTTGCAGTTTGGTCACTTTCGGCATAATTTCAGTTTTGGCAGAAATAGGAAATTGTATGATATGAGTATTCCTCAGCGAACACTGCTCGCAGCTGCATGATGACCAACATGGCCAATATTTCCAAAAATAACATTTTAATTATGCTTAGGTGCAGAAAGTAAATAGTTTAGTTGGGGAAAAAACTAAGGGAATGGTATTATTTTAATTTTTTTTTTTTAATAAAATTTTTGGAGCCTTAGTTTTATTTTATTCATTTATTTGTGACATTCATTTTGATTTATCATGATCATAAATGTTGTCGTGGGCAAAAGTTAATACCATTGTGAAAAAAAAAATCCTAGGGAATGGTAACATTTCCATTATTATTTTTGTTTTAAATTTGCATGTGACATAGTTTTGTAACATAATTAGGACTGAACCGCGGCTATTGGGGAAACAGAGAAATCTAGGAATGTTTAATTTTTATTATTTTTAATAAAATGCATCTTAAACTGTTCTGCACAAAAATGTTGGATTTTGAGATATTTTTTATCTAGTTAGCTTATAAGAAATAATGGATTTAACAAATTTTCAGGTGACAGTCAGCTCTTATTAGAACTGTGAGGACAAATGTTGCAGAATTTATGCATAAATTTAGGTATGTTCTAGTCATCATCATCATATCTCTCTCCCCCCAACCCCGATGTCTTATGCATGCTCAGTGCCTATTCGTTAGTTTATTTCAGACTATTAAAGATGTATGATAAATTAAGCTATTTCCCTAAAACTTAAGTTCAGAAGAAAGATGATTTAGTAAATGGTAAAATTCAATTCCTAATTAAAATACACATACTTTTCATCTCCAACTAGTTCAAAGTACTTCTTTAAGTTGTCATCTATAATCTAAAAAAAAAAAGATAAAAAATTGTTGATTGTAAAGAAATATTTGAGCTTTTTAAATAAATAGCCTGTAAAAGTGATTCAGGAAGCACTATAGATGCAATTACACAGAAATAGAGAGAAAATTATAGATCAAACGTGACAAATTAAATTCTTTATGTAAGTTCAAATGAAAGGATGACAAGGCAATGTAGGGGAGGGGGGGGCGGGCTGGCAACAATTGTTATTTTCCTTTGATTAGATTAGCAATCATGCTTTTATTTGTGTAAGTGCATAAGAGTTGGAGCAATTAGAAGTATACAAAGGGTGGGAGAAACCTGAACGACAATAACAGAAAGTGAAAGTTTTGTCCTAAAAGCCTCTGACAGCGAAAAAACACCCTTAGCTTGTTACATATGTAGTCTACAGGAAATGGTAGACATATGCCACTGTGGAAGTGAACCATGAAATCAAAGAATCTGTCTATGAGATTAACAGGAAGTGTAGAATATTAGAAAAAAATAAATAGGTATCTAAATTAAATAACATAAAAATTTAGTGAAGACTGCCTTAAAACAACGAGGACCGCATACGTAAGGTTAGCAAGGATGTTGGATATGAGGCAACCTCATGGAAAGAACACAGGAGGCAAATGGGTTCTTGCTAACTTACAGATATTTGAAACACGACGAGAGAGAGAATATTCAGAATATTAAGTTTTTTTTAAATCGCGTATGCTTCAGAAAGATGGCGGTCTGTAAAGAAAGATTTGAAAAGACTGTAAACCACCGTGAATAGTTTACTGCATAAAAACCTAAACATCAGGTGGTTTAAAAAAAAAATAATTTTTGTGTAAATGTTAAATACTTTCAAAATTCAGCTCTGTAATTATTATTGTCCCTTTGAAATATCTTTTGATCAGTAATAGAAATTATGAATCGAACATTGTATCTCTGTAAGTGGGTGCCTCATTAGAGGCTAGGACAGTGGTTCTCAAGTAAGTGGTATTGCCCCCCACGGGGGGATGGTGGGGAGGGGGCTGGAACTCTGACAGGGGGCGTAGAGGAATTATATGGGAAGCAATTCTTTTTCATAAATATTAAAATTATTAATTCAAAAGGAGGATTAAAACCTATATTTGGTTTTCATTGTCAGTAACAAAGAGATAGGTATCTAAATTAAATAACATAAAAATTTAGTGAAGACTGCCTTGAGACAGAATTGGGTTTGACAGGAGGCGGTAAAAGGCAAGTTTATGGGCCAAGGGGGCGTGGCAGGAAATAGTTTGAGAACCACTGAGCTATGAGTGTGAAATTTCATGTTATATGACAAACAGTTAACAAGGTAAGGACATGAGGTCATCAATGTTATCTCACCACAGGTACATGTATGAGCTTGTGGTACAAAGCAGCAAACTGTTCATAGTTTATTTCTCCCCTCCCCTCTGTGTCAAATTCCTGAAACACAAGAGAAGATTTTTAAAGCTATGGATCCAAATAAAGTATCTTTTGATATAAAGATTTAATTAAATGGCATAAACGTCTTTTAAATCTTTACAACTACTTTACACTATGTCATGGACAATATTTCAAAGGTTAAAATTAAAAAAAAAATTTTAAATCTTCTGCACTCATATACTTAAAGTCAATGAATGATTAATATTTAAAATCATGACTTTGTGTACATGGTGAACTGGATAGTAACTATATTAGAAATATTGGTTTTGACAACAAAACTTGATGTTAGAAAAAAATATTTATTGTACCTGAAAACGTTCTCTGAGCTCTTTAGTGGGCATCTTGAAGTTGATTCTCGGCAACCAGGCTTTTAAATTCTTCAAAGTCACTCTAAATAAAAGAGAACATTTTCTATGATTAAGCACAGCTCAGCACATCTCTGTGTTTGGTCTTTTCAATAAATTTTTACTATACAATAGCAATATTTATTAAATAATTAAAAACCTCTTCATAAACTATTCTCAAGACATGAAGAGTTACAACTTACACATAAGATCCAATTTTTTCCATAAGATAAAATTCTTTTCGAAGCCATCTGCAATTTGAAAACATTAGCTTTATTAGAAATTAAAAAACCTTTAAAAAAACAAATCTTTTATAAAATGTAAGGGGGGTGGGGCTAAAAATTTAACAAAACATGCATAACTGGTGAGATATACAAGTTTTGTAAATTTTACGTCCATTTTATGCACTGCTTACAAAAAAACTGCTGTTAAAATTAGATATGAGCATTATTTTTTTGTTTTTAGTGATTAGCAGCCACACAAGTTTGAATATCACACCAAAAAAAAACACAAAAAAAAACTTCTTAAACAATGACTATTGCAGAAATTCACCTTTCCAGCTGCAGCTGATGACAGGCCTCTTTAGTTTCCTTTACCAAGTAATCCAAACCTTTCCTCCAGTAGTTAAATTCTTGGAGGTCATTGGCTGAAAATGTGTATAAGAGGTAGCTGATAATGGAAACGTTAAGAAACTTCTTCAAAAGGAGAACTTTCAATTGAACTTTTACGTTCACATAATATATTAAATGATCTTGTCATATAATCAATGATCAAAAACTAAAAGAGACACTTGCAGTGTATACTAATTGGATGAATCTTCATTTAAGTAGGACAAGAACAAAGTGAAACATTCTTCCCTTCTTCTATTAAATTTATACTTATACCTAACACCTGATTCTATGATTACTAACCATAACTGACAATACAGAAGAAAAATGGGCACGAGTCATTTCAATTTATATAGTTACAAAACATCTCTAATGACATGTTACTATACTAACCCACTACAGATAAAGACTTGAGTTTAAAATCATTGCCATAATAGACAGTAAAACTCATGCGACTGTCCACTTTCTTAGCCTCCTCTGGCCACTTTTCAAAGTCTCTTGAGTTTTTACCACATCTAACTTCTTTAACATCTCGAAGATTTGCTAAAATAAAAAGGAAGAAACTAATCAAATCTTTAAAGAGAAAAGTATATGAGACACAATTATATATTTCAAACAAATGGTGATTTCAAAAATGAATAAAGGCAAAAAAAACTGTAATTAAAAAGTTTATAAGCGATAACACATAGATTATCAAGCATATAATTACATTATTAAATCTATATGATAATGAAGAAATGTTTTAAATTACCTATGCCTTCTGGTCTTCCAGCCTGATTTTTTATCCACATTAATTGGCGGCTTTCTAATTTGACTTTCAATGTTTTCCTTTCTGGGCGCTTTCGATAAAAGAAGATTGTGGTGACCAGACCCATTTCAAGTAGCCTCATTACCTCTACAAGATCTGGAGTCAGAGGCCCTCCATTTACCATAGCAGATGCCATTTTGGTTCAAGTATTATTTAATCTTATAATGTACTGACTGTGAGAAAAAAAGAAAAGAGAGAGACCTAAAAGCTCATCATAATATTAAATACAAACATAACTTAAAAATGTGCAACATAACTTTCATGTAATACTTTTAAAAACATACAACAACCACACTTTAAAAACATACAACAATCAAAGGTATTCCAATCGAAATAGATGATTTTTTATTGCATAAAGTTTGCTTAAAGTCAAAAAAGCAATAACCAGATCATGGACTCAGCTAAAGCAAATAATTAAAAACTGTTGACTGCTAATGGAAAACAATTGATGAAGTTGTGCTTATGGGTTATATAAAATTTAAAAAATTGGAAGGGATAAACAAATTGTACATTTTGTATTTCACAATATTTTACTACAGTAATTTCAGAATGTTTAGACAGACCACTTGTCTGAATAAATGGGTAAGGCACTTCTGTTGGCTTGAATCTTTAATGATTCTGCCTGAATGTAAATTCAGTAGGGTAGGAGCTCATCCTAAATGGTAAATAATAATAGTAAAGATATAAAATGTAAGTGTTTTCATCATTAATTAACAAAATAATTCTTCACATTAAAGAGACTTGGACAGCACCTTGAAACAATTTGCACTATTGAAAAATTAGTAATGTTTAAAAACAATAAAACAATAATTTTTTTCTTTATTTCAACCCCAAAAATAAATGAAAAATCTTAATTAAAAGTTCTGTAGCAAGCAATACCTACTTTTATGATGATTTCTTTCTGTTAATTCAGTGTAATAAAAATTAAAAATTTTTTTTTCAAAAATGACTGACTGACAACTTCTAGTTCAGTTTACTAGTACATTAATTTGTTGGCATCTATATACAAACAAAATTTTCATGCAAATAGAAAAATAAACATAAGCTTGGCATGGAATCATATATATCCACTGTACGTTTTTTTTTCCATTATTTAATAATCATAAATGTGTGTTATTGTTTGGGTTCTGTACTTACTGTTGTAAATTTTAGAATCTGAAATGTCTAAGCCAACTTACTTCCAATATACAAGAGCTATCTGAATAACAACCATGGGTTTTCTCTTTTCCAAACTAATATATAAACCAAAGTGTGTCAGAGCCTTTGTGTGGGGTGGATGCTGGAAGCAGTATGGTGTGATAAGCAAAAATGTTTAACTATGCATTTATTATGAAAATTAGTGATGAACACTTGTTGAGAATGAAACTTATTTCAGGTAAAAATGGTGCTGGCATTTAAAATTTCTTTTATAGAGAAAACTAATTTTCTTTTAATAGTAACTCTTTCATGTTATTATGATGTAATGAGGTACTTAAAAGGTGTACATTCATTAGCAGAATCATACTTAATATAAATGTCTTGTGTTTAAATTGTTTTATTTATGTGCTGAAAATGTAAAATGCAATCATAAGACATTTCCATTTGTTTGGATCAATAAAAGAATCTTACCTTATCGTATACACCATGCAGAAGAGTATATAAAAAATGGAAAATATGAGTTGGTATTGTTATGGCAGGAAAAATTTTGTATCTCAATACAAATTATTTCAATAGAGGAATATGTGTTCAGTGCCTGATTAGCTAGGCCTATTTTAAGATAAAGTTAGAGAAAAATTGAAATTGCTTTGAAAAATTGATATATATCAATATATATTTTAAACCAATATTGTAGACATCATTCTCTCTTTTTTTTTATGTCATTGTTGCAGGTTATTTCATCATAATGCAAAATAAATATTAGAAGGCCTACAGTGTACATTTATGTAGTAGATTATTTCTTCTTTATTTAAATGCTATTAAAAACTTTGTTAAATAGTTGAATTAAAAAAGCCTTCAAAGAACATGCAAATTTGAAGAGTCATACAAACGGCAACACAGAAATTATAAATATTTCAGGATAAAAACTCAAGTGTAAATTCCAACATAATTTTAATCCCCCACCCCCAACTAGACGTAAATTCACCCCTAAATTTAATCCCAACTAACATAAGCGTAAATTTTCAATCCTAAAACCATGTGTTCTTTTGCTACATTTACTACACACTGTACTGTAGTGAGAAAATAGTAAATTTGAATAAAAAGATTAAATTATTTTTAAATATTTTAATGAAAAGGCAGCTTACAGTTTCATAGAATGCACTTTTACACTTTATTGCACTTTTCACAAAAATAAAATCCAAAATTTGTCAGAAAAATCAATACCATTCCAAAATGCCGGCCGTGTTTTAAGTATTATAATTAACCACCCAATGTAATTAGTAATATTAATTTAAAACATTCCAAGGAAGTATTAATATTAAAAAAAAGAAAAGTTAAGTCAGTTTAGTAACAATCCATGAATAAACAATGTAAAAGGGAGAGAATCCTACAAAGAAACTCAAAGTGTCAAAGTAGCGCTGATTGCGTAGATTGACCCCAGCCCCAGGCGATACGAAAGTCCATACTACTATAGACTATAGACTTTTGAATCATGAAAAAAATTAGGGCTCTACTCTAGGCAGTCTAGGGATGTCAGCATTTTAATTTTAAAAAATTTAGTCCTGGTAATTAAAGTTAAAGTGTGTGTCCTTGAGACTAAACTGCTGACTGAAGCCAAAGCAGTGAGGCTTTGTTGTTATGCCTGGACTGAATAGGCGTACAAGTACCATTACTACCTGTACCATATCTAAAACTAAAGAGTTATTATAGTCATAGTTATGAATCTTCAATATTAAATTAAAAATGAAGGTATTGAGTATGAATGAGCATGGGCATGGCATGGCATAGGAATAGGGGCTAAACTAAAGACTAAAGTAAGGAATGCTACTCAATGCAATGCTAGCATTTTATTACCTCGTAGTACTAATAAATAACATTAATGTAAGGTGAGTAAACATAACTTAAAAAGGGGGAGCAAAAAAATTATTTGTCTATTTTAGTTTAAGACTAGACTTTAGACTACTTACAGTAACAATTGAACTAATAATGAAATAAGTCTAAGACTAAGTCTAATTAAATTAAAATGGATCAAATACTAAGCTAAGATTCTTAGTACATGCATGGCATATGCAAAAATCCTTCCAATTTATTTATTTTTAAAATTCATCTAATTTAAATAATTTTATTATTAATTTTAAATTTGATAATATAAAATTTTATTTGTATTTTTTAATATTTTTATTTAATTTCATCGTTTCTCGACTACTTACCGCAGTAAATTTTCATTAGTGATTTAGTGTCCAGGAGGTAGTTCATTATAATTAAAAAGCATTAATATGAAAATCTGTGTCTCTTATCCCTTAAAAATATTATTATAGAAATAAATTCCTCGTGCGAATGTATTTCTGATATTTGTTCGTGCTGTTGGAATAGTTAAATGCAGCAGTAGCCATTTTTCTCTTCCGGGTGTGGAATTTAATATTTTTCTCGTAGGGGAGATAATTATCTGGTAATCCTTTGACATTTAATTTATAGAGGTCCCCAAACTTGTAATACTAATTTTAAAAATTATTAAAAATATTTTTAGCCATTGTAAGGGTGGGGTGAAGAAGGGTGGAACTTTTTAAAAACTACAAATTTTTGAGGGCCAACTGCAGAGTTTTCGTTGGGGGGGTGAGGGATATTGACCTAACCTAGGCGGGTGGCGGGTGTAAACCTAGCTAAGACGACGACACTTTTTTGTAGCCCACACTTATATTGATAAATTATATTATTATCAAATTGTTGTGTATTATTATAACATAACTTATTAAAAACAACTGCATAATAAATACCATTGCTTCTCAAACTCTTCAGATCACGTCCCTTAATTAAGCCTTAAGCTCTATAATTATAATACTCCATGCCATTGACTCCATAAATTTAAAATTATAAACTCCCCCGACTTACCCTTAGCGCCACTCTATTCCCTTTCGAATTATGATTATGAGCATTTCCAGAATAATATTTAGCGCGATTATATTATATGGAAGATAAATACTCATTTAAATGTTAAAGTGTAGCATACATTTAACTAGCCAATATACCCGGCGTTTCCTGGGATTGCATTCGGAAAAACAACAACTTCTACAGCCTTATAAAAGTCCCGATAATTGCGCTAAACTAAATGAGATTTTTTTTAAAAAAATATCGCAAGTGCGTTTTATGTAAAATATTTTCTTTTGTTTTTCTGAAATCGTTGGTGAAATAAATATGCGGTTTAAAAAGCGGATGGGGTATTAGAATATTAATATATAATAATTTTAAAAAATGCAAATAAAGGATTTAACTTTATTAAAACTTTTTTAGGGGTTGTTTAATTATTTATTCAAGTTTCCACTAACCTTGTCACGTTTTTGCTCCATACTGACCATACTCCTCCATTCAAACGAACGGCGTATGAAATTAATATAAATAGAAAATGCCAACACTGCACTTGGTTAGGGGCTAATTTTGACACCAAAGTAGGGAAGATATATTTGATTGCAACAAAGCTGATGTTATTTACAGCGGTTTCTGGAAATTTGTTTGAAAGAAATTTGTTAGACAAATAATTTTTCCAACTGAAATTTGTTCGAAATTAAATAATGGTATAAAATCAACAAAATTATTTTTACTGAAAAGATTACGTCTTCCCCCATGTCTCATACAAACCTTCCATTTTTTAAATTAATGAATTTATATTAATATCTGTTTATCAATTATTGTTTTATTTTATTTATTGAGCAAACTTTCGTTCAAATAAATTTCCGTTGAAAATTTTAACCTTAAACAGAATTCCGGTTGCGATTTCTGAAAGCTGCAAATTTAATTTTTATTGAATTAAGAAACTATGACGTCTATGGAGTCAGATCGAGGAGAAGCTTTTTTGTCTTCAATAGTATCCACAGGCACAGCATCGACGAATAGCCTTTTTTTAAATTTAAGCATGCACTTTGTCCTTTGATGCCAACGAACTTCAATACTAAGCAGATGTCGCTCAAAGAACGTCACTGTATTCAATACCAAGTTTCAGGAATGGTCAATTATTGAGAAGGAGTGAGCGCCCCGGCACTATCACATTTCACTGTATCATGGTATTTAATTCAATCAAGTGATCACTTAGTTGTTTGTTTGTTTGTTTTTGTTTTTTTAAAACACTAACATTAAACCAGCTGTTGGCGATGAATGGTGCAATGATTTAGGTAAAACATTTTGGCACTGTTTATTTTTCCTAACTTCAATCTGCAGAAACCCACGTGAACAGACAGTTTTTGATGGGGCTCATGTTGCCATAGTGTGTTACTGATGATACTAAGTGGAATTTCTTTGTCCTTAAAAGATACAAAATCGCATGACTTTGGTAGCCTATGTTCAAAACGTATCCATATTCTCAGCCTTGTGTCGGACAGAACCCTACTAATTCTGGAATAATGAAATCTTCATCGGCTGTTTGCTAAGTTTTGTTATTTTGTACAATCAACAGTAAAAACTTGCATGATGCATGCAAGCCACAGAAGGATAGTTATGTTTTGAAGCTAAGGGTGGGGGAGAGGTGAAACTTATTTTTATAAAATACCCACACACCAAAACAATAAGTGCAAAAAAAAATAATAAACGAGTATGGTTATATTATGTATATGGGTTTATATTGTATTTGAACACCTCTACGCACAACATTTTGCAGACAATAAACTAATAAACATAAATATATACATAACTATTTTTATAATTGTGGCCGTGTGGTTAAGAGATATAGCTGACGTTTGTTTTAAATACACAATTAGAGTGTTGTATAAAAAAAGAAGTGGTAGAGTAAATCCTAAGAAAAGTTCCAAGACGTGGAAAGGGGACACTATGAAGCGTCCAAAAGTGCCGTTGAAAAATTGCGTACTTTAGAGATACGATTAAAAACTTGGACTCCCAAAAACCACATTGGCGCGCTCACTATAAATAAAGTCGCTCTAACATCACAGAGAGCGACTAGGTAACACATTAACCGCGCCTATCTATTACTTGACTTCTGGCAGATTTCCTGTGGTAAATTGACATTCCCTAGCGACTCAAACCCGTAAAAAAAGTCAAAATCCCGAACTAAAACCTTAAAGACTTGTATGTGCCTGTCCACGTTAAGTCTCGGATATCTCAGATACGCTTTTATTTTTATATAAGTTAAATAGTCTTTGAGATATTTTAAATACAAGAGGCTGGGGGCCCCCATGGATGAATGTGAAAACTCCCTTAATTACTTAATATTACAAAATTCTAGGGCTTTCGAGGGCTAAATTATTGAACTTATACAAATTCCATGACAGTGTTTGGTGCATGGTGAACGCGCTGATTCGGAAAGCGTGGTACAACATGCCACACCATAAAATGGTGTTATACACCCATACCTCTCTTTACGGCCTAGATACGTTCCGGAAAAGTTGGCCGTAAATCGAAAAGCCGTATAATGAATCAGTAATTTTGATATAAACCCATACAAATTTAATTGGATCTGTTCCAATTTTTGTATAAAATAATATAGTCGTTAGTTCATAAATCATTTTATTCTTTTCATTTCGTATAAAAATAAAAGTACAAAACATTGTAATAGAAAACAGAAATTAAAAAAAAATAAACATATAAATTAAAAAACAAAAGAAATCATATGCACATATTTATACATAAAATAAAATGTTTAGAAACGTTATAATCTGATGAACATTAACACGAAAAATCAACTGCCATCCTCACTTTCCGCTTTTGTGGATTGACCCAGTTGAAAATATTGGTGCAAAGTTGTCTGCTTCGCCTTGCTTCTGTTTCTTTTAAAAGAGTTTTGTAACAGGCAATTGCTGAATTTGCCGCTAAGATTGTCATGAAATCAATATATTAAGTCCATTTGACAGTTTAAAGGCCAATCATTTAAGACAACATCGTGTCCAGAATTTATATCTGCTGCACTTCTCCTCTGCAGAAATGTTAACAAGTTCTTCAACGCCCGTTTGCTTTGCGTGTTCATTTTCTATGCTGAGAATGGCTAAACCAGATAGAAATGCGTCTTCAAGTATTCCAACGTTTGGTCTACTAAGTACTAACTGCCAATTTCTACGCATATTTCGGCGTTCTCTATACACCGGTTCGTTTCTGATGCAATTTCATTAGCAGCATTAATTGCTGATGCAAGTTAATCTACTGTTAAAGAAAAACACTAGGCCATGGACATGCGTAATGGCTAACACCAAGTTTTATTGCAGAGGTCAGCAAGATATTGCTGACGGTGTTGACATCAAACAGGGCGTCTTGCCATATAGTGACCATAGCAAGCATTAACGCTAAAATCCCAAATTCGTGCTTTGCAAGACGAGTAGCTCCAATATTCGCTTTAGGTTCTTCTCGCGATTGAGGGATAGTACGGGGAAAAGGGAAGACTGATCATTTTACTTATACATCTTGCACCTCACAACATTGTGTTGATTGGAAATTATTAAATATGAATAGGACTGGCCGGGCTATATTAATAATAATAATGTATAATATTATAACGGATGCGCGCGGTGCGCCCCCCCCCTCAAGCGTGGGGCCTTGGGCGGTTGCCCCTTTAAACACCTTAGTGGGGGCCCTGCGCTGTCTTGATGTTTAGGATTTTGCGTAGGAAACTATTCACGTAGGTTTGCAGTCTTTTTTATTCGGTAAGATGATGACAATTTTATTTTGTTAAGTATCTTCAGTGGCGTAGCTACGGGGGTGCGGGAGGTGCGGACCGCACCGGGTGGCACCATCTCAGGGGGGTGACACGAAATTGAAAAAAATGCATATTTAAAGAGCACACACTGCTCGGTCTAACAGAATATGATAAAAGGATAAACGATCACACATAAATTTTACATGTAGCCAATCCAAATGCGTGCTTTATTAAAAGTTTAAGGTTGATGCGTTTTGACCTGGATTCAACGCCGATTGAAGTGTTCAGTAACTTTCGTGACAAGAAGCTATATTTCTTTCAATTCTGAGAAATAAAGCTTTCCATTGATTGAAACCAAATACGATGTGGTCGGGCGATTCTAAGTACATGTAACTTACAGTTCTTAAATACAATTTACCACCTGACCTTCAACTTTTTTTTCTTGGCATTGTTATACTGTGGACTTAGTTTAACAAGAAGATAACCATCGTGGAAGTCGGGGATTTGAAGGGGAGTGGTGACACCAGGAGTTTACCGAACCGGGTGACACCAACCCTAGCTACGCCACTGATATATAATATATAAATATAGATATTTATAGCCTTTATATCGATGGTTAGTAGTTTAATTTATAATTATTATATTATAGTTATTTTGTTATAATTATAGGCATAATTAAGGCTATTTTATCAGTATATTATTATTAATTAATTAATTAATAATTTAAATTTAATACTTTAAAATTTGTTTAAAATATTATGCGCATTTTAAACGATTGAAATTAAAATAAGATTATTTTTAAACTTGAAATGTTTCAAAATCATGTATTTATAGTTTAAGCCAATAATGAAACCCTTTAAGTAAGAAAATAATAAAAGGAGGAGATACCATATTATAGGCACCCTATGCACACATAATTATAATCACTGAATATTTGGTCAAAAATATTTTGAGTATGAGTAATCGTTCTTGAAATGACGTCATGATTGTTTTTATATACACTGTCGACATATTTCTGTAAGTGTAAACATCGTTCGCAAGTTCGAAGGTACAATTTTCACATACCTTCACATTAACTGTACTGCACATTTTTGTAAATTTTCCTTAAACATTAATTATGACCAGACACCCCAAACCTACCACCTAGTACCAACCAGTCCAGTGTTTGTTGTAACACAAACATATATCATTCAGACATTCACTATTATTCACTTTCACCGGCAGTGGC
Source organism: Omphiscola glabra (assembly GCA_964017045.1). Taxonomy (NCBI): domain Eukaryota; kingdom Metazoa; phylum Mollusca; class Gastropoda; family Lymnaeidae; genus Omphiscola; species Omphiscola glabra. The sequence continues at coordinate 23,187,832 of OZ024800.1, forward strand.
AACACTCTCACTCACTTTCTTGGATGGAGTGTTGATGCTCATCGGAACTCATCCATTATCATATATCAATGTTCAGGCCAGTGCGGCAATATAAATAATAATACTACTAGATATTGGTTGTAGCAAAATTGAAGTATAAATTTAAAAAAAAAAAAAAATTAACGGTAACTTAATTTAATATTTCAATCTCAATCTGGTACTAGCCTCAGTCTCAGTTCCAAAATCATGTTTATGACATGGTCATGATGTTTTGTTGTTATGACTAAGCATGTACTGAGGTGTGGACAATATAAATATAGGTGGTAGACATTCCTTAAAATTTAAAGGTAAATTTGTGATTATATTGTTAAAATCTAAATACAGTGGTCTGAGTGGTCGTGGTACCTTGAGATTCTAGAGTCCGTTCCAGCCCCCAAAATGCCTCGTCATTTGTTTTTGTTACGTGTTTTTTAATAAGAAAAATTTGTTTATAGATAGCAAATATTGCATAAAAACATAATAAAAGAGAGTGTAAAGAAATAAACTGGTTTTATAAAGTGTATTTACCTTGGAAATCAGCCAAGTTGAGCTTACGGAAGATGCTGGCAGAGGTGTATGCGTAGGAGGGAGGATATAGGCGAAGGAGCTTTACTACGTTCACTTACTCGCTACACTGTTAAAGTTAAAAACTAAACTCTTTCGGTCACTTTAATTCACTTACTTGTTTCACTCTTAATGCTACACTTTATCCATAAACTTAATGGAACTTAACCAAACTTCATTGAACTGAAATGCCACTGTACAATTTTTTGTTAATTTTGCTTAATTTTCGTTACTGCAGCCGGCCAACCCGCTGATCTGATTCCTCGTAACTCAAATATTTATCGTATCTCAAAGTAAAACATCGCTCGCTCGACAACTCGTATCTCAAAATCTCGTATGTCAAGGTACCATTGTATAAGAAATCCATAAATTGATAAATTCCTTGCCTTTTATCAGTTTTGGGAGAGTGCATTTCTGATTGCTAAACACAGAAGAGTTCTCTTCAGTGTGATCAATATGGACTATATGGTCCTAATGAAATAGACCATTATTTTAAATTAATTAATTAGTATTAATATGCAATTATCTTGTTTGATTTAGTTGGAGACAGAATGGTAGAAAATGGGGTAAATGAAAATGTTTCATGGCCGCCATCTTGGTTACTATGACCCCGTGGGTCCGCCCATGGCCGCCATCTTTGTTACTATGACAGAGAAAAAGGAAAATAGGAACAAAGCGTTAAAATTTAATGAAATTTGAACTTTTTGTATGTAGGGTCTACTCCTCGATTTCAACATTAATTGGAGAGTGGGATAATTACTTATGATGTTGCTTTGTTGTCTATTTTCTTTTTACAAATAATTGCTTGCTTTTTTAATTAATAAGTAGCAACACCACACCAAATTTGAGCTTTATAACCTTAACAAGTTAATATTATTTTCACTCCAAAAGCATGTTTTATACTTTAATTCATAAATATATAATATTATCAACAAATCTTGTAAATATGACACTTTTATACATAGATATATGCAAGAAATATAAATGAAAGGGATCAGCTGAAAAATGATTCACAAAATGTGGCTGAAAACTCCATTATTAAAAAAAAAATGCACTTGAGGTCCACACTAAAACATTAATAACTTTCATTGAGTTTTTTTCAACTGTATTGTATTTATATATTTAGAAAATTTCATCAAATCAACTAATATCATATTTTCATTCACAACATTAATAAAAGTAAATATTTTGTCCCTTCAAAGTTATTCTCTCTGTTTTGCACTGTTTCATTATTGTATTGAGATATGACTATTAACTATTACATGGGGCCTTTTTTTCCCGATCCATGATAAATTTACAGATAAAGAACTGTTTGTTAAAATAAAGAAACCCATATGACTGTTGACCCATGGTTCTCATGGGAAATTTACCAGTGGCTTGCCCCTTACCTTCCCAGTAATAATATTGTCTACCACCTAGCCATTACATCAAGGCATAAATAAATATCAATTTCACATTTAGAAATTAATTTAATCTTTTGATTTACCAGTATTAAATTTTAACTTTGAATTTAAAGAAAAATTTAAAAAAAATCACAATTTTATTTTCCTATGTATATTTTTTATAGAAAGTAATGGAAATGATAAAATCTTGTCTTAATGTTTGGTGAAGCTAGTGGCATTATAATAATTTTTTTTCCTCTTAAATCTCTTCAGGTTTAGCAATGGGTGATATTGTTAAAAATGGATACATAAAAAGATACAGCAGTAAGTAGATATGATTACTAATGCATCTGTATTTAACTTCAGGGATGGCTCCTAATATATATAGATAAGAATAAATCAAGTTGGTTTTCATAATTTTTAAAACCGTATGAAATAACTCAATAAAGTTGTGTTACATAGAGTATATGTGCAATATACTGAGCATTGGTTAAACCATATTCTGAGTATTTACAGGAGCATAACTCAGGCATAAATTTAAGACAAAAATCCTAAAGATACTTGTATTTGGATAGATATCCCATGCAGGTGTTTACATTTTTGAATAAGTTTACATGTGGGTGCAGAACTTTAGGGGATATGTGGTTGTTACATTTATAATAAAAGACCAGAAAGACAAAATATTGTATGTGCACAATTTTAAAAAAATGTCCACTATGTTTACTCTAGTTTAATATGACAGACCCTATATAGTTGGTATTGTAGACCGTATACCATATCACATGAGCCTAACAAAACCTTTACTTTACAGCAAAGATGATATTCTTCTGTGTTTTTTCAGTGACATAAATTTATAGCACATTTTATTTATTGAATGTTTATCAAATTGAAACATTATCAACTTTATTTTCAAGTAATATTACAAAAATATAAATTTTCTCTTCAAGTCATATTAAAACATCATCAATTTTAGTTTCAAATCTATATTTAATGAAAACTATTTAAAAATTAAATGACACTTATCATGTTTTGGTAATAAAATTGTTCTGCGTATTTTGGAAATATATATATTAATTTTATCATTGCATTGGTTTGAATTTATTATTAACAGTGACAAACCAATCCCGTCTTCCCATAAACAGTTTGCTGAAATGCATGTGTCAGGGATTTGTGCCACGTCAATTACTAGCCAAGCAGAAGCAAGGATTTGTGTCACAGCTTTGAACATTTTCAGATTTATTTTGCCATTATTTGTAGCCGGTGACTAGGAATATGTCCCTTAAACTTTGGTAACCTATTTCAAACTCATGGAAATGTAACGAGATAACATTAGATTGTTATAAATCATTTTGTTAACTTTTTTCTCAGAAAGTATTTTGAGTGGTGGATGGCATAAATCATTTTTGGAGCTCCACAGAGACTCAACTTTGAATGTTTATAAAAAACAGGGCGACTCTAAGTGTCAGGGCTCCATCTTTATGAAGGTATAAATTCTATTATTTGTGTTGTACCCCATACAATTCTAAATTATTTATTAATTTAATATTAACCCTTTAAGAAACAATATAAAATTCATGTTTGTGGCAGAATTTTAACATACTCACTGGAAGTGAAATAGTTCATAATTTTATGAGAAGACCATTCCTTATTTTTTTCTAACTTTGCACCATTATTATTATTTACAATTTCAACCTGAAAATGTTACTTCCTGTAGATTTAATGGAAAATTATGTCTTTACACTTTGTGCTGCACTGGCATACTCATTAAAGTTCATCGGAATTATTTTGAATGCAAATATCAGTTTCTTACATTAAATTTTGTTTACCCATAATATGAATTTGTCTATAGAAGATAATAATAACAATAAAGTAAAAATGTTACTACCTGTAGATTTAATTGAAAATTATGTCTTTACACTTTGTGCTGCACTGGCATACTCATTAAAGTTCATCTGAATTATTTTGAATGCAAATATCAGTTTCTTACATTAAATTTTGTATACCCATAATATGAATTTGTCTACAGAAGATAGTAATAACAATAAAGTAAAAAAGCAAAGCAAATAACGAGAAACAACATCCCCGTCCCATCCCGTCCAACTTATCTGCTTTTTTTTATTGTAACGTTTTATAACTTTCACCCTGCTAGGAGCTATTGCTATGAAACTAGATCAATTAAAAGATGGAAAGCAACCATGTTTAAAAGATACCTAAGAGTCATTGAAATACAATTTATAAAAATGTATTAAAAAACAACACATTTGATTGTGAACGCTTTTTTTTTTAACTAGGATGTCTGCAAATACTTTGCCTATGGAGAATTTACAGCTGGCATGCCAGACAGACCAGATCTCCCACCAGGGACTTCATATGAGTGGCTCTTGGCCATCCCCCAGAAACCAAGCAGCAAAGCAAAGATACATTGGTTTCTCTTTTCCAGTACCAATGAACTGAAGTATGTAAGAGCTCTAATGTCTTCAGTGTAATGAAATTAATAATCATTTTTAAAAATAATTCAACAAAAAATAAATATTTTAAGAGCTACTTTTGGCTATAAAAAAAATGTCTCATAATTTCAGGGCACTGATGGAGCTAAAATAACTTTGGAAGCCATGAAACATTAGATAGTCTTGAATGTCTATGTATTGTTATAGTCTTGAATGTCTATGTATTGTTATAAAGTTGTGAATACACTTGTGCTTCACTACGGGGTTGGGGGCCCCTTTTATTGATCCTACGCCGGCCTTAGGTAAACTTTCGCCCTGTGCGAAGCACCAGTTCGGCGTCCCCTTCCCTGTCCCTGTATGGCTACTTTCATTGCATCAAAACTCATTATATGAAAAGCGATTGTAAGAAAAGTTAGACTACCGTTTCTCGACCCCGGACCCGAGGTTCACACTTCACTATAATAAACTAAGGGAATTTAAATATTTACTGGGCCCCCTATTGCCATGGCGCCCTGTGCGAGGGCACGGTTTGCATGCCCTAAAGGCAGTCGTTGATTGATCGATTTTATAAAATGTATATATTTGTGTGTCTCCATTTTGATTGACCAAGTGATGGACCATAAAATGAAACAACTAACCACGGTAGGGAAAATTTGTAGGTGGGGGGGAGGGTTTAGCGTTTATTGTAAGTCTCAGGTCATCTCTAATGCCTTGAATTGATGGCACACAACTTGTTCGTCCTCTGTGAGATTTTACAATGATGCAACCCTTGTTTTGCTCAAATCTACCAAGAACTCGTGTTTAATTTTCTTGCTGTTTTATTAATTTTTTATTTTACCGTGCAAGAAACTCTGTAGTATTTTTTACTTATCCCCCAAATAGGTCAGGGCTGCTACTTAATACAATAGGCAAGCTAAAATCAGGGGAATCAATACCAAGTTTTTGTTTTTTACCATTCAAAGATCTTCCGCTACTTCACTTAAAAACTTATATACAGATATTCGTGGTGGGTGCTTGTTCAAATGCTGTGCATAAAGTAACATCTTGAATTTAGAATGACTATGCACATCAGTGACGTCATGCGTCTTAAGAATTTTCTCCTAATGGATTTTCCAGTCTAGTGGTGCATGATTCTTCCGACCCCTTATGCAATCTAAAACACCCCCCCCCCCCCCCCCCCCAGCCCCCTGGAATGTTTAATATTTTGAAAAAAAAATATCTTAGGTATTGTGGTGATATCAGTTTCTCTGGTATTAAATTTGATATTTCTAGGATGATGAAAAATGTCATTTTTTTATGGTATTAAAAAAATCAAGAAGACGCCCTAGCGGGAACCCCTGGGGCATTTTTTTATAATTTAAGATTTTTCTAGGGATATTTACGGTATGGCAATCCTAAAAACACCAAATCTCCACACTTATATTCACCCCAAAAATATGCAAGCCAAAGCGAAAAAAGTTGTCTATACTGGGAGATCTTGGAGCACAACTCTAAAACGCCATTAGTGTTCTTGAAAAAAAAAGTTACCATCAAACATTGACATATATTTTTTTTCTACATTTTTAAAATGAATATCACGTTTTGTTATTAAGATATTTGGATGCATAAAACAAATCTGTTAAAACTGCGCACGCAAAAGTTACTCAGTTGTTCTTTTTTTTTTTTTTGTGTGACTTGTTTTGCTGACTTGTCTACATTGTGTAGAGACAATTTAAGGGACTGAACAAAAGTAAACCTGTTTAAATTTGGGTCATTATTATTTAAAAAAAATATGTTTTAGCCAATAATTATATGCACTGGAACAGGTGTAAGAAACCTTTTGATAATTTTGTGTCAAAGTAGGATTTCTACTTCGTTTACCATGCTATAGCCCTATAAGGCTACCTCCTAAGATGCAATTTTTAGTCATTTATTATTATTTTTTGAGTCTTCGGCCATGCCATTGAAAATCGCCATTCGTGCAATTAGGTTTCCGACCCCTACATTAAGATACAAATTTACTAAAACTGTTCTATGATTTTCCATTGCAGTGAATGGATGAAAGCCATTTGTAGCGTTGTGAGTATTCATAACCTATAGCTAATCTGCATTTGTTTTGGCACTTAAAAATCTATTTACCAGTGTTTCCCAAACTTTGTTTGCCCCATGCCCCACCCGAGCACCTACAAAGTTTTAATGTCCCCCCTTTTGAAATGTTAATGCATGTCCTTCTGCAGAAAAAGAACTAAAAGTCACCCTCCCCCCCTCATAATCTTCAAATTTCCCCCCTTGTGGGGCATACACCCCAAGTTGAGAAACACTACATAAGGCACTCAAATTTAATTTTAGAAATAAAACTAAAACTAGAAATACTTTAGTAAAAACCACTGCCAACAAATGAGTTCCTTCAAAATTCTACCTTGAATTATTACCTTTGCCATTTAAATATGCTAAAAGTGTGAATATGATTTTTTTCCGTCTATATTTGCAGCTGCCACCGCCGCCACAAAAAGATCCTAACATTCAACATCAGCCTCAGCTCCAAGCTCATCATCAGCCTCAGATTTCTAGTTCAGTCCAGCCTCCTGTCTGTGGTCCACCACTTGGATTTGAGAATCTGACATGTATGTTTTTGTTTCTTTGTAATGGCGTCTCTTTAGTGCAGTACTTTCTGCTTGGATCAGATTTGTTTATCTTATTTAGTGTAGCGCTTCTTACTTGGGTCAGGTTCTTGAAACCTCCAGTGCTGTGTTTTGCTGGTATAAGTAGGAAAGCCTGAATGAAAAATCAAAAGAAGGCTAATTTTAGGGTTGTCTGTACCTCCAGAAATGATTTCCATAAGACTTGATATCCTCTAATGGTGAGAGAGAACCAATCAAAGACGGGAGAATGAGTCAGTTAAAATTATTACTTAGTTAGGCTGTAAAATCAAAGTTTTAGATATAAACAACTTTATGCAGGTTCCTGTAGATCATTCCACTTCTTCTTACTCTGAAAAGTTTTTCAAAATAATGATTTTGTGAATGTAAAATTGTGTCTGGTCTTTTGTCTGAGAGCAGAACATTATATACTGTGTCTTATGGCTCTCAAAATTTTAAAGACATTTCCAACTTAACAGTAGGTGCTGCTCCTCCTTACCCTCAAGCACCAGGGACCTTTCCAACACCTCAAGCCCCTGTTTACCCTCAACAACCATACTTTCCACCAGCAGCTCAAGGAGCCCACGGGCCGCCTCCACCACAAGGTAAAGATAATATTAAAGATTTAATGCCCAACGCTAATTATTTTGGCATGCCCAAGGGGAATGAAACTATGTTTTTATGTGTTTGAATGAAGATTTAACGTATCCAAAGCCTTCATCAGGTTGGCCAAAGTATGACCTGCAAAGATGTTTACTAAAATAATATATGTAATTATGTATTTTATAAAAAAAAAATGAATTTGTCCATTTTTGTTGTTGTGCTAGACCATCGTCATGTAACCAGTAACATTCATGGTCTTTAAAAAAATATAATTTAGTTGCGATAAAGTCTGCTAGGATGTTTAAGTTTAAATGTTTCAAGAGTTTAATTTCATTTTTTTTAAAATTAGTTTTCCATAAAACTCTAGAAACATTTCAGTAGTGCTAACCATAATGGAATATGAGACATTGCACTTACTGGTGCATTGCATGCCAGTAATACACTTGATGCAAAACAAATTAATAAAAACATATGGTACTTTGACTCCATACGGTATTAACCAAATTCACAATTTTATGTAGCCGCAATGTCCTTTTCCCTTTTTGGTTTTTATATTGTATATCCACCCACATTCTTTCAATTCGTCTGAGCTTCGTTTTCATTCAGGACCTGTGCCCATTCGCATTCTTTTAAAAAAAATTTTTTTGGTATGGGTTGGATATAAATATATAATGTAAATTTAATTGATACTTATATTGTTTTTTGTTGTACTGATGAAGACATTGGCTGAAATGTTTGAATTTCTATTTTGTCTCATCATAATTAAAGCTTAACATAGATTGTTTTATTTACAAAAATTGTTTGTGTCTCATTGATTTACTCAAAAAGAAAAGGTAGGACTCAACCTAGTGTTGGGGTACATTTAAATCTATAAGGTTTGGGGGGTTCTTAGATTTATCTATTGCCTGTAGTTAATGTTTAAAGACACAGCAGGTAAAAGCATAGCCACTCACAGCAAGAAAAAACATAACCACCAGCATAATGCAGATCCATAATAAAAGATGTGGATAATTACTTAAAGTAGATGTATCCAAATTTAGCCAACATTTTGAATTGCTGGTTGGTTGGCTTAGCTAGTCAGGGTGTCATTGTTTTTACAATGCTTGTGTTAAAAAATGTTTGGAAAAGCTTTACTGTGAAAAAATTCAGTTTTTTTGTTAACTTCCAACAGGTTACTATCCACAGCAAGGGTACTATCCTCAACCATCTCCTAATCCAGGTAAGAAATAAATACATACCATTAATTGAACATATGTAGCTATTAAAACATTGAAACAATTTCTACCTTGAGAGCAAAGACTTACATTTTTAAACATTTTGAAGACTATCATTCTTAATTATTCTAATAACAAAATATTTTGCAATTACTTTATCCTTTTATAAGTAACTTATTGCCATGAAGTATCATATGATTTGATGTCTTTATGCTTACATCCAAACCAGGCTATCCCCAACAACAGTACTACCAGCAGCCTCCTGGTAGGTAGCTGATATGCAAATATTACATTTGAACCTTTTGTAATTTCTATCATGTGTAAAAAGTTACAAATTTAACTGTCATAAAACATTAGGAATTCCTAACTGCTCACAAGAAACTGTATATCAGTGGTCATATTCCTAAGCAAAGAACTCATTTCTCAACTTTGGTGGATATAAGGGCTGATTAATTAAATTTTGTGTGTAAAATATTTAATGGTTTGATGACTTCACCACTACTGCAGCCCTGTTTTATGCCATATTTTTTCTTTGATCGTCAAAACAATATACAGTTACCCTTGGTTTTTTGTCCATAATCTGCCAGAAAACAATCCCAGAAATAAAAAATCGATGAAAACGGAGTCAATTATTTCCATATGAATGGATGTAATTCCAATTAATTTTTTCCAGACTCTCCACAATGCATACCAAAAACACATTTTTATAGAGAATAAATAGTGTTGTAATACTAAAAACAATAAGAAATAAACGCAAAATGAATATAAAAGATTAATGTAAAGAACAAAGGAACATTTAACATGTCATTTACCTTTCTGAAAACTCTACTTGGTGTATGTCAGACTGAAGAGGGGAGAGAGAGAGGTGCAGATTTTATTGTTTGGAAGGGGAATCTACCTTCATTATGCGTGGGTCCTCTTTTGCTTTTGCAAAATTAGCAGTGAGGTAATGTGGGCGTGCCAACAAAATCTGAGGCATCCGTAAAAAAAAAAAAGAGAATATTTTCGTGGAAAAAATTTATGAAAACGAAAACTGACAATAACCAAAGTCAATGAAAAACAAAGAATTACTGTAATTGAGAATAAATAAAGTGACTTCTTGTCATGGTGTCTTATAACACCACATTGCAGTCATAAACTAGTAATTGAAAAATTTGAATATTCTAATTTTCTAATAATAAAATCTAAAATATAATCTATGTTTTTTTTTAAAGAGCAAAAGTTAAGTAAAATGGTTAAGATGTTAAAGCATATATTTTACCATTTTAAATTGTAAAAAAAATCATGAAATCAAAACTGACTGAAAATATTTGACAAGGAAAAAAAGAACTCATTAGTGTCATTATTGTACATGTTTATCCATCAAGACGGCAGATGACATCAAGCACTTTACACTAGTTGATGCATAATCAAGGATTATTTCCAGTTCTTTCCCTATTAAAGGTATATGACTTGTAATTGCAAATTGCAAACACATGCCAAAAAGAAAATGTTTAAACAAATGTTTATTAGGCGAGCATTTTCTGAATGAATAATGTTACAATTTTTTAGTGCATAACTTACAGACAGACATTGAAGATACTTTGCATTACGATTGTTTATTGTAATTTTTACTTCTCTTTTTTTTTTTTTTTTTTTAATCATATTGTTGATTTTCTGTTGCATATTTTTATTTTTCATCTGTTCAATCATCAAGTCCGATCACCCTATGGATATCCTATGGCACCCAATCAGTACATCCCACCAGGTATACATGCAGGAGCTACCCTTGCATTTGCTTAGAGATTATTAGATCTTGCTTAATGTTTATTTCTAACTCGCTCAATCATTATGGAATCACTGTTATGCATTAGACTAAATATTCATGTACAATTTTTACTTGAGCATTGACTTTGTCGAATTAGCTTTGAATTTCTCCAGGTAAAAAATTTAAAAGTGGAAAGGAACAAAATCACTGGATTCAATCATTTTATTTGCATAAAATTTAGAGGAATCTATTATCAAAATAGTAATTTTTTGTTATTATGAGTATTTTTATAGAATGGTCACAAAATATACTTAAATTTTTTTAATGGAAATTTTTGCATTACTAATATTAATAGTGAGCGCTCGAAATTAAATACCAAGCCAATAGTGTTTCTTTCAGTCATCTCCCGGGTGGTGGGGGTACTACCCCCAGAGCAAGTCAAGTGACCCCCATCCCGGGGGAAAAATGTGTTAAAAAATAAAGCAAATTTACAATTGAAAAAAAACACGAATTTTAAAGAGTATTAAATGGTTCCTTTCAATAAAAATTGGTGAAATAGTGGGACCAATGAAAATATAATTGCTGATATATTTGATGTCATTCACATTGGGCCTATAGATTTTCTTTTCTTTTACAACACTGCACACCCAGTTTAAACTTACATTATGCAGAAAATTTCAGCCTTTACATAGAACAATAAGAAATTTAACTACCGGTACAAAAAGCCTATACGAAAATATTTTTATTTAGATATTGTATCTGACATTGACAATACGTTGTCAATTTCTGTCTCTTCACAAAATGAGATCAACTTTTAAAGTTAAAGTCAGGCAGATTTTTAACTGCTTGATGTCATCAACTTTTAAAATTTAGTTATTCCAGTAGTACAATTTTTTCACATTCGTATAAGATTTATAAAAATTGAAATAGACCTTTTCTTTAAACCAGTACTTTTTCTTCGTTTGCATCTGGAAAGAGTTGAAAATATTTGGGAAAGGTAATTATTATATTTGCTTTTTGTGATGGCCAGCTCTTTTGTATGGATATTTTTAAAAACAAATTCATTTATTTATGAAGTTAGTTTAACAAAATAAATAGTTTAAATAAAAATGTAAAAATAACATTACTATTTAGTAACAACTTAAAATATAGTACTTGTATGAATACAACAAGGTCAAGTGACGCCTGAATTCTGATGCTCTCCAATTGATTATAGTAGAGTGGTGCAAATTTAAATTCACAAAAACACCCCTATATTTTGAACTTACTATAAAAAAATCTCCCAAAATTATCTGTTTAAAGGCTCATTGCGCGGGCCCCCCCCCCCCCCCCCCCAGCCTCATTCTCCCTTGCATATCAATGAAATAGATGGGACCAAAACAACACCCTGGAATGAATTCAGGTTTTGTATAGCACCGACTACCATAATGGCTTATTTATCGAGCTGATTGATGCAGCAAAAGCATTTTGATATTTGTAGCTAGTTGATTATCTTGTTTAAGTCCCTTGTTCTTATTTTCTTTACCAAAGATCTGATCATTGGAACTTGATAAGATAGTGGAGGTTGCAGATCACAGTTGCAAAATTATTTATTTTTTTTTTTTTTACCTAGTGTCCACCATCAACGTAAATCATTGAAATTGCTATATTTTTTATTACAGACTTGCAATACCAACTTTTTGCTTTTACCATTTACAGACTTGCATGGTTACAATTGTTTGAAAATATTGTTTACTTAACGCCATAATTGCGTAAAAAATAATATTTAAACTCAAACTGTGGTGCCATTGCTGTAATGACCACTTCTGGCAATCCAAGGGCTGTGATTCGTTTCTCCCAATAACTACTACTACCCCAGGGATAAAATTTCAATAATTCTGTAAAATTATGAATTTTAAAAAAAATTAAGAAAAGATAATTATCAATGGAGGTTAATAAACACATCCTGTCCTGATTTAAGACAAAGTTTTATACTGGGAGTACAAATGGGATTGTCATAAGTCAAATGCATGACGTTTATAATAAAAGTTGACCCGCCTGTAACCCAGGTGTAGCCAACACTTGAAGCCTGCTGCATTTAACATTTCCTTTAAATTAACTCGGTGTTGGTGAAAGACTAACTCATGCTCTCATGCAAGGCCGAGATGCAGAATTTTTATATGTCAAATAACATTTCACATTATTACATTATCCAGCACAGCTATTGTTACTCTGTATAATAAATGGCAATATTAAATTTAATTGACAAATGGAAAAGTTATTAAACCAGCGCACTCTGCTCAGCTGTAATGTTGGATAAATCACAAAATGTTCATCTATTAGAACCAAAAGAGAATATGAACTTATAAGTTGCCCACAGAAAATGGATCCCTCAAGAAAAACAGAACTGAAGTTTTGAATAAATCCATTTAAACTATCACGATCTCTGATGCTGATTTCTTATACTTTAAAAAGTATAATTTTCTTTATTTTACTTTCATTACGCTCTGTTATGTAATTTATTTGCAAGCAACATTGTTTTAATCAGTCTGAAGTCTGTGGCCGTCAGTATAGAGGTCGCTCTGTGTTCACCCCACTGCATGTCTCAGCGCTACTTCACTAAACTTGAAATTTTTTGTTCTGCTGTCTTCAGGTGGTGGCCACCAGCCACAACAAGGATATGGCTACCAGCCCCAAGCTGGGTACCAGCAGCAGCCAGTTGTTTATCAGCAGCACAGAAAGAAGGGAGGAATTTTGGGTAGCAATACTGGGAAAATGGTGGCAGGTAAGTTTTAAATAAGTACGCTCACAACTCAGTACTAGAAATAATGTTCAAATTGTCTTAAATTAATTAAATTTGTACCACATATCTAATCTGAAAGTGTCATAACATTACATATGAATGGATTGGAGTAAATAAAACTGGTCGTAATGCTCTTACATATCCTTTAGTTTTTATAACTCTATATAACTCCTTAAATAAGTTAAATTTAATCTGCCTGGGCTCTTTCATTATTCAGAAACTTGTTTAGATAAACCATCAAAATCAGATTCTATGTTATCATTCTTTATTCCCCCATTCGCTTCCCCATTTCAGGTATGCCTTACACACTTTCTTTCTTTAAACATAATTCTTTGATGGATCCTCTATTTAACTTGTAACTTTTAAGTTTTCGTAAATAAAACTCTAAGTTTACACATTTGTTTGAAAAGGTGTTGCAGGAGGTGCACTGCTTGGGTATGGAGCCTCACGGATGCTGGGAGGAGGCTGGGGATTGGGACGATGGGGCAGTTGGAGTTCTCTGAGTTCAATGGGAAGCTTCGGCAGCTGCGGAAGCTTTGGCAGTTTTGGAAGTTTTGATTGAGTTGCTGTGATACTTTTTGTTTTTATTATATCAGGCCTTTTAATGTGTGAGGTAAAGAGAAACTGTTGTTCATTAGTAAACTGTAACTCTGATTCATGTTAGTTGTTGATGGCTTTATTTGTGATTAAATCTATGTTAAAATATGCATAATTCACAACATTGACACAAGCCCCAAGTAACCAATATTTAATGATGGAACAGTTTTGCCAACAATCAAATTAAATAGGCGTACTAGTCATAAAATAGGGCTTTTTTTTTTTACAAGGATATGTGTTAACAATTAATTGACTTATTTCTGTATTGGCCATGGAGTATTTGTAGATATTTAATGATAGACAGTGGTCAGAATTCTGTACTTACATATTTTGAAGCATATTCATAATAAAATCAATAATTATTTTTTGTTTTGGAGATACATTTAGAAGTGTAATTATATAAGATAAGGTAATATTCTTTATTGATCAATAAATGGAAATGTTTTTTGAATACATTGTACATATTCATTTTCAGGGCACAAATAAATACACATTTTAACCAAGGCAACATTATAACAATTCCAACACAAGACAATTAAAGTATTTCTCTAACATAGAAATCAGCCATCAGTGAACTCCTTTGCTTCCAATAACAACTTAAAAAGTGATTGTTTAGATTTGGTAGCCACACGGAGAGCATGCTGGTAAATTTGTACGGACTAGGGAACAAAAGAATATTTATATCTTTCTGTCCCAACTTTAAGAGATAGAATTTGCCGTGACCGAGCTGATCTGACGTATTTGTAATGAAGAGACAGATGTATCATCCAAATTTTTTTTTAGTTTTACAACAGCATTTCTCTTCAAATAGTTCATCACGTGAAGGAAAATAGTTCATCACGTGAAGGATGTTTAGTTTGTGGGATATTACTAGCTTTCTTGATCAGTCTATTTATATTTAATTGGTGTTTGATGTCTTAAGATGCATTCAAACACCAGCAGGTAATGCTGAAGTTTAGTTGTCTTCCAAGTGTTGGACTGTAGAATAAGTTAATAAATTGTTAGTTTACGCTGAAATTGTACAATTTTTTTTTGAGAGAAAAGTCTTTTGTTGACTTTTTTGATAACAGAATTTTGCCATGTTCATGCCATGTCACATTATTAATGGTGGCAGAGTGGTTTAAACTGAGGCAATCCCAAGTTTTGTGGACTAAGTTCAAAACACAGCCTAGAAATAGAAAAGCAAAAACAACACCAGCACATCTGGTGGATGGGACTCCTTAACCTTGGATGGCAACTCATCTTAGAGACGGCAAACTCTGAAATTAAACTTGGAGATGGTTTCACATAGGCACTATGACAATGACACAGGGAAAATTTTGATAACTTTTTTGACGTGGAAAGTATCGGAGCACAGTGAGACAAATGAAACATTGCTGGTCATCCACTGCATCCTGGTCTATTTCCAGTCGGCCTGACCAAGTCTTGCCATTGGAATAAATAGGCAAGGGCAAAAGAGTGACGCTGACGAATTGAGCAACTCTCCCTCACGTTAAACAAAATACAGCTCAAATCAAGGGTACAGCTACAGTCGAAGCCTTGGTCATCTTCGCACGTAAAGTACGAACAATAAAAAAAAAATGGTGACACATAAATACTTATATGTCTCTAATTACTTATCACTGTGATTATTTATTGTGAGCTCTGGGATTGGATGATTTTCCTTTCTGGAAATGGACTGACATTTCTTTCGTTTTTGAGACATTGTTGTAATACTGTAATATTGTATACATTACAGGGGATTTGTACGCTACCTTGTGGCGCTCCGGTACTTATTTCTTTAGTTAATAAAATATTTATTCATTCGCCTTGACATATTGTGGGCGATTTGTGAAAAATTTCAGTGGCCATGCTTGAATATTTGAATTTACACCCAGTGAAGAAAGCTTAAAGGTTTGGTTTGATATTGTTAGATGCTGATGTGAAGTGATTTCCTATCACAGACACTAAACATAATATTCAAATTGCGTACACCCCACTTTGGGAAACACTTCTTTAATTATATGTTGCAATTTTTTTTTTTTTAAATTGTTTAAAAATTAAATGATTATTCTTTGCTAAGTTTAGAATGTTTATCATCAATTTGTGTCACCCTGCTCTCAACCCATACACAGACCAATGATCTTTAAATTTAAGTTTAATTAAAAATTGAAATTTCAGCTTTTATAACAAATGCCCGAATCTTACATATTGAAGAACTTAGCTATTTATCTCCACATTTCTTTGTATTAACTGTTTGAATAGCTTTGGATATTATTAGATGATCCAAGTATTTTTTTTAAATTTCAAATCTGGACATTTACATTATTGATATAATTCAAGTTTGTTAATAGCTTATCATCTTTGTATTAATCATTAATGTGTATATCTTTATCTTGGCTTGATTCTTTTTTCAAGCTGACACATTATTTTACTTGTTATGGTCTACTTGTCTTGTGTTACCCAAAAGTAAATAAATGGCAAACAAAGCTTTGCATGAAAGGGAATAAAATTGATAAATGAATAAGTCTTAATAAATTATAAAAAGGTCTATATTTTGGAATGCTGAGAAAGTTTTATAAAGGTGATATGCCCAAAAGTGCATGAGTTATACAAAAACACCACAAGAGTTGGAACAAATTTTTACATGGACTTTGTTTTACATTTGTTGTGAATTATTTTGATTCTAAATTTGTGTTGTTCTTTAATGTACTTTTCTGACTCAGTCCTGTAAAGTATGATTATGCAAGTCCCAAGTTCATCAAATTGACTAGGGTATATTTTACTGATCTTTTTGTGCGTGTTTATGTTTGTTTAAATCTTATCTAGCCTCTTGATCAAGATTAGTAAGAGTAAGAGCTATAGTAATGATTTATATCAGATAAGCAACAAGTCCCCAAAGGTTTACATCTCCTTGGGTTTCTTGGAGTCATGGCTTATTTCTGTAAGAGTTATCATTTATTTGTTTTATCCCATTTTTCTTGTTAGGAAGCTAATCTTTTTAGAGCAATTTAATATGTTCCAAAATATATATGTTTGAGTATTGTAAGTGTAAGTTTAAAGGGAAAAAATGAGGAAACTAAATATTTGTTGCTTTTTAAAGTCTTCTTCATGCTGTGATAATTTATTGAAAATTTTTTTTCTTAAAGATCTGAAGACACACCCTTATATGTGACCCTTTCTATTATTTTAAACCATACCTCTGATAAATTACGTTAAACAATTAATTATTGACTGGAAGTGTATTGACAAGAACAGAAATGTTTTAACCTTTCAGAAACTGAGAGAACAACTTTGGAATCCTCAAACACAAGTTTTTAATTTCAAATTATTTGTTATGTCTCGTTTGCTGAAGAAGGCATTTAGCCAAAACAATTTTTCACCATTTATTTATATTTCCAAATATAGATTCATATTGGTGCCAGATTTCATGAACATGCCTAGTCTTGAACATTTTTTTTTTTTTAACTACACCTCGTTCAGTCATGGTGCATTTATTTTTTATCTGCAATAATTATATTTTAATGTCATTTGTCCAATTTTAAATTGAACATGTCCTATAATTTGGATTCAGATATGCCATTGCTATGCTTGAATGTAAATGTATTTCTTATTAAATTAATGTAGACAAGTCTTCAGCAGCCATACCAAAACTATGTTTTCATTTTATCAAACATTTATCACCACATACATTTATTTTTCATCTAACACCCATATTCATGGTTTACACATTTATAAGTCCAAAAATGAGTTTCCCTTTATTCAAGTACAAGCTTATGTGTGTAGAAAAATGATTAATTTGAAAAGGTGTGTTATTTAAAAAACAAATCTGTGGCATTAAAAATAAACAAATGATTGCAGTAAGCTAATTTAAAAAAAAAAACAATTTATTAATTCTGAAGAATCACTTTTTTATTTAAAATTTTTTTAAAAAAATTTTTAAAAAGGAGTACATAATTCATACTATATTAATTTAATTCAATCTTGTAATGAACTGTAAAGGTTTGATAAACTTGTCATTATTTTCTAAAAGTCTAAAAAAAAAAGTGTTGCCAGATAAATTGTTTTATGTTTAAAACTGAAGTCAGATAGTAATTAATACTCAATGATTTTTATATATTATATTTTGTTTTTTATCACATTCAGCAATTTAGTATTACTATTATGTAAATATTAATTCAATAAATGTAATCCCTAGTATTAATTTCTTTGTTTAATTATTTTTTCAAGTTATTTAAAAGAAAACAAAAGGACAAAAAACAAACAAACTGGATTACCTCATATAAATCTGTGGCATTAAAAATAAACAAATGATTGCAGTAAGCTAATTTAAAAAAAAAACAATTTATTAATTCTGAAGAATCACTTTTTTATTTTAAATTTTTTTTTTTAAATTTTTAAAAAGGAGTACATAATTCATACTATATTAATTTAATTCAATCTTGTAATGAACTGTAAAGGTTTGATAAACTTGTCATTATTTTCTAAAAGTCTAAAAAAAAAAGTGTTGCCAGATAAATTGTTTTATGTTTAAAACTGAAGTCAGATAGTAATTAATACTCAATGATTTTTATATATTATATTTTGTTTTTTATCACATTCAGCAATTTAGTATTACTATTATGTAAATATTAATTCAATAAATGTAATCCCTAGTATTAATTTCTTTGTTTAATTATTTTTTCAAGTTATTTAAAAGAAAACAAAAGGACAAAAAACAAACAAACTGGATTACCTCATATTTCTTACTTACAATGTAGTCTTAGTGAAGTCATAAAGATTGATGATAAATAATTTAAAAAGATAAAACCTCATCTGAACTTTTTTTGTTCCCTTTAAAAACAAAACTATGTCATTATGATCTTAACTAATTTAATTAAATACTCTTAAAAGTTAATTATTTGTATCATTATTATTATGATGCATAGATATATAAAAAGTCTGCATTTTTTCTTAAAAGTTTTGCATTCCCAAATTTCTTCTTTGTTACTAGTTGGCGCAGTGGCCTTTCTCAAATTCTTTCCCTATTTCTCTTTTCTGAATAACTCATCTTGTTCCACTTCATGCCGTTTCCATTTCTCTGTCCAGATCCTTTCTCCATGTGTTCTGTGATATTCCTATATATTAATATTGCCATGTGGACTCTATGACAAATACCCTCTAGCATTTAAAAAAAATTTGGGTTTCCAATCCATCTCAATTGCCTTTTCAGATTTAAATGATCTTTGCAGTAGGATATCTCCCAAGTGACAAATATACAGCCAAATATATATATTTTTAAATATTATATATTTATTTTTGTTGTTCACAAGCATAAAATGTACAAGGAACACAAGTCATTTAAAATACAATAATTAATTAGTGCCACTCATAAAAATTATATACACATTTAAGAAAAGACAAGACATTGTTACACAAAAAGTTATCACTTGCGCCTGAAAAGCTAATAATAAAACAAAAAACAGCAGTGAACATTCTGAGCATTTAACTCTCAAACTTTTATTATCAAACTATTTGCATAACATTTCAGATGACTTATTAAAAGATCTCCTAATAAATTAGAGAGTGCGCCCAGGTTGGGAGTGTCCTCTGCATGAAACAGAATTAAAAAATTTCATCATTTAAATAAAATATATGTTTAAATGTTATTTGGGATGATACAGCCATGCCCCCCTAGAACATACTCAACACCTGTATGTCAGAATGAATAACAGCTTTCCATTAGGAATTAGGATGCCAGTCAAGAAGAGGCTGCCCCTATAAATATACTTTGTGATTACAATTTACTTTCTCTGTTTCAATAGTTGATAAATAATTTCTTATTTGATTCAAATCTACCTCTGTAAATAACTTGAAATAAAAAGTTATTACTGGAAAAACATTAATAAAAGTGAAGGTATCTGAAGTAAAAATTAGCTAACACTCAATGTAAACCCAAGTAAAATGCACATAAACTTGAATGGACATGAAGTGATTACCACATATTTCATCAGACAGTGTGATTGCAGAAAACTTAAAAAATATTTTATAATTATTAAAACAAATCTGTGTTGAACAAAGGGCATCAATTAAAATCATCACAAAATAATTATAACCTAGATCACAAATCCCCTCAATAATGATAGGGGTAACTGCACAGTGTCAAAACAACTGCCTAAAATATCTACGAATGAAGACAAATCCATACAATTTTCCTGCCAGCCAATGGAACTGTAAATATTACATTACTAATCTAGGCCACAAGGTTTCGTATCTAGGCCAAATTTGATTATTTTTGCCACAGTTAAGTTTGTAGCTTTGGTACTCTTTCACCACAGCCCAATATATCTTTATAAGTTATGCATAATTCAGCCCAATGCCCATAATATGACTTGACTTTTTACTTAAAATTAAAGTAAATTTACCCAGTGAGGTTAACAACGAATACACTTAAACTGAGATGTAATCTCCCCCTTGATTTTATGAATCACTGCCAGTCTTACTTCTTGCTATAGGGGACTGCAACGGTCTGAAAAAGCAAGGGGTTTTGCCCTTGTTAATCTTTTTCGCCTAGAAATGATAAAAATGATACATACGTTTTTTCCCCCACTAATTTGCAACGCTACAAAGCAGCGTGCCCGATCTACAAGTTCTGCTTTATTTCCAGATACCGGCTGATGCAATTCCGGTAAAAATTTCTTAATTTCTTCAACTCGCCAGGTCTCAAATGCTGTTTTTGCCATGTGAGCAGCCATCTTGTACTTTCTTTGTACTCCCCGGTATGAACGATAATTCTGGGTGACAAGGGAAGTTGCAGTTTCCTATATGCAGAAACATTGCTTTCATGACTAAAGGGAATTAAGAGTTAAAAATTTAAACATTCAAATTGAAATCATAAACAACAAGAATCAATAACAAATAAATTCTCATTATTTCTAGAGATCAATGTATCCCATTTCAGTCTCATTAAAAGTGACATTATGCAAACCCACCTTTCATGGTTATTGTTTAGATCAAATCATGAAAAAAAATGCATTTGTAAATGACAGTAAGAAAAATATTCATTTGACAACTCATAAAGTGTAAGAAAAGTTCTAAAAAAAGGTTATGACTTTCATCAGATAAAAAAATTAAGTTATAGGTATGTACCAGGTATGTAAAAAATTCGTGAATTGAAAAGAATAGCAAACCAAACTGGTACATGCTAAATGATGGGTGAAAATTATTATTGAAAATCTCTTAATGTTTTAATATTGAGACTGTGAAACAAATTTTATATTTACTAAAAAAAAAAAAGTACATCCAATTCATACACCGGTACCGGTACTTAATAGACATTATTTTGTAATTTTTCCCCGTTTGCACTAAGCAATGATGAGAAATGAGCACTAATGACAACATTAGACTTTGTCATTTATCATGAACGGTCCACAGCTTACTCTTATTAAAACATTGGAAATTAGGGTGTTGGACTTTGATGAAGCTTTGAAAGTCTTCTGGCTGTTAAGTGTGAGCAGCAATTTGTGGGAAGCCATTTCATACTTGGAATAATGGGTTTGGCTGCAGTAATTTTTAAACAGAAATCTTTAGTTGATCTTCTATTTTCATTACGCAAAATGTATCTTTTCCCATGTTGACAATGCCTGAAGTTAACTTGATTTATCTGATCACTTTGATATTCAATTTTTGGTCATTCTTCAGTCTAACACTGTTTTATTAAAATCTGTCATCATGCACTGGGCTCAAAATGGTACAGGTTGTCTCCAATTGTTTTTCTTAAATGAAACCTTTGCAAAAATTAACCAAACAAAAATAAAAAAAACAAATAACATTGCTTATTTAATGGTTGCAGTTTCATTAGCAAAAAAAAAAAAAAAAGGACATCTGATTGAGTTGATTTTTCAAAATAATTTAGTTGAAAGGGTTAAACATTAGAGACGACACCGACAGTTTTTGTGCTGGAATTAGAACAATAAAGATTTGACTCCATATTTATGACTAAATAATTCCCTCTCTGAAACAGGTTACCACATTCATTTTGTGGAGAATTGTTTCCGTTAATAATGCATGCCTGCCTCTACAGTGATGACCAACCTCCTACATGACATCCTACAACAGGATTGATTGGCCCAAATGACATCATGGAAAAAGCCTGTCAGCCACTAAGAGATAAATGTTTATTTTCAAATGCACTAATGCCACTTTTAAACCCCAATCTTTGTTATTTGCCATAATAGCAAATTACATCAAATTATAAAACCATTCAAAAAATGTATATTTACATTAAAAAAATAAAATACCTAAAACAGCTTTTAAAGGATGTACAATATTTCTTAAAAATGTGAAACTATACAATATATTTACAAAAAAAAGTTACACACAAATGGTTAAAACAACAATATGTTATAATATCCAATCATTCCAAATGTTGAAAGTCACTGTACTCGGCAAGTTAAATTAGTTATAGATCATAAAATAGTAAAAAAAAAAACTCCCAAGGAGTGAAAAATAGGGTACATCTTACTACAGTTAAAAGTTTTAAAATGTTTGTTTTTAAGAAACTACAAACTGAAGCCATGTTAATCATTGCTTAAATGCCCCTTAGAGGGAATTGACTTTATTATAATTACACCACATGGTACGATACCTATTCAGAACGCCATGATGGTGCCTGGAATGAATAAACAGGTATTAAAGAAAATTGTCAGAAGGAAATAATCCACTATTTTTACACATTAAATGAAACACCATGCACTACTTGAGCAGTCCATACATAATGGTGTACAAATATTCATATAAAAGACATCAGTTTCAGCATCACTATTCCTGATTTCATTGTCATAAGTTGTTTGAAGAATATTTTGTTTGTTTAAAGTACGTTATTCTTCAGATATTGCTTTAACTTTATTTCTTATATTTCATTATACAGTTATTCAACCATTCAGTCACATGATGTGTCTGAAAAAAAAAAACCCCATCATAAATAAGACTATTTCGGACATCTATACATACAATGAGTTGTAAGCAGACATTTACTAAGACCATGATTCATTCATAAAATTTAAAAATTCATGAGGCCATACATTATCCATCAACAGTATATACACTAATATTTCTATAAATCAAAGTAACAGTAGCTTAGTACTGTAATGTACAATTCGTATATTTCATGTAAAGTCACAGCATCAACAAAAACCTACTTGTCAATATCTCAAAATTCTTACACTGCTGCAGAATAGTAGTTGTTTCGTGTGGACTAGTCCTGCTCGGATTTGAATTCTTCTTTTGAACGAAAGCCTTAAACTTGAATTATTTTATGTCCCCTTTAGCCTATTTACTTCCAGATGACCAACAAGTCTGTCAATAAGTTATAGTTATTTATGTGTATACGTTTCAAAATTATCCTCTATTAAAGTGCCTGCTAGTTATGTCAAAGAAGGATTCTTTGGGTTGCTTAGAAGCGAGTGTCAATCCCCCTACAAATACTGGACATGAATTTTTATAACAAACTCACTGAATAGCAGTTGTCAAGACAACAACCACACTTAACCTAAATAAAGCATTCATTTTATCTTGAAAGAAAAAGACAATATGAGCTACCCAACTAAAAAAGGCGCCCCCCCCCCCCTCTAACAAAAAATCTTAATCTATAAATTACAAACTTACATTCACTCCCCGCAAGAATAAATACTACCATGCACCTTTCTACACAAATGGTTTATTAGTATACACATTAACTATAAATTATTTACAAAGCCCCTGTAGAAATACTTGTCCACACCTACCTTAAATTTTTTTCTCTCTCTACTCATATCATGACCCAGTCTATGTTACAGAAAATGTATTTGCAATTGGTTTTCTTAAAAGCAGACAGTAAACATAAATCTTAACCCATTAAGAAATATAGTATCCTTCACAGTTGATGTGTTGCAACTTTCCACATGCAAAGTAAAGCTTTATCAGCGCATCATGTGATCACATTCACTGTCAATTTAAAGTGATAAAAATTCCAGAACTTGGGTAACAAAAAACAGCCCCGCTACGCCTCAAATTTGAGTAAAAATTAAAATAAATTTTTGACAAAAGCAAGTTGAGGTTTTTCCCTCCAGATATAAGAGCAGTGGTTTTCAACCAAGGTGCCCTCAAAAATACCCAAGGGCTTTCGTGAAATAATTCTCAACTTTTAGCCCAAGTGCTCAGCCATAAATTTAAAAAAAAAACTTCTACCATTTGAATGTATTGTTTCCTAATTGTCAAAATTCTCTGTTAATCTTAACGCAGCTCATAAACTGAGCTTAAACAAATGTATGCAGTGTGCAGATAAAGATTATCCCAACCCTAGACGTGCAGTTTGAGATAACGAACATTTCAATTAGATACAAAGGTCATCCTGGCTGGGTAGCCTAGATACTGTTAAAAATATTTTTCAATAAACAAGAAAATAAATAAAGTGCATGTTCTTACGAAATAGATGCAAAATATCTGATCAAGTACAAGAGGTTTAAGCATTTGATTGATGAATTTGGTACTACGGCTTCATAAGAAGATATCAAGGTCCACTTTGCTTCTCTAAAATGGGGTTTCCAAACTGGAAAAGGTGGGAAACCTATGACCTAAAACCTACAGAGCCTTTGGTTTACTGAAATCTACTCTGCCATTTGACCCAAACCAACAAGGCCATTTGCTTATCAAATCTACTCTGCCATTTGACCCAAACCAACAAAGCCATTTGCTTATCAAATCTACACTGCCATTTGAATAGGAGAGGAATGACTAATTATGCTGGTAACAACAACACTACTTAAATAAAGTTCTCTGTATTTTTAGACTGAATAAAACATGCAATACCTACTAATATGTTCTGTATGACATTTCTATTATTATAGATAGTTAAAAAAAAAATTAAGGCAGGGAAGTTCCTGTAATAAACTAAAAATAATATTTGTTAAAAAGGAAGGGATTTGTTATTGAATTAAAATTGAACTGTAAAATGCTTTTGGTTAGTAGTGTACTTTATGTACTTAATGCATGTGAAAGCTTGCAACAAAGTATGCTCCAGGGTTTATAACTAAATAACACATTTTTTCGTCAAACACATGTTCTCCACTAACATCAAAACCAGTACATTTATCTTAGCACTTTTCTTGAAAGCCACCTCTACTTCCACATCATCTGTTCATCCCACAACAATGACTTTTACAATTTTAAAAATTAATAGGATATGTGGCTCACCCAGATTTGTTTGTACGCAGAGGGATCAGACTTCTTGTAATCCCATTCATTATACATCAGACTTCTGGGAAACAAGCCCCTTTTTATTATACAGATATTTTGGACATTTTATCAAAAGTTTCCCAACAAAAACTTTTGATACTTTATCTGAACACAAAGTGCTGGGGTTCAACATCCACTGGGAGACCATGAGATTCTGCGGTGGTCCTCAAAAAACCTGACCACGCCATCTGTCCCTCAATTGAATTAGAGGCAATAATGTTAAATATGTCATTTTCAGGATCTTAATCATGTAAAATATATTTCCCCATTCACCTCTGGCAACTTTGTGTCTATTTAAAAATTCCTTATGTACATGATTAATTAAACAATTGTCCCTTCATCATTTCTTGTTTCAATTAAAAACTGAAGATTTTGAGTTATTTTTGGATGTGTCGTGTGGGGTTACCGGAAATTTGATCGAAAGAAATTTCGCCTACAGAAAAATTGATCAACGGTAATTTGATCGAACGGAAATTTGGTCGAATCTTTTTTTCAGTCCAGACGTTTAAATTTTCGTCAAATTTCTTTTTGAACGCACTATACTATATAGTGTTAATGCGTTCAAAAAGAAATTTGACGCAAAATAAATTTTAAAAAACCATTCTACCAAATTTCCGTTTGATCAAATTTCCGTTGATCAATTTTCCGTCGACCAAATTTCTTTCGATCAAATTTCCGGATACGGTCGTGTGGTACAGAAATTCAGATACATTGTAAAAACAATTTTAAATAGCCATTTAAAAAAAAAAAACAACTTCAAAGCACTTACACACACCACTCAGTCAACTTGGAAATACACGATGTGCAGATGAACATTTTTACAGCTTAACAGAAATAACAGAGCTCTGACATTCTCACGGAATCACAAAATGTTTATGGTTAACTGGATATTTGAAGTTCATTGAAAATGTATCTCTGTATTCTGACTGTTGTGCCAGAGGCAGTTTCTGTAACTTTCTTGAGTGATAAACAATGAGAATCATCTATTAAAAATACTTAAAACTAGGTCACTAAAATGTCTGATTTATTCTATATTTAACTTCCTTTGTCATTTGGGTACTATTCAAAACGGATTATATAGTTCTTTTACAGAAAATACATGTTTAAAAAAAAAAATTAATCTTGACATTTGTTCCTCTTACTGAAAATTCGCAAGTATAGCTTGATTAGATTTAATGGACATCGCACATTTAAAAAAAATTCTGAAATGAATTTACAATTCACTGATAAAAGCTAATTAAAAAAGTGTTTCCAAACAATAGAGACTAAGTAGTTTTAGACGAGCCTCACATTAGGAGATTATTGAAGCTTCATGTCCATTTTTTGCATAGTCAATAATGGAAAAACAAAGCGATGAGTGTCATTTCAAAGAAACATCACTGGCGTTAATGTCAGCCTCTTGTATAAAGGCTTATGTCATTATAAAACAAAACATTGTCAAGTGTTCTCCAAACCCATGAAAGGTCATGAATTTATTTAGGTCAGGTCGATACAATGCATCTCTAAGATATATACATTACATATTTTTTATATGGCTCTTCAAACTTGTAAAAGGAAATATAGGTGTGACACCAACTGTCCTATTCTGATCAAATGGAATCTCACTTGAATTATTTCCTTTCAGTAAAATTTAACATTGACATTAGATTTATTAAAAAAATTACTTAAATAATACCAAGATTGGCTTTCATTCCCGGAGTTATGTACAATGGCCATATTTACAATGTATGGAAGGAAAGGCGCAGTGGCTAATTGGTCCTGTCACTTGGCAAAGGGTTAATGTAGTAGGATACCGACGTTGGCAGACTCTTGTCATCTGATACCAGCATGGAGACAGTCATCTTCCAATAAGCAAAGCTGATTTTGGAGCTCTGTTGAGTGAAAGTGCACATACTTCACATTAAGAAAGTGGAAATAAATAGGACTAATTATTCGAATAAAGGTAGCTATGCAGTTGAAATGAAACAATAACCAACCCAACTCATTTTAGAGCCATGCCTAAGCTCTGGTATAATTTGTCTACTGAGAAGAAAAAAATAAATAAATAACACATAACTTTTAGTGGTTTTCATTCAGGCTTAGGTAAGGGTTATCTACCTTAGAAGCAGTTAATCTATGATTCTAAAGAACAATAAATTTTGATGTTTCAAGTGTGCATTAGAAAAAGTGTTTGTATACTATTTGTTGCATGAAACTGAGGGGTAAAGTAGGAATCAAAGCTAAATGAGTCAAAATTATTGACTTCTTTGAAAAACCAAAATGGCATTCCATATAACTATTTCCAAGTTAAATTATTCAACATTTTATGTACTTTTTGTTTACACCATACTAATAGCAAATTTTATTCATCATGACCCTAAACAAGCTATATCTTTCTATCATATCTTTCTTTCAATCTAGTTAAGCTTTTAATAAAAGACCCCCCACCCCACCCCAAGTGATATCTTTCGGCTATTGCCTACAACATTCCAAAAAAGTTTAAAGAATTAAATTAAATTTAACAAAATACAAATTATTGTTCAATAAGTAGAAGGGAAAATGGATGTACACAAGTACCTCACAAATATGAAGAGAGAACAGAAATGAGGTGTGCAGAAGTAAAGTGTAAAATCCAAAACAAAAAGATTTGCAGCAATGTAAAATAGTGAATTTGGGTAATACTATGAAGAAACCAAATCTTTTAAATAATTTATTTTCCATATAAATCCTTTAGGGTGTACTTCTGTGTCTTATAAATCAACCTAATCTCCTTATAATTAATTTATCTAAAACAACACAAATTTATTTTAAAATGTTCACCAATGTATAATAGTAGAATAGCTAATAAATCAAACCATGATGAACTAAGAGCATTTTTTGTTTTAAAGTCAACATCAAAATTATTGATATTATTATTTATACTCTGTTCCCTACAGCCTACCCCTACCCCCAAATATGAATATAAGATTCCCAGACCCAGAACAAATCAAACACAAAATGTATGAAACAACTTTAAAGTTAAGTACCGGTACAGCAATTTCCAGAACAAACTTTTAAGATGGATTGACTATTTACCTTTTCCAAGGCACTGCAATCTTTGTCTTTGTGTAAATAATGATCTTGCCAGAATATCAACAAGTCTCTGGAAGAGGGAGCAAATGTGACAAAACATCAAATTGGTTAGTAAGCAGGCCTTTCCATTCCAAGGGATCCACAGCCCACCACAAGTAAAAACATTGCAAAATTATATTTGAACACATGAAATATAATGTGAAATTGACATTAGCCAATAGAACATTTATACTTAATAACAGAATATTGTTATCGTTCCTATGGGCATGCAATGCTAAAAGGTGTCAGATTACATTGCATTGCTCCATATTGACTCTATCGGACAAATTGATGTTGATGCAGTGTTGGTTGTCAAGCGGGATTAGTTGGTTTTTATGATCCTTTAAATTGAACTATGTTCATGAAGTTGACACATTCATTCATTGTTGTTTTCGTTTAACTATTACAATCTTTTGGGATCATGTGACTTATTTAAACTTTCACTTACTCTGTGATATTTTACTGAAAAAGTTTTTGTTGGTGGCATACCTAGCTTTATTTGGTGGCATACCTGTCTTTATTAGGTGGCATACCTGGCTTTATTTGGTGGCATACTTCACTTTATTTGGTGGAACCCTCACTTTATTTGGTGGCACACCCAGCTTTATTTGGTGGCACATCCAGCTTTATTTGGTGGCACGCCCAGCTTTATTTTGTGGCTAGCCAGTTGCTGGGCACAGCTCGATAGACATTTTTTATTGAGGTTATCTTACATAGCCTGACCTGGGTCTTAATGACTTGCCATCTCACACACTCACTGCATCATTAAACAATATTTGTTATAATAGATTCTAAAAAGTTCAATCTCTCACCTAAAATTTTGCAGAATACTTGAGGATCCATTAACATTCTCCAAGGCATCATCCTGCTCATCCCTGAGGGCCTGCAGATACTTGGGCAGCTGGCTGCGCTTGTTTGCAAACATGAGAAACACCAGAGTTGTATTGAGACAGCTGACATTCTCCTGGGTGAGGTTCTGGACACTGATGATGTTGATAAGTTTGTAGAGGTACTCAAGCTGCCGTGAGAAATCTCCTATGTAGCCCACAAGCTTGCTGTCTCTTTTCTCACCCTTCTCCCCATCTGCAGAGCCCACAAAGTTTAGTGCTGTGGATACAAGCAGAGCATGAATTCGTTTCATCCCTTGACTCTGAATTTATTATTTTAAAAGTTAAAGAATGGTTTTTATAAATTATGACCATGTAGCCAACAATTAGTTGCAGATCCATGGAACTTTTCATATCTCAAATCTTCTAAAGCTTAAAATAGTTGTTTTTAGTGTATCAGTCTACTACCTGACTAGATGTCTGTTTCAGTTGGAAGCGAAATTAACTTATGTTTCCTAACATTTTCCATACTCTGCATCAATTAAATTTTTATCTTAAGTCTCAGACCCCTTATATTATATTACTTGACTATATCTAATTCTTGCAACCACTTCAAAAAAAACAAAAAAATGCATTTTAAAATTTTAAAAAAAATGTGCTTGTATTTTCTGTAAATTGGATTTCAGAGAACTGTAGAACTTAAAAACATTTTACTATCTAGGGAAAGAGACATCATTGTCAGTTAGAAAAAGTGAGATGATCATAGTTCAACACTATTTGTTTATGCATTTCTTTAGATGTACTTTGCCAGAATTAATTATTTTTCACCAGATATTTTCCACACATGAATTAGCAGACCTGTTTACTCTTACGATTTTGGCATGGAACTTTTAACCCCCAAACACTCAGCCAGAGCCAACTTACGGCCTGTAATTATCTCCCAGTGGCTGACTGCAGTTGTCATTTTTTTTTCACTTCACAACAAAGCCCCATTTTACAATTAATTGATTTGTGCTATAAAAACCACGGCTTTTTAATACATTCATCTTATTCACCATTACATTTAACCAAATTGTGTCAATAAATCATCCTTTAGCTTAACAGGAGAAGATGTTTACTTTCTACTTTTACTATACAATCTTGATAGGTTATCATATTTGTAAAAAAAAAAAAAAACATCTTGTGAATGGAAAGTAGGGAACCTTTCAGCAACAGCCTGAATTTAAAACAAATTAAAATTTTCTTTCCTTTCCATTCTTCTTTACTTTGTTTCTGTCTGGTTTTTTTCACCCACTCTTATTTTTTCTCTTTTTTTAGGTAGGATATATCTATATATATTATGTAAATTTGATTTATACTTTTTATATGTCTTGTTGTTGTACTGAGGAAGGCATGTGCCGAAACATCTGCTGATGTGTAATATAAAATTATTATTAAAGCTTAACATGTATTGTTATATTGACACAGATTGTTCGTGTCTAGTTAATCTAAAGAATTATCTTTACTTTTCTCAGATCCTTCTGCTCTAAAATGCTCTAGTGACAAGATCAAACTCCGGATGAACATATTTGAGTCCACAAGATTTCTGTTGACCATGGTGACAAACTTCTCAAACTTTTCTTCCGTTGTGAGGATGGCGTCAAAAGCTTTAAAAGCCACAATATTGAATTTTATGAGTTCTCCCAGTAGATCAAAACTGCTCTGCAGTATCTCTTTGTGGCGAATCTCATTCTCGACTATGTTGCCAGCAACATGCTGAAGAAAAATAATTTCATTTAGTAGACATAGATAAAGTTTGAAAAATAAAAGAATATGGTTCAAGTGACTTTTAAATGCTTTCAGATTCAAAGTCAACAAAGTCTAACAAACATTTTTTAATACAAAAAACTTTGTCATTTAAATGAAATGATGTACACCTATCAATACACATATATAATCAGACTATTCATTTCAGTCACCTTAATTTAACAGTTGAAAGAAATTTTGTAGACGCAAAATTGATCAACGGAAATTTGATCGAAATGGAAATTTAGTCGAATCTTATTTTCAGTTCACAGGTTAAACTTTTCATCAAATTTCTTTATGAAGGCACTATACTATCTAGTAAAACAAAATCATGTGTTCAAAAAGAAATTTTACGTAAAATTTTAACGTGTGAACTGAAAAAAAAAGATTTGACCAAATTTCCTTTCTATCAAATTTCCGTTGACGAAATTACTTTCAAACAAATTTTCGGATACGTTAGTTAACACTTGCAAATTTTATTAAAATAAATAATAAATAAAAAAAAAAAAAAGAATTACTGTTAGAAGACCCCGCCTCATGAGAAAGATTTGATCACAGTATGATGTATCCCCTCGTAAGTAACTCTCCACCGCTCTTGCTAACCAAAACCTGTTGATCATACGTGCAAGAGAATCAACTAACCGAATAGTAACTTAACACATTAATGATTGATAAATTAGGTTTCACATTCTTGACCCAAAAATTCCTTTTAATTTTCACAATTTTGTGTTCAGCTGGTGACACTCTAGAAAATTTAAGCATTTCTGTCATTCATTGTTTTAAACACAAACACCTAAGTGTGTTTTCAAAGTTGGTTAGAATCTGCATGGGGACAGGCTTTCTCTTGGGCGCTTAGGTCCCTCCAACCCTTGTGTTTCTATTTGGGTTTGTTTCCTTTTATTTTGACATTCCCATGTTGATGAAAAACCATCTAGGGCAGTGGTCGGCAAACTCATTAGTCAAAAGAGCCAAAAATCAGCAGCAGGACGATAAAATTATTTTTTGGAGAACCACATTTCTTTTCAAGAACCTGTCAAGAACCATGTTTTTTGGAGTCAAAACTGATTTTGTGGCCGATAGGCCGAGCCGCACTCAGGTCGCTAAAGAGATGCATGTGGCTGGCTGAGCCGTGATTTGCCAACCACTGAGCCATGATCTGACCTAATGCCAATTAGCATGGTGCCCCTGTATATTGATTACTAGGTCTCCAACGGTCAGCCTAATTCATCCACAACAACCTGCCACTGTTAAAAAAGCAATTAAATGCATGAATTTTACTTTGTTCCTAAAGATGTGCTTAAATGGTGACCAGGTGGAAATTATTTAAAGATTACAGAGTAGCTTAAAGCAGCAAATGATGAGAACCCTAAACAAAGAAAATAGGATTATACCAATTAAGACTCATAAATGCAAATATCTTATTTTAAATATGATCCAAAGTTCTCAAACTTTGTCCTTGCAAGAAGTCAGGAATGTGGTCATCACTTCACTATATCAATTAACTCTTTCACCCTTTTGCCCAATCAGAGCAGACAGTGAAGATCACAGCGTCGAGTACTATAAGTTTTCCCTAATGTGCACCCTTTCCAGCGCCTTAATTTTGACGCTGTAGGACAGTTCCTCATTTGGGGGCCCCCACAATTGGTATAGGAGACTCACATAGGTATGTAACCTGGATTGTCTCAAAGGGCAGTCACCCACTCTCTACATGTGTGGGGATATTTTTTCCACTATCATAATGGTCAAAATTAAACATATGGTAGAGAGTGGGGGCAGCTTAAGGTGGACTTTCTGGAACATGAGTCCTTTTTTCTCTCTATTTCCTGGGAGTGTTATTGGCTCCTCAAGATCCTTCACCTGATGCAAAAAAGATGTCCTTTTTAAGCTTTTGCCAATTTCTTAATAATCCAGCATTTGGAAGCAGGGGTGCTCATAGTGAAACCTGCCATATATTTATTAATAAATTGTTTGAAAAAGTATAAATTTTCAACTTCCCTTCTCCTTAGATAGGTGTCAAACATTAAGATTGATTGAACTCTAAAGGGAGCTTAACAAGTAAGTTTTTTTTTTAAATTAAAAAATATTCAAACGAAACAAACCATAACCTGAAGGTCGAGGTAGTTGGTTCCTTCTTCATCACTTCCACAATTTTTGTAAGAAGGCCCCTTGAACCTCGACACATGAGTTGCCTAATGAACAAAAAAATATTTAAGTATCACAATTAAAAATTATTTTTAAAAAAAAAATATGTTGTAGGTAAACGTAGAAAATCGAGTGGAAAAAAAAATATTGTTCAAGGCAAAATCCTTATCTTTTTACCAGCATTCTTTAACTTTATTTTTTGTGATTTAAAATTATATTAATAAGTTAGTGTACATGATTAAGATCTTTCATTATTTTTCATGAAAATTTGCCAGACCTTGATAGTTACCAAACTAAGCTGGGTATCTAATTTAGGTCTGAAGAATAAGCTGAAAACAGAAACATTTGCTCAAAGAAGTCAGCAACTAAAACCTTTCAGCCAAACAAACACAACGCTCATGTGACATGCAACAAATGGTTTTAAAATAATATTTTTTGGGCTTATCCTTAGTAATTTAATTTAAATTCTTGCATGCAACTTTCAGCAATGAATATCACTACTCACTTGTTAATAGAGTCTAGAGTTTGAAGTGTAAGACCACCAGCACGAACTATGGGAACAAAATAATTAAGTGATTAAAAAAAACCTAAGATGAATTAAAAAAAAAAAACAAGGCGATATAATAATACAACATTATAAAGAAGTGCATTTATATGGCATCTTTCCGTCTTCGCAAGATGATGGAGTCGCTATGGAAACTTCATAAAATTGGTTACTGTGCCGATCCTGGATTGCCAGTCTCGGCTGCATTTCTCACCTGAGAATACTGACTCCTGGTTAAATTTGGCCTTCCATAATGTTCTTTTTGTTGCCCAGACTTTGTTTCGCGCATCTTTCAGTCTTTTTTTTTTACACCTTTATAAACTGCTGTTTGCCAGCTGGAACGGTGCTCATCGAATGATCTCCCATTTGATTTCTGGCTTCAATCATACTCCCTTTGCAAACGTCCTTAAATTGCAGCTGTGGCCGTCTAATAAGTCTTGCCCCTTCTGCCTACTCTTCATACAGCAGATCCTTTGCAATAGGGCCTTCCTCCCTTCTCTTTACATGGCCTAACCAGCGAAGGCGCCGCTTGCTAAGAGCGGAGAATATGCTTCACATTATTGCAAGTTCCAAGACCTCCGTGTTAGGCACCTTGTCCTGCCATAGAATGCGTATAATGCGACGCAGACATCTTTCATGGAAGCTGTTCAGTTTCCGCTCATGAATGGCCTATGTGGTCCATATTTCACTACCATATCGGAGCGTACTAAGCACAAATGCCTGATAGAAAATTAATTTTTGTACTATCAGTTAGTTTAAGATTATTCCACTTCTGCTTATTCAATTTAGCCATAGTTGCTGCTGCTTTTGCGATCCTGATGTTCACCTCTTCCTCAACAGAGAGGGAACTCAAGATATCAGATGCAAGTTATTTGAAATCCTCAAATGCGGACAGACTATGACCATCAATGGATATGTTTGGAAGGGGTGGAACTTCTTGCATCACGACATTTGTTTTCTGTAAACTAATTAACAGTTTAAACTTTTTACATGTTAGAGGCGATTAACTGGCCCCTGAAGACCTTCTTCTGTGTGCACTGCTAAGGCGACATCGTCAGCGAACAGCTGTTCACGAATTATTACCTTTTTTAAATTGGTCTTAGCATGAAGGAAGGCGATATTGAACAGTCTACCTATCATCAGATCTGGTATGGGTGTACACTCCGTCTTCAGGGTACCTGAAGGCAATCTGCCAATACACAACCATGTCTTACTCCGCTGCTGACTGGGAATGCCTCAGAGACAGCGACATTGAAGGTTTCTATGCTAAGCATGTTTTTGTGAGATGACTGTATGATTGTGAGCAGTAGTGGGGGGACAACCTATTCTATGAAAAATACCGAACAGGCTACTCCAAGTTATCAAGTCGAATGTCTCGGCCAGATCTATGAAAGCAATGTAAATGACACTTCTCCTGCAATTGGTGTAATGAAAATTATCATGCCTATAGTTAAACGACCATTTTCGAAAACCACACTGGGCCTCTGGATAGGTGCGGATAGCCAGACTCTGCAACCGTTTAAGCACGACACGGGCAAACGTCTTTCCAACTAAGCCAAGAAGAGAAATTCTTAGGTAATTATTACAATCACTATTATAATACTGTTTAAAAATGACTTACTATTAATTTTTTTCACTTCATTAAGTTCACTTTTAGACAACAATAAATGCTTGAAACTGGAGGAAAGAAAAAAAAGACAGAATGATCTTTACATCATAACAAGATTATTGTTGCTGTCATACTAAAAGAGAAAAAGTAATTATTTTTCAGTCAAGGATTTTAAAATAAAAGGTTATCTATTATCCATAACGATAGACAAAAAGTAAATATTTGAGTCAGGGTTGTAAAAAGGTAATCTATCATCCATGGCGATAATAAAAAAATAATAATAATTCAGGATTCATAAAATTTAGTAGGTTCAAAATGTTGTTTTTAAACCTTTAAAATAGAGTCTAAAAATAAATATTGTCCAAACAATGTAGAGATACTCACTCTGAGTGATCACAGAAACTATGTACAAGCCGTAAAAACTGAATTTTGAGTGCCACCTCCTGGAAAGTAAATGACACACATTTAACACAATTTTTAAAAGTAATTAGGTAAAAGTAAAACAACATAAAATAATGCTAGGTTTATAATAATCAAAACTATGAGGAAGGTTTTCAGAACAAAATTATTATTTTTTGTTTCGATTATGAAATGAAATTTAAATTATTACTAATTCACTTACTGGACTACACTCGCATGAGGAATTGTGCCCTCTTAATCGATGCCTTGTTTGTGAGCGACCACTGTTAATGTAAAAAAAGGTTAACCTTGTCAGCACCGTTTATATTACTGCATTACAATAAAGGACACCCTGACAAAACAGTCAATGTTAGCTAACATCAGTGAGAGTTCAAATAACACTATTGTCCCACTGCCTTTAGAGCAGTGGTTCTCAACCTTCCTAATGCCGCAACCCCTTAACACAGTTCATCATGTTGTGGCGACCCCCAATCAAAAAATTAATTTCGTTGCTCTTCATAACTGTATAGTATATGTGTTTTCCGATGGTCTCAGGCAACCCCTGGGAAAGGGTCGGTCGACTCCCAAAGGGGTCCCGACCCACAGGTTGAGAACCGCTGCTTTAGAGCAACTTTTAGAAAATCAGTTTTTGACTGTGGCAGCGTCCCTGTAACTCATTGAAAATCTAGCGGGGAGGGAAATATTAAAGTTTATTATTTGACACATATAAGTAGTAAATCCTTGGTCAAAATGACAGGCAAGAGAGGATCCTTGTGGAACTGAGCATGGAATATAGAACGTTCGACTGTGTAATTATTATTCAAGCTTAACATATATTGTTTTATTTAAAATTATTTACACAGATTGTTTGTGTCTCATTAATGTAATGCATTCGGGATTCACCCACCAATCATGTATCTTAACATGAAGGCAAATGCATTCCAGATTTTTTCTTTAATAACCATGTAACTAAACAATGATAACTTTGCACCAGCTGTGCAACCATTTTCTATCATTAATATAAAATAAAAAGTTTAAAAAAACAAAAACAAAACAGAACGAGGTCATCACTTTCAGCATTTCACCATTTTAAAATGGTTTATCAACACAACTAAGTAAGCTTCAAGTATCAAGCTGTTTAAGAGATGTTTTAGCGTGTTTCTACTTACACTTGACACTTCCAGATAAATTGGTCGAATAAGTCACTCAAGCCTGATGCTAGCTTCAGTTCAGCCAGTTTTCTCTGCACCTGTGTAAGTAAAAAAAAAAAAAAAAAAAAAAGGTTATAGATATTCAACTAAAAAAGAGTCTTTTTTTTTTTTTTTTTTTTTTTTAACAGTACTTAATCCAATTCTTTTTGTCTTCATTTGAATAACAAACTTTGATCACAAAAACCACAGGTCAACCTCAATTTTGAATTTAAATGTCCCTAAGGCACTGATCAGCTTTGTCTGTGTGTAGGTTCATTCCTGCCATCTAACTGACTCAGCTCCAGCATGTTATACACATCAGTACATGTACATCCACATGATGTTCCCTTTTGGGTTATCCAGAGGCGTGGAGAGAGGCGATTTGCTGTTGGGAACCAGCTTATAATCGCAGTAGAATAATCCCAGGCTTTGTGGATTCGTCCTGCAACTCCATACCATCGTCACCTAGTGACGGACGGATGCCAGCAAAAAAAAAAAAAAAAAAAAAACGTACAGCATTTTTACACACAAATCCATAAATAACTGCTGCACGAATTGCTCACACTAAATAGTGTGTAAGGATTTAACAAACCTTTTTTCTGTGCTTTCCCAGCAAGAATAAGCCCAGCACGTAAACAACCTCCACCCTCTGAACTAGTTCCTCTGTAATAGTCAGTGCCTGTTGAGCTACCATTGGATGACCCACTGATGTTGGCTCAGAGACACCTGTCAAAGGAAATGTGTTAGACAGCACAGACGCATTTCAGTTTATAGAGGATTTATGTATAAGCTTTTGTTCTTCAGTTTGTTTCTTGAGGCTAAATGGCAAGATTAAATTAAGTTCTATATATTAATTATTTCCTACTACTCGATTGAACAAAAAAACATTCTAATTAAGTACAGATCTGAAATAATTTTACAGACCTGTTTACTCTCAAACTCCTAAAATGGTACAATATCATCTAAATATCGTAGGATACAGTATCTTGATAGTAAATAAATAAACATACACTATATATAATGTATACAATAACTACTCGCAACGAGTGTCTAGTGGAATCGAGTTTAAGCTGGTGTCAAAAAAGGTAACTTCTAAAAGTAGAAGATATTACAGTCTGATAACTACCACAAGCTGTAAATGATTGAAAGGAAGAGGGGGTATTAAAAATCGTACAGCTGCTTTGTACATTTAAAAATAGATTTCAAAGACCCTCTCAGAACTTATAAAATATGTCAAAATCTAATGTTGCTGTGCAAAACAGTTGAGAATGCATTCTCTAGTTTTCTCAGTTTCTCTATTCATCGCGGTTCAACCGTAAGACATAATTGTTACAAAATTATGTTGTAAAGCATGGAAGCAAACAAACGAGAGGGGCCATCTATCTATATGATACGCACACAAAATATTTAGACCCCACCCCCTTCTTCCTGACACACATCTCCTAAATCAACACCACTACATTCCCTTTTCTGGGCAAACATAATATAATTATAAATGGTCCCAACCAATCGTATTTCTCGATACATTCACTGCTGGATAATGAATGCAAATGCAAGTTAAAACCAACAACCAAATATGGTCTTTAAATTACTTTTTAACCCTTTCATTACCGCTGGTTTTGGCTTCGATTTTTGCTGTCACGGCAATAAAAAAATTTAAAAAGAAGAAATGTCCGTTATTTTCATTCGCTATCCGATTCGCTTTTTAACTCCTCTATAAATTAACTAATAAAGAAATAAATAGCATTGAAATATGACGTCGACGTGACGTCCTCGGTATTTCAGAAAAGTTCTTTGCCTTTTTGTTATGACGACTATGTGACGTCCTTGGTAATTGAAAGTGGGTGATCGTGACGTCGCGTCGACTGTCATCGGTAGCAAAAGGGTTAAAAATCTGGAAAAACTACCGGAATGTATATATTTTTAACCCCATCTGTTAAAATCTTAGTCCTGACAGGTCTTGGGTACAACCGTAAAAGACATCTCAAAATCGTACATTGTATGCAAAAATCGTAAGAGTAAACAGGTCTGATCTTATAACAAACAAATAATAAGAATCAAACACTGAAATCCCTCATCCAAAATAGGGCAAAGCACTGACCTCCAACAAAGTCATCAAAGTCATCTGAAGCTTGTGGCTCATAGACCTCATCAGCCATCTGGTTATCAATCCACTCCATCCAACAGTCCAACTCACTGGGCATTCCCCTGTAGCGTGGTGTATCTATTTTGTGGTACACAGAAAGTACTTTAGAGCAGATGGGTTGCTGAGTTTTCTGTGGTGTGCATTACTTAATGGTCAAATACCAAGATTTATGCACTTTGAAAACGGGGGGGGGGGAGGGAGGAGGGGTGTGTTTTTGTTTAAAGGCACTTCAGACATTAAATCTCAATAAAAAATTTAATGAAATCCGAAGGTTTAGTTTGTTACCATCATGAAAGCAGTATCAGATACTTGATTCTTTTAAAATTGTACATACAACAAAATTCTAGTTTTCAAAGAAAAGAATTGTTTGAAAATGACAGAATACATTGCTTTTTCAGCTTTATCATTTTTTTTTTTGGTTAAAGCTCAAAAAGAACATGATGATACACTTCTAAAGTCTTGTAAAAAGAATACAATTTTTGCTTCCAAAACATAGATCTTGATAACAGAGACCCAAATTATAAGAACATTTGACTAAATTGTAATATTATATGAATATAAAATTTAAAAAAAATTAATGTGCACTTTCTTTACAATTGTGATATTTGCTTGCAATTAACAAGTTTGTATACTCACATTCCTTACTAATGGCAATCTGTACAAGACGAGGTAATAAGTCAGGTATGCCCAGTAGTAATTCTAAATCATGAAAAAAAATAATTTGCAGTAGTTGTTTATTTCAAATTTAAAATAAGTAATGATTGCAACAAGACTCAAGAACTGTTTAGCAAAGAGTCATTATGCTTTTTAATTTTAAAGATCAAGTTTTTTCCAATTCAAGGGAATAATTAATACTGTATATGGTGATGAATTAATTATAAAACTTAATATAATGCAGACCTTATAAATACATTATTATGAAAAATAATATTAGACTTTCCACTAATTGGAAGCGTGATTTCTCTCACAGGGTGTATGTTAATTTGATGTGTCGTGCATGGATTTCCAGTGTAATTCAGTGAATTTTGATTTAGGAGATAGAACGATTGCTATCTTTACCTTGATTAATATCTCGGAGATTTACAAAACCTTTACTCCTTTTCTGTTTATTTTGCGCAAACACTGCAAATAAAACAAAAATGTTAAATAATTAGTAAAAAACCTTACTAGGTCCAACAAACAGCCAAATATGTTAAACAGTTAACTGTAAAATATTAAGAATTTGACCTTAAACATAGGTAAACATAACAAACAAGGAAAATGTGAATAAAGACTTTTTATCTGGTGTTATTCTGAGGCAGTTCAGAATATATGTCAATATCAAATATATAACATTACTCAATGCAACTTATAAATTGCATTGACAAAATGAAGCAGTTTTTAGAATGCATTCATTTTGATTATGATTCACAGCTTTAGAGGCCTATTAAAAACGAGGAAGATTACATCAACTTGTAAAAGTTTTTAACATAATTATATCTAATAAAAAACCTGAAAATGTGACTCCCTAACACCACCCTCTTTTCTTCTTCTGCAAGAACTCAACTCCACCCACTATATGCACGTACTATCGTGTCCCTCAAGTACTTAAACTATAGTGTCCCTCAAGTACTTACACAAACTATCTTTCTGGAAAGTTAGTCCCATTTTTTTGTTGTTACAGCAAAACGCAAAGGACATGTATCAATTAAGACCTGTAGGTCACCACAGCAAATTCCTTCCTCAGGTTAACACTACATGAAATTATTACTAAACACGAGGCAAGCTACATATCACATATTGTGTCTGTGAACTTACATGAAGACTTGTTTTCATATATATCTAAGTCTGAGATGGCCACTGCTAATATCCTACAGAAGTTGGCCAACTGTGAGTCATCAAGACATGTCAAAAGTGCACGCAAGTTAGCTTGAAATAAGAATATTTAAATCAGTATTGACATCAAATATTGGGAAGGTTAAGGTTAAATAAATGGATAGAGAAATTATATCAAAGGCAATTGTAAAATAAGTTCAACATGCATTTGAGGAAAGTGAAATTAATTTTTAAAATCTCATTTATATGGCTTTAAATCTCTGCATCCCTAAAATCATATAAAAAGCTTGCTTGATTGAGCACATTATTTATAAAAGCATAAAAAAAAATATTTAAAAAAAAGTCAGAAACTTCCACCTTTAAAGATGGATGACCAGGATATAATAATTACATGTCTTTTGTAACCTACCACTACAAACATTTTAACTTGCTGCTACAGACTC
Organism: Omphiscola glabra; assembly: GCA_964017045.1. Taxonomy (NCBI): domain Eukaryota; kingdom Metazoa; phylum Mollusca; class Gastropoda; family Lymnaeidae; genus Omphiscola; species Omphiscola glabra. The sequence goes on from OZ024800.1 coordinate 23,229,026, forward strand.
ATTTTAAAATACTCGTACAAACTCATTTTTAACTTACTGATCCTATGCAAATCCAAGACATCTTTCCTATGTTGTAAAATATCTTCTATAAGTTGACAAGCATTTACAAAAGTTTTTTTGTTGGCTAACAATGTGAATAGGTAGTTCATCGTTTCATCACAAAAAAGCTCTTTTGAAAGAGCCTTCTCTGCCACACACTGAAAGAATAGAAATGAGCAAGCCTCAAATTTGTGTTTAAAAACATGTATTGATGGACCAAATGTTTGAAAAACAGAAAAGTTACAGGCAACATTTCACTTCTCCTGGCTCACGTGATCATGTCACTCCACTGCTGCACTCACTTCATCAGCTCCCCATACAGGCACGCATTGATTACAAGTTGTCTGTTCTGTCACAACTTTTTCTCTGGTTCCTGCCCTTCCTATCTTACTGAACTTCTGTCTATTCCTCCCTTCGAAAGCTTCATTCCTCCGCAGACACGCATATTCTTTCTGTTCCCAGGCATTATGGTGGTCAAAATAATTGAGCTAATTCCACACCCGATTAATCACAAAACAAACCCTGATAAAATCATGTTGACACACATTGACATATAGAAGTGTAAATAGGAAGCAAACTCATTTCCCCCTTAACCATTATACATTTAAACATTCACATTTTTAATGACGATTTTACTAGCTGCCAATTATATCTGCTGTGACACCACATAAAGGGGTTTAACGGACGATGATTTGCCATTTTGACAGCTCTAGGGTTAAGCAGTGTATTTAAAGGAAATGAAAAAAAAGAAACTTTGTGAGGAATAACTAAACCGGATGAAGCGCCATTTGTTTGCAAAAGTAATGAAATTGTGATCAATACGATATTTTACCTGCACATAAAGATAACATAATTTGTAAACAGTCTTACACACTATAAAATATTTTGGTTTAACCCTTCACTCATGACCATAATGAAAAAGTGAAAGGAAAGACAAATGTCAGTTTCTTACCCCAGTGTTGAGTTTAATTAATATCTCTAAAACAAGACTTTTCAGTCTTAATGCTCGCGGAGCCTCACATACAAGTGCTGTAGAAAGTAAGTAAATAGTCATATATAAATGTCAAATTCACTGTTTGCATATTTTCAAAATGTCAGTTTATGCGACATCAGTACTCAAGATCCTTAATAAGCAAATAAAAAGGAATTATTTAAGTTATCTGTTCATTATTTGTGCTAATAAGAATTAATTTTACAATTTATCTGTTTATAATTTAATTCAAAGAAAAGATCTCCTATGGAAAATAAGAGTCTTGAGAAAAATAAAATGTTAAAGAGTTAAATATTAAATGATAGTTTCCAATGCAGCCTTACCCTTTTTTTCAGCTCTGCTTAAAGCAATCTTGGGTAACACAGTACCAGCCATTAAAAATCTAACCATGATCTTACAGAGTAAAATGGAAAAAAAAAAAGGGAGGGGGGAATAATTAGGAAAAGAAAGTTTTAACACCAAACATTACAGCTTAAAGCATCATTTAGCAGCGGTTCTCAACCTGTGGGTCACGACCTATTTGGGGGTTGAACGACCCATATACAAGGGTCGCCTAACACCATCGTAAAAAATATATTTATGAAGTAGCAACAAACATAATTTTATGGTTAGGGTTCACCACAACATGAGATACTGTATTAAAGGGTCGCTGCATTAGGGAGGTTGAGAACCACTGATTTAGAGGTTTTGATGATAATAACAGAGTGAAGAGTAATTACCGGTAAACAATCATAACCATCTTGTCAAACATTTTGCTCTACTTTGAATGATATATCCTTATTACAGCATAAAGCATCTGCTCCCAACTTCCCAGTCTAGCTTTAACTAGGTAAATAAATTAAATGCTAAATTTAAAGGTCACATCATGACAGATGAGACTACCTGGGGTAAATTTAAGCCCAATTATTTCATATTGAATCATACCTCAACACCACCTAAATTAGAAAAATTCTTTGCAAATATGTCTTGATTTTCATCATTTGTTTGTACATCGTTACCATGGGGACGCCTGGGTTCAAAACTCATTAACATGCCTAAGACCTTCTGAAATATGAAACACCATGTAAAATTTTTAAAATGATAAATTATACCTACATGTTTTATAAACCCTAACAATGTCAAGTGCAACATTACTTTGACAACATAAATAAAATGACTTGCATGCACATTTGAATAGTATTTTAATAATATCAATAAACAATATGAGTGCCTGTTTACTTATTTGTCTCTGTGTATTAAAAAAATATTTGTTTTCATCCATTAGGCTATTTTATACCTTTTTAATTATTTTGATTGAAAATTTCAACAGTTAAGTATACCAGTAAAATACCTTTAGTTCAATGAAAGCCTCATCATTATTAGGATCTGAGTTTGTATTTCGTTCTGTACAATGTTGAACACTGAGTCTGTCTAGAGCAAAGATTATGTCAACTACATCATTTCCTTCCGGAATGTTGTTTAGTAGATGTCGTGGAAGCTGCATGTGAAAATATGTTGAGGTCGTAAATATTTAGGAATCGATATAGTTAACAAAAACAAAATATGTGAACAGAATTTTTAAAAATTAATTAATTGCATTTTCAAAATATTTTAAATACACATATATGTGATGTGCTACTAGCAAAACTAGTTAAAACATGAAGTGTCAGACCTGGTTACTCTCGAACTACTAAAATAGTCCAATCTTTTCAGAACAGTGCTCTACCATCTCAAAATCGTACAATGCCACATTTTAATAGTAAATAAATAATCATACAGCATAATGTATACAATAACTATTATCATAGCATTTCTAAAAAAGGACCCTCCCCAAAGTAGATGACCGACATTAATATATTTATATGCAGTACTTTTTTGTAAAATTAAAAGGTGCCTGTGATCGCTACTTTTAGACAAAAATAAGGTGGGGAGCGGAAATAGGGGACACCTGCCGAAGTCACTCGAGCAAAAGGGCTAAATAAAAACAGAATAAAACTAAATTAATGAGATATCATTTTATCTTTTGACTCACCTTTTAATTTCGATTTCTTTGTCAATTTCATAAAGAGCTAGTAAGTTTATTGCGATAAGTAAGGCTACCAATCTGTAGCAAAGTTTTCTAGGGGGTAAGATTATTACTATTGACAACTGATTTACTAACTAACACTAAAGGTAGTTTTAATCAAAGACTATTCCATTGATTCCATCTTCAAACTTCAAATATTGTATCATTTTGAAGCTAACAAATTGAACGCGGTTTCATTGATATCATTTGTTAATACTAAGACAGAGTAGTACAGTTACAGCATGGTAGTAGCTACTTTGAGTAGTTAACAGTAATTACAAATCAGATAATGATAATGAATGTAATTCTTAACAAGAACTGCAGTGTAGTAAGTGTTCTTTTACTTCCTATTAAATAATTTAATAGATTTATTACTACTATAAATAACTACCATATAATCTACTGTGCAACAGTTGGAAGCCCATTGAACTTACTGAACAGTATTTGTATTTCTATTACTTGCTGGTGTCATTGATTAATAGCACTCAATATACTCAAAAGAGTAGAATTTTTAAATCCTTTATATTAACTTCACTTTTGTTCGTGGCTGGCTGGCTGACTAAATCTTCGGACGGCTAATTAACCCACTACCCATCAACCTATCGAGCTGAAACTTGACACAGACTCGTCGATGACAACATATTCTATCAATTTTCAGCCCCACCCCCCAATTGCCCAAAAATCAAATTTCCCCGTTTGTCAAAGAGAATAGGAATGAAATATGATTACGCTGATTTCTAGACATAAAATGTCTGATAACTGCGCTAAATGAGATCTTTTAAAAAAAATATCGCAAGTTCGTTTGGTGCGTAATATTTTTTTGTTTGTTCTAAAATAGTTGTTGAAATAAATCTGCTGTGTAAAAGCGGGTGGATCATAAGCATATTAATTAAGATTTTTTTATTGATCCAAACAAATTCAAATGGAAATGTTTTTTGATTGCATTGTACATTTTCAGCACATAAATAAAACAATTTGAACACAAGACATCTACATTAAATTATTTCACTACAGTGAAAAACAGCCATTCAGTAAATTCTCTTAGCCAGGGACTTGTTAGTATTGGTTCTCATTAAGATTTGTGACTTCAGGGGGAGCACGCTAGTAAATTTGTACAGTTCAGGGGCGTGAAAAATTGTGCCGATGCATTTGGGGGGGGGGGGGGGGGGGTGGACTAATTAAGTTTCTTATAAATTAATTGTATATCGGTTTTGGGGGGGGGGGGGGGGACACTTATTGGCTTAATTGGGATTCTTATAATTATAAAGTGTTACTTGCATTTCTGTTTTTGAGAAATTTTCATTCCCACCCCCTCCTTTCTCGATATTACATATTTTATTAAGGATTTATAAAAAAAAAAGAATTTTTTGGTTTATAAGTAAGTTTAGGAAGAGGCTTATATTATTATTATGTAGCTTTTTGTTTTGAATGCTAGGCCTCCTCAATTTTATCTTCAAACTTAAATATAACAAAACTCAGACTTCTTCCATTAGTCTATTGTGTTCGTTGTTGTATTTCATTCTTTATAAATCACTACACGTAGACTGTAGAAACTGCAGAGCAAGCAATTGCGTCGCGGTATTTTTTGCCATATTGACACTAAGGGACATAGTAGTGACCGAGTTTTAAGGGACAAACCTCTGAACCCCCTTCTTTCACTTGCCTGAGTTAACCTGGATGGTCCTTTGCCAGTATATTGCATTTCTGATTGAAGGCGGAATGCTGACCGGCCAGCCACACATCTCCATCCTTTTCTAGGCAACATAATAATACAAATTTTTGGGCTACATGTATTGTTAGCCTGGTTCTTCCTTTATCATTTACTCAATGTTTTTATCATTGCTCCCAGATTTCCCACCAAAGCTTATAAGATTCAGCCAAAATATAAAGTTGGCCAAAAGCTGAAGTGCAAAGTCTCAAAACAATTGGAATGCAATTTTAATACAAAATAGTTGTATAAATGAAACAAATATATTTATTATTTTATAATTACATAATAATTTCAAAGTTTTAATTTAAAGTGTTCAGCGTTTTTTATTAAAACTTAATTAGGCATAGATAAGTGGAACGTAGACTACTGATTTTTTTTAAATAAAAAAATTGTTGAATAAATAGTGATGTGTACATAGTTAAAAAATAATTTTCTAATTAAAAAATAAGAAAAGTCTTTATATTATGCCTATTAACCCAATTTACCCCAAGTTAACCTGTATCTTTTTCTTTAAAAATTTCAATAGTGATCTTTTTTGGCAGCTATCTAAGCGTCTATACATACAAAGGCCGTGTACATATTGTAGCTTGTATTTTATAAAATGCTGGCATAGAGTGCGGGAAAAGGGTTTGCTTGTAGTTTCTCTTAACTTTCAATACGACGATCAAATGAGGATTTTCTTCCAAGCTGTACAAATTTTGAATTAGCCAAATCTTCGGTTAGGTATACAAAACAGGAAATAAAAATTATTTTAAAAAGCACGAGTGGCTTATGAGGCCGATGCTAGACTGGCATTCTCGGCTGCACTTCTCTCATGAGTACTTTGACTGCTGTTTTTTTAAAAAAGTATTTATTTCCTTCTATTGCAATTAAGTGCTACACCTGTGTTACCCAATGCAGCAGCTCCCAATCTCCACGCTGACACTGCTAGTGGATTCAATGGGACGGCAACTGTCGGTACAACTTGGCACTAACTTCACTGCCTTAGTTTTCGAAATGACATTGAAGACAACGGCATATCGACCTTTGGACCCCGTCTCCAGATCTTACTTTATTATGTTATTTTGGCGTTTTCTGTTTTGTATTCCCATTTCTAAGATGAAATACCAACATGGCTTGAGAAACATAAGCAGGGTCGTACCGAAGAAAAGCTGTTAAAAACACAACAACAAACCCACTCACAACAATATTACTTCATGGAATTTAAGGAAATGCAGTGCAATGATTGCTAAGTTATACAACATTATACTATTGTCTCATTAGATTTATTTCCACAATCTTCTACAACCATATGAATCAACTCAATAAAAAAAGCAACAATAACTTTAAGCAAAATTTTAAAATTATCTTAAGCATCTGTTTTTCTTTTTAAAAAAAAAGAAAAAAAAAGAATGCTTTTAAAAAACTTTATTACGATTGCTGAATTTGATAAGCTAGTAAAGTTTCAGACATACACCGTTTATATTATAGTATGGCATTTTAAAACCACTTCATATATATTCTTACATGAATTGTTTGATGTGTATTCCGTATGTTTTGTGATTTTCGTGAGTGATACGTGAAAAAGTCAAGTAGACCCACTAAGCCTGGCGTCAAAAACTCCTCATACTTACCTGATTCACTTCTCCCTTATTTCACCCCCTATCACAGTAAAATGTCTCCTTTGATAAAAAAAACCCAAAGATTTTACGCTATTCAAATCACTATCCACTTATCCCCATCTGCATCCCCCCACCCATAAATCATTGGTCAGCTAACACACTGCTTTCCATCACACTCATAGAATCGACCATTAAAACCTACAATTAAACATCCACCTTATAACCGAGAGCCGAGAATCCACAATCACCATCTCACCTTCATCACAACCTCCAACATAATGCATTCCACAAATCTCCAAAGTATCCCCTCAACACACGCCTGCACCCACACCAATTCCGTTAATTAAGCCAAAGATTAATAACTCGTTCCAAGATGTATAGCTACAAAAGAAAATTTCCTATAGTTTCTCCTGCGTTTTGGAAAGTTGTAAAGTAGCTCATTGGTTTGGTAGAAAGTGTTTTAGTAAGGCTATTAAGTTTTGCCCATTGGCAAAGAAATGGCCCAAATGGTGAAATAGCTGAAAAATTCAAAAGAATTATAAAAATACATAACTATAGATTAACATATTTTTTTTCATTTTAACATATCTTTCCTTCCTCTATTAATGTCTATAATCTGTATTTGATAAGAAATGACAAGTTCGATTTGCAAGGTTATTGTCGAAGATAATTTTCATTCATTTATGGGTTTTCCCCTCATGTAGAAATTTTAAAAACGTAACAACAACGTTAGTTATACTATACCATTTATAGTTTTATCCAACTAACAAATATTAAAAAAAAAAAAAAAAACTTTATCAAAATAATGTTTAATTATTTTTTTAATTAAATTATTTTTTAAATTAATAAACACTATGTAGTACATATTTTTAAAACTGCATTTAAGATAAAGACGTGGGTAGACTTCAGAACTCGTAGTCATAGATGAATTTACATTTATTCTTCAACAATGAAGCTTCTTGTATAGGAAATAACTTTTAAATGAACAACCTTTTTCGACAAAATAAAATTAATTGAAAAATTCTGCTACTGTTACCAGACCCCCACCCACTCCTCTAAAAAGATATCACATCTAGAAAAAATAACACACAGATTAGGTCACTTTTTTATACATAATACGGGGAGAGATAATATGAAGTGTGTGAATGAGGGAGTGAGAGAAAGAGAGCGAGTGAAAGAGAGAGGGAGAGTGACACATATCGAAACAGAAAAACTGAGAGAGAAAGTCTGCGCCCATAAATTGTATATAGAATGATGCTTTAATTTCTTAGTTTATTAACCGTCTATTATGGCATAAACATATCCATATTATTTTTCTGATTATTGAACATAGATTAGCGAGAAGTTTTGTATGATTTGTTGAGGGACCATTAATTTATTGCTAAACCTGGACATTTATGCTAAATTTGTGTGCGCACGCGCAAAGAAACAGGGGTATACTTTTTAAACTTAATTCCACAAAAAGTGTATTGCCAGGCATACTTAGAAGCAAAGAATACATTATTTTTGTTTTTTAATTTTATTGTTATGTTAAAAAATGTTCACTTAAGTTAACCCACTAAAATGGGGAAAATTTGCATAAATTAAATAAAAGCAATTTAGATGCGAAACGAATAATTTACATATTTTTAGAAAACAAACCGTTAAATGACGAGTAATAGTGCGTGTAATGCTTTACACCACCACGAATATAAGTTTAAATTTTTAGAATGTTGTTGAATGTCGATAATAATTTTAATAGTAAAAATTAAAAAATAGTAAAGTTATTACGTTAAAAAAAGTAATTGAAAGTCATTTAAGAAGTTACAAACAATGAATTATTAACTATTCGGACAATTCGGTTCAACTTTATTTAGTTAAATAGTTTTAACGCAATTAGATTAACATACTATTTTGTTCAAAATATGTTTGTCCTTAAAATTTTTAAAGCTTAAAATATTTGTATATAAATACTAATTTATTGAGTTGGCTTCGCTATCTCTAACTCAAAGCCCCAAACTTGCAAATGAACAAACCCAAAATATTAGTTGAGGGGATGATATTGGGCGTTGAAAGAAAACGTGTAGGGCCTATACAAAATGAAATGGGATAGAGTGCTGAGACATTATATGTGGACAGTAGCGTCATTATGTTTGGTGTCACCAAGTGCGATAGACTTATGACGCTACCCCATCCAGACACACCTTCACATTTGACCACTCTGAATCTGCATTCTCTAGTGAAACCCTAGTCAGGCGAAGCATTACTTTGGTGTTAAACTTGTATGGATGCAAACTTCCCTGATGACAACTTGTCACGATGGCATCCTAATGTGGTTTCACCCTGTTCTAGTGACGCCCTGCTCTTATACTTAATTAAGAATGGTTATGAAACCGTCACATGGGAACTGTTAAACTAGTCTTTCTTTTTTTTTTTCCATTTTGGTGTCACTCCCTGTGGACAAGGATTAGCTTGAAGATATCGACTCATTAGCCGACGTATTAAATGTGTGCTTTGTGTAACAGGTATTTTGAACATTCATAATATTTCAATATGAATTGTAGAATAATCCGCCATTCGTGATTCTGCAATATTTTGAGCCCATATATTCTGTATGCATTAGCATTGTGGATTTAATTAATTAAGGGAGGCATTAACAAGGACCATCGCGGGGTGTCAACAAACTCTAGCTATTCCAATGAATTTAGAGTTGAGCATTCTAAGTGAAGAACTTATGCTATGTTAATTTTTTGGCGCGTTGATAAACAGCTGATTAAATTGTTATTAAAAAAATCAAGTATTCATGCGGCATTTGTGATAGTTTCTCTATGGAGTTTTTCAAATTCATTCTATTATATGTACACATTTCAATATTAGAAATTTCCATATTAGGGGAGCAGGGGAGTAAATTGATTATAATCATGATTATACAGACAGTATTGCCAGAAAAGTAAATTGTTAACGATTTTGGTATCCCCCCACCCCAAAAAAAAAAAATTTTTTTGCCCGTGGCAGTCGACCCCTTCCCTTCTGTTTGTCACTGATTTCAAGCTTTGGGATGGAAAGGGAGGGGGTGAATATATCAGCGCCAGAATTACGCACACCAGGTTTGGCCAGAATTACGCACAATGTCCGAGGACCAGCTGATGTGCCCCCCCGCTCGAGATTTATTCCGGATATGGCACTAATAGGGGTATACTTTTGGACCCAGCCTAGTCGCGCCCCTGTTATCTGGATAATCAAATATTATATATAAAATTAAAGGGAAAATAACACATTTATAACTTAAATATCCACTTCCTTTTCCTTTGCAGATGTTAAATTGCCGGCATTGTCGCTTTTATCGGTGGAAGTAGCGGCAATCGAGGGAGACGAATGCTCAGAAAAAAAAAAGGGTTAGTGTCGGTTTGAACATGTTTGATTAATGCTAAATCCAGGGATGTATGTTGGCACGTTGTGCGTGAGAACGACCCGCGGCAAATTGGATTTAGATTAGTAGACGCCAACAATAAGGTTTTCTCTATTGAAATTTTAATCTTAAAAATTGTCTGGTTATTACATTATTTTAACAAATTTAATGAGTGTAAATAAAAAACATTTTTTTTTTAAATTGTCTGGTTATTACATTATTTTAACAAATTTAATGAGTGTAAATAATTTGTTTGTTTTTTTTAAAAATTGTCTGGTTATTACATTATTTTAACAAATTTAATGAGTGTAAATAAAAAACATTTTTTTTTTAAATTGTCTGGTTAATACATTATTGTAACAAATTTAATGAGTGTAAATAAATTATTATTTATTTATTTTTTTTAAATTGTCTGGTTATTACATTATTTTAACAAATTGAATGAGTGTAAATAAAAATAGTTATACATAATTTTTAGGCTTTTGACAATATAAGATTTATTTAATGTATGTCTGTCTGTACACTGCAAATAGCTGGCCAGAATGTTAGCACACGTTGTTAGTGCAAGAGAAGTCAAAAGTTGGCCTCTCTTCGCCTGGAGATTCTGTTTATCGCAAATGACTAGGGCGGTATGTTTGCGATCGTGTTGCAGGTATGGGACAAGGACAAGGTTCAAGCGTCATGTGCAGTCAAGATAAATGTTATTGATAGAGTAGGCATACGATAGTTTGAGAATTAAGGGAATTAAAGTGAGTAAAAATTATAACACCGCTGCTTGAGCGAATTTCTCAATCTGTGTCACAGAACGGTTGTTACGGAGGAGGGCTCCGGTCCTGACTTATCACCAACTGTGTTGATTGAGTAGTGGTCAGTACAGGACCGCTCCTCTCTGTGATTTGTATTGTGGGTATCTAGGCGTTGGGACAGACAAAAGCACAAAGTAGACAAATGTAAACTGATCAACTCCAACTCCAGGTGTCCAGATGATGAAAATAATATGTTTATTACTATGATAAAAAGGTTCTTCTGTAATCTTCACAGATTGTCAGCTATCTATATGAATGTCCAACGCTTTGACTGTTTCTAGACTGTTCACTGTTTCGTCTCAACTACTTCTATGTTCCTCTAGTCAATTGTCGTCTCCTGGTCTCTCTTGCAACTATTCCCTAACAACTGCTATCTTAGCTCTTTTCTCTCTACTTCCAACACAACGAACTACTACCAACTTCAACTCTCACTAAACTCAACTCTCCCTATGTCAGGAAGTGTTCTGTCTTATATGCCCATTCTCTACCTCCATAGGTGGCCTAGGAATGTTATCTAACAACACAGCCCCGCCCCCTAATTTCCGATTAATTTGGATTTCCCGCCGTTAACCCCAAAATTAACATGCGAAGTCATCCCTCTATCTCAAAGATGCGAGACTCTATTAACCTTACCCTCGACCCTTTAACGATACTCTCCCCAAACTAACAGCAGTTTCCGCCCATCCTATAAATTACCTGAACAATGGAGCCTTGTCCTGTACCCCTCCCAGTCATTTGTGACAATCTGTAACATCTATTTTGCTTCACAAGTCATGTTGAAAAAGCAAGTTCAACAGCACCGACAATGATTAAGAAATAACCAGTTGCTCCTCAACAAAAAAGGATTTGACTAATGCAAGTAGCTGCCAGGAGACAGAGAGAGAGCTTATGGCAGGAGACAGAGAGAAAGCTTATGCCAGGAGACAGAGAGAGCTTATGGCAGGAGACAGAGAGAGAGCTTATGCCAGGAGACAGAGAGAGCTTATGCCAGGAGACAGAGAGAAAGCTTATGCCAGGAGACAGAGAGAAAGCTTATGCCAGGAGACAGAGAGAGCTTATGCCAGGAGACAGAGAGAAAGCTTATGCCAGGAGACAGAGAGAGCTTATGCCAGGAGACAGAGAGAGCTTATGCCAGGAGACAGAGAGAGCTTATGCCAGGAGACAGAGAGAGAGCTTATGACTTTTATTGCTCACTGTGACAATGCTTCTATTTTAAGTGCTGAATGGTTAGATGAAGATGTTGCTGACTTGTCTGGTATATCACTTCTGCCAGATGAAAATGATAATTCAGCTACTATGCACATTGTTACGATAGAGCAACACCTGGCTACTGGAAGATGATAGCAGCTAGAATCTCTGCTGCAATTGTCAGCTTTACCGACAATAATCATATTTCTACCTCCATAAACAATGATATTTAGTCTTTAACAACCTTTTAATTGATTCTGCTTTATAAAATTTAAGCGTAAACTTTTTGATTAACAAGCTAAAGATGCAATAAAATTTTGCTCCTACAATTTTGTGTTATTAATATAGATGTGCACAAAGTAAAATGTATTTTTATATTATTTATTTGTATTATAATTCTTTTTCTTTTTATTATTATTATTTTTTTTTGTGGGGGGGGGGGGGGGGCGGGTGTATACAAATGTTGACATGATTACTTGGCGGGGGGGGGGGGTCATTGAAAGTTTGACAGTTGTTGACAAGGGGGGGGTATAAAATTGCTTAAAAATGTTTGACGTAATTAATGGACGCCCCCTTACTTGAATGGGGCGGGGGTTGAGAAGTTGTGAACGAGGTTGCCTTGTTCCGCTATTTATCGGTAAGTATGTAAATCAATAGCTCTACGTAAAATGTGGAAGAAAAACTATAGATTTGAAATAAAATTAAACAAATTGGTGTATATGTTATATTACAACTATAATTACGGATGCAGAGTCATTCGAGCAGCGTAAAGGAAACACTGACTAGGCCCCCTCCATCCGATCCCCTCTAAACTATGAAAAGTCTAGCACAAAGGAAACCGGTCCTTATCTGATAACCACCTTTTGGGAAAGGAATGTGTTGAGTCTGTATGACAAAAATTGCACGTTTTACAGCGGTTGCGTCCACATGGCTTGGTCCCAAATTAGGAGGTGGGGGGGGGGGGGGGGGCAGCACAATGAGATCTCGCAGATTCTTATTTCTTCTGACAACAATGAGATGCGGTGCTGGAAAATGTTGCGGGTGTCAGGGTCAGTGAGAAGAATGGTACGGGTTATAAGGAAAATATATTATTGGCTAAGAGATTGTGAGGATGACATGTGAGGATACGTTTGGTCTTGTCACCATTGTCACTCTGACTAGACCAGAAGGCATCAGCACGAGTTTATTTTTAACCCGTTGAAGGCGTGATGACAGTGCTGACTCTGGGTAGGACCTCAACCGGAAATAGTCAATAATCTCAAACGCCTTGTCCCAAAAGTCATCCTCAGACCGTAACAGCATGAAAAACTGTACAGAAAGGAAATGATAAGTCGAAAAAGTTTAATTTAGTCTAGAAACCTACAACAACAACAAAAAAAATTAATAATTTTAATATTTTTTTGAATGAAGGAATAAAAATCATGTTTTCATCATCTATAAAATGATATTTCGCATTTTAAAAATCAAAGTAATAAGTTAGCTTAAGTTTCGTCAAATATTGAGTTGTTTTTTCCCCACTGATCAATAGCAATTTGTTTGGAACCTGTGTACTTGTAACTTCATTACACCACGTTTTTTATGTGTAAAATTACCCTGGTATTGTGACATGTTTTTTAATTTGTTAGTAAATTGGAAAATTGTAAAAAAAAAAAAAAAATTAAGATTAAAGATTACATTCTTGTGTATAGTTAAAGTTTTTAAAAAATAATTTGAAACGAACTTCTTTAGGATGTCAGAAATATTTGATTGAACACCCCTGGGATGACACTGTTAGAGGGCACCTGGGAGCGTCTAAAAGGGAGGGAGGAATGGAGCATTTGACTTCAGTCTGAGTTGGGGTAGGGGGAATAGCTTCCCCCATCCATTTGTCTGCTTTTTTTTATTTCTCCACGTAAAAAAATGAATCCGGGGAAGGAAACAATACTAATACTAATACTCGATTTTATTACATTTGGGTTGGGGGGGGGGGTGTATGATTAGAATACACACGAAGTAAATTTCATTTGTCTGGTTAGGGTGAGATTTGAACTCCACTAGCATGGATGACACACGTTTTATCCACTGCCATCCAGATGTCCGATATGCTGTGATTTTTAAGAATTAAAACCAAAATAAAAACTTATGTAGCCCTACTGAAATTCTTTTTTTTAAAAAAATAATTAATCACTGGGTTTGATATTATGAAGTATGTGAAGAAGTATTGAACTATTAGCGAAATTGTTATAGTTTTTAAATAACATTTTTTTTTATTGAATGGTCAAAAATGTTCTAACAATTTGTTAGCTGTAAAGTTTTGTAATTCTTATATTTATAGTGAACTCCCGAATTAAACAAGGATACCATGACGGGCATGCTCGATACCACGATGGGCATGTTCGATACCATGACGGGATTGTTCGATACCATAACAGGCAAAATCATTGTCATGAGGGGCAAGTTCGATTCCATGACAGGCATGTTCGATACTCTGACAGGCATGTTCGATACCATGACAAGTATGTTACACACAGAATTTACCAAGACCATGATTGGGGAGGGGGGGAGGGAGGGGAGGGAGGGGGTAAGGAGTTTTGTTTCGAACATTCATAGGGGATAAACGCTCCTGGGGCACCCCATGATGACACTGCTAGAGACACCCCATGATGACACTGCTATTGACACCCCATGATGACACTGCTAGGGACACCCCATGATGATACTGCTATTGACACCCCATGATGACACTGCTAGGGACACCCCATGATGGCACTGCTAGAGACACCCCATGATGATACTGCTATTGACACCCCATGATGACACTGCTAGGGACACCCCATGATGATACTCCTATTGACACCCCATGATGACACTGCTAGGGACACCCCATGATGATACTGCTATTGACACTCAATGATGACACTGCTAGGGACACCCCATGATGATACTGCTATTGACACCCCATGATGACACTGCTAGGGACACCCCATGATGATACTGCTATTGACACCCCATGATGACACTGCTAGGGACACCCCATGATGATACTGCTATTGACACCCCATGATGACACTGCTAGGGACACCCCCATGATGATACTGCTATTGACACCCCATGATGACACTGCTAGGGACACCCCATGATGATACTGCTATTGACACCCCATGATGACACTGCTAGGGACACCCCATGATGATACTGCTATTGACACCCCATGATGACACTGCTAGGGACACCCCATGATGATACTGCTATTGACACCCCATGATGACACTGCTAGGGACACCCCATGATGATACTGCTATTGACACCCCATGATGGCACTGCTAGGGACACCCCATGATGGCACTGCTAGGGAACCCTATGATGGCACTGCTAGGGACACCCTATGATGACACTGCTAGGGACACCCTATGATGGCACTGCTAGGGACACCCTATGATGACACTGCTAGGGACACCCTATGATGACACTGCTAGGGACACCCTATAATGACACTGCTAGGGACACCCCATGATGGCACTGCTAGGGACACCCCATGATGATACTGCTATTGACACCCCATGATGGCACTGCTAGGGACACCCCCATGATGATACTGCTATTGACACCCCATGATGGCACTGCTAGGGACACCCCCATGATGATACTGCTATTGACACCCCATGATGGCACTGCTAGGGACACCCTATGATGACACTGTTTATAAGATGATTAGAATATATTTTTCCTTAAAGTGCGCCGTTTTAATGTTTAGGAAATGAATTATTAATAAAAGTATTTAAAGAATACCCATCAACAGCTGATTCATCAGAAAAAAACGACTTCCCAAGTTTCTTGATCGACCAATCAATAACAGAAGAATCTGCGAACTGGTCGAGTTTCACACACAGCAAAACAAAAATTGGGCTTCTGCATTGATTTTTGGAGTGTGTAAATAATACACGCTTTGCGTGTTCGGTCTATCAGTGCGCATTGTAGACCGATTACTGAACGAAGCCCCCCCCCCCCCCCCAGACCCCCCACTCCTCGACCGCCCCACCCCCTTTCCCCGTTGCTATTGTACACAGGCACAGGCAGGCGTAAATGGAACCTTATCAACACCGAGACAGCTCTAGCTTGAGACACAGGTGTGTGTTGGCTAACTGAGGCACGTTGGCAACTCAGGTTTGGTCATACATTTTTCAAACCACAGTGTGAAGCACGGATCGTATTCTAGGGCCAATACTACGCTGAAGATGTAAGTAACTACTCTCGGAGGTCCCATTAACTATTTATTAAAGAATATTACAGGCACATAAATTCCTTCTGTGAAAATGTGAGAATTATAATATAAGTTGAAGTTATGCCCACACCGCGGTACTACCGTTTACTGCAACAAATTTTTAAAAAAAATATTTGTAGATTATGTTTTAAGTTTTAACCCTTCGCCTACTTCTACGTATTATATTATATAGATATCTTTGTTTAAACTTTTTTAAGTGGAGAGATGCATTTAACAAAAGCCCCCTTCTAAATACACAGATGATGCGTTAAAACTTATCAGTCACTGGTTCTTAAATTAGCATCAACAAAAAAAAAAAAGTAAGAACCTACTCTCGAATGCAAAGTAAATTCCAATTCAGTAGACTAACTTGGCCTATATTCTATATAAAATTATTTTTACTTTATTATTAACAACGACGCGATATATTCCCATCGTTACCGACAAGAGCACGGATTCTTAACTTTGCATGTAGGTAAATTATTTTATTAGACTGGTAAAAATATCCCACCTCCCACCCCTGTTATTTTTGTCCTCCCCTCCACATCTGTGTGATATCGTTTCCGGAAATTTGTTTGAAAGAAATTTCGTCGACGGAAAATTGATCGTCGGAAGTTTGATCGAACGGAAATTTGGTCGAACGGAATTTGGTCGAATTTTTTTTTCCAGTTCACACGATCAAATTTTGAGTCAATTTGACATAGAACATCGTGATCTGATTATCTCCCTTTAGAGTGCCATTGTCATATATTATGTAGCCATATCTGTAATTATGTTAACAAAGTGGCTTTAGGCATAGGCATATGTCCACGGGTACCAGAATTGAGAGGTTGGGATTAAAAAACAATTTAAAATATTATTGTTGGGTTTGTAAGACCAAATGAGGAATCAAATGAAAGATAATTGAATGTACTATACGTTTGAAATGTTAATTCTTCAGTTTTACTAAAATAAACTACCACAAATGACATCCGAATAGCATTGAGCTTAATGGTACCCGGGTGCGAATGGGGCGCTGCGTGTCCGGGTACATTTTGACTAATGACTAATGCTATTCGGATGTCATTTGTAGTAGTTTAGTTAAGTTAAAAAGAAGAATTAAGTTTACAAACGTATAGTACATTCAATTATCATTCATTTGATACATCATTTGGTCTTACAAACCCAACAATAATATTTTATATCGTTTTTTAATCACAACCTCTGGTACCCGTGTACCTATAGGTGCAGCCTTATGTTAAAGGCAAGGGTTGCATGTCAAGAAAGGGACACTGCAAGGAATAAATGAGACAAACTAGCGGAATTGTAAACAACGAGTTTTCTTTAATGAACTAACTTGGGTGGGGGTAGTGCTGAAAATTTGATAGAATGTGTTGTCATCGGCGACAAGTCTATGACAATGTGTAAAGTTTCAGCTTGATGGGTTAACGGGAAGTTGGTCAATTAGCCATGCGAAAATTTAGCCGCTTGTGCCACGAATGCAAGCGAAGTTGAAACAAAGGATTAAAAAAAAAACGATTAGGATAGCAGCATGCATATATTTGGGTAGCACACTTTCCACCCGCTCCCGATTCTTACATTTCGTCCTGAAAGAAAGCGAAAAGGAAAAAAAAAATGGGGTGGGGGGTATGGTGGGGGGGGGAGGAATTCACTAACTTCCTCTGTTGCTACTTTTCATTGTTACAGTAGCACTACTCTTTTTAAAATCATATATTACATCCTTGATGATTGAGTTGATTCTAACTGTTAAAATCGACTTTCACAGAAGCTCATTGCGCACCACCGCACCACACAGCACCACAGAACATTGTAAGAATCATTGAGATGTAATTATTAAGCCACTTAAATGTTATTGAACGTGGAGGGGATATGCTTTATAAACTGGTGTTAAATCATCAATAGGCAAATACGAAGAAAATTGCAAGAAAAGGGAAATCAATACCCAGGATTTTTACTTAACATCTTTAGCATCTGACTACATAAGTAGGTGTGTTTATTTGTTTAATGAACAATTGTCTTTTCTCCCCTCTGTAATAGATCACATTAAGCTAATTTAGGTTGAAATGTATCTTCTTAAAAATATATTTAACAAATGAAAAATGAATATCATTTATGCTGGTTGGAACCCAGGAATAGAGTGAGTGATGAGTTGGGTAAAGTATCGGATATTACAAGAATTAAAATGTAAAAAAACAACACATTTTGAAACTTTGTTTTTCAATGCTTGGTTGATGCTAGCATTGGTGAGTTGATGCTAGCATTGGTGAGTTTATGCTAGCATTGGTGAGTTGATGCTAGCATTGGTGAGTTTATGCTAGCATTGGTGAGGTATTTCTAGCCTTGGTGAGTTGATGCTAGCATTGGTGAGTTGATGCTAGCATTGGTGAGTTGATGCTAGCATTGGTGAGTTTATGCTAGCATTGGTGAGGTATTTCTAGCCTTGGTGAGTTGATGCTAGCATTGGTGAGTTGATGCTAGCATCGGTGAGTTTATGCTAGCATTGGTGAGTTTATGCTAGCATTGGTGAGTTTATGCTAGCATTGGTGAGGTATTTCTAGCCTTGGTGAGTTGATGCTAGCATTGGTGAGTTGATGCTAGCATTGGTGAGTTGATGCTAGCATCGGTGAGTTGATGCTAGCATTGGTGAGTTTATGCTAGCATTGGTGAGTTGATGCTAGCATCGGTGAGTTGATGCTAGCATTGGTGAGTTTATGCTAGCATTGGTGAGGTATTTCTAGCCTTGGTGAGTTGATGCTAGCATTGGTGAGTTTATGCTAGCATTGGTGAGGTATTTCTAGCCTTGGTGAGTTGATGCTAGCATTGGTGAGTTTGGGCTAGCATTGGTGAGGTATTTCTAGCCTTGGTGAGTTGATGCTATCATTGGTGAGTTTGGGCTAGCATTAGTGAGTTGATGCTAGCATTGGTGAGGTATTTCTAGCCTTGGTGAGTTGATGCTAGCATTGGTGAGTTTATGCTAGCATTGGTGAGTTTATGCTAGCATTGGTGAGTTTATGCTAGCATTGGTGAGTTTATGCTAGCATTGGTGAGTTGATGCTAGCATTGGTGAGTTGATGCTAGCATTGGTGAGTTTATGCTAGCATTGGTGAGTTGATGCTAGCATTGGTGAGGTATTTCTAGCCTTGGTGGGTTGATGCCAGCATTGGTGAGTTTATGCTAGCATTGGTGAGGTATTTCTAGCCTTGGTGAGTTGATGCTAGCATTGGTGAGTTTGGGCTAGCATTGGTGAGTTGATGCTAGCATTGGTGAGTTGATGCTAGCATTGGTGAGTTTATGCTAGCATTGGTGAGTTGATGCTAGCATTGGTGAGGTATTTCTAGCCTTGGTGAGTTGATGCCAGCATTGGTGAGTTTATGCTAGCATTGGTGAGGTATTTCTAGCCTTGGTGAGTTGATGCTAGCATTGGTGAGTTGATGCTAGCATTGGTGAGTTGATGCTAGCATTGGTGAGTTTATGCTAGCATTGGTGAGTTGATGCTAGCATTGGTGAGTTGATGCTAGCATTGGTGAGGTATTTCTAGCCTTGGTGAGTTGATGCTAGCATTGGTGAGTTTGGGCTAGCATTAGTGAGTTGATGCTAGCATTGGTGAGTTGATGCTAGCATTGGTGAGTTTATGCTAGCATTGGTGAGGTATTTCTAGCCTTGGTGAGTTGATGCTAGCATTGGTGAGTTTATGCTAGCATTGGTGAGTTTATGCTAGCATTGGTGAGGTATTTCTAGCCTTGGTGAGTTGATGCTAGCATTGGTGAGTTGATGCTAGCATTGGTGAGTTGATGCTAGCATCGGTGAGTTGATGCTAGCATTGGTGAGTTTATGCTAGCATTGGTGAGTTGATGCTAGCATCGGTGAGTTGATGCTAGCATTGGTGAGTTTATGCTAGCATTGGTGAGGTATTTCTAGCCTTGGTGAGTTGATGCTAGCATTGGTGAGTTTATGCTAGCATTGGTGAGGTATTTCTAGCCTTGGTGAGTTGATGCTAGCATTGGTGAGTTTGGGCTAGCATTGGTGAGGTATTTCTAGCCTTGGTGAGTTGATGCTATCATTGGTGAGTTTGGGCTAGCATTAGTGAGTTGATGCTAGCATTGGTGAGGTATTTCTAGCCTTGGTGAGTTGATGCTAGCATTGGTGAGTTTATGCTAGCATTGGTGAGTTTATGCTAGCATTGGTGAGTTTATGCTAGCATTGGTGAGTTTATGCTAGCATTGGTGAGTTGATGCTAGCATTGGTGAGTTGATGCTAGCATTGGTGAGTTTATGCTAGCATTGGTGAGTTGATGCTAGCATTGGTGAGGTATTTCTAGCCTTGGTGAGTTGATGCCAGCATTGGTGAGTTTATGCTAGCATTGGTGAGGTATTTCTAGCCTTGGTGAGTTGATGCTAGCATTGGTGAGTTTGGGCTAGCATTGGTGAGTTGATGCTAGCATTGGTGAGTTGATGCTAGCATTGGTGAGTTTATGCTAGCATTGGTGAGTTGATGCTAGCATTGGTGAGGTATTTCTAGCCTTGGTGAGTTGATGCCAGCATTGGTGAGTTTATGCTAGCATTGGTGAGGTATTTCTAGCCTTGGTGAGTTGATGCTAGCATTGGTGAGTTGATGCTAGCATTGGTGAGTTGATGCTAGCATTGGTGAGTTTATGCTAGCATTGGTGAGTTGATGCTAGCATTGGTGAGTTGATGCTAGCATTGGTGAGGTATTTCTAGCCTTGGTGAGTTGATGCTAGCATTGGTGAGTTTGGGCTAGCATTAGTGAGTTGATGCTAGCATTGGTGAGTTGATGCTAGCATTGGTGAGTTTATGCTAGCATTGGTGAGGTATTTCTAGCCTTGGTGAGTTGATGCTAGCATTGGTGAGTTTGGGCTAGCATTGGTGAGTTGATGCTAGCATTGGTGAGTTGATGCTAGCATTGGTGAGCTTATGCTAGCATTGGTGAGGTATTTCTAGCCTTGGTGAGTTGATGCTAGCATTGGTGAGTTTATGCTAGCATTGGTGAGGTATTTCTAGCCTTGGTGAGTTGATGCTAGCATTGGTGAGTTTATGCTAGCATTGGTGAGTTTATGCTAGCATTTGTGAGGTATTTCTAGCCTTGGTGAGTTGATGCTAGCATTGGTGAGTTGATGCTAGCATTGGTGAGGTATTTCTAGCCTTGGTGAGTTGATGCTAGCATTGGTGAGTTTATGCTAGCATTGGTGAGGTATTTCTAGCCTTGGTGAGTTGATGCTATCATTGGTGAGTTTATGCTAGCATTGGTGAGGTATTTCTAGCCTTGGTGAGTTGATGCTAGCATTGGTGAGTTTATGCTAGCATTGGTGAGTTTATGCTAGCATTGATGAGGTATTTCTAGCCTTGGTGAGTTGATGCTAGCATTGGTGAGTTTATGCTAGCATTGGTGAGTTTATGCTAGCATTGGTGAGGTATTTCTAGCCTTGGTGAGTTGATGCTAGCATTGGTGAGGTATTTCTAGCCTTGGTGAGTTGATGCTAGCATTGGTGAGTTTATGCTAGCATTGGTGAGGTATTTCTAGCCTTGGTGAGTTGATGCTAGCATTGGTGAGTTTATGCTAGCATTGGTGAGTTTATGCTAGCATTGGTGAGGTATTTCTAGCATTGGTGAGTTTATGCTAGCATTGGTGAGGTATTTCTAGCCTTGGTGAGTTGATGCTAGCATTGGTGAGTTTATGCTAGAATTGGTGAGTTTATGCTAGCATTGGTGAGGTATTTCTAGCATTGGTGAGTTTATGCTAGCATTGGTGAGGTATTTCTAGCCTTGGTGAGTTGATGCTAGCATTGGTGAGTTTATGCTAGCATTGGTGAGGTATTTCTAGCCTTGGTGAGTTGATGCTAGCATTGGTGAGTTTATGCTAGCATTGGTGAGGTATTTCTAGCCTTGGTGAGTTGATGCTAGCATTGGTGAGTTTGGGCTAGCATTGGTGAGGTATTTCTAGCCTTGGTGAGTTGATGCTAGCATTGGTGAGTTTGGGCTAGCATTGGTGAGGTATTTCTAGCCTTGGTGAGTTGATGCTAGCATTGGTGAGTTTGGGCTAGCATTGGTGAGGTATTTCTAGCCTTGGTGAGTTGATGCTAGCATTGGTGAGTTTGGGCTAGCATTGGTGAGTTGATGCTAGCATTGGTGAGTTGATGCTAGCATTGGTGAGTTGATGCTAGGATTTGTGAGTTGATGCTAGCCTTGGTGAGCTGACGCTAGCCTCGGTGAGTTGATGCTACCCTCGGTGAGCTGACGCTAGCCTTGTTGAGTTGATGTTAGCCTTAGTGATTTGATTCGGCTTAAGATTTTTCATGCAAGCTACAAGTAGCGCTCTAACTTAAACCATGAACCTAGGTGCTCTGCACGATGGGCATCTGGCTTAACTGTTATTCCACCAAGGTTATTTTAGAAATGCAATAGTAATGTTATTAGACCTGGACACGTGACATCTGTCGTATTTCAGAACAGATGTGTAGATTTAGTGGAGAAGCATTGCTGTTAAGTTTTTTTTAATGGATTACAAAAAATTAATTCAAACTTAATCGGAAATTTTAGAAAAAGAAAAATAATTTAAAAAAAAAAAAATAACTATTAAGATTATAACTTTAGTTTCGAAAGATCAATATTAATTTTGAACCCAAAGTTGAATTCATAATAATTTATTTAAAGAAATTAAAAACAGAGTGAAAACCCCCTTCGCTCCTCAAGTTTCATCACTGTTCGTAAATTAGACTGAGCATATTTAAATGGTTCTAGTACTTTGAAATATGAAACAATCAGGATCAAAATTTGAACATTTGCACCAAAATATGACACAAACAACAGGAACATGACTGTTATAAACAACACCGACATGATTGTTATAAACAACACCGACATGATTGTTATAAACAACACCGACATGACTGTTATAAACAACACCGACATGACTGTTATAAACAACACCGACATGACTGTTATAAACAACACCGACATGACTGTTATAAACAACACCGACATGACTGTTATAAACAACACCGACATGACTGTTATAAACAACACCGACATGACTGTTATAAACAACACCGACATGACTGTTATAAACAACACCGACATGACTGTTATAAACAACACCGACATGACTGTTATAACATCAAATTATGACACAGTCAACACGACAACAGTGGCGTCAAAACAATGTTACTCTTCTAAATAAAATAAATGGATTACCGTTCCCACAAATTGTGATGACCTCGATGCTGTAGCGACGGTCATCAAAACAATATAATCTCCTATGTTCCTTGGCCTTGTCCGTGCCCGTTCCGTACCGTCCACGGGTCAATAGATTCGATTCGTCATTAGATGGTATGCGAGCCGTGGCGTGGGGACGTGCCGTTAGACACGGTTCATTGAGCATGGATCAATTCAACAGATCTGTCTGTCGATACATTCTACACGGCAAGTTACTTAAGACCGAATGGGACGACCGTAAACACAGCAGCTACTTACCGACTAAGGAAAAGCTCATTACTAGATGATAATTATGAGAGACGTGGTCACTCTCCTGGAAGATGTAGAGTATGCTCCTTGGTGATATCTAAAGCTACAAGGGGACCCGGCTAGCAGGAATCTGCTAAAAACGGCTACCTACAATAGTGGAACCTATTACAAAACAAGTAAAGATTTTTTTGGGTCTAGTTTGTGGGGGGGGGGGCGCGCCTGTTGGGGGGTGGGGGTGGGTATAATTCATTAGTATGAGCATAACTTAAAAAAATGAAACTATAATACAAATCCCTTTGATATATTTAATTTATTAAATATTAAGGTGGTGTGTGGCCGAGTGGTCTAAACTGTATCAATCCAAGTAACCACAGAGTTTATGTCGTGAAAAATAGCATGGCAGCAATCTTGGCCCACACAAGGGGCACTGACGCTAGCTATGCCACTAGCGCCATGTATTTATCCGAACCGAAATTGGCGACTAGGGCCAGCTCTACTGTCATTTTTATAGGAAACTAGGGCAGAAATCGAGGTTTCCGATGGCTCTTTAGCGTAAAAGGGGGGAGGGTCGGGTCTGGGGGAGCCCATCCCCAGAAATATGTTGATTATTTCAAAATCAAGCAAAATGCATCTCTTGATTTCAGGTATACTCGAAGACGCACTTGGGTATACTACCTGAATTCAATGGTTTACATTAGACCTTATTGATCGGCGAAGTCATTTTTCAAGCGTCTGGGGGAGGCATTATGTCACTCAGTGCCATACTAAAACTGAATTCACTTCGATTGTGACGCGCCACATAGTAATCATTAGCAGGAACTTAGATTCAACCCCGTACTGTCACATTAATCAGCATGAAGGGAGGGAACAAGCATAAATTGAGGTTTCCGAAGACTGCTGAGCAAAAGTGAGCGAGTGGTTCCCTAAGGAAATATTTGATGTATTCAAAAATAAAGGGATGCAAGTGGTCCATAATTTATTTCGGTAGTTGTTTGAGACAATTTGGGAAGGGTCATTTCAGACTTTTGGGTGGGAAGCGCCAAATTTGGCCATACTAAGGGCGGGGAAAGCGTTCATTAACTACTAACTCACAACACAATAAAACACAATATCCGGTGCTGAAAATTTACATAGTGAATTCCCATTCTCTGCAACTACTAGTACCTATAAATATAATTTCACCTCTCAGCCCTGGCCCCTTGCGACAATATCAGTTTTTGTTAATTACTACATCACCCTTTACAATCTGATTGAATTTGAACGAGTTGAATGTGAATAAATACTTCACATGAATCTAAACCACACCCAAATAAATAAATACATGTTTATTAGCGAGAATATATATATTGTCTGGATTGCCTTAGCACCTTCCCTACACTCATTTCCATTGTACTCTAAGAGTTCCCAGAAATGTAGTAAACACCTCTATGAGTGCTGAACATGGCGGATGTTTGACGCTAATTGCGCTATGATTAATTGAATAATGACTTACAACCAAGCGCTGTACCAGGAACCTGACCAAATTTATTGCCATAATTGATAGAATCGAGGAATATACGTGAATTCTGTTAGGTATTCATTACATTTTGGTTTTGAGAACGCTGCGAGGAACTTCTCCTCACGAACTGTGTGTGTCCCGAAGGATGAGTCCCCGCTGTCCGACCTTTTATTTGTAATACCTCTTAAAACAATTGTTCGTGGTGGTACGCCAGGTAACAATAAGAGCTCGATAACTACTGATAACTA
The DNA here is from genome assembly GCA_964017045.1 of Omphiscola glabra. Classification (NCBI taxonomy): domain Eukaryota; kingdom Metazoa; phylum Mollusca; class Gastropoda; family Lymnaeidae; genus Omphiscola; species Omphiscola glabra. The sequence continues at coordinate 23,254,258 of OZ024800.1, forward strand.
ATGATAACTAATTATAACTACTGATAACTAATGATAACTAATGATAACTACTGATAATTAATGATAAGTAATGATAAATACTGATAATTAATTATAACTACTGATAACTACTACTGATAACTAATGATAACAAATGATTACTAATGATAGCTAAGGATAACTAATGATAACTAATTATTACTACTGATAACTACTGCTAACGACATAAAAAAAAGCTCCATAAATAATGCAATTATTTGATTCTTTAAAAAAAAAAAGGTAATACTTTTTAACATAATAAAACACGCTAATTCCTTCGTATTGAATATACAAAACCCAAATGCGCGACTTCGCCACACAGAGGTTTTAGTCCTGTATATTTGATTTTCCACTCTGATGTCAGAATTCTTAGTAACATTGAATTGTTATTTTTAATTAGGAATAGTTGGGTATTGTTCTTTCTATAATATATTTTTTGATCAGTGTAAACGTCAGTTTGTTAAGTACTGTTTGTTGTCGAGTCATTGTAAAACATCGGATCACATTTGTTAATTCTTATATATATATATATATCCATGCAAAAAAAATGCATAAGTTAGGAAACAGGGCCGGACCATGTCGTACGGTGTAGGCAGGTCGAGGTCAGAACAACAAGCTTAGCCTAATGACAATTAGAGGTTGACGAGCCAAACATGTGCAGGTGTAAGTCTGAGCTTAGTGGGTGTAACAACGTTGATATGAGCTTTGATTCAGCATGTTGCCTTGATTCAGCATGTTGCCTTGATTCAGCATGTTGCCTTGATTCAGCATGTTGCCTTGATTCAGCATGTTGCCTTGATTCAGCATGTTGCCTTGATTCAGCATGTTGCCTTGATTCAGCATGTTGCCTTGATTCAGCATGTTGCCTTGATTCAGCATGTTGCCTTGATTCAGCATGTTGCCTTGATTCAGCATGTTGCCTTGGTTTAGCATGTTGCCTTGATTCAGCATGTTGCCTTGATTCAGCATGTTGCCTTGATTCAGCATGTTGCCTTGATTCAGCATGTTGCCTTGATTCAGCATGTTGCCTTGGTTCAGCATGTTGCCTTGATTCAGCATGTTGCCTTGGTTCAGCATGTTGCCTTGATTCAGCATGTTGCCTTGATTCAGCATGTTGCCTTGATTCAGCATGTTGCCTTGATTCAACATGTTGCCTTGGTTCAACATGTTCCTATCAATACAAACTTTTATACTTACTTTGATGACCAGAAATACGTTTTCTTTACATTCCAGTGGGGAGAACGTGTGTGTGCTCCTTTGAGTCCAACACTGTTTATAAAAATTATGTATATTTAGAAGATTATTTTTAAGATTTACATTATTTAATACACAATTATCCTGCTTTCTTGTGCAACCAGTCATTTTAAAACATAAATAAGGGACATCTATAAGCTATACCTAGAAGAAGACATACCCAGATGACATATCTATAGAAGACATAACTAGAAGACATACCTAGAAGTCATATCTAGAAGACTTATCTCGAAGACATATCAAGAAGACTTATCGAGAAGAAATATCAAGAAGAGATATTTTATAGTTAGTGGCAAATCTTTTTTTAATCTATTTTTTTGGTCTTGCAGGTTGGAAGATGACACACTACTGTAGATATAACGCCCGAAGAGATCACCACTAACACAGAAATACGTGGAATCACATACTTCTGGAGCTACGTCTGAAAAAGATTGGAAACAAAATTCCATATTTGTTTACCGTTACAGCAATGGCTGTCGTGTTTGGCTGGGTGATGGCGATTAACAACGGGACAGGAGCTAGTACTAGCAGCAGACCAGCTTCAGGGTGTGGTCAGTCGAGAATTTGTAACTCGTCCATAATACGCTCGATTGTCCTCTAGCAGTCTCCACAGCAGTCTCAGGTCAACGATGGTCGCTAATGAAAGTGACGTGTCAATTTTTATTTCCTACAACCCGATCGATTTTTATCAATGAACCAGTGCTGACCAATTCTAATTTCTTCGTGTGCATTACAACAAAGTTGTGATAGTTATTTACTCTGCATGTACGAGCGCTAATAATTTAAGAAATGATATGAGTGCTTCAACATCTGGAAAAAATCAGTGGTCTGTACTAACCAAACGCCATTTTGCAACATCTCATACGTTTACAGACTCAGTGTTTGTTGGTTTTTTAAATACTTTTCTAAAATAATAAATAAACCTTCCAAACTGGAAGGCGACGTTATGATAGTTCGGACCGCGTCCAGCGACGACGAAGAAATTCAATGCAACTATCAGCTCGAAAGTAAGACTCGAACACTTGTTGAGAAACTGCTTCAAGCCGATGAAGCCGACTACCTCCACGATAAGACGGGGAAAGACTCGGACAGAGACGATGCGTTGGATGAGTTGATAACTGGCTGGGGAAACTCTTTCCTATTCCTCAAATATCCTTCTTCTGCCTCCGGGTGCAGCGAGGCTAAGAGAAAGTTCTCCAGGTCGCTTGGACCGGAAGTCATTCAGACCAAAATAGCCGTACGCTGCGTCAATGAAGACTTCAATTCTGATCATTATAAATCGAAGTGGAAAGCGAACGTAGAGCCAGGGACTTACAGGTACATCGTCAATAACGGGTGCTATAGGACCGCAAAGTTCTCCGCTACCGGTCGGAGCTGGGTCACTGCAAAACGATCGAGGAAACCAGAGCGAGGCTCCATGTCCAATAACGAGATCAAACACGCGCAAAAGTCCCTTAAAAGAGATTTAGATTTCAGATTTGGCCAGAGCCACGATTCGCATTCAGACGATATTGGTTCTTCTTCCGAGGGGAACACAGTCCACGACGAGCCTCCCCGCGACAGCAGCACCACAGCCGGCGATGATCATGGGCCGAACGCGAGTCCGACGCCACGAACCGTTTACGTGGATGTTAACGCCAAAGCTTTTCATCACATTCACAGAGTTGAGAGTGCTCCCAATCTGAGCAGTAAAAACAGTGTCGGTGGCGAGAGGGTCCGATTTAGGGAGGACAGCCTACTGCACGAAAACGCACCGGACTGTCAAGCGCCTTACAGAATTTCCCAGGACCCGTTCACCACCACCACCACGCCCTTCTTAAGGGCGGAGTCGACGCTGAGACCTTTAGAAAAATTGACACCGCAGCAGAAAATGATCGAACGCCGGGCGAGTGAATCCGAAAAGCACTCCAGCGTCACACAAAACCCACAAACAATTTCCATAGCTACCAGAAATGGGCTAAATCTTCAGCATGCTGCTTCCAATAACAAGAATCCGTTTTCCGACTGGGCTAAAACTGATATTTATAACGGTAACGTCGACACCGGCCTCGCTCTACTTTCTTACCTCAAAAAAGACGCGGCGACTTCAGGCGGAGACGATGTGAAATCTGTGACATACACGTCGGTTAAAAAACCGACAACGAACGACATGGGCCGAATATTAAGGGAGACTTCGAAAGTTTTAAAATCATCCTTAGCGAACGGAATCGCCAACAACCAGGCCACAGCGCAGAGAAAAAGTGGCCGAGGCTATAAATATTTTGGTTCACAGTACGTCCACAGTAACGGCCTGGGCGGCTTCCTGGGTTCAAATTTGACTTCTAATGTCGACAAGGCGGCCAACTCGGTTTCAGACCAGTTCGGGAACGGACATGCTCTGCCCCTACCGGAAATATCCGGTAAAAGGATTGTAATGGAAACCCACCAGAGAACGTTATAACCGCATATTACAACACATGCTTTATAATGTTTGGTCTAATAATAAACAATTGAATCTGGAACTCACCATATGTGAAATTGTGTTGTTGTTGTTCAAAGAGAACCTGTCACGTGCGCCTGGTTGCAAACTCTTGTACTTGAAATTTAAATGAAAATACTTACATTTCTGAGTCATAGCATGATGCTAATGTATATTGAAATTAGTTATCATTGTTAAGATTTGTAATGGTGTAGATCTATTTGAAATTACTAAGGGTAGGTTCACACGATCAAATTTTCCTTCAAGCATTTGATGCAATTCGTGTATGAAGCCTTGTCACAACTTTCAAATTACTATATGATCAAATTCCCCAAAAAAAGAAACCACGCACAAAATAGTGCGTTCATACAACTTGACGCGAAATTTTATCGTGTGAACCGAAATATTTTAACATGAATACTGGTGCAAAATAAAGAATTTGTTGCAGGACAAAATGCCCCCAGCCAAAAGATAAAAGAAACAACTGGCTATAATTATTAGTAAAGCCAGCTTTAACATATTCTAATAGGACACGTCATTCCAGTTTCACTCGGCTTGAAACAATGCTTTAATGATAATAAAAATTTTTTAAAAAGCTATGGGCAAAGATTGAATAGCTTAGCTGCCTTACCTCAGCCGTCTGGTCTGTATGCTTATCAAATATCGATGACAGATTTGAGAGCTCAGCCGCAAAGCATGCATTACGTGTTACGAAACGCGTAAGAATACGTAGGACCAAATGTTATCGTTATTGTTTCGTGGAAAAGAACAGTTTTCAATAATAAATGATTTTTATTATTTTGGACGGTAAACATACCATTTTTTGCCCCGCACACATTAATTATATTGTTTGATATTATCCGCGGCCCTTTATTTTAATTTTGTTATTGTTTTGCTGCTTCCTTTTATTTAAGACTGAACACACTGCAACGATAATTAGACATCTTAATTGGCCAATCAATGCCCCCGCCCCCCCCCCCCCCCCCCAAATCTCCTTTAATAAATGTATTCCCGTTTGGCAACTGTGAGATGCTTTGAGCATGAACCCAACTGACCCGAAGGCAGTAACCATTTCTGAGCGGGTTTGATGTTATTTCTGTTCAGGACAATCTACGCCGTTTGTTTGTGACCGAGTCGATCACTCACAAGAAAACCAAACAGTGGATTGCACACCAAAATTTGACGCGGTCATTCCTCCCGTTCATTGATAGTTCCTTGAACGTTTGGTAACAATCCCTTTAAACCCCCCCCCCCCCCCCCCCAAAAAAAAAAAAAAAAGCTGTACCTTTTAAAAATCGTAAAGTGTAGAGGGTAAAGAGTAAATAAACAAGCTTTAAGATTATAGTTTTTCGTATACATCCTTTATATGCACTTATAACTAATTTTTAATTTACATTAATATTCTAACGTCTCACCCGCTTTTAAATCGCAGATTTTTTTCACCAACTATTTCAGGAAAAAAAAATTACGCATTATCAAATGCCCGTGTGATATTTTTTTAAAGCTGATTTAGCGCAGTTATCGGTAATTTTATTTCGTGAAATCAGTGGCATCATATGTTCTTCGTCTTCCCCTTCAAAAAAACAGGAAAAACCCCCCTGATTTTTGTGGGTTGGGGCTGAAAATTTGACAGATTGTGTTGTCATCGGCAACGAGTCTATGTGTCAAGTTCCGGCTCGGTAGGTTGATGGGAGGTGGTTCGATAAGATGTTCCTTAGATTTTCCCACAGACATTAGAAAGAAAACCACGAACAAATGCGAAGTTAATATAAAGGATTTAAATAAAACAACCCATAATAACAAAGTGTTTCGTATAAATCCTTTATAAAATGTTATATCGAGCAATTTGGGGGGGGGGGGGGTGGGTGGGTTGAAAAGTTGACAAAACATGCATTATAAAAGTAACGCACTTTATAAGAATCCCAATTAGTGCTTCATCCCAAGGCTCGCAAGCGCACATTTTTTTCACGCCACTGAACTATATTAATTATGTAATGACCCACCCGCTTCTGCACCGCAGATTTATTGCACCAACTTTTTCAGAAAAATAAAAGAAAATAGTATGCACTTGCGATATTTTTTACGTGGGCACATTTAAATAAATAAGTACATTAGAATTATGACATACTTTAGGGGCGTGCATTAAGTGTGCTTTTTGGGGGTGGGGCACCAAGGGGCCTACAGTCATGGGTACTGGGTGGCCGAGTGGAATAGAGTGGATGGACTGGAATTCAATCCCCAGCAACAGCCTAGACAATCAAAAAACAACAGCACCCCGGGTGGATGGGACGCGTTAACCTTGGATGGCAACTCACCTAACACTCGCACCCCGGGTGGATGGGACCCGTTAACCTTGGGTGGCAACTCACCTAACACCGGCACCCCGGGTGGATGGGACCCATTAACCTTGCGTGGCAACTCACCTAACACCGGCACCCCCGGGTGGATGGGACCCATTAACCTTGCGTGGCAACTCACCTAACACCGGCACCCCCGGGTGGATGGGACGCGTTAACCCTGGGTGGCCAGTCATCTGACACCGGCACCCCGGGTGGATGGGGCGCGTTAACCCTGGGTTGCAACTCATCTGACACCGGCACCCCGGGTGGATGGGACTCGTTAAGCCTGGATGGCCACTCACCTAAGAGAAGGAAAACTCTGAAATAAAATCCGGAGATTGCATTATGTAAGCTTTATGACATTAAATTGATGTAATGAAAATTCTGAAAATTCTTGCAACGTGGAAATCATAAAGAGCACAGTGGAGACAACAGAAATACCGCTGGACATCCTCTACATTCTGGCCTGTTTCCAATCTTGCCACTGGAAGGACGAAAGAAGTAGAGTGATGAGCAACTCTCAATAACTTTAAACGAAATACAGATCAAGTCAAGGCTACGACTCAAGTCAAGGGCGACTACTCTAGTTGATGCCTTGGCCATCTTCGCATGCGAAAGACGAATTATATACAGTTGTGGGTGCTCTTTTGATTTTTATGGCCAACTTTATATAGCATATGTGTGTGTGGGAAGGGAGAATCGTGTGTACAGTCTAGCACCAAATCAGCATTTCGTAAGGCTACGTCACTGAATAAATGGTCGGGTGAATTTTTATCAGGATAGCCTTGTCTCAAAAGGCATGATTTGTTACACGCGGAACAATTCAAGTCCCAAGAAGATTTTACTTTTTAAATCAACTTATTTAACATGTTGTACATTCAGTTAAAGTTTCTCGACATTAAACAGGTAATAAAATCAGTTTCTCAGACACGTGTCAAAGTCAAATTGAAGAAAAAAAATTGTCCCGAGATGGTAAAATCATATTTATGGAGGGCGAGATCAAGATATTGTCTCCTGATAGACTTATCTAAGTCGTTCGATCCAAGCTTTTACATAACTTGTCCTATTATTTCCTATAAAATAAGGACTTTTTTAAACAAAGGATGTGGCGGGGATTTAGGGTTTGAGAGTAATTCAAGGAATACTGTGATCAGTCTTGTAAATTATTAAAAGGTCAAAGTATGACGTAGCTTGAAGATAAGTTTAAATTTAAAACATACAGTTATGATGTAACTGGAAGCAAAACAACGACAAAATAATTAAGTGTCATCAGTGGGAAATAGGACGACATGAATACAAAAACAATAACAAATAAATAATGCGAAAAATATGAGTGAAAAGTTGTAAATACAAGGACATTTGTTTGGGAAAGAATTGGCTGTTTAAAGGGATTTTTTTTCCACAGTATTTTGTTCGAAATGTTGTAAATATAATAATTAAAATTTGCTGTATAAAAAAGGGATGTTTTTCACAGGCTTTTGGTCTTAATTAGAGCATGGAATGAGAACTTACGATATGAGAGTGAGCTTAGCACAGTTTAAGTCCGCTATGATGAGGTCTTCTAATCTGAAAAGCTGCACTGTAACTGAACCGTAACATCCACCGTTCATGTACTAAGCACGTTTTCCATGTGTAAATCACAGCCCGTGGTTTTCGATATTCAATTTTATTGTTCATATTTAAAATGCTCCAAAATGTGTGTTATTTTTTTTTATTTCTAACCAATGTCCGTGCGTGTTGCTATATAAAAACTGTGAAACTATAATTTGATATTTAACAGTGGACCTAAATGTTACATTACAGCGATGGACTTATATATTGTCCCCAGAAGAGGAACACTGCGTTCTTTACGGCTTGGCAAAGCTTCGATCAATTCAATGTTATCAAGCACACACACACACAAATAATTTTAAAAAATCCATTATTGCCGCCCTTGATTGTGGTCCCTTGACTTCTCCATCCAGCCGTTTAGACCTTAGTCACATTACTTGTCCCACCATATGACGGCAACAGTATGCGCAATACTGCTGTCCTGGACACACAAGCCACGTTCGGACCATCATTTCTCCATTCTGGCAGCGCCTTAGAGCCAAGTCCGGATCGAATGTTCGGTTTCTTTTAATTTAGGACAAACGTATTCGCTTACTTGGATTCGTCCTCGTTTCAAAATGTCAGAACGTAAACGATCGGAAATACCTTCTCGCCAAGATGCACACGTTTGCTTAGGGGTACTGCTTGTGCACCCCGGGGGCACTGCTAGAAACATGTAGAGTTTGCTTACAGCAACCACTATCTGGGCCCTGCATTCTCCATGTTCACTAAGGGGTACAGGTTGGGCACCTGGGGGGCTCATGGTCACTGTCGGAAATATGTAGAGTTTGCAGACAGCAGTCACCATCTGAGCAGAGGCGTAACAACGGCTTGGCATTGGGGCAGTTGCCAAGGGCGCCGGCCTGCGCCAGTTCAAAAGGGCGCCGCTAACTCTCTAATTTTTAAATTTTTATTATTAAAAAAATAAATTAGCCAAGGGCGCCAAAAACCCAGTTACGCCTCTACATCTGAGCCCCACACTCTCCATTCCGTTATAAACACCGTAGTTACTTGTTTCCCTTTAAAGATATTTTTAAACTTGCTCTAGAATTAAGCTGTACTCACATTTGTATCACTAAAAGGCCGTATGTAAATTTAATCTTTAATAAAGAGTCTTTGAATTTTTCATTTTTTACTTCTATTATTTTATTTTAACTTGTGTTCTTTTGTTCTTTTCGCACAAAAAGAACATTGAGTCATCCGATTTGTTCTTTGGTTGTATTTTTTTCCCAGGTTTAACAGGCCTCAAAGTTTTGTTTCCTCCTCGTCACAAATGTGGGCTCATTTATTAACCGAGGTCACCAGCAGCCGCGGGGATCGTCGTGGCTCTGTGTCTACTCTATAAAATACAGATCTGCAATTTAGGTGGGATAATAATAAAACGTTAGAAGTTTCTTCAAAATGTTCTGGTTTATCCACCAAAACAGATGAGCTTTAAATCGAAGTACTGAGACGCAACTATAAAACTATAAAACTCTTTGAATATATTTTTTTCCACATAAAACGTTAGAAGTTGCTTCAAAATGTTCTGGTTTATCCACCAAAACAGATGAGCTTTAAATCGAAGTAATGAGACGCAACTATAAAACTCTTTGAATATATTTTTTTTCCACGCAGCTGCCAGAGACCAATACACAAATTTGCACCAAACTACAGAGTCAAGAAACTGGAGCGTAACTTGCTTAATTCAAGTGAGTCAAGAAACTGGAGCGTAACTTGCTTAATTCAAGTGAGTCAAGAAACTGGAGCGTAACTTGCTTAATTCAAGTGAGTCAAGAAACTGGAGCGTAACTTGCTTAATTCAAGTGAGTCAAGAAACTGGAGCGTAACTTGCTTAATTCAAGTGGCGAAACGAAAAAAAAAAAGAGTATCTTTTGGGGGAAAGTTAACCCACGGAGCAGTCAGACCATTGTTTTTTTTTCGTTTTTTCTGGGCAGGAAATTCGGGGGGGGGGGGGGGGGTGGTTTTGCGGGGGTTGTAGGTTAAAATAGACTCTCGAAATAGATAAACAATAATGAAACATTTATATATGTACATTTGGTACCACCCTTAACATTTGGCTGCTAAAAAAAATAAGTACATTTGGTACCATCCTTAACTTTTGGCTGCTAAAAAAAAATAAGTACATTTGGTACCTTAACTTTTGGCTGCTTAAAAAAAAAAAAAATTAAAAAAATGAATCGTTAAAAGCGACTCCAAACATTTGAAGCAGAATTCTTTGTAAAGGGAATACACTCTCACAGTTAATTCAGCCATGGAATGGAACAAAATTAATGAGTTATCTTTCTTACGTCATCTTCATTAAATCCAATCGCTGACCTATCATTGAAATATAAATAATAGTGTTTTTAAAATTTTCCTTTTAAGCTACTAACGAATAGAAAAAAAGTGACTTAGATTGCAATGTTCATATAATTATATAGATTATTAGACAGATAATATAATTATACATTTTTATCAGGATGAACAAATAAAAAGAAAGGGTGGTCTCGACGAATAGAAGAATGGACATTTCGGGCGCCCTGAACAGAAAACATGGCCCAGAAATTCCTTTAATTAGACATAAACAATTTGTTTAAATATAACAATGCACATTCAGCTTTAATAATCATCACCCAGAATACAAATTTTAATGTAAACGTTTTAGCAAAATGCCTTCATCGGTAAAAAAATAAAAAATAAAAAAAAATAAAAAATAAACTTCTTGTAAGTAAAAAAAAAAAGATGCGTCATATAGATCTACAAGTGGCATTGAAGTATCCTACCTAAAAGATACGTCATATAGATCTACAAGTGGCATTGAAGTATCCTACCTAAAAGATACGTCATATAGATCTACAAGTGGCATTGAAGTATCCTACCTAAAAGATACGTCATATAGATCTACAATTGGCATTGAAGTATCCTACCTAAAAGATACGTCATATAGATCTACAAGTGGCATTGAGGTATCCTACCTGAAAATGAGAGAGAAGAATAAGAGTGGGCGCAAGTCCCTGACAAAAACAAAGTTCAGAAGAACGGAATGGAAGTTTTAACGCTTCCAGAAATGACTCGATGTTTTATCAGAAATGTTCAAAAATAAAACTTTTCGTTCATTTCAAACACTTTCTGTTTTTTTAAAAGTATAAACTATCAACATGTTCGAATGATCTCAATGGTCAATATCTCTTTGTGACTTAGCTTTTAGGCCTGTTTCTGATCTTAAGATAAATGTCAAGAACATGATATGTTTAAAAAAAATAATAAAACGAAAGTTTTGGCTGAACCAGTTAAATGTTAATAACAGCAAGACAAGTAATAATTTAATAGAAATAATAATAATAATAATAAAATCATTTAAAAAATAAGTGAAGGAAAACTTGAAATGTAACCGGACAGGAAGTAGATTTATGAGCCTAAGATGGAAACGTAACCTAGGATTACATAGGAAGTACTATAAATCATAAATTTTCCAAACGCCAATTAACTTACATCAGGCAAAAACAAAGGTGATCTGTAAAGTTTCTTTTACTGCGCTCTGTTTCTTGACGTATTTGCATGTGTCCTGTTCGCCGAAGTAGGCTTTAAGCCGAAACGTTCACGAATCTTGTTGTCCTGTCTTTTTATTCAAGCTTTAACATACATTGTTCTACTATTTCAGCGGTTGACAACCTGTGGGTTGGTGGTCGCACGACCCTTTCACAGAGGTCGCCTAAGACCATCGGAAAACACATATACACTACAGTTATGAAGTAGGAAAGAAAATGATTTTGTGGTTGGGGTCGCCACAACATGATGAACTGTATTAAAGGGTCGCGGCATTAGGAAGGTTGAGAACCACTGTACTACTTCATTCACACATCTTGAATGCAGTCCTTCAATTATTATCTTTTAATCTCCGAAAAGCTGCCCGGAACTGATTTTTAATATTATAATGCGACAAATTGCAGCCGAAATTGCTATTTCGGGATTGGCCTAGTGAGCCATTTGTTGAAGTTTACTGCATCGTCTCGCGAAGGTGGAAAGATGCCATATAATAATAATAAGAAGAAGAAGACTTCGTTATTTTTTATGGTCGAACGCAATGCACATGGCATTAAGCTTGGGCGAACAAACACCGGAAAACAACGCCAACTCTTATCATAGAATCCAGGTAAATCTGAATACGAACAGAACAGTCTGGGATGATACCGTCTGAAAACGTGTTCATTAATATGCATAGTATCAATTTCCTAAACTCGGTCTTGTAAGCTGAGTAGGGTGAATTAAAAGTGTACCAATAATATAATGAAAAACAAAAATAGTATGCTTTTTAAAAAAATCCGGGGGCGGTCATAGGAACCCGAATTAGGGGCCATTTCTAAGTGGCGTCCATCCATTTATGAGGAAGCTATTTCCGGCGTTCCGGGGATAGCCGGGTGCCCAAAACCAATGGATGGGTCATTCAGGGAGGGCCTGAACAAATGAAGCAAAAGGAGTTTTGCATACTGTTTTCATACTTTAAAGATGCAACTAAGATGTTTCGATATATGAAAAATTAAATTTCCTTTTTTTTTTTGATGTATTATGTAGACGACGTGTTTCCGTCATCTTTCCCCGTAAATGAACTCTAGCTGATCCCAAGCTCGGAACCGCATTTAGGGTGTGGCTAGCTAAAAATAGTCTCTCTTGACCTTATTTACAACTAAATAAATTTAATAGTCTGTATCCTTAGGATTCTGTAGAATTATGTAGAAATATCTAGAAAGGAAACTTTGTGAATTATCGGGCCTCCTGGTTTTTCTGTTGGTCGAAGTTAAGCGTTAATAGAAGCAAACAACAGCATTTTTTCCCCCTAATTTTTCTCCCCAGTGACAACGTCACCAAAATATACCACAGAAATAAGAGGCCTCCGATCTTAAAATGAACTGTCCACGAAGAAAGATAATCTTTTCATGTTAGAAATGCTGCTCTACGCGTATTCTAAGTTCATTCCCTTTGTTTGGTTATTTTGAGGGCAAATTGAAATTCCATTTCTAGAAACAACTACGTGAGCTGATGAGTTGGCATTCAAAATAAGATTTATTTTTATTCTGGTTTTAATTGATATCTTTTTGATTCCCATACTACGCTCTATCTCGAGTGACCTGGTTGTTGTCCTCTTCAACATAGGTCTACCTCAGGCATTACGTGCAAATAATGGATTCTGTGTGTTTTTATATTATATTCATGAACAATTTTCCAATAAATCTACCATACACAACAACAATATTTTAATAACGTTTTCATATATAATAACATTTACTTTTATTCGATTAAAAATATATTATTTCAATAGTACATCTAACGTGTCATTAAAAATATATTTGTTCAATAGTACATCTAACGTGTCATTAAAAATATATATGTTCAATAGTACATCTAACTTGTCATTATATGTCACAGGAAAACATAGGGCTCATTTTTCAACTGTTAAGAATGATCGATATTTCGTCAATCTCGATTTAAATTCATCAAGGGGATGTCGGTTGTAAATTTTGTATGAATAGTTTTTGATATCATATTGAACTGCTTATATATTTCGTATGGATTGTTTGAGAATCACATTCAGGTGTTTATATACTTTGCATTCAACTGCTGAAATATTTGGCATCAATTGCTTGGATATGATATTCAACTGATGATATATCCAGTTGGCTGGAATGCTAGAGACCTACTTCGAGTTGCACTGCTTCTCTATATAGGAACTTAATTTTAAAAAAAAAGTTTTGTGTTACATCCATCCCTGTGGCACTACAGCACATGTAGGGCTTTGGCCTGCCTCACTACTTCCTTCCACTCAGACTTAACTGATGCTTTTCTTTGCCATGCTTGGATTTCCAGTTGTTGTAGATCTTTTTCCACATCATCCATCCATCTGAGCCTAGGTCTGCATTTGAGTCGTTTTCTTCTGGGATGTTGGGGATGTACCTTCTTCACTCCTCTGTCATTAGGCATTCTCTCTAAGTGTCCTGCCCAGCGTAGCCTGCCCCCCTTTTTTTATTGCTGCTACTATCGTGGGATCCTATTATAGACTGTACAATTCATGGTTGGTTCGTATTCTCCATCCATATTCATCCTTTGTTGGTCCATATATCTTCTTGAGAACATTCCTCTCCCATGTGTTTAATAGGTTTTCTGCCGTTTTTGTTAGGGTCCAAGTTTCACTAGCATAATATGTTACAGCTGGTCTGATTACAGTTTTATAAATAGTTTTCTGTGTTTCTCTTGTAGTGTTTTTACTTTTGAGTATTTTCTGACTACTGAAGTCTCCCCAGGTGGCGGTTAGGGGAAAGACCACCAGATATGGAGGGTGCCGGGAAAATAAAATACCTGGGGGGGGGGGGAGAACCAAAATCAGAACCTACTGCCTTCTAGGAAGTGGAGGGATCCACAAAGGCTAGGGAACCTTACCCAAAAACTAAGACAGCTACCCAGAAAGCTGTAAAGGGCAGCCCCTCCCCCCAGACGGTTGTGCGCAGGGTTAACAAACCGGCCATGTAAAAAATTAACGTTACGAAAGGCAATTAACATAATTTGCGTCATAGCATACGTTTTTGATTTAAGTTAAAATTTTTCAAAAAATGAGTTAAGACCGGCATTATATTAAAATACCTTTCCATTCCTGTAAACACCATTCATGAAAAATGTACGTAAGTGGATGATTTAGAAATACTTCCAACAGCCTATATGGTATTTCACTTAGACTTTAAAATAAATTAAACTCAATTTTCTAAAAAAAAAACTACACAAATACACTTAAGTACTTTTTTTTTTACTCGGTCCTTCATCTGGGTCGGTGACTCCTGGTATCAACCAACTCATCCCCATCCCATTATTAAAATGGCATCCATGACATTCTAACGTAATGTTAATTAAGGGGCTGTCCATAAATTATGTCAACAAAATAGGGGGGAGGGGGGTCTGAAAATTTTTGACAATTGTTGACAAGGGGGAGGGGGGGGGAGGTCAAGAAAAGTTGACGTCAACAATGTTACTTTTTTAAAATAAATTAAATTTCATAATTTAAAATTTATTAAACTTTTTTTTCTAAACATTTTACTTTTATTCACTTTTTTGTTGTAGTTGTAAACTTGTCTATTTAAAATATTGTTCTTTTAACCATTTTATCTTTATTTTTTTTTTTGGGGGGGGGAGGTAATCAAATGTTGACGTAATTTTATAGGGGGGGGGGGTCTCTGGAAGTTTGACAAGTTGTTGACAAGGGGGAGGGGGGGAGGTAAAAATTGCCAAAAATTTGTTGACATAATTAATGGACAGCCCCTAAGTAAACAGTTTATCTTAATAATAAAATTCATAGTGATTCATTCCATAAATTATTTACCTAGGCTTGTAAATGAGACAAATTTCATGTCTTTCTTATTACAGAAGTGTACGAACACCACGATAAATTTAATAAATTTATGTGGGGGACTACTTTCAAGCCGTGTGATGTAAATAAATAGGTAAACTATCCAATATATATTTAGGCTTGAAAAATAAAAAAGATAAGTCATTTAAATGGACGTCTCGGCTAGGTGTCGTCTTCAGCAGACAATACAATAATTAACAACAGATCAATTAAAATAAAAAAATAAAACTCATGTTTCTGAAGATCTCAATAATGTCAGTGTAAGTTAAAGATCAGAACAGGAAGCGATCCATGTTATTGTTAGATCTCAACAATGTCAGTGTAAGGGGCTGTCTATTAATTATGTCAACAAATTTTTGGAGATTTTTACCCCCCCTCCCCCTTGTCAACAACTTGTCAAACTTCCAGAGACCCCCCCCCTATAAAATTACGTCAACATTTGATTCCCCCCCCCCCCCCCCCCAAATAAAGATAAAATGGGGAAAAAAAATATTTTAAATAGACTAGTTTACAACTACAACAAGAAAGTGAATAAAAGTAAAATGTTTAGAAAAAAAAGTTTAATAAATTTTAAATTATGAAATTAAATTTATTTTAAAAAAAGTAACATTGTTGACGTCAACTTTTCTTGACCTCCCCCCCTCCCCCTTGTCAATTGTCAAAAATTTTCAGACCCCCCACCCCCCTATTTTGCTGACATAATTAATGGACAGCCCCTAAGTCAAAGTTCAGAACAGGAAACGATCCACGTTATGTTTAGAAACGGAAGTTGAGAAACGAAAGGAGCATTATGAAAACGAAAGTTTAAGAACAGAACGCGCCCCTCACATAATTTTATGATGCCTGCTGTTAAGGTAAAACTATTTTAATGATTTTTAATGTTAAGCTGAAATTTTAAAATATAATTTAACAACCGCTGAAAACTAAGTATTTCGTATAAATCCTTTACAAAATGTCATTTGAAAATTTGAAAGAATGGGTTGTCATTGACTACAAAGTATAAGTGTGCCAAGTTTCAGCTCGATAGGTTGACGGGAAGCGGGTCAATTAGCCGTCCGGAGATTTAGCCACATAGCCAGCCACAAACAAATCTAAAGGATTAAAAAAAATGAGAATATAAATGAACAGAAATTGAGTATTTGATTGATCCATATTATGATAACCTGGTTGCAAAAATCGGAATTCTGTTTTTTCAATCTGCACTTTATTGGTGCCATGATGGATACACCAAAATGTGCCCCTGTGGTTATCTTCGTTTTAAATGATTTTAAAAGATTATGTCATCAATATGTTAAACAAAAGATTATTTTGGAGAGTTTGTCCTTTTCCTCTATTGCGTCTAACATGTCTTCAATTCTTCTTCTTTTTTTTGTATTATATCGCTCGAATGATGATTGCCTTCTAAACACTGGCTTAAGAACCGCCGCTTTAATGATTTAGATAACGTATTTACTTTCATATATAGATTAGAAAGATAATATCCTTGTCTAGACCAGTCTTAAGGAAATAACACAAGAGGTCGCAAGTTAAATTCGGATGACACTTAATGGAGATTAGTTCAATTCCCTAGTTTTTTGTTTTTAATTTAGAATTTAAAAGACATTTCCTCACTTTATAGGAAGATTACGGTTTATTTCGGACATTAAAATATCACGTAACGGGTAAACTGAAGTCCGTATATTCTATAAATAGCTCAATGACGGGGCCATTCATTTTTCTGAACCGATGACCTCAGATCAAGGCCCGATTTAAGTAACGAGATGCCGTAGGCCAGTGGTTCTCGCGACCTTCCTAATGCCGCGACCCTTTGATACAGTTCCTCATGCTGTGGTGTGGTGACCCCCAAACATAAAATTATTTTCGTTACCACTTCATAAATATGTGTTTACCAATGGTCTAAGGCGACCCCTGTGTAAGGGTCATTCGACCCCCAAAGGGGTCCCGTTTTCAAGAACAGTTGTGTAGAAATTAATGTGTCCTATCTTTCTAATATAGTTTCGTACATATTTTTAAAATTAGATTTTTGACCGCAATACAATTTCATAAATTGAATTAACAACGAAACAATTATATAACATACAAAGATCGTCAAGTTTAAAGCTTGTATTAGGTGACGTGCTTTTAGTAATGGAAAAAAAAACACGAAAAAGTTCTCTTATACATTTAAATGGTCTGAAATATGAGGCCTGGGCTCAATATTCTGTCTGGAAACACTATGTTCAAACACAGACACAAGCGATATTGCTTTTCAGACGGCACGTGTTAACCAGTCGTGTACCTTGACTAACTCTCACTTAGGTCAGACTCACACGTTTGCGACCAGAGACGCATCTAATTATACAAAGTTGGTCATTAGCACTGACAGCTACTGATCCCAGTTTCCTCTTTGTAAAATTAGGGCACGCCTATCAACGGTAGTTTTGACAAAAGTTATGCTGAATTTATACATATAATGGACTAATAATGTGGAATAAACACAAATCTAAAATCTTCTATTTTCTGCAAAAGCTCATTTACTAGAAGCCAATGATTTTTTTTTCAGCATACCGTAGTGGTTTTCCTGCCGGCCAAGTTGGTAGAACTGACGTTATCGTAGTCTTCTTACCAGCAAAGTTGGTAGAATTGAAGTCATCGTAGTCTTCTTACCAGCCAAGTTGGTAGAATTGACGTCATCGTAGTCTTCTTACCAGCCAAGTCGGTAGAATTGACGTCATCGTAGTCTTCTTACCAGCCAAGTTGGTAGAATTGACGTCATCGTAGTCTTCTTATCAGCCAAGTTGGTAGAATTGACGTCATCGTAGTCTTCTTACCAGCCAAGTCGGTAGAATTGACGTCATCATAGTCTTCTTACCAGCCAAGTCGGTAGAATTGACGTCATCGTAGTCTTCCTGCCGGCCAAGTCGGTAGAATTGACGTCATCGTAGTTTTCCTGCCGGCCAAGTTGGTAGAATTGACGTCATCGTAGTCTTCTGCCTGCCAAGTCAGCCTTAACTTCTCAACCTTAGTGGTATAATAATTGACCACTTAATCATACAGGCTTTCTCCAGTGTGATCTTTAAGTAAATAATTCTTTTAATATCCCCTGAGTGTCATAATTATGTCTAACGTAATTCATTTGAGGTTAATTTTTATTTAAGACTCTATTATAAATTGCATATATTTTAATTTGCATATTTTAAATTTGCATATTTTTAATTTTGCATATGTTTAATTTGCATATTTTTAATTTTCATATTTTAAATTTGCCTATTTTTAATTAGCATATTTTTTTTTATTAAATCGATAATTTATAAAATGTGGCTTCTTAAATTTTGAGACCCCCTTAGATTCTGGAGGCCCTAGGATTATGCATACTTAGTGTATAGGGTAATCCGGCATCACATCAGATGCTTAGACCCCATGAAACTCTATAATTCAAACATCTATTCTTGATATTTTAAAAATTGAAATATTGCACTAATGGAAATGACAGCTGTAACAGTTATAATTATAACGAGAGAAACAATGATTGTGTTGATACATTTTATAAATGCTGCAAGTACTAAAGCGGGCTGTGCTATAATAAAGACTAGCATACAAGAAACAAGAGGGAAGCCAACATCGAAATTCGCAAATAAAAGAGTATCACGGATAACCGTTTCGGCTGGCGGACAGCGGTGAATATGAGAGATCCAGCCAGCATGGGAGATCCAGCCAGCAGAGGATTGGGGGAAACGAAGCCATTGTAATAGCGGAAAGAGCAGTTTGGATGGTCAGAGAAGACACACAAAAAACGAGCAATCAAGGAGTAGTGCAGCAGGGAATTCCGCTGCCAGGATCGGCCTCAGAGCTGATCATTACGTGCAAATTAACACAGCAGCTAAAGCATGGTTTCACGAACACGGGAGGAATGCATCAATTACGTGTATATTTAAAACAAAACAAAGCTACATTTACTTTGGGTCAGTCTGGTGCTTCAAGAGCTTCGTGCTTAGTACCGCTTCTGCCGCTTGCTGGTCAGGTACTTCGCGTTAACTCACAATGTCGAAGGTAATAAGCCGAAAGCTATAAATAGAATGGAAATAAATTAATTAATTAATTCCCCCAACTATCAGGTCAAGTCGGTAATTTAATGTTATCCTCCTTTCACCACTGAAGTTGGAAGGTTCTCTGAACAGAGGTTGCTGTCAGTGTTAGAAGGGAATTTCCGGTACAACGGGGTGACGATTTCTGTGTGAAAAGAATCAAAGTTATTTTTGATTTATTTTATCTTTGTTTTTTTTTTAAAGTGCTCAATTGCAACAATGTAGTTACAAAAAAAAATCTAGTCCGTCCAGGAAGTTTATGGAAATGTATGTATTGTGGCAATTCATGTGTATGATATAACAATTCATGTATGATATGGCAATTCATGTGTATGCTATGACAATTCATGTAGGATATGGCAATCCATGTGTATGATATAACAAGTCATGTATAATATGGCAATTCATGTGTATGCTATGACAATTCATGTAGGATATGGCAATTCATGTGTATGATACGACAATTCATGTGTGATATGGCAATTCATGTATATGATACGACAATTCATGTGTGATATGGCAATTCATGTATATGATATGACAATCAGTGTGTGATATGCAATTCATGTGTATGATATCACAATTCGTGTGTGATGTGGCAATTCCTGTGTATGATTTAACAATTCATGTATTTTATGGCAATTCATGTGTATGATGGGGAAACTTATGTGTATGATGTATCAATTCATATTTTTGTGTGATGTGGCAATGCAGTCGTATACATGATGTGGTAATTTATATGTCTGTATGATGTGGCAATTCATAAATATCTATGATATTACAATTTACATATATGTATCCTATGGAAATTCACATATACATGGATGTATGATTTGTCAATGCATAAGTATGTAGATGTGGCAATTTATACGTTTGTATAATATTTTAAATTATATGTATGTATGATATTTTAATGTATGGGTGTATGATTTTGTAATTTATACATATGAATGATGTAGCAATTTATATGTACGTTAGATGGGGCAATTCATGTGATCTAGAACCCACCCCCCCCCCCCCCCCAAAAAAAAACAACAACAACAAAAAACCCACCAATTAAATGTAATGACACTTTACAAAAAGCAACAGAGATTCCTTAAAAGTGCCAGGAAATCCAATCACCATAAAATTATTTTTGTTCTTCAAAAAGCTACAGTAATTCAGTATATGGGACTACGTGCCAAATGGCTACTCTTTAAACGAGTAATCCCCCCACGGACTACTACCGCTTTACCAAGAGGATTCAACCTGACAATACTACTAAAAACCATTTTTTTTTCTCTCTGCGACATACTAAAATAACTTTAAATAATGAGCCGTGCTGTTAGCGGAAGTACTTCAGCACTGTATTTGGCGCACTCTTTTTTCCAGTATTATTTTCCCAAAGCCGACCGATGACGCACTCAAAGATGTGATTAACCGGATTGTAACGGTAGAAGGGAAGAGCCCCCACTCCATCTACGGTGCACGATTTAGAAGAATATATTTGTTTAAGTTTTCTGAAGAAAGACATTATGATTTCAAACAGAGAGCCAAACATAATGTAATAATCGGAAAGAAGAAACCGACTCTAAGCAAACGTATTATTTTATGTGAAAACTTATGATGTTGTTACATTTCAGATGCTCGCTCAGCAAACCGTTTTAATTGTGGGCGGCGTTTATTAGCAAATGGGCATTAAACAAAATAATTAAAAATAATTTGAATATTTGTGATCTACATTTATAAAATGTGTATGAGTACATTTAGGCCCGAGGGTGGGGGCTGGTGGAGACGAGGAAGCTGCCATAACAAATGAACTATAAGCCACGGAAAGTCTCTCAGGACACCACAAAAAAAATCTTTTACAGCAAGGCTGTGACCGCACTATGCTTTCATTTTCCCTAGACGCTGACGTCACATTGGGTCCAAGAATGGCACCCATCATCATTTGCTTGCAGCCGGCTATCACGCGGTAATGACGATGCATTGTTAGATACCAAATGACCTGACCTAGATTAAAAAAATAAATAAATAATCAAATGTGTCGTTCACATCAGCACTCTCACTCCTGTAAAAATAAATGAAACGTCTGTCTGGGAGTCCCCGGCCTGGACACATCATTGTAGTTTGACGATTGGGGCGATAGGGTAAAGGACGCTTGTCATGGAGATCTGTGAAACTAGAACTTGAACATTCCGCATAGGAAAACGTCGAGGCGAGGAAACTGATATAAAGCTGTTTTTTTTAAAAAAAAGCCGCAGGGCACGTGCGCCATGGCCTATGACGTAGTTTTAGATATACATTTATTATCCGGATTGATCCATGTCTAAAAGAGTGTCCCTTACTTTCTTTGAGTGTTAATTAAAAAAAACAACAAAAAAAACAACAAAACACACACACACCCACACACACAAACACAGCAATGTATCACATTTAATTTACAATAAATAATTACCAGAGGATAAACGTTGTAAATTGAATGAACTTTTATTGGATAATTTTTTAAATAAATTTTGTCCCGTATTTATCTAAAACAGACTCATATAAAAACGAAATTTAACGAAAAGGTCTCATGTAACATGAACAGAAGAACTGGCGTAATACAAAAAAGAAATAAGTCAGAAATGCAATATATTTTCCAAGTAATGTAATGTGTAATCAAATATGTCAGACATGGTTGTCTTGATCTGAGTTCTAAAATATTTCTTTGAGGGCCTAGACTCTTAAGCTGTTTTTGGTTTATTTTATAGCGTGGGCATGTGTGTTAGGTTTTGTTTAGTGTTTGTGGTAGGTATGGGGGGATCGAAACGAACCCTGACCAAAACAGATCAAACTCGAACCCTGCTGACGCTCGAACCCGAACCGACCACAAACTTCAACGTCCCTGATTACGAACCAACCCGAGAACGAACCTATCGCAAACTTATAAGAGCCGACAATGGCGACGATGCTTTGCGAGTGTGGCAGATCAATACGTCAAAAATGAATATATTTTAATTGCAGTAGAAAAAAAAAGAACCATTTAAAACGATTTAAAAAAAAAGAAGAAGAAGATATATTTTGTTATCATCCCCACCCATGTCTCCCTTTCAACGCTCGATTCGTATGAAGGCGGGAACATATTATATTAACCGACTCTTTTCCCTTTCCCCTTGTATCATTCCAAACGCAAACAAAATTTGATAGGCTTATTTATTTATCAATCAATCATAATGCTTACGGTTGACACCCAATGACGGAGATTGATGCGAGATGTGTGTGGGTGGAGAGGTGGGTGGGTGGGGGGGGGGAGTACGCCCCGGCAGCATGACGATTCTCCATGATGAACAACACCCTCAAACCAGACGCGCCGCGTAGTAAAACAAGGTGTGAGGACAGAGGATAGAGAGCGACCGCTGCATTTGTTGTTTTAGTGTGTGCCCTTATTGTACCCCCCCCTCCAACCCAAACTGGTTAAAAATTGGATATCTAAAACCGATAACCGGTTAGCCGAAATTAACGGTATTACAATCCTAAATATTACAGAACCGAACCGGGCAGAACCCAAACTTCATTTGTTACCGAACCGGGCAGAACCCGAACTTCATTTGTTACCGAACCGGGCAGAACCCAAACTTCATTTGTTACCGAACCGGGCAGAACCCGATCTTCAGCTGTTACCAAAACCCGACAGAACCCGACCTTCTAAAAAAAAAGAGGGTTCGATTCCAGTGGCGTAGTGAGGGGGGCAAGGGTGGCGTCATGCCCCGGGCGCTACTCACAAAGGGGCGCCTAATGGTATATTTTACTATAATATTGTATGGTTTTCGAATAGGGGGGCGCTAAAAAGGTATTGGGGTCGCTAAAAAGGTATTGTGCCCCGGGCGCGAGTTAAGCTCGCTACGCCACTGTTCGATTCTCATCTCTTGTTTGTAGAGATTTTTAGTTGATATTTCAAATCCTCGCTTAAAAAAAAACAATTATGAAATAGCGCATGTAATAATAGTATACCATTTTTCATCTTTAATTATACAATTTGGTTACATGCTTAGCAGGTTTACATTTCTTAAATTCCGACTTTTTCCTGGGGATGATTATTTTTTAAGGCTGCACCTATTGGTACACGGGTACCAGAAGTGAGAGGTTGGGATTAAAAAAAACGATTTAAAATATTTTTGTTGGGTTTGTAAGACAAAATGAGGTATCAAATGAAAGATAATTGTACGGACTATACCATTTTAACTAAAATAAACTACTACAAATGATATCCGAATAGCATTGAGTCTAATGGTACCCGGGTGCGAATGGCGGCGCTGCGTGTCTGGGTCCATTTTGACTAATGCTATTCGGAGGTCATTTATAGTAATCTATTTTAGTTAAACTGAAGAATTAAGTTTACAAACGTATAGTACAATTCAATTATCTTTCATTTCATACCTAATTTGGTCTTACAAAAGTTACGCTAATATTTTAAATGGTTTTAGGACGTACAGATTGAGGCTTAGTCGAAAAATATGCCCCAAACCTAGCAATATTTTGTCGCAACCCAGAAACCCATTGTGGTTATTATATTCGCTCTTTGTTATTTCTAGCTGGTTCACCTTTGGCAAACTGTTGCGATCCGAGATCTCATTATTACTTTGGTCCACCCCATCAAGGCGAAGTCCGTCCAACCTGCTGGAGTTGATATTCCCATGGCTTTTGAAATTTCTTAATTAGAACCGGCCTTTTATTAGACAGCATGAAAGAGATATTTTCCAATGTGAGGTGATGTGCCACAACAGAGGTTCCTTGTCTGCTGTATCAGGGGGCTCTTACATCTATTTTTAAAGACTTTTTTTAATTGAACACTATTTTCTCTACTCGCATTTCCATTTTCTGTGTGGATGGTGCTTTTTTTTTTGGGGGGGGGGGGGGGGGGGAGGGGGTTTGTCTACACACATAACATTTGAAGACTTCTCGTGCAGTGTTCACCTGGTGAACGGCTGGAAAAGAATCCTGGGTCAACGGAGTCGGGTTGACACTGTCACTCAAATTATATGGGTTGACCGCGTCTGTTTCACGGTTAAGTGAACTTGTGGGGGGGGGGGGGGAGGGGAGGATGCCCAGGTAGTGAGTTAAGTCCCTTCAACCGATATTTTGTAAGCATTCGATGCATAAAAAGGTAAATAATTCGACTTTTGTTGATAATTTAAAAAATTTAAAGTTAAATATTAAAAGGTAGAAAATACAACAACAAAATTATTTTAAAAGCTTAAAAAAAAACAACCACACTTTCTATCAAAGACAAATTAAAACGCGCTAAAATGTAGAAAATGATTTAAAATATCTTAAAAATGCATTACGCACAGAAAACCTGTGCTACGGTTAGGGCAAATAAAAAAAAATATATTCACGTAGTAAAGTGTGAGATCCATTGACACAGAACAACACAGATATTGAAATCACCAATACAAAAAATCAATGAACCTGTTTCATCACATTTCAATTTTAATTTCAGAAAGCATTTCACAAACAGCGTAATCAAATCTTAAGCAATTTTTATTTTTCATTTTCACATTTAAAGTGCATGGAATAACCTTAAAATAAATGTAAAAACGAAACAAAACAACTCCACAGTTTATTACCCTTATTTAGAGCCCCACCCCACGGTGCAGGCCTGCACAACTCAGAAAAAATAAGGCGGGCCGTAATACTTTATGAAAAACTTGTGCGGGCCAAAAGATGATAGGACATGGGGGAAGGTTGACCACCCCTGCCTTAATATCAATTTTACAGTGCTTTGCTGTAGATCAAAACGCTGATTACTGTAACTTCCATTGGGCGGCGAGCTGGGTTGGGGGGGGGGGGGGGAGAAGAAATAACAGACGCTAATCGAAGGCCTCAAACGAGTGGTAGGGTCTGATGAGGGCTCCGTGAGCCCCTTACCAGAAAATATTTAATACATTCAAAATGCAGGGTTTCATTTTGGGGGATACCTGAATGTAATTTACAGTCTCGAACCATTAAACAAAATATCACTCTACATTAATTTCCAATTTGCTTTTACACAAATAAAATAAAATAGACGAAAATAGACTGAAGAAAGAAGATCATCCGTGATACATCTGGCGGGTGGCAATATATGCTATGTCGGGCGGCGGTAGGGCAGCCCCTGTCTTTACATTTTTTATTCACAAATAACTTCCGCTTTTGCTAGAGACAACAAAAAGCGTTCTTTTGAGACTCCCAATAAGTTAGAGCAAGTGTTTAACTCTGAGCGCTTCGCGAGGATGGGCTTAGTTATAATAATGTTGTTTCAATATGTATCGATATTCAAACAAATTTAGTGCAGTCATAAAAATGATTTGTATATAATATTTTTTTTTTAATGTAAAGATACACGTGTTTTCTGTGTGTGAGATCTCTATCGCTTTGAGCTAGTTGTAGCTTCGAGATCTGCTAGCTGTACACCAGCCGTCAGACCTCATTGAAAAAAATGATACTATATGTATAGATAGAAATATTTTCAATGTGGCAAAATATTTAATGCACTGCACATAGAAGACCCAACTAATTTCATTGATCAGATTCAGAGACCAGAACTGCTGGACACACTGAGACCACAACCGCTGGACACACTGAGACCACAACCGCTGGACACTCAGAGACCCCAACCGCTGGACACTCAGAGACCCCAACCGCTGGACACACTGAGACCACAACCGCTGGACACTCAGAGACCCCAACCGCTGGACACTCAGAGACCACAACCGCTGGACACACTGAGACCACAACCGCTGGACACACCTGTTTGAAACTTCTTAGCATTATCAGCTGCGCTGGAATGTTGTGTGTCAATAAGCAGCGCAGAAATGATCATACATCTTTGAGATCATTTCTAAATAATTGTTCTTGAACATTCACCAGATATGTTCTAAAAATGTAATATCGAGCAGTGGGGTGGGGGTGGGGGGTCTTGGTGGGACTGAAACTTTTGACAAACATGCATACAAGTAACGCACTTTATAGCAATCCCAATTAGCGCCCACCCCACAAGGCTCCCAACTGCACACTTTTTTTCACGCCCTGGAACGATATTAATATTAAACTATCCTTGAATGCAAGTGGCAAAAAGCGATAATTGGCCAGGAGTAGGGCCGCTACAAAAGTCACGTGACGGCTCTGATGATAACATTATGTTATATATATATATATATATATATATATATATATATTATATATATATATAGTGATATATATATTATAATAGAAGACAAAGAAGTACCCAGAGGCGTAGCGTAGAGGGAGGGCAGGGGTGTACAGATGTACCCGGGCGCCAGATAGTTAAGGGTGCCAAAATGTGCTTTGGTATTCTTTTATTGATTAAAATAATGGGTTTGAGAGTTGAAAAAAGGAAAAGAGGGCGCTTTAAAATGAATCTTGTCCCCGGGCGCGAATGTTGTCCCGAGCGCCAAACACTCTAGCTACGCTGGAAGTACCGAGTTTTACTGAAAATTGGTTTCAATCATAATTAAATCAATGCGCATTGCATGAGCAAAGTTCCAGTCTTAAGTTTTTTCTTTCTTTCTATTTTGCGAGCTGCTAACATCCCATTAAAAGCATCCTTGGTCCATGACTGTTAGCACGTCATTCAGCTGGCAATGCTGATTCCCTTTGACGCGTTGACATGGTATATGGTACAAGATATAAGAGGACATGTTATAAGGTACATTTTATATGGAACATAGAAAATCATATGTAATGTAATAAATTGAATATGGTGTATGATTATGATAAGTAGTGATACATCTTAATAAATCCATAGTCCATATCATTTCGCCAAACCTCCACTTTGTTGCACCATGAGCCAAATGAAATAAAAAACTTTAAAGATACGGAACAAAGGAATCTAGCAGTGCACAAGCAGGTTATTTTTTTTTCAATCTTTTCTAAGTGTCGAATAAATATCTGTTGGAACCCCCTTGGTCAGAGTGTTAGAGTGAAATGTGCCTCCTACCATAGATTGAAATGTGCCCCTTACCATAGATTGAAATGTGCCCCCTACCATAGATTGAAATGTGCCCCCTTCCATAGATTGAAATGTGCCCCCTACCATAGATTGAAATGTGCTCCCTACCATAGATTGAAATGTGCCCCTTACCATAGATTGAAATGGGCCCCCTACCATAGATTGAAATGTGCCCCCTACCATAGATTGAAATGTGCCCCCTACAATAGATTGAAATGTGCTCCCTACCATAGATTGAAATGTGCCCCCTACCATATAGTGAAATGGGCCCCCTACCATAGATTGAAATGTGTTCCTTACCATAGATTGAAATGTGCCCCTTACCATAGGAAAGATGAGTGAAATGTGTCCCCTACCAAAGATTGAAATGTGCCCCCTACCATGGATTGAAATGTGCCCCCTACCATAGATTGAAATGTGCCCCTTACCATAGATTGAAATGTGCCCCTTACCATAGGAAAGATGAGTGAAATGTGTCCCCTACCAAAGATTGAAATGTGCCCCCTACCATGGATTGAAATGTGCCCCCTACCATAGATTGAAATGTGCCCCTACCATAGGAAAGATAGAGTGAAATGTGCCCCCTACCATAGATTGAAATGTGCACCTTACCATAGATTGAAATGTGCCCCCTTCCATAGATTGAAATGTGCCCCCTACCATAGATTGAAATGTGCCCCCTACCATAGATTGAAATGTGCCCCCTACCATAGATTGAAATGTGCCCCTACCATAGATTGAAATGTGCCCTTACCATAGATTGAAATGTGCCCCCATCATAGGAAAGATAGAGTGAAATGTGCCCCTACCATAGATTGAAATGTGCCCCTTACCATAGGAAAGATAGATTGAAATGTGCCCCTTACCTAGATTGAAATGTGCCCCTTACCATAGGAAAGATAGATTGAAATGTGCCCCCTACTATAGATTGAAATGTACCCCCTACCACAGATTGAAATGTGCCCCCTAATAAAGGAAAGTTAGAGTGAAATGTGCCCCCTACCATAGATTCAAATGTGCCCCCTACCATAGATTGAAATGTGCTCCTTACCATAGCTTGAAATGTACCCCCTAACAAATGAAAGTTAGAGTGAAATGTGCCCCCTACCATAGGAAAGGGCAACACGAGGAAATGTGGTAAGGTCAACACGCAAAACGATGCACATCCCAAGAGACAACGCTTTCATAACGATGCACATTCCAAGAGACAAAGCTTTTATAACGATGCACATCCCAAGAGACAACGCTTTCATATCAACAGAAATAATTTTAACAAATACAAATTAAACGATGTGTTGTAGAGCCATTTGCAGAGAACAAACATGTATTTTTCTGTTAACTTGATTTATTTTTTTGTATTCCCATCTTTTCGTAGCTTCTGCATGAGGATATAGAGCCTATGTGTCACTGGCATTAATTTGAGCATGAATCATATTCAGAACACGTTAATAAACAACACGCACAGTGACTTATAGTGTGAAGGTCATCGCGCTTTGGGTCGAGTTCCTTTATGACTTTTCCCCCAAGTGCTCCAATATTTTAGTTAAAAATACTCGTTTGATAATCCGAAAGCGTGTGAGTGATTCCGACTGGTGAGTCCGTTGTAGATTTATGGCCATTTTCTTCGGGGTGTGCAAGGTCGTCCTCGTCATGTGACTCAGTCTGTGCTACTGTGATTGGCTGGCGGTACATCTAGAAAACACGATAAATAAATGACATGCAAGATTTGCCATCACTTTAAATAATTCTGGATAGAACCTGAGATGCAACAATTTAAATAAAAACACAATGGACAATTCTTTTCTTTTCTTTCTTTTTTTTTAAACACCCAACTTACTACAAAATCCACATGATCGGGGGCAACTTTCACGTAACTCTATCAGGAGGAGACACTCCGACGGCGTGAGTGAACCACAATAGTCAATGTTTTCAAAGACTTGCTCGTCAACACAAGGCTCTGCAGAGAGAGACAAGTTTTATGGAGTCACGGGTAAACCCGTCATTGGTCAATAAACACAGTATGTATTCTTGAATTTTAAAACAATTTCTTTGAAGTACGGTAAGACGCCGGCCATCTTTGATTCCAACACTGGGTTAATTAGAGAATTTAAAATCTGTTATTTGAAGTGATGTAAGACGCCGGCCATCTTTGATTACAATGCTGAGTTAGTTTAAGGTCCCTTCAGTAAAAGTATTCTCATACTTACTATCACAGTTAAGACCTGTCCCAGAAGTGCAGTTACAGGTGCACGTGTTGCGGTCAAGATGTCCAGCCCCAACGCCTGGATTGTTTGTACACGTTTTTCTACAATCTGTCGGTGGAAATGGAATTATGTTGTATCAACACACTTAGACTAAACCAGTGATTCCCAAAGTGGTATATATCGACGACAACTAGCAAGGTGTCCTTGTCATCGAGAAAAAAAATTGGGGGTCCATGAAAGAAAAATGGGAGTCAACGATAGTGGAACTCATGTAAGCAGATCGTGACTTCTATTTTGGCATTCCATGAATGGAATAATCCACATACACAGATAGTACCGATTTACTTACATAATATTACCTTATAATATAAAGACATATATCTTCCTACATAAATTATAAAAGTACCTATGAAGTAAAAATTTTAAAACATAAATATCATGAAACGTGGTGAAGAATCATATTTTATGAAAAATGAAACTGTTTAAGAATTATTTTCACTATTTATTTCATGTAACAGAAAGGAAATTTTAATTTGGTTCTTTTAATTTGAATTTAATTAATAAATATATAAAACTTAACATGTTTTTTTAGAAGGTTTTTCACACTACACTTCACTACCGTTATAAATTTAACTCTCTCAAAGTGAGTAGCACTATACCGGCTGTCAGAAATACATTTGAGTTAAGGAATTTGCAAAAAATCAATATCAGGTAAGCAGGGGGTCTACCCAAAACCGAAAAACATGGCAAGTGGTCTACGAGATAAAAGAGTTTGTGGACCTCTGGACTAAACGAAATGGACTAATGTAGTAGCAACATATTTAGTATGACAGGTATGCAAAGAGGCAATGACAGACGTTACATGTTAATTATTGAAATAATTCATGGAGACTCCGCTAAAATAAATATGCTGGAAGATGTATGTACAATTTATTTTTGGTGGAAGAACTCGCTAAAATAAATATGCTGGAAGGGGTATGTACAATTTATATATGTTGGAGGAACTCGCTAAAAAAATATACTTGAAGATGTAGGTACAATGTATGTACGGTGGAGAAACTCGCTAAAATGAATATGCTGGAAGATTTATGAACAGTTAAAGTACGATGGAGGAACTCGCTAAAATAACTGAATGGTGGGAGAATCAGGTAAATAACTGTGTCAGATTAAAAAGTTAAATAAATAAGTACAGCGGAGCTAGAACGCTATAATTTGGCTCCATATAATGGGATCGCGGTAAAAGAGGGGTCGCGGCAATTCGGGGTTCTATAAAAAATTATTTAATTAGACCTAGCCCTAGCAACTGTGTTGACAGCAAATAGAACATGTCGAATGTGATAGAGTTTACCCGAGACTGTTTCATAACATATGCAAGAACAGGATTCCACCAGGCAAGAACAGGTTCCCACAAGACCAGGATGCCACCAGGCAAGAACAGGTTCCCACAAGACCAGAATGCCACCAGGCAAGAACAGGTTCCCACAAGACCAGAATGCCACCAGGCAAGAACAGGTTCACACAAGACCAGAATGCCACCAGACAAGAACAGGTTCCCACAAGACCAGGATGCCACCAGACAAGAACAGGTTCCCACAAGACCAGGATGCCACCAGGCAAGAACGGGTTACCACAAGACCAGGATGCCACCAGGCAAGAACTTCTTCCACAAGACCAGAATGCACCAAGACAAGAACTTCTTCCACAAGACCAGGATGCCACCAGGCAAGAACAGATTCCCACAAGACCAGGATGCCACCAGGCAAGAACAGGTTCCCACAAGACCAGGATGCCACCAGGCAAGAACGGGTTCCCACAAGACCAGGATGCCACCAGACAAGAACAGGTTCCCACAAGACCAGAATGCCACCAGACAAGAACTTCTTCCACAAGACCAGGATGCCACCAGGCAAGAACAGATTCCTACAAGACCAGGATGCCACCAGACAAGAACTTCTTCCACAAGACCAGGATGCCACCAGGCAAGAACAGATTCCTACAAGACCAGGATGCCACCAGACAAGAACTTCTTCCACAAGACCAGGATGCCACCAGGCAAGAACAGATTCCTACAAGACCAGGATGCCACCAGACAAGAACTTCTTCCACAAGACCAGGATGCCACCAGACAAGAACTTCTTCCAAAAGACCAGGATGCCACCAGACAAGAACAGGTTCCCACAAGACCAGGATGCCACCAGACAAGAACAGGTTCCAACAAGACCAGGATGCCACCAGACAAGAACAGGTTCCCACAAGACCAGGATGCCACCAGACAATAACAGGTTCCCACAAGACCAGATTGCCACCAGACAAGAACTTCTTCCACAAGACCAGGATGCCACCAGACAAGAACAGGTTCCGACAAGACAAGGATGCCACCAGGCAAGAACGGGTTTCCACAAGACCAGGATGCCACCAGGCAAGAACAGGTTCCCATAAGACCAGAATACCACCAGACAAGAACTTCTTCCACAAGACCAGGATGCCACCAGGCAAGAACTTCTTCCACAAGAACAGGATGCCACCAGACAAGAACAGGTTCCCACAAGACCAGGATGCCACCAGACAATAACAGGTTCCCACAAGACCAGGATGCCACCAGGCAAGAACGGGTTCCCACAAGACCAGGATGTCACCCGACAAGAACAGGTTCCCACAAGACCAGGATGCCACCAGACAAGAACAGGTTCCCACAAGACCAGGATGCCACCAGGCAAGAACGGGTTCCCACAAGACCAGGATGCCACCAGGCAAGAACGGGTTCCCACAAGACCAGAATGCCGCCAGACAAGAACTTCTTCCACAAGACCAGGATGCCACCAGACAAGAACGTCCTCCACAAGACCAGGATGCCACCAGACAAGAACGTCCTCCACAAGACCAGGATGCCACCAGACAAGAACTTCTTCCACAAGACCAGGATGCCACCAGACAATACCAGGTGAGTCAAGCTTCAACATACCCTGCTCTACTATTTCATTCAGCCTGAGCTTACTGCATCGGGCATCAAACCCCGGGGACGCCTCTGCAACGAGGTTAAAGACAGGGCTGAGATGGTAGTAAGAAGTAAAGCTGAGGCTAAAGAGTAGCTGTCTTAAGATCACTGGATGGAGATTGAATACGGGACGCCTTTCTTTTTTTTTTGTGTAGGTTCAGACGCGTTTAAAGAACAATGCGGGTAAAATAAAACTCAGAAACAATAATTCTAAAAATATTTTTAAAAAGGTTTTACCCCCACCCCGCGCTGAAAGGAAATAACCTTTATTGACAAGCTTATGGATCTAACTTTGTAATGTTTGGGATATGGAAGGGCGATAGGGCTTTACTTATCAAGATAAAATGTTGTTTTAAACAGAAGGAAATCACATATCTATTGTAGGCGGTGACAGAGAAAGATATAGTTTCTCGTAATAGGATATAAATTGGTGGCGGTGGTAGAATTAACGAAATGAAAATTAAATAAAATATTTAGCGTGGGCTGCAAAATAAAAAAAAAATTAAAAAAAGAAGTCCTAACACGTTTACTAGACATCTGATATCTGCCCGAAAAGGTTTGTTTCAACTTACCACACTGTTCAATACTTGGGTCGCAGCTTACTGAGAGTGGAAAGAAAGTGTTTGGAAAAAGTTAGCAAACTTTTGTGTTAAATAAAATAAATGGATGTCCATAAGGCAAATAAATTGTCAATGTCCGTGAGTTTGTGAATAACTAACAATGCACAACCGGGATGCCACCAGTCAGAGCGCTACCGAAACCGAGTGCCTCAAAAAGAGTTTTCAACAATGTCAGGACGGCGATAGAGCGTCTATAGCGCGTTTTTCAAATGGTTTGGTAGCGTAGCTTAAGTCGTGAGAAAACGAGTAAAAACGAGTATATATATATATATGTATATATATATTTGAAAGTGAAAATGTGTTTGTGGATTTGTTTTGTTTGTGGCTTTATTCCGCATTCGTTTTTACATGGATTGATGGATCTTGAACACATTTGGCACAGATAAGCATCATTGTCCAGAATCAAATGCTTTTTATAATATTCCGTTTGGGGCCGGGGGCACTGAATTCGTTCTTTAAAATCTGATATGAGCTGTATAATTAAAATTACCAACAAGTACTCCTAACAAATGGATTGATCTTGACCAGACTTAGTACACGTACACTTTGCTATCCAAATTCAGATACCGAAGGGCCATGGACTCATAAAATCCACTCCTTTAGGGCCAGGGACCCCATAACATTTTTCTTTACATAAGCTATGTAAATACTAAAGGTCTTAGACAACACTATGTGAATTAATGGAGCGAGGCCTATCTTGATTGCAATACCCTTCATTGTCGATATTGAAATATCGGTGGATTTAAAGTTAATGATATCCAATACATTCAAGGCTGGTCTAGAATTTTCTAGAGAGTTCTATACTTTAAAACAGCGATATCTATGTCATTTTTAAATTGATTTTAATAAGCCAACTTTAAAATTTTAACTAATCTGTCTGATTTTATAGTGCCCCTCATCTCAGGCATAACTAAGACGGTACGCTCATGGAATGGACCCCGATTGGGGCCCCTCTTTTAACTTAAATAAAAAAGGATTATAGTTATGGCCTATAGTTATAGAGATTGTCGCATGCGAAAAATAATTACTTACAAATGTGATTTTTCTCCAGTTTCGAGGAGGTCAGATTTAATCTAGAATGTTCCAGAAAGTTCTAAATTGTTCCACGGGGATATATCGAGGGATCTAAAAGCTTATTGAAATGTTGGTTTAGTTATCTTCATCTCTAAACTTTCCTGGGGATTTTCTCAGTATCACCGAGTCATCTTTTTTTAAAAAAAAGAGTTCAATGAAGCTTCTAGATTATTCTTCAAGCTTCGATTTTATTTCTACAATCTTTTTAAGATTCTGTAAGTGCCCTTATCGTGTTAATTATGTTTCATTAAACTTCAACGTGTTTTCTCGAATGTAACTGAATAAGAATTAAATATAGATTTGGAAGTTTCTAAAAAGTTCCAAATTAATTGTCCATTACTTGTCCACTGTGGCTTAAGCCAGTGGTCGGCAAACTCATTGGTCAAAAGAGCTAAAAAAATGCAGCAGGACGATTTAAAACATGTTGAGAGACAAATTTATGTTTTTCGCGAGCCGAGATTTTCCGACCACTGACCTAAGTTTAATATATGTATAATGACCTAAGCTAAATACGTAAATGAAGATTATGGGATATGCTTCTATGTGTATTGATGGATCTTGGCCTAAGTTGGTAAATATACTTCTTCTTAATCCCAACGGGAAGGTGATCCCACCATTGAACATGATCCTAACTGGGAACGGGGTCCAAATGAGAAAATGTGATCCCTCTTTGTAAAAGTAGTAAAACAGAGAATAGGTCCTAACATGAATGGGATCTCTCGGGGAACTGAATCCCAATGGTGAAGGGATCAAATTATGAACGGGATCAAAATATGGGCATGGGATCTCATAGGGGAACGAGATTCCACCGGAAAAAGGGATCCGACGGAGAACGGAATCTCAAAAGGTACGGGATCCCACCGGGAAACAAATCCCTCCTTAAAAGAGATCCCATCAAGGAAAGGGAAAGCCACCGGGATCAGAATGCTAAGGGAAAAGGATCACACCGCGATTCCAATGTATCAGGATTCCATCAGGAACCGGATCCCATCGGGAAATGGGATCCTACTTGGAATCAGGATCCCATCGGGATCGGAATTTAATCGGGAAAGGGATCACACCGGGATCGGGATCACATTCTGGGAAACGGGATCACAACATGGAAAGGATCCACTGCGGATCGGAACGATCAACGGAATCCCAGTGGGATCGTATTTTATAAATGTGTTTTTTTTTAGAGGAGAAAATTTATAATTTTAATTTTTTTTTCTTTGCGACGTTTTTCTTTACAGGCCCGTTAACTTCGATGTAAGCTAAAAGGCCGTAAAAATTGTTTTTCTTCGCATGCAGTCTCGGGCCACGCTGGGTATATTAGCTAGTATATATATATATATATATATATATATATATATATATATATATATATATATATATATATACACATACATAACTCACCACATAATGAATCTTGACAAAATGATTTAGGATGTTGGCAGCCGGTGCAGACAGAACCATTCTTGTAGTCGAATATAGATGGGTAGATACTGAGGGACATATGTACAAAATAGAAAGCAATATAATTATTCTTTTTTAAAAACAAAAATATCACTTTGAAATAGACTTTTGACAAAGTCTATTTCAAACTGATATTTTTTTTCTTGTCTTACAAAGTCAAAAGTCTATTTCAGTTTGAAATAGACTTTTGACTTTGTAAGACAAGGGAAAAAAAAAAAAGAAAAGAAAAAAGCGAAACGTTTCTTGCGCAACACATCATCCAAAAATTCGTTCATCACTTAATAATCAATTCGTCTTATGCTCATCTTCTTGTCCCTTTTGAATTTTTCTTCACCCTCGCAGCGCTATCTCCTAAACATTTTCAAAACCCTTTCACCTGCCCGCCCGCAACCGTTTACTGAATTGAAATATCATAAACAGGTTTAGAATATCATTTTTAACATTCCCATTTCTGAAAGTGAGACAGAAACGAGCTGATGGTTTCATCAGAAGGATTGAGTTGCCCGCACATGCATTTAATCTCGTATCCGGAAATTTGATCGAAAGAAATTTCGTCGACGGAAAATTGATCGACGGAAATTTGATCGACCGGAAATTTGGTCGAATCTTATTTTTAGTTTACACGCTAAAATTTTGCGTCGAATTTATTTTTGAACGCATTATTTTGTTTTACTGTATAGTATAGTGCGTTCAAAAAGAAATTTGACGAAAATTTTAACGTGTGAACTGAAAAAAGATTCGACCAAATTTCCGTTCGATCAAATTTCCGTCGATCAATTTTCCGTCGAATAAAAATTTCTTTCGATCAAATTTCCGGTAACCATTTAATCTTTCATTCGTATTGGCGATTTTTGTTTTTTAGTGTACAGACATCTACTTGTATGGTAGTCATAATCCAAATGTCAATTGAAATATAATCCTTGTGTCTTTTCATAATCATGCCCGACGCTTAATCGTATATTATCTAGTGACGCGTGGGCGAAATTATGTAATGGAGACCAGACAAAGCATAAATTGACTTTTTTTTTTTTAAACGGTTGCTAGCAGCGACTTAGATATCTTCTGTAAGGAAATCCTAGTTAGACCATTGATTAGTTCTCTCCGACAACTCGAGAGGCGTAGCGTAGGGAGGGCAGGGGGGTACATATGTACCCGGGCGCCAGCTAGTTAATGGCGCCAAAATGTGTTTTGGTATTATTTTATTGATGAAAATAATGGGTTTGAGAGTTGAAAAAAGGAAAAGAGGGCGCTTTAAAATGAATCTTGTCCCCGGGCGCCAAACACTCTAGCTACGCCTCTGGCCAACTCCCAACACAGCTTCTAGACTATCGAACTCGATTTGAATAACCTTTCAATTGATAATTCCCTATGATCAAGATGGTTTTTTGTCCTGTGTTACGTCAAACAGCTGCATTTTTTCCACTACAGCTCGGCACCTTCCGGCAAACTCTGCATTTTTAAATCTACTAGACCAGCGGTTATCAACCTGTGGGTCGCGACCCCTTTGGGGGGTCGAACGACCCTTACACAGGGATCGCCCAAAACCCCAGGAAAACACATATTGATGAAGTAGCAACGAAAATAATTTTTATGGTTGGGGGGGGGGGGTCACCACAAGAAACTGTATTAAAGGGTCGCGGCATTAGGAAGGTTGAGAACCACTGTACTAGACGCAATAAATATTTTTTTAAATTGACACCCCCTCCCCCCACTTTTCACTTCTTTTAACTTTTAATATTTAAATAAATATTTGGTCAAACATTTCTTTTTTTTCTTTCTTTTGTGGTAATGTTTTAACTTCAGCTCAAACATGTGACACACACACACACACACACACACACACATTTAATGTGACAAACACACATAATTAATGTGACACAACCGATACAACTAAACAATTTTGATGTCACGCTATTTTTTTTTTTTTTTATAATCTAAACTTTTCTAATTTTGAAAAAAAAAAACACACATTAATTTGAGGTCGAAATTGCGTCTGGTATTATAAGTACCGTGAAACTCAGTCGCTCGCACCTTCTGGACATATCGAAAAATGTGTATGTTTGTTTAGAATTTTTTTTTTAGTTGTGACGTGACACTATTGGGGGGGGGGGGTGTGGAGATGTAAAGAATTTGTGACACTTTGTGACAAGGGAGGTGTGGGGGGGGGTGTCTGAAAATGTCATTTTTGGCGTGACGTAATTTGCGAACGACCCCTTAATCCAGATAAGATATTTTGTTCACTTACCTCCCTTGATATTTGCAAACAAAAATGATTTTGTTGTCTACCCTTGTCAGCCAGTCCAAATCGGCACAACCTATACTTTGTTGGTTGGCGTTAAACATCTAAGAAAAAAAAAGCAATGTGAATTGAAACAAAAATTATTTACAAAAATTTACTATATAATTAACAAATTAATATATTATTCATTCCTAGTCTTTTCGTCCTTATATTAAATTCAAAATGTAAAAAAAAAAAAAACTTTAAGGGGATCATATTTTAAAAAGAAAGATCCTAACAAACTTATTGAACACAAGAAGTACTTGATGTTATTCTATTTGAAAAATACTGGCAACCATTTTTTTTGGAGACACATTTCTATACTATGTGTCCGTCGATAGACAAAAATAGTTCCTTACATTTCTGAAATTATCACAGCTTGGATTACAACCCCGAGCGTCTGGGAAAAAGTGCCTGCCCTCGTTCCACCACGTAGCCATGATCGTCCTAAAGTCCATCATCTTTCCCGCTGTTCTGCTTGTCCAGCCAAAGTTGTAGTTCCTTTCGTCGGGAGAATCTCCTGGATTAAATCTGTTGTTGGCAAGACTAATCAAAACTTCGCCAGCCTCCACGGCTAATCTATCGCTCCAAATCTTTAATCGAGACAAAAAGTATTTGTCAAAGGATTACTTGACATAAACGATTCAGTGTCTATCAGGTCTGCATCTCAATAGAAATATTTCAAATTCTGGTTCGACATGGACAACTCCCATACTGGTTCAACGTCGACATCTAGCAAACTAGTTCATCATGGGCAACTCTCATACCAGTTCAACATGGGCAGCGATTTACACAACTAGTTCAAAATGGACAACTCTCATACTGGTTCAACGTCGACATCTAGCCAACTAGTTCATCATGGGCAACTCTCATACCAGTTCAACGTGGGCAGCGATTTACACAACTAGTTCAACACGGACAACTCTCATACT
Source organism: Omphiscola glabra (assembly GCA_964017045.1). Classification (NCBI taxonomy): domain Eukaryota; kingdom Metazoa; phylum Mollusca; class Gastropoda; family Lymnaeidae; genus Omphiscola; species Omphiscola glabra. Next base: position 23,292,883 of record OZ024800.1, read on the forward strand.
GGCCCCAGCGTGGACAACTTGCAAACTAGGTCATCATAGACAATTCTCTAACTGGCTCAAACTGGGCAACAATTTACAAAACTAACTAAATCAACATGGACAGCTCAGACATTGTCGCGTCGTGCAAAACTTACCAACTTGTTCATGTTTGATACGAGGTATTCAGAGGCGGCGTCATGCCGGTAAAAGTTGTGAATCAGTAAAATGTCTCTAATCTCAGTTTTACTCAGAGAGGAACCAAAATTTATCAGACAAGCTGTGGGACAAAAACTGCATGGTCAATGCTTTGCGATGTGTGATGTGTGTGTAGTGTGTGCATTGTGTGCATTGTGTGCAGTGTGTGCAGTGTGTGCAGTGTTTGAAGAATTATAGTTAATTCAAATGCTGACTCGCGATGCTTATTTAAGGGAAAAAAAGTACACTTTAAGCGCGATGCCACTTTTGTTTTTAAATTCAATATCACACGTCACATGTTCCCAAAGATTATCGAATGACAGCGCCCCCTCTCCCCTTCCTGAATGTACTTGAGACGTACGGAGTGACAGGATCACTCATCGATATCATAGATGAAAATCTACGTGCTTTCTTGGTTTTGTGATGAAAGTCTACATGCCTTCTTGGTTGTGTGTGATGAACGTCTACGTGCTTTCTTCGTTGTGTATGATGAAAGTCTACGTGCTTTCTTGGTTGTGTGTGATGAAAGTCTACGTGCTTTCTTGGTTGTGTATGATGAAAGTCTACGTGCTTTCTTGGTTGTGTGTGATGAAAGTCTACGTGCTTTCTTGGTTGTGTGTGATGAACGTCTACGTGCTTTCTTGATTGTGTGTGATGAAAGTCTACGTGCTTTCTTGGTTGTGTGTGATGAAAGTCTACGTGCTTTCTTGGTTGTGTGTGATGAACGTCTACGTGCTTTCTTGGTTGTGTATGATGAAAGTCTACGTGCTTTCTTGGTTGTGTGTGATGAACGTCTACGTGCTTTCTTGATTGTGTGTGATGAAAGTCTACGTGCTTTCTTGGTTGTGTGTGATGAAAGTCTACGTGCTTTCTTGGTTGTGTGTGATGAACGTCTACGTGCTTTCTTGGTTGTGTATGATGAAAGTCTACGTGCTTTCTTGGTTGTGTGTGATGAAAGTCTACGTGCTTTCTTGGTTGTGTGTGATGAACGTCTACGTGCTTTCTTGGTTGTGTATGATGAAAGTCTACGTGCTTTCTTGGTTGTGTATGATGAAAGTCTACGTGCTTTCTTGGTTGTGTGTGATGAAAGTCTACGTGCTTTCTTGGTTGTGTGATGAAAGTCTACATGCCTTCTTGGTTGTGTGTGATGAAAGTCTACGTGCTTTCTTGGTTATGTGTGATGAAAATCTACGTTCTTTCTTGGTTGTGTGTGATGAAAGTCTACGTGCTTTCTTGGTTGTGTGTGATGAAAGTCTACGTGCTTTCTTGGTTGTGTGTGATGAAAGTCTACGTGCTTTCTTGGTTGTATGTGAAAGTCTACGTTCTTTCTTGGTTGTGTGTGATGAACGTCTACGTGCTTTCTTGGTTATGTGTGATGAAAGTCTACGTGCTTTCTTGGTTGTGTGTGATGAAAGTCTACATGCCTTCTTGGTTGTGTATGATGAAAGTCTACGTGCTTTCTTGGTTGTGTATGATGAAAGTCTACGTGCTTTCTTGATTGTGTATGATGAAAGTCTACATGCCTTCTTGGTTGTGTATGATGAAAGTCTACGTGCCTTCTTGGTTGTGTATGATGAACGTCTACGTGCTTTCTTGATTGTGTATGATGAAAGTCTACATGCCTTCTTGGTTGTGTATGATGAAAGTCTACGTGCTTTCTTGGTTGTGTGTGATGAACGTCTACGTGCTTTCTTCGTTGTGTGTGATGAACGTCTACGTGCTTTCTTGATTGTGTATGATGAAAGTCTACGTGCTTTCTTCGTTGTGTATGATGAAAGTCTACGTGCTTTCTTGGTTGTGTGTGATGAAAGTCTACGTGCTTTCTTGATTGTGTATGATGAAAGTCTACGTGCTTTCTTGGTTGTGTATGATGAAAGTCTACGTGCTTTCTTGATTGTGTGTGATGAAAATCTACGTTCTTTCTTGGTTGTGTGTGATGAAAGTCTACGTGCTTTCTTGGTTGTGTGTGAAAGTCTACGTTCTTTCTTGGTTGTGTGTGATGAACGTCTACGTGCTTTCTTGGTTGTGTGTGATGAAAGTCTACGTGCTTTCTTGGTTGTGTGTGATGAAAGTCTACGTGCTTTCTTGGTTGTGTGTGAAAGTCTACGTTCTTTCTTGGTTGTGTGTGATGAACGTCTACGTGCTTTCTTGGTTATGTGTGATGAAAGTCTACGTGCTTTCTTGGTTGTGTATGATGAAAGTCTACGTGCTTTCTTGGTTGTGTGTGATGAACGTCTACGTGCTTTCTTCGTTGTGTGTGATGAACGTCTACGTGCTTTCTTGATTGTGTATGATGAAAGTCTACGTGCTTTCTTCGTTGTGTATGATGAAAGTCTACGTGCTTTCTTGGTTGTGTGTGATGAAAGTCTACGTGCTTTCTTGATTGTGTATGATGAAAGTCTACGTGCTTTCTTGGTTGTGAGCGTGTGTGTTAAGCAGGGGCGTCATTTCGGGGGGGGGGGCAAAACCAAAATTGACGTTGTTTATTACTGGAGGCGCCACAGGACATAGCCATTTAAATAAAACTTGCTAATTGGGGGGGGGGGGAAGAGCAAATGCCCCATCCGGCCCTACCCAAATGACGTCACTAGAGTTAAGGGGGTTGGGTGGAATGATGGTTATTTAAAAGTGTCTTTAATTGTATAAGTTGTATGACATGATTGCTGTTTCTGTTTACTTGTATTAGTTGTGTGTGACATGGTAGCTATTTCTGTTTATTTGTATGATGGGATTGCTGTTTTCTGTTGACTTGTATTAGTTGTGTGTGACATGGTAGCTATTTCTGTTTATTTGTATGATAGGATTCCTGTTTTCTGTTGACTTGTATTAGTTGTGTGAGAGGATAACTATTTTCTAAAGCATAAAAAAAATATATATAAATATCAAGAAGTAAGACACATGGTCAGCTTGCATTTCTATTGATTCAGTAGGAATAACTGCTCAATATTGAGGGGACCCACACCCCCCTTTCCGCATCCTTCAGTTCGACCCGCCCACCCATCCACCCTTCCAATCTCTCGGGATCAGCGCCAACAATACAAACTCTAAGACACTTGAACTTTAATTCTTTAGGAGATCCATAGAGACAGAGATCATCTTGACCAGAAGTTCTGGTCATAAGAAATGTCCTTGTTTTTATTTTCTATGGTTGTACATAAAAAAAAAAAAAGAAAAGCTTAAAATTATTCTCCTTTTGAACGAAGATAGTTAAGTCGGCGTAGTAAACAAGATGCAGTTCAGAGCAAACGTTTATTTCTCAAAATAGAAAACCAAAATTATCTGGTCTGAACTTGTTTTTTTTTTTTAACGTGATGGTTAGTAAAGAATGAATGCTGTGTAATACATAAAAGTAAAAAAAAAAATCCGATACATTTATTCGGAACATTATAGATCTTTACAAAAAAAAAAAAGGGTTTAATTTCCTCTCCTTTGTGAAGAAACTGAGCCAAGAGAATAAAAAACGTCCTAAAGATTCGTTGACCTCTTCAAATACCGATCGTGAATTTCAAAAGATGGCTACTGATGATCAAAGAAGTAGCGTTGTTGGACACCACGGTGCACACAGCCCAACGAATATTTAAACGCGTTGCGTCATTTCATTATTTTACGTCTGTCTTAAACAATAACTAGATTTGTAAGCCGAGATGATATTCATTTTTTCCTCTGAATTTTAGAATTTTTTTAAAAAACTTTTTTTTTAAAAATATCCATGCCCGTCATTTTGTTCTGGATCAAATATCCCATTTCAACATGATCTGTTTAAACTTTTCACTATTGATCGTCGTCTAGAAAGTTTATGTCACATGCAATTTAATAGAAACCTGAATAGAAAGAGAAAAAAAAAAAACAGAAATGTTAAACGTTGAGTTGTGCAAATGGAAAAGACATATTTCTTCTTTGTAGGATTGACATCCATCTGTCTACAACGGAAGATGGTGCATGTTCGCGTCAAGAAAGACATTTTTCTTCTTTGTAGAATTGACATCCATCTGTCTACAACGGGAGATGGTGCAGGTTCGCGTCAAGTGGCAACTACGAAGCATTGGCGAGGTGTTCATACGGAGAATCACCTGTTTCCCAGTCATCAGATCCCCCTTCCCACGTAGTTGATTGGCCGAGGGAAATATCTAACGGTTACACCTTGACACCAGGGACGTCGCAAGACCTTCTGAAAATTTCATTTGCACAATGTCACATCGCCTTCGGGATGCCATCTGGGATGCTACACCTTGACACCAGGGACGTCGCAAGACCTTCTGAAAATTTCATTTGCACAATGTCACATCGCCTTCGGGATGCCATCTGGGATGCTACACCTTGACACCAGGGACGTCGCAAGACCTTCTGAAAATTTCATTTGCACAATGTCACATCGCCTTCGGGATGCCATCTGGGATGCTACACCTTGACACCAGGGACGTCGCAAGACCTTCTGAAAATTTCATTTGCACAATGTCACATCGCCTTCGGGATGCCATCTGGGATGCTACACCTTGACACCAGGGACGTCGCAAGACCTTCTGAAAATTTCATTTGCACAATGTCACATCGCCTTCGGGATGCCATCTGGGATGCTACACCTTGACACCAGGGACGTCGCAAGACCTGAAAATTTCATTTGCACAATGTCACATCGCCTTCGGGATGCCATCTGGGATGCTACACCTTGACACCAGGGACGTCGCAAGACCTGAAAATTTCATTTGCACAATGTCACATCGCCTTCGGGATGCCATCTGGGATGCTACACCTTGACACCAGGGACGTCGCAAGACCTTCTGAAAATTTCATTTGCACAATGTCACATCGCCTTCGGGATGCCATCTGGGATGCTACACCTTGACACCAGGGACGTCGCAAGACCTGAAAATTTCATTTGCACAATGTCACATCGCCTTCGGGATGCCATCTGGGATGCTACACCTTGACACCAGGGACGTCGCAAGACCTGAAAATTTCATTTGCACAATGTCACATCGCCTTCGGGATGCCATCTGGGATGCTACACCTTGACACCAAGGACGTCGCAAGACCTTCTGAAAATTTCATTTGCACAATGTCACATCGCCTTCGGGATGCCATCTGGGATGCTACACCTTGACACCAGGGACGTCGCAAGACCTGAAAATTTCATTTGCACAATGTCACATCGCCTTCGGGATGCCATCTGGGGATGTTACTGTTAGGCTTTTTCAAAGCTGTTTGTATTGTTTTCAAGCGAGTGAAAGGCTTCAACTATTGCTGACCTTAAAAATAAACCCCCATCAAACTTGACATCGCTATTTTATCATAAATTTTCCATTTTCTAAACAAAAATAAAATTATTTAACATTTGAAAGAAAATTTTGCCAATAATTTAAAAAAAAAACAAAAAAAACAACAACAAAAACAACAACAACAAAAACAACAACAAATCCATCCTCACTACTTAAAAACAAAAATAGAAAATAGCTTTTCTAGTGCAATTTTGACAGCCGACAGTTATGCAATTTTCCCTCTCCAAGCTGAACGAGGAGAAACAGTTTGGATACAAAATGTTAGATGCAATTAATTGTTCAACTATTTGGATGTGCTCACAAAGAAATTTGTCTGACCGATTTATGGATTTTCTTCAGTGAGGTTAAATCCCTTTCAATATATTGAGACAGAGAAAGCAAATGGTAACAAGAGTTTTTGCCTGCTGAAGCCATTTTACATTGATCTCCTTCACTGTCGAATGTACCGTCATCGTTTGCAAAGCTTGCATCGTCGACAACTTATTTTGGTTGAACAAAAACGTGGCTCCTAGTAAAAAAAGAAAAGAAAGTAGACTCCAGATTTCTGAATATGTCGATTTAAGAATTCTGATAATGGTCTTTAAACAAGACGTTATAAAATGCGGATTCCCTTTACCAAGAAGGATTAATTGGTAAAGAAATTAGGTAACATCATAATATCTTCCTATGTGATTATAAGATTTAATATAATGCTCTCTGCCCATTGTTCCGTGTGGCTGGCGCTAGGGGCTGGTGCTAGGGGCTGGCGCTAGGGGCTGGTGCTAGGGGCTGGCGGCAGGGGATGACGCTAGGGGCTAGCGCTAGGGGCTGGTGCTAGGGGCTGGTGCTAGGGGCTGGTGCTAGGGGCTAGCGCTAGAGGCTGGCGCTAGGGGCTGGTGCTATGGGCTGGCACTAAGGGCTGGTGCTAAGGGCTGGTGCTAGGGGCTAGCGCTAGAGGCTGGTGCTAGGGGCTGGTGCTATTGGCTGGCGCTAGGGGCTGGTGCTAGGGGCTGGCGGCAGGGGATGACGCTAGGGGCCGGCGCTAGGGGCTGGTGCTAGGGGCTGGCGGCAGGGGATGACGCTAGGGGCTAGCGCTAGAGGCTGGTGCTAGGGGCTGGCGCTAGGGGCTGGCACTAAGGGCTGGTGCTAGGAGCTGGCGCTAGGGGCCGTGTTTACTCATAGTAATATAACCAGACCATGTTTACTCATAGTTCGTAATTTACATCAATACATTATTCTAAGGTACACGAAAAGATCAAATAAACAGTTTGTCCATTTCCCTTACTATCCCTCCAAGGTCAATCGCACGAAGGACTCGAGTATGCAGAAAGCGGCAGTTTGAATCTAAATGTAGAGAAGAGACACGGGATACGACTAAGAAATGTTACGCTAAAGGCACTGCCAAGGCTCCGCACCCGTCTAGAGCTACTGTTCCGTACTACTGATATTAAGTCAAATTTTTCTGGGGAACGACGATACTGATATTACCTCAGTCTGGTCTGTGCCTATTTTAATCCCATATATTACTACTAGAGGAGGAAGAAGAAGAGAAAGACAGAGAAAAAGGTGGGAAATTAACATCACAGAATGGACGGGATTTAAACTAGGCGATGCTTTGCGTAGACGAGAAGACCGAGAGGAATGGAGAAGAATAGTTTTTATGTCATCTGTGGCGCCCCAAAGGGTCAAAAGACTACGGGACATGATGATGATATTTCGAAAAAGAAATAGCTTTAAATGGTATCTTTGTCAGAGGCTTTTTCAGGAGTTGATTTCTGGTGTTCGTTTATGAAAAAAAGCTAAAATAGTAAATCTCTTGCATTCCTTAAATGACTTAAAGCTTACCCCCCCTTTTTACCCCTTTTCAAGGCGAATTTCGGAACCTTATTTACCGGATCCACACCAGGGCCCTGTAGCCGATTTATCAAAATTATCCGGATGCTAATGTCATAAGGAAAACCTGACTTATTTGTAACATTCGCGTGTAACCCGAAATGGAATGAAATCATGGAATAATCACTACCCGGTCACCAATAACGAGACCAACCTGATGTCGTAATAAAAGTGTTTGAATTTGAACTTAAATTGCTATTTAAAGACTTAACCGAACACCAAAGATTTGGACGTGTTAGAGACTAGTATCCTCTTGATCGAGTTCTAAAAATGTGGTCTACCACATGAGCGCAAACTGCTATCCTTGACCCCGAAAAACAAAGCGTGGACGAATTAAAATTATCTGTGCATAACTCCATGATAAAGATGCCCATGACCGAGACTACATAAAATCGTAAAATTCTGTTTGATATACGGCCAATGTGGTTCCATTAAATCCAAAAAGATGAGAAAATCCTATCCCCTTTTCAAATTTTTAAGACGCATAAAATGCCAGGCGATTAACTGTTGATATTTCTGAATGGGATTCTTGCCAAACAGAAGCTGCATCCCGTCAAATGCCAGTACACCTTAGGCATTTGTTTGTATTTATTTGAATCACTAGTGAGCCGTTGGATGCAGCAGCATTACTCGAGAGATAGAAGGTCAGTCTTAATGAAGACTATAAAAGGCGCGTTCCTTAATGGAGAAAGAACTCTCTATTCGATACTTAAAAAAAAAATATCTTCATCGAATACATGGAAGGTCATTGGCTGGTTTGCTTAGAACGTCCAGAAGGCAACTATGACGATCGAATCCATCCTGGAAAATATTACGATCCTATAGGCCACCAAAACCATGTTCAGAGTAAAAGTTTCAAATGCTCATCCTAGGCCAAAGAAGTTTTTTTTCGACAACATTTATAAGAGCAATTGAAAATCCAAACTTACACAAATGTGGAAGTGGTAAATCCTTCCGGTACAACTCAATCATGCACTCTGTGTGTAGTAAAAATGAATTAGTCTTTCCATGCGCATTTACATGCATAGCAGCAACTTTGCTTGAGGGAGACAGATTTTTCTCCAGTCGCTTGAAGCTGCCTATTCCAATGATTGAAACATCAGCCTGTAATGTTCGACATGGGACTAATCTGGGATGAAGCTTCAATGCCCCAGCACATGGAGTAAATACTGTATAAAGACCTCTTGGCCGAAGATCTTAATGTTCCTTCTGATCAAACCTTTAGGAAATGCGGTATTTCTTTTCAGTGAAGATTTTAATCAAATTCTACTGTTATTCTACGTGGCAGCAGAACCGAAATACTTTCTGAATACATGACAAATAGTAAATGTTTCAAAAAATTTTCAGGTCCTAAAGTTAGACCAAAACATTTGTGCCAGTGAGAAACATGTCCAGTCAGAACACCGAGGCTTTTCCGATTGGCTTTTAAAACTTGGGAAGGGAAAACTACATGAGCCTGGATGACAATAAGTTGTCTTCGAAATTTCAAAAGTCTGCATTTAAAATGGACTTATTGTTGATGCTAACCATGCATTCCTGAGTCATTTTAGCTTAATGAAGATGCTCTTTGACGAATTCAATCTGAAATGGAATGATGTATCAGCATAGATACTATTCAACAATACAGGGCAAATGCTGAAGGGGCAGCAAACTCTCCAATGTAGTTTTTGAACAGCTAAGCACCTGGAAGTACGCCTCCTTATAGACTTAAATTGAAGGTTGGTGCAATAAGTAATATTGCTACGAAACTTTGACTCAGCAAGAGGTCTTTGCAATGTCACCAGTTCTAAGAGATCTCCATTGGGTTCCTGTGAGTGAGCGCATTAACCACAAAATTATGTCCATGGCGTACAGCTGCATAGAAGGCTCTGCACCGGAATATCTTAAAGAACTGATTCATAAACACACATCCTTAAAGAAACTGAGGTCTTCTACACAGTCCTTACTTACAATTCCCAGTGTGGATGAACACATAAAAAAGTCTTACGTAATGCGCTCTTTTGAAGCAATAGCGCCAAAATTATGGGATAGTTTGCCTCAATCTTTGAGGGGTATTGAAAAGGATAAAAAATAATTTAAGAAACATTTAAAAACTTTTTTGTTGAAATAGATTTATGAAAACCAGAGCGCAGTGAGCATGCTAAAGTAGAATGGACACCAGCGCTATATAAATATCCAATCAATCAATCAATCGTCAAGCAAATGATGTCAAAAGTCCTTGACTGCAGTGAAATCCTAACCGGATCTTTTGAAGGTACTAGAGTATTTACTCCAAGAGTTATTCTTGCACCCAATGACCTTGACCTTCTCTTTACATTAAGGCAAAACAGTTTCGACTAAGACTTGCTTTTGCTATGACATTCAACAAAAGGACAAGCACTTAATTCACTTGGTATGTATTTGCCATCTCCAGTATTCAGTCATGGACAACTTTACGTTGCATTTTCAAAGAACAAAGTACTTTCAGCTAGTCAAGGTGAAACTCTTAAGAGCTTACCAACAAGGCAACTTAAAGAAAGATTACAAAGTTTACACCAAGAATGTGTTCTACAAAGACGTTTTCAAACAATAATTACACTTCAAAGCCAGCCGTGGCTTCATCAATATATGCCAATAAAATTGCTCGCCACCTGGGCGTGGAACGGGCACTAAAGCTAGTATATAACGGGATCCCACAAGGATCGGGATCCCATCCTTATAATGGGAACCCAGAAAAATGGGAAGGTGATCCCATCGGGGAATGAAATGTTGACATAATTTATTTATAACTGAGTAAACTAATTTTTTAATTTTTTTTTACTCTTGCGACGTTTTTTTCCCCACAGACCTTAAGCCTCTAACATATCCGATGCCCCCCTGCCGGCGTATGGATTTCTCCGCTCATATGATTATTCTTAGGTTGAGTGAAACCTTAATTTTTTTAAACAAGCATCTTTTACGTTGCTTTCCAATTAATTTTAGAATTTTGCTAAATTAAATTCAGGTGTGTGATAAAATGCATTCTTGTCTTTTGAGTATATCAAATTTGTTGGGGGGGGGGGCTTTTTAAGATTTAAGGGGCGAGAATAAGCTAGGGCAAACGTTTGCCCCCAAGAGCGACATGTGTAAATAATTTACTTCATATTCCACTGGTGATGAGTTAGAGATGTCTCTAATCATTATCACGGCTAAATTTAGCGAGTACCACCCGAAATTTTGAAATGCCACATCAAAACTGTCTGAAAGAAACACCGAATTCAAGTATGCGTGAACATGTACCCCCTGCATTTTGAATTTGCCAAACTGTCTTCGGCACCGTCAAATTCTTCACCTACTTTTCCTCGCGCTGATCAATGTTACAGTATGGGATTGATTGACGCGTCCCCAATGATTACACAACAGGACGTCCCCAAATGGAGTGAATTCAGTTTATGTAGGCACTGGGCGCCATAATGCCTCCCTTAGACACTTGAAGATGTCCTTCCCAGATCAAAAAACGTCTAATAGACACTTCGAATTCGAGTATACTCCAAAAATGCGAACTCTTGATTTTGAAATAGTCAAAAACGTTTCCGGGGAGAAATTGTCTTTCTGCTCAAGATTTATTGTCACCTTCCATTTCTGTCCTCCTTCCCGATGAAAATGATCACCGATTTTCGTGCCGATACATACATTGCCTAGGGGTGTAGCTAGTATTAGTGCCGCCATGGCCAGCCAACGATTGTTGGCCCTCTTCATTTCTACGTGATACTCGTTTCCATTCGGGAAAATCTTTATAAAGCGTTATAAGAGTGCTCGAAAATATGTCCCTGTCAAACATATTTCTTTAAAGCACCATATCAAATGTTAAAATATGCAGTAAATCAGACATTTGTCATACTAAAAAATTTCCTATTGATAGATCTCTCAGTTTCTAACATCATTTGGTTTTGATAATACGTTTCCTTCTTTATGATATAATACCACCCAACCTCCTCTTACGTCCAGGAACTACAAAGACAACACATTTTCCTAAAAATTCTATTCATTTCTGATAATGTCCTCAGTGGCGTAGCGAGGGGGGGGGCAAGGGGGGCATCATGCCCCGGGCGCTACTCACAAAGGGGCGCCAAATGGTATATTTTACATATAATATTGTATGGTTTTCGAATAGGGGGGGACGCTAAAAAGGTATTGTGCCCCGGGCGCGAGTTAAGCTCGCTACGCCACTGAATGTCCTACTCTACAATGCAGCACTCTCTGTATTCCTTCTTCCGGAAAGTGGTCTGTTTCATACATTTTTCATCAACAGCTATCCCAACTCACTCCTCGTCCTTTTATTTTTCCACCTTTCTGACACTCACCTGAAGCCATCACTCGTCAAACCTCAATTAATAAAACAACTGTAACTGATCTTCGCGTCCATAATGATGGCACGACTAACATTTTTAATGCATGGTATGTTTTTTCCGTTATCTTGTACCAGAGGTACTCAGCGTTTTGTCCGCGGGAAAATCTGAACGCGCGAGAACTTTTCATCAATGAATCATTCCGACATCTCCTGCGACCCCCCTGATGCCATCGCTGAGAGCATGGTGAGCCTGCTAAAATAGCATGGATATAAGCGCTATATAAGTATTCAATCAATCAATCAATCTTAAAAGACAGTTAACACTAAATTGATATGCTATCACTCCATCACTCATCGGTCAGTTCTGTGTTCAAAACCGAGCAGTAAATTTTCAGAAGAGATAGGCCATGGAAATGAAACGTGTGTATCTTTTAATAAGAATAATTTTACTTCACCATTAAAACACCGTCTTTTAAAATGTGCAGAACGTTGTTGGGATGCTTTATAGCTCGATGCTGTAAGTTGGCTAAGACAATGAAGAGTACTGGGGGTATTTTTGGGATACTTTTTGAGAACTCGACATCTATCGAAAGCTTCAAGGCTGCCCTGGCATCTGCTAGGAGCCGTTAGGATGGCAGCATCGCTTCCCCAACCGTTGTACATATGTCAGTATATGGATGCAGCAACGTACCCTACCAGAAACAGAACAGAATGTGTTAGAGGTTTCTTTCAAAACTGTGACACCAAAGTAGGATGGGAAGCTTGTAGAATTTATAACAAACGTAGAAAATATATCGGATAGCAGAGCAGCAAAAGTGATCCAAAGGGAGAGGCCTAGGGGGAGACGGCTCACAGGTCGTCCGAGAGTGAGATGGATCGACGATGTGGTGGAGCAGACCATGGCCTCTGCACGGGCTGTAGCGACACTGATGATGATGATGATGGAAAAGATATCTTAAGGGCATCTGAGTGAGATTACTATTTTGCTACAAAGTAAGAAAAGACGGACACCGATGTCCAGTAACACTTCCATTCAACTTAGAAGAAAATTGCATTATTTGCCATGGGAATTTTACACCAAGTCAACTGATTCATTTTCATACACTATCCGTAATTATAAAACAAAACTAACAGCTTGATCAACTGAGGCTAAAGTTCAATTCATGCACAGAAAATGTACAACAAATCAGGCCAATTTAAAGATTTCCCAGGGCTGTCCGAAATGTTTATCTCGGGCGCAAATCGATTTGATTGTCCTTCGTAATGGTAACTGCACAGTTAACATCCCAGATAACTTTCTCGTCAGAAGTAAAGTTTCTCTTAAGCTTGAAAGCAGGGAAACAACAAATCTGAAATGAAAGCTTCGTAAACCAGGACATGGCAGTCATCTGGTGCCTGGGTAGTTGCAGAATTAGTATCCAACTATCAGGAGACTAACAGTTAAACTCTTGCAAATGTTAGGATCACAGTATCGTTGCAAACGTAAATCTGGAAAACGCCATGCGAGGTGTTTTGTTTTTGTTACTTGACACTCACCAGACAACCGGGACCATTTGCAGTAGTAAAAGTCAGTTGCATTGTTCACACGGGACATTTTCAACAACCAAAGTTAATAAAAAAAATTACTACTCTTAACTAAGGTAGTGAACTAAATTTCATTACTAGAATAAAGTTAATGTTCACAGCTATTTACTGGCATAACTCTAGCAAGAAAATATCTTTCTTCAAAAAAAAAAAATGTGACTCTATCAAATCTTAACACTGCGTCGAATTTACTATAAGATGACCTATGGTGCCCTATGGATGTTGTGACGACATAGTAATGGCAGGGCCGGCCAAAGGTACAGGATATCAGGCAGCTGCATGGGGTGCCAAATTGTTGGGGGGGGGGGCGTCATTTTGACACAAATGAAGAATATTATGTTGTAGAACGAATCATCAGTGATATTTTGTTGTTGTTGTTACTTATATAATATATATATATGTTCTTTCTCTTCCTGTAAACTTGATTTTTAAAATCTTACTTCCTGCAACAACAAATGAGGTCTCTATTGTTTAATTATTTTTTTTTTACCTGTGCTCTGTTTCTTGTCGTATTTACATTTGTCCTGTTCGCCGAAGACTGCTCTAAGCCGAACAATTCACATCTGATCGTCCAGTCTTTTGGTTCAAGCTTCCACATACCTTGTTCTACTATTTCATTCACACAGCTTGAACGCAGCCCTACATTTATCATTTGTTACAAGCTACGTGATTTAAGGGTATTACAGCTATTCAAAATAAAATAAGTGTGCATCCCTGCACCTGACTATCTAAAACAATTGAGTTCCATACACGTGCCCTTGAAGAACCTGCTCTCTTCATCACAGTCCTCAGTGGGAGTTCCCAGTGTCGTTGCAGGGCCGACCCTAACAATTGCGGGGCCCTATGCGAAACGGATTGCGCGGGGCCCATTCTGGGTAGAGGATAAGGATAATAAGTGAAAATTAAGATTTTGTACTAGAAAATAAATTCGGTGCGGGGCCTATGAAAGTGCGGGGCCCACAGCGGCCGCATAGGTTGCAGTGGCCTAAGGCCGGCCCCGTGTGGGTGGATACTAAAAAAGAAGTTATGCGGAGTACGCCTTTTTGGAGCTACAGCGCCTCAATTATGGAACAATTTGCCTCAATCTTTGGTGAAAATTTAAAATGATTTAAAAAAAAAATTAATGAACATTTAAAGACTTTTTTCTTTAAACAGATTTTATGAAATCAGAACACTGTGAGCATTCTAATAGCATGAACACAAGCGCTATGCAAGATTCAAGTAATCAATCATCATCATCATCAAAACATTAGTGGTGTTTATTAGTAATAAATTGAGTTCAATGCTTAACAATTTTTTTTTAATGAAACCAATGTTTGAATTAAAAGACAATGAAAAATGGAGTAATTAAAAGAATCACTTTGGATAAAGCGGAGTTTGAGTGCGTGTTTCCTTGTCTGCAGATAGCATCCCAATATGTCAGTTTGAAATTTATGTTATAAACAAACTGACTGATTTCTCCAACCCACCCCCCCCCCCCCCCGACATTGGGCATCTTCAGTACTAGAATTATTTTGATACCAAGAGAAATTATTCATTAATTCGTATTTTAGGGTGAAAATTAACGAAAATTATTGCATTCATTGAGGTACTTGATGTCAATGCGAGTTTAGAAAATGCGGTTGGGGGAGGGCGCTGGGGGAAGCGGGGGGCGACGTAGAAAACGGAGTGGGGTTTGAAAGGTGCACGGATAAGACCTGTGCTACATGCATGCACACACACACACACACACACAAACGTTACAATTCTTACGTCATTGTAGAATTTTCAAATTAATTTTTTTTGGTTTTTTTACTAATTTATTTTCGTTTAAATTTGATTTTTTTTTTTAAAAGAAAGAAATTCTAAGCGTTACTAAACTTATGGAATTAGCTACTACATAAACTTATGGAAGCAGCTACTACATAAACTTATGGAAGCAGCTACTACATAAACATATGGAAGCAGCTACTACATTATTTTAAATACATCGAGTGGCTCTGGTTTCCAGGACACTTCCAAGATTACTTCAAAGGAACTTGACTAAACTTTTGATCTACAAGTTCGTCTTTTACCTACATTAAAGTTAAGAGTTCGTCGCAAGGAAACGCAGTTTAATTATTAATCGATATATAGAAGTTCCAGTAACCTGATATGGTGTTGAACTTTTTAATATGTAAGGGGGGGGGGGGGCTGCTCCCCTGAGACCGTATTTCCGTAAGCGGCGCCATTAAAGGGATATTTTTTTTTTCGTTTGTCCAAACAAAATAATCATATTTTTTTGGGAAAACAACTTTTGTTAAACTAAGAAAAAAATCATGTCATTTCTTCTTTTTTTTTTTAATTTGGGAGTAACAACATCTAATTCCAACAAATAATTAATTTAAGAATAAATTTAAAAATGTTAAAAACACTCCATTAATTTTTGGTAACAATCAAAAGTAACAGTTTGTGTGTTTACATTTAGGCCAATGAGCATACATTTTAACTAGCAATCTCTTCTGTTGCTATCTGGTTAATTTTAGAATAAACATCTCTACCCCACAAACCACCCCCGCCCCCCAAATTTGATTGAAGATACGGTGTTGGTTTGTTTCGTTTGATAAAGTTGCAAAAATTTAACTTATGTGATCATACAAAATGGCTTTTAGGTGTTTAACTTATTTTTTTTTGTTCGGGCCTTTATCCCCCCCCCCCCTTTTTCCCCCAAACTAGCGTCAAAACCTTGTTACTTGACTTATATGCATAGATATCGTGTTGATACTGCTTCATTTCTTTGACAGAACGAATGAAAGCACATGAAATAACAAAACGCAACAAGTTTTTAAAGGATTACAAACATCTTCTCATAAAGAACTGTCGAAACTGTACAGATTTACACAATATGCGCACAAATATCTCAGACATGCAAGAAAACACCACTTAATGTTATTACATTTGTAAACAAGGTCTGTTTTTTTTTGCCTTCCAAATCTAGCAATTTCTCTTCAAATTTTGATGACAATTCTAGTCTGCGATGCAACTGGAGAAAGAAGGTTTTCTTATCTAAAGTTGATTAAAACCTTTTTGTGACCTGTTCTGACAAAAAGGATACGTCGCTGGATCCGTTTCCAGCAGCAAGCGTTTTACCTGGTTTGGGGGGGGGGGGGGGGGGGCACCTGGGTGAAAATAATATTATCTTTCATTTAGATATATTTACCGAATTTAAAGCTAATTATTTTATTTCGCTATTTCCCTCCTAATTATGGAGCTTTTTAAAGTGTATTTTAATGTTATACCCTTCACAGTTATACAGTGCACAATTGATTCATTATTAAACAACCATTACTCAGTTTAAGGGAAAAGTTTAGTGTAAAAAAAAAATATTCTTAACCAATGAAAAGCCGTATTTAAATTTTTCTTTGTAACAAAACCTATTTCTGCCAATACGACATCTGCGATTGGCTAAAGCAATTAAAGGGATATAAACATCAGCCATTCAACATCGCTTGTTCATTACTTTAAAAAACACATCTCTTCACTTTACTGAAGCATTTTTGTGTTAGATCAGCGGTTCTCAACCTGTGGGTCGCGACTCCTTTGGGGTCGGATGACCTTTTCCCAAGGGTCGCCTAAGACCATCGGAAAACACACATACTAACAGCTATGAAGTAGCAACGAAAATAATTTTGTGGTTGGGGGTCACCACAACATGAGGGACTCTATTAAAGGGTTGCGGCATTAGGAAGGCTGAGAACCACTGTGTCAGATTGTCATGCAATATTATTGTTGATACCCCAGGAAATGGAATCGAAATCCGTTTCCAGCGATGTATAAATATTAATAATAATACTAATATTGTTGCTGGGGAATTTAGCGTAATATAAAGCTAGAACTTTAAAACCCATTTTCTCAAAGCTCTGATTTGTACAGCTGACCACTTCAAAGTCTCACAGAAAAGTTAAACAATTCATATTAGTATAATTAACGCCTTTTCAAAGCCCTTTAAACCATTTTTTAAAACTTACAATGTTTTTTAAAAAAACATTTATGTATCCTTTTGTCAGATCGGGTCAAATTAACGAACTTCTATGACTCGAAAAAGTCTTAGAGCAGCGGTTCTCAGCCTTTGGGTCACGACCCTTTGACTTGAAAGTCGAACGGCCTTTACACAAATGGGGTCGCCTAAGACAATACGAAAACACATATTTATGAAGTAGCAACGAAGATAATTTTATGGTTGGGGGGGGGGGGGTCACCACAACATGAGGAAATGTATTAAAGGGTCGCGGCATTAGAAAGGTTGAGGAACACAGTCTTGGAGTTTTGGCTAAGCTGTCTATTGAAAAAGATTTTGGCGTTCCAAAAAGTCATGAAAATTGGTTTTAGAATAGTATAACAGTAACGACGCCAAATAAAAATAAAAAAATTAAAAATATGCACGGTAACTGTATGCTGGAAGTCAGGAGTTTATTGTTAGTGTTACACCTTAACAATAAAAAAAAATAATTAATTTCTTTCAGATTAGTTTTTAATGTTCATTGAATCTAGTTATTTATTTATACTTGGAAGAAAAAGACGAGTTCTTATTTTTTTTAATTTTATACTTTTATCTTCTCCAGCAGCACCTTTTAAAATTATTAACGGTTTCTATCTACCTGAAAATTTGTAGGAGGAAGGGGCGCCAAAATTTAACACTGCCTCATGGCGACACAGTTGCCCATAAAGACCCGCCCTGAGTCAACGTGGGAAGGCCACCAGGTAGATCAGTGGTTCTCAACCTTCCTAATGCCGCGACCCTTTAATACGGTTCCCAGTGTTGTGGCGACCCCCAACAACCAAATTATTTTCGTTGCTACTTCATAATTATAGAGTGTATGCGTTTTCCGATGGTCTAAGGCGACTCCTGGGAATGGGGTCGTTCGACCCCCAAGGGGGTCGCGACACACAGATTGAGAGCCGCTGAGGTAGATGGTCTGGAATCCTGGCCATGTCCAAAACCAATATCTAGCCGGTGGGAGCGACAAATTTCAGTACCCCCCTTGTCTTACAAACCAACGAACAGTGTGACATTCGACTTACTGCATCGAAACCACGACTTCGGAGTCAAACTTCTGTGTGGGAATTGACATTATTTCACCGAGAAATATGTGCAGATTTCCACCCTTTTTTTTGTTTTGAAAATAGGTTTTGGGTCCAGATTAAAGTCAGTTTCACAATAGTTAGATAAATAGTCAGAATAATTTCTGACAAAGTAACGCAGTGATTCTCCAGAAAGATCGTGCTCTTTTCTTCTAAATCCTGCGCTGCTTCATTTGTCCGGATAATGTCGTTTTGAATAACATTCAGGGGCCGTCAAATGTTTATCTCCCACGTCGCAGCCTTCATCAAGACCCGCTCAATGATAAATTCATTGTCTCCGTGGGCACCACTCTGCTACTGCGATTCAAACGCTTACTTTGCCATCTCTTCTGACACCTTCACATTTGCGCTCACGTGCCACGTGTTACATAGAAGAGCTATTTACAACACAGCTGGTTCAAACCTGTTCACAGCAATGACCTCAGGGGAAGATAAATGTCTGTTATTTCCGCACGTGTGATTAAGAATGAATATTTAAAAAAAAAAAAAAAAAAAAAAAAAAAAAAGATGACAAAGTTAAAGTAGAAATTATAAAAAGTTGAGACTATCGATTTTTTTTTTGGGGACGAGCTCTAAATCAAGGTGAAGGTCACCACAAACCTATTTAACTATGACGTAAATGACAGCAAACAAGAATCTCTATTTTTACATCTTTTTTTAGATGTCAGACCGCATTCGGTATTGGCCACGTCATCAGCTGATTTGGGTTGTTTTTTTTTTTGTTGTTGTTGTTTTTTTTGTTTTTTTTTTATGTTTCAAATAAGTGATAGAATGGGAGTACACCGTGAACTGCCCTTGATAACATCCATAATTATTCCCCCCTTTTTTTTTACCAATTTCTCGAGTTTCAGAATCAGTGTCATTGGAAGGTGAAAGTTTCGGGTGGAGGTCAATTGCTGAGTCAAAGTGATGTACATAGCTTTCATAAAACGGACAACAAAAATTAGTGCTTTTAGCTAATAGTTAAGGTCTGAATTTTTTTGGTTAAGGGTTGGGGGCAGGGGGGGGGGAGTAAAACTGAAAGGAGGTAGCTGTATAGGGGGAAATGGATAAAAAAAAAACAATCCATTTTCACATAGCCAGCGTAAATAAAATATCGAAGTGGCTATAGGTACACGGGTACCAGAATTGAGAGGTTGGGATTAAAAAACGATTTAAAATATTATTGTTGGGTTTGTAAGGCCAAATGAGGTATCAAATGAAAGATAATTGAATGTGCTATACGTTTGTAAACTTAATTCTTCATTTTATCTAAAATAAACTACTACAAATGACAGCCGAATAGCATTAGTCAAAATGGACCCAGACACGCAGCGCCGCCTTACGCACCCGGGTACCATTAGGCTCAATGCTATTCGGATGTCATTTGTGGTAGTTTATTCTAGTAAAACTGAAGAATTAAGATTTCAAACGTGTAGTACATTCAATTATCTTTCATTTGATACCTCATTTGGTATTACAAACTTAACAATAATATTTTAAGTCGTTTTTTAATCCCAACCTCTCAATTCTGGTACCCGTGTACCAATAGGTGCAGCCCTAAAATATAATGTTTAAAAAAAAATGTTTGTCTATTTCAATGTATACTTTAATCTAGTGGCCGACCAAATTTCTGTTTACGAAAGCTGCCATATGATCACTTTCGGTCGAAATAGAAAAGTTAAAAGTTCGGTTGATTTTTCGGTGATTGAGACTTTCAGTAGTCCACCAGAAGTCAGACTCCATGTCTGTCCGTCGGCAATCCGATATTCATGATTTCAGAACGTCTTGCTGTCACCGTATGATATATGACTAATCTTCTGCGAACACTGCTCGCAGCTACATGACATATTTGTCCGATGTCCTAAAATGAAATTACAACTATAGGTTCAGGCAAAGGTAAATAGTTTTGAGGAATAAACAAAAACTGAGGGAATGGAAATATTTCTATTGTTACTTTTGTTTTAATTTTTATTGAAAATAAAATTTTGGAACCCTAGGTTCAGGGCCGGTCTTAGGCGGCCGCAGTGGGCCCCGCACTTTCATAGGCCCCGCGCTATATACAATATTTTCTAATACAAAATCTTAATTTTCACTTAATCCGTTTCGCATAGGGCTCCGCAATTGCCTAGGTTTATTCAATTCACTCATTTGTGACATTCCTTTCGACTTATCATTACCATGCCCATAAAAGATGTCATAGGCAAAAATAAATAATACACCCGGTAGTGGAAAAAAAAATCCCAAAGGAATGGTAACGTCTTCAATATTATTTTTGATTCATTCATCGCCATTCATCATTATCTTGCAAACAAATTACATGTTGTCATTGACAACGAAATACAATGTTAAAATACCCCCAACCAAATTAGTCACCTGTGTGGACACAGATGTAAAGAAAGAGCATAATGAAACCTCAAGTAATAGTTTTAAAAAAAATGTAATTATTTATTTCATTTTTGTATAATTACGCATATAGTAGCCTTTAATTTAAATCATAAATCTACATACATGTGTGCACGTTTCATTGTTTCGTAGCATAAGTATGTAGCGGGCTTAATGTATTATTATACTAAACGTAGCTCATAATTCGCTCAAATTATGTTTTAGCGGGGTCAAATCTTAAATTAGCCACCAATGATAATTGGGGAAAGGGTGAAAAATTGAAATGTCAACCAATAAAAACGTGTTTTTCAATGACAATGTACTGGTTAGCACAATGTTCGGCAAACTCATTAGTCAAAAGAGCCAAAATTAGCAGACGATTAAAAAAAAAAAATTGGGAGCCAAATTTCTTTTCAAGAACGTGTCAAAGAACCATGTTTTTCGGAGTCAAAACCGATTTGTGGCCGACTTGCCGAGATGCACTCAGGTCGTTAAAGAGCCGCATGCAGCTCGCGAGCCGCGATTTTCCGACCACTGGGTTAGCAGAACAAAGAGTTCCTTCAAGTCTTATGTCTGGACAGTGTATTGGGCTATGCATGAAACAATAGACAGGCTAAGCTTTCGATCGATACCACATGTCTAGGTAGCGTTGTAATTATATTACAAAAAAAATAATAAAAGGGCGCCCAAGTGTCTATTTTGCATGAGTTTTACATACATTTTTCACTTAAAATTCTACTATAAAATAAATTTTAACACTTTTAAATTACTTTTAATTCAAATGTTAAAAGCCAAAGTACTTGATGTTTATGTAAGGGGGCGTCCATTAATTATGTCAATAAAATAAGGGATTGGGTTGGAAATGTTTGACAGTTGTTGACTAGGGGGAGTGGGGGGGGGGGGGTAGATTAGTTGACGTCAACAATCATTAAAATTTCTCTATTAAAATTTTAATCTTAAAAATTTGACTGGTATTACATTGTTTTAACAAATCTCTAAATGTAAATGAGTGTAAATTGTCTTATAATTTTCTGGCTTTTAACAATATAAGATTTATTTAATGTATGTTTGTTTGTACACTGCAGATGGCTGGTCAGAATGTTAGTCGTGTTGAAAATGCATGTTCAACAGCACCGACAATGCCCGCTTGGGCATAAGAAATTAGCTCCTGCTCCTCAACAAAAAAGGATTCGACCAATGCGAGTAGCTGCAAGGAGATAGAGAGAGCTTATGGCAATTATTGCCCACACCGACAATGCTTTTTAAGTGCTAAATGGTTAGATGAGGATGATGGTGACTTGTATTGTATATCATTCCACAAGATGAAAATGATAAATCAGCTATTATAAACTAATGCCCATCAGGGGCGTCATTTCAGAGTTTTTGTCAAAACTTGGTCGGCTTGTTAAATTGTTTATTACTGGAGGCGCCACAGTACATAGAAATTCAAACAAAACATTCAAATGCCCCTCTGCCCTACCCAAATGATGTCCCTGACTACTCCATGGGAAGATGATAGCAGCTAGAAACTATACTATAATTGTCAGCGTTAATTACAATAATCATATTTTAAACCACAAATAATGATATTTAGTCTTTAACAGCCTTTTAATTGATTCTACATTATAAAATTTGGTGTGTAAAAACGTTTAAACTGTTTGATTAACAAGCTTAAGTTGTAATAAAATGTTTTCCCTAAAATTTTGTGTTATTAAAAATAGATCAGCACAGAGTAAAATGTATTAATAAATTTATTTCTATTATAATTCATTTTTTGGGAGGGTGTGGTTAGAAAATGTTGACATAATTAAATTGGGGTTCTAAAAATTGCGTAAAAATTGTTGACGTAATTAAGGGGCTTCCCCTAATAGAATTCACGATAATCTCATTTTTATAAGAAGTCAATAAATGCCGATATGTTTTTAATTCCCCATTTTTCGACGTGCGCAGAACTTATGCGCGAACTAGTTTCGAAATATCTAAATGTTTCGGTTTCAGTCGAAAGTCTCGTTAAGCTGTTGGTTTCGGTTTACGGCCGAAAGTCATTTAAACTATCGTTTTCATTTCGGTTTCTGGCGAAACCAGAATATCCCATCCTGTCGGTCTCCACGTTGATCCACAGAAATAATCTTCTTCGTTCTCATATGGGTCTAAAATATTTATACCGTTCTCTCGGGTGAGATTATACTTAAATTGTTGAATTGATTTTTTAAATGGCGCTAAGCTGGAACAAAATTCTTCCCCTAGCAGTTACACCATGGTCCTTTATTTACGACTCCGGGAAAGGTTAACTGACTCCGTTGCCTCACAATGGAGGGCATTTGATCAGCGGGGGTGAGGCACAAATGACATGGCATTTGTTACTGAATTTATTGTATTTGTAACTGAATTTATTGTATTTGTAACTGAATTTATTGCATCTGTTACTGAATTTATTGTATTTGTAGCTGAATTTATTGTATTTGTAACTGAATTTATTGTATTTGTTACTGAATGTATTGCATCTGTTACTGAATTTATTGCATCTGTTACTGAATTTATTGTATTTGTTACTGAATTTATTGCATCTGTTACTGAATTTATTGCATCTGTTACTGAATTTATTGCATCTGTAACTGAATTTATTGTATTTGTTACTGAATTTATTGCATCTGTTACTGAATTTATTGCATCTGTTACTGAATTTATTGCATCTGTTACTGAATTTATTGTATTTTTACTGAATTTATTGCATCTGTTACTGAATATATTGCATTTGTTACTGAATTTATTGCATTTGTTACTGAATTTATTTGCGTGTTTAGAAATGACGTTAATTTTTAAATCCTTAATATTAAAATTCACGCTTTTTCGTGGCAGATTGGGTGGCGAAATTTCGGACGGCTATTTGAACAACTTCCCGTCCAGCTATCGGGCTGATACTTGGCATATAGACTCGTTGCCAAGAACAAAACAGTCTTTCAAATGACATTTTAAAGTAACAGATGAAGTATTTTCTAGTTGTTGACACGTAGATAAATTTTAAGGAAAAACAACAACAACCTGCAAATAAGTTAAATGATAAAATAGCTAATCATACATAGTTACGGTCCATGTCAAGTGTAAAGGAAACTCTAAGACCTGTTTGAAAATAAGGAACGAAATTTGGATGTTTACAGTGGCCTAAAATGATACCTTATCCCTGACGACAAGAGTCCATGGCTCCAACGTATCTAGCACACCCGAAAAATTCCCTTCTTTACTTTGACTGCGTATTCCTAACAAACCCCTATCCATTTGCTTCGACATTGTTTTCCTAACCAAAAATCTCCCTCCGTTGGCTGTGAGATATCCAATTTTTTCTCCACCCCTCTCCCCCCTTTTACCGAAACCACTTCCCGAAATTTTAGACAGAACACGAGGACATACCTTGTAACAGAAAGAAAACAACAGTGGTAAGATGGGCGAATAGCATACTCGGAGTCTCCGCCGTCGCGCCCGATGGCCGTTCTCGTGTCTTATTGTGAGAGTCCTGCGGGTCTGTATGTCACCACCATGCACGTACACCTGCTTTCCAGTTACTGTAGCTAACCCTCATGCATTTTTTGCAAAGAAAAATCTGTCAGCTGACAATACGATTTAGCATCATCTCACAATACAACAAGCAATGGCATGAACTGGCTTTTTTATGGTTAGCTCAGATTTCCCACGTCCGTCTTGTATTTTACGTTTAAAGTTGAGATTTATGTCTTTTTGTATTTCAGAAAGTCTGCTCCAAGAAAGCCTTGTTTAATTTAATAAGACAGATTATATTTAAAGCTAATTCAATACAACACTATATCAACCTCTTTTTCGAGATAATATGAAATTAATCATTACTTCGATAACGTCAAGACGAACACACAAAATAAAACATATTGGTTATTGCAATTCTTCTAAAAAGATAAGTGTTCATATTTTGCGTTAAGATTTGAAACAGAGTTGTATTAGATCATCGACGAGTTTAGAACTCTTCCTCTGAAGATAGCCCAGTCAGTAGCTCTTTGTTCAAAAGCAAATTTAAAAGTTAGAAGTAATAAACTTAAGTAGTTAATTGATCTCTTTAAACTGTTTACAAACAGCTGTTCAAATGATTTTTACAGAGAAATATTTATTCTAAGAAAAAAAAATGTTCTAAATTTTGTTTTTTATGCTTCTTAAAAAAAAAACCAACATGTTCTAAATTATGTTCTTTTAGGTTTCTTTAAAAACCAATAACATGTTTCATTAAATAATATATTTAAAAATTTTTTTTTTTTTTTTAAAAATCTGAAGAATAATAATCTACGAAAAATCAGAGGTAAAAAGTCAAGGAGCTTTAATTGCAATATTTCACAATGAATAAAATCTCTGGAAAGGAATGTTACAAACAGAAAATGTTCATTTCATGTGCTTTTAAATCAGATAGCTCTGCCCTCACTGTTATTAGAAACATTTAAATCAGCTTGGACTAAAACTTCGTTTAACCAGATCCGTCAATGTCCTGGGATGGAAATAAAAAGAATAATTTGAACACAACATTGAATCTCCTTTACAAGATTGGTGGCCTCGTAGTGATCGTTGATGGCTGGTATGTGGCACGTTAATCTACTTGTTCTCGCCTTCCCCGTTGTCGTCTGCTTATAAACGCCTGTTGAAAAAACAACAAACTAGTTTGAGTTAAACTGCGCTCGCTCCGAGAGGCCAGACGGCGAGCGAGGGTATTTAGTCGTGACTCTCGCCCACGTCAAAACGTATCGTGATGTCCGGCATTAATGTCTTTTAGTGTCTGACAATGTGAAGTGAGAATGAGAGAAAGGGTAAAAAAGGGGGGGGGGTGTGGGAGGAGTGCCTGCCAATGTGAAGTGAGGATGAGGGAGATGGGGTTGGGGGGAGGAGAGTAATAACGAGAGATTGTTGTGACTCTATTAAAGCGACATCACACCCAGGGAATGTTCTTCACCCTACTTTATTTCCCACACCCCACCCACCCCTGACCAGGGAAGGGAGCAGGGATTTGAAATCGAATATGAGGCCATGAAAGTAACTTAATTTAGACGGCCTAGATAATTCACGTTAGTTTATAACCTGGAACTGATGGTTCGTGTACCGGTATCTAGATATAAATACTTAATCATTAAAAAAAAAAATTCGAACACAATATATATTTTTTTTTCTTTAATCTAATCTATATTTAGATCGTGTGAGTGGCTTAAGTGAACGTTGAGTTTACGCAACTAGGACAGTTGTGAGCAGTGCTCTTTCTCATCAACTAGGACAGTTGTGAGCAGTGCTCTTTCTCATCAACTAGGACAGGTGTGAGCAGTGCTCTTTCTCATCAACTAGGACAGTTGTGAGCAGTGCTCTTTCTGTAACTAGGACAGTTGTGAGCAGTGCTCTTTCTGTAACTAGGACAGTTGTGAACAGTGCTCTTTCCGTAACAAAAAAGTGCCGGTACTCACATCTTGGTTAAATGTTAAGGGGGGGTTCATCCATTATGACGTCACGCATTGGGGTCGGGGGTCACGAGTACCGATGGTACATGACTGATGGACGTCATTGACAAGCTCATCAGTTCAGACTGACGTCAACTTGAACTTGACCAATACAGTTGTCGTCAACGGGCATTTAAAATTTTAAAAATAATTTCTAAGAGTTGTGGTGACGTCAGCCAGACGTCTGATATCACCTGAGATAAATTACCTTGCAACACTATGATATTCAACATGTCTTTTCGTGTCTGTTCCACTTGATATTTAACTGATAAGATATCTGTGACTGAAAAATCCCATTTGGGTGTGTTTTACACTTGAAAATATATCTATCAATTCTGAGCTTCCATTTCTAATTTTAAATTTTGAAGTTTAAAATATTCTCAACGACGATATTTGCCTGACATTTATTGAAACGATGTCAAGCGAGTTTTCAGCTTTGGATCGGCGTTATGTTGTAGATGTATCAGTGTGTGAATGGTGGAAGACATACGTCAGTGGATTTTTAAATCCATTATAATATTAAATTCGCTTTCGTTTGTTGCTGGCTGGGTGGAAAAAAATCTTCGGACGGCTAATTAGCCCACTTTCCCGTCAAGCCGTCAAGCTGAAACTTGGCACATAAACTTTTTGTTGAAGACAACACATTCTATCTAATTTTCAGCGACACGCTTCACCCTCAAAAATAAGTTTGTCCTATTTTTTTTTTTAGCGGAACAGGAAGAAAAATTCCCGATGACTGCGCTAAATAAGATTATTTTTTTAAAAATCGCTAGTGCATTTGATGCGTTATAATATTTTATTTTGTTATCCTGAAATAGCTGGTGAAACAAATCTGCGATGTAAAAGCGGGTGTGTCATTAGAATAATAATGGGGCGCGAAAAGAATGTGAGGTTGCAAGCCTTTTTAGGGGGTGGGGGAGCATTAATTGTGATGCTTATAAAGTGCGTTAATTGAACACATGTTTCATCAAATTTTCAGCCCCAACCACCCTCACCTCCACCCTTATTGCTCGATATTACATTTTATGAAGGATTTGTACGAAAAACATTGTCTATAGCAGTGGTTCCCAACCTTTCTCATACCGCGATCCTTTAATACAGTTCGTCATGATGTGGCGACCCCCAGCCACAAAATTATTTACATCGCTACTTCATAACTGTAGAGTATATGTGTTCTCCGATGGTCTTAGGCGACCCCTGGAAAAGGGTCATTCGACCCCCCAAAGGGGTCGCGACCCACAGGTTTAGAAGCGCTGGTCTATAAGGATTGCTTATTTAAAAACTTATTTTTACCAGGGACGACGTGAACCTTAAACGTGACGGAAAAGGTTATTTTGTCGATGCTTTCATGAAAAGTAAAATCCAGGGTCATGTAAGAGCAATGACTTGTAGAACCGGAGTGAGGAAAGTTTTGAGAATCCAGATGCTCACCAAGATAGATCTGTCTCGTATTGCCAAAAACTGAAGTAAACAGTTGATATATATACGTGAGCTCGTGGGCGAGGGGAAATAATTTAGACCTTGAGACGAAAACCAAAGTGGAGCGATGATTCCTTAAAATACACTCCCCCTGCGGCTAAATCCTACCACGGTTTACTTGGTCAACTACAATCACATACACGGGGGGAAAAACAATAGCAAGTCAATTATCGGTTGACCGACATAAGAGTACAGACGAACAAAGGCGAGTGACTGGGGAGAGCCAGATGAGCTGCTGTGCGATGTCCACGCAACGAAGTTATAACGGAAAAAAAAATATCGTGACGACATATCGGCAATGTATAACAAAGGGGTTTTGCCTGGTTGCCGTACACTTTGTGAATCGGAGCAGTTGGAAGTCGACGGTCACGTTAAGTCGGATGTGGTCAATGTCTAGGCAGCACTTTCCCCTTGTCAAAGTAAACTTCTGTTCGTTGACTGAATCTGAAAATAACAATACCAACAATATAAACAAAAAAACATAAAACATGGTGTTTTTTTTACCTATAACAGGGGTTCTCAAATTATTATTATTTTTCTTACAATGCCCCCTTGTGGCCGTAAACACTTCCCTACCGCCCAGCTATCTTAGCTCGTTAAAATAATTTTTCAGGATAGTAGTTTTGCAAAAGTCTTTAAGGACAATTATAACATCACACATTGGAGAGAAAAAATAATGAGTTTTTAAAATTTTTTACAAATAAAGTTAATTATCTTGATCCCCACGATACTACTTCGACAATTCTTAATGTACGATAATAATTATAAATCAAAAATCAATCTATGACACACATGTCATTTAACAAAAAGCGAACGGACGGATTGACGTTCATGTTTATACGTGTTCCTCGCAGTCTTCTTAGGGTCGACCAGGGCAGGCAATATGGTTGCTGGGGCCCTGGGCAAGCATCTTATTCTTCTTTTATATTTTGAGGGCCCACGATCAATGAAGTGATCGTTCTGGCTCCTATGTTTCAGAGGGGTTCGCGATATTACTGTGCATGGTTTTGAAGGGGATACTTCACTGGTTGCAAGGGCTACTCCGCAGTGGTATTATGAACTGGAGGTTGGAAGACAGGAGGCAATAGTCGCAAATGTGTCTAGTGTAGTCGCCTCAACTGTTGCTTTTGGAAGCTTGTTCCAGTCCCTTATTGTCTTTGGCAGGAATGAGGATCTCCTGTGCTGAGTTCTTGATTTTTTAATTAGCCGGAGCTGCCTGTCGTGGCTTCTTCGCTGTCCAGCTTAACTTTGGCGCCCCTTTTTAAGGACAATCCAAACCAATTTTTGCAAAGGAAAAAAAAATAGGGGGTTAGGTGAGGAGTTTATTACCCTACAGATTTAAAAAAAAAATACACGAACAGTCAACGATAATATTATATTTCTTAACTTGTTTTCGGACAGTATGAACAATTAGTCTACCCATGACATTTTTCTCCCTAGCCTTTAGATCAGCGTATTTTTTATATTGCACTATCTATAAGCATATTCTTTGCAATATCATTTTCTATAGACGAAATTGCCAAACAATTCATTCTGTAATATCGTAAATATTGTGTTTTTTTACAAAAATCTTGATATTAACTTCGCATTTGTTTGTGGCTGGCTGGGTTGGCAAAATATTCGGATGGCTAATTGATCCACTTTCCGTCAACCAATCGAGCTGAAACTTGGCAAGAAGACTCGTTGGCGATGACAACATATTCTATCAAATTTTCAGCCCGGCCACCATTCCTAAAAAAAAATCAGTTTGTCCTTTTTTCAAGGGGAAGATGAAGGAAACATGACGCCGCTGATTTCACCAAATAAAATTCTCTATAACTGCGCTAAATTAGATTATTTAAAAAAAAAATTGCAGCTGCGTTTGGTGCGTAATATTTTCTTTTTTTTTTCTGAAATAGTTTAATAAATCTGCGGTGTAAAAGCGGGTAGGACATAAGAATATTAATGTTGATTTTTTTTCCAGTGATTGTTTAATTAAAAGCTGGTCTCGCATAAAACTTTTAGAGTGAGAAAGTGAATATGTTTTTAATACAGGCCATTGTCAAGGAGAGGCAGAAAAGAGAACACATGCGCTGGAGAGAAAAAAAAAAAGAAGAATAGAATTCCAGTTCGAGTCAACTTGTTGCACTGTCATCAACGACTAGGTTTAGGCTAAGACATCCACAGGGCGTATAAAAGGCCTGTGGATTTGCCTTCATAATCCGTGCCTGCAGTCTTTTTTTGTTTGTTTGTTTTTTTTTTTTTTTCCCCCTTCATTTTGGGACCATTGTCGTAGCCCTTGCAGCTGCAGTTGTGTATTTAGTTTGCACTTTTTCAAAAAAATTAATTACACTTTCATATAATCCTTGACCTGTAGTTTCTATAACAGTCTTAAAGCTAAGAAAATGTTCTTTTATTGCTATAATGTTTGGAATATTTCTGGTGGGGTACGTTGCTGAATCCATGTACTGGCATATGTGCAACGGTTGGGAAAGCGATGCTGCCATTCTAACGGCTCCTAGCAGATGTCAGGGCAACCTTGAAGCTTTCGATAGATGTCGAGTTCACGGCGGTATTGTCCAAGTGGTTCCCAGCGATTATTGTGCGGTGGAAGAATGATTGTTTATATTGCACTGTGTTACTCCGAGGCACAGTGAAGCATTTAATTTAAATCACACACTTACGATTCTCCCTACTCTCTGTCACACACATACATCCGCTATATAATAAAATTGTAGATACAAATTGATAACAGAACACCCATGACTATAAAATCCTAGGTACACCTAAAGCACTATTTATGCACACCCCTGAATTATGAGATAATTCTAATGTACTATTTTTGAAAGCAAATATAGAATAAAGCGTTATTTAAAATGCGTGCACCAAACAAAAATCGCACCGAAAACCTCATAAAAATTATTTTTTTTAAAGCTCACCTTTCTGAATAAAGGCTTTTTAAAATGCTTTCATAAAAAATGACTTAATTTGAACGTACCTCGAGCCATTCAATATAAATAAATAAATGAATGAATAAATAAAAAAAATAGAATATATATATATGGCATCTGTCCGTCTACGAGAGACGATAGATTTATATCTTCCGAATGCAGCTCTTGGTGTGGCTAGTGAGACCGATCCTCGAGTTGCAGTCTCTTTTGCATGTCCCACTCCCACACACGAATGTGGTAGAGCAGTGTTTTCTGGCCTTTCTCTGCGCTCTCTTTACAGCTGCTTCCGCCCGGTAGAGCATATATATAATATAAAAACTTTTTACCCTCTACATTTTACGATTATTTTTAATTTTAGTTTTTGTGATAAATGAAAGGGATTATGACCAACCGACCAACCTTTTCAGAAACCATCTGATCTGTAACTGTAGGACTGGAGGAATGACCACGTCGAATTTGTTTGCGATCCATTATTTGTTTTTTTTTGTGATCTCTCGACCCATCTACAAACAAATTATATAGTCACACTGAGCTTTTTAAGTTATATACATATCAGTTCGGCTAAAAGTCAGTTCAGTACATAAAATAACATTTTTATTAAAAATCAAAATTAACTTTAAAATATGGCGAAATAAAATTAAATATGCGAAACTATGATGACATATATGTCCTTGTCCAAATAAGTTAAAAAACCAAACCAAGTAGTGTGAGTACTATAAACAATAATTAATTTTTTATAAATTATTAATAGATGGATTTATTATGAATATTTTGTAAAAACCATGAAAATAGACAAAGCATTTCATTTAATAAAATAATAACTTTCAAACACATGTATAATTTATCCAAATAATATTGCCTTAATTATTTTGTTTCGCTACTTCAAAATACTTTTAACATGGAATCCAAGAAGTGTTTCTGTAGTTCCTTAGATTGTTAAAACAATATCAAAATTTAAAGCAAGTATATGCTTAATTTTAACCTATATCTTTGACTTTGAGAAAAACACACATTTTCCCAAATTGTACCTAGTACATTCTCTTAATAGTGCTTGTCAAATGGCTGAGCAAGAGTCACCTAAAAGTTCTAATACTGACCTGCAAAGTCGCCAATCAACAACGTCGACTTCAAACTCCAAGTTTGAAAAGATATCAGACGATGGAAGGAAAAATAAAACTAGTATATATTGTCAGAGATGCCCCAGCCTTGTATTATCAGCCCAACAAGCCACACTAGTCCATAAAGAGGTAACTTTTATCTTAAAGCGAAAAATATCTCCAGGCCTACTATCAAAATTGTGCCTTTTTTTTTTAGTAATTAGTACTTTAGTTTTATTATTATACTATTAAATTAATACTATGAATCATGCTGTGAGTCTATGTCTTTGTTTTAAAAGCAGATTTGCCTACTTTTTTCGGCAATCTTCTACCTGACCGTTGGTTATGAACAAATCCTGTTCCAGTTTGAAGTGCTATTTATAGTAATTTTTTTTATTGATTTATTGATGTCCATTCATTATGTGGAGAGAGGGTCACTGGGTTTTCAGTGGCATATAAATGATAAATAGTAAGTGTAAGAGTAAGAGTTTACTTAGAGAGAATGGATGATGTTTTCTGGCCGAAGTACCAGACCGACGTGCAATCACTTTAGGGGCCATCCATAAATGAAGATTTTTGACCCCCCATCATCACAAAAAGTTAGACCCCCCCTAAAATATAACGTCACAAATCTCTACACCACCCCCTCTATAAAAAGTCCCTGTGTCCACTAGTGTCCTTTACAAACCCTTAAGAGAGTCACCTCCCGTGGATATCAAATGACAGCACCTGTGTCAAAAACACTTCACTAGAACAGTGGTTCTTATCCAGTGGTAAAAGTACCTCCCCAGCCCTGAGGTGTGGTAGACCAGAAAAGTGCATTCAGTGGCGTAGCTAGAGGGGTGCAGACCGCACGGGGGTGAAACCTTCTCAGGGGACGACATCAAATTGAAAAATTGCGTATTTACAGAGCACACACTGCTCGGTCAAACCAAAATCCACAAAAGGATTACAGATGACGCGTACATTTTACACCCATGTAACCAATAAAAATGCGTTTTTAATTAAAAGTTCAAAGTTGATGCGTCAGCAATTAGGTTACCTTATTATTAAGTCAGAAACACATCGTTTTGACCATGTTTCAATGCCCAATGGAGTGTTCGTTAACTTTTGTAAGTGACATTAAGCTATATTCATCTAAATTCTGAGAAATAAAACTGTCCTTTGATAACAATGAGTGATTCTAAGTACATGTCACAGTTCTTAAATACAATTACCTCATGGCCTTCAATTAAATTTTTTTTGTTCTTGTATTTGTTATACTGTGGACTAAGTTTAACAAGAAGAATTACATCGTGGAAAGGGTGTGTGTGTGTGTGGGGGGGGTGACACTATGAGCTTACCGGAACCACGTGACACCAACCCTAGCTACGCCACTGATTGTAATTGCTGCAATTGCCAACTGTTGCTGCTTTCTTTTTAATTAGTTTGTGTGCATTTTGATTACAGCAGTAAATATTTTTCTTGTGAATTTTGTCGGCGCATTGCTTTTAATGGTAATCTTTTCCATTGTCTATAAAGTTAATAAAAGAAATAAACTAAGATAATTAAATTTTTTAATTATTGTTAATTTTATTACAATATAACTTATACGTTGGGATGTGTGTTTAAAACGGAGTGGGCCTGCAGCCCTGTAAAAAATGTTAAGAATCCTTGCCCTAGAGCATTTACTAAGATACCACCACCTCTCTCCCCCCCCGGTCACAGTAAACCATTTGTTATCCTTCCACCCCACTTCCTGTGGTTGCCGTGGTATGCGAATTCTATGACTCCAGTGTCCGTCTTTAGCCAAAAATTCTCACAGATGTCATTGCAACTACACTCCGAGTTTCCTCCTATTTGGCGTCTTGTAATTTAATCTGAGGCCATTTTTCGGACCTCGCATACCTGCACTGATTCTCTCAGTGATAGCAGTTTAAAAATAAAATGATGGTTGTTGTATAAATGAATATGTTACAAATGTCTGTAATTTAGCGTTATTATAAGTGCATTTATTTACTACAATATTCTACTTTTCATGTGACGTCGCATTGCTTGAGGGTCCCCCCCCCCTCGTCACACATCGTCACAAAAATCTGCCCTTCCCTAGATGCGTGACGTCATTTATGGATGGCCCCTTATAGCAGTGCATAGAAAGATATATCTTTCCAGACTCACTGATTGCATACGATGGAACGGCGGCTTTTGCCAACATAAGCAAGATCAGACTCGGAATATATGAACCAACACACCTTGGTGGTCCTTCAACAAAATGTTTTTGTTCCAAATGATGTTGGTGTCCACACTCAGAATGTAGAAGACGTGGATGCACACAGAGCTCACATCTGAAAAAACAGTTTAGCACAAGCTGCGATCTTTTCCCGTCTATTTGCATGTGTGAGTTCATGTTCCGCAACCGTTTTCTTGAAAATGCTATTTTTAAAAACTTCATTGTTACCTTGGGGGGAGATCTATGCATAATCTCAGACTCTGTTGTCTTTTCATAAATTAAATTGTTTAAATTTTATATTTAAAAAAATGTTAATATTGTTTTAAATTGTTTTAATTTTTATATTTAAAAAAAAAACTTGCATTATTTATAAGTATTTAAAAACATATGACACACTTGCTATTTGGTATTTTTTACTTTTTGAAAATTTACATTTTAACAATTGACTAAATTCTAAGGCTATAAAAATAATGGTAATCTACCACTTGAGCATCGGTTATGAAAGAAATTATGTTGTTCCCATTTGAAGTGCTATTTAAACAGTTATTCTTTTATTTCTCCAAATAAATGGAAAAGGTTTTTCATTACATTTTACTTATTCATTTCAGCACATATATGAAATTAAAATACATCATTTTTAAAATAGAAAAATTTTAAAAATCGAATAACTTTTCAAATAGAAAAATTTAAAACAATTTCATTTATGAAAAGAAAACGGAGTTTGAATTTATATCATCTCCGCAAAACGATTGCGGAACATGAACTCATGCAAATATGAAAGGAAAGGATAGCAGATTGTGCAAAACTGTCTTTTTTTTGCGTGCATCCACATATTTTCAACATTCAGTTTGTGGACACCAGCGTCCTTTGAATAGACAAAAAATTTTCGATGAATAACAACAAAGTATTTGTAGATTCTGTGTTTGATCTGGTTTATGTTTCAGTTAAATTAATAAATACCAGGTAGAAAAAGGGTATAATACAGCTTGTAACTCTCACTGATTTTGGCCCCAAATAACTTATACTTAAACTTATACAATGAAGGAGATCACACCAGCTTTTAGTAGACCTACTACGATATTATGCTGTCTTAGTTGGCTCTGGTGTACGTCCAAAGATTAACTAAGTTTAGCCCCCCCTGGTAAATGCAACCTTTAGTTGTTGTTTCATAAGTTTGATACAGAGTACATGTAGGTAGAGACTAGTCTTTCCAGGTGTCCCACTAAGCCACAACAATCATGATAGTCATTGCCCTGGCCATACAGTTGGACTTAAGACCTTGATATTCATACAATCCTGCAACTGCATTGCTTTTTCAAATCTTCATTATTTTCACCAACTTTCCTAAAATCTTCTACTGAAAGTTATCAATCAATGAAAGGTAGGGTAGTATTTGAGGTATTCATGAAAACCACCATTAAATTTCATTTTACTGGTTCATACTGGCCATGATGTCTTGGGCGATTTATTTTGAAATTTGAAATGAATTTTAGAATGCTTGGGGCCTGTATGTAATAAATTTGGTCTTTTGCCTCATGCCAAAAATACATGACAAATTAAAATACACATATGACAATCAAACGTGTGGAAAACATGCTTGTGTTTAGTGAATAAAATATTTTCATAATTTTATCAGCTGGAATAAGTATTTAGAAAATTCTAATTGGTCGTCTTTAATCCACAAAACACCCCTTTATGTTCCAGCACTGACGCATATTTAATATAAATAAATGAAAATGAAATCTCTAGAATTTCCATAAAATTAGGCCGATCATTAAGTTTAAAGATATAAATAAATATTAAAAATGTATATCTACCGATAGTAGTTGCTTTATTATTACAATGAATCAGGTTTTAGAATTTCAGATAAAAAGTTTTCAGTTCATGTGCTTTTAATATCTTAGCATCATGTGTAAGTGTAATGCATTTGTGGTCTTTTGCAGTTTTTCCTTCCAAACATGTATCAAAAGAATGAGTCTGCACCAATAGAAGGTGTAACATTAGTAGACTTCTGGCATGTACCTGACATGCTCACATTTGACAATGTGGGCTTTTCAAAAACAGTAAGTGCATGACGACAAAATGTAAATGTAAGGTTTATTAACGTGAACACAAGTAATTATGATGCAATTTAAAGAAAAAAAATGGAAGAACTAAGCAGTAAATCACAAAATAGGTTCAGTATAATTTGAGTTAATTTTTAATAGAGTCTCAATTGTCACATACTTTAAACTATTTATTAAAGAAACTTTTTTTTTTATATTTGCAATAGCGATCTATTGAAAAATATTAACTAATATTTTTAAATGGTTTTGCAATTTTGCTATACATTCCAGGTTGACAATATCAAGTACTTGATGTGTGCTGATTGTGAGGTGGGACCCATAGGCTGGCATTCAGTTCATGACAAAAAATCTTACTATATAGCTGTTGATAGAGTAAAACATGGATGACAAGACGCCAGAGTTTTAGCACACTTGTCGCTCACTGTCCAGTCTAAGGCTGTAATTTAAGGTGTTGCTTTTGTTACTATTTGTTGATGTTGTTGTAATAATGATGTTACTTAATTTTTTTATACCCTAAATGTTATCTTGTACATACCACTGTTAAATGTTGTATTGATAAGTCTATGTGATATTTTTCATTGTTGATGGACATTTGAATCAGTTGTATGTTTGACAAATTTTCCAAATCGCAATTTATTTAAGGCAGACACAGTTTTATTGAATAAAGTAAATTTTATTGAAATATGGAAGTGGAAGTAAATCTTTGAAGAGGTAATAAAAATCTTTCATCCTAAGTTACTCTCATGCCGTAGTAAATTAAAAGAAATGTCTTTATTGATGTGTACTTTGAATCTTATTTTTGCGTGGAACCTTATGATCTAATTCAATTGTGTATTAAATGTTGACCTTGATTTTAAAGACTTTTAAATTTCTTCAAGGCTTATAGCACCATTGATTCCATGTGGCATTGCGTATGTAGAAAATTGCTTCTTTGACACTTATGTTTCTCAGTTCAAATTTGTGAGGTTGGGGGTAGTTATTTTAATTCCTGCAACAACAAAATGGATGTTTTGAATGCAATTATATTAAAGAGACATTTTAGTGTGATTTAATATTACTTTTGGTTTATGAATTCTTTATTATAGATGAATATGGATAAACATTTTAGCATTTGTAGATGAAAAGAGGCAAACACATATTTAGCAGTTGTAAATTGATGATTATGTTGTGAAAACAATTAAAATTCATAAGCAATTTGCCTGAACAATTGTTTTTATAGAAAGTTCATTATTTTTGTAGCAGCTACAAAACTGTTTTTGTGCTCTATTTTTCTGTAAGCGTTAACAACCTTCCTTCAACCTAGAAGTTTGTGCAGCTTAAAAACATGCTTGAATTAAGGGATTTTTACACAAAAACCTGTTGGGGGGATTTGGGTAGCTTTTGCTTTAGTTTGAACTCCATCCCCCCAAGTGTTGTACCTCAATATTATGCCTTTGACCAAACATCTAGCTACTTGTGGCAACTAGTATTTATTAAATTTAATTAATCACTGTCAAAATTTCCTTCCTTTTTTTTTTGGTGCTGCATTTATCCGCCATCTTGTTCATAGTATTAGCCCCTACCTATAATACAAGACTGGGATCGAGAGGTAGGGACTCTGCCGTACATTAGTACAACCTAGTGCATTGAATTCATTATCAGGTAGAAATAATGCTAATTGAAAGTGTTTCTATGATGCCATGTGTATCTATCAGCACCAAAAGTTGTTACCAGCGCCTGCTATATATTTTTTTTCGGGAAGTAGGGCAGAAATTAAGGGCTTGATGGCTCTTGGGTGAAGTGGAAGAATTATTTCAAAATCAAAGTATACCTGAAATCATTGTTACTATTTAAGCAGAATTTTTCAATCGTCCGAGGGAGGCATTATGGCACTCAGTGCCATACATAAACTGAATTCACTCCAGTTGTGGCTTGCCCCAGGGGGGTCAGTTAGAACAAGCCTATATTATATTAACTACAAGCTTATATTTAACTATGTACTGTCACATCGGCGAGGGAAAGGGACGGGGGATCAGAAATTGAGGGCAAATTCACAATGAAAGGATACCTTTTGGCACACACTTGAATACTGTGTTTCTTTCAGACAAATTTGAGGGGGAATTTCAGACTTTCGGGTGGGATGTACCAAAAATTATCCAAATTATCTCTAACTCCACCCCAGCCTAAAATGAACTAAATTCATTCCAATTGTGGCGAACTTGAGGATATGCTTTTTGCCCAAGCTTAAACCTTTACAGTTCCAAGAAAATGTTTGATAACTTTAAAATGCAAGAAAGCATTTTAGAACATAGCCGCATTTAGTCATTTAGTATTTGTTACATTCTACACATAATTGGAGAGCAACGGCAAAGATGCCAGTTTAAAAAAATTAGGTTCACCTGACCTCATAGCCATCATTTGGGCCCTGCAAACCTTAGCACTGCAGAGGGCCTAGGATATTTTAGGGGTTAACTTAAAGTTGTAGTGTGAACATTTTTTAAAATAATCAACTTTGAATGTAAGGTGGGGGAGGATAAAACCAAAAAGTGACAGAGGGCTTCAAAATATCAAGCTTGACCTATTTGTGTCTTACAATTTTTTTTTAATTACTAAATAGTTATGTGGCTTTTATTTTTAGTGTTTTGGGGGTTAAGTACTTAATCAATAAATGAATTTTGCATGCAAATAAAAAAATTACACCTAAAATTTACTTATAATGATAACCTTTTCTAAATATTTCTAAGTTTTACCAGAGTCAAAGAAAACAAAACAATGTTTTGTAGAAAGGTCTGTATTGTTTTATGGGTTTTCAAAACTGTTCATTTTTATAAATCGTATATCAACGGCATAATTAGAGAAACTTGAGATGTTTCCGAAAGACATCATATACCAGGTATATATTAATATATCTATTTGTATGCACCCATTAAATTCTAAATTTAAAAAAAAAAAATATCACTTTTCATTTTAATTTAGCTCAACATACATCAAATTGAGTACATTTAAAACTATTTATGATGGTTAAAAAAAACAACAACATAATATCCTCATACAATTTATAAATAACACCTATCCCTACTAAAGTCATGCTTTTACTTTTATTAAAATATGAAATATAATTTCAAAACAGATTGCGCATATTTGATACTTAGGAACTATAGACCTTTTCATTGATGTAAAGGTTTAACCTTATTTAATGATAATAAAGATATTATTATTAATCTAGAAAAGCCAAGTTTTGAAGAATCGATATTTTTGTCAATTTTCGAATATTTTGTGACCCGTGGATCCCTTGTCTTTAAACTTGTGAAGTTGTAAAAATTAAATAAAAATACTGTTATAAATTTAAGCGAAAAAACAAAAATAACTTTTACTTTTGGTTTACATTATTACAAGCATCCCGTTTTCGGCACAGTACGATTAAAAAAATAATAATCGGATAGTGTAACAAGTTGAGAATTAAATATACATCGATATTTCATACGCTCCAATAATTGTAATCGGTTCAATGCATCAGAAGATACCTTTTTTTAAATGACAATAAAGTCGTTATTTAAATAAAAATAGAATTATTTTGCGTTTTATTGGAGCAAACATTATTCCCCCGTTTGGGGGGGGGGGGGGCACTTTTCGGAGAGATACCTGAAACACCGAGACCTGGTTAAGTCATTAAGTGTAATATTTTTAGAATCTGGGGAAATAGTCAAGACATTTTGGGGGACATTTAACAACCTTAGTGTCTTAGTGATAGCATTGAGCTTGGACTATTTGTTTACAAAATGGCCACCTCAAATGCCCAGCAACAGCATCGTTCGGCATTAAAGCAATATCTCCGTTCACATTCAAACAACACTAATCAAAATAAAAAGTGAGGCATAATCGTTAATTTGTAACTTGGCAACTTAATTAAAAGATAAACAGGGTTGAACTAATATTGCCAAGACTGAAGATTACGATAAAAAAATTACACGTAAGAACCCTAAGTGACTGATGACAGTGATGATACTTACTTTATTACGCTCGAGTCGCTTGTGTCCATGCTGTTTTAAAATTAGGAAGCTCACAGCGCTCTG
This sequence comes from Omphiscola glabra, assembly GCA_964017045.1. Lineage (NCBI taxonomy): Eukaryota > Metazoa > Mollusca > Gastropoda > Lymnaeidae > Omphiscola > Omphiscola glabra. Next base: position 23,332,887 of record OZ024800.1, read on the forward strand.
TACTAAAATCTCTTTTAAGAAAAATGTATTTAAATCGTTCTTAAATGACTTTTTATAATTTTCAATTTCCCTCAACGTCAACTATTGAGACTTGACTTGAGGCAAACTGTTCCACATTTGTCCACAATTTAGAATTTAGGCCTTTAGGCTGAGTCTGTGGTTAGTCACTAACTTAGAAAAAAAAGTGGTTTGTACCTAGTACCGGTAGTATTAACCCTCTTAGGACGTAGCCTTTTCGGCTTGTATGTGCCAAAAAGACGGAGCACTTTTTACGAGCTCGGCACTCGCATTGCAAAGAAATTTATAAAAAATAAACTATTTCCTCTATGTAAAACTAGATATATTCTTGTAGGAAATTGAATGAACTACTACAATATCTATTTATCACACTGAAATATCAACATTTATGCAAATGAGCTACTCCAATTTGCATAATTTATGCGTGTAATTTTTTTAAAACTTAGAACAAACATGACTTACTTGTATCAGTTGTGTGAATTTTTTGATGGATGAAGTTTGAATAAGTCCTAACACTTATGTTTTTGGGAAACAAGGCCCATGGAGGCCCTTCAGACACCCCTGGCACATGGTTCTACTCCTTTTCCAGCCCTCCCCTCTATTTTTCAGTTGTTACAGACACTCACTGTAACAGCCCTAACCCCCTCCATTTATGACCTAGGGACCTTCTCTTAAGCAGAATGTTACTAAGAAAGTTGTCTGCATATCTATTGGTCTCTCTCATAAACATTTGAGTGTTATTTAGTGTAAAAAATAGCATAAAGTACTCAAATGGGGTGCTTATGTCTTATTTATAGGACCTTTGGTGTCTAAAAATTCAGAGGGGTCATCTCTGTCCAGTTGAGGACCCTTAATACTAAACCAAGAGTTCACTTCACAACATTAGCATTACCCTTAATTTGAAAGTCTTCATTAATTTCCTGATTGTTTTCATCAGTTTCAGTGTCAGATTCACTGCTAGAATATCAAAATCACTAAGCACAGTTTGATCAGAGTCAAAGTCAGATATGTTCGAATTTCATGATGTAACCACACACACCAAAAAAAATTCCTACACACAAATAAATTTAGTTCACCAGCAAAGAACACCACCATTACAATGCCGGGATGTGCAGGAATATGTAAGAATAAATTTAATTGGCTAGTACAACACCAAGCCAGCCATTCACGAGGCTCGATTTATCGGGCCGATGGCTCAGACTTTTGTCTTTCTCGCTAGTGCACCTTGGGCTGATAGATCAGCCCTTACGTCTCCAGAGGGTTAATAATTACTATTAGTTGTAAATTAGTAGGGGTTTTCATAGCCCCTGCCCGATTATATTATTAGGAAGCCGCAGAAGTATAAGCATAATTAGCATTTAGGTTTAGGCCCTTAGTAGTGGTATTTTAAATTTTATTAAATTTATTTTTATAATTTACCATTTCAGTTTCAGTATTAATTACAGTATTGGTTATTAAAAAATCGTGTGGTTCAGGTTTGAAGTGCTATATACTATTTATGCTACAGTTATTCTTAATGTATTATCAGTTGCTCAAAGAAAAGGTGTTCTGCCCTGATATTGATCCTTATTCTATACTCAATACTGGCATCAAGATCCTTTATTTAAAACCAGTGCAAAGGGGTTATAATTTTACTCAAGTTAATTGGAATATTATAAGTTGGCTGCGACTATTCGCACCCGGGTACCAGAAATGAGAGGTGGGGATTAAAAAACTAATTAAAATTTTAAGAGTGGGTTTGTAACACAAAATGAGGTATCAAATGAAAGATATTTGAATGTATTATACGTTTGTATACTTACTTCTTCATTTTAACTAAATAAACTACCACAAATGACATCCAAAAAGCATTGAGTCTAATGGGACCAGGGTGCAAATGTCTTCGCTGTGTGTCTGGGTCCATTTTGACTAAAAGCTATTCACTTCTGGTACCCGGGTGTGAATAGCCACTTTGTTATAAGTTTATATTTATTGTAACTTTGGTCTGATTTTTTTCTACCTTATTATGTGTTACTAAATAAAGATTGGTCAATTTTTTAAAATTTCAAGTATTTAAATTTAAAAAAAAATATTTTATTGTTCATTAGTTTAATTATCAGTCTAACAATGCTAGGGCAGTGGTGATTTTGAAATGGTGGTGTGCTATATGCAAATAATATAAATGATGCAGTGCAATACATTTAAAAGATTACAAAATAAAGCACCGCATACCTCATTGGCATTTAGATAGAAATAAAAAATGTATGAAATAAATAATATGGAAACTCAATTTCTTAATATGTGAAGATTTCTGACAATCTACTCTTTACATTCTCAAAGCATCATTATTCTCCTTGTTGGTGCAGTCAATATTCCCCATTTTCATAACTTTAGTCATTGTGATCTCTAGATTGGCACAAGCTCTTTTAAAACACAAGAAGCTAGATTAAATTGGGTCCCAAATTAGCGTACAAATAATATCAGAGATTGCATCAGATTGGGTTTACTTAGAAAACTCTCCTTCCAGGAAAAGTTCAAGGCTTTCAATGAAATTTCCGTGTTCTTCATGGATTTCTTGTACTGCAATAAATCCATCTTTGACACAATCTCTTACTTAAGTCACAGCTGTGGCATAACTACAGTTTGTGATATTTGGTACGCCCCATGATTTTGCAACCCCTCACTCACAAAAAACACAAAACACATTCATTGAAAACATTTAAATATTCAGTGGTCCAATAATACTGCCCCAAAAAACGTGCCATCAGAGGCCGACTGCACTTTATTCCAATGCCAAAAATTATACGAGAAAATAATTTTTAACTTTTTTTTTGTAAGATGATGATCCATTCATTTGTTTCCAAAAAGTGAAATTTTTGTCCTTCAAATTATCATCCATTTCAAATACTTCACCACATGAAAAGGCAGCAAGAGCACAAAAAGTTACGGTGGCGATTTCTAAAATTTAATTTCTTTTTTATTTCAGTCTTGGGCTGCTCTCTTTCCCATATGGTTGCCAGGGGCCTGTCACAAAGCTCATCACACAACCTCTTTTCTACATACTACTGCTGTTGCCATTTTACTAATGCTTTTTAAAATTTTTTTGTATAGCCTTTAGAGCAGTGTTATACAACTTTTTCGGCTCATGCTTAACCTAATCACCTAAAAAATGGACCAAATATTAATATTTTAACACATGAAAAATAGATTGTATAATTATTGTGCACATAGAAAAATCTGTTATTCACAAAATTGCCGTCAAAATGGAAGTTTGTCTCTGAATTTCTCTTGTGAGATAATTAATCTATGCGCCCCCCCCCCAAACTTAATTCATAGGTATGCTTTTTTTTCAATAAAACAGCTCTAAATCAGAAGTTTGAAGACCAAAGTATAGGATTAGGATGTAAAGTATTCTATTTAAATGAAAGCCTTTTATTTTCTGACATTTGTAATTCAGTCACTCACTTTTGTGACAAAACATACAATTTTAAATATCTTCCTGTGGATAAAAAAGAAAGAATCTTTTTACTCGGCAAATTTTGTGAAAGTTTCTCCAACAATCTGGTTCATTACTGCACATAATCGGTTTATTAAACTCTTTTTGGATGATATTTTGTTTTGTGCAAGGGGCATATTTTGTTATATTTTAAAATTGTAACTATCATATATTGTACCAATATCACTGATCAGCACAAGACATATAATGAGCTGTTCCTTTAATTAACTTAAGGTAAATTTTATAATTATTATTGGTCTCACTTATGGGAATTTTAGGTACATGACAGTCAAGACATTGGTCCGAATTAAATGTGCTATTTCTTACTTAAAAATGTTCTCCTCAGTAGGCCTATTCCACAGAAAAGCCAAGATACGATGATGATATAATCATGTTATTTTATTATGGATTATACAACTGTTTAACAAGAATATAATCTAGAATATCCTTTAAAAAGAGTTAATAAATTAATTGAAAACAATGAACTTTTTCTGTAAATTTATATTATAAAACTTTTTACTGGGTACATTTTATTTCTTTAATGATTTTTTTCCTCAATAAAAATATATTTAAATTTACTAAATCTATTATAAAGTAAAAATAAATATTGTCCTATAAGAATATGATAAATAAACAATATTTTACAGGGACCCTTGAACAAATCATCTTCTACCCTTTTCATTTTGGTCATAACATACAGTTTTACAACTGATTACAGTGCACTTGAGTTTATTTCTGGTTTCTATTTTCTTTCATTAAAAGTTGAAAATATTTATACAAAATGAAAAGAAAAAAATACTAAGAAATCATTTAAAGTTAAAAAAAAAAATCTTATTCATCTATTTTTTATCTCATTTAACTATTACATGATTCACATAATCATATTTTAAAAAAGAAATTTGTTAATTTTGATAAATTTAATTTGTACCTGAATAAACAATACATTACTTCAGTTTCACAGTTTTAATAATAACGCTGACTAAATTAAATAAATTAAAACCTGTGTTTTTACTTAGATTGTGGGAAGATAAAAGCCAAAAAGGAAAAGGTTTTGATGAAAAATCAAAGGTACAAGTAAAAAGCAATAACCCATCTGATGTCAACGGCAAGAAAAATTTGAATAGCCTTAAAAATAGTAATTTGCAGAAGAATGCTCATAATCCGCTCAAACTTCCACTGATTTCCAAGAATGGAGGAGGAAAGGTTAAAGTTGTTTTTGAGAGGTAATCAGCAAGAACACTACCATTTTTGTAACACTAAATATTTATGTTCATTGCATACAATATTTAAAATATCACCTGTTACCTGTTACTGTATCAAGCAAGTTCAATAAGTAATTTGATTAAATCCAATATCAAATTGGTACCTTGACTGCAGTTTATATTGCAGAGACTGGCATAAAGCTCATAAAATCATTTAGACTATATGAAGATAAGATAATATTCCTTTTTATTGACCTAAAATTTTGTAAACATATGAAAATTTCAATTTTCACAGTTTACCAGATGAGATAATACGCATAATATTTTGGAAATTACAAATTGGTGATCTTATAAACGTCTCACAAGTATGCAAAAGATGGCATAGAATAGCTGAAGACAAGTAAGTACTTCATGTCCATACATAGTTTTTAATGTAAACATTTTAATGGCCAGCTTCAGTTGTAATGGTTAAAATCAAATCCTTTTTTTAGATTGATATCTTTCCATTAAAAAAAATATTTAAATATTCATAATCTGCCAGGAAATATTGATCGTAATTAACAGAATCATGAACAGTTAAAAGAAACAAAACAAAAAAATCTATTTTATTTTTGCAACAAAGAAACTATTAGAATTATTGTAAATAGATATTAAAGATATACAACCACACTTAATAACTGTCATAGAAAGTTTACATTTGTATAAAACATGCTTATTATGAATTGATAAGATGATTCCTTTATGTTCAACCTCACATAATTCTTTTAAAAGTATATATAGATTAAAAAAAAAACTCAATGTGTTTTTCAGTTTGCCATGGAAACAATTCTATACTCGATTTGTTGGGTCAACTAGTAAAGAAGCAGAAGATAAGACCCCTGCACATGACCTGTATTCCTGTTGCTGGAAAAATTTGTGCCTTAAAAGGTAAAATAAATGAAAATAAAGTTGGTCATCATAACACTACATCAGTGCTGTCCAACCCTCGGCCAGCAGACAGCATGCTTGCCACAATCGAATTTTAAATCGCATGTCACAGCTTGGGGGGAGGGGGTCACAAAAGCTAAGGAGTGGTATGGCTTGACAGGTAGCAGTAATTTATGCTAAGCACATCAGCTGAGCAACCATTTGGGAACCTGGGTTAATAAAATCGGATACTATCTTCTCCTTCTTTCTGTTGCTTGTACAAGGGAGGCATTGTGGAGTGTCGGTTATATTTAATGACAGTTTTGGGAAAGATGAAGAGGAAAGGTCACAAAATCAATGCATGATAGCATACGATGTTAAAAAAAAAAGAAATATTTTTATACAATCCTTATTGGTTTGAAAATTAACAAATGCATCTAAAATTAAAATGAAGCATTGCTTTGGATGGTTGGAAAAAAAAATTACTCAACCAAAAATTTTAAATAAAATTTTGTTCAATTAATCTCAGTAATGAGATTGGAAAAAAGAAAGTGTCTGTAGCATTTAGATGAATTTGCAGGTTTCGATTATGAAGAATTGCCTTTTTAAAAAAAAAAAAAAATTAAAATACTCAACACAGATTATTTGAATATTAAAAAGAGCAAGTTTTTTCTAAAGATTTGCATTGTCAGTTTTCAATCTTTAGATGTAAACTGAAGAGGGACCAAATTTATTTGAAGAAATGGAAACACCCAGACAGCTACACTGGCTTGAAACAGAGACCTGAACTCACTTTGAGGTATTCTATTTATTAGAAAAAAAATCAAACATGATCAAGAAATTGTATGATAATTAACAATGTTATTTTAACTAGTAATTTAAGACTTACATAGTATACTGAACTTTTTATGAAATTGTTATAAAATGCGTTGTTTCTTAAGATTAAAATTACACATTGATTTTAGTCTCGATCACTTAAATTAGTAAAAAAAAATTGTCTACATTCAGTAAAGTTGGTGTGACCTTTGAGATAAGCTTCATTGACTCATTTGGCCTAAGTCATTCTATGAAACAAAGTGACATATATTGGTTGACTATGTCTGCAAGTGTTCGATGGTATGACCTCACATTCCCAGACATACAACAAATAAAGAGTCTAAAAATTCATGCATGTTCTCCTCTCATGTTCTATGGACCTTCAAAGCCAGCAAAAGATGGGTAGGACTCTAATTACTGTTATTTTGGTTTATATTTTTAAAAAAAATGTATCTATCAATTATATAGGTATAAGCTTACGATTTATATTGTTCAAACTCTTTAATTAAAATGTTTTTTAAATAGAAAAACAGGTTTAATTCTTAGACTTAATGTTAACCTAATTTAATTTATGCCATTCTTTTAAACATTGACAGAATATCACAGAAGTCTCTGCTTATGGAATTTAAAGGAAATTTTCGGGATTTTTTACAGAAAGAAAAGCCTTTAGGATCTGATTCATATATTAATATATTTGAATTATCAAAAGGTCTTATTATAGGATTATACCAGGTATTATATATATTTTTTGCACTTAATTTCCGTGTGTCTTATTTATCTTTCTAACATTGTTTGGTAAAATTTTCAAAAATAGTTTTGAAAATATTAATATTTATAATCATTTTCCTCTCATTTCCCCTTGTAACCTTAATGTAATTAATTAAATGTGTCCTTTTACTTTTAATTATAAATAGTGCAGGAAATAGTGTAACTGCTGCTTAATCTACACACATGCATTATTTATTCTGCAAACATTCCATTAAATTAATTTTTTTGCTGTATAACTAAAAATGTTTATTTCTGTCTAGGTTGATGGGGAACTAGCCTTTATCACAGCTTCTTTGCACTATTATAATTTCATATCCAAGTGTCTCTCTGGTACGCCTGAAAGGTAAAAATACACTAGTTAAAATCAATTAAAATGCTTTTATGAAAAAAAAATAGGCATTTTTATATGCAATTTTAAACCATCTCTTCTATATATTTTGCTTCTGGTGTGGCGGCTTCCTTTTCACAACCGGCCCTCCCTCTACTAAACATGTTTAATATTAATAGTATGAAGTGAAAAAAAAAAGCTGTCATGCATGATGGTTGAACACAGGTAAAAAGGTTGAATTTTTTTGGAGGCGACTATCATATTAATCAATAAAGAGCCACGGGTATGGTGTAGGACTATTGTTTAAAGGCTGGCAGTTACGGTGTAGGACTACCTGTAGGACTATTGTTTAAAGGCTGGTATATATTACAGAAAATGAGACATTAACTTTTTTGTGTGTATCACTTGGACCCACTGGTTATTTTCTCAAGATACCCGGACCAGGAGTAAAAAAACTTCCCTCGGCCAAGCCCTAGTCGTTAATACAGTTTTCCAATAAAATAAAATTGAACGCAGGAATATTTTTAATATCTCATTTTCAGATGCTGGGAGCCATCTTTGCCTACAAGACCCATAGATGACATTGATCCCCATTATGGTAATTTATTATAAATTAGTATTGATTCCTTAGATAAATTATTCTAATTTTCCAGAGCTTCAGAGTCCTGCAGTTGGAGTTGAGCTATTTGGGACATGTCAAATTTGACTCTGTTAAAAAAATGAACAATATAAACTAATTTCAGGAATTATATTTTTTTGGATATTTTGCCCAAAGGACCATACATTTTAATTAAGTTCTCTCAAACAGTTTAAACTTAAACATTTCATCAGTGACAAAATGTGACTATACAAATTTTACTTCACGAGAAATGTAAGATTCAAATTAATTTTAGCCCTTAAATTTATGTTAAATGTTTTAAAGATACAAATGTTGAACTACTTGTGCAACTTTTTCCCTTTTATATTTATGGCTATTTTAACATAAAGTCTAAATTACCATTAAAAAAAATTTGAATGACAATGTTCTAATAAAATGAACTAAAATGTTAAGAGCTTGAGAATTCGATCACTGTGTCTGTCGTTGCAAACAATGAAAAACTAAAAACGATGAGTATATAAAACATCTAACCCTTGATTTTAATTTTTCCCCATAGTTTGAATTAATCAGGCAAAGTTACACAAATATTTGTTAATTAAACATATGGCTCTAAATTCAAATACATTTTGTTTTCATTGCAGGTCTTCATGGTTACACATGTGTTCTTCAAATTAGGAACATGAGACAAAAATTACTCGACTGTAAATTTACAGATCTTTATACCAAAAAAAGTTCTTTGGGTAAGATGATCATGATTTGTCCACAGTTGGCCTCACTGGGTCACAGCAATAGTTGTGTTGGTCTAGTTCAGAATTTTTTCTTAAAATACTGTGTAAATTTAAAACACTTGCAAGTTAATTTGTTTCTGCGTGGGCAAACGTATTCACTGCCGCTGAAATATATGAACTTGTTAATTTTTTCGGTACCAAGAAACAAGGTATCCATTATCTAAGTTAAACCAAAAGTTGAAGCATTTTAAAGTAAAATATTAATAAATGAAAAAACAACCAACAATAAATAGTGGTGTGATTTAATTATAATATTTTGCTATATTTGTTAGCTTTCTTTACTTATCTAATCTTCAAAATGTATTTCTGTGTATCATTTTATCCTCTGAAACTTTATTCGTGCAAGCAGCTGGTGGATTTGCAGTTTATAATCCTGTTTGTAAAGATGATAAAATGACACACATTGCCTGTGTGAAGGAGATAACATTTCCATGGAAAACCAACTTATTTAAAGGTGTCGTGCAAGTAAGTGTCCCTTGACATGTTCCAGTTCATCAAGAACTTGAAAGCGTTTTTATAAACATACCCGATGTTATGATTCATGTTATTACACTTTATAAATGAAATCTATAACTACTATGAGTTTAAAACCCAAATGCAGCTTAAACTTTTAATAAGTAATAGTTATTTACTTAATCCAGTGATTTCACATCTTTTTAATCTAGGATACCAATTAACTAAGACTTTTAGATATTTAACTTGTTAAGTACATAAAATACGTTAGACTAATCAAGTTGTAAAGAAAATTCAAACAAAAACAGATTTTTAGTTTATAGAATTATCATGTGACTTGTGAATCAAGATTTACAAAATTCTGTCATGAAAACATAGAAATAATACAAATTAGATACTTATATTCACATTGTGTTGACCATCATGGCAAAGCATTGAAAATAAATATTATCTTCTTTGAAAACCATATATTGAAAACAGCTGCACATTTTTATCTCAAAAGAAGAGAAACTTTATGTTATTTTAAAAGATAATTTCCGCATGGACTTAATGTAAATAAAAATATGTTGGCGACCTCTTTTAAATGCCTTTCCATGTGCTTGGGTTTTTCTTTCCGTGCCTACAAATACAAGTATGCCTTTTGTTGGTGCTTGTACTGTTTTAAAGATCATAGTTACTTCCTAGTATGTTTGAAAATAAAATATTTATTTTCTCATACTCATTTACTCTCACTAATTTTTTCCATCTCTTGGCTTTTCAAAAAAAATTTTTCTCATATAATTCACCAACACCCCCTTTCCCTTACCCCTGGGCCATTCCACTGCCCACTTTGAGAACCACTGATTTAAGGGCTCCACACATTGATTTAATAGAATTACTTAGCTTTTCTGCTTCTTCACTAGGAAGAACTGCATTTCTAAAATCAAAATCAATGCCTGTCTATAGGTTGAAATAAGATTTTTCACATCAGAGCAATGTTAGCTGTGAAATGATAGTAAAGCAGAGATGTCATTAATTTACTCTAAAATATTGCTATAAGGACTATAATTAATAATTGTTTACAAATTGCAAACAATACGAGTATACAGATCAAAAATCTAATTTCTGTAGTACCTTTCCTTTTTTAAAAAGTGCTAAAAAATGCTCATACAGATGTACACTTTGAAAAAAAAGGCTAAAAAAAAGAAATTATGTACAAGTAGACTTTGTATCTTCTTGAAAATGTCTTGTTTTACTAACCGAATCTCATGACATTAGCCCAGGGGTGGGCAAACTTTTTGTGTGGAGGGGCACATTGACAAATGTAAAGCTATTGGGGGGCCGCATGTACATATGTCGATAAACATTTCTCTATATTAAAATCGGTAAATTAGCATTTTAGCATTGCACGACAAAAGTCAAGGACTATTTAAAAAAAAATAGAAAATTAGAAAGAATGTTGATCAAAAATGTAAAAACAATCATAACGGTACATGAAATTCAACAAAATAACTTTAAAGAACAAAGTAATTTTTTAAATTTCTCAATGCTTTCGAGGGCCGCATGATATCAGTTGCCGTAGTTTGCCCACCCCTGCATTAGCCGATAATAAGCTAAAACCACTGTGAGATTTTTAAAAATGCAATGATAATTAATCTTTAATATGAAACATTAACAACACCCTGACAGAAAGAAGTAGATAGCATTAATTAAACTAAAAAATCATTTAATTTGGGAAACATTATTTTCATCCAAAGGCTGTTGGAATATTAGATGTCATCATGCTAGATGAAAGAGGAGAACCTTTCTGGACTGTTAGTTCTGCTATAAAAGTTGAGCATTCATCTCAGACATGTAAGAATCGAATGGTAGCTATTCCATTATGATGAAATGCCATCATAAAATTTGTGTAATGATATGATTGGATTACTTCAATTATACAGAAGACAAAAATAAAGCTCAAGTAGATTTACAGAAGAAATTATGAGTGGAAACAAGTTACCATGGTTGAAACTATGGTGGGACGCAAGGGAAATATAATAAAATGTTTGCTTTTATAGCAAAATCTCCCTAAGAGGAGAGAAGTCCTGCAGAGAGAGATAGCAAATGAAAAACCCAGATTATAAGGGCTAGGGTGGCTATTAACAGCTGTAGTAATTCACCACAAGTTGCTGTAAATTACCACCTATAAGGAGACTTTGATTATGGTAGAAAGAGGGCCGGGGCAATCAAACTGATAAGTTCCTAATGGTACACCGTCACCAAAAGTAACTTTTCCTCCTCAAATTGATAAATAGACATGTTGGTAGTAGGTATTGACAGACTTCCTTTATTCTGTATGATTAAATCTGTGTCAAGAACACAAATATCTTGATATTGCTTAGAAATTAATTCAGGCATGCTGTTAACTGATGTTTATTTTACAAGTCAAATTTTTACATATGAATTTATTTACAGATTTTGTTAAATGTTTATTGATGATACTAAACTGTCACTCAAGTTATAGTTAAAATAAACTTTTACTGTTCTTAGACCAGTTTGAGTTTGAGCCCAGTAACTACAGACTTGTGCACTATGAGGATGACCAAGGGAAACTTGATATGGAGATGGGGAAGGTAAGCATTTTACTTTCACATATAAACATTATCAAAGGCTAACATTATTTATAATATACAGTGTATTTTTTTTTTTACCAGAGTGGACTGTATAATTCTCAAGTTAAAAGGGAAAGTTAAAATTAAAAGTAACAGAGGTACATTATAGAGATGGGAATCAAACCATATTTTAGAAGTTCAGATTTAGTTCAGTACAAAAACTTACGTATGGGCTTGGTTTGGTTTGGTAATACCGTAAGTTTGGGTTTGGTAACAACTAAATCTCTGCAACCTCTGAAGTTTGAAGTGTTCGATATTATCGCACTTTGAAATTAGATTATTTTTAATCTAAATAAAATCAAATCGATTATATAGATATGCACTAAAGAATAATAAAATATATTTTCTTTAGCTAACATAGTACACAGGGATGTCCATGGCTTTAAATAAATGCGTGGGTCGCTAAAATTGAATACAAAAATAGTAAAACATACATTTTGTGGGGTTGTATTTTTTTATGGTTATTGAAAGGATGATTCGAAATGGCTTATCAATCTTCTCGACCTAGAATGCTGCTGATACTGGATGAAAAAGAGTTGGCTACATTTACATAGTGTTGTTGCTTAATTTGTCACACATTAATACAAATCAAGCCTATGTGGGGAAAGGGTGTTGGCATGAGAGAAGGGGGTTAAGGGGATGATAAAAAGAAAAAGAGATCTTTTGGTTTACAAATAATTGTTTTACAAAAGGGTTTTCTAGTTTTGATTAAAATAGACGCATTTCTGACCTAATTAGTCATTTGTAAAACATTTTCAGTTCTAATAAATAAGTTTGCGATAGGTTCATTCAGTCAGGTTCGTAAGTCTGAGTGATGTTGGAGTTCAGGTTAAGTTTGGTCTTCAGCAGGGTTTAAGTTCGGTGTGTTCATTTCGGGTTTGATTCCCATCTCTGGAACATCAGTTGATGAGCATAAAACCAATTTCAAAAGAACATGTTCTTATTCTAGTGGGAGATTAAACATTTAAAAAAATAAATTGATAAATCATTAAATGCTACAGCCTCATAAGAGCAAGTAAACTTATAAAAGATAATTGTTTTAATGTATGTTTATTATTTCAAAATAATCATTTGAACTGAAAATATTATTTCGAAACCAACAGCTTGATGATGGCGTGTGCTACCTGAGTGACCTAACCATTGCCTTGTCAGTGCCTGCAATAAACAAGGCTTTCAACACATCTTACTAGGCTTTCATGGTCGTGCATTTGAGTAGAATTTATATCAACATTTTGTTATTTCTCCATGTTAAAATCAATTATCAAATATAGGCAATAATGTTGATTACTTTAACAGCTTACCTGCATCTCATTATGGACAAAGTGTCATTTAATTTTTGTTCACAAATATCTGAGCTTCATATGGTTTTAATTTATTTAACCTAAATCAAAACATATTATTTTGAAAACTATTGTGTATTGCATAACTTAAGAATTAATTACAAAACCGAGTAAAATGTGTCCCCACAAAGGGGGTTTGGGGGGGGGGGTGTCATCACAGAGAGGGATATTGCTGCTCTGTACTGAGAAAGAGAGCTTGATAATACTGTGCTACTGTTTTTGGCAGTTATATTTATAAACTTCATGGCTTTGTTTGAGCAGATAATTTATTTATTTTGGTAAAATTTGCTTAAAATAATTATAATCATTTACTTTATTACATTACAGTATTTACAGTTAAACAATTTTTACATTTGTAATTATTATTTTCCATTTTACCATACTTTGAAAGATAACACATACAAAGTAAAAATAAAAAATTTGTGTGCCTTGATTTTTAGGAACCGGTACGGGTATGTTCTAAGTTTTATGTGAGGCACTGACTCCAAAAACAGTATTGGATTTATCTAATTTTTAAGATATTGTTGAATTTATAAAGATTTATTTTTTCTATTTCCATATAAATACTATGTACTTATAAGGTCCATTTTTACTGAATCAGATTATCAAATCATAAAAATATTATTTAAATACATGTTTTTAAATTACCAACATTATGTGTCTATAAAGATATTTGTCAACTTCCTTTTTACAATACACAGTGCCATAATATTAATATTTCAAAATGGGCTTTGTTCTGCTTTATTAACTAATTAAGTGCAAAACATTTAGATGTCAAATCATGATCTTATTAGTAAATATTAGATTACGTAAATTTTAATTTCTTAAGATCCTCAGCCCCATCCGTTATATTATTTGCATATAGATTTTATCTTCAACATGTAGGAAATCGATATTGATAGAACATATACAGGTTATTTCGTGCCCAGATTGTAGATACGCATATTGTATGCAAAACTTGTATAGTGCAATTGCTTTAGTTGATGAACGCTTTCCTCCAGACTTGGGAAAAGATTGTACTTCAGAATGTACAAACATTACATTGCATCGAAGAGGATAGATAATGACATTCTGATATTTTTTTTATTCAGAGACTAGACGTATTGTGCATTGACATCAGAAACTTAATGATGCATATTTTGTGTTTCAGAATAAAATTTAAAAGTGTGTCATCATTGCATCAACAGTCAAAATGCAGTTTGAAATTTATTCTTCTAAAAGAGGCAAAAAATATTTGGTCAATACCCGGGATGAAAATAAAAGAATACATGAAATCTCTTTAACTTTAATCTTTGAAAAGATAAATACCTACAAAAACATCTTTGGGTGATTTGTGTAGACATGAAAATTGATTTTTCACCCTGGTTTACAAAGTGGCTACAAGGATATCCTTGCTTGTCATGTCTTTTTGGATAGTTTTTATTATGATGTTAGTAGAGCCAGACTTGAAAATTTGTCAAAAAACATTGGCTTTTAATATGTATACATATATGGTAATCGGTAAATATGGTGGTGAGAGGAAAAATATAAAGTTAAGCTTTAGTAGCATAAGACAGAATTATTCTACTGGAGATATTATATAAAGCATGGAGTGCCTGAATAAAACACTTTGTAAATGCTTTGAATAAAACATTCATAGCACAATAATTAAGGACTTATCACAGAGAAACCAAAGCTCGAATTTTTATGATTCACACACAGCAGACAAAGCATACATGTCCCACCTTTCATGAAATCAATGAATTAAATTGAATCATCTTCCTGGTCATTATTTAATCTTTTTATGAAATCACTTAGATTTGGTGTCCAGTGAACCGTTAAGCAAAGAGTGAAGTGAAAGATTTCACTGTGACAGATGCATGCAATGGCAGCCGGATACCAAGGTAGATGAAATTCACACTTGATGGGCATTTTGAAAAAAAATCTTATTCAGGATTGCCCTGGAAGATCCTATCTTATGAAATCTAATAAGAGGAGCTCCATTCGTGCAGAATTATAATACAGTAAATCTATTCTTTAGCTATGAAACTTATTGAAGCTAGTACATTTTCGTGTATCACAGTCTTTAAAAAAAAATTAAAATTAATCAGTATGATGCTTCTTGCTAGGAAACATTAACACATGTCCTGGAAGGTCTTCCAAACATTTCAGCTGGCTGCATGTGGGCCGATATATATATGTATCTATAAAATACATGTGTATATATATACATTTTTTATATTTATTTCATTTAAGAATGAAACCCATTGCCTAAAGCAGTGGTTCTCAACCTTCACAATGCCGCGACCCTTTAATTCAGTTCGTCATGGTGTGGTGACCCCCAACCACACACTTATTTTCGTTGCTCTTCTTAACTGTACAGTATGTGTGTTTCCCGATGGTCTTAGGTGACCCTTGGAAAAGAGTCGTTCAACCCACAGGTTGAGAACCGCTGGCCTAAAGCAAAATATTCTGAAGAAAAGTAGGAACACCTATGACAATAGAAAATGCCACAACTCTGAAATTTAATGTGTTCAAATAATGTACAGTCCATTTGTTCACATCCCAATATAACAACTGAACTTAATCACTGTGATTGTGATGCACCAAAGAGTGATGTTTCATTAAAATATGTTTAATATGAATGTACAAGACTCATAACTTCTAGGAGTACAGAATTGAAAGTACATGAAGAACTCTTAACTCAGTCCCTACAGTAAATGTGTAATTGTAATATTAAATAAAGTACAGTAAAATTGACGGGGCATGAAAGTTGTCAAGAGAACAATTTCAGTTTAAAACTATCACATCAAGGCACTCAGATGTTTTCATAAGAGTTGTGAGACTGTTAAAATATTGGAATAACCCCTTATATTGTGCTATAGAAATTCTTTCTTCCTCTGTGTCACAAAACAGCAAACTCTGGTTATTGACTTTACATGTGGCAAAATATTTTGGCCAGATTTTGATCATCATGTTTATCTGCCTTAGATAACTTGAACAATTTAACCCTTTGCGTAAATCAGCTTCACACATTATATGCTATAAAATCATAATTTAAGTACCACAACCACTTCATTAAATGACAAAAAAAGAATTTTTTTATTCAGTTCAAAAATGGCTGTACCTCCAGTCAGACTCATGTGATTAAGAGAGTGCACAGGACCAATTAAAAACCAAGCAGACTGAACAAAATCACTTAACAAAGTGATCTAGAAAAATTTATTGTCAATAGTATTTTCATGTCAGAAATAATCGTGTTGGGGAAATTCATTTCTTTAAAGCAATAAATACTTTCACAGATACTTTGATTTGTATTTATGAAATTATTCTGAAGAAAAGAAAAGAAGGAAATAAATTACAGCGTCAGAATATGTCTTAATCTTACTCATGGTTGAAACAAGATATAAATCGTTTAAAATATATGTTAAACAATGGCGATGGTGCTTCAGGTCACTCTGTACTTAATTTGGTAAATTAACTTCAAATTTTCAACAAGCAACATAGCAAGAGCTAGAGAAGGTATCAGTCAGTGCAAAATGGACCAAATAATCAATGGAGTCAATGGAGAAATGTTGTTTAGCGTCATGTGTAAGTAAATGGGCGTTTTGAATATGAAGGTTAAGCTATTCTATTTTAAAAAAGCTTTACACATGATGTTGTGATTTTACTTCTGATCATATAAGGTGTTTATAATCAAATGAAAATATTTAAAAACGGATTAATTATCTTTTTTTTTTAAATTTATAAAAGTCGTTTAATCAGAGATATTATATACCAAGCACAAGTTGAAAAACTGCCTTCATGCTGCTACTCATGTAGATGACAGATGTCCTCTCAGACTTTAGACCAGCTAAAAGTATGAATTAAACAACCCATAAAAACAAAGTTTTTTTCCCCACATAAATCCTCTTTTGATGCATTTTAAATTTTTTAATTTAATTTTAATATTGTAATGTCCCACTCGCTTTTACACAGCAGGTTTATGTCACCAACTATTTTCAGAAAAACAAAACAAAATGTTATGCACCAACCAAACGCACTTGCAATATTTTTACAAATCTCATTTAGCGCAGTTATGGGAAATTTTATTTTGTGAAATCAGTGGCATCCTTCATCTTCCCCTTGAAAAAATGGGGGAAAATGATTTTTGGGGGGTTGGGCTGAAAATTTGAAAGAATGTGTTATCGTCGGCAATGAGTCTATGTGCCAAGTTTCAGCTTGAAAGGTTGACAGGAAGTGGGTCAATTAGCCATCAGAAGATTTTAACACACCCAGATAGAAAGAAAGACGTGAACAAAAGCAAAATAATGTAAAGGATTTAAAAAAGCAAAGAACTGGAAAAAAAAGAAGGAATCGTTGTTGCAATTCTACCTAATTTATAAATGTTTATTCATAATTCTTTTGAAAAGCATTTGGACAAGTAAACCATTTTTCTCTTTCTTTATAAATTAGATTGCAGTATAATTTTCTTTTAAATACAAGCTTAATAATAACAGTTTATTCTTAGCCTAATGCACAAAATAAAGCAAACACAAGTTACATCTGGGCAGTTTTCAGTACATAATTGTGCATACTAGCATGAAAATCTGTCAAAAGAAATTTTATAAATAAATTAAATGCAAATCAAAAATAATCTTACAAAGGAATGAGTAAAGAAGCTTATTGCACAAAAATAAACCTGACTTGGGTGAGGAAATATCATTAGTTTCAGTCCAATCTTTAGCATCAACTTTGGAAAATTACCAGTTTGGGATTTTATTTTAAGATTGGTAGTCATTTGAACACTCCGAACAAGCCAACAGCTTTTGAATTACACTTTTCCACCAAACCTTTTACCCCTGTAAAAAAAAAAAGATTTGCTGTTGCACAATTAAGCCTTGCTAAAATTTGATAAAAAGTCTACATCCAGAGTCGGAAACCCTATTGGCAATCGACACATGGGGCAAATGGACCTCGTTGGCCAACAGAAATTTTTTAAAGTACATTTTTTTTTATTTACAAGTACAATTAAAAATTATTCTCAAAATACCAGTTTTTCAAAGTATCATTGTATTTAATAATAAAAGTATCAATTTAGGCAAGTAAGCAGTTGAATATGTGTGCCATCCATCCCATCCCTGTAGCATTACAGCCCACGTAGGGCTTTGGCCTCGCTACTGCCTTCCACTCAGACCTAACTAATGCTTTTCTTTTCCATGCTTGGATTCCCAGTTGTTGTAGATATTTTTCCACATCATCCATCCATCTAAGCCTAGGTCTGCCTCGGGGCCATTTTCCTCTGGGGTTTTGGTGATGCACCCTCTTCACTCCTCTGTCATTTGACATTCTCTCTAAGTGTCCTGCCCCGTGTAGCCTGCCCTTTTTTATTTCTGCTACTATCGTGGGATCCTGATATGGACTGTGCAATTCATGGTTGGCTTGTGTTCTCCATGCAATTTGTGTGTATACACATAAAATGTTTATGTAGAGTTAGAACTGGTTAATGACTGCTATTTTATAATGAATTTCCTGCCTACATTTCTGTTTAAAAAAGATAATTAAAAGGACCAGAGTTAAGTTAAAGTGGATGGAAGTTAACATTGTTGAACACTATTTTAACTGACAGAAATCTTGAAACAATGGAGCTGGGCACCTCTAAAATTATTTTCACTTTTGGATTAGTAGTGGTTCTGTGAATAAGCATTACTCGGTATCTACAGTGAGATTCATTAATTTAGAAGAAAGAAGCCAAATTGTTGATGTGATTTTTTGGGGGCAGAGAAGAGGGCTGCACTGTGCGCAATAATTGGACCAACATTTTCGGCGGCTTTTTGATAGAAAATATCAAATTTCAAATATAATTTTGTTAAAATATGAATACCGATATACAGCTTATTTCTTTTTAATTTAATCTTAACATTTATGATTTGTCTATAGTGTAGTGAATTTACTTTTCATTCACCACAAGTGTGTCATTTTGGAAAAAAAATTTAGCCCACCACTGGTTGATTTAAAAAAAAAAAAAAATTCTGTTTCTAAATCTTTCTTTAAGTTTAAGTGTTCTTTCCAATATCTTAAGTGCTGGCCTATTTTCATACCAGTATTTCTAAAGCCCGTGTGTTCATGCTCAAATACATTTATATTTATATCAGGTATTTACTAAAGAATATTACTAAAATACAATGTTAAAGATAGAAAGTAAACAACAAAATGATCAAGAACAATTTGAATCAAACTTACAAGTTTTTGAAACATTTCCTTTAGTTAAGATTTGAATAGCAAAAAACAAACATTATTTTATGATTCTTTGTAATATTGGATATTTCAATCTAATGCACATAGTTTAAATTACTGTACAGTGGTATCACATGTTGGCACTGGGAAAACAAGCTTAAATAGTAGAGAAGCTTCTTTTATAATGCGTAAACAAACGATATATACAAACAGGTTTTTTTTACAAATGGTACTTTTAGCATTTCATTTTTAAAAAAATGGGTTAAAATTTACATTGTCTTGTCTGTTGTTTTTCTCATATTTTGTTCCACTGTTTTTATTTATTTCACAAGGCTTGACATCCAGTCCCTCATATGTTTTCCTTAATACATTGGAAAAGGCTCTTGTAACAATAATGTTATATATTATTAATGGATAAAGAGAGGATTGTTACTGTGCCCTTAATTTGATTTACTGGATAAGAAATTAGCATAATAATAATAATACACTGAAATAACATAAAAATCTGGCTTTATTTTTAAGATAATGATGACCAGAACTGTCATAATAATTGAAAATATTGCTAATACTAATAATATATACAGAAAGGAAATGCATATAATGATTCTCTTTAATGATGTTAAAAAATCTTTGTATTCCGTGTTTCCTTTTGAATTGGAATTTTGTGATTAGATTATAAATATTGGCCAATCAGACTTAAAGAACAGAATTACTTCGACTTCATTGCTGCCTAAATATATTTTAGTCATTCTTGCAGTGTTAATGGCATGTGTTATATCTGCAACAGAATCTACACTTTAGCTCTCTAGAAAACTTTTTAATAGAACTGATTCATGATGTGTAGGAAAATACAATTCTCAGATGAAATTGGTCTCTATTGAACATATGATGAAATTTAAAAAAATCAAAATAGGTCTAAACAAATACATGCCACCATTTTCTAAATTGTGCATTAAGATTTACACAGTACAAGGTAGACTAGCTGTGCATACAATTAAATCTTTGCATGTTTTAAAAGGCATAATAAACACTCTCACAGGCATTCAGTAGGAACACATTTTTTAAATTTATCACATACAATCATCACTCAATCCACACAAAAACAGACATAGTGCTAAGAGAATGGACTCCACATATCCACAAAATCCCATTCTTGTCCTCGGTAAGCATGGTACAAAACAGCTGCTGCAACAACCACAACTGATGTCACAGTCCACATAGTAGCCCTAACAAACAGCCGGCTGCGCACTTCATTGGCTTCTTGCGCCAAGCGGCGCGCTGCATTGCGACTGTCAATACGATTAAAATGGTCATAAACTTGCCTGTGAAGAAGAAATTTGAAAAAGCTCAGAAGAATTTTAATTTACTTTAGGCAGCAGGAAACAAAGTCTTTTGAAGAAGAAATTTTTTAACTGTTGTAATCTAAACTGAATTTTGGAACAGTTAAAAAAAATCTTGCATAAATAAAAAGAATTACATTTTTAAAAAAAAGGGTCTTTATTTAAAATTAGACTTTAGAACTGAGATTTCATTTCAGTAAAGATTACAAAAATATATGAATGTTGTTTACTCTGTTTAGTAATCTACCTAATTTTTCATTCTTTTCAAACAAAGATAGCATTTCCTTTAAAAAAATTTTTAAATTGAATTAACTTATAAGTTATTATAGACTTGAAAATATCCTTCCTAATGTTATGAAACAAAGATAAAATGCTTTTTAAGGTTGTTTTGGAAATAGTGCGAGGATCCTTGTTTTAGCACTTTTTTGAGCACTCAGTTAAATTGCCCCTTAAGTTCTCTCATATGTGTTCATACTGTTGATAAATGATGCAGACTGCTTTTTTAAATTTGATTTTGAAAGATCAGTACGTTTTTGTGATAAATGACAGTGTTTTGAGGTAAAAATGATGGCCTAATGAACTTAATGTGCTTGGTACCATATTTTCATCCGCAAGTAGATCTCCACAAACTAAAAACTGGGGACAAAGACTGTTTTCACAACAAGAAATTGTGAACCTCAGTCCCAAATAATTTTTTACTCCATAAATTAGGCATAAAAAAAGCATGGGGGGAAATCTTCTCACTTGTTCATGCGCAGCAGCATGGGATCATTGCTGATCTCGGTAGGTGGATACTGCAGGTAAAGGTCCCCCGCTCTCTCTAACAGGCTTTCCAGTGGAAGGTCTGACGGTATGGTTGAAAGACATTTGTGGATGTAGCCCATTTCATCACCAGCAGCATAAATATCTTTTTCTCTTTGTAACACAAACTGGTGAGACAATATGCAGCATTACATTTCATGTTAACCACTAACGCATGAAAATATTGACATGAGAATTTCTGTATTAGAATGTATACCTTCAGTGATGTTGTAATTAAAATGATGATGAATTAGAACAATTAAAACTGCTTGTGAGAGGACAAAAATCTTCATCAAGTTCCTTTAAAAAAGTATTATTGTACAGGGTAGCAGTAAACAAAATAATCTTAGAACATAATTCCCCTAATGTTCAATGCATTAAGATTGTGTTGAAGGATCAAAATGGGTTAAAATGTAAATATAAATCTCAAGATAAAAACATATTAAGGAGTAAGACTCACAGCTGCAGATAAGTAAACAGGCATAAGTCTGTGTGAGGCTAAAAAGAAATCAAACACCCTCAGAATCCTCCTGATATCTCCCAGGACATGGCTGAACCAAGTGATGACCCAGGACAGAGCAAAAATTGTACCTAGGTCGCATCTTTTTTTAAAAAAAAGAGACATATAGTGAACATATAAAATTCCAATTGAGCTTTTAACAAATACAGATTTTTCTATTTATTTCTTTTTGAATTTTTGTTTAAACAAACCTTAGCATATTTAAATTTTTTAACAGGGATTATCCAGAAAATACAAAAAGGCAATAATTTAAACAAGAGCCTGTTCTTGAGAAATAATATTTAAGCGTAGTTACTATTTTTAGTTGAGTTTGTTAGCATACAGTTATGTATAAGTTCACTATTCATGTAGACATGAGGATATTTTAATTTTCAGAATTTAGTATGACCAGGCTTGATAGTCACCAAGTTCAATAGAAAATATAGTGGGATTTCAATAGTTGCATTTAATTTTCAACCTCTCACATCCCAAATAATAATACAATGAAGTTATAAACAAGGCTATTTTTGGCTGACCTACCTTTCCATATGTTGACAGAGTTCAGGATTGCACTTGTTGACTAAAGGGTAGATGTAATTCAACAATAAAGATGTTCTTTCCATTGTGTCATCCAAATACTCTCTAGAATAACACAAAGCATTTATACACCACAACAAAATAACAATTATTTAAATAGTTATGATATAGATATTTGATTTGGAGATCATAGGACTTAAGATTGTCATGTGTTATCAAGAAGAATCGTGCTTTATAGAAACAGCAGTTCTGAACCAAGGTTGAGATCTACTTTTTTTATGGACTATAAGACGCACCTTTTTTCCCACGAAAAATTGCCTCCAAATTCAGGTGCGTGTTATACTCGAAATTAATACAAAAATGGTAAAAATGTTATTTTAAACAAAAATTGCTTAAAAATCAATGTGCGTCTTATAGTCAGTAAAATAAGGTATATGAAGCTTCAAGAGGATTAATGTAACTCTTTTAAAAGTTCACATTACCAATTGACAAAAGGTGGGCAATACTCAATTTAACAGAGGCAACAAGAGAATACAGTGATTCAAAAATTTTCCTCACTAACCCTGTACTGACACAAAATAAATAAACCAGCAATACTGAATAATGGAAAATACATTTGCTTAACACGAGTTTTACTATATGATGAGGATAGTTCAAGCAATCAAATCATTCGTGATCATAGAAATAAACTGAAAAAGCAACTCATTTATAAATGATGTAATTATTGTAATTATACAAAATAATAAAATACATTAAAAAAAAATTAAGTAGTATTTATTTTGTATGCAGTTCCAAAAAGTCCAGCCCATCATTAATTTTGAAGAGTTTTCCCCTTAGCTGCTAGATGACTCAAATGACCTAATGCAAATAAGACATGTTACATATGTCTTAAATAATGTGACAGTGTTCATATAACTGTCAGCATGGAGTTTTTCTGTAATTGACACTACTTTGCTCAAAGTAATGATGATCAGATTTGAAGACCCAAATAAGCTGCATATAAGCTGATGCATTAATATTTGATGTGTAAAACTTGACAACATTTTACACTAGACAAAAAAAAGCATCTTTAACACTCATTTATTTTACTCAACAAGCCAAAAAGCACTTATATATTTCTACGCTTCACAATCATATTTTTTATATGTAGTTTTTTTTAACAGCACTCTCCTTATTTCATCGTGTAAAACTACCTCATGTTCCCCAAGGCAAGTCTGTCAACCATGGCAAAGGCAAGGTCCTCATCCATGCATAGCAGAAATGTTATACAAACATCATGGAAACCCTCAAGAAAAAGAAGTAACATATTAACATATTTGAGATAAGGTAGATGAAAGACAATTTGAAATACAACAAGTGACCAGCTTACAAAACTTAAAATCCATAAATTGACTTACTAAAGTAATATAAATAAACTCATTTGCTACTTAATAAAATTAATTTTAAAAAAAGCTATGGCGCAAAGATGAACAAATGAAAGTCGACAAAATTATCTTCCAATTTACAGAACTCAGAATTTTAACATATTTTACCTGGTAATATTTAAGTTTTCTGTTCTTTAGCATCACACGCATGATCAAATCAACAAGTTTATCTTTCATAGACATGCGCACATGGTCATCAATACCTAAGTTTAAAGTTGGTATAGTAAAAATTCAATTCTAAATGGTCCACCTTGTGTTCCAAAAAAATGAGATTCCCTTCTTACAAAATAAAAATTATTTATGATAAATTATGTAGATATTTGCTTTGGGATTTTGCCAAACATCATCCTCCTTTGCTGTAAGAAAATATCTGATTCATTTTCTGAAAAATTAATTTTAAAATGACTGAATATAGAAATACATAGAGCAATTCATTTCCTCTGTGTAAATGTTGAAAGGTTTGAAGGGTCTTGAATTGGCTTCAGGGAGTCAATATTCAGGAAAAGCTTGGACACAGTAACATAAATAATTATAATAAAAATTGAGGTGGATAGATAAATGCAAAAATGTTCATCTAGTCTTGTAAATGTGAAATTTAATTAATGGGACTTGTGGGCTTAGCTGGATTAGCTTATGTGTACTGCTGGAAGCTTAATATTAATACTCACTTTACAACACAGTCATTTTTAATTATTATTAATATGGTACAATCAAAGTTAGAAGTCAGAGTTACTTATTATTATCGCTTACCAGGTGGAAATCTACTGCTGGACCTGTTAACATCCATTACAACTTGGGCATATGTTTTTGACAAAGCCATCATTTCTTCTTGTGCTATCAAAACCAAGAGTAATGAACATAAATTTTTAAAAAAAAGAAAGAAATAATGGAGAATTAAAACATCTAAGAAAGGGATGGGCAGCCCCTTTAAGTATGCATGTCAAAATCGCAACAACTTTCTCATGTCCTGCACCATTTTTGAGGTGACATATTATTTCCTGTCATATAATCATTGGAAGAACATTTTCAATAAAGAAACAAGCAATAGACAATAAGATCATAAAATAATGTAATAATCCTTGTTGTACGTTATTTAAGATTAAATGAATGTAAAATTTAATGAGAAAGTTTTACTAAGGCTGTTCCATAGTGTTGAAGTAAAATTGAGTGACCAAAGTTAACTTAAGGCTGCTCTGTATTGCTGATAGCTTGCATATTTAAAAAACAACAACATTTGGTTCTAAAAGTAATTCAAAGAGCACTTCATTAAAGCAGCAAGAACTGAAGTGATTTTTTACATCAGGGAAAAAATCATCTGATTTTTTTATCAACCGGCCATCAGTTTCTTTTAAAACTTTACAATGCATTTCAGAGCCCTATATACTAATGATTTTATTTACTATCAGTGTTTTGTAAAATTATTTGTTAAAGTTTGACTTAATGAAATATTTATTTTATTACATGAAATAACTCAGCGAAGAAGTTGGATATTTATTTGAAAAATTATCTTTGAGGTAACACTAGTTTTTCCAGCGCTGGAAAAGTTGCTTGCATAAGATACTTGGAAAGTGTGCCTAGGGTGGTCCTAACATGATCTGGGTGTGCAAAATTTTTTTCTTTTTCAAATGAAGAATACTCTCATTACTGCAATAGCTTTTTTAAAAAGTTATATAAATTCCATTACCAAATGATTCAGTATTATTATTGAGTTGATGTTAAATTCTATACTTACATGGCTTTGGAGGGATGTTCTCAATGTTGACATTTAGAAGCAGCGGCCAGACTTTTTGTCTCATTTTCTTATTCACCAAACCACCTGGACTTATAGCTAAGTTTCTCAAAGCAGCCATGTCAATTGGATTAGCATCTAATGCTTTGCGTATCAGAGCTATTTTATGTTTTTCTTTTGTGCCTTTTGGTATGGGTTCTGAAAGTTTAAATATTTGTATATGAATACAAACTATTTTAGATAATGGTACCATAACCATTACGTGTACAGGTACATTAGATAGTGTGAAAACAAATAAAAAGAATAAATACGTTTTATGTATTTTGCAGAAATGCACCAATTAAAATTCATTTCCATCCGATTAAGAACATTTATAATGCTAAAATAAAATAAGCACAGTGAATATGTAATATTATATAATCAAATACCAGAAACCAGTTACAATCTCTGTTAAAATGATCAGATAATGGGCAAAGTTAACATTTTTAAAAATTTCATACATGTGAAGTCCCTAAATCTATTACCTCTCTCCCCAGTGCACTGCCAACCACATTTATGTATGTAATTTAATTTCAGAAACAGTAATTCTTAGACATTTTTTTTTATAAATGCCTTAATTCTGTGTTACCTGGTATTTGTCTTTTACTGCTGTAAAGAAAATACACTATTTGAGAAAACATAGCTTCAAACTCAAATTTATGTACCGGTGTCAAAAATATTGTTAAAAAAATATATACTAAGGATACATAATATTTCTCACCATCTTCTGGGACTTTTACAAAGTCACTGTCATCATCAACAGCAGCTCGAGCAGGTTCTGGATCAATGCGATGTCTCAGTGTGCAACCCTCTCTTGAAGTGCCAGGTTCTTTATTAGAGGATGATGATGTTGGCTCTTTAACATTATAATCCACAGCTTGTATCTCAAAATTACCATTAGCACTCTTTTGTGATAAGTCTGGAAATTCTAAAAATTGTTCAACAGGATGTGAGACGGAATCTTTTGCTGTGCATTCTTCCTCAATAATTTCTTCACCACTTATATTACATTTATTTCCCCCCGATTCAGAAATTAACCCAGTACTCTGCTCAAACTCTTGAAAGTCACTATTTTCAGTGTCATCCCGAGATATCACATGGTCAGCTATATCTACATTTTGATTTGTGTTACATTTGCTCCCTGCATGAAGTAGAGTTTGCTGACTAGAATCTACAATGTTTTGTCTGGTGGAATATGTGACGACCTTTGGTCCATCAGTGACAGTGCTAAGCTGTTCCTCTTTTGACATATCATCAGCAGTTGCCATTCCTTAATGAAAGACACATTTCAATTCATTTAATAATTTTAAACACACAAAAACTTTTATTTTAAAGAGATGTTAATGAACCTATTGTAAAATTTATTTTGTTTTAAATTCTTTGTTTCTGTGGTGAGGTGCTTATTAATTTTAAAAAAAAAATGTAATCTGATACAGTACATAACAGCATTAGGGCTAAATGAATGAGTAGTAATTTGTTCTGTTGCCCATCTTGATTTGCATTTAACAATATGCCCTAATCCAGCTGTAGGATTTCTGTTACACAGGTATTTCTTTAAATGTTGTGGGTGTGCATGCATTTATATTGGATCAATGATGATGAATACATTTACAGTAATAACAGAGGAATTTTTTTTTTAAAGGACAAATTATACAATAAAAAAAAACCCAAAAAACTCCTCTTCATGAAATAGAAATTACCAATCATGCTTACCAATTTATTTAAGGGCATGCAATTTTATTAGGCTTATAACTTAAAAACAAAGATTACACCTACCACTTTGGTTATTAAATGTCAATTTCATTTACAATGTTTAATCTAAACTAAGTTGTCAGAATCTAGGACTTATCAATTCCGGCCCTTGTAGCTTTATTTCATTTTAAAAAAATCAAAATTTGGTATTCAAAAAAAATGCTTACATCTCTTCTGTGATAGTAGCAGATGGCATGATCAGATTTAATTTTAATGTAAAATAGAATATATGTTTGGCCTAATACTACTATTTCTAATATTAGACTACCAAGTATTGTTGGCCAGCTAGTCCATTGTCCCTAGAAATAACATATTTATTTAGCATAGGTTAGGCCTAACTTTGTATATGTAACATAGACTATTTGTAGACTAACTGCCTTTACATCAACATACATTAACTAAGTTGCTTAACTTTTCATGGCATTAAACTAAATGACTTTCACTTTACGGTAATCCCTTAGAATGCAATAAATTAAAAACTTCCCTTTAAAATAATTTTTTTTTATAAAAACTGTCCAAAAAAAAACAACAAAAAAAAAAACCAGTTGATCAATTAAAGTTTGTTTATTGTCTTGTCAGCCATATGTTAGGCCTGATTTTTTCACTTTTTTCAAGTGTCATCCCAAAAGCAATATTCATCAGGTATTTTTAAGGTAAAAAATAGACTCTTTTCAGACTCTAGCACAGATGTTTTGCTGACAGTGTTTCCTCAGCCTTCTCAACTCCCAACATCTACTCACATAAATTTTTGTATTAGGGACAAGGTAAGTTTTTAAGGTAGCTTTGCCCCTCCCCCTTCACACAGCCCTGGATGGATAGCCCCAAAGTTTTCAAAGTGACTCAAACTAGTTTAAATGGAACAAACTGACAAACATTTGCAGAAATTAAATAATTTGTGAATTAATAAAAAAAATTATGAAATATAATTTTGATAGTTAAAGTAGACCATTCATTAGTTCATAATAATAATCTAGATACATCCAATTGGGCAACAAACAACAATGTACATATGCCTATGAGTATGAAAACCAGGATAGTTCTCCTTACCTACCATAGTGCCGTGAATGACAAAAGATGCATGAAATGTACTTTTTGAAAATCTTGCACAATTTGTTTAATTGTTGTTGTATTGGAAAAATAAGATAGTAATTTTATTTTAAAATACTTTTAATTTTAATGAAATTAAATTAAATAAATAATAAGTTCATTATTTATAAATTTAAAAAAAAGTAATAAAAAAATAACATTATCATTACGGACTATGGAATATTTTGCTATGCTAATAATGTGAAGAGATAGCATCCACGGCTAATGGCAATGAGAAGAGTAAGAGATAGCACAGACCAGTGACTTTAGGGCTCAGATTAGGTTTAGATTTAGGGTTCAGGTTAGGTTTAGGGATACACTTAGGAAATTTTTTCATTATTTTTAAACGTTTTATTCTTAATTTTACGGGTCACTGCAATCAAGTTGGCGGCCATGGTAAAAAAACCTGGATGCTTTCTCTTCGCATTTACCTTTTGCTATAATATAAGTATTAGGAACTAACCAACTTAACTATTAAAACTTTACTAAGTTGATTCTGAGTTATGGAGCCCTGACGTCCTTTGCGTGGATTCACTCCCCTTATTTTTTTTATTAGAGTTATATTTTCCTTAAATTACGATGGCATGTTTTTTAATTAAATTTTTATTGGTTGATTAAATATAATGATAAAATTTGATTGGTTGGCTGATTTAGTATTTTATGTCGTCTGCCATTTCATAAGATTATTTTAGAGGATGACCACACGTGCCTCATTCATTTTTATTCCTGTTTCATTAATTTTTGGATATTCTTTTCGTTGGAACCTGAAATAAAGTGTATTCCATGAAAATGTAAGTTGGGTTTTCATTACTTCTTTATTTTATAATTAATTTTGGCCACTTTTCTTTGTTTTTTAAAAAATTTTCCTACTTTTCAGGGTCAAAGCCCAGCGCCACGTTAGGTTAAGGAGAGTGTCAAAACGCTGGTTCCGATAGGGTCAAAACCCTGTTAGGGAGAGGGTCAAAACCCTGTTAGGGAGAGGGTCAAAACCCTGTTAGGGAGAGGGTCAAAACCCTGTTAGGGAGAGGGTCAAAACCCTGTTAGGAAGAGGGTCAAAACCCTGTTAGGGAGAGGGTCAAAACCCTGTTAGGGAGAGGGTCAAAACCCTGTTAGGGAGGAATTTAGGGTTCAGGTTAGGGTGAGGGATAGATTTAGATCATTTTTTCATTTTTAAAAACTTTTTATTCGTAATTTTAGCAAAAACATGAGTTATTTTATTTTTCCATGGCCGCCATCTTGGTTGTCCCGACCCGTGAACACGTAAAAGTTTGCGGGTCGGGGCAACCAAGATGGCGGCCATGGTAAAAAACGCAGACCCATCTCTCATAATTTACCCTTTACTACTACTAGGTCTACTTACTCAAAATAAAAAGTTGCTACTGTTAAAATAATGAATTAAATAAAAATCGTCTAATTTTATTTTAAATATTAGCTATACTAATTGTATTATAATACTATAACCTATATATAATAAATTAAACTTTAAATAAACAGAATAAACTATAAATTCTATAGGCCTAAATGTTTTCTTTGCTCACCCAAACAGAAAAAAGATAGTTATTGTACTTTGTTTAGCAGGCTTATCTTTTTCTTTGTGTTGAAGTCATAACAAATATATCAATATAATCAAACATGAATGTTAAGTTTGAGGAAACAATAACATTTCATAGTTTTCATTTAAATTTGTAAAGGAATGAACACAATTCAAGAGCGTTCACCCTACTTACCGAGAACTGAGAATTAACAGAGAATCATAATTGGATCCTTTTATTCACTTGCGAAGATATTCTCCACTTGCAAAAAGATTTATAAAAAATAAAAAATTATTTGTATGATGAAAATATGACGAATACACCTAAAAATATGCATAATATGGTATTTGATTGTGATTACATTTGTCCACAGATTGAGTAAAATCTGAGGAGACTCTAATAACCGAAAATCGGAAAATATAATTACAAAATTATACACAAGCACATAGTTTTCTATAAAAATTAAAGGAAAACAGGAGTAAAATAAAATTAATCTAAAACATTAGACTTCTAATTATATTTTATAATACTATAAACTTATTATAATTGAGTTTATTCAATTATTTTCTGTTTGACCTAGGCCTAGGTCCACCAGCCACCAGGTATCACGAAAGAGTATCCCTAATAGATTTCTCAACATTTTTTATACACATTTCAATAATCACTGTGTCAACCGACCCGCTTCTTCCAATCCAATGCTATTATCAAAACCATCATAGATTCACGCAATTCTCGTTTCTTTAAAGTTTCTTTTTGAGCGCTTTCGTTTCTAAACAAAGAGCTGCATTGAGATCTTCGAACACGTACTTAAATTTAAACAGTTTTTTATTTTTAAGTTTTTGCTATTTCTTGCTTTGTCTTGTCTGCGGAAGAAGGCGTTTAACCAAAACGCCCTTCTAATTGTATTTTCATTTCCAGCCTAAACATATCTTGTTCTACCATTTCCTTTAATGTTACAACGCTGAGCCTGACATTCATCTAAAACAGTGGTTCTCAACCTTCCTAACGCCGCGACCCTTTCATACAGTTCCTCGTGTTGTGGCGATACCCTAGCCACACAATTATTTTCGTTGCTACTTTAAAACTGTAGAGTATATGTGTTTTCAGATGGTCTTAGGTGACCCCCCAAAGGTGTCGCGACCCACAGGTTGAGAACCGCTGATCTAAAAGCAAACCAACAGTGTCCTACTCTTTGTGTTTTCGATTCAGTTCACCTAGGGCTAGGGGTCGCCCATTAATTAAGTCAACAATTTTAACGCAATTTTTAACCCCCTCTTTTCCTTGTCAACAACTGTCAAACTTTCAATGCCCCCCCCCCCCCCGAAGTAATTATGTCAACATTTTATCCCTCCTTCCAAAAAATAATTATTATATGTAAAAAAATATATAAATACATTTTATTTTGTGCTGATCTGATC
The DNA here is from genome assembly GCA_964017045.1 of Omphiscola glabra. NCBI lineage: Eukaryota > Metazoa > Mollusca > Gastropoda > Lymnaeidae > Omphiscola > Omphiscola glabra. The sequence goes on from OZ024800.1 coordinate 23,364,564, forward strand.
TATTTAAATGACATAAAATTGTAGAAAAAACATTTTATCACCGCTTTAGTGACTTTTGCTTGTTAACAAGTTAAAAAGTTTTTACACTTAAATTTTATAATGCAAAATCAATTGTAATTTTAAAAAGTTGTTAAAGACTAGACTAAATATAATTGTTTTTGGAAGTATAAATATGATTATTGTCAGTAAAGCTGACAATTATAGCATAGTTTCTAGTTGCTATGATATTCCCACGGAGTAGCCAGGTGTTGCTCTATAATCGTAAAAATGGGCATAGTAGCTGATTTATCAGTTTCATCTTGCGGAACTGATGTACCAAACGAGTCAACATCATCTTCATCTACCCATTCAGCACTTAAAATAGAAGAATTGTCAGTGTGAGCAATAACTGCTATAAGCTCTCTCTGTCTCCTGGCAGCTACTCGCATTGGTCGAATCCTTGTCTGTTGAGGAGCAGGTGGTAATTTCTTATGCCCGAGAGTGCATTGTGGTTGCTGTTAAATTCAACAAGAGCCTGCCTCGGGAGACAGAACAAATAAAGAATCAACAATCCGCTTCATAGCACGTGACTATAAAACCACCAACAAGAACCAGAAATTCAAAAACATAATGTTCACCATTTAATGTAATTTCCGACAATAACAAATTGAAAGTGTTCAATTAACATTTTTAAAGGGACATATTTTTGTATACGATATAATAATATACGAGCTAAATTCCTAGACGCGAAGAGACATTTTATCATGGGGGGGGGGGGGGGGGAAGTCTTTTTCCTGTCTAGGACATAATCTCTATTTAAAAAAAAATATATATTTTTTGGTTGATTAAGGATTTTTTTTAAATTAAAAAACTGATGTCAAATAAAAAAGAAATAACCAAAAGCTAATAAATCTGGAAAACTTGTCCGCCGGTCCTTGGTGCAAAGCAGTGGCGTAGCGAGCTTAACTCGCGCCCGGGGCACAATACCTTTTTAGCGCCCCCTATTCGAAAACCATACAATATTATAGTAAAACATACCATTTGGCGCCACTTTCTGAGTAGCGCCCGGGGCATGATGCCCCCCTTGACCCCCCCCTCACTACGCCACTGGTGCAAAGGTAAACTTGTCTACCGTTAAGCCAAACTTAAAAGTTGGGAAAAGTTGACCCAAGTCACAATAAGCTATTTTATCGTCAATTAGACCATACAGTTAATGCTGCAATTTTCGATAGTCACAAATCAAAAGAAAATTATTTTCTTGTTAGAATTATGCTAAAATATAGGGAGCAATAACTTTAATTTAGTACTGAAATTTATAACTGCTTAGTTCACTAAGTATATTAAAAGAAAGGCGGTACTCTTTCGTTTCTTTGGTTACTGAACACTTCCGGTGTGAGAAATTAAACTGTTTTTTTTGCCTCTCAAAATGGTCAAAATGGCTATTTGCATTGATTTTCCCCAGGTGTCTGTCCTGCGATCCCACTGTGATCCAAATATTTTCAAGACTTGAACTGCTAGTCTCCTAATAGTTGGATACTAATTCGAGCAACCGATTCGTATCACAACACTGCCATGTCCTGGTCACTGAAGCTTCAGTTTCAGATGTTTGTTTCACCGCTCCAAGCTGAAGAGCAGTCGACATCTGTAAAATAAAATAAAAGACAAAAAAAAAAAAAAAAAAACTCCAGACTTCTTTAACTTTACAGTTTTGAGAAACTCAAAGCCTCACCAAGTATTTAAAAACACCGTTCCAAAACACTTTCTTTCCTTAGCCATCTTACATGAGATTGCATCTCAAGTCACCATGTTCTGCGCATGACTCATCATATAAACTTTTTAAGGTATTAGTTTCATGGCCGTTGCCATAACTCCAGCATATTCACTTCTCAGTTTTTCAACACAGAACTGAAAAGATGAACCATGCAGTGATATGATATCGACAGATGAACCATGCAGTGATATGATATCAACAGATGAACCATGCAGTGATATGATATCAACAGATGAACTATGCAGTGATATGATATCAACAGATGAACCATGCAGTGATGTGACATCGACAGATGAACCATGCAGTGATTTGATATCAACAGATGAACTATGCAGTGATATGATATCAACAGATGAACTATGCAGTGATGTGACATCGACAGATGAACCATGCAGTGACATGATATCAACAGATGAGCCATGCAGTGATGTGACATCGACAGATGAACCATGCAGTGATATGATATCAACAGATGAACTATGCAGTGATATGAAATCACTTTAAGAAGACTGGAAAGACCGATTCCACTTTTACGATGTGGTGTGTGTGTGTGTGTATGTGTGTGTGTGGGCGGCACCGGGGGGGGGGGGGAGGAGGGTAGTAGTTTCTAGCACATCGAATGCACGAGACACGTCAGCTTGCTTAATTTTTAATATTTACCAAAAAATAATAAATACAAAATAAATAAATACATTCGGAAATCGTCAGAAGGCCAGGCGACATAACTTTAGCGGGCCAGATTAGGCCGCTGGTCGGACACTGAGTATCCCTGGTTCATTGTACATACCCATTCTGTCATTATATTTACCCGATATATTAAATTTAATTTACAGGGAAATTTTGGAAAATAATTTTATTTTCTAGAATGATAAATCATTAAAATGAAATAACTCGTATCTTCATGCTTTGCTGTTTGTCACCTTGCACAATCATTGACGTTTTAACGCTTTTAATATGGTTTGTCTCATGGAATCACACAACGAGAGCGTCTTTGGAGAAAAAAAAAGGGGGGAGCGGGGATGATGGTTTTCCAAACATCTATATATATATATATATATATATATATATATATATATAAACAACCCACAACAACACGATGTTAACATCACTAGACTAGAAGCTTGGGAGATAGGCTAAGATACCTGTAGGAGCCTGAAATTTTAGCTCCGGCTGACCACGTAGACTGTGTTCATCGAATCTGTGAAAGCCATACAGAAGGGTCTTAAGCGTTCACCGAAGTTTTCCTATACAAGTAGCTACATACTTATCGGTTAACAGTGTTATGATAATGCTGCTGTGATGGCTGGACACACTGGTGGTGAAACTTTATAAAAAGGGTTTGGGGGGGGGGGGGGCAATGTCTTATTTATTAAATTTAAAAATAAATGTTGACTTTACTCTAAGAACTTTTTGTTGTTGTTGTTGTTGCAACAATCGAACGTAAAATTGAGTGATTAAAATATAATAATAAAATGAAAAATAGAGATGTAATAATGTTGTAACAGAGTATTTCCTGATTGGTCGGTTAAGGGACAGCTAAACATTGTTAGATTAAAAATCCTTCCATTACCAACCTGTGTGTTTACCGAACTTAAGCCCTGTAATATAATATAAGTGAAACCTGAGCGATTTTAGACTTAGACAAGCTGAAAGCCAACACATAAACGCGTGAAAAAAAGGATTTAAAAAATAAAAAAATAAAATAAAAAAAAAACAAAAACAAACTAAAACAAATGAAAATGATATTTAGCCACCCACTCACTCAATATTCGGCCGATGACGCTTGTTGACTAGGCTCCCCCCCCCCCCCCCCGACTTACCGATGGTCTTATAGGGAATGTATTTAAAGGGGAAAACATAACCCAAGACCTCCTTTAAGTTTTCCACCGTAAATTAGTCGACGGATCGGTCGTGTTTACCGTGTGATCGATAAGCTTCATTCGCTGGACGTCTCGGCAATCGCCGACACTTGCGCACTTGTTTAATTAATGCTAATGAAATCAACGATCTCGAAATAACAGCTGTGCGCAAAATCTTCTTTAAATTTAACCCGCGTGACTTACTTTGCAGTCGTCACTTCCTGAAAACAACTCTATTAACAAAACTGATGATTTCTGCTCTAAACAAGGTAGGAACGCAGGTAATCCACTACGTTAGACGTAGCTAAGGAAGACGGTGAGGGGGTGATGCGTCTCAGGGGAAACGTTTTGAGGGGGGGGGGGCGACCGCCGTTTTTGTTGTGATGGCAGATTAAAAAAGAAAAAAAAAAGAAGCAATTTTGTATTTTTTGAACTTCTAATCAGATAGCACAGCTGGAGAAAAAATTGCTAAATTGCATTTTAATTGTTTTAGGGTTTCCAGGTTGTTTTGAAAAAATAACATTTCAAACTAATTATACTAGTATACTAGACCTACAAAAACTAAAATAACATAATTTTAATAGCATTCCTTTGACATTCATTTACGAATTAGTCTTTTAAACATAATTCTCCGAGTTAGCCAGTTTTTACCAAAATTTCACCGGGACTATAAAAGTTCGAACTTTTTAAGAAGCACATCATGTTAGTTTGTGAGTATTATCTTCACTGACCACATATGGAGTCTATTCGGCTCCTTGTTGCACTCAGTGCAAACCTTCCCGCGTTTGCATTATCAGCAGGAAGGAAAAGTTAAAATTCACTAATATTAGTGACCTATCAATACCGTGGTAAGATTCGTTAATGCAGCCTATCATTTTATATGTGCGCATTCCATTTATCTTCATAATTCACGAGACCCCACTTTGCCTAATTGTTCGTGGAGTTTGACGTCATCAATGATACTCTCAAATGAAAAATCTCAATACAAGGAATCAAATATTCATATTTATTGCACTTAGGGTCGGTTCACACGCTCAAATGTTCCTTCAAGCACTTGTTGCAATTCGTGTATGAAGCCTTGTCACAACTTTCAAATTACTATTTGATCAAATTCCCCAAAAAGAAACCACGCATAAAAAATAATGCGTTCATACAGCAATTTGACGCGAAATTTGATCTTGTGAACTGACGCTAAATAATCGTTGTGTACTAAATATATGGCATTCTCTGGTAGAGCCGAGCGTAAGATCAAATTTTCCTCCCAGTATTTGATGCAATTTGTGTATGAAGGCACTATTTTGTACGTGGTTTCTTTTTTTGGGAAAAAATGGGAATTAGATCAAATAGTAATTTGCAAGTTGTGACAAGGCTTCATACAAAAATTGCATTAAAAGCATGATCGAAAATTTGATCGTGTGAACTGACGCTTATGGCACTGAAATCATTACCACAGGTTTCCGTGTTCAAATCTCCAAACTCGCCAGCGATTTCGGGAGCAGTCGGACAACAGGTGATCCACTGTTTCGATAGCCAGGTCACAGAGACTAGTCGGTTCAGGTAGATGCGTGTCGGCCAGTGTCCCGTCCTTATTTGCGTCACCAAGCTCTGTTTCGTTACGTTTCAGTTTCGTCCAGGGATCGCTTTTGCTCGGCCACGGCATATCCTGGTAAAGACTTCCACTAGTGTAATCTGCTGCCCAGCCTCTGAGCCAACTCCTCGCGGAAGTGGTCTTTTAGCCAAGCATTGACACTCAGCTGAGTCACGCGCGTATCGGGTTGGGTTTGAGCCGCACCTTCTCGCGCAAGCGTATCGGCTCGTCATGCTGCGTAACCTCAGTGTGATTGGGGATGTACTGAAAAAAAACAACTTTTGGCCTCGTGCAGGGACTGTTTACAAAATGGCGTTTTTTATGTAGCCCCGATGAAGCCCCTTCCCAAGCGTTCGAGAGCAAAACGTGAGTAGGTGAACATCAAAGTGTCTTGGAAATTTTTCCTTTTTGCTAGGCGTTGGTGCACTATCGCTTCAAGTTCTGCAGCGAAGTTGGTTCTATGCCCCCCCCCCCCATTCCTTTTGGGCCCTACTATGTACTCATTTGGAGGAACTTCTCCATGATACTAAATGCGTTCACCGTAGCTATTTTGCTTTCACTGGCAAAGCTCGACGTCTTGCTGTCATCGTATAATATATAGCGCTTTAGAGCGTTACATCCATTTGTGAATATGGAATGGACTGTCTTCCGCATTTGCAACCATTTTCCATCTAATCGCGTAGGCTTCCGGCCTGTTTAGGTCGTTCTGAATCCGGGTCTGCAGTTGTTTTACGTCTTTGGCGGAGCTCCAAAGACTAGATCGTCCGCGAAGCCTGACGTTCTGAGATTCCAACTCTTCTTGCAGGTCATGTAGTAGGCGAGGAATGGCGTGCTACTTATTGCGGACCACCGCGGGAGCCTGTCTTCGAGGTCGTTAAGGTTTGATAGCTTCTCGCCAACCCTTGTAGAAATCGTTCGATTCTTTAGAAATTACTCTACCCAATGATAGATTTTAGCAATAATACACAGATTCTGCAGCTTGTACACGGAGGCCGTGGACCACTTTATATCGTACACTCGTTAAAGAACACTGCCACGGTATGATTTCACAAATGGAGCTCATTTGTCATCGACTGGACAAAACGTTTGACTTGGTCCATCGGCTGGCGTGCATTTCAGAAGCTGCCTTCAGTCTAGGGCAGGGGTCTCCAAACTACGGCCCTCGGGCCGGATCCGGCCCGCGAGGCCAGTTCAACCGGCCCGCCGACGGTACTTGAATTTGCTTGATAAAAACGGATGTTTACCCACAGAGAAGGAGAACTATTAGAATTTTACCGCTGCTAACCTGAGCTGATGAACCTCGGGCCTGGTATTGCATCAGTGTTTGGAACAACTTATGTCTGTGACACAGAGTCAATACATCAAACGAGAGTGACTGATAAACATTTGAAAATAATTCTCTTGATTGAATGCAGCATTCGGAACCAAAAATTGATGAAATCTTAAAAGCCAAATGTCACTTTCATAAATTTCACTAACCTTATTTGCTGTTTTTTTGTGCGATATGTGCGCACTACGTCAGATGTAACTATCTCTTTGCTAACGTCACCTTCTTTGATAACTTTTTTGAAAATAAATATGAGGGTTGTCTTTGTTTATTTTGTACATCGCACGAAACTCACCCATGACTAACATGGAACACTAAACTTAGTTTTTCGCGTTTTAATCCCAGAGATTTCGTTCTGGCTTATAATTATTGTACGTAATCATTATCCGGCCCACGCTCGTCATTTTTATTTATTTTTTTTTAATCCGGCCCGCCGTGAAAAAAGTTTAGAGACCCCTGGTCTAGGGCAAGGTCTTATTTTTTTTCCTCTAGAAACCAGTAGCGTCGTGCAGTAACCATTCGTTCAGCTAGTTTCCTTACACACGAAATTGGGGATGTCGGTCGGTAACTAGTCGGTAGATTAGCTAGTTTTCTATCGGTGGGAAGGGGAACAACTGTAGCTTTCTTCCACGCCTTCGGCAATTTGCCTTGTTTTTTTTTTTGTGATATTGAAAAAAAAATGGGACTAAAGTAACGCCCCTGGGATTCCAAGGAGTCTTTATTCTTTTAATACATGAAATACTAAGTTAAGATATTTTGAGAGCTCGGTCCTAAACTAATAGTTCATTTATTTTCCCCAATTCCTAGCCTAAATGATAGACGGCTAGCTTTTAAAGCAAAATTCGGATATGACCGATTGTAGAGAAAACATTGCACTTGATTGGAGCTCTGCTCACTTTACAGGTCGCAAATTGTATTTCGAATCCATAAAACACACTGGAAAAACATAGCTAAACTGTATATATATATGTTAGTTCATTCGTTGACATCTATCTTGACCATTTTAGACATGAGATGGATACTGGGGCTGACTCTGTCTATGGGTGCGGGGGCCGAGTCTGTCTGTGGGTGCTGAGGCCGAGTCTGTCTGTGGTAGCTGGGGCCGAGTCTGTCTGTGGGTGCTGGGGCCGAGTCTGCCTGTGGCTGCTGGGCCGAGTCTGTCTGTAGGTGCTGGGGCCGAGTCTGCCTGTGGGTGCTGGGGCCGAGTCTGCCTGTGGGTGCTGGGGCCGAGTCTGTCTGTGGGTGCTGGGGCCGAGTCTGTCTGTAGGTGCTGGGGCCGAGTCTGCCTGTGGGTGCTGGGGCCGAGTCTGTCTGTGGGTGCTGGGGCCGAGTCTGTCTGTGGGTGCTGGGGCCGAGTCTGTCTGTGGGTGATGAGGCCGAGTCTGCCTTTGGGTGCTGGGGCCGAGTCTGTCTGTGGGTGCTGGGGCCGAGTCTGTCTGTGGGTGCTGGGGCCGAGTCTGTCTGTGGGTGCTGGGGCCGAGTCTGCCTGTGGGTGCTGGGGCCGAGTCTGTCTGTGGGTGCTGGGGCCGAGTCTGCCTGTGGGTGCTGGGGCCGAGTCTGTCTGTGGGTGCTGGGGCCGAGACTGCCTGTGGGTGCTGAGGCCGAGTCTGCCTGTGGGTGCTAGGGCCGAGTCTGTCTGTGGGTGCTGGGGCCGAGTCTGCCTGTGGTTGCTGGGGCCGAGTCTGTCTGTGGGTGCTGGGGCCGAGTCTGCCTGTGGGTGCTGGGGCCGAGTCTGTCTGTGGGTGCTGGGGCCGAGTCTGTCTGTGGGTGCTGGGGCCGAATCTGTCTGTAGGTGCTGGGGCCGAGTCTGCCTGTGGGTGCTGGGGCCGAGTCTGTCTGTGGGTGCTGGGGCTGAGTCTGTCTGTGGGTGCTGGGGCCGAGTCTGTCTGTGGGTGATGAGGCCGAGTCTGCCTTTGGGTGCTGGGGCCGAGTCTGTCTGTGGGTGCTGGGGCCGAGTCTGTCTGTGGGTGCTGGGGCCGAGTCTGTCTGTGGGTGCTGGGGCCGAGTCTGTCTGTGGGTGCTGGGGCCGAGTCTGTCTGTGGGTGCTGGGGCCGAGTCTGCCTGTGGTTGCTGGGGCCGAGTCTGTCTGTGGGTGCTGGGGCCGAGACTGCCTGTGGTTGCTGGGGCCGAGTCTGCCTGTGGGTGCTGGGGCCGAGTCTGTCTGTAAGTGCTGGGGCCGAGTTTGCATGTAGGTGCTGGGGCCGAGTCTGCCTGTGGGTGCTGGGGCCGAGTCTGTCTGTGGGTGCTGGGGCCGAGTCTGTCTGTGGGTGCTGGGGCTGATCTGGTCGATTCTTGCACGAAGTGTTTGCGCGCAGAAAGGGGCAAGGAATGATTGGGAAAACTCCAGGCGCAGATTTAGCTCGGGCTTTTCTGGATTTCCTGTTATGCCTCATGTTGCATGAAGTCTTCCGTAGGGAGGAGTGCCGCGTGCGGTTTATTTGAAAACGCTCACAAAGATGCTTTCAGTGTGTCTTTAAAACGTTTCCTCTGACCCCCCGAAACCGCCTGCAATGCTTGAGTGTGCCATAAAACATTCTTTTAGTCAAATGATCGTTTGACATTATCGCAACTTTTTCCACCCAGCGAACCTAAGACTGTATTAATAAGATGTATTTTCTGCTTGTGTGAGAACCTCGTTGTCTGGGATCTTGTCCTGCCATTGGGTGTTGAGGATTTTTCTGATGCTTGTCGTGTGAAATTGGTTTAGCTTCCTGGCCATGCGTTGACCGGCTGTCTATGTTTCACATTCGTGTAGCAGCGTTGGGAGCACAGTCGCCTTGTAAACTTTTATATTGTTTTTGGTGCTGATTCCTCTCCTTGTCCCTACATATTTTGGCTCTTGCACTTGCAATTCGAAGGTCCACTTCATCACCAATGCATAGCTTTAGAATAGTGTGCTGCCAGGATAAGGGAAACTGTTTACCATTTTAAGCCTTTAGTCATTGACTTGAAAGTTAGACCCGCAACACAACGCTACATATCGACCTCTTATTCTACTTTTAGGGCATAGTCGTTGGCATATAGAATGTCTCTGATGATTTCTGTTAAGACATTGGATTTAGCGTGTAGCCTCCTCTATACTCTTCTACCATTTTACTTGTTAAAATATTTTTTAAAAATTTCAATTTTGTTTATTTGTTTAGTTTTGAAAATTTTTGTCATGAGAAATAAGGATGTTTTCATTTTTTGTGAGATTGATCCTGTTTGTCATGATACGTGGGGATGATGTCATATTACGTCAGGCTGATCTTGTTTATCATGATACGCGGGGGTGATGTCATATTACGTGAGGCTGATCTTGTGTATCATGATACGCGGGGGTGATGTCATATTACGTGAGGCTGATCTTGTGTATCATGATACGCGGGGGTGATGTCATATTACGTGAGGCTGATCTTGTGTATCATGATACGCGGGGGTGATGTCATATTACGTGAGGCTGATCTTGTGTATCATGATACGCGGGGGTGATGTCATTTTCAGTGAAGCTGAGCTTGTTGACGTACACGCGTGACCGTGTTTTTTTTTTTTTTTGGCAGTTAGTTTGTATCGGGCTATAAGCACAGTGAACATAATACAAACTTAAATTTGTTTTTTCTCATTAACATGATAGTTTATGTTTTTTTATATTTCAACTTTAATCTGAACAGAAATGAAGTCACTTGCACAAACTTAAATTTGTCTTTTCTCATTAAAATGATAGTTTATGTTTTTTATTTCAACTTTAATCTGAATAGAAATGAAGTCACTTGCACTGACGGTTTTGCTAGTCTGTATAGGTCAGATGCTGGCCTTGAACCCAGGGGTCAAGATTAGAATAGGAAAGAAAGGCCTCGAGTATGGTAGGATGACGTTTTATTAGTTTAGATTTGACATTAACTGCCTGGAATACAAAACGTTTGTGATCAATTTAACTTAACATGTACACTGCCTCATATATTTATATATATATAATATATATATAGATAGTGGGGTAGCTAGGGTTGGTGTCACCCGGTGCGGTAAAGTAATGGTGTCACCCACCTCCCCAGACCCACGATGGATTTCTTCTTGTTAAAAAAAAGTCCACTGTATAACAATGACAAGAACAAAAACAATTTAATTGAAGGCAAGGAGGTAAATGTATTTAAGAACTGTAACATGTACGTAGAATCGCCCGGTGGTATCAATGGAAAGCTTCAGTTCTCAGAATTTAGATAAATATAGCTTCCTGTCACTTACGAAAGTTACCGAACACCTCAATCGGCGTTGAATCATGGTCAAAACGGTGTTTTTCGAACCTAATTATAGGCTCACCTCATTTCTGACGCATCAACCTTAGACTTTTAATAAGCCACGAATTTGGATTGGTTATATATGAGGTAAATTTACGTATGATAGGTTATCTTTATGAAAATTGGTTTCACCAAGCAGTGTGTGCTCTGCAAATATACATTTTTGTTGATGTCTTCCCCCCCCCTTTTTTTTTTGAGATGGTGTCACTCAGTGCAGTCCGCAGCCCCTTTACCCCCTAGCTACACCACTATATATATATATATATATATATATATATATATATATATATATATAAATTGCAATTATGTAACTGAAATATCTACGCAGCTCGTCGATCTTAATTTGCCTTTAAATATAAACCAATCATCATTACAGTCAACCAAGTTGTGGAATCAAAAATCAATGAGCGTCTAAAGTCCTTTACTTTAAATGACTTGGAAGACTACTCTGGAAATCAACAGTATTCGCTGAAAAAGTAAGTTAAGTTGAATTACTGTAAGATTATATTATGATGTTTCTGCGGTCTTGTGGGAATGAGAAAACTTCCGATGCAATCAAAATCAATAATCTTCTCATCGCATATTAACCTATTTCACGCTGCCATGCTTAAATGTATGCAAAAAGCGGATCATATAGTACTTAAATGTTTCACTGTTTTTCCTGTTCATTTTATATATTTCTTGATTTTTTTTGATAAAGTAAGATTTAAATACTACATTGAAACCATAATAACATCACACTAAAACAATTTTTTTTTCGGTAAATATAAAAAAATAATCATCGTTATGTTATAAGATATGACCAATTTTGTTTCGTGTCAAAATATAGTCTAAGTGACATGTTTCACTAAGTACATTAAACGTCATCTCTAAATGAAGTGATTTTTATTAAGTACATCAAATGCCATCTCCAAATGACTTGTTTCACTACATACATTAAGTGTAATCTCTAAATGATGTGTTTCACTACGTACATTAATTGTCATCTCTAAATGATGTGTTTCATTAAATACATTAATTGTCATCTCTAAATGATGTGTTTCACTAAATACATTAATTGTCATCTCTAATTGATGTGATTCACTAAGTAAATTAAAGGTCATATAATCTAAGTAACACGTTTCATTAAGTACATTAAGCGTCATATCTAAGTAACAATTAAGTACATAAAGCGTCATATCTAAGTAACACGTTTCACTAAGTAGATTAAGGGTCATCTCTAAATGACACATTTCACTACTCTGCACATCATTTTGTATGGCTTGGCTTAACCACCAGTTTTGATAATTTTTTCATTTTGTATTCCAAACCAAATCCCAACAGCATTCAAATTTCCAAGGTGCCAGTGATCACCAGTGTCTTGTCCTTCAGACCTGATCGCGACGGTCTTACTTTGTTAGTAAACGACTATGACGTTGAGCTCAGCACAGACTATTGGGCCAAATACACGCTAGTTGTGTAAGTTATATATGAAAAAACCCGTCGACCATTGACACATTGTGGACTTTTTGTCTTTAGAGCATTGGAAATAACTGCTTAAAACTATTTGACTTAAATCATCACCCCAAATCATCGTTTTGACATTCTCCATAGATGCCATCCTGCTCCGTCCCGACATTCATCTCCCCCGGTCTCACACCCTACATATCCCAACCCCTCAGCGACACCCCTCCTAAATGATTACACAAGCCCCTCTATCTAAACCGCTCCATCAACCCCTTTCTACCCCCCGACCCCCCCAGGACTCCATCTCCAAGACACGACGCTTTCCGCCATTGCTTTTAAGAGATTTTTAACTAATGTGAAGACATAATTTTAATTAGTCCCATAACATGAAAACTCAGTTCCTGTGGGGGGACAGACGTTACATTGAAACGAATTGATATTTACAATGGGAAATATTATCGAAGAGTCACGAATACGAAATATTATATTATTTTGAAACGGGGTATCTATTTTAAGTTAAGCAACATTGCATTTCGTCACAATTTAAATCAGCGCAATATTGGAATATGTTTAAACCTTCTCATGCAGCATAATGAAAGCTGGATTGTCCCCCCCCCCCCCCCCCCGATCAGCTGATACACCAACACAGACAGCTACAGACTGAACATCAGACGACAGCGTTTATTCGATAGTTTTATTATTCTAATTTTGTTTTCTTTCCCCGTGCCTTCAGCGTGCCTATTACACTGTCAGGTCAGGTGACTGCGAGCTTTTCAGACGTGTCTGTGTCCACCACCATCGAGATCGGTGAGCGCAAACAACCAGTCTAATAAAGCCCCAGTGGTATATACCACAATTTAAAAGTGATATTGTGGTACCATGGCGTAGCTTGCTTAAGAAAAGATCAGTCAATATTTTTTTGCTGTTGTTGAAATTTTTTGTTTGTTTTATACAACATATGACTGTTAATAGTGTTAAAGGTCTATCTGACCTAACCGATAGTATACTATTTTATTTTGTGTACAAGATAACAAGATAGTAGTTAGCCGGTTTATGGCGAGATAGCAGAATCGTCTAGCACCAAGCTACGTCTTTCTTGGTCTCAAACATTGGTTCTCAAACATTTTATATTTATCCCAACACGCCACCAAAAAAAAATAAATAAAAAACAACAACAAAAACAAATAACAACCTACCGAAGATTTCACCCCCTACCCTGAGTCTTCCCACCACCCCCAGGGGGCAGTACCCCCCCCCCACTTTGAGAACCAATTGTTTAAAGCAAGGAACTCGTCAATCCCATTAGTTAAACGGCAATATAATGATCCGTCAAAATGAATGAATTTTTTAAACTTCTTTCGAATGTATTATGTGCTGTTAAATATTAATTTTAGGTATGTGCTGTTAAATATTAATTTTAATGTTTACTGGTTATTCAATGTCTGACAAGAGTTTTTTTTGTGTGCCACCATATTTATTTGAAAGTTACATTTCTTGCTCCTTTTTTAAAAAAAAATAAAACAATGACTTTAAAAATAACACTAGTTTACAGACAAACACTCTTGTTAATTAAAAATAAAATATATATATTAAAACGTGTTTGTTGACAAATTCAATACGTTTGCTGGACAAAAAAAATTGAAAAGAAAAACCGTTATTTATTTGAAACAACCTTAGCCCGAATTATATCCACTGCCCCCTATCCACTACGACATCGTGTCGTATTCATAACCGGCAGCGCTAAACATTTCCGGAGCTATTATTCTAAAATGAGAATTATTGTATTCCAGATCTGGACAATGATTCGCAGCGCAGTCCACTCCTGAGATCGAAGGGGTGTGTGGCTAAAGTCGGTGCTTTGAAGCTCAAATTTGAAGGTGGCGCAGCCTGGCTGTTGAATTTATTTAGAGGACTTTTGACGCACTCAGTGTCAAAATCAATTAAAGAAAAGGTAAGTCAATTTAAAAAAAAATAATAAAAGAAAAATAAGCAGATATTTTTAAACTTGTTTTTTTAACACTAAGCAAAACTAAAAAAAACAAAAAACATAGCCATCACGGAATTCAGTTTACTTTTGACACCAATGATAATTGTGAATTCTTTCAGATTTGTGCTCTTGTTGATCATACGATCAACAAAGATGGGGCAGATGTGTTGAAAGGGACTCGCCGTAAGTAAATCAGCCTCTAGCTGATAAGTGGTTCCATTTTAATGTGTGTTTTTTCTTTCATTTCTAGTACTTGTATTTTTCTTATTTTTGGCCACCCGTCCCGCCTCAAGGAGACCGATGGCGCGGTCTTCGCTGAACTTTCGAAATGCATTAGGCATGTGATTTTGTTAGGGAGAATGTGTTAGATACCCTTCAGCGTACCCCCAACCCCGCTCCCAGCGAGTCTGGTCAACACAAATCAACCTCAGGGCATTCACATGAGTTTTCAAAATTTTCATCTCCGGATTTTTATGTACTATTTCTCCCTTAGGTTCACCCATGCGTTTATAGCTACAATGTTGCGGAGATTTGCAATCATAGATTGACGAGATTCACTCAGAGTGTTTTCTGGTAATGAAATGAGTAAAACAAAGCATGGGAAGACCTGAAAAAAAGGAACGCAGCAAAACTAAATAAACTTATTTTATTTTACTCTAAAAATAGCACTTCGCTGAAAATTAGTATCCTAAATGGCAGCAAAAGAATTGCGCCCTCCCGGATACTAATTTCAGCTCAGAGCTATTTAAAATAAAAATTCTTTTCTTTCTGTTGTTTGTTTGCTGAAGAAGGCTTCCTGTCGACACGTTCGTTGTTTCGTCGCGTTAATTTTTTTTCAGGTTTTCGCATACTTTGTTTTTACTCATTTCATCTTTTGCTAACCTGACTGCAATCTCTCCCCCCTTATTACCATTGTTTTCTAACACTGCAACCAACACCGCCTCAAAGGTAAGTTGATGAAACAAATACAAAATTGAAGATGATCATTGTTTAAAAAATATGAAATATTTCAAAGGAAAAAAACAATATTCTATTTCATATTTTAAGAAGTCCATAAAATGTACTTCTTTAAATTTTGCTTGAAATGAAACGATTGAAGTTTAAAATATTAACACCAAGAAATGCTCATAAAAATTGCCAGAACCTAGATATTCACTACTGGTTATTGGAGCTTTGGTTACAATGGGCTAAGTAGTTAATTACTATCTTTTGTCACTTAAAGACTCATTTCTACATCATCAATTAAAGACTTACTGCTAAATTACCTCGTGAGGACATTTTTGTTACAATGGGCTAAGTAATTAATTATTATCATTTGTCACTTAAAGACTAATTGCTACATCATCGATTAAAGACTTACTGCTAAATTAACCTTTTGAGGACATATAGCTACGGTTAAAATTAACGTCTTGCTACATTAACAATTAAAGACGTATCGCTACATTAAAAATTCATTTAAAAAAGAACAACAAACTTATTTGCTAACAATGATCCACAGTGAGGCATGAAATCAACAAGCTGTTCGTGGATTACAGTCTTATAGCACCCGTAACGTCCAACTCTAAATACCTGGAGTTTAAACATAAGGTATACACGAGTGGTCTAACTTTGTTCACCAGATTACAACTAATAAGCCCCCCCCCCCCCCCCCCCCGAATTTGTAGGAAAAAATATTGCACAAGGTATCAGTATATAGGACAGCAGAAAATCAAACTTAGTAAGAAACACATAAGGGAAAAAAAAGAAGAATAAGGATTCAGAAAATGGAAAAAATATGAAAGAATTGTTGACACAACATGAGTCCAAAGTAGCAAGCACAAAGAAGGATCAGTGTTATGGACGCAAGAAAAGAATGTGTCAGCAGGAAAGTCTGAATCTGTAGCAAACCTGATAAATGTTCAGAGAAAGTCAGATGATCTTGAATGGATGAGAAAAAAAAATTAAATGATGCGAGCGGTGTCGTGAGGATAAGGTTATCAAGATACAACAAAGCACAAAGAAATACATTTCTTGTAACTTTTAACTACCGTTATCACGGTGTCGTCACGTGAGATGCTGAAATTAATCCATCTAATTATAATAATATGCAGGGTGAGGTGTCCTGGATGGGAGACAACTCAGCTGCCCCAATCATAGCGCCACCGATGCCGGACAAGGATCCGGACAACAACTTCATGGCGGAGGTGGTGGTATCAAAATACTCCGTGTCGACACTTGCCTACGTGGCACACAAACATGGGTATTTAAATCTTGATGTCAATCCAGAAAATGTGAGCAAACGTAGCCTGTTTTAAACATCACAAATATATTCTTTAAAACAGCGGTTCTCAACATGTGGGTTGACCCCTTTGGGGGTCGAACGACCCGTAAGCGGGGGTCGCCCAAGGCCATCCGAAAACACATAAAGACCACAGTTATGAAGTTGCAACGAAAATATCTTTGTGTCTCCCCGTACAATGCCATTAAATATCATGATTTAAATTGTAACTTAAACTTTCATTATCATCATCATCATCATCACCATCATCATCATCATCATCATCTTAATGTGTCTAACAACCTTTATATAGTTTTTTTTTCTCCTTCCAAAATCAACATAGTAATCCATATCCAGTATCGATACACAAATTAACATCCTATTTTTATTTGAACCGATCCACTTGCTACACAAGTTGTAAGAAAAATATTTAGTGACGGATTTAAGAATTAGGAGTTAAGAATGAAAATCTCGTAAAGAGTTATGTTATTTTTTTTTTATATTCCGGCAGTTCTATCCGACTTTTGCTTCACAAAAGTATTAGCTTGTTATCTATAACTATAGGGCTAAACCGTGGAAAAAGAAGCAAGTGACTAACCTTAACGATGTTTTATATTCATTGCGAAACAATGACAATTAAACGACTATCTAAATCAACTCTTTTATAGTTCAGTATACAATATTCTTAGAATTAAATTAAATTTTTGTCCTGGGATATCCCACGAACTCCGGGGATGTGGAAAACCATCTGCTCCGGGAATGAGAAAAACCCATATACTGCCGGAATGAGAAACCCATATACTCCAAAAATGAGTAACCCCATATACTCTGGGAATGAGAAACCCGTATCTTCCTGTAATGAGAACCCCATATACTCTGTGAATGAAAAACCAATATATTCCGGGCATGAGAAACCAATATACTCCGGGAATGAGAAAAACCCATATACTCCGGGAATGAGAACCCTTAGTTGGTACATCATTCTAAATAGATAGAACTTCGAGAAAATTGTATTTTCTATTACCAGCGTGTTATTCGAGACTACGACCCAGTATTCATTGTCAGTAGATCTGTTATTATAGGGCGTAACTATTATCATAGTGTATGAAACTAAACCTCAGCCTTTAATGAATATTACGTATGCAATTTTTTTCTGTAGTTTAAAAAAAAAATGAAAATCTTTTATTTTTAAATTGTGCAACTTTGTAGCTACACTTACGGGCCAATAGTGTATTATAAAGCTTTTCATGTTTATTTGTGATCAAACATCAGCTGCCTGAAGGTAAGAGACCATTCCTGAAAACAACGTGTCCAGGCTCTGTTTGTGTTGGATCTATAGTATCTCCTGTGAGTAGCCATTCGTTTTTATATTATTTTAAAAACAAACATTTAACATTTGTTGAAATTTTCTTGTGCTGGGGTGGCCGAGCTGTCTAAACTAAGTTCATCCTTAAAAAGCTGGTGTCTGTGGAGACAAGCCCAGACAAAGCTGGTGGCGGTGGAGACAAGCCCAGACAAAGCTGGTGGCGGTGGAGAAAAGCCCAGACAAAGCTGGTGGCTGTGGAGATAAGCCTAGACAAACAAAAACATCCCCAGCACCCCAGATGGATGAGCCTCGTTATCCCTGGATTTCATATAAATAAATAAATATTTAATACATAAATAAGTAACAAAAAAGAGAGAGAACATTTGCTCTTGTTTATATATAGTATTTTTCAAAATGAACAAGTGTTTTTTTTTCCATGAGTATCATCATTAACTGTCATATTTAAAAAAAAAATTAAACAACATTTTTTTCTTTTCAAGGTTGTCTCAACTTCAGATTTAATGTAAAAAAAAAAGTTTAAAAGAATTTAATTTTTAAACAGGTCGGTGAAAAACATCCAGACTCTATAACCAGCATCAAAATTTACTCACCACTCTCCCCTCAAGTAACTATTTCGACCAGCGGTCTCAGCTTACAGATGGTCGGCATCTTAGATCTATTTTCCGAATCAGAAGGCAGCAAGTCATCGATCCTCCATTGCGAGCTGGTAAGTTTCAAGTCTGCCGCTTAGCCCGGAAGTGCGTACTGACGTTTCTCCCGCCATTTAAGGTTTCGTAGTAAATAACAAACAAACGAACTAACAACAAAACGAAACCATAGCCAAACCCCAAAAACGAAATATAACCATAATTTCAGGAATCAGAAGGTACTTTCAATTCGATTATCCAACCTGGAATGTGTTGTTTGTTGAAATGAAAATAAAACATAATTTTAAAAAAATAATTAAAAAAATTGAAATAAAAGAAATAAACCAAAAAAAAAAAAAAAATTAAAAAAATGGAATGGGTGCAAATAATGTAAACTATATTTAGCAGTGCTAAAATAAGATACCTTGTTAAGTCCCTTTAATTTACGACGCTTAAATAGGATATTATTGACACGGAAAACTAAATAAAACTGCTCTAGTCGGAATTTCTGGCTGTGTATGAGAATATTGTCTCCAGGTGGTTTCAATAAAATTTAAAACTTTATTTTCAGTCGATTTCTCTCAATGGAACGGCATCTTTCGAGAACGAACACATATCTGGATACATTAACAGTGTCAGGTCTGGTCCATTTTGAGCACTTTCATTATAACAAAATTAAGGCTTGGGGAAGTAGTTTTTTTTGTGTGTCTCCATGCATTTTGCTAAATACCAAAGAAGGATATATGTAACGAAATGATATATTATGTCAAAAAATTATGATTCTATTAATGGGCGGAGAGTGCGCGTCGGACGCACAATCAAGAGACAGCGAAGATTTGTATCCAGGGATGTCCACAAGCTGGACTCTATATGGCCGATCTTTTCTCGGGAGGAAGTGAACACGGCAGAAAACCGTCCATTAATTTTGACGTTGGATTAGAGATTACATTTTTTTTAAAACGCTAAGCTCTCCGTAGACACACGTTGACAAAATAATACAGACAGCTGTCAGTGGGCGTTATAACTTGATGTACACCGGTAGTGTAGTAGTTTGAGCATAAAAACACTATCTGACTACTGGAGCTTAAACACTAACTGACTCCTGGACCTTAAACACTAACTGACTCCTGGACCTTAAACACTAACTGACTCCTGGACCTTAAACACTAACTGACTCCTGGACCTTGAACACCATCTCACTCCTGGGCCTTGAACACGATCTGACTTCTGGACCTTAATAAAAATCATTCACCCCCTAAAGCAGCAGAAGCATTGCAATTTATGAAAATACTCAAATTTATTCGATTTCCGTACAATTGCCTATTTAAGCCAAGACTTTAAGTTTCTTTGATTTCATAACCGCGCGGGATATCAATGTATCAAATTCCTTTAATATAAAATATATTTAAAATGGTATATAGAATATATAGATTTTTTTTGTAAATTTAAGATGATATTTTCACATTTAAAAAAAAAAAAGAAACACAAATAGAGTTGAAGGGCACAAAAAAGTGTGTGTGTGTGGGGGGGGGGGGGTTTGGGGTATGCCCAAACATTTAACAATTTAAAAACATAAGACATCTAAAGTATTTCTCTAGCGTAGAAATCAGACGTCGATGAAATCTTTTAGTAACAATAATTATTTAATTAGTGATCATTTAGATTTGGAAACTTCAGGTCATGTTTAGAGGGAACAAAATTAGTTTAGTGGCGCGCTAAGGGGTAGGGGTATAATATATAGCAGAAAAATAATTCTCAAAACTTAATGATGTTAGAAACGTAAACATCATTACACAGATAATTCTTTTTAAAAATAAGGAACCGTGATGAGTTTTTCGTAATAGCAGGTAGAAATTATCACTAAGTACCTGCCATTATCATCTCGATAACATCGGGTCATAGATTCTAGTTACCATAATGCCGGCATTGCAGCCTGGTCCCAGAAACACTAGCGCATCTGTTGACCGAATGCCCCTCACTAGAAATTTCGGGGGGGGGGAGAGGCCAGGGCGGCGGGAGAACCCTACGTTAGGGCTCAGCTCAGCAGATGAAGTTGGTAGCCAATGCACTAGCCGTGGTCATAAGAGATTAGTAATCCCAGACCTTCACCTGAAAATGTGCGTTAGTTAGTAACAATAATGACAACAATTTTCCTGATAAAATGTGCTTACGAATTTATATCAGTAATACTATAGATAGACAGACAGACAGACAGACATATAGATAGATAGATAGATAGATAGATATATAGATAGACAGATAGATCGATATATATATATATATAATGTATGGCATCCTTCCGTCTTCACGAGACGATGGACTAGCTATATTGTAGTCCTACACTTCGACGAGTGGCTCACTAGGCCAATCCTGGAATGACAATCTCGTCTGCATTTCACGCAGGAGAATGATGATTCCTGGTTAATTTTGGTCTTCCGTGCTGTTCTTTTTCTTACAAGGGCTTCGTTCCGCACATCTTCTGCCTTTTTCACTCCTTCGTACACTGCCGTTCGCCAGCTGGTACGTTGTTCGGCAATGATCTCCCATTTGTTGACCTCAATGTTCGCTTCCTTCATGCTCTTTTTGCAAACGTCCATATATCTCAGGCGAGGCCGTCCAATAAGTCTTGTCCCTTCTGCCAACTCTCCATACAACAGCATCTTTGGAATATATATATATATAGCTGCATATTTTTAAATATGAATAAAAAAATTTAAACAAATCATATTTAAATTGATTCGTGTTTTTTATGGGTCTCCTGATAAGCTTTTCTTAGCTCCTTTTTATATAGAGGGGAAAAGAAAATCTTGATTCTCACATTCAGATACAAACAGTCCAAACTATTCTGTAATTGTTACTTTAAATGCATTTTTAATTTATAATTCTTACATAATAGTACACAAAATTACATATACTCTAACAAAGGCAGATATATTTTATTTTTATCATATTAAAATTGATTCGATTAGAAAATCGCTACCACTGTTTTTAAGAAACCGAACTCGTTTTTAAGTTGAATAGTTTGTTTTAATAATAGTTTGCTATTGGTACACGTGTACCAGAGTTGAGAGGTTGGGATTAAAAAACGATTAAAAATATTTTTGTTGGGTTTGTAAGACAAAATGAGGTATCAAATGAAAGGTAATTGAATGTACCATACGTTTGAAATCTTAATTCTTCATTTTAACTAAAAATAAACTACCACAAATGACATCCGAATAGCATTGAGTCTAATGTGTCCCGGGTCCGAAAGGGGGCGCTGCGTGTCCGGGTCCATTTTGACTAATGCTATTGAGATGTCATTTGTGGTAGTTTATTCTAGTTAAACTGAAGAATTAAGTTTACACACGTATAGTACATTCAATTATCTTTCATTTGATACCAACTTTTGTCTTACAAACCCAACAAAAATATTTTAAATCGTTTTTTAATCCCAACCTCTCACTTCTGGTACCCGGGTACCAATAGGCGCAGCCTTGTTTTAAAGCTTTTGCGCCTTATCCCTCCCACAGCATTAGCGTCAGCAATGTACAAACTCAGCTGGGACAAACAGCGGTATGTATAACTACAAGACTTATTTATCTATTTAAAAACTCACCCCCTATTTCAGACGTGTTATTAAAATGTGAGATGCCATAAACCATGTGCGCACTAAATGATTTTGTGCACATACAAAGTTCGGTAAGTAACAGGAGCAGAGGAAGCTTGTGGAAATGTCCCCCTACCTCACCCCGATAGTTAAGCCATCATTACTTAGGCCATTTCTATCTTATAAAGCCATTTACAGTGTGTTTATGTTTGTTTTGCAAGAACGGAAAAAAACAGAATCCGAATGTCGGTGGCAATGTATTTGAATGAATACAAATAATCTGTGGGAGGGGAGAGAGGAAGAGGGAGAGAAAGGGCGAGTTGAGAAAAAGGAAAAAAAGGGGGGGGGTGATCTTTAACACCTTCAATTGTTCAGAAATCTAGTATCAATCAGGAGCCATCCTTATAGAACGTACGCAGTGGGGTGGGTGGTGTGGATTTTGGAGTGTCCGAGGAGGGAGCGTCTCCAGGGACATCATTTGGGTAGGGCAGGGTGGGGCATTTGCCCCCATCCCCCGTGAATTTTAGGTTTTTCTTTAAATTGCTATGTACTGTGACGCCTCCAGTAATAAACAACTTAACAAGCCGACTAAGTTTTGGTTTAGCCCCAACTCCCCCACTCCTTTAGAAAAAATTTGAAATGACGCCCTTGAGTGTCTCGGCATAAATTACTTTTGTTTTGTGATTTAGCACTAATAAAAATGCTATTTAGTCCACCATTCACCTTTCACCTTTGACTTTGCATGTGCCGTAATTATTTTGTTCGGCTACGCCAGTGGTCCCTAGTTTTTTTTTCTAAAAATCTCGGCGCCTTTGCAGAATTAAGTTTTTCTCTCCCAGGCGCCCTGTGTCAAATTATAACAAGCCCACTACGAAATTGATAAAATTTTTAACAAAAATTAAATAGCTGGGTAAAAAAAGTAATACAATTTTATGAAGGACATTAACTAACAATTTGTAGGTGCTCCTGTAAAGAGTAGTTACTAATGTGCGTTACTAAAAGCGTTATTAATGTGCGTTACTAAAAGCGTTATTAATGTGCGTTACTAAAAGCGTTATTAATGTGCGTTACTAAAAGCGTTATTAATGTGCGTTACTAAAAGCGTTATTAATGTGCGTTACTAAAAGCGTTATTAATGTGCGTTACTAATGTGCGTTACTAATGTGCGTTACTAATGTGTGTTACTAATGTGCGTTACTAAAAGCGTTATTAATGTGCGTTACTAAAAGCGTTATTAATGTGCGTTACTAAAAGCGTTATTAATGTGCGTTACTAAAAGCGTTATTAATGTGCGTTACTAATGTGAATTACTAATGTGCGTTACTAAAAGCGTTACTAATGTGCGTTACTAAAAGCGTTACTAATGTGCGTTGCTGGTTTGCACCATGTCTACTAGATGCCGGGGATTAAAAGGGAAATAACATTATGAAAATAGTGTAATGTTATCAGGATGTCCCTGCGAGGAAGCCGCAGCGCCACAGGACGACACGGCGCACATTTTGTGAACCGCTGAGCTACGCCAAATAGACCGTGGAGAAAACCCATGAAACAGTTTTTTTTGGTAGTTTGACGTCACAGGGTTCTAGAAATAAGTTTATTTTTTACTAAAGTCCATTTCTACTTACGCAGAGGGTCCATAATATTGCGCTTGCAAAAGAGGGGAAAAAGGGTTGGTAGGGTAGGGTGAATTTTTTTTTTTTGCATACGAATTTTATCGCTGGCCACCACTTATTAAAAAACTTTATAGTATAAATGCATGATTCACTTTGACTCTTCTACAGACAGACGACCTGAACAATGTAGTCAAGAGTGCACTAAACTTGAATTTCATTCCAAATTTAAACAGTGAGTAGACCTAGTAGTCTTGTGAAGTAAATCCACTACACGTTCAGCACTAATGTCATTACAATGCCACTTTAACAAAAGTGTCTTGTGCGTACATACTGATCTCTCGTCCAGCGCCCCCCCCCCATTACATTATAAATGGTATAGCGGCAACAACATTTACACTCTTGGAAAAGGATTGGCTGTGAAGAACGGCGAGGCGAGGAAAAATGTTTAATAATATACATTTATAAATGTTCATGCTCCTACCGAAGATACAGAAGGTCAGATCAAAGAATTCTTTTTTTTGAGACGCTAAAAAAGATCTGTGATGAAGCATCACGACATCATATTGAAATAGTGATTGGCGACATTGATTCCAAAATAGGGAAGAAAAAATTGGTTATGCCAACTATTGGCAAGTCTACGTGAAGAATCCAATGACAATGGGATCCGACTCACAGACTTTGCTACAGGTAAAGGGATGATAGCAGCAGCAAGTTACCACACAAAAAATATGCATAAACTTACTGGAGCTCACCAAATGGAGTCACCCACAACCAAATTGACCATGTTCTAATCGATCGGAGGCATGGATCAGACATACTTGATGTAAGAAGTTATCGAGGAGCAGGTGAAGACTCTGACCATCTATTTGTAAGGGTTAAATGTAAGCAGAGAATATGCATAATTCATAATGGCTGAAATCAAAGAGAAAACGATGATTACCAAAAACTTTAAAATGCTATGAAAAGATCAGCACAAAAAATAAGGGGATTTCAGCAAACTAAAAGTACAGTTGGCTGGTTTGATAATGAATGCAGAGAGCTTGTTGAAGAGAGGAACAAGGCACGAATGACTATGATGCAAAGGGAAACCAGAAATACGAGACAAATAAACAACGAAGCCAGAAGGAAAGTCACGAAAATGTGTAGGAAGAAAAAAAAAGGAATTGGAGAAAGCTAAACAAAAAGAAATAGAAGACTTATCAAGAGAGGGAAACATCAAAGGAATGTGCATAAAGATAAAATACGAAAAGAATGGATACCAAGCCAGACCTGAAGTGTGCGAGAGCCAGGATAGAGAATTTAATACGGAAAATAGTTAATTACTGGAGAGGTGGGCTGAATATTTTGAGAGCGCACTAGATGACTAAATGCAGATAATGGACAAGATTAAGATTTTCAACCACCACATGGAGGACCAGACCCTTTAATAAACTCCTAACTTTGGAAGAAACTAAAGAAGCAATTCATTCGTTGAAGAACCACAAAGCCCCAGGAGAAGACATCATCACAGCAGAACTTATTAAATATGGAGGAAGAGACTACACACTCAGACACATACAATTATAACTAAAATTTGCCAAAAAAAAAAAGAAAATTGGAAACGTCAATAATAAAACCAGTACACCACAAAAAAAGTTGAAAACTTCAATGCACAAACAACAGATACATTTCCCATTAAAGGTTACACACAAAATATTGAAAAAACTAACTACCTAAAGACTACAATCGTAAACTGAACTAGGTGACTATCAACGTGGACTCAGACAAAATAGATTAACGACTGATCAGATTTTCACCATCAGATGCCTTTAGAGAAATGTTACGAATGACAGCATTAAAAAAAATCTATATGAGAATCTGCAGGAGTTTGTCACACCAAACAACTAACAAGACTGATACATGCGTAACATTAAACAGCTCAAAAAGAAAAATCAAAGTTCAGGGAGAATACTCAATTACAAGGGAATTTCAGATTAGACGAGGCCTTAGACATGGAGACTGACTGTCTTGTATGCTTTATAACCTAACATTAGAGAGATAAGCATACATATTGACACCCGAGGAACAATAAGAGAATACTTTCTGAGGGAAAGCAAAGACCACAACCAATAGGCACTCTCTACAATCAACCCCTTCAGTATCTTCCATATGCTGATGACATAGCACTGTCAGGGAAATTATTAAAGATATATAAAACTAATTTTTTAAAAATTTGAAGACGCATTACTACAAGCAGGACTGGAAGTTATTAGCCAAAGAATTAAATACATGGCAGTGGTAAGAAAAAAAACAGACAGATGAAACCACTAAAATTAGAAAGCAGACTTTTGACAGAGTAAATCAATTCAAATATCTAGGATCTTTGTTAAATGGAAGAAACGAATTACTTACAGAGATAAAAGAAAGATTATCAGCCGGAAACAGGGCATACTTCAGTAGCAAGAAAATACGCAAAAGTAAAAAAAGAACAATAAAATCAAAGAAAACTATTTATAACACTGTAATCAGACCGGTGGTAACATACGGATATGAAACTTGGACCCTAACAAAAACAGCATAAAAACCCCGTAAACACATGGGATTGTAAAGTTCTCTGTAAAATATATGGACCATGAAAAGGATGAATATCGGATGAGAATACGAACCAACCAGGAATTGTATAGGTAATATCAGGATCGCACGCAAGTAGCAGGAATAATAGAGTGCATGCTGCGGTGGGCGGGACACTTAGTAAGAATGCAAAATGACAAAGGAGTGGAAAGGGAGCTCAAAGGAAATCGGATTAAATGCAGACCTAGGCTTAGATGGATAGATGATGTGGAAAAACGTCTACATCAGCTGGGAATCCAAGCATGGAAAAGAAAAGCATTAGTTAGGTCTGAGTGGAAGGAATTGGTGAGACTGGCCAAAGCCCTACATGGCCTTTAGCGCCACAGGGATTGATTTAACCAAAACGTAAATTAGTCTTTAACTGTAATAGTTATACATGACCACATTTTAAAAAGAAAATGTTATCCCATCTCTCATCTGGCAGACATAATTGCTAACGGAATTCCATTGCCCTTAGTACCGGATGTGACATTCACGAAGTCACAAATGAAATATTATGATGTAAGTATCAGATATATCCCGTGTGTACATGATATATAAAATTTAACGTAGTATTTTATGGTCTCTGAGACGCCACAATAACTCTAATGTAATGTAATTTAATCAAACATGTTTTTTTGGGTTATTTAACATCAAATACATTCTTTTAATTCTTTTTTATAGCTCCAAAGTAATATGCAAATGAAGTTCAGCCAAAATAAGCCTTTAATTATGTATTTTCGAATTTTAAAAAACTGGGCTATCAAAGCAAATGCATTCTTAGTTAGATCATGTTAAAACCAGTGAATCTATTTTATACATTTTATTCTGCGTCTAGAATAGTTTTTTTTTTTCAAAAATGGTTTAAATCTCAATATTTTGCATAAATTAAATTTCAATTTCAGGGTTTCCTTGCCGTAGGCACTGACATCAGGTACCAAAATATAGAGTAACAAGATAACCAACAGATAATGTCTGCTTCAACAAGCAACAATGATCGCTGTACCACTCCAATAAAAACAAATAACGGTTTTTCATCTACGGTGTATAACACATTAAACTGAACATGATAAATTAGAGGACATCTTTACCGAACGAAGCTTTATGAAAATGTTTAATTTTTTTAAACTAGTAGATGTGGTAATAAAAGTAATCCTGAACTATTGTGTCACTTACGTTTATTGAACCCTTAGCTCACAGTGATTGATGCACTTACTAAATGTGACATATATAGAACATGATACAGTGATATATATATATATATATATATATATATATATGTGTGTGTGTGTGTGTGTGCCTTTGTGTGTGTAAGTTTGTGTATTTGTGAATGATTTCATGAAAAATAAAGTTGTATCTTTTTTCATGAATAGACAATTTTGTATTATGCCTACGTGTGTGTATTTGTGAGTGCGTGCACACGTGTGTGTATTTGTGCGTGCGTGCGTGCACACGTGTGTTTATTTGTGCGTGCTTGCACACGTGTGTGTATTTGTGCGTGCTTGCACACGTGTGTGTATTTGTGCGTGCGTGCACACGTGTGTGTATTTGTGCGTGCTTGCACACGTGTGTGTATTTGTGCGTGCTTGCACACGTGAGTGCGCGTGCGTCATAGACAGCAGACAACACCTACGTCACTTTCAATGATCTGATGTAAACGTCGGCGACACCATTCAAAGACTTTGACACCACGTCTCTTATAACCAAGTCTCTTATAACCAAGTCTCTTAAAACCAAGTCTCTTATAGCAAAGTCTCTTAAACGTAAGTTGCTCTTCACAGATGATGCAGCACTAGCGTCACACATGGTAATTTTGTTGGTCTTGAAGTTGCCTTTTTACATATGCACAGAATCAGACTGACGCTCATTCAGATTATAATACTTATAACATAAAGAAATATTTAGTGGAGGCCTACAGTTGTGTTAATCATTATCTATCTGTCTACATATATATAATTATAATTTATCTAGGTTAATTTAAGACATATTTCGGGGGTCAGGTCGGCAAACACAAAAACACAGAAGAAACATACAATTTGAAAATGTTTGAAAAAAATAGTAAGGTAGCGTCTTTGACATTTTCCCTAGCAGTAATAATACACACGAGATTTCAGATTTATTAAAAAAAAATTAATGACCCAGCGTCAACAGCCGGCTGCAGGCTGTTCAGTACGGAACAACAACCACCAAGCACTTTTTTGAGATCAGCAGTCATGTACCATGAAGAGCATGAAAACAGACTGTCGACTACGATGAACAATCTTTGAGTATTGGGATCACGTGGGGTCCGACGTGCTCGTTCACGGTGCGCGAGTTTGAGTTGCTCTACTTTTGGCGCACACCGCGATCAGATCCATGGAGGGGAAAAAACCCATGACAATAAATTAAAATTGACGAAAGTCAACGATTCTCTTCACGAAAGTCAGCGATTCTCTTCACGAAAGTCAACGATTCTCTTCACGAAAGTCAACGATTCTCTTCACGAAAGTCAACGATTCTCTTCACGAAAGTCAACGATTCTCTTCACGAAAGTCAACGATTCTCTTCACGAAAGTCAACGATTCTCTTCACGAAAGTCAGCGATTCTCTTCACGAAAGTCAACGATTCTCTTCACGAAAGTCTGCGATTCTCTTCACGAAAGTCAACGATTCTCTTCACGAAAGTCAACGATTCTCTTCACGAAAGTCAACGATTCTCTTCACGAAAGTCAACGATTCTCTTCACGAAAGTCAACGATTCTCTTCACGAAAGTCAGCGATTCTCTTCACGAAAGTCAACGATTCTCTTCACGTAAGTCAACGATTCTCTTCACGAAAGTCAACGATTCTCTTCACGAAAGTCAACGATTCTCTTCACGAAAGTCAACGATTCTCTTCACGAAAGTCAACGATTCTCTTCACGAAAGTTAACGATTCCCTTCACGAAAGTCAACGATTCTCTTCACGAAAGTCAACGATTCTCTTCTTTCTTTTTAATGATCAAACCAAAATGGTGAACAAAAAACTAACTTGGGCTTTTTAAAAAAAAATAAAAAATCCACCATTGACAATTTTATAGTCTGCTGCAACCCTCAAAGGTCGCGCGAGTGCTTCGGGCATTGCCCGGCACTGATGTCTAGTAGGCCCACAGGTCTTTGAAACTGTCTCCGTCCACAGCCAGTGTCTGAGGTATACACGGTCCGCCGACAACTCTCAGCAATGGAACTAATCCACACAGCGACTTGCGTCAAACTTATATAATTATTCGTTTCGCCTTACGTCAAACTTATACAATTAGTCGTTTCGACTTACGTCAAACTTATACAGTCAGTCGTTTCGGTTTACGTCAAACTTATACAATCAGTCGTTTCGACTTACGTCAAACTTATACAATTAGTCGTTTCGACTTACGTCAAACTTATACAATTACTCGTTTCGACTTACGTCAAACTTATACAATTAGTCGTTTCGACTTACGTCAAACTTATACAATTACTCGTTTCGACTTACGTCAAACGTATACAATTAGTCGTTTCGACTTACGTCAAACTTATACAATTACTCGTTTCGACTTACGTCAAACTTATACACGTAGTCATTGCGAAATTCTGATGTACTAATAGTGTGACCTTCAAATGTCCTCTGAAATAGATGTGAACTTTACAAACATCCGAATCATGAACTAGTTGTGTGAAATAGAAAGAAAAACCAACAAAGAAAAACAAAACAAACCAAAACAAAACAAAGCAAACCAAACCAAAACAAACAAAAGAAAGCAAATCAAACCAAAGAAACCAAAACAAAACAAAGTCAATAGTCTGTTGAATTCACTGCAAACATTCCACTCTGTTAGTGGCCTACATTGCAAAGATGAAATTATTTAATACTCCAAAAGCACCAAACATATTTTGTACACATAAACTCGCTAATAAAACTTATATACAGCAATTCTCAAAGTTCATGAACACCTTACAAACTTTACTATTTATGAATTTAATACAAACTTTAACAGTCATGAAGATAAAAGAAACTTTATTATTCATGAATGCAATACACACTTTACAGTTCATGAATATAAGACAAACTTTACTATTCATGAATATTATACAAACTTTACAATTCATGAAATTCATACACACTTTACAATTCATGAATATAAGACAAACTACAATTCATGAAAATAATAAAAACTTTACTATTCATGAATATCATACAAACATTATTATTCATGAATATCACACAAACTAATCATTCATGATATTCCTAATACACGTCTCGATCATCTGCTTAGCTATCTTATTTGACTGACACTAAAGGATTTGCTGGTGCGAATGAACCAGGAGATGACCTCACACAAGACCACCATGCACCGTTTAAGTAAACAAATTTCTATCATAGCCACCCGCTGCTTCTACTTAACGGTTGGTTGCAAGAGCGTGAATATCGTTTTAAAACAAAGAGTATAAAAATGAACAGCATGAGGCAATCAGAGACCAGTGTTATAAGCATTGAGAGGCGAGTGTTTCAAGCACTGAGACAGCAGCTTTGAAAGCATTGAGAAGACCATCTTTCGCAGCAAAATTTTCATTGTATTTTTGTTCCCCCACACAGCTCACATGATGCGAATTGTTTTGATGACTTTAATGCTGGTCGCGGTATCCCAAACTTCAGCACAATACAAGCCAGGATTAAAGATGAAGCTAACATCTCATGCAATAGACTACGGTAAATAACGGGAAAATAAAAACACAGAACATGTCCTTTTTTTGAAGAAATATCGTTTAAAGAAATATCGTTTAAAGAAATATCGTTTAAAGAAATATCGTTTAAAGAAATATCGTTTAAAGAAATATCGTTTAAAGAAATATCGTTTAAAGAAATATCGTTTAAAGAAATATCGTTTAAAGAAATATCGTTTAAAGAAATATCGTTTAAAGAAATATCGTTTAAAGAAATATCGTTTAAAGAAATATCGTTTAAAGAAATATCGTTTAAAGAAATTTCGTTTTAAAAAAAGCCAAACATATAAATTGAGTGTCAACTCAAATATGGAGAATCTGCATCATTAAATCAATACCGTGTCATTTCTATTTATCAAGCGATCGTTACAAATCACTTTAATGTATACACCACTAACAAAGAGTGTTTTTTTCCCTCTCTATTTTACCCGATAACTAGTTAACAACGTTGCAAGGGTACAAATTGAAAAATTACTTCAGAACCTCAAGATCATGGACATTCAAGACTATGGCGGCAATCCGAAATTTACATTGAAGAAGTAAGGACCTCACATTTGACAACATATCATTTACAGGTGTTATTCAGATTTTAATAAAACATTTTGGCAATATTACAGTAAATCTGTCAACTTGCTTTGTAAGTTTTGTCATGGAATAATAGTCCACAGTCTTTGTTTTCTAAAGTTTTAATATTTCGTTGTACACATGTCTTAAGACCCCATCCCCCCGTCCCCACACCCTCGGGCCAATGTTGGCATTATTAATACCGGTAGATGGGAAAGCGTTTACGTTGCATTATTATTAATGACATCTTCTCTAAAGAAGAAGTCTATTCAAATATATTATATTCAATAAAATAGCTTGGAAAAAAAAAGGGGGGGAGGGGGTTTGGCTTTCCACGGCTCTGCGTACGGGTCGAGTTTAATCTCTAACGCCATGCGACTTATCACTCATGTGAATCCGCTTCATCGCGATACGCCCTGTGGTGCTGGGGTGGGCTATTTAATGATTTTTTTAAAAATTCAGATCTCCGTTCATATTGTAAGGCAAGATCTACGAGCTCTCGAACTCTCCTTAGCATCAGATAAGTTAATTTGTGTTTATTTAATTTTGTTTAGTTAATTTTGGTTAGTTAATTTTGTTTAGTTAATTTTGATTACTTACATTTTGTTTAGTTAATTTTGTTTAGCTAATTTTGTTTAGTTAATTTTGTTTAGTTTATGTTGTTTAGTTAATTTTGTTGAGCTTACTTTTTCTTTACTTGTACCTGTTCGACGAAGAAGACTTCTTGCCAATAAATCTATTGTATTGTTTTAGTTAGTTCCCCCCCCCCCCCCCCAGATTTTCCCCATACCCTGTGCTACTAACTTACCTTAAGTCAAGAAAAGCAACGGTCAGCACATCAGAAATAAAATATTTGATATAGTGGAACCGAAGACCCCCATCTCCCCATCCCGCACCCGCCAAAAAAAAAAAGAAAACAACAAACGAATGATTTACAAACCCTACAACGGTAGTTGTGCATTCTCTCATCGCTGAATCACTGAAGATGGTTTGTCTGAAGCTGAGAACCGATATAGAGTAATACATTTTCGGTTAGGCGCAACACAAATACACTGCTTTAAACCTGACCTTTGCGCCTAGAGATTAGCACTACGTCTATGATATCAAATGCATTTTTTTTTTCTCATTGCAACAACCTCAAGTGGCCTGAAATGGAATGAAAGTTAGTTTCGCTAAATTTCATCAGCTTTTGTTTTTTCTCAACAGCATTCACAGCCAGGGGGTGGTCAGTCCTAACAGCAACATTGCCATCAACCCCGACCTTCGCGGTCTCACCTGGACCGTGACCGATTTTGGAATCGTGTTGTACACTGATTATTGGGCGGAGTACACACTGTGGTTGTAAGTTCTTGTAAAAATTTTAAAGCGTTAATTTACAGTTTTTCCTTTTTCTTTTAGTCTAGAAAGTATTAACTGTTACAAATGCCAGCCCACATCTCTTATATATATTTTGCTTGCGTGTGACTGCTTCCATTTCCGGATAACGCGCAAAATATGTTTTCCTATAACAACGTTAATTTAAAAAAAAATAACTCAACTGCGTTTGGTACGTAACACTTTCTTTTCTTTTCGGAAAATGAAATGGTCTCAAATTAAATAATGTGTAATAAATATTCCGTTTAAAAGTGGTTGGGACATCAGATTATTAAATATAGTTCATGGGCGTGAAATAAAAAGTGTGCAGTGATGTATCATGGGGGAAGGGGTGTAGCAAAAATTGTGATTCTTAAATAGTTCATGTTTTGTCAAGTAACTTTAATAGATGGGAAGCTCACGCATTGCTGTCGCCAATATTTGGCGGGCTATATCTAGTAGATGGGAAATTGACGCATTGCTGTCGCCAATGTTTGGCGGGCTATATCTAGTAGATGGGAAATTGACGCATTGCTGTCGCCAATGTTTGGCGGGCTATATCTAGTAGATGGGAAATTGACGCATTGCTGTCGCCAATGTTTGGCGGGCTATATCTAGTAGATGGGAAATTGACGCATTGCTGTCGCCAATGTTTGGCGGGCTATATCTAGTAGATGGGAAATTGACGCATTGCTGTCGCCAATGTTTGGCGGGCTATATATAGTAGATGGGAAATTGACGCATTGCTGTCGCCAATGTTTGGCGGGCTATATCTAGTAGATGGGAAATTGAGGCATTGCTGTCGCCAATGTTTGGCGGGCTAAATCTAGTAGATGGGAAATTGACGCATTGCTGTCGCCAATGTTTGGCGGGCTATATCTAGTAGATGGGAAATTGAGGCATTGCTGTCGCAAATGTTTGGCCGGCTACATCTAGTTATGAATAGTTTACTGATGGCACTCCATAACAGCACCTGACAACCAGGGTTGGGTTTTAAGAATTAGAAACTATAGAAACGTCCCTTCACATACTCCTGTTAACCGTACCGTACTATGTTTCACGGAATGCCCATGAGCTAAGATTGATCAAGACCTTAGTCTAACTCAGCGGTTCTCAACCTGTGGGTTGCGACCCCTTTGGGGGTCAAATAACCCTTCTCCAGGGGTCGCCTAAGACCATCGAAACATACATATGCTATACAGTTATGAAGTAGCAACGAAAACAATTTTGCGGTTGGGGGTCGCCACAACCCAAGGGTCGCGGCATTAGAAAGGCTGAGAACCCTGGTCTAATTGAGTATTTATTCCATCAAAATGTTGAGTCTCGCTGTACCCAGAGCTGTCCTGCGGGCCCAACAACGCCCTGCAGTCGAATATTTGATAGATGTGGAAAACGTTTTAAGTTATTACCTTTGAATGCAAGGGGTTACTTGGAGTACATCGTTAGCCCGGATAACGTTCGTTAAATAATCATCGTTTTTTTAAAAATTGTATCCTTCTTTTCTATACGGCGTATGTTGAAGATGTATTTAAAACTATTTCAGTAAGATGAAAAAAACAACAACTGAAGAATGAAAATACCTATAGTAAAGATAAAATCAACTCCTATTCTTTTGCCTATTGTATTGCCTAATTAATAAGAAATATCCTAATTTTATTTTCTTATCAACCAGCTAAAAGGTGGCAATAAAGACGTACTGAACACCAAGTACCCGGGAAAAATTTGTATGGGCTCGATCTTAACACAAGTAAGAGACGCAAGTTTTGAGCACAAAATATACTATTCTTTTTTAATCAAACATAGTTGAATTGTAAATGATAATCAGACAAGAATATGTTTATATATATATATATAATGCGTTGTCTGTTTGTAGTTTGTGTTGAACTATTTTAAGCCAAGATTGCGATATCTCTAGAAAGAGTTTGAAAACGTTTAATCTCGTTGACAATTTGGCAACAATAAAGTTTTGGCGGATTGCAGATTTAAACACTTTGTTTATAACGATCATTTTTTCGGATTAAATGTCTCCTTCCATAATTTAAGTTGACAACGTTTACAATTAATGCCAATTTTATTCATTCGATTTTTAAAACAAAAAAAGTAACAATTTTTTTAAAATTTTTGTGTGAATGTAATGCATATTTTTTTCTGATTAAATTAAAAAAAGTTTAATGAATGTTTCTCACTCATCAGTTGGGGAATAGCTACCCCGGCTCCACCGTACCATAAGCATCCGATCTACAGCGACTCCAGACATCAAAATTTCCACCAGGGGTCTCAGTGTCCAGATGTTTGGTGAACTCGACCTCTCGGTTGGAAGCCAATCTGTTGAACTGAAGTCATTCTTAACTGGCAACGTGGTCAGCAAATATTGCATTTTCTGTTTTATACCACAACATGCACATTCTATCTTATACCACAACATGCACATTCTATTTTATACCACACCATGCACATTTTGTCAACGTTATCAAAATAAGCAGTATGTTGTCTGTCAAGCAAGAGAACAATTTGTGACATTGGAGTTTTGCAATTTAAAAAAGCAGTCTGTGTAATTTGTATTTTTAGAAAAAAAGTTTGATGAAATTATATTTTTTTTAGTTTTTAAACCCATATCCGGTAGAATAGTCAATTTTAAAAAGCAGATAGAGTGACCTTGACCGAACTTGACCTATGGCAGAAAATTTAATATAAACAAAAGTAGTCCCCATGGGATACAGTGACATTACCGGGGATAGGGTGGGGGTATAAGAGTTGCAAGAAGATGGAATAAAGACTCTTCTAAGCGAAACGTTCAGCTCTTTGGAGCTAAAAATTGATATGATCAAAATTATTTTAAGTATTGATTTATCGGCTTCAAAATTTCAGATGAAAAGTATGTCGAATAACAACCGTTGTGACTAATCAAACACGGGGCAATAATACATAGCTCTGGTTTAAAATGAAATAGTTCAGACACTTTACTATCTTAGTATTGTTTACGTTTCAGATCGTGTACCTGTCTTGCAATACGTATATTCCACATAATTTACATGTCTACCTTTAGTTACATTCCACACCCTGTACCTGTCTATATTTGCTTACATTTCAGATCCTGCAACATTTTGGCATTGCTTATATTACGTACCCTGTGCCTGTCGCAAACTGCGTATACACCATACCCTGTTCATGTCTGACATTGCTTATATTCCCTACATGTATCTTTCGTAAATTACTTATAATCCATACCCTGTACCTGACTTGCATTGCTTATATTCCGTAACCTGTATATCTCTGACATTGCTTATATTTCGTAACCTGTATCTCTCTGACATTACTTATATTCCACACACAGTCCTATCTGACATTGCTTATATTCCACAAACACAGTCGTATCTGAGATTGCCCATATTCCAAAACGTAGTACATTTCTGACACTGGTTATACTTCTTATCCCGTGCTGGAAGGCATTGCTTATAATTTGTACCACAAGTCTGTCTCAGATCCTTATGCCGTCTGGCATTATCTACATTGCACTTATTTTGATTAATTTCTTTACCCCGATTTTTGCTCTTATTGTAGACTCTGCACCTATCTGGTATTGCTTACATCAAGAACGAGATGATTGCTGGGAATATCAATAGCTTCAGGTGATTTTCTCTCAATTATTTTTAGGTCTTGGACAATAACCTTTTAGTGCAACAGTTACCTTTCTCTGTAAATGATTTCCTTATGATACCTTTCTATGACTAACTAACGCACATATTCTGGTGAGGGTACTGAGATTACTCTCTTACAGCCCCGGCTCGTACATTGGCCACCAGCTCCATCTGCTGAGCTGTGCCGCACAACGCTCTCCACCACGTGGGGCTCTCCCGCCGCCCCGGCCTTCCCGAAACATCTAGCGATGGACATTCGGTCAACAGGTGCGCTGGTGTTTCCGGGTCCAGGCTGCAATGCCGGCAGGTAGGGTCCCTGTTAGAAAGACTAAATCATTCCATTGGAGGATTTCACTGCTGATGTTTTTCCATCCAATTTTTTGCATTTAGTAACCGATAGTTAAGGGTACCCCAGTCTTGATTATTATTTCCTGGCTAGTCTTTCAGCTTTTCAGTTCATTGTTATTATAATGGCTTTTTTGATTGAACGTTTAGAGCCGATTTACTTTAAACAAAATTTAACGTATTTTCTCGTGAACATTTCAGCATCAAAATTGACAGCAGCTCATCAACATTTGGTGACATAGAGGCCAGTTGTTTTTATTTTATTCAAATGTAACATTCCAATAGAATAAGATGCTCAGCTTTGAACCTTAACAAGAAGAAAGAACTAAAAAAAAAAATCAAACTTTCTAGAAGTAATGCTTAACAAATGGGAAAAATAAAACAATGTAAGAATTTTGATGTAAAACATTTAAACGTAAGTAAGCTATACAATATGACATTAGCTATATACATAATATTTTGACATACATTTATGTGTCTAGAAATCAGTCCTCTACCAACTCTCTTTCATGTCTGAAATGAGAGTATGCTAAGTAGATGTATAACGTCAATTTTTCACGAATTTATGTAAAGTCTTTTTGATTTCTATGCAATTTCAGTATGTCATGTCCGTATGAATTTCTGCAATTTCTATATTCAATTTATGTCAAGTTATGTTTTAATTAATTTCACAATACAATTTTTCAGGGAGATGTCTTAAATCAGTTACTGGATCAAGGTTTAAATGAATTTCTTATTCCACAATTCAATGGTAAGTACATTTCAGCAATTATATCACTTAAAATAATAATTCTTATTATAACATTTCAGGAAAAGGACAATAGAAAATTCACAACATTGAAGCTAGTGTACAAAACATCATTTAATTTTGAGACAACTTCTGTTGTTTGTTTTTTTAAAATTCATTTTTTCTATTTTTAGAACCTATTAGTATTTAGGAAATTTCTCCAAAGAAATGACATACTTTTTTAAATATTTTTTTTAGCTATTGCTGAAATTGGCATTCCCTTGCCACTCATACCAGATGTCAGTTTCAAGAATGCTGGAGTGACTTATCTTGATGTAAGTTATGAAATTTAAAAGAATTTTTTTTTCAAAAAAAATATTTGAGTTTGTGTGTGTGTGTGTGTGTGGGGGGGGGGGGTGGAGAGTAAGGGGACGCAATGTTGATTTGGGATCATTATCTTAATGCAAGCCTGCACAACACACGGCCCGCCAGCACCCACTTTGAGGCCCGGGAAGTAACGAAATATTCTTTATTTTTATTATTTTCTTAATCGCTGCCACCCTGTCCTATTTTCTTTTGGCCCGCACAAGTTTTTCATAAAGTATTACGGCCCGCCTTACATTATGAGTTGTGCAGGCCTGTCTTAATGTTTGCCTAGGTAAAAAAAAATAATTGGTTAACAAATCTAAGAGTGGTCATCTGAAAAAAAAAATGAGATTCATTAAAAGCACATGACAATAGAGAAAAAAGGGGAACTAAGCAACAAATGAACAAACAGTACTATATTAAACATATTTAAGTTGTTAACATCCAGACAGATATTTGAACTGTTCTAATGTTCAACTTTGTAGTTAACGAGAGAAGCATGGGAGGCGCGTAGTCGTAATGCATGTATTGTACTTTTACAGGGCGCCATTTTTGTTTACACGGACGTCGTGTATCAAAACATCGCCTAGCTGATGAGTTCAAGACTCAGGTCACGCTAACCCTCCTCACGTCTGCAAATAAAGCTATTCTTTTCAATTCACTAGATATCTAAAACGTACTTTTCATTTCACTAGATATCTAAAACATACTTTTCATTTCACTAGATATCTAAAACGTACTTTTCATTTCACTAGATATCTAAAACGTACTTTTCATTTCACTAGATATCTAAAACGTACTTTTCATTTCACTAGATATCTAAAACGTACTTTTCATTTCACTAGATATCTAAAACGTACTTTTCATTTCACTAGATATCTAAAACGTTATTTTCATTTCTTCTTCTTCTATATATTAAGGGCCCACGATCAATTTATTGATCATTATGGCTCCTATGAGTGTAGATGGGATTTGCAATGTTTCTGTGCCTGGTGTTGATTAGTATATTTTACTGGTTACAAGAGTAACTGAGTGAGGGTATCATGCACTGGGGGTTGGAAGGCCAATGAAACACAACTGAATTTTACCTGTGTATCGCAGCTACTTGTGACAAATGAATGCCATTTTTTTGCGATGATTTATTTAAGGCTGATCATTGAAATGAAATTTCCAACAAGATAAGATTGCGTAAATTGCGCAAACCTTTCTAAACTCTCGATTACTGTAAAGTCCCTTTGAATGAGGACATAAGGTAAAGACTCCTTTTGCTTCTGACAAATTAAAAGCTGTAATTCAGTTTGGAAAAGGATGTGAATAAATATATTTAAAAAACAAAAAATAAAGTATTGTTTGATTTTTGTTTTTGACACAAAGATATTTCATTGATTAAAATAGCTTGATCATAATCAATTTTTATCTTAAACTACGTTAGTTTTTTCATTATAAAATTTTTCTATAACTATGGCATGCTTGATGTTTTCGAAAATAAAACACTTGGAAATTCAAAATGTGAATTAAAATTTAACAGAATTTTGAAAGACACCATTTAAAACGTTGCAAACGTCACTAAAAAAGCCCTCTCACAAAACACAAAGACTCTGATATAGCAAAGAAATCTCTGCTTTCTTATCCGACTTAAATGATGTTATAAACAATTTTGGAATAACGTTTTAAAAAAAGTATTGGGTGAAAAATAAATTAGTTTACTGCCGACGAGAGTTTGTAATGTTTACATTTTAAAAAGTAATACAGCTATAAATAGCATTGAGCCCATCAGTAGCGCCCACAGAGAATACGTCTGTACGTGTTTGCAAATTTGGAACTCATGGTGACGTAGATGACGAAGTTGGAGGAGGCGTACGCGTGAAAGAGAGTAGATGATAAGAGTCGCATGTATCCGCTGGTAAGGAACGGATGCTGTGGATCGAACACTAAAACAAAGGATACCACAATGCGGGGGGAGAATGCGCAAAATGCCACACAGCACACGACAAACAATATTTTAAACAGTTTGAGCTCCTTCTGTTTTTTGGCTTCGCGGCCAGCGGACGACCGATGCAGGGCGCTCGCGGACGAGAAGTGCAGTTTTAAAGTTATGGTAACATTGCTAAATAAAATAATTGACAAGGGAATCATATAAACGAATATGTTAGGAATTATAAAAAACAGTTTCAATCTCCCATCGCTCACGTTGAAATCCGATTCGTCCTTGATTAAAAAATACGTTGGTGACATGAACGCAAACACGTAGATCAGGACAAGAACTATGAGACATTTTACAAGACACGGGGTGAAAATTCGTGAAACGGTAAAGGGAAACAACACAGCTGTTACCCTCTCAACGGAGATGATCGCCACTTGACAAATATTGCACATCAGTGAGAGGGTTGTTATGCGCACCAATATCCTGTAGTAAAAATATTCGAATTCCCTCACCACGTCAGCATCGATTCTCATCAGGATTCTGTGCAGCTCAGAAAAAATGGTGTTGCCGAGGTAGAGCTGGTCAGAGACGGCTATCGACGTGAGAAGTATGTTGGTGGCGTCCTGGAGTCCGTGACTCACCAGGACCATGATTGTGACGCCGTTACCGAACAGTCCACACACGCTTAGCATGACTTGAAGGAATCTCAGGAGAACGGCGTGGGTGACGAATGACTGGATGTGATTGATCGCGGAATATCCATCGATGGTCGGATAATATTCAAGGAACTGCCACTCGCTGGAATCGTTGTCGAGAGAATAGTGCTCAAACATTTCTGAGAATACCTCAAGTGGAGCCTTGGAAATATTCATTTTTTCTCCTTTTTAATTAATAATAAATGTGTACTCTTCGAATTGCGCTTGTTCTTCTTAGGAAGTCTGCCGTGGTTGTGTAAGCCAATCACTTTGCCGAGACTTATGTCTGGTACCTCATCAGATATGATTACTTAATTTAAGCGTTTGATCTGGTTGGGGTCGATATTTCAACTCAACTGACAACTGTAGAAATATAGGTGGAAGAAAACAGGATAACAGAAGAAGACTTTGTTTTCAAAAACTTTTAAATCTATTATTATAAAAATCAAACGACTGGAATTATGAAATTATGAAATCATTTAACTCCAAAATGATGAAATAATTTTACTTTAACAATAAAACGATGAATAATATATTTCAATATAGACACCATCTTGGTTAATTATGGCAAACAAACTGAAATCTAAATTGACTAGAAACAGAAATGGGATACTGGTCTATAAGACGGGGATCAACTAAGAGACAATTAAAAATCAGACGGGGATCATGGAATATACTAACAACAGCCATAGAAGGTTGAACTCCAGCTTTGATAAAAAAATCTCAAATGTTATTTATTAACGCGTCCAGTAAAGACTTCGATACCAAGCGTTTGGAGCAATAACCAACATGGTAAGGAGCAATAACCACCTGGTAAGGAGCAATAACCACCATGGTAAGGAGCAATAACCACCATGGTAAGGGTCAAATTTAATTAAGACAATAAACTACTTTATAGGTTTGAGGCCGGTCGCCACAGCTTAATTTAAAATCCATGTACCATATCTGTACACAACGTTAAAATCGTTCTGTACTCATTAACTATAGCTCTGAAGGTAAATGTACGGTTTTTGATTTATCTCCCAGCTAAAATGCCCTTAAAGGTAAACGCGAACTTTGAACTCATCGTGAAATAGACCACAAAATTAACGCAGCTGTAAACTTGGTAAAACAGCTTCGCAACCGCGTCGATAAACAGGTAGCTCTCGTTGGTCATCACCCGGCTGACCTGGAGGTTAAACAGCCACGCCTGCGCGACCGTGGGCACCAACGTCGCGACCTTCACCGCGAATATGATCCACAGTAAATTGAACATTTTCGCGCTTTCCGCATTATCCCGATCTCTTCTCCGTCTCTGAGTTGATATTCTGGTGAACTGGCGATAGAGTGCAGGCGCACTAACAAATAAGATGGCAGCACAGAAGCCGATCAGGACAAGTGGAACGTACAATATTACACAAGTACAGATCATGTCGATGGTCTTGTACGATTCATTTGAATATGCGGCGAACGCAGTTGCGATCCTCTTCAATCTGCCGTTTTGGATTTCGTAATCGTGAAACAAATACAGTTTCGGAAACGTGAACGCGGCGCTGCAGGCCAGAAGAAAAAATAACAGCCGTTTGACACAGCATGGCGAGAACAGCCGAAGAGACACGGACGGCAGCAAGGCGGCCAGAACCCTCTCAACGCCCAGGAGAGACATTTGGTAGAGGTTGAAGCAGCTGATGCGCTGCCTCCACGGGAAAAAGATATCGAGATAGACGAAATTAACGTAAGCCGCCGCCCCCAGATCGAACTCTCTGGTGATCACGACGGCGTGCTCGATTAAATTCACCAACGGGTGGATCGTCTCGGAGATCGCCATGGAGGTGATAATGTAATCGCCGGAGGCGGCAAAACCGAAGCGCTGCATGGATTTGATGGTCAAAATATTGACCACGATGCACGCCAGGCAGAGGAAGGGGAGCGCACACTGATAGAACAGGTTAAACCGTTTGAACTGAGCCTCGGTGATCAAGCTCATCTTTTCCTCCGTGAAATCTGCACGCACGTCGTATTTCACCGGCTCGTTTGACATTTCTGTGGCGTTGTATCTCTCAAAAACGCGTTTGAATGCATTTTCCCAAGCCATTGAAATGTTCACTGTGTTGTTATGTCTTTAGACTTGACCGTAACGCCGTCAGGGCTATCAGTTGCGGTCGGCAATCTTTATATTTCTAGTCATCTTTACACAAACATTTTTTTTTCCTCCGAAAAGTTCCGGGTCACTCCTAGCCACTGAAATTAACGACAAGTCAAACAGCGTATTTTGATGACGTCATTCTAACAACTCACTTTGATGACTTTCAATCTATCATCCCACGTTGATGACGTCCGTCTAACAGCTTTCTTTGATGAGTTCTTATCTATCGGCTCACTGTCATGACGTCACTATGATGGCGAATTTCTTTTTTTTTTTTTTTAAAAAGCCCTTTGTACTATTGAAATAATATTCAGACTAGTAAAAATGTTCCTTATTATTTGAAGATATGAGAAGTGTTTTAAAATTGCTATAGAATAATAGAATTTAAGAAGAATAAAATCTTTTCCTCCTCGCCTGTATTTGCTTGTTAGTTTTTAAATAGAGAAAATGCTGAGTGCTATTTACAGATAAACCCTGAGGCGTGACATGTATTATGATGACTTGGCTTGGTCAATAAACATTCAGGGTAGTTCTTTACACCAGGTCAACTAAAAAAAAATAGGAGTAAAATAAGCACAATTAAATATAAATATGTAATTTTTCTAATAGTGGTCTGTCTTGTATGGTGGGTGAAATATAATATTAAACTTTGATAACATTAGGAATGGAGCTAACACTAAATCACACTTTGTGTATTTAAATAAATAAACGCGATTTTAATTACGCTGATTTTTTATTCTCAGTTATGCCTTAGGATTTCGAAACAACCACAGCCGTTTGTGGTTCCATTGTTGCGTCTTGTAAGTTTAAGGTGGTTTGAAGTTGCTGATAATTTCGTAGCCGAAGTTATCTTGGGGGAAAAAGGGCACATCTTAAAATCAAGGGAAACTATTACATCATCATGTGTGTCCGGAAAAAATTGTTGACCTACAACTATTGGTCGCCGGCAATTAAAAAAAATGAAAGCTGATGAAGCAATTGATATTTTAAATGCAAATCGTTTTTGTACACTGATTCATCCCTAACTCTAACGAAGGCAGAAATTCAAACTGAGATTTTTCCTTTGACAGTATACGTTTTGAACAGAACTTTCAAGATAAATATTTTTTTAAGGACATAAAAATGTAATTGTGTTCCCACAGAATAACTTTTGGATGCTGTCATTTAAATATAAGAACTTAATGATTGTTGGGTACTGTCACTAAAACATAAGACCTATAATGAAAGAAATTCTGTTTCTAGCCTCTGCTTCTAAAGTTGATGTTCAAAATGTGTGTTTTAAGACTCAGAATTCTGTCTAACTTCCCCATCTCCAGAATCATTAAACTTCTTGTTCTGTGATCCGATGAAACTATCTTACTCACCGCGCGAGTGGTGGTCACCAACGTAGGACTAAGATGGCGAGATACTAAAAAAAGCTGAAAGTGATCGCGTTTTCCTGTGCAAGTAAAGAGACACAGTTATGTAAAAGAACTTTCAAACAAAGAGAAGATAATGACTAAACGCGTCACATTATAAAGCCATATAAAGATATCGAGACGAGAGTAACCCGCCCATGTACCATAGATATTGGAAGACAATGGCTAAACCAAGCTATAAATATTAAACTGTAACGACCGTCAATTTACTTTTTTTTTTTAAAGCAGTGTTCGCAGACGAACATTATTTTGTTTATCGCAAACTAACATCATTTTGTTTAATGTCCAACACGAACATCTACTTTCTTTCCTGATCGCATTAACCACAATGCCACACCCTAAACCATGGAGCCAGTTAAAATTCGTTGACGTTTACAGCGCGTGGCGAAAATGTTAACACTTAAAATTGACGGTACATTGGTTCTCAAACCATTGCGCGCACCGTTTACAACATGAATGAAATAAACATGTATTTTAAAAAAAAATTTTTTTTTGCCTCAAGAGTGAAATATTATAGCTGCTACTCTCATTCATTTAGAAAAGCAGCAGAAAATAATACATAAAATAGGTTTTGAAATAATTGATGTTATTCAACAACAGGAGATCCACTGTGTCAATTGTCCTTGACATTGAGGTAGAAAAGCGTCAGACAGAACGTCATTTTAGATCCCTCGGCCCCATGTCGTCCAACTGTTTCCATCCTGTCACAGCTATAGCCCTTTTTTTTGTTGTTTTTTTTGGCCAATACAACCGTTGTAATTGTATTTTATGTACAGACACAAGGTAAGAAATTGTTTTACTGAGATTAGACGGCGCGCCTAATTTTACCTTCTAAATTGCCTAAGTTC
Source organism: Omphiscola glabra (assembly GCA_964017045.1). Taxonomy (NCBI): domain Eukaryota; kingdom Metazoa; phylum Mollusca; class Gastropoda; family Lymnaeidae; genus Omphiscola; species Omphiscola glabra. The sequence continues at coordinate 23,409,517 of OZ024800.1, forward strand.
ACGTGATCTTATCTTCTAAATTGCCTAGTTCAAGTGAAAATATTAAATTATAACGTCTGGAAACGAAACAACTATTTCTGATTCGCATGATGCAATAATTGGTTTTTTTTTCCTCTCCCGCCCGTTAGCAGCCCAGAAATGCGCGTCATTAAAAGATTTAAATAATGTTTTTTAAAAGTTTTAAAATTAAGATTGTCATGAAACTAAAAATAAAATATAAAATTTGATGTCATTTATTTTCTGTCCACATTTTATTTATTTCCTTTTTTTTTTTTTTTTTTTTACATTTTAAAAGGTTCCAGGCCATAATCCATGACATTTACTCGTATTAGAGTTTGCTTTTTTTAAACCAATAAACCCATAAACCAATAAATATAAATTTAAAAAACAAAAAACCTCACTTTAGTGTCTCACGTCTGGGACGTAACCTTTTAAATGTCATTATTTTCTATATTTTAATGATGAACAAAGACGTGATAAAGTTAATCTCGAAAGTCTGTCACAATAAATGGGACAAACCTAGGGCCGACAGAGCACAGCATGGACAAACCTAGGGCTAGCAGAGCACAGCTTGGACATACCTAGGGCTAGCAGAGCACAACATGGACAAACCTAGGGCTAGCAGAGCACAGCATGGACAAACCTAGTGCTAGCAGAGCACAACATGGACAAACCTAGGGCGAGCAGAGCACAACATGGACAAACCTAGGGCTAGCAGAGCACATCATGGACAAACCTAGGGCCAACAGAGCACAACATGGACAAACCTAGGGCTTGCAGAGTACACAACATGGACAAACATAGGGGCTAACAGAGCTAGGAGCCTCCCGCGTCTGAAAGGACAAACTAAAACGATTTTTTAAAACCAAATTTTCAACAAATTTGGTCAAAACTCTGTCAACAACTTTGGTCAAAACTCTGTTAGTTGCTAAAAACAATAAATATTTTTCTGTCGGTAAAATGTTTTACATTAACGAAATCAGCATGATATGTCATCAGTATGACATGTCATTGTAAGGACTACGATTAGTCACTTCCTTGTTTTGTCACGTGATATGTGTAAGCCTTCGGTAGGCTGTCTGCTACGCATAACAACACATAACAACGGATAACAGCTGATCAGCCATTATCATTAATTTTTAAGCAAAATTTTTTGTCTCCATCAGCGCTTCCCAATGTTAATTAAAAATTTTACTTTTCAAAATAGTCTTGAGTATACGTGTTTTTTTTAAAAAAAATGACATTCATAAATGTGACAATAATTATAATTCAGTTATGATTAAAGGAAGAAAGTTGTTTGAAGAAAAATTTGTGAGCGACTAGTGTGTTGCAGACAGCCTACCGGAAGTCTTACTCGAACTTATTCTTATCACGTGACAAAACAATCGACTCATCGTAGTCCATTGTAAAAAAAAAGTTTTATTTGTGTCACCATGATCACAACTTTAAGAGTTTCAACCAAATCATGTCATTATTTTAAATATTATAATAAGTTTTAGTTTTATTGTATTAGCATGTATTAAATAAGGTAATTTTTTTTTTTAATTTAAAAGATACTTCAACATTTTACAACGAAAGAATAACTTAAACAATTCACCAAGCGTTTTTTTTTTTGGTCAAATGTCAGATTATTTCTGCTTGTAATTTTCATTTTAAAGTAACAATTTGAAGTAACTTGTTTATAAATTTTTTAGATAACAAAATTTCGTTGTTTTTTTTTTTCATTAAATAATTATTAAATATCCTTCAACTTTTGGATTGATTTGAATTTGTTAAAAACAATCACATACCTATTTTTTTTTAATACTGAGACCAAAACTATCAGCAGGTAACGAATGTCTTGAGCTCAGCATTGCATCCCTTATCTATTTAAACGTGCTAGAGTTGGATTGTCAGTGTAAGTATATCTTATCAAACAATACTTTCGCATGAGTCTTATAAATACAGTGGCGTAGCGAGGGGGGGGGCAAGGGGGGCATCATGCCCCGGGCGCTACTCACAAAGTGGCGCCAAATGGTATATTTTACATATAATATTGTATGGTTTTCTAATAGGGGGGCGCTAAAAAGGTATTGCGCCCCGGGCGCGAGTTAAGCTCGCTACTCCACTGTATAAATAGTGTGTTTATTTGCTTGGGTTTGTGAGTGAGTGTGTTTGTGTGTGTGTGTGTATGTATGTATGTGTATGTGTGTGTGTATGTGTGTGTGTGTGTGTGTATGTGTGTGTGTGGTTAAGGGGGTGTAATAAAGCGGAAGCTTGCATATATTAATTTTACAAGATTTGATTTTCCCTTAAATTCAGCATAGCAGATAAACGTTGCCTGATATAAATAAAGTCACGTTTTTTAACGACATTTACATGTGACATCGCCCGTTGTGTAGGGCGTAACACATTGCCCTTTGTGTAAATGTAAGACAATGTCACGTTGTGTTGGGCGTGAGGCCTCTTCATTTGTTTAGAACATAAGACATCTTTCACTGAGTAGGTCATAAGACATCGCCAATTGAGTAGGTCATAAGACATCGCCCATTGAGTAGGTCATAAGACATCGCCCATTGAGTAGGTCATAAGACATCGCCCATTGAGTAGGTCATAAGACATCGCCCATTGAGTAGGTCATAAGACATCGCCAATTGAGTAGGTCATAAGACATCGCCCATTGAGTAGGTCATAAGACATCGCCCATTGAGTAGGTCATAAGACATCGCCCATTGAGTAGGTCATAAGACATCGCCCATTGAGTAGGTCATAAGACATCGCCCATTGAGTAGGTCATAAGACATCGCCCATTGAGTAGGTCATAAGACATCGCCCATTGAGTAGGTCATAAGACATCGCCCATTGAGTAGGTCATAAGACATCGCCCATTGAGTAGGTCATAAGACATCGCCCACTGAGTAGATCATAAGACATCGCCCTTTGAGTAGGTCATAAGACATCGCACAATGAGTAGGTCATAAGACATCGCCCATTGAGTAGATCATAAGAATATCCTTTTGTGTAGGACATAGGACACGGTCCATTGTGTAGAAAAAAAACCACATCGTATATTTCGTAGGACATTAGACATCACCCATTGTCTAGGACATAAGCCATATTCTTGTGCGTAGGACATAAGACAGCACCCTTTGCGCTGGGTATAATACAGCTTCTGTTGTGTAGTACTTAAGACATTAACCCATCAGTATGGTTCTTCATTGCATAATTAATCAACAGGTAATGTGGGGGAAGTAACTGAAACTATTCCATGTCATGGATCCAGTTATTTCAACAGCGAGCGTAGTTCGCTCCCTTGGCATTAGCCGCCGTCAGCTCCCGCCAATCTGTTATAAAGCTAGAAGTGGAACATCCTGAGTTACCCAAACCACACTAAGGTACTTCAATTTTAATTCACCGCAAAAATTATTATTATTCACACTTTCAATAAAACAAATGTTATTTTGAATAAAAACTTTTAATTCTACACAACAATTATTATAGATAACATATAATTTATTTCACATTTCCATTAAAACCAGTCAGTGTGGTGGCGTCTCCAACGATCCTGTTGGTTATTGAAGGATAAAATCATGTTACGTTTTTTGGCACATCGTCTGACAGCATGCATATTACCGTGTTGTTGTAGAAGTTAGCACATCGTCTGACAGCATGCACAATACCGCGTTGTTGTAGAAGTTAGCACATCGTCTGACAGCATGCACAATACCGCGTTGTTGTAGAAGTTAGCACATCGTCTGACAGCATGCACAATACCGCGTTGTTGTAGAAGTTAGCACATCGTCTGACAGCATGCATATTACCGTGTTGTTGTAGAAGTTAGCAAATCGTCTGACAGCATGCACAATACCGTGTTGTTGTAGAAGCAAGCACATCGTCTGACAGCATGCATAACACCGTGTTGTTGTAGAAGTTAGCACATCGTCTGACAGCATGCACAATACCGCTTTGTTGTAGAAGTTAGCACATCGTCTGACAGCATGCATAATACCGTGTTGTTGTAGAAACAAGACACTACTGGCTTTATCGTGAACGAATGCAGAAATTGTCAAAAATTCATGGCGTCTACAGAAGCAGTTGCATTTGTTAAACCGGACATAGCTGCATAGATTAGAAATGCAGTAATGATACTTTTTTTTTTTTTTTGCAGTGAATTAAAATTGAAGTACCTTTACTAAATTTCGTGTCTGAGAAGCACCAGGCTCATGCTGTCCACTGATAAGAAAATAATGACGTTAGGATTCAAATTTTGAATTTAGTTTCAACTACAGGAAGCTGTGTCAGAATAGCACCGTTTTGTTTCCTCCTTCATGCTACATTTCTACAAGGAAATAAAAAATTCGTCTTACATGTTATACATTTGTGAGATAAATTTTGGGACAGTTGTATCGGGAGCTTTAAGCTCGGACAGATTTACTCACCGGCACTTGCCAACAACAGTTTGCCGACCCCTGGTATAAATGATGGGGTGGTGGCCCTGACCTTTTACCAAACCAGATCCATATCAACTCAATGTCAACAAAAAAACAACAACAACGACAATAAACAACGACAATAAACAACAACAATAAACAACGACAATAAACAACGACAATAAACAACAACAATAAACAACGACAATAAACAACGACAATAAACAACGACAATAAACAACGACAATAAACAACAACAATAAACAACGACAATAAACAACGACAATAAACAACGACAATAAACAACGACAATAAACAACGACAATAAACAACGACAATAAACAACAACAATAAACAACGACAATAAACAACGACAATAACAACAACAATAAACAACAACAAAACAAAAAACAAACAAACAAATTGTTCATCGGGGGTGTTCATCTTAACAATTGGGAATATTCAGTGCGTTAAAATTAATCAAATCTAAGTAGCGTGAATTGTTATATATTGTTTTATTGAAGACGACACAAAAGGTGTAGCACATGCAACATATTTTATACGTGGCCCACGAAGCAACTCACCGACACACTCCAACTGAACTCTACATTCTGTACAAAACTTACGCATTGATTAACTGACTGATTCTCCCCTCTCTGACCGATAGACGATACTGCTGGGTGCCGTCCATGGCATGACATTTAAAAAGTTATGGAATGGTTGGGCGAATACACATTTGTATTGTCTAATTTAATTAACGTATATTAATTTTTAGGTCCATGATTATGTTTGTTAAATTGTATGTACAGCGTGGTGAGCCCAGCCATAGGTTGGGGTATTACGCTATAAAAAAAAACTTTTTATAATAATAATAAGTAAGTCGTATACCTCTAAATAAGTAATCATCTACTTGTTTTGGGGTGGGGGTGTGGGGGGGGGTGTGTGTTTCATATGTTATTCAAAGGAGAACTTTGAAAATTAACCCGTGAATTATAACATAAAGTATTATGGAAGAAAAGAAACAAAAACTATTTTAATATTTTATTCATAGCTCATAAGTCAGTGCCAGATCCTGAAATTTACAACCCCCCCCCCCTTTTTTTCCCCGCGGATGAATTAGCCAGATGGATTGACAAGGTCATCTTGCTACGTAGACCTTATTACTGAGAAGTGCACGGTCTCTGCGCTTCTAATCTCACTGGACATTCTTGTACTGGACGTTGGTGGCTACGACCAGAGAGCCCTGTAAGCACATCAAGAGAGGAGTCTGTAATGACCGTGTCACCATCAGAATGATTACATTAAAGATTGTCTCTACGTCCGCGCGTCATTATGGACTGTGCTACACTAAACATAACCACTGAGATTCACGCAGGTCATGTCAGTTATTGTTGCAGCCACACCCACCAACACACACAACCCACCCACCCACCAACACTCTCACACACACCCCCACACCCACTCACCCACACCCACCCACCCACACCCACATACCCACACCCACACATCCAAACCCCACCCACACACCCACACCCACCCACACATACACAAAAACACACACACACGCACGTATGCACACACCCACCCACCCACACATACACACCCACCCACACACACACACTGAGCTCGACGTCGCCCGTATCAGCTATCTTTGTCACAGATCCTCACTGATTATGTTCAACAGCTGCATGAACTATTTTAGTCATGAACAAAAAAATTGATGTTCACATCGTCTCTGTAAACTATTTCAATCACAAATACACATGGAAATTCACCTATCATGTTTTGTAGTCTCAAATACAAACTAAGAATCATGGCCTTCGTATCAGCTATTTTAGTCACAATTGCACACTGAGAATCAAATCTATTTTAGTCACAAATACACACCAAGTTATGTGGACAATTTCCTTAAATTTTACAACGGTACTTACATTTTGAAAAATAACTCGGGGGTCGACAAGTCTGACATCTTCAAACAATGGAAGTCCGATACCTTTTTGAGCGATTTCTGGGAAATGTAAACATTTATTGTTGTTACGATTTAAACATTGCAACACTTACGCAGACCATGCTTTTGCTTTCAACAATAATAATTCGACTTTTCTGAAGCAGCTTGGCATTCTAGATATTATGGGATATGTTCCATGTATAAATTTGCAATATTTTTTCCCATGTATACGTTTTTGAAAACAAATCATTCACCCAGTGGCGTAGCGAGATTAACTCGCACCCGGGGCACAATACCTTTTTAGCGTCCCCAATACCTTTTAGCGCCCCCCCCTATTCGAAAACCATACAATAGTAAAGTAAAATATACCATTTGGCGCCCCTTTGTGAGTAACGCCCGGGGCATGATGCCCCCCTTGCCCCCCCCCTCACTACGCCACTGCATTCACCAGCAACGCGTTTGGAAATAACTAATAACCAATCAAAATAAAGTTAATCTCGATCATCGGTGAAGAATTCATACACCAAATCCGAACGGTGTAAAATTTTAGCCATGGCACATATGGGACTAAACAAAACTTTGCTCAAAACACTATTGCTATGCATATAACAATCAACTGACTGATCTCTTCAACATGCCCAAGAGATGAGCACAAAGCTTGATGACGACATTCACACATTTTTTACACCGTGTACTAACCGTTTAACCTTGGCACCAAATACACTTTGGAGACTTCGTTCAGAAGATCATTCAGATCGCTCTGCTGCACATGGGAATGAAAGCGGTATGTTAGAGCTCGTCAGGCGGTTACAGCTACAGTTGTACCTTTACATATTTTGTATGAAAGTTCTGTTTTTGCATACTTTCCGTACGGTATTTTGTATGCTAATATTATTATTGGGAAGTCTTGTTAAATAAAAAAAAATATTAAAGAATGCAAGTATTATCGTTGGTATTGCATGGGGCATAGATCACAATGTGAACAAACACTGGAAAATAATTCCGATCCCTGTCACGCATTGCTGGTAGCAATTTAGAGCAATCTTACTACAGGATTGTAGGCTACATGACGTGGCCAGCAGAGGCGTAGGTAAGGGGTGGCAGTGGGGACAGATGTCCCTGGTGAGCCAGACTAGTTATGGGCACCAAATTTGCTTGGATATTATTTTATTCATGAAAATAATGGGCTTGAAAGTTGAAAAAAAATGAAAGGGGGGCTCGTTACAATAAATCTTGTCCCCGGATGTCAAACACACGTATATCGTATTGAAGGTACAAACGCGTACACAATACAAGGCAGGTGTGCAGAGGTAGAATAACGAGTAGAACTTACAAAAATATGTCCTATGTATGAATGAGAATTGTTCAGCTTTAGCCTGAGGATTGGGGAAATAGTTTAATTGTTAGAATATAAAGAGCAAGTTTTAACTTTGCAAAGATAAGGTGTAATTTTAGGAGACATATTTATTGATTCGAATCTTTTATGACGCGTTTAGAACTTTGTATAAAAATACTATTGATTTTGTTTACCTCATAACTATTATCAGGGCCGGCCTTAGTCCACTGCAACCTATGCGGCCGCAGTGGGCCCCGCACTTTATTATCTGATACAAAATCTTAATTTTCACTTATTATCCTTATCCCTACCCAGACTGGGCCCCGCGCAATCCGTTTCGCATAGGGCCTCGCAATTGTTAGGGCCGGCCCTGACTATTATGTACGGTTTAAAGAGTTGAGCTTTGTCATAAATAATTAAACCAACGACCAGGTGATGTCACGAACCCGTCAGATACATTGAACAAGTCAGTCAGATACATTCAACTTGCCTGTCAGATACATTCAACAAGCCAGTCAGATACATTCAACTTGCCTGTCAGATACATTCAACAAGCCAGTCAGTTACATTCAACATGCCTGTCAGCTACATTCAACTTGCCTGTCAGATAAATTCAACAAGCCAGTCACCTACATTCAACTTGCCTGTAAGATACATTCAACATGCCTGTCAGCTACATTCAACTTGCCTGTCAGCTACATTCAAACATATACGCTCTATTTGCTGACAGGAGAATGCCAATTCACCAACACTATAACAACTATCGGATGCGATGTATAGATCTTACCGAAATTTCTTCACATGGCCAACTATCATCTGATTTCTGACCGACGCTGTGCCAGTTATGAACAAAGTCTGAAATGTACTGGCGGAAGTTGGTGTCAATGTTTGAAGTTAAAAATAAGGCGATCAGACTATTTACATCCTAATATTGTCTCTGTATTCATGGTAAGTTTTACTTCTTTCTAGAACATGCTTTCCTATAATTTAAACATATAGCATTCAAGTTTCTGATTGATTTAGTGAAAAGAATGCATTTTGTATTTTTTTTTAAACCCACCAATGTCCCCGTGAAGACGGAATTCGTGCCTTCTCCCACCGTGGCGACCATAGATGCGGACATCGAGACGTGAACTCCACGGGTTGAGAACCATATCTCAGGCGCAGCAGTGGACCTGACTTCAATCAGTAGCTGGGAGTGAGGAACTGCCTCGCCTAACTGGACAGGTTAGGGGGTGGGGATGGGGAGTGGGTGGGGCAAAGAACGTTAAAATGAAATATTTTGATCATGCCGGGAATGTAAAGCGAAACAAGTGTTGCCTGTTAAAGAATACATAGTTTACATTCAGGGGTTAACTATTGAAAATAAACCCATTATATGTACACTTAAGCCCTCGTCACGTGTTTAAGAAAACGGAAAGAGTAAAATTCACCAAGATCTTCTTCTTCTATATATTAAGGGCCCACGATCAATTTATTGATCATTATGGCTCCTATGAATGTAGATGGGATTTGCAATGTCTCTGTGCCTTGTGTTGATGAGGATATTTCACTGGTTACAAGAGTAACTGAGTGAGGGTATCATACACTAGGGGTTGGAAGGCCTGAGGCAATAGACGCAATAGAGCTTTTTTTCTTAATTAATAACCTCACAATTAAAAACAACAACAACAACACAATTTTAAAAGTAGAGTCTTCATTTTCTTGCCTGTTCATTTGATCTAAAAAGCTAACTTAATTTTAGTAATTTTAGCATCACTCACATATCAATGCCGAATTTAACCTGTCTCCGGTGCGTAAGTGCAAAAGATTGAGATTATTATACTTAAGGGATGATAGAAACCCTAAAAATTACCAGAGGTAATATGGTACCAGCACAGGTTAAGTGTGGACATGTTGTGTTCAGGTAGTTTTCCAGGCCATGAGTCATCTAGGGGGGTTAAAGAAAGTCATCGATTTTCAGATTTTTAAAAAAAAAAAAATATTTTAATAATTCCCGTTTACATGAAATTTTTTACCTCGACTATTTAATTCGTATAGTTTGCTTTGCTTTTTTTTACCTTTAGTCTACTTGAATTTGAAGAGGAAAAAAACAAACGCAAAAACAAACTTTTATCATATGGGACGTTGGAGGGGGAAAAAAAAGGAAAGTTTCTTTTTCCTTTTTCTTAGCAGGCATCGGTTCCTGGTTGATACATAGGTGTTATGACAAGTGCCAGCTCAAAAATCATCTGTGTCATGACAAGTGCCAGCTCAAAAATATGTGTCATGATAAGTGCCAGCTCAAAAATCTGTGTCGTGAGCCACAATTGTCAGCTCAAAAATCTGTGACGTGAGCCTCAATTGTCAGCTCAAAAATCTGTGCCATGAGCCACTATTGTCAGCTCACAAATCTGTGAAATGAGACTCAATAGTCACCTCAAAAATCTGTGCCATGAGCCACTATTGTCAGCTCACAAATCTGTGAAATGAGACTCAATAGTCACCTCAAAAATCTGTGCCATGAGCCACTATTGCCAGCTCAAAAATCTGCTAAGTATTTGAAAAGTGGGAATTGCGTTAAATTAAAATCTTGTCATCAAAGAATAGTGCTGTAAACTAGATTAATGGGCGTGAATGTTTGGTATGTAAAAAGGTGTAGAGAGTATCAGTGTAGCTGTTTCCATGTGCGTGGTATTTTGTGACGTATTTGAGTATGGGGGATGATGTGGTGAATGGTGTTATGGTTTTGTATAGCAGCGATGGAGTTATTATATAAAGTAGTGTTAGAATTTCGGAGTAGTTTTGTTTAAAAAAGAGACATTTGACGTGAATCAATGGTTTGTCTAGTAATTGAATAACCACTTAGACCAGTGGTTCTCAACCTTTCTAATGCCGCGACCCTTTAATACAGCTCCTCATGTTGTGGCGACCCTCAACACCTAAATTATTTTCGTTGATACTTCATAACTGTAGAGTATATGTGTTCTCAGATTTTCTTAGGCTACCCCTGTGAAAGGGTCGTGCGACCCCCAAAGGGGTCGCGACCCACAGGCTGAGAACCGCTGCCTTAGACAACGAAGCTATTGGACTGTGGTAATATCGAGGACGTAAAACTGGAGTTAGTGCTTTATATTGTGTTTGTAACCCTTGACAACAGTGAGTCTACCACCATCAGTAAACGAACCAGCTGCGGGGAGTTTTTCATGTGAAAAGATGGAAGATCCTAACACGTGGACTAGTAAAGACGTTCACCTTGTCGGACGTCACTGTGTATTTGAGATACCCGAACGTGTGAGCGGCGTATCCCAGGGTCATGGCCGTATAATCCGTGATCCACATGTACAACATTTTGGAGTTGTACCGCCAGTCAGGTATAACGGCTGGGGTGTAAGGTGTCGCAACCCTGCTGTACTTCCAGTTCACGTCACCCTGGTTATGGGTATAAAACAACAACAACAGAATACAAAGCATATTTATTTTTCGGGCCTGGGTAGGGGGAGGGATGAGAAACGTTGATGATACTGATTGACAAGTCATGACTTAACATGAGGTGATATTGTGTTGACAAGAGCACAGAGTTGACAACTCATCTGAACAAGGGGGGAAATGGCGTTGACAAGAGCACAAATTTGACAACTCATGACTTAACAAGAGGTGAGATTATCTTGACAAGAGCACACGTTTGACAAGTCATGACTTAACTAGAGGTGAGATTATCTTGACAAAGCACACATTTGACAACTCGTGACTTAACAAGGGTTCGCCAAAGAAATCATGCAGGGCACAACGAGATGACGGAGAAGAAGAGGAAGACAGAGAAAAAGAAGGGAAGATCACATCAAAGAGTGGACGGGGCTAAAACTAGGCGATGCTGTTCGCAGTGCTGAAAACAGAGAGTAATTGAGAAGGGTAGTTTTCATGTGCTCTGTGGCACACCAACGGTACAAAGACTAAGGGACATGATGATGATGATGACATAACAAGATGTGAGATTGTCTTGACAAGTCCACAGATGATTAACACCGAGGCCCCTCAAACTTAAAAATGTTAATTAAAACAAGAGTGTTCATGAAATAAATTACATTGTGTTGGCTTTCCAGGTAGCTTGAGGTAAATATTACCGGTGCAATAAAACCGTAGTCCAGGATAAAATCGTTATCGATCTCCGCAGTCACTGTGGGTCAAATACAAATTAATATTAGCTGTCACTGTGGGTCCAATACAACTTATTGTAGGGGTCAATGTGGGTCAAATACAAGCTTATTGTCAGTGGTCCCTGGGGGATAACGTTCACGTATTGATTCGATGGGAGTCCTAATAGTTGGCATATTTACAATAAAACATTCTCAGCTGTTTGCCCAATTTGCTCTTTCACTCTCACTACACAGTAATGAAATGTTTGAAATAACACTTGCACAGCGCGTTGTCACGCATTTAGCCCATAATTGCTCAGTTTTTTTTAAAAACACGTTAAAAATGTCTGGGGAAGGGGGTTATATTATAACAAGCATTGTCACCACCCCCTGACATGAACGCCTTGCATGGTGGCAGTGCTCCATATCAGTGGTTCTCAAACGTTTTGTCAACGCCCCAATGATGTCCTAAACTCAAACTCTAGCATCCCCCCCCCCCCCGACTGAGCACGTGATAAACATTTTCAGGATATAATTTTTCACAATTAAGAACAAACAACACTTTCCTCCCCCCCCCCCCCCCCCCCCCCCCCCGTAAAAATAAATAAATGTAAAACAAGTTAAATAGAATTGAATTAAAATACAAATGTTACATTGTTACTATAATTAATTCAGTAAGAAACTTACAAATTCGATCCAGAAAATCCACAGCTTTTTTTTTTTTAAATGTGGATATTATTATTAAAAAAGGATTTTAGTACTTGTTTGGGGGGGGGGGCTGGTGGTGCTATGGGGAGGGCATAAAGAGCTAATGTACGTCATTTCCTAACGAACATTCTCAGTACTGAGCCTTAGCGAGGGTCACCAACTCATTCACTGTTCAAATATTTCGATGGTCATTTTGAAGTGATAACTGTTTCGTAATTTTTCGCGTTAAAGGTCACTAAACAGGTACCACCAACTTTTTTTTTGAGAGCCACTGATTTACGAAATGGAAACATTACAAGACATGAACCACTAAAATACACCAATAACCTACCCCTCATTTCTTTGAATTTCGTAGCCGTGTCGTTGTTTATGATACCTTCAACTCTTCGGCATATCTGATACAAGGAAAATACGTTTTCATTAACTTTGCTTTTTTTGTGTTTTAATTTACTTCTTGAATCCATTTATAATAGGTTCTGATTTAAACATTGTTTTTCTAGAATTTTCTAATAATTCCAATATATGTTCTTTTGCTTAATTATTCGTTTAGTGCCCTTAAAAAAAAATTACCGTAGTTGTCATCAATCAGTCTGCTGTCTCAAATATCTCTGTTCAACTATTAATTTTTATTATTTTTAGGTGCAAGGAATGTGTTATTTCTTGTAATGCTGTTTTTAGCTCAACATTAATACTTATCTCCGTACTTGTGTTTAATGTATATTTTTTTACCTCGTTAGTGAGATACGTTTTAATACTGTTTTCAAAGAAGACAATGATCAGGTTCATTATCCAGGAGCTATCGCCTTGGAATGTCAGTGTGAGATCCTCTATGTCAGCACTGCAATGTCTAGACCCAAGCACTTGCTCGGAGGCGATAAGGTCTAAGGAAAGTCCAAGTTAACGTTATTTGATAGATGTTGCTACTGCTTTTATCACAGTGACGTGCCACTAATCGATATTTAGTAAAACTGAACTGCTGCAATTTGTTAAAGAATTAGATTTTCAAGCGGAAAAAAACTTTGAACATGTATCATAGCATATCTTGTCAAAAAGAATTAAATAATATTTATGTATGGGGTAAGTTCAAATTTGTGTAAAACATAGTAGCTTGCCCGTGGTAATAAGGGTTTTGGACATTGCTGACGACTTCCTGTACAAAATGCCTTTAACCAATCACCTTTTAGATTTTTTGTTGTTGCTTTATTTCGTTAGCGTGGATAAAATTGTGCATCTCTCCTCGTCTTAACATTCACAGTTCTTGTCAGCCTTCTGATGCCTGGTCCATTATATCCACTTAAATGACTATTCTAGCCAGGTTAAACATTACACATCGCTCACCTACGCCTATTGTCATTTTGAGACTAACGCCTGTAAAGTCAGCCCTCAGTCCGCCAGACATATGGATGGGAACACTGTAAAATACATGACAATCTACAGACATATGAATCGGAACACTGTAAAATACATGACAATATTCAGACACATGAATGGGGACACTGTAAAACACATGACAATCGTGCCAGGAGACGTGCATTAATGACTGTGTACGCCCCAGCCATCTTTTTTGTTTTAATTTAAAAGTCTAAATAGTGCCAGTCAATAACTTACAACATGATACTGCTACTGGCTTGCCAATTAATAGAGCGGCACATTAACTTACAACATCATACTGCTACTGGCTTGCCAATTCATAGAGCGGCACATTAACTTACAACATGATACTGCTACTGGCTTGCCAATTCATAGAGCGGCACATTAACTTACAACATGATACTGCTACTGGCTTGCCAGTTCATAGAGAGGGACATGCCGAAATTTCTCACAGTCACAGTTAGGCCATTTAGTCTGGGGTCAAGCTTCAACTTACTATGCAATGGTGTAACATGGGTGGTATGGATGCTGTACAGAAATAAGATCACAACATTTTCATAAATGAGGCAGAAAATAAATATAAAACTAGTTATAGCACGCCAAACAATGGCGACAGCATTGCGTGATCTCCCCAACTACTAAAGTTGCACACAGCATGGATTAAAAAAACCGCACATTTAAATGGCTGAATTTTTGCTACACCCTTCCCCCCATGATACATACGTCACTGCACACATTTTATTTCACGCCCATGAACTATATTAATATTCAGATGTCCTAACCATCTAAACCGAATATTCATTACACCATATTTAAATTAAGACCATTTCGTTTTTGAAAAAGAAAAGAAAATATTACGCACCAAACGCAGTTGCGTTATTAAAAGAAAATAAAAAAATCATTAAGCGTAGTTACCAAAGAATTATATTTTGCGTGCTATCCGGAAATGGAAGCAGTCACACTACGAGCAAAATATATATAAGAGATATGAAGAAATCCATATGTGGACTCAGATCATGATACATTCACTCTCCTCTTTGAATAAATTACAATTTTTTTAAATGATTTTGTCTTGTTTTAATATTTGTCGATGTCTTATTGTACGAATATTAATGTGATTGTTCAGTGTTAGTCGGGCTGATCTCGGGGCAGATAAGTAAGGCCAGTCAAGATTAAATACAAGGACCATTCTCACATTGTTTCCGTTATGCTATCTTCTAAATACACAATTTCTTATTGTATATTAAAAGAAGAAACAATAGTTAAATTTAAAAAAAAATAGACTGACTGTGTTAGAGTGAAGGATGTACCGTCAATGTCTTCTTCTACATCTGGTAGGCTCAGTTGACTGAGCATGTCCGAGACTACTCTTTGAAATATTTTGTTGGCTGCAATAGCAAATAGTAATAATAATAATTTAATAGAGATAGAAGCTAGTTAATTGATATTAATGGAGTTGTTTTTTTTTAAAATGGAAAGATCTATCAAGTTGTTAGGAAATGGAATGATCACTGACAAAGTCAATATAAAAGTGAAGTGTCACGTGACTGGAGGGCTGGATTTGTTTGTTTTTTTTTAAAATGGAAAGATCTATCAAGTTGTTAGGAAATGGAATGATCACTGACAAAGTCAATATAAAAGTGAAGTGTCACGTGACAGGAGGGCTGGATTTGTGTTTTAAAAAAATACTTATACAAAATATGTGTGTCCGGTTCACCCAGTGTGCACCATCTGCAAGCGGTGATTATGTTTCTATTGAAAATAATGTTGTGAGTGTAGTTTTACAATTGAGCATACTTAATTAAAACACATTTCTTCTTCATCTGTCGCTCTGACCAGGGCATGCGCCGTGGGGGACTTTTATTGATGGGATCAAACAAATAATGTCATTTTATCTTATCTCATCTTACCTCATTTAACTTATCTGATCTGATCTATCTCATTTTATCTTATCTCAGCTGATGTTGTCTTTCTCATCTTATCTTATCTTATCTTATCTTATATCATCTTATCTTATCTCATCTCGTCTTATCTCATCTTATTTTTTTGCATCTTATGTTATCTCATCTTAACCCTTCTGGTACCGACCTACGTTTTGCCAGATAAAGCCTCAGTGCTGGCTATTATTTTACTAACTATTCCATGTGGACCAGACATTATTTTGAAATGAGCCAAAATTTGATAGTTTACTGATCAGCACAAAAAAATTTCAGTAATTGGTTGATTTTCATAATTTAAAAATAAAAATAAAACTCGTCTATTCCCATAACGAATAAACATTCTGCCCGAGACTATGGTGAAAGGTTATAGCCTCGTTTTTGTGTTTAAATTAGAGACCCCACTATGTGGCAAATAGAGGCGCTTGGTCCACAGGGAAAAAAATCGGCTGGTGAAAAAAGTAGGTCACTGCAAAAAGACGCGCCGGGTACTTGCATTTATCTCATCTTATCTCATCTTATCTCATCTTATCTCATCTCATATTCATACATTTTTGTCTCCATTTTTTATTCCGGCTTAAACATAGGTGTTAAGATGACACACGACTGACCGTATGTGATACTGACAAGGCCGTCTTAACAACATAAGAGGCCCTGGGCACAGCAATACAATGGGGCCCCCTAGCAACACAACACAGCAGGGCCGTGAGAAAGGGGTCGAACGATGGCACTGGCCTCATGCTCAACAGTTGGGGGGGGGGGGCAAACAGTTCCTGCTCCCCACCAACTCACAAGAATGAGTAAAAATGTAAAATAAAAATAAACATTTCAATTAAGTTAAACTTCGGTGAATTCAAAAAACCTGTTTACTAGAGTTATTCCCCTTTAAAAGTTTTAAAATTGTCCAACTTTGATTCGCATTTATAATATTAATTTTGGAATGTGCTGATGTGTATCGTGGGTTACAATTGGGAATTTTAAATCAAATTAAATTGTCAAAATCTTTCAATTTTAAATTAAAAATATGTAAAGCATGATGCCTCTATAAGAGTGAGTCTCCTAGAAACTTGGGCCCCCTACCTGGGCCAGTGCCCACTGGGCCCATGCCTTAAGACGGCACAGGATACTGACCGTATTTGATACTGACCTTATGTGATACTGATCGTACGTGATACTGACCGTATGTGATACTGACCGTATGTGATACTGACCGTATGTGATACTGACCGTATGTGATACTGACCGTATGTGATGCCATTTGGTGTAAATCTTGTCTTGACGCCCGGGTTTACAGCGATGATGTGGTGGACAACCAGTAGCAGCAACAGAGCAGATGACCTCATCGTTTACCTTGAATACTGAGAGCGCAAGAGTTGACTCAACCAATTTAAATATTATACTGGAAGTTGATAGGATCTGAAAATGCAGTCAGTGTTTCGGAAAATTTGATCGGGGGGGGGGGGGGCGACATTGGCGTAAGATGGGGTGGGCAGATGGGGTGGGCAGATGGGGTGGGCAGATGGGGTGTTTTTTCATTTCATTTCATGGCAGCATTTTAGGCCTGCTGCAGAGTTTTATCGTGGAAAGGAGGGGACGGGGGTGACAGGGCGGCACTTACCCTGATTACGCCATTGGGGATTACGGTGACCAGGATCAGCCCTTAACCACCATATCCTAAAATCATATTAGTTGAGAATATGATCAGTCTCCAACTAAGTTTTTATCCGTGTAATCTACATAGCCCAACTATATGTACAACGTTATCTGTCTACTCTAATTGCAAAGATTTGGCTAACTCCAAAGGTAGAATCAAAGAAGATGGAGAGCACTCGAGGGAATTCCCGATTAATCAGGGCCTCGGACAAGGAGATCCACTATCATGAATCTAATTCAACATCACATTAAAAAAAAGTTGTGATGGACATACACGTGAACACCAGAGGAACTATCACAAACAACTTCCAGTGAAGCATTACAGAGCCCTCAACTTCAGAAACTTTATGAAGCCATCCATGCAGGGCATGGCATAGGCGTACAACATAGACCTACTGGTCAGAAATAGAAGTGTTTACAGTTAAAGCATTCAAGGATGTCTCGGTTAAAGCTGGTCTTGGGGGTAAATGAATCAAATGTCACGAAATACAAATACTGTAGAAAACATCAAAATAAGCAACCACTCCTTTGAGAGAGTGGCTCCTTTCGAAGACTTACCTGATGTAATCAAGAACATACAATATTATCACTCCTACTGATACAATATATGATCACTGCCACCTATACAATATTATCGCTGCTTCTCATATCATCTGCTAAATAAATTCTACTATGAGCGTTGCTTAGTAAATATGATTAAAACATGATGCATCCCCATCGCATACAAAACATACCACTCTGCAGACACTTGACACAGTTTTAAGGGCATCGGGCGAGAGTACTTAGACAAAACTAAGTGTCACACATTACGTAGTGGAAGAGGAGGAAATAGATATGATCAATTTGTGGTTTTGATTCTCTGTTAAAATGTGTTCTCTGTTGGTCTGTCTATTTGGCACTTGAGGTCTCAGAGCCGAAATGTTCCGCTGTTTTGTTTCGTTTTTTGTTCGGGATTTTTCCCACTCTGTGTTTTATATGTCTTATAAAGATTCGAGCGCTTTTCGTTTGTCTTTTCCGGTTCATTTTTTTAAAAGGCTGAATCTGCACACGGAGATTTGTTTCGTTTCTTTGAAATTTTTAAATACTTAAAGAAATCATGAATTGTTGAAGATCGTTATTCTTAAACTCGTTAAGAAATGGAGACAATCACATATTAAGGCAACCATATTGACCCAACTGTAACTTATGTGTTCATAAATATGTGTTTTCCGGTGGTCTTAGGTGACCTCTGTGTAAAGTTCGTTCAACCCCCAGGTTGAGAGCCGCTGGACTAGAAGATCACGTGAGTGAGTCACGAGGAAGTTTATTAGAACGACCATCTGGTTAAAATGTTTGTTTATGGTATGACCGTGTTTCAATTTTTATGCTGCTTTTTTTGTCAGATACTATAAAAAAAAGTTAACGCGAGTAAACAAGGAAGCATACGTGGATTGCAGGTAATGTCTGCCACAGACCACATGTACTGTCTGTCGTAGACCCCCACGTTAAGTCTTCCCCAGAAGAGATGCGATGTCAAACATTGATGAGAATAGATGAATTTTATAGCTGAGATACTAAAATCAAGCTATATTAATGACACAGACCACATATTTTGCTGATGACCAGATGAAATGCTCATTACACTTCTGTAACCCATAACAAAAGGGATACATTTATTGAAACTTTTTCTTTATCTCACATATAACCAAATACAATTTAATTGCATCTGATAAACGAGCTTCATTGCAGAAAGCGTATAAGGAGGGAGGGACGCATTGCTTAGGTTTATCTGAATAAGAAAAACAGCAGACCATTGAGCCAAAGCTCTTTAGGACTTTCCCAACATACCCCACCCCCCCCCCGACTAAATCTAGTCGGACCTCGAAGCGGCACCCAGGGAGTACTCCGTCCTCGGGAAAAGCCCCACTCGCCGTCCACTCGATTGAGCAAGCAAGTGGGGCGTCATGGACCGAGCAGCCCCCGGCCGGTTGGTTCTGCTGCTCTCTGGGCTTTATTTTCTTACCTTCTCCCAGAGAGAAATACATAGTAATCTCTCTCCTTCGCCTTGGGGGACAGACGTATTGATGTGAGTTTTTTTTTTTGGCTTCGGGAAGTAGTCTGCTCTACCTTACTGGTCGGTCGCGCCACGTAGAGACAAAACTCTTGCGGGAACTGCCGAGGCAGTTCTTTTACCGACATATCACGCACTGAGTGGGTCAAACTGATTGGGAAATAAAAAACGTTTGCGTTTGATCTAGATACAAGATTTAGTCAATTTTGGTAATGTATTACTTCTATCAAGTTTTTCTCTCTTTCTTTTTTTTTTCTACTTATTGGTTTCCATATAGTTACAATTTGGTAACTTCAAATAACTGAACTCTCCAAAGAAAGTCTGATTTCAGTCGTTCTTAATGATGTGTATAAGTATTCTTAACGATGTGTATAAGTATTCTTAATGATGTGTATACGTATTCTTAATGATGTGTATAAGTATTCTTAACGATGTGTATAAGTATTCTTAATGATGTGTATAAGTATTCTTAACGATGTGTATAAGTATTCTTAATGATGTGTATAAGTATTCTTAATGATATGTATACGTATTCTTAATGATGTGTATAAGTATTCTTAACGATGTGTTTACATATTCTTAACGATGTGTATAAGTATAACTATTATATTTTCAAGCTAGAATTTATTTGGGGCTTTGGTTAGAACTCACAAGTCAGACAGCACTTATAAAAAAAATTACTAAAACATGAAGAAGTTAAATCAAGAACGGGTAAATTTATTTGTATTATTTCAAACACTTATCTCAATGATCAGTAGTGATCAAGAAATAAGAACTGAATGCATCTGAATATTTTCATTAAAAAAAACTAACAACTTCAAAAGTTATAAGTATAAATTATGAAATATATAATTGTTATGGAGCATTTGTTAAATATTTGTGAAAGATTACAAGAATTTTTTTTAAAAATGTCTAAGGCCTGCTAAGGAATTAAAGATTTTAAGGTTTTAGCCAATTATTTTCTTAATTGAACCATAATTTTTGGGCCAGGAACAGGGTGTGAGGACACCGTCAGTCCTACTGTACGTCCTTGTACTGCACGTTAGTTGAGACCACCAGATAACCCTGTTCGTTTTTGAGAAATAAATGAAATATGTTAAGTGTCTCTGCAATGAATTGTTTCCGAGTGAAAGACCTCGGTTCACCGCAGACAGTCTACGCTGCGCGAGGAAAGGTAGTTTGTAAAATGTTTACAATAATTATTTAAATTTCAGAATACACATTTTATTCTCTATACCCCATCTCTCTCTCTCCATCACACCTCTCTCTGTCATCTCTCTCTCTGTAATCTCTCTCCCTCACATATCTCTCTCATCTCTCTCTCATCTCTCTCTCTCATCTCTCTCTCACATCTCTCTCTTTCTCGCTCTTCATGAACATCCATCTCTCTCTGTCTACAAATACTTTATGCCGACGAGGACATTGAAGAAGTACTATAACATCTCTCCCTCCCTCCCTCCCTCTCTCTCTCTCTAACCCTCTTCTTCTCTAACTCTTTTGTTGAGATGGAATAAACATTTCTCTCACATTCTCTTCTCTCCGTCTGCCTGTCTCACTTTGTAACTCTTTTGTTGAGATGGAATAAACATTTCTCTCACATTCTCTTCTCTCCGTCTGCCTGTCTCACTTTGTAACTCTTTTGTTGAGATGGAATAAACATTTCTCTCACATTCTCTTCTCTCCGTCTGCCTGTCTCACTTTGTAAATGATTATACTTATCTATATACTGCCGACATATTTACCTTCCTACCTATGCCCTCCAGGCCGCAAATTTTGAGACAATCGAAAACAACCAAACTAACCATCGTTTCTTTCTCTAAAGCAGTGGTTCTCAACCTTTCTAAAGCCGCGACCCTTTAAATACAGTTCCTCATGTTGCGGCAAACCCCAACCGCAAAATTATTTCCGTTGATACTTCATAACTGTAGACTATGTTTTCAGATGGTCTTAGGCGACCCCTGTGAAAGGGTCATGCGGCCCTGAAAGGGGTCGCGACCCACAGGTTGAGAACCGCTGCTTTAAAGTGTAAATCTAAAGGCGCATAATTTAAGATACGAAAGGAAGAGGACATCGCTGTCTTCCTATTAATTTTTTTTTATATAGCCAAACAAGTGTAATAAACGCTAAGGAAACGAAAAAGAACCATAGCTCAATTTGAATCAAAAGAGTTTCTTTTCCTTTGCTTAGTGGTGTTTTAAAATATTAATTTCCCGCCCTTTTCTATGTTTATCCTCCGGCCGAAGCAGACACGTCATACAGTCACGTGCAATGCGTATTCGTATATTCACGCGTTGGTAATGATTCTAGTGCAAAGAAGCTCATTAAAAATGAAAGGCATCAACATGGTATCCACCACCACGTCATCCTATTTTCTTGTCACATTTTGTTGTCAGCGCAAATCTGAATGCCAGCCTATGCCAGCAAGCTGAGTATGCCATCAGTTAAGCCAAATCAGAACGAAAAATATGAGGCTACGTTCTCTCTTTCTCTCTCTTTCTCTACCCCCCCCCCCCCCCAGAGTTGTAGCGAAATGGGGTGGGGAGAGAGGACAAATGTCCCCGGGCGGCATATAGTTAGGGACGCCAAAATGTGCTTTGATATTATTTTATTGTCCCCGGGCGCCAGACACTCTGGCTACGCCTCTGCACCCCCCTCCCCCACACACACAATCTCCTTTTTAAAAAATGTAAGATTGTCCAAATAATGTATATATCCAAAAGATACCGACCATGTTTCGTTATAAGTTGTCGTCATCGCTGGAGTCGGGTATCAAAGCTTTTCTACCCACCTCACACCCACACCAACACCCACCCTCACACCCATCCTCACACGCACCCTCACACCCACCCTCACTCCCAGCCTCACACCTACCCTCACACCCACCCTCACACCCACCCTCACACCCACCCTCACACCTACCCTCACACCCACCCTCACACCCACCCTCACACCCACCCTCACACACCCTCACACCCACCCTCACACCCACCCTCACACCCACCCCCACACCCACCCTCACACCCACCCTCACACCCACCCTCACACCCACCCTCACACCCACCCTCACACCTACCCTCACACCCACCCTCACACCCAGCCTCACACCCACCCTCACACCCACCCTCACACCCACCCTCACACCCACCCTCACAACACACCCTCACACCCACCCTCACACCCACCCCCACTCCCACCCTCACACCCACCCTCACACCCACCCTCACACCCAACATCACACCCACCCTCACACCCAACATCACACCCACCCTCACACCCACCCTCACACCCAACATCACACCCACCCTCACATCCCACACCCACCCTCACACCCACCCTCACACCCACCCTCACACCCAGCCTCACACGCACCCTCACACCCACCCTCACTCCCAGCCTCACACCTACCCTCACACCCACCCTCACACCCACCCTCACACCCACCCTCACACCTACCCTCACACCCACCCTCACACCCACCCTCACACCCACCCTCACACCCACCCTCACACCCACCCTCACACCTACCCTCACACCCACCCTCACACCCACCCTCACACCCACCTTCACACCCACCCTCACACCTACCCTCACACCCACCCTCACACCCAGCCTCACACCCAGCCTCACACCCACCCTCACACCCACCCTCACACCCACCCTCACACCCACCCCCACTCCCACCCTCACACCCACCCTCACACCCACCCTCACACCCAACATCACACCCACCCTCACACCCAACATCACACCCACCCTCACACCCACCCTCACACCCAACATCACACCCACCCTCACATCCCACACCCACCCTCACACCCACCCTCACACCCACCCTCACACCCAGCCTTACACCCACCCTCACACCCACCCTCACACCCACCCTCACATCCAACCCCACGTAAAATGGAGTGTTTTATTTTTAATATGTTCATGTCAAAATCCTAATGCTGTACAACGTCTTTCCTAAATGGATCTGAAGTTTGGTTTAGGCCGGTATCGGGCGCGCTGGATTTTTTTCCAGGCATGCCTAAATACGTTACACGAAGCAGGGAGATTGTTCTCTACATGAAGCAGGGAGATTTTTCTCTACATGAAGCAGAGAGATTGTTCTCTATACATCCACGCGAAGCAGGGAGATTGTTCTCTACATGAAGCAGGGAGATTGTTCTCTACATGAAGCAGGGAGATTGTTCTCTACATGAATTACGAAAATGTCATTCGCGTAAAAACTGTAAATGTTATTATTACATCGTTATGGTTTGAATAATGAGACACATTGTCCGCTTAATAGTAAAGATTGTCCCTCAATTTACATAGCAACGGAAATGAGGCCATTAGCAGAAATGGGCTCAAAATATATAATGTAATAAACAATAATTTGATTATTTAGACGAGGCAAATATTTAATAATCAGATTATTTTCTTTTTAAAAATTTGAACATTCTCAGTGGATCCCGTTTTATGATGGAACAAATATATTTTTTCTTTTAAAAAATATTTATTTTCTGTCTCGTGGGAACCAATAGAGAAGACAATTATGCCACCCCTCATAAATGCAACCACGGACTATATGTCTTCTGTAAATGACTAAACCATCCTGATAAATTTCGTCTGTGAATAAATGTATTGATGTTCTAATAAACTGATTGACCGATATTTCTCATTTCTCTTGCTATTATAAAAACACGTATGGACGAATATTGTTAATGGAATTTGTGGTACAAAAAAAAAAAAGACTTACATCCTGAAAAGTAATTTGTGAATCCGGAAGTGTGATACCGTTCAATGTTGGTAGTGGGATACCTTCTTGTGCGAAACCTGTGTGGGGGG
The DNA here is from genome assembly GCA_964017045.1 of Omphiscola glabra. Classification (NCBI taxonomy): domain Eukaryota; kingdom Metazoa; phylum Mollusca; class Gastropoda; family Lymnaeidae; genus Omphiscola; species Omphiscola glabra. The sequence continues at coordinate 23,433,874 of OZ024800.1, forward strand.
GGGGGGGGTTGGGGGGAGGAGAGAAGAATGATTGAGTGATTGTGGCATAACATAGGGGGCCGTACTATAGTTTGAAGCAAAATATGAAAGAATTCCTTGGCACGTTGACAATTCTTATTTTAAAAAAACCGGCCAAAGTAAACATAAACTATTTTTTAAAAAAAAAATGTAGTCATCAAAACATTTAAAGTATTTCAATGGGAAATTAGGGGCCTCTTTCTGGCCGGTGAGAGGATGGTTCAACATTTGCGCTGCAACGGAAAAATTGGAATCAAAGAAGCGTGTTCTGCGAACAAAAGTTAGGATTTTCAACACTTATGTCACATCAGTCTGACTCTGTTGCTCTGAAACTTTGAAAACCATAGCGAGGATCACGCAGGAAGTACAGACCTCAGCACTTGCCTGATAGAGATCCTGAACATAAAATGGCTAAACATCTTCAAAACAAAGACTTACGGTGGAGGACACATCAAAAACCTATTGCTAAAGACATCAGCAGGAAAAGATGGAGGCAGATAGGGCATGCTCTACGTGCACCCTCATAGCAATATCACCAGACAATCTCTAACATGGAACACACATGGGAAACAAAGAAGAGAGCATGGCCAAAGAATACATGGAGAATCGAGTTAGAAGCAGACACAACAAGTGTGGGAGACATGGAGACGGAAGCTAGAGGCAGACACACAAAGTGTGGGATACATGGAGACGGAAGCTAGAGGCAGACACACAAAGTGTGGGATACATGGAGACGGAAGCTAGAGGCAGACACACAAAGTGTGGGATACATGGAGACGGAAGCTAGAGGCAGACACACAAAGTGTGGGATACATGGAGACGGAAGCTAGAGGCAGACACACAAAGTGTGGGATACATGGAGACGGAAGCTAGAGGCAGACACACAAAGTGTGGGAAACATCTGGAATCAACAGGAAAGAAAGCGCTGGACCGGGATGAATAGAAGCAGTTGTAGACGGCATATGCCCAAAGGAAGGGGTAAAAACGCATTTGACAAAAATTATATTATTATTATAACGTTTCCTGTTGAAATAATTGCTTTATCATTTGTGGCGAAATGGCGCCAGACGAATGTTTGTGTGGCGGCGAAACATCCTGTTCCCCACACAAGCCTATTGCCATTAACTAAAGATACATAATTGCTTACTCGCTTGAACTTCAAAACTAAAGTCGCCAATACTTCACGCACTGTTGCATTTTTTGACGTCACGTTTAACTACTGCTCAACCACAATTATGGTCATTAAATAATAATGACAAAGGTTTTGCCAGGGACCATACAAAAAATTATACAAACTGTTTATCTGAGGCAGTATCACTGCTTGAATTCCAAGATCCAGAATACGATTAATCTGTGTCTGCTGTGAATACAAAAAAATAAAACAAAATCTTATTGAAACAATCTGAACTATATAACAAGACACTCTTACGTCCAGCATCGCTCAGCCCGAAGTAACATCGCATGCTCTGAATGCTATGTTTTCTTTTAAACTGTTCTCTCTTTCCCCGTCCCCATATTCTTACGTTACAACGCATCATTCTTTTCATTTTATTGTATTTTTTTTTTCTATAAATATTTCCGCACCGGATCCAGGTGATCTATCATTTAGCATGTTTTCCCCTCGAATAGGAATAAGATAAGTTCTTTTTTTAATAATTTTTTTTTGTTCCATCGGAAAGCTTTTTTGCTAACACATTTTTTTTATTTCCCTTGCCATAAATTCAGGTTTTTCTATTCCCTGCAATGTCTGTTTCTTTTCACTAAAACCTAACGCAGCCTCCCTCTTATTTTATGAAACATATAATTATTATAGAATAAAAAAAACAAAATCTATGACAGAAATAAAATTTGAAAATTCGCCTGGCCAGTATCACGAATTAGAAATAAGACATTATAAAAAGGATCCGTGTCTTCTCAAAATAAAACTTTTTTCTAGTTTAAAAAAAAAAAAAAAAAAAAAAAACAAATTGGATTAAAAGATATGATTATATGTAAATTAAAAATTGGATATTCATCATAATCCCACAGACATTCAATGCGTTATATAAATGAAAAAGGTCAAACAACTTACGTCAACATTTCCAATGGTGGAGTTCACGTTGCTGATCTGAATACTGAAAATTTAAAGAAATCAATGTTGTTGGTTTTTTATGCTTGATATTACGTTGGGGGGGGGGGGGGGCGCGCAACAAATGGTTTATTTTTATTTTGTTTTCAAAATATGAGTCTCACCTGGAGTGGCTTATACTGCCAAAAATTAGATCGTTCCTCACTGATGCTGAGCCAGACAGGGTAAAGCTCTGAAATAGAAATATTGATTATAATTTATTACGCCAAATGTATTTTTCTTTATTTAAAATAGAATTTTATCAATTAATCTATAATAATCTATAGTGATGCCCAAAACCAGCCATAAGATTAGATAAGATTATTTTATTAATCTAAATGAATGAAAGGGAATTTGATATATCATACAGATTCATTTTCAGAAACTCTGCCTATTTGCAAAATAAACTACTATTTTATAGCTTAAGACATTTTGGAGGATACATCCCACACTCTTCTTCAAAGATACATAACATCAGATCGATCAAGATAAATTCTTTATCTCAAAGTTAGGACAGAATCATAAAACAATTCTTAGCGCCTCCCTCCTCCCCCCAGAAGTTAACAGCGTGCTTCCCATCGGATAACAAAAATCGATATGATCACTTATTATATCAATATTGCCACTAATAGAGTTAAGATGTATGGTATATGATAACAGATACCTTATATCAAACATGCGGCTCGCGGGCTCGGCCCTTTGCAAGCACACCTGCGGCCCGCACAAAGGATACTTTCATTAGATCATTTAATAGCCAAAATTGCGGGTTGTATAATTTAAACTGGATAGAGTTGCGTCGTTCACAGAAAAACGACATGCTTTTAATTTGTCAGAACGTTTATTTACACTTGGAATTAGTCACATGACGATCGATTTCAAAAGCAGAGCAATATGTTTGGAGCGTGTTGTATTTTTAAAATAAGATCTAACGTCATGACTCCCGCAAACAGTTTACTCGCTTTCAAAGTGGCCCGCCAAACTGTTTACTCGCTATCAAAGTGGCCCGCAAAACAGTTTACTCTCTGTCAAGGTGGCCCGCCAAAGTAACTTGGAGTTTTTTCACTCTCGCTTTAGATGTCTAGTTGAGAAATGTTCTGATTAAGAATATTTAATTATATACTTTCTGACTTTGAATGTGTACAATGTAATCAAAAACACTTGTTACCTAACTTTTATTTAAAAAAAATAATAAAAGCTGTTTTTTTTAAAATTGTTTTTTTTTAACAGCGAAAGTAAGAACGAAAAAAAATCAAACAAATTGCATCTCAACTCACGACTGATCCGTCCAGAAAAGCATTGGAACTTCCAGCAGAAAAAATCACCGAGGCAAGCAGCACGATATCAATGCCGTTGGTGGTAAATTTTATTTCTGGCGGGGCAGCGGACGCAATCTGGATCGTTACCCTCGAGTTAGGGTACCTCTCAGCTATCTAGACACGATAGAAACAAGTTTATTAAAAAAAAAAATTACTCTGGAGCACCCGGCCTCTTAATCATATCTAAATGATCCTGGCCTACTGCGGACCGTGTTTACAATCATCATTTCTTTCTGGGTCAAGGTTTATGACCCTTGTCTCTTGTGGTCAGGTTTTGTGGTAATTTCTTGTAGGTTTATAATAATTTTATTCTGGGGGTCAAAAATAAATGCAAAAGATTAAGTGCTAAATCTGTAAAAAAAATAAAATAATTATTAATCTTATCAAACGTTTGAAAGTTCCGTGTCCTGGAGTCCCTGATTAAATCTCAGTCAATCTACATTAATTTTACTTATCTGTTTTATTTTCCTACGCACTGTGTTATTATCAGAACTTGGCTGCAATTCAATTCTTAAATTCTATGTGTCTACTGTCACGTGCTAGGCTTGCAACTTTTAGGTCAATTTGAACGTGCATAACGAGACTCGACCCCGTTCTGTAGGAAGATGCATGTCTGAATTTACAGTCAGTAATCTGATCACGGCCATAAAAACAATTAACATTGCTGTTATCACATAAAAGAGACTTTAAAAAAAAATTAATTAATTAAAATGCTGAAGCATTTCTTATAAAGTTGATTCAAGTGAGAAATATGAAGTTATGAATAGTCAAGTGAGAAACATGAAGTTATGAATAGTCAAGTGAGAAATATGAAGTTATGAATAGTCTTTTTCTCCTCAACACCCAACACGTCAGACGTGGCAGACCTTGCGTGTTGTCAGTGGCGTGCCAGTAACGACGACGACTATCCAGGCTCTCCACGATGTGCAAGATAAATAATGGGCTGGTTCACTGCTCCAGCCTTAAACAGAAACCTCGTCTCTCTCCCCCCATACAGACAGCGACGGGGCCATGACAGGCGGTTCCGGCTCATGCCAGCGAGAAGCCAGTACAGGAACTGCTCATTCCTGCCAAAGACAATCAGGGACTGGAACAAGCGTCCGAAAGTAACAGTTGATGCGACAACACTTGACACATTTGCGTGGATTGCCTCAGGCCTTCCAACAGCCAGTGCATGATACCCTCACTAAGCAGCCCTTGCAACCAGTGAAATATCCTCATCAACACCAGGCACAGAAAAAATTCAAATCCCCTCTACATGCTTAGGACACAAAATGATCAATAAATTGATCGTGGGCCCTTAATATATATATAGAGAGAGAGAAGAAGAAGAAGAAACATTGCAAATCCCCTCTACATGCATAGGGGCCAGAATGATCAATAAATTGATCGTGGGCCCTTGATATATAGAAGAAGAAGAAGAAACATTGCAAGTCCCCTCTACATGCATAGGGGCCAGAATTAACAATAAATTGATCGTGGGCCCTTGATATATAGAAGAAGAGGAAATGTCATCCGGGCTTAAAAAACAATAACCTAAACTTCTGTTGTATATTATGGGTAATAAACAATTAACACCAAGAGCCGCACGGGGTCGGATATTCACTTACAAATGTCCGGGTTTCTATAATCGAAATTGTGATAAGAGTAGTCATGGGGGCCTGCATCAGTCAATGTTGATTTTCTGTCATAAAGTCTAACTAAGAATACGTGAATGGATAAAAAATCTATAACACCTCTGGGATAATTGATCCGGCGCAGATGGACGTCGGGCATGAGGTGTCAAGGTAATTGCTGTTGTTGCCTTTCAGCTGAAAATAAAGTAAAAAAATATTATTATTTTTGGACATTCGTGACTAAAACATTTCTCAGGAATCAGTTAGCCCCAACATGATTTTTTTAAAAAAAATAAAATTCTAATCACTAATTTCTCTTAATATCGTAAGTTCATTTTGGATCCCATCAAGTTTGCCAAAAGCTTTTATTGTTTTGTTTTCGCACGAGTTCATTTAAAGCTTGCATAAGAAATAAAATCCAGTGCACATGAAATATATTTTATCATCAAATAAGTTTAGCCCCCTTGTAAAGTTTTCATTCAATTAAGGATGGCAACATTTAAAATTGAGGACTATGAGTTATGCCCTCGTCTACACTGAACATTCTTATAATACATTCTAATCCTGCTTTACGAGCATGATCCGAATTCAGACATTGTTGGTTTTTTTTTTTAAAATCCTTCATTATATTAATTTCGCCTTTGTCTGTGGCTGGCTGAATCTGTGGCCGGCTGACTGACTGGATGGGTGGCAAAATCTCCGGATGGCTAATTGACCCACGTGCCGTCAAGCTTTCGAGCTGAAACTCGGCACATTGACTCGTTGCCGATGACAAAACATTCTTTCAAATTTTCAGCCCCAACCCCCAACCCGACCCCCAAAAATGAGTTTATCAAGGGGAAGACAGAATAAAAATTCCCGATAAATGCGCTAAATCAGCTTTTAACCCAAAAATCCTTAGTGCGTTTGGTACATGCTCACTTTCCACTATAGTCACATATAAAGACAACTAGATACCACTCTGGTGGAAAGGCTAGCGTGATAGGGGGATAGAGCAAGGAGAATAAGAGGGCATACAGGTAACATTGGAAAAGGCATTGGAAAAAGGTTTGGGGTTACATGGTGTCTATTAAGCAGGTTTGTGTATGAAGATGAGTTTATGGAAAAAAAATGTGAGGGATGTTGTTTAGATGGAGAAGGAAGGAATGCGTGTGAACAGGTAGGTTGATTAAGGTGATGTTAGTTTGTTTGAGGGGGCGGGGGGGGGGGTCGTCTGGTGGGGGGCATCGGAGGAACCAGCATTGTTATATGTTTGCACTGTCGGTTATGCGTGCTCGTTACTCGCGTGATAGATACCTTGTCCGAGGACAGCGTGTACTGCAGGTAACCGTGCGTGTGAGCGGCATACCCGAAGGTCAAGGCCGTGAAGTCGGTCAACCATATGTACAGCATTTTGGAGGTCTCTCCCCCGTCGGGTATATCTGCCGGCGTGTAAGGTGTCGGGCGTCGGTCGTCCTTCCAGTACACCTCACCCTAAATGTTCATAAAAACTAATGTTACAATTTTGAAATCATCACTGAACAAATTAAGCATCTAACGCAGTGGTTCTCAACCTTCTAAATGATGTGACCCCTTTAACACAGTTCATCGTGCGGTGGCGACCCTCTAATCTAAGCTAGCAGTTTGGTAATCTCTTGCATGGCCATCTCTACACCTAGCAGTTTGGTAATCTCTGAACTTAACTTTTTCGCCATCTCTACACATAGCTCTTACATACTCTCCTCACTTAACCATTTGCTGTGTATCACACGATATTCAACTATAGCAATATGAGGTGTATAATGTTTCTATTTTAAAACGCACTTTCATCATTTCGTCTTACACGATGGTGTTTGTCATTTGCACAACGGCTCAAATTTGTAAAATTACTAACACTAAGTTGCATTGCCTGGTCATGATTGATAATTACTCACGCTATGTTGCGTTTCCATGTAGCCGGATGCAAAGATCACTGGAGCTGTGAAACCGTAGTCTAAGACGAAGCGTTTGGCGATATCCACAGACACTTGATACATAAGGAAAATAAATATCAGCATGGATAAGATGATTGGGTTCATGGGCACCCGCAATGATTTTCGTGGGGGCTGAGGTCTGTTAGTCACAGCCGAACGGGGCCGGGGGGGGGGGGGGGGGAGAGGGGATGTCAGTCTTTCAGACATGGCCGAGAGACTAATTTGTATGATAAGTAATATCATTCAAACTAGAGTCCTCACAAAACTACATTACCTAAACATCGTCTGATAGTTTCAGACATACAACTAATTTTTTTATTCATTTTTAATTGCGTTTATTTAGTTGTTTTTTTTCCTTCTCAGTTTAGCTTCGTTGACAAATCGTTGGTTTTGAAAATGGGTTGATCGTTGACTCGATACTCAAAAATACTACTAAAATTGCCATACATTTGAAACTTTCTTGAAAAGAGTCTGAAATTTTTTAATTCGCTTCCTCTACAGTTTCTTTTTTTTATTTTGGAAATAATATGAGCTATCTTTTCACTTTAAGAAAACACTTTTTGTCAGTGAAATTGCGCATTTATAATCAAATTAGTGTCGCAAAAAATTAAGCTGCTTTACTTTGAAATTCCTTTAGGTTATCGAGTGTCTCCTGTTCGAGATTCTCCTGTTCGAGTGTCTCCTGTTCGAGTGTCTCCTGTCCGATTGTCTAATGTTCGAGTGTCTCCTGTTCGAGTGTCTCCTATTCGAGTGTTTCTTCTTTGAATTTCTCTTCTTCGAGTGTCTCCTCTTTGAGTGTCTCCTGTTCGAGTGTCTCCTGTTCGAGTGTCTCCTGTTCGAGTGTCTCCTGTTCGAGTGTCTCCTGTTCAAGTGTCTTCTCTTTGAGTGTCTACTGTTCGAGTGTCTGCTGTTCGAATGTCTTCTGTTCGAATGTCTCCTCTTCGAGTTTCTCTTCTTCGAGTGTCTATCTTCGAGTGTCTCTTCGTCGGGTGTCTACTGTTCGAGTGTCTGCTGTGCGAATGTCTCCTGTTCGAATGTCTCCTCTTCGATTTTCTCTTCTTAGAGTGTCTATCTTCGAGTGTTTCTTCGTCGAGTGTCTCCTGTTCGAGTGTCTCCTATTCCAGTGTCTCTTCTTCGAGTGTCTCCTGTTCGAATGTCTCCTGTTCGAGTTTCTACTGATCGAGTTTCTCCTGTTCGATTGTCTAATGTTCGAGTGTCTCCTGTTCGAGTGTCTCCTGTTCGAGTGTCTCCTGTTCATCTTAAACGCCCTTTGTTGCTGATACTTATGTAAATGTACCTTCCGCAATTACACAAATTGTGATGTTTAAAACCTGCAGTGTGACCACGTCTTAACGTGCAGACAGACCACTAAGTATCATCAACTATTGTAAACGTCATTACTTTTGAACAAATAATGGTAGTGCTGAGTTCCCGAAAAATGTAGTTGAGTGTTTGTAAGCACATGCCCCCCCCCCCCTTTATGTGCTTAGACAGTAGTAGAGCACGTTTCACCTTTCCAAAAAAAAGAAAAATGTTAAAAGTGCTTTATGATATTGGCAGCTGCTAAAATGCTACACCTCGGGCCATGCGAGTGTAAAGTTGCTCCCGGGGCAACTTTGCTCCCCTTTTCATTAACAAATGATTTAGGATATAACAAGTGGCATAGCTAAAAAGTGTGCTTCCTTTGGGTGAACACTGAGTTTGCCGCCCCCCCCCTTTCCAAAAAAAAAATAATATATATATATATATATATATATATTGACACAGTGTTGTGTGGAGTTTGTAAAGGAATTGATCCAAGAGGGTGGGGGTGAGATGAAATGAGACCAGACATTATAAGAACACTTATCGATATCAGAAAGGATAAATAAAGAGGAAAAATCAACAGTTGTGTTTAAAAGTAGTCAATGTCTTCAGGGCAGCTTTTTATCAATTCCATCCGGTCACGGTTTAACGGTCAATGGAGAATGTAGAGGACACGACCCAGTTAGGCTGCACGTTATTTCAAATATTCCAAAAACAAATGATGATCAATGAGCAAGGTGTAGATACCCTTTACCTACAGTAGATACCCCTTACCTACAGTGGATACCCCTTACCTACAGTGGATACCCTTACCTACAGTAGATACCCTTTACCTACAGTAGATATCATTTACCTACAGTAGATATCATTTACCTACAGTAGATACCCTTTACCTACAGTAGATACCCCTTATTTACAGTAGATACCCCTTACCTCCAGTAGATAACCCTTACCTACAGTGGATACCCTTTACCTACAGTAGATACCTTTGACCTGCTACTTATTTTAAAGCTGTCAGCAATCTCACCTCTCATTTGTTTGACCTCATCTGCGACAACGCCGTTAATTTTTTGTTCCACAAGAGAGCAGATCTGAAAGCAGTGAAATCTTTGTACGGAAAGTAAGGCTGTGCTCGACGGGTGAAGGAATGAATGAGATCATGTGCAGTAATATAGGCACAGGTACAGCGAAAGGCGTCAAAATTTAGGTGAAGGAAGCCAACGTTAATTTGATGCGAATTTTAAAAAAAATCAACCACTTTTAACTTGATCCTTCACAAAGATTTGTAACGGAATAATTAATTACAATGTGCATCCTGTTCAAAGATTGTTCATTCGCCAATAAATGTGCCGTTTAATAACAAAAGAGCATAAATACTCCTGTATTCTTAATTGGACATACCTTGTCGCGGACCATACTCTTAACTTTATTTTCAAACAGCCCTTTGAACAAATTTAAAATCCACGAGACGAGACCTCCGCGAAATTTCAGATTCAAGCCTCCTATTTCAGCACTGCAACCTCTTGATCTCAGCACCGGATGGGATTCACCATCAAGGTCTGTGGGGGGGGGGGGGGAAGTTAATGAAACCGGTCATCACGCATATACTGTAATTTAAGACATTTGAACAGAGGAACGCTGGCAGGTATGTTAAAAATAACGTTAACTAAACGAAGCCTAAACTAAGCCTAGCTAAGCCTAAACTAAGGCTGAACTAAGGCTAAACCAAGCCTAAACTAAGCCTAAACTAAGCCTAAACAGAGCCTTACATGAGCCTAAACTAAGTCTACACTAAGCCTTAACTAAGCCTAATCTAGGCCCAAATTAAGCCTAAAGTGAACTTACCAACGCCAATAGTTAGGGAAAGTCTTACGCCACTGAAATCGGCTGACAGGCCACCAGATACACTTATAGGTACACTGTTAGAAAATGTGATTTAAAAAAAAATATATTAGTAATTTGATGATTTAGCTTCTTGAATCTGTTTTCGCAAGCAATAAATAAAGCATATTCGTTTTTGATAAAAACTATTCAATATCACTGTTTTAAACAAAAATGTAAAAACAAAATGGATAATGGAAATATATATTTAAAAGCACTTGATGAAAGCTGAGAATTTCAAGGGAAAGATTACAAACTTCAACTAATCACAAGTTCACAAAAATATTGTTACCAGTACTATTAACATTATTTTCGACGTGTTCCCAATGTTTGGGAAGCGAAACCAACCAGCGGCACAATGACTAGTAGACAATGTCTAATTTCTCTCAGAACCTTCAGTATTTCTGGTCACTCCCGAGGAGCTTACATCAACAGAAAGATGGTCAGCATCCAATGCTATGCTGACATCAACAGAAAGTAGCTAAAAAGGGGTCGGAAATTATGTCTTCGCATCCAAAAGCATGAGAGAATAAGTTAATCATTGGCAGTGCTATCTGGCTTGGCGAGACAAGTAGGAAACCATTACTAGACCGTTACTGTCGTGGAATCACCAGGTTACTACAAAGCAGTGGTTCTTAACCTTCCAATGCCGCGACCCTTTCATACTGTTCATTTTCTTGAGGTGACCTCAAACCATTAAAATTATTTTCGTCGCTACTTCATAAATATGTGTTTTCAGATGGTCTTAGGTGACCCTTGTTTAAGGGTCATTCGGCCCCCACAGAGTTCGCGACACTCAGCTTGAGAACCGCTTCTATAAAGAGAGAGAAAGACCACTTAACACATGGAGAGAAGACCTCGATAGTACCACAAGAAATAAATAAGGCGAAGAGCCAGAAGAAGAAAAAAAAATTTCACAGTCTTTACAAACGAAAAGTAATATTTTGTAAAGTTTGGGAAAGAGTTTTCATTCAATTTGTTTGTTACGAAGCCCCTAAATGTTTTTGCCTGAAGTTTTACTTTTCGTTGATTGATAGTAATTGATCAGCCTCAACGCTTTAGTAACGACGCTAAACAGCCAACTGACAACCACACTTTATGTTTTACAGAGCCAACCCACAACCAGGGCCGACCCTAACAATTGCGGGGCCCTATGCGAAAAGTATTGCGCGGGGCCCATTCTGGGTAGAGGATAAGGATAATAAGTGAAAATTAAGATTTTGTATTAGAAAATAAATTCGGAGCGGGGCCTATGAAAGTGCGGGGCCCACTTCGGCCGCATAGGTTGCAGTAGCCTAAGGCCGGCCCTGCCCTCAACCACACTTTACGTTTGACAGAGCCAATTCACAACCACACTTTATGTTTTACAGAGCCAACCCACAACCACATTTTATATTTGACAGAGCCAACCCACAATCACACTTTATGTTTTACAAAGCCAACTCACAACCACACTTTATGTTTGACTCTCCAGTCCGTGTACAGTTTAATACCAAAATTAGTCACCGTCCACGTTAAGCCGTTCAGTCCAGGGGACAGGGTCATCTCGCTGTTGGGCGGTGTAACACTTTCACTATGAATGCTGTAAGACAAAAAAGAAGAAGATTATTTTGATGCGAATCTAAAAGTATAAGATAGAGATTTAGATTGTTGTCCAACAAGTCAAGTTTCTCTTACGAAAATAAAATAAATATAAGCTAGCTGTCGACCATGCTAAAATTATATAAGTACTTAATTTTTTGAACTTACTTCGACAGCCAGAAGTTTGTTTTGCCACTTTTTCCTTCGTAGTTTTCTATTTTCATTTTTTGTATTAGGTCAAGGACGGCCAACCGGGCAACCTTATTGGCTAAATGGGGATTTATAAATTTGAATTATAAAAAAAACATGGACAATGCGTTTTCACAAGGTAAGAAATATTCAATACTGTTTTCGAAACTTATCCCCACTTTGTTTGTTTGTATGCGACTAAAACTTAAGATTGCATTATCACTAAGCTCAGACGTTGTTTTACCTACTAACTAACGCACATGATCTGGATAAGGTCTGAAATTACTCTCTTATGACACTGGCTAGTACATTGGCCACCAGCTCCATCTGCTGAGCTGTGTCCTATAACATTCTCCTCACGTAGGGCCCTCCCGCCGCCTGGACCTCTCGAAGCATCTCGTGAGAGACATTCGGTCAACAGATGCGCTAGTGTTTCTGGGACCAGGCTGCAACGCCGGCAGGTAGGGTCCCTGCTATTATCCAGCATGTTGAGATATGTTTTACCCGCTAATCGAAAAATCGATAAGAAAAGTAAAACTGCGTGGCTGAATACTTACCATAGTTGACACCGGGCTGCGTGAGTCGCATCTTGACCCCTGGTTTCACAGCCCATGTCTGGCAGACGACCAGTAGCAATAATAGAAAACGTGACGTCATCGCTGGTCAAAAATTGTCAAACGTCAATTGAAAGGATTTTTAAAGATGTGCTTTTGTTAATAATTTGTTAAGCTGTGACACCATATTGTTAATGATGGGAAAGCTGTAACAATAGTTGGAGACAATCGGCAAACTGTGAGAAATGCTCGTGATAAAAAACGTGTTACTTTTGCCAATAAACAAGCTGTGAGCTATGTTGCTTTTATTATGGGCTAGTTTAAAAAATCGATTTTAATCACAATTGAACTTATTTGAGATGCGTTAATTATAGATAACCAAAACTTTTAATGGTATTATAAGGGGAAAGTTATGTTTTTAGATCCTGGGGAAAAATATGAGATACTGTAATGATTGGTCGGAAAAGTATTAAAATGTAACTGAAATTACTGAAGGAACGAGATTGTCCTTTTTAGTTTGACTGTCAGAATCGAACAAGACCATTTTAATCAATGGATTCGTACTATTTATGATTGTCTGTAGGAGCGCAGATGGCTTTTCAAAATGTTTAGACACGAAAAGTTCTTGTGCAGTATGTGCAGGGGATTGATGGAACATCTCTAGAGTTAACCAGAGCTTTTCTGACAAGTCTGTTTTGCTCCGCAGCTTCTATTCTGTTAGCTTCATATTGTATCAACAGAAACGCCCCGGTACTCGATCCCTTGCCCATTTCCCTAAGTGTCCGAACGTTTTCCCATGATGCTTTCATTTTATCTTTAAAGCGTTTCTTCTGCCCACAAGCAACCCGCCTTTCTGGGGGCGTATCGCTCAAAATTATCTTTTTCCATGGCGTTAACAGACAGTACCATGTTTCACATGCGACCAGCCGCCTTGTAGACTCTATTTTAGTTTTGAGTGTTTGTACCTCTCCTAATCCATTCATTCTTAGACATTTTTTCCCTATAAGTTTCACTGGCTTTTGCGATACGAAGGTTAACCACTTCATTGATGGGTTCTGGAACAAGCTGCCAAGGTAGGGAAAGCTCGTAACGTTATATTTTAAGTTACTATTGTGTTAGTTGAAATGTGATAGATGCGATAGCGCGCCGTGGATGCCGCTCCCGTTAAATGGGTGAAACTTGAAGAAGATAATCGGATAGGTTGGCTATCTTCACCCATATGTGCATGACAATACCCTTCCAATCTTCGCTATGCGCAGGCAACATTCCAACCGACTGGATAACAGCGCACGTCACTCCAATCTACTTAAAAAAAGGGAAGCATTACGACCCTGCCGACTACCACCCGGTATCCCTCATCGGCGTGGTATGCAAACTGTTGGAGCCCATAATCGTGAGCGCAGCCATGAAGCATCTTAAAAACCACAATGTACTCAATGACTGTCAACATGGCTTCCGAGTCACTAGATCATGTGGGACTCAACTCCTTGAATTTGCAGAAGACTAGACGACCCATCTGGAGAACAGCAAGCAAACTGATGTGATGATGGTGGACTTCTCAACGGCATTAGATCGTGTTAATCATTGTTTTCTATTACACAAACTTCATAGGTATGGGATCAAAGGCATTACCGGAACATCGATCTCTAGCTTCCTCCGGTGACCAATGCCATGCAGTAGTAATAGACGGAACAAACTCCTCCTTTGTCGTGTTAAGTAAGGTTACCCCAGGGCTCGGTGCTAGGTACCTGTTTGTTCCTAGCATATCTCAATGACCTGCCCAAGAAGCTGACCTCCCAAGCAAGACTGTTTACAGATGACATGGCGGTGTATAGGACGATCGCAAACAGTTCAGTCCAGGACCAGCTACAACAGGATCCCAATCGGTTAACCAAGTGGGTCCTGAGCTGGGGCATGGAATTTTATCCCATAAAGTGCCAGACCCTGTCAGTCTCCAGAAGCAGAAACCCTCTACAACACCCTTACGAATTGCATGGCCATACTCTTGAGCCAGTTTCCTCCGTAAGTTACCACGGTGTTAACATTCAGAGAGAGGGGTCCAAATGGGACGAGCACACGAACAATGTATGCAACTGGGTAAGCAAGATTATGGGGTTCTAAAGGCAACACCTGAAAATAAACAACTCCGGCGTGAAAGAAAAAGCCTATAAAGCCTTTGTCCGGCTGCTTTTAGAGTACGCTACTTCATTCTGGGACCCATTCACCCAGAAGAACAACGACAGGTTTAAGACGGTCCAGCGACGGGCAGCACGCTTTGTCCTAAACCGCTATAGAAACACCTCTAGTGTTGGCAGCATGCTGGGAACACTGGGCTGGTCACCACTGGACGAACGACGACGACTATCTAGGCTCTCCATGATGTACAAGATAAAAAATGGGCTGGTCCACTGCTCCAGCACCAAACAGGAACTCATCCCTCTCCCCCTAGACAGCGACGAGGCTATGACAGGCAGTGCCGGCTCTTAAAAACAAGAACTCAGTACAGGAACTACTCATTCCTGCCAAAGACAATAAGGGACTGGAACACGCTTCCAAAAACAATACTCGGGGCGACTACACTTGACACATTTGCGTCTATTGCCCCCTGTCTTCCAACCCCCAGTTCATAACACCATCGCTGAGTAGCCCTTGCAACCAGTGAAGTATCCCCCTTAAAACCATGCACAGTTACATCGCGAAACACACTAAAACATAGAAGCCAGAATGATCATTAAATTGATTGGGGGATCTCAAAATATAGAAGAAGAGGGAAGGTGCACTGAACATCATCGTGATATTTAATAGGGTAGACTTTCGCCGGTCTTATCGTGTTCAACGGAGATAAAGACAAAGGGATATTAGATATTTTTATCATGGCACCGATTTCTGCACTAACACACCAGTGAGAGCTAAAAAGGAAAACAAATTAATCTTGCTTTTCGTCACACTATCACCATATTGAATCCGTTAAATTCTCTCTTACTAGTGATCCTTAATTTCCTTGTAATCTTGAGTTTTTATAAAAACAACTTCCGGCAGTAGGGTTTGTCCTTAAATGGAGAAAATCATCTATTAGTAGAACATCCGGGCATAAAGTCTGGCCAGTCTCATTTAGATATTAATAAAACATCCTGGTACTCCGTTTGGCCAATCTCTCAACAGCTGTTCGGCACTTGTACATTAATGTGAGCCAGCACAGTGGCTCTTAGCCTAGACGAAATCATGTTTACAAATTTATTTTACGAACCATTTTACGAATTACTGCTGTTGTACATATGCGGAGATACATTGTTAGAAGCTGTGTTTCACGAAAACATTGTCTAAAAATAGTAGCATTACGTAATGCGATGTGACGTTCTCCGATGCAAAATTGTCCTATAGATTTCCGTTGAAAATCTGTTCCAAAACTATCTCACAATTCGACCCCAGCTTGTTACAAAATTATTATAATGAAAGGACTTTTACAGCCTTTTCTATAAAACTAGCCCTTACCAGTCTTAAACCCGTTACAATGTATCCTGGAAATATGTGGAGATCAAACCTTTTTCAAATAACAAATAAGTTCTCAGGAGGCAGAAGGCTTCCAAGTCATATACAGCAATAAATATATATACCACGATCAAGGGACATATCACTATAAACGGTTTTTAAAGTAATACATGTAAACAATTTAGTTACTATAAGGGGAAATCATTTTGATAGAGCGCGTCACGGAAGTTACAGGTGTGAGTTGTTGTTCTCTTGTTTGACAAAAATATAAAAAAATGATTTGATAGGTATGGAGCGAGAAGACAACAGACCATTTTTTAAGGTAAATAAACATGATTGGAAAACCGAAATCTCCGAAGTCGGAGACTACAGCAACCACTGGTAAGGTATTAAGAATTGGTATTAAAGTATCACAAAATAAGGCAAATTCACAGAAAAATGTCATTGATTGTTGATATTTAAGCTAATTATATATTTATATGGATGTTTTGCTTAAAAGTTGCGTTATATTTTATTTAGATATTCTGCTGTTTCCTGCTGCATCTAAATTTGTCTTTTTTTCCCACGTACGTCTTTTATTCCACTGGTATATTTGCAGAAACATGTCATTGCTACTTCATACTTAAACTAATTATATATTTATGTATAGCCTATATTTTTTGTTTAAAATTTGCGTATATTTTATTAAGATATTTTGCTGTTTCCTTCAGCTCATAACTTTGTGCCATTTTTTCAAGATGTTTTTCACTCCGCTAGTGCCCCATCCTAATGTCAATCACACTAACTTATGATCTGTCCAAGAGTTTCACGTATCGTCTGCTGATCAACACCGTTATATGCACGGATATTTGCATGAGGTTTGCATACAGTGGTGTATACAAGTGGTGCGGAAGGGTGGATCATCCCCGCGGGGGCAATTTTATCTTCATTTTGAGGGGGGCAACATTTTCCGCCAACTGCAGCGATTTTGTTTTTCGTGGAAGGGTCACGGTAAGAAATCTTGGTCTGCCTCGACTGCAGTGATCCCGGCTACGCCACTGCATACACAGCTAAAAACAACACGTTTAACCGATCCGTTTTGCAGGCATTGTAACAGTGTAGTAAATACACACGATATATCCTTGTAACAACTAGTGATAAAAAAACACTAAAAAAAACATGTTGTTGAACAACACACGGACCGCTCTATAATAAAAATATATGGGTCGAAACAACTTATGTTATGTCACAGCTGCTCTGAAAGTTTCTGGCGTTGTCACGAGGGCTAAATGAAAAGTAACACTTGAAAGGTGACCACTCCTGCTTTTTTCACCTTTTGACGAGTGATTACAAAGTGTAATAGAGTCTTCTTGAAAATTTACATATGAATAGATTGTTGACAGGTTTCAACAGATGGTTAAATAAAAATACTAATAGGCGTCAACATGGGGTTTGCCTCTTCGTGGCGTGACGGACTAGTAGGGTGGACTAGTAGGGTGGACTAGTAGGGTGGACTAGTAGGGTGGACTTGTAGGGTGGACTAGTAGGGTGGACTAGTAGGGTGGACTAGTAGGGTGGACTAGTAGGGTGGACTAGTAGGTGGACTAGTAGGTGGACTAGTAGGGTGGACTAGTAGGGTGGACTAGTAGGGTGGACTAGTAGGGTGGACTTGTCCGAAACAAAACAAAACCCAACCGACCGCATGACTCCCAACGCAACGGGACTAGCAGTGTCTAAAATGATTACTTGTCAAAACCCATGCCGATGATTTTAACTACGCGACCGTGAGAAAGTCGCTCATAGGCAACCGTTTCGTCACGAGCTTTCCGTCCAGACCGAAAGACTCCATGGGCGGTTTGGGGGGGGGGTAACGCCACACCTTCCCTCAGAAGTGGAAGCAAACCCGCCCTGACCTTTGGGGGAGTGGACTGCGAACGCTTTAAACGCAGTGTTCCCGGTCGACCAGACGCCCCCCCCCCCTAGGACAGTGGGGAGGTTCCCGGCGTGCCGCCGCACGGTCTGTCGGTGGGGGAAACCCCGGCGTCTGGCACGTGTGGAAGTATGCCGGGGATGGGGCATTAAGAGCTCGCGCTCGACGGCCCATCGACGCTATCTCCCATGGGACATTGAGTATAAATTAGGGGTTATTTTCTGAAATAAAATAAAACAGAAATACATAATGCTTAAGTCATTGAAATGTGGGGGGGGGGGGCGGGCAGTAAAAATGGGATGTAGGGGAAGGGGTTTAAGAAATGCTCCATGTATCGCAAATTCTAACTAGGCCACTGATGTTGATTATTCGTACCAGACGAAAAGCCTATTCCGTTTCTCTTATATTTATATATATTGCTACTGGTGTGTCCTGCTTCCTTTTCGAAACCGCCCTGCCCTAAACTGCGAATATTTTGTATCAATAGTACTGAGGGGAAAAAAGGCTGTCATGCGTGACGTGTGAACTCAGGTAAAAATGATTTCGGGGGAGGCGAATATTATAATATGTTAATCAATGAAGAGCCACGGGTATGGTGTAGGACTGTCGGTAGGCCCTTCATTTAATGACCGGCAAGTAGTGTGTAGTACTGTCTGTAGTCCAATTTATCAAAATACCTGGACAGGGTGCACAAAGACCAAATACTGGACCAGGTTAAGCCTTAGTATTATATAATCCAGCTAGACAGGCTGCCAATCAGTCATTGGGGAACCGATCATGCCTTGCAGTTCCGGTTTGAAACTTTAATTTGTCTCAGGTTTCTGCACGCACAGCTTGCACGCATGCCTGACCTTTTGTTTGCAGAAGTCGTTGTGACGTCAGAAATGTCTAACTTAGATCAAGAAAGGCTGGAATGGAGCGCACGTATTTGCATAGTACGGACCCGGCCAACCGAATGTAATTGGCAAGCTGTGCAATGTAACCGCAAATAGAAAGAGCGACGTTAATCGGATGCTAAAAACTGACTATCGTTTCCAAGTACGCAAAAAAGACGTCACACTTTCATACCATCTGCCCCAATGGCGTACTCGCAGTTTTTTTAGACACTTACCCCCCTCCCCCTTTTTGCGAACGTACAACGTATAATGAATCCCCCCCCCCCCCGTCCCAACCCCTGTTTCAATTTATTTATAGACAATAATGACATACATTATAGTCTTTTAAAAATAATTTTCTTAAAAACTTATTTATTTTTCGTCCACATTTAATTCGAATGCGCGGGCGGCAATATAGTGTTGTTGTTCTATGGTACACTTCTGCATAGACTAGAATTTCTTTGTGTAATGCAATAATTCAAAGAAATTTTAAGTTACTGTCTTCTTTTACGTGAGTCTAATCGTGCCATTCATCGGACCGGACCTGTTGCGCACACCAGTTACTCGCTTCAGAAATTTACTGTTTGCAGAACCTCCCAAAGAGGGTTTCTAGAAGGCACAGTGACCTACGCTCGTGTTTTTTAATTTTTAATTTTATTTTTTAAAACCTAAACCTTTAATATTTTTTTTACGTAAACCTTTAACATATTTTAACGTTAACCTTTAATTTTTCTTACCCGAACCATTATTGTTTTAAAACTTAGACCTTCAGTTTTTTTAAATCTTAAAACTTTACTTTTAAAGAAAACACCAAACCTTCAATTTTTAATTTTTTTTTTTATACTTAAACCTTCATTTTTTAATTTTTAAAACCCCTAAATCTTAAAAAAAAAACAATAAAAAAAAGAAAAAAAAAAACTTAGACCTTTAATTTCTTTTTACCCTAACCTTAACTTTTTTTAAAAACCTAAACCTTAAATTTGTTGTTGTAAAACTCCACATTGCGAAGTGCACGTGCTAGGACATAGAGCGCCAGGAGGAAAACCTCAATTCGGAAAGGGTGCTGAGATTCGAAAACATTGGGAACCACTGGCGCAGCTGACAAAATTAACAAAAAACAATAGCGTCGCAGATCGCATCACATTCGCGGAAATATTAAAAGGCAAAGGATCACGTGACTATTTTTGCCGTAGCGATATCCAGCAAAATTCAACTAGGAAAACTCAAAGCAACATGTATGACGATAATTACGAAACCTTCACGAACATCAGCTTATCAATTTTATATTTTTTGACATCAACGGAATCCCTCACCCAGTATCCCTAAAAAGATCCACATCATTAGACGTTAGTCTGTACGTCATTAGGTCCGTAGATAAACGAAATGGACCGACAAAAAAATCATACGTTAAAACTTTTACCAGTTTCCACCCATTCATCCCCTCAAAATATCAACGTCTACACCAAACCACCAAATCAACCCGACCAGCCACGTAACCCACTTTATATTGCCCTCATATCAATCTACCAATCTAACACATACACACACCAGCAAATCGACCAGTCCCTCCATCGATCTATCCAACCTACCCAGTTTTTCATTCAATCAATCCTTGAAACCAGTCTTCTACCATCTCAACACACGATCAATCCATTTACCTTGACAGTGTTAAAAATTTTTTTCGTGTGGGTCTTTGTGGTGTGTTTCGTGAGCAGGTTTGTTTTTAAATAATTTTTTGGGCTTATCCAAACCGCCAACCCACCTTTTTCCTAACAGCAATCCATCAATTTCACTAAAATATTTTTAAACTGTTCTGTAACTGATAAACCTTCCCCATTAATCAAGAAGGTACCGGATATTTATCTACGTTGACACACCTGGACTAGGAAGACAGCAATCCATCGATATCATTAAAATATAACTCGGTACGGAGCTGCTAAAATCTATTTCTCGTCAAATGGCAAACACTTTCCCTTTTAATCACAAACGTGTCGGTGTCATTATCTGCGTTGACACCCCTGAGCCAGGTTGACACAATCACATGACCCCACCTAACTTTGACAATCACTGCTCTTAACTTTGCAATCCGCAGGTGAGTCTGGCCCTTCAATTGGCGATTCCCAGTTTGTGTGACGACATTGTATGCTGTGGACGTTGGAAGGTAATGGGCATAATTTTAATTTATATAAAACTGTCTGATAAATCTTTCTGCTTTTTCACCCAGCTCGGATATTAGATAAGATAAGATTCGCTTATTGATCCAAACAAATAGAAATGTTTTTATGGCTTTATGCATATACATTTTCAGCACACAAATAACACATATTTTAATTAGATTTTTTAAACTAAAACAATTTAAACACAAGACATCTATGTTAAATTATTTCACTAGTTAAATAAATTCAGTAAACTGCCTTAGTCATGGCAGGGACTTGTTAGTTCTAATTTAAAAGATTTGTGACTTTCTGGGGGAGCACGCTGGTAAATCATACAGATTGGGGAACACAATAGCACTAAAATGTCTACCTTTTAAAAAGTATTTAACGTTGGAAATAGTGCCTGAATTTTTAGACTTTATTATTTTTTTTTGGCGGGAAGGAGGGGGGGGGTACATTTGACCCGCTGATTAAGAGAAAAAAGCACCAGTGATCCCCTATAAATCAGCTCTTATTATTGGGGCATGCAACATTTTTATGAGAAAAAATATATTTTAAATAGATGCTCAATACTGTTGCAGGCGTGAAAATTTGTTAAGATATTCTTCTTTATACATAAGACGTCTGTTTTTTAGGATTTTCCGATAATTTATGTATTTCCGATTTATATATATAATTATATTTATAATTATTTTTATTAAGGTGGTTTTATATAGCGCAGTACCCAGCCTAGGTCTAGGCTCAGTGCGCTTCACATAAAAATGAGTAATTACAGAAAATTATACTTTAAAAAATAATTGGTAAAAAGCTTGACCTCACCCACCGAAAGAGTATCTGCCCCGTTTATGTAGACGACGAGTTTTTTCCCCGTTAATGAACTCTAGCTGACCCCAAGCTCGGAACTGCATTTAGGGTTTGGCTAGATAAAAATAGTCTCTCTTGACCTTGCTAACAACGAAATAAAATTAATAGTCTGTATCCTTAGAATTCTGTAAAAATATGGAGAAAGGAATACAATTTGTAAGTCCGTTCGAGAAGTATCTGTTTTAGAACGAGACATATACTTAAATATGAGATTAAATTCTCCTTTCGAATAACAATACTTAACAGTCCCTGTCTAGCCATTAATGTTACAGATATTTGAAATGGTACAATATTATAATTATTGGTAGTTTTCTTTTATAATTAGTTTTCTGTAGCGTGTTACCCCAGCCTAGCGCTGGGCTCACCACGCCGTACATACAATTTAACAAACATAATCATTAACTGGAAAATTTAACATACATTAATTAAATTAAACAAAACACAGGTGTATTCACTCCAACCATTACATAACTATTTAAATGTCAAGCTATGGACGGCACCCAGCAGCATCGTTTATCTGTCAGAGTGGGGTATCAGTCAGGATAGTAGAGTTTACGGAGAAGTTTTTTTGGGGAAAGTTTTGAAGGCTGTGATGGTTGTTATATTGCGGATGTGATGTGGAAGAGAATTCCATTTTACATAAATCGTAAAAAAAAATGTTTTGTTTCTGTATTTAGTTAAGGGACACGAAATTGGTAGCGTGGGATTATATTATGTCGAAGATAAATATTTCTCAAAAACTAACTGATGTTAGAAATGTTAACATCAAAAACAGATAGTTGTTTGAAAAACATGGAAAATTTCTCTAAATATGAATTTCAAGGGCGTGAATTAATGTTTTCATACTTTTATCAAATAAATATTTGGTTGTTGGATGTTGGGACTTCGCAATATAAGATAGAAAGTATCGCAAAATGCCTCTCAATAACATCCCGTTTATATCGGGTCATATCTTCTAGTATATAATAGTTCATTCTATTTCTACATAAATTCAACTTTAGTCATTACTAAACAATGTACTCTCTTTCTCTCTCTCAATCTAAATTATGTCTCTATGTGGAGTACCGAGTCCACCGTATAAATTATAGTCATCCGTGTTTAAATAATATATGTTTCATCTTGTGTTATATTAAATATATACGTTTTATCTAGTGTTAAACTGTATATATGTGTCTTCTTGTGCTAAATTGTATATGTGTCGCCTTGTGCGTTCAAATGTGTGTCCGAGTATTTGAAAAAAAAACTCTCTCCATCCTACATCCTCCCATCTCAGACTTGACGCATCAATTATGAGGCTACTAGTGAGGCTACCAGTGATAGCATTGACACTGCTCCTAGCACATGGTCAAAGTTCGGCCAATAAGCCTGGAGTTAAAATAAGGGTAACGAACAAAGGAATAAATTACGGTAAGTTGATTGCGTTTATTTTGTGTCTTAATCTAATCACAATGAGAAGAAGTAACCTTTGAATGACACAATGTCGTCACGCCTTGTACACACCTGATCACTATTGTACATACCCCATCACTCACTGTACACACCTCATCACTCAATGTACACACCTCATATCTCAATGTATACACCTCATCGCTCAATGTACACACCCCATCACTCAATGTACACACCTCATCACTCATTGTACACACCTCATCACTCAATGTACACATGTCATCACTCACTGTACACACCTCATCACTCACTGTACACACCTCATCACTCATTGTACACACCTCATCACTCATTCTACACACCTCATCACTCATTGTACACACCTCATCACTCATTGTACACACCTCATCACTCAATGTACACACCTCATCACTCATTGTACACACCTCATCACTCATTGTACACACCCCATCACTCAATGTACACACCTCATCACTCATTGTACACACCTCATCACTCATTGTACACACCTCATCACTCATTGTACACACCTCACCACTCATTGTACACACCTCATCACTCATTGTACACACCCCATCACTCATTGTACACACCTCATCACTATATCCACCTCGCAGTGAACAGTTTAGGGAAGACCCTGGCCAAAAAGTTCCTGGAACAGATACAGTTTCAGGACATTGCAGGCAAGCAAGACAAATTGGAATACAGCTTGAAAAAGTGAGCATGTTGTGCAGCATAACTTATCTATAGAAAACATTTCATTATAAGAATTTTAACATTGGGCATCGTAACCTCACATATTTCAGTAACGTTCATTGGGCTGGGGTGTAAGCAGGTAGAAAATAAATATTTAAAAAATGGCCCAAAGATTTGTATTTGAAACACCTGAACATCCCATGTTTCTATATATGTTACGGCCAAAGCCCAAATTCGTCCTAAGTGGGAGCTGGGACAAATAGGGAAATGACCGATATCGCCTCACATTGACCGGCCAATGACCGATCTTTTCTTGATGTCGGGATTTGGCCAGCCAGTTTGATAAATGGCACGAGGCGATCGGCCAAAGTCGGAAGTAAAAAGTCATGACAAGATTCAGGGTGTTTGTATACAGTAATAATAGTCACACTATATGCAGTGTTTCTTTCAGAAATTTTCCCCAGAGGGGGGCACTTTTGACGTTCGGGGGGGGGGGGGCAGTGCCAGTTTTTCAGTGGCCAGAGGCGTAGCTAAGGGGTGGCAGATGGGACATATGTCCTCGGGCGCCAGACTAGCGGGGGCATCTAATGGGCTATAGTGTTAATGGATGAAAATAATAGGTTTCAGAGTTTAGCGGGGGGGGGGGGGGGGGGTGTAAAAATGAATCTTGTCCACTGTCATCAAAGACTCACGTCAGTGACGTAGAAGTGGGGGGGGGCGAACATTTGGTCTTCCCATGTGTCATTTTTTCTTTAGATAGAGCGGCGGGATTTTTGACATCTGCAGAGTTTTTATCGAGAAAGGTAGCGTGGCAAAAAAGTTAACCCACCTAGGGTGGCGCTAACACTAGGCACGCCACTGGGCAGTGTATATATCAGCACCAAATTTGGCTGTCATGGCAAGTAATTTTTATCGGGAAGTAGGGCAGCAGAAAATGTGTGATTGTTTAACAATCAAAAGGTGCATTTTGGAGTATACATGATTCGAATGTTTTGATAAAACTTTCATTTGATCGGGGGAAATAATTTTTCAAGCGTCGGGGGAGGCATTATGGCGACCAGTGCCAAACACAAACTAAATTCATTCTGGTTGTGGTGTGCCGAAGAAAATCATTTGACACAAGATTAGATTCAACCCGGTAGTCACACTGATCGACGTCAAGGAAAAAAAAAAGGGGGGGGGGAAGCAGAAATTGAGGAATCCGAAGAGTTTGAGCAAAGGTGAGGGCAGTGGTCACCTTAATTTAAAAATAATAAATTCAAAATGCAGTGATGCATTGTGGTGAAAATTTGTCTTCTTCTTTTTCTGTCTATTAATGGCCCACGATCAATTTATTGATCATTATGGCTCCTATGAATGTAATTGGGATTTGCAATGTTTCTGTGCCTGGTGTTGATGCGGATATTTCACTGGTAACAAGAGTTACCTAAAGAGGGTATCATGCACTGTATTCAATGTATCTTTAAAACAATGTGTGAAGGGGCATTTCAAACGTTCATATATTTACTGTTAGATGTCTCGTAGAAAAATGCTAAGAATACATCAACATACACCAACTATATGTGGACTACAAATCAGGTTATGGTAGCATAGACAGGAAATACATGAACGATGTTGTGCTAGAACTTGGAGTCCTTAACAAACTTACCCGATTCATACATATGACGATGGATAACTAAAAAAGTAGAATCAAAGTACAGAGGGAGTACTTGAGGGAGTTCCCAATCAATCTGGGCCTCAGACAAGGAAATCCGTGTATCATTTTCAACATCACTTTAGAAAAAAGCATTAGAAACATACGTGTGAGCACCTGAGAGGTGGTACAGAACAACCATAAGGAACTTTATAAAGCCAACCACTGCAATACCTGGCCTACACAGACGATATAGCGCTACTTGGTAGACACAGCATTGATGATATAATTAAACTTTCAGGGAACTTGAAGATGTGACGGTCAAAGCTGGTCTTGATTTAAATAAAGCGAAGGCAATATTTATGATAATGTCAGGAAATACGCACTGATGACTTCATCAATATGAACATCTACGCCTTTGAGAGGGTAGCTACTCTCAAATATCTAGGGGTGACTATAAATAAGCAAGAGGAAATACAATCAGAGGTGCAAGAAAGAATAACAGCATGCAACCGTTCTTATTTCAATTTACAAAAGCTACTTCAAAGCAAAAATCTCGCTAAGGAAACAAAGAAGGCAGTATACACCACTATCACAAGACCAGTAGTGATACCTGGTTCCTACCAGAAAAGCAGAGAACCTGCTAAATATATGACCCGATGATAGACAATTTTGTTTTGGGAATCCGTACAAACTAAGAGCTATATCAATTGTACAAATACTCATCTATAGTCACAACAATATAAAAAAAGGCAGACTGCCCTGGGCAGGACACATTGAAAGGATGCCGGATTCTGGAGCAACAAAAGCGATCTACCGGCAGAAACCTAGGGGCAGACGGCTCACCGGTCGACCAAGACTGAGATGGATTGACGATGTAGAGAAGGGCTTACAAAGGTTGGGGTTCGCACATGGAGGTGTAAAGCGATGGATCGATCCCAATGGAAGAATGTGGTGGAGCAGGCCAGGGCCCTAAATGGGATGAAGCGCCACTGATGTAAACATTTCAGACATTTGGGTGTGAAGCGCTAGAAATAACGACATTAACAGGACATCACTAACTCTTCCACCAGCACAATATTAAATAAATTCAGTCCAATTGGGAGCCCTTAGGGTATGTTTTTTATCGAGAGATAATCCTTAGCTTAGACTCACCCCTTAAAACTTTATAGGCCCCGTAAATTTTTTGATAAATTCAAAATGCAAGAATGCATTTTTTTACATACCGGAGTTAAATTTAGTTTCGCATCATTAAACACTTAACTGTAGAGCAACGGGAGAGATGCTAGTTAAGATTTTATGTGTCATTTGACCTAAGAGCCATCGTGTGAGGTCTGCAACCCACATAGCTGCATGGGGCCTCGTATATTTTAAGGGCTTAAAGTTGGGCTGTAATTACATTAAATTATCAACTTTTACTGCTAGGTAGGGAAGGAAAAAACCAAAAAGTAGCACGGGTGCCATAAAGAGTCAAGCGACGTCTCTGCTTGACTACGTGTGGTATGCAAACATTTTTTTAAAAATTGAAAAGTAATGTATTTTTAAAGTTATTATTTTAAAATATTTTAGGGATCAACTACATAAAAATAATGAATTTACTACAAAATATTTTTAAAATTAAGAAAAAAAATTCATTCCAAAAAAGGTATCCATCCCAAAAAAGAAATGTTAAAATAGTTTTAAATTTTGACGAAAAAGAAAAACCAAAAACATACGTTTATTTCTAAATATTTCCAAGTTTCACCAAAGTCAAAAAGAAAAAAAAGCTTTTCTGTACAAAAGGCTAAAGACTATATCTTTATGGGTTTCAAAATTGGTATTTATTTAT
The DNA here is from genome assembly GCA_964017045.1 of Omphiscola glabra. Lineage (NCBI taxonomy): Eukaryota > Metazoa > Mollusca > Gastropoda > Lymnaeidae > Omphiscola > Omphiscola glabra. The sequence continues at coordinate 23,461,253 of OZ024800.1, forward strand.
AAATCATATGTAACCGACATGTTTGTTCAGAAGTCAAGAATTGTTTACAAAAGACTCATATATTTATTAATGTGTGATTTTTTATCGTATAAATTATTAAAGTTTCAATTCTCAATATTCAGTTGATTGAAATGTTAATTAAGAAATTTAGACTACTATAATTTGCTTCAGATCATTACAACTTGCATCTTCGATGTTATACTTGAAAACAATTTTTTTACCAATTCCATATAATTTTTTTTTTAACTTCTACCAAAAATGGCATTTACAAGATAATCGAAATACTCGATTTTTTTATTCCTTGTTTAAATATATATATTCTTTCTACTGGATTATCATCTTAAAATATTTTTTTTTAAATAGTTCAAACAGCTGGGGAAGATTGTTTATTATTATTATATTAACAGAGAAAAGTCCTTGCGGATTTAATAAATAAAGACTATTTTTTTAAAAAATCATTTTACTCTTTTCCCGAAACTGTGTTAAAAAATTAGAAACACTCGATTTAATAATTATGATGAAATGTCCACTATTTGTATGTAACCGGTAAATTTCTAATTTTTTGTTTTAAAATTATTATTATTATTATTTTAAATTTTCATTTTATCTATGTCAGCATACATCTATGGAATCTACTACATTAAAATGTTTGCTAAAAATGATTTTTTAAAGCATAATGCTATTATACAATATAATTTGAAAACAGATTGCACATGTTTATTTCTTAGCAAGAACTATATTTAATTTACAGACATTTATATCGAGGAAAAGGTAGTTTAATAAAGGGTTATTAAAAAGTCTTTCAACTTTTACAGCTGCAAAATGTAATTAAATAAAAGATACCGATATCTGCGAATCAGAAAAGTAAGCTTTAGCTTATGATCAAGAGCGGCCAATTTTAAAAACAATACCATATTTATAATCGATTTCTGCGAGCCTGTAACAAGATTAACCTGAACGCTGTGGATCATCAATATATATCGAACAAAGCGATATTTTATGTGTTCCAATAATTGTAATCGATTAAAGGCACACATTTCAATAATTTTTAAAAATTTTATAAAATTTAAAGTTAGAGTAGTTTTTTTTTTTTAAAATTATTTTATCTTACACATTTTCCCCCGGGGGGGGGGGCACTTGACTTGCTCCGGGGGGGCAGTACCCCCTCGGAGGTATGCCTGAAAGAAACACTGCTATATGGATTATATTAAATTAAAATTTAACCACGAAAGTGGATCTCCAGATCAAAGCATTTATATTGTTAATATACCGAATGAAATTTTGAACTTTGGTATAGATTTGAATGTTAAAATTAATACTAATTGCATTAAAATATACGGAATTATGCAATCTACTTTTTATTTTATTTTTAGAATATGCTGAACAGTGTGTGGTATAAGAAGGTGGGACATTAGACTAGTAATACAAATCAGGTGCATGCAAAAAATCAGCGGTTCTGTTCATATAGGGTAACCATCCTGAGGATGATTTTATAAAGGTTTATTAAAAACTGTTAAGAGGGAGAGGGGGGACGATTCTTTTATTAAGCCCCACCCAGCACAAGATACGCCTATACATTTGAGGAGTGCGTTTGATAAATAATTAACTCTGTTCGGCAAACACATATCAAGTGGAGGGAATAGGGAGTGTGCATTTTTATGTGGGTGACATTTAGCTTTAAATACAATGATAATACGGTCGTGAAAAAGATTTGTTATATTGTTTTAAATAAATATTTTATACCAATTAAGAAAATACTGTTCAAGAACAAACAGTGTATCGATTGACATAAGTATATTTTATCTTAAAAATATAGGGTTTTTTTTCACTTACCATTGGATGGGTTAAGATTTGCTTTGAAAATATAAAAATACATTTTCTGTTTCCAAAATGTTAAAAACTAAAGTTCATGGGTGTACATTTTATGAGATTAAAAATATTTCTTTAAATAAAAACAAAACAAACTCATGGCTGTTAAAGACGTGGAAACTGACTAAGGGATTCTTATTTAGATATAACAAGTTCTGTGTATTAAGGTTTTCCCATAAAATATTTCTCTTAAACAAATATTTTATAAAAATATTTCTAAAAATAAAGAAAAACTTCAACAATTATTTAAAAAATAAGGACGAAATTCCAAACGAAATTTTCCGACTTGAAATTATTTTTTTTTAAAAAAAAAGGTACATTTGAGATGTTGCTGCTGTCACACATTTGAATGGTCTGGTTAACCAGGCGAGTTATTTTCACTTAAAATACCCCTCCCACCCCATATAGCGCCTTTCTTTCTTATTTCATTTTTTACAATCGGTGCCTAGCACCATGTTTTTTTTAAAATAACACACAGAGTAATTTATTATTTTGTTTTAGTTTTTTCCTGGCTATAGTTTTGTTCATTTTTTTTCCTTCTGTATTACCGATAATTCACTTCGATGGTGTTTTTTTTATTTTTTCTTGCATCCTGACATTTGTTTTAATTTATATCAAACCTCCTGGCCATGTCTTTAAAACACCCTTGAATGTTTTGGCGGCAGTATTGTGATCACAGGATTGACCGGGCCTGAAACAAGTCTAATCACCAACCCTGACCTTAACGCCATCACGTTGTCAATCACAAACTTCGGGGTTACCCTGTCAACCGACTGGTGGGCCAAGTACCGACTACTCTTGTAAGTAGCCTTGAATTATTTTGTTGTTTTGCCCCTTTGCATAAAAATATTTCCGGAGTGACGCTAATGTTAATAAATCTTGTCATAAAATTCTCGATCACATTCTATAAATAGATAAACATGTTAAATACGCGTTAAATATTTAACTCAACAATGAACAGTTGAAACGTTTTTTAAAGTTCAAAATATCCAACATATATATATATATATATACAATTTGTAGTAAGGGGCGTCTACACAGGGTGGGGGGGGGAAGCAGCTGCTTCCAACCTGATCGGGGTGGGGGCCGGGTAAAATCACGCCCAATCTATTTGTTTACATTTCTCTAGAAAACACAAATAATATGGGAAAGGATATAATTCTTAAACTCATTTTTTGTGTGTGGCGAAATGACAAGGCGCGGCGTCTTCTATAAGGACGAAAACCCCGTTCCTTAGTCAGCACCAGGAGCTTCGCGGGATAGTCAGACTCAATCTGCATATGGAACTCCGTCTCCGGATTTAAAAAAAATTAAAATATTAGAGTATTCCTTTTCAGTGGTTTAAATTGTTTCGTCTTGAACATCCTGGGGGATTGAATTTCAAAACACTAAGACAGATTAGACACATTTCTGCCCGAACGGCCATTTAGACATTGGCCCAAAAGTTGCATTTTCAGAATTAAAGCTAAAAAAAATACTATAGGCCTACTGAAATTCATTATCTTAACAATAACTGGGTTTCATAATTTGATTTTATATTTAAAAAGTGAGAATTGTTTAGCGCTTAGCAAAATTGTAAACGTTGGTTATCAATAACAGTATTAAATTAGGAAAAAGTGCGATAACAATTTGATAACTGTATATTTGTGTGCTATTTGTATTATTCATGAAGAACTCTCGAATTGAAAACCTATTCCATGACCCACAGATTTGACCAAGGTCTAGGGGAGGGGGTTGGCTTCCAACACCCCAAAAAAATAATCTATAATCATGTTAACATACAAAAATATATATAATATACTGAATAAAAGTGATATGAAAACAAGTGAGTTCATTTCTACGTATAAGAATTACAATTGCTTTATGAAAAAAAATGATCTTCTCGCTTTCCATGCAGTGTTCCCTTGTCAGCTTCCGGTGGACTCATTGCCAGTGTTTCAGATGTCACTCTGACCCTGACCGTCGGTGTGGGTACGTTTCTATCGCACTATAATGTTGTATTTAGGTCTAGATTGATTCCTTTCCCGAAATTCCTCTACTATTTTTCTTTTTCAGCGCAAGCTGTTTCTTTTGATCTCCTATGGTTTCATTTGACTTGGCTCTTCCTCCCGAGCTCTTAGAATTTGATTGGTTCCCTTCCGCAGATGCGATCGAGCCAGGAACAGTTTCTGCGCTGGTTTTCATTTCCTTATTGTTTTTTTTTAAGCCCTATCATTGCAGATAGATTTTTATTTGATCAGAAGATTTAATAAATTCATTATGGACATGTCAGTCTAGAATATGAAGTACCAGGTCTTATTTCCTGTTTGTTGTGTTAGTCTACTAGCATGCACAGAAGACCGTCGTCGTGTGTTGCTATTCGTGTCGATGTCAGCTTTGTAAAGTTTATGATTTTCTTTGCTGATCCCTTGCTTCTTACTGTCGCGTGTGTCCATTTTTACTTGGGTATTAAGAGGTGGCCGAGCGATCTAGACCGAGCCAATCCAACAAGCTGGTGGTCTGGAGCTCAATCCCAAACCAAAGCCAAGACAAGCAAAAACATCACCAGCACCCCCGGGTTGATAGAACTAGCTAACATTGGATGGCAACTCACCTAAGAGACAGACACACTCTGTATGACACTACATAAACACGATAAAATGCCGGCAACTACTGCGATGCTACGGGTGCCAAGCTGTATCAACCACATGTGATGTTCCCTGGGGTCATCCATGTGCGTGTGGAGACGCGATTTTGCTGTCTATGGAAAAAGTCTATGTTCCTAAATACCTTGTGGTTTCGTCCTTCATTGTCTAGACATCGTCGCACTGTGACGTACGGATGCCAACACCTCCCCCCCCCAAAAAAAAACCCACTTCAAAAAGCCCCCAAAACACGTTATTAGAGCTTTCATTTATCTTTTATCCCCTACTGCAATCGTTCAAATACTCAGATGCATTGTTGTGGGAAGAGGGTTACATCAGATCCGCACAAAAAAAAAAAAAAGACGAGCAGCCATAAATTGGTCCCAATTCAAGGATGGAGTGGAGCAAGCCGGAACCCCGAATGTCACTGAAGTGCCACCGATGATGATGATGATCATCTTCTTTTCTATACATCTTGATATTTGACGAATGTCAGTCATATTGCATTGATGTAAAAAACACAACAACCACCTAACAAAAGATCAGAGGTCAGCTCTACCGTAATACTATGTGCCGCGGAAGATGTGATAGAAGGAACACTTGATAGTTGAAGGACCTCTGTTACATTAAATCTTGCACTCTCTCAGATAGGGTTTCTCTTTTTTTTTTTTAAAAGTTGATAGAAGGGGACTAGAAGATTATTTCTCGCCGGATCGGGGGGGGGGGGGCCGGGGCGGGGGGTGTGGAAGGTAATTTGTTTAGATCCAACTTAAAGTAGATCTTCCGTGGATCAGGACAATGACAAAATATAAAACTCGCGGGGAAACAAACAAACAAAGAAACAAACAAACAAAGAAACAAAGAAACAAACAAAGAAACAAACAAGAAACTTCATTTAAAATATTGTTTTCGGATAAATAGGTTGAGTGATGAAAGTATCTTCTTAGGTCGTTGTACGTATCCATTTAGAATGTAGTTGTATGTATCCATTTAGAATGTAGTTGTATGTATCCATTTAGAAGGTAGTATATATGTATCCATTTAGAAGGTAGTTGTATGTATCCACTTAGAAAACACTGTGTACAAAGTGTTCAATGGTATGCTTTGTAACATACATTTTTGTTTGTGCCTCCAGATATCGATCCGTCCACTTTTCATCCTGTGACCAAGTCAAGGGGCTGTACTGCATCTATTGGTGATGTCAAGTTAAACTTTAGTGGGGGTACCGCCTGGCTCCTAAACTTACTTAAAGGTGTTTTTGAAAGTTTAGCCAAGACTGCACTCGGAGACAAGGTAAGTTTGTGTCATTTGAAGCGGTACTTAAATTTTTTTGTTGGTTACTAATTAATTTTCTGTGGAATCTACCATGAAATTTTCAAAAGGAATCGACCGGCTGCATAAAATGACATTATATTTTTTTTCGTATCCGGAAATTTGATCGAAAGAAATTTCGTCGACGGAATATTGATCGACGGAAATTTGATCGAACGGAAATTTGGTCGAATCGTTTTTTTAGTTTATAAGTTAAAATTTTGCGTCAAATTTCTTTTTGAACGCATTATTTTGTTTTACTATATAGTATAGTGCGTTCAAAAAGAAATTTGACGAAAATTTTAACGTCTGAACTGAAAAAGAGATTCGACCAAATTTCCGTTCGATCAAATTACCGTCGATCAATTTTCCGTCCACGAAATTTCTTTCGATCAAATTTCCGGTAAACATTTTTTTTCTCAACAGTAATGCTAATCAATATCTAGGCTTCGTAATCAAACCATTGAACAATAAACTTACTGGCTGTCATTTTGGTGTCCAACAGTGAAGAACAATTTCTGTTTATTAGCGTTTTCGGGGTTTATTATCTGATTCTTTACTGCTAAATATTTTTGATAAAAGTCACGCTTAAGCCGATACATTTATCAAATAATATCTCAAGTGTAAAATAAAAGAGTAACAAATATGTCATTTAAAAGGTTTGTTCATCATCATCATCATCATGTCCCGTAGTCCTTAGACCGTTGGGGCGCCACAGATGACATAAAAACTATTCTTCTCCATTCATCTCGGTCTCCTGCCCTACGCATAGCATCGCCTAGTTGTAATCCCGTCCATTCTTTGATGTTATCTTCCCATCTTTTTCTCTGCCTTCCTCTTCGTCTTCCTCCTCTAGTTGCGCCCTGCAAGATTTCTTTGGCGAGCCCATGTTTTCTGGTCACGTGGCCAAATCATTCAAGTTTGCGCTTTTTTACAGACGCCAGGAGGTCATCGTACTGCCCAGTTGCTTGACGAATCCTTTCTTTACTTGTTCATTGGTGATATGGTCTCTATAGCAGTTTGTTAAGTTTTGTTAAACACGGATTACAATCATGTAACAATTTTTATTTTAATATTTAAAAAAATAATTGTAAAATACTAATAACTGAAAAATAAAACACGTAATATTTCAGATTTGTGACTACGTCGATAATTTCATTGACAATGACGTTACAGAGAAACTTCAAGATTTCAAAAGTAAGTTATAGTTTCAAGCAATTTCAGCAACATATTTGTCATGGAAATCACAAAAGACTCTTGCACATTAACATCGTTTATAATTACAATACTTAGTCTTGACACTGGTAGAATCCTTACAGGCCCATCCACCCATTTCAGTTAATATTCAAGCTGTGTCCAGTCAAAAAGTCACGATTTAAAGACCAACCTAGATTCTAAAGTAAACATCTTAGTTTTTGAAAGAGAAAAAAAAAATGGATTCACCCATGCAAAAACTGTGGCAGCTTCTCAATTACATTAAAATAGTCTTCGGGGAAGACCTCATTCCAGAAGCCACCATTTCAAATATCCACTGAGCTATGAAGAGTAGTCAGTTAAACAGTGAGGTTGAATTTTCAAATGTTTACCTTTTGATACTGGATCGAATTTGCCAAAGATGTTGCCTGTTTTAGTTTTACTATTAGGCCTCCGTGCATGTAGGGTTTAATCTTTAATATTTAAAGCAGTGAGTATTCTAGGTTGGGTAATTAACAAACTTTATTTTTTTAAAGATGTCTTCTTAAAATCGTTTTAAAATAACCAGAAGTTGGTGATTATAATGTTGAAATCCCTCCAGTAATTAAAATATAGATATTCAAGTCCAGTTTCTATCTTCGAAAAGGGATTTTTTTTTTTAAATAACCAAAACCCAGTCGGTACTTTCATATGGATAGATGATTGTAATAAATATGCACAAAATCCATCAATCCTGGCAGAAATGTATGTGGTACAAACATACACATTTGTAGTCTTCATAATGCACATAGAATAAAGCCTTATTAAAAAAGGGTGAAACAAACAATACTTACCTGTTGCCAGAGGCGTAGCTAGAGTGTTTGGCGCCCGGGGACAAGATTCATTTATAAGTACCCCTTTTGTCTTTTTTCAACCCTCAAACCCATTATTTTAATTTATAAAATAATATCAAAGCACATTTTGGCGCCCCTAACTAGCTGGCGTCCGGGGACATCTGTACCCCCCTACCACCCCTTCGCTACGCCTCTGCCTGTGGCGTACCTTAACCAAATTCCCGGCCCCCCCCCCCCCCCCCGAAAAACAAAAAGAACAACACGGAAAGCCATATCTAACCAGGGCGGGAGGGGGGGGGGGGTCAAGATTCTCCTGCGAGAAATGAAGCCGAGGCTGCCAATCCAGGATGGGCCTAGTGAGCCATATGTTTAAACGTACATAGCTACTCCATCATCTCGCCAAGACGGAAGGACGCCATATATAACTGTTCCTCAGTAGAGCCTAAATTTTATAGACACCAATTATTGGAATCTGTCTTTTTTATTATTATCAGCGTTGTATGCATGTCGCGTGGCCTACGACGTAGCCAAAGTGTCTAGCACTTGGTGGACAGAAGTCATCAATAAAATAGCATCAAAGTTCATTTTTGGTGCCCCAACTAGTCTGGCGCCCGGCACATCTGACCCCCTTTGCCCCCTCTCCCCTTCCCTTGCGTGGAGCCTTGGAAAACAATACCCACCCGTCTTACGATCCAGGTGAAAAATGACGAAACGTCTGGTGCGGCAAACGATATGTAATAGAGCACGTCCATAATAGCAGATCTCAGATTTTTACCCTAAGCCTGAATCATTTACTCTTCTACCCGGTGTAACGCTGATCACTACATAACAATAAAGTACCATACGTGTAAAACGGTAAGTTCTATTATAACGCACTGGTAAACCGACTCTCTTCTGTATTTGCTGTCACTATAATTGTTTTTTCCCCTTTCTTCATCATTCTTTAGTGGTTGTTGGGTTTCTCAACAAGTTTGTATTGGACTATAACCTGATAGCGCCCGTGAACTTCAACTCGTTGTACATTGAGACGCAACATAAGGTAACAACAACAAAATTAGCACCCATGGTTTTTTTTTTTTTGTTGAAATTATAAAAGTTAAATTCAAAAATTACCCACAGTCAAGAACAAATACGAAACAATAATTCCATTGTCCTCATATGAAATCATATTTTTTAAAAAATACATCCAAATATTTTTAAATGATGAGTGCGGGATACGTTTTTGGCCTTTTCAAATTTATAAATTTACACAACATTTTTAAGTAATTAAATTCCCCCCCCCCCCCCCCCCATAATTAAAAATGTCCTATCTGTCACGCTTGGCTTAAACATATTTATTTGAAAATATTTTAATAAAACCTTTCACGACTAGTCATGTGTAGCTTCGCTTTGCATATCTTGATAACTTATAATGACTTGTGTTTTACTGGGATGGTGGGAAAACCCTTGCTCTTTTTTAACCCTAAAATGTTGACACACAAAGGGAGAGGTTTATTGGAACGATGACCTGGCGACGGAGAGCCCCTTCACACCTTCCCTGATTCCTGGCTGGACTGACAACAGCAATATGGCCTACCTTTGGGTGACAGAATACACCATAATGACACTGGCTTACGTGGCGCACACTCACGAATACCTGAAGTACACGTTGTCACCTGACAAGGTAAGTGGTACGAATTTTTAAGAGGAAAAAAAAAAAAGTAACTTAAAAGATTGGTACACGATTCGCTATTTAAAGTAGAATCACGTTATTTATATCTCAGCTGGTGTTTGACTATAATACTTCGTATGAAATTACTTTCCTCAGTTACCAGCTAGTAGTAAAGGCTACTTGAACACAACGTGCCCAGATTCTGTCTGCGCCGGCTCACTCTTAAAGCAGGTATTTCTGGAACTATTAGTTTAGGGTTTACTGACCAGGAATGCGAGCAAATGTGATTCTAAGAACAATGCAGACACCAACCTTAAAATAACTCTGTTTTATTTAATTTTTAATTTTCCAACACTTTTTCGTAATAACTTACTTTTTTGAATCCTTTTTTTAAACTTTTGTTCGTGTTTCTTTCTGACCTCATCCTCGTAGGGTTATTTGGCCCACTTCCCGTCACCCTATCGAGCTGCCACTTGGTACATTGGCTCGTTGCCGATGACAACACATTCTATACAATTTTTAGCCCTACCCCCAGCCCCCAAAAATCATGTTTTCCCCTCTTTTTCAAAGGGGAGAGGAAGAAAATATGATGAATTTGATTTCTTATGAACTGTAGCCATCGCTTAGTCCCACAATAACCGTTTGATTTAGCGAACTTATATTTGCATCTTCAACTGAAAATTTGTGCAATTTATTTATAAAGCTCTTTATACCCAAAATCAGTTGCTACAATCACATAAACGATAAATCACGCACAATTACATAAATGCATACAAATGCATACAAGAGATTTAAACGAAACACTCATTAAAAGCTGTATAACATTGGTTCATTGTGCTTCCGGGCTGTTGGGGGGTCCCATCAAGAACAAATAAACGGGTCTTATAGAACCTCCTGGAAATTGATTTAAAAAGGCTCCAAGAGTACCACTGCTTTACAGTTCTTTGTATTCCAATTGAAAAAAAAAATAGAAATCCATTGTTTTATATTTTAGTGCAATTTAACGTTTTATGGAAAGCGAGAGTACTACACGGGGAAACAGCATGTCGTTGACAGAAAAATGTATTCTTTCTGAAATATCTTATTTCTTAAATTAAATTAAAAGTCGAATGAACAAAAATGGGCGAAGCTGTCGTTAAGACGCTGGTGCATTTTTTTTCCTAATACCATTTTAACTGGTAAATTCGAAATAATACGAACATTTCCTTGAATTATTCAGCCCCTACCCAACCCCCTTAAAACCACCCTCTTTTTAAAAAAAACTGAAAATATAAAACGATCTATTTTAAATGTCAACGCATCGATAAGAAATTACACGAAAATATGCTATCAAATGAGTAGTGTGGGTAATCGAATAGTGGCAAGTTCAAGTAGCTGGTGACGCATCTCTCTAGTTAGTTTTTAATAACGGTGTAAACGACACATTCTGAGAGTTGCTACGGGAGTCTTTGCTGCTCACGGAGAAGGCTACATCTTTTTTTGGTGTCCTTGCCACTGATAAAGTCGCATACAAAAAAAAAATAAACAAAATATAGACAGTAAAAAGTAGGTGGGTATATAAGATAACATGGTTAGACTCAGACGAACTTATTTTTTAGAGTCACCTGGAACGTGCAATAATTTTTTGGGGAAATTATTTAGACTTACATCTCATATTTAGCGAGTATTTTGAATAGTTCGACCAGCCGAATTTTTTCGGCAAAAATGACCAATTAAGCCGGCTGTTGATTACCTTCCCATAAGTCGGTGTAACCGAAGTATATTTTAGCAACATCAATTCAAAGACAACAGCAAGTGAAATGCCTGCCGCGCTATATAGTTTTCGTCGGCTTGTTCGGTTCAACATTTCTTATCAACATATTTCTGCATTCATAATTTTGCCCAAGTTTTAAAAAAAATAAAATACATTATCTAATAATAAATATTTCATGGATAAATCAAATAATGCGCATCGTCTTTTAATCCATAGGATATCTTGAAGGTTCTTTGCCTACGACCGAAGATGCCACCCCTCACGTGTTTAAAATGATTCCTCCTGTAAATACTCCCCCCCCCCCGGGGCCCCAGTTTATACGCTACTTTACATCTATTGATAGTTTTTCGCCACTCTGGCGTAGGCACCCGAGGGAGGCTGCCCCCTTTGGCCCCCTTCTTTCCACTCCTGGGGGGGGGGGACACATAGTTAGCGAAAGCATGTTAGTAAAAGGGATTAATGAAAATAATCTCATTTAATTAAAAGCTGGACAAATTAAATCTTGCCTCGGACAAAGTAGGACATTTATTCCAGGTAGAAATGCTGTATTTGTAGTGGTCCTGCACATGTTGTAGTATACCTGCAAACAATAGTAAGAAAATCTTGTTTTTAAACCACTTTTCTCTTCTATTTTTGTGTGCTGTGCTTAAACATAAACGAATGCGTGTAGGGCAGCCCCGGGTTTTAAAAAATAATTGTATACATTTCATCAATCTGTCAGATCTCTACAGCGTACCCCAACTCACAAGTGACCATTTCCATCGTTTCAAGTGCTGTGCCTGTGGTCAAAATCACCACCTCAGGCCTGCAGTTGACCATCAAAGGGGCTTTTGAACTCTCGGCGACAACACCATCTGGTGGCGTGGTGTCTGCCATCACCAGTAATGTGGTAAGATTTAACTAACGGTTATCGCAACTCAAGTTTAATTTGTTGCATTCCTTATGAGTTAAGTGTCACTTCGGAAGTTGTATTTTTTGTGGGGAAATGTTACCGCGAAAGTTTTTGAATTTTTGCATCCTATCGAGCTTTCAAATTATTAGCCCCACCCCAGCAATCGATTTCTCCTGTTTTTCCTGGTGAATATGGATGAAATATTATTATTTTTTCAATTTGTGCATTATATCTTGTGGAGATTAATTGTGCAGCTGTTGCTATGTGCTTTGTTTTTTTGAGAATAAGAAGTTTCTCCACTTACATAGCCGCTTCTTAATTTAAAAAATGGGAACTGCATGTAAAGAAGCGGTCCTGAGGTCATCCGATCGTTTAACAGTTTGGTTAACCGAACTTGTATGTCCATCTTCGGCTGAAAACTTGTGCGATTTCTTTATAAAGTGCTTAGTACCAAAAATCAAGTTTCTACAATCAGATAAGGGATAACTCACGAACAATTACATAAATGCAAACAAAAATTCATGTAAAGGATTTATACGGACAATATGTTTTGGTTTTATCAGTGGAAATCTGAACTGAGATTATTCCACTATTCTTTTTTTAAAAAAGTATGTTTTTCCCAGGCACTCTCTTTGTCAGCTACTGCCAGCATCGCCAACCAGGCTGTCACTGGTAACATCACAAATTTCAGGTACGTTTTGAACAAATGTTGGTGTCACCGTCCTAAAGTTCACTTTTCATAAATAAACACCATTTCCTTTATGAAGAAGCGTGAAGGAACATGACGACATTTAAATTCTAAATATCCTGCAACGTTAACTTTCTTGAGTCGTCACTGTAACTCTCATCATGCCAGTTTAATTTGTTCGAGTGAAAAAAACAACGTGAATTTTTCCAACTTGTTTTAAAGCGTTGCAAAAATAATTGTTCTAATCCATTGGATGAAATTAGTATTATTATTATTATTATTTTTTTTTGGGTCACAATATCTAAGTATTTTTTTTTTATTAACAGTATCCGAAAATGCACTTCATTTATTATAATATGAGTCAGTCAGGTCGACAAAATGAATACATGTCTTATTTGAAAACTTTCGAAGACAAAAATATATATTTGTGATTGATTACTTCTTTGTTTTAAAAAATAGTTGTGATTTTTAGATGTTTATCTTTACATGCTTTTCGAGCTGAAATTATTTTTTTTTAAACGTACACATCATCAGTAATCCACTTAAACCATTTATATGGAAAAAACGATTTTTTTTATTAAAAAAAAAAAAATTGGTGTGATTTTTAGATGTTTATCTTTAGATGCTTTTCGAGCTGAAATTATTTTTTTTTTTAAACGTACACATCATCAGTAATCCACTTAAACCATTTATATGGAAAAAAAAAACGACTTTTTTTTTATAACCCCGATCTGACACGAATTAACTTTGAGAGACAGCTACGTTTTTTTTGGTGTTTTTTTTTAACAAAGTTTTTCCATTAAGCCCTAAAAAGCAGCCGCAAAGGAAATTTTGTGATATTTAAATAGCTAAATTGAAACATCACTAAAATTGAGTCAATTTAATGTTTTCTTTGTGGCTGGCTTTTGAAGGATTCGTGGGAAAGCTATAGTGAAATGTCTTAGAGCTGTCTCTCTCTCAAAAAAAAAAAAAAAAAAGGTTCCAATAGCTCAACGAGTTTTGTATGTTGGCTCGTTAAAATTCTTTTGTTACAACAATGACGTGTTTAGTTTATCTTCTACATGTTAGTGTCAAGCTTGACGGGCTCAAATCAAACATTGGCGACCTAGACGTAAGTTGGATCATGTCAGATAGTTAGCTTTTTCTGTTCATTTTATTGCGTTCGTTTCCCACCTGAATAGTTTGTGTCATTTCATTTGTCCGGATCTGTCTCGTTATCTGGACGTGCCCTTGCTATTTCCGCCCGTTTTCCTCTCAGTGCACGGTTTCGTTGTACTGTGGCGTTGTTGTACTGTACTGTGCCGCTGTTCTGTACTGTGTCGTTGTACTATATCGTTTTACTATGTCGTTGTACTGTCCTGTCATTGCACTGTACTGTGTCGTTGTACAATGTGGTTGTACTATGTCGTTGCAATGTACTGTCTTACTGTACTGTCGTTGTACTGTACGGTGTCGTTGTACTGGTCCCCTGTTTTTCCCTGTGTGTGTGTCCATGCTTGTAACGCATTCTTGCTCCATGTCCGTCCATTTTATGTTTTCCTGCTTGTATCGTTTGTATTTATGGTTCAAATTCTAAGAACTTTTGCTACAATAATTACAATTTTATTTTATCTTCTACATGCAAATATTTTACTAGTGTGTTTTACTGTCTTATAGCATACACTTTTAATACAAGAACATGTTGTAAGTCACAATTGCAACACCGTTGCTCCTCTGAGTTCCCCTCAAGCATAGAAACCATAAGCTGGTTAAAAATCCCATTCTACCATTGGTAAACAGTTAAACACAACAGCTATTGTACTTTTTTTTTTTTTTAAAAAGATGCACTCTTTGATAAAATCTAAAAGCAGAGTCACTGTGTGTTATGACTTGAAAGAAATTATCTACTTTTCGCAGGAAATAATTTGTAACTCAACAACTCTTTCAATAACTCTTTTCATGTTAATGTAATTTCACTATCCTAGCGGGGATCGCCATGTTATTATTGAGTTAAAAATAACATTGTATTAATTCTTATTCAGCAATCTGAGCTCAACACGCTGCTTTACGATGGAATAAACATGATCGTCATTCCACAAATCAATGGTAAGTTGACATGGCTCAAATGGTCTGCGATGTGTATCAATCAAATTCTAAGTTAGTGAAAGTGATTTCCCTACAACAGATATAAGAGTCGTAGAGTGATGCGAGGCGAGGGTGGCTGCCGCCTACAATAACTCCACAATAACCCAGATACTTACTGCTGTAGGTTGTAACACATACACATACGTACACAAGAACAACTGGACAAATCAGACAACCCCAGAAAGTTTAACACATGGGAAGCATTTTTTTTTCGACGAGAATGAAGGCGAAGAAAAAAAAAGAGCCATACAAATTATATTGTCTTCATCAGAAAATACTTATCCGGTATCTATAAATAGGCCGGAGACAAAACTCTTTCACCTGCGACAGGATCTGCTTTAATAAGAGCGGCTGGTTAACCGGTATTACCTTAAGATGACCTGAGCACTGGCGATCTCAAACAGTTTTTCCCAACTGCTCGTCTTGTCCCCTCATTTTATGAGGTGACGCATTTTTAAAAAAAAAATGGTTAGATAAAAAAGGATTGTCACTCCGGGATAAGCCGCCCTGTCACACATATTCAAATGCGTGACAGTTTTAGAAATTTCAGACGGGCATGCAGGACATAATGACGAACTAGAGAATCATTGGAGAAAATCAAAGTTTGCGAACGGCAAGGGAGAGTGAAGCTAATCACTGTTCTGGCTGGTAAAAAAGGAACAAACAAACAAACAAAGCTGTAAATATAAAACGGGGCGCCATGGTAAAGTTTCTCTCCCCGGGTGCAGCTTTTACTTACATTGGTAGTGATAAATGATCAATTTCGACAAGTTAAATGATGTTAATTTGTTTCTATAATTGTTTTCAAAAAATATTTAAACATTGATTTTTATCTCACGTACCGTACGATTCAGGCATCGCACAAGCTGGCGTGCCACTGCCTTCCATGAAAGATGTCACTCTCAGCAATTCTAAAGCGCAATTCTTAGATGTGAGTTTTTTATTTCAAGTTTATGAACTAAGTCTAAAAACCTTGTAAAGATCTAGGATACGGCTTTTAATTTTACGATTGTAATTGAAAGCAGAATTTCTCAAACTTTGAAGTTTGTGAACTAATATTCATACAGTGTTGCATGAAAATATTGTAAAGTTTCTGGGATCATCCCTTTTACTTTTAGTTATGCAAATTAAGGCAGAGTTCCCCCAAACTTTTAAGTTTAGCGGTGGACATATAATTGTTTCCTTTTATTTGATCATCATTTTTAAAAGGTGTGATTGGTCAATTTGATAGGACTCCATTAGAAATTATTTTTCTTAGATCGGATATAATTTTCTCCCCTGATATTTGCCAATTTGTCACGTGTAAGCAAAATTATGACGAGAATAATCTGCATTGCAAGATTCATATTCAACACGTTCAATTCAAATACCGTGGATGTAGGATTGAGATGTGTGATCTCTTTAGGATGCAGCTGTGACACTTGAGAATAAACGATATAATTTGCGAACTTTCGGACATGAAAGGAGCCAAAAAAAAAAATAAAAATAACTTAAAGCACAATTTCAATGTCGTTTTTTGGTCACATGAATTCAGTCGCATTGTCCATCTATATGTGTTATCTGGCCACATCTTTTCTATAGTAACATAGCATGGGTTTGCCAGTTTCAGTATTATTCAGTTTAACAAATGCCTTGGCCTTGTTTTGTGTGGTCTCTTTAATCGAAAGCTTTCAAATTTCCTTCAATATGTACACGGCACATAAGGGTCATCTTCCCAATCTCCTTATATGTGCACAATGTCGTGATTTTTTAACAAGACATGTAACTTTTTCACAGTTTCTTGACTAATATTATGCTGCCTGTCAATCAAAGGGTCGCTGACAACTATTTGGGAAACGCAGATCTAAAATAGTTTTTTTTTTAAAAATCAAACGTATACATTTGTAAATCTATTAAAACATGGTAGATGTTGCTTATAATATTTTTTTTTACCTCACCAGGGAATTCTTGTGTTGTCGTCTGATGCCCAGTACAAAGATATCCTATAGATGACGACAAGGTCTTCCAACGTATGAAAAACAATATGGATAGCAAACCCATATTTTTACAAATAAAACCTTTTTAATCCCAAAAGACTTTGTGTGTGTGTGCTGGCTGCTTTGACTAGTGTAAGTAACCGTAAAGCTCCGTGGATAGCTAAAACTCCGTTCCATTTTGCGCCATGTTAGCTTTAACCCTTAATGTTAACTTTGTGGCCACCTTGTTTTATATCATTTACATTTAACACTTTACGTTGGTCTGGCCGTTTCAAAACTCTTATCATTACATTTTATTTTTTGAGAAAAAAATCTTTTTTTTTGTTTTTTTTGTGTTAGCATCTGTTTTTTGTCTTTATGGGCGTATGTTGTGACAGTCAGAGTGACTGTCCATTAGTGTTGTCGTGCGTGACTGATTGAACTATGTGCCCTGATTGTCGTCTGTTGTTGACAGATCGCAAGACCGGACGATGTGAGGTTGTTTTTTTTCCCACGTGAATGTTTAAAATTGAATGTTGCGAATCTTTCTTTGAGAACTCGGGCGAGTGGTCATGTGATGTGGGGTGTGTAAAAAAACAATGTGGAGTGGTGAATAAATGTAAGTTGGTCCACACACAGACTTGAGTTGATCTTTTATTATACTATGACAGTTACGCATTCGCATTCAAATAATATTTCAGTTCGATCGCTTCTCAATAATCGGCTTCCTTTGGGTAATCTAAGCTGTCGTTATTCCACGTCCAAAGCTATCGAACCTCCCCCCCCCCCCCCATTTTACCCCCACCTGCCTCAGGAAAAAGTAAACAGAAAAACTTTCACAAAGTTCTTCAATCAATTTTCACTTATTTTACACCTTCCAAACCCCCCCCCTTTCCCCCCCCCCCCCCGGGCCGGGGTCACAATCTGTAACAAACTTCGAACCCCGACTTCATACTCTCGGACTAAAAAAAGTGTAAAACTTTTGTCAAGGCGTGCAGTATCCAAAGAATGATTGTTAGAAAGTCCCCCGCCTCAATGTGTATCGTGGCATCGTAAACTCTTTCTGTTAGTTCACCAAAAATGGTACTGCACATGTAAGGACGAAATAAAATTCATAACGCATTGAAGTACTGCTGACGCATTGAAGTACTGTTGACGCATTGAAGTACTGTTGACGCATTGAAGTACTGTTGACGCATTGAAGTACTGTTGACGCATTGAAGTACTGTTGACGCATTGACGTACTGTTGACGCATTGAAGTACTGTTGACGCATTGAAGTACTGTTGACGCATTGAAGTACTGTTGACGCATTGAAGTACTGTTGACGCATTGAAGTACTGTTGACGCATTGAAGTACTGTTGACGCATTGAAGTACTGTTGGCGGATTCCCTGGTGAAAATTTATGTAATTTTTTTAGTGTGACAAAGACAAAAATACACCGAGGTCGTGGAACCTAAGTATGTAAGCATGATTAAATGGGATGGCGATGTAAGCATGTTTTGATGGGATGGCGATGTAAGCATGGTTTGATAACGTTGCGATGTAAGCTTGATTTGATGGGATGGCGATGTAAGTATGATTTGATGGGATGGCGATGTAAGCATGATTTGATGGGATGGTGATGTAAGCATGATTTGATGGGATGGCGATATAAGCATGATTTGATGGGATGACGATGTAAGTAGGATTTTATGGAATGGCGATGTAAGCTTGATTTGATGGGATGGCGATGTAAGCATGATTTGATGGGATTGCGATGTAAGCATGATTTGATGGGATGGCGATGTACGCATGATTTGATGTGATGGCGATGTAAGCATGATTTGTTAGGATGGCGATGTAAGCATGATTTGATGGGATGGAGATGTAAGCATGATTTGATGGGATGGAGATGTAAGCATGGTGTGATGGGATGGCGATGTAAGCATAGTTTGTTGGGTTGGCGATGTAAGCATGATTTGATTGGATGGCGATGTCAACATGATTTGACGGGATGGCGATGTAAGCATGGTTTGACGGGATGGCGATGTAAGCATGGTTTGACGGGATGGAGATGTAAGCATGGTTTGACGGGATGGCCCCTACCGTTTGTTTTATTGGATGAATCAACCAGCTGCATCTGACGTCGTGCGGATATTTCTTTCTCTCTCGAGTCGTATTATTTACAGCCTAGGCTTCACTCTGTTAAATAAAGACAGTGTTAGTCTTTTGTCTCCATCTGTATTTTTGTGATGACTTAGAGAAAATGCAGTTAGTTACCCTAGCGCAACTCTATTACCTCGCTCTCTCGTATCCAATTTTCCATCCTAGGTGAAACATGCTTCCCAAGAGGCTTTGGGCGTAGAAGCAACTCGAAACTGGTCATCGCAACTCGGACCGGTCATCGCAACTCGGACATCTTCGTGAATACCGGGTTCTCTGTGTTCTTGGGGGGATTAAAGCTATAAAACTTGATCAGTGAGATCGAGCGGTTCTTAAAAAGAATCCATCCGGCCCCTGTGACTTGACTTTCACGAAAGAGTGGATTGCCATGTCAGTCCTCATCAGAGGCGTGGCTAGACTTTCGTGGGCGCTGGTGCAAGCTAATTTTGTAAAATCTTAATTAATTCTTTTTTCTTTAATACTTTTATTGGCTGGGGCCCCCTTTTGGATCCAGCCCTGGTGCAATGGTCCAACCTGCACCTTTGTAGCTATGCCACTGGTCCTTGTCATGTAGTAGGGGTTCAATGATTCATCTCTGATTTGCACGGTTTTGACTGCTTTGTAGACCCCTTTGCGACTTTTGGAATTGTCCTGTGGTCACGGCATTTACATCATCTTGTGACATACCAGTCGCTTGTCCTGTGGTCATCGCACGCACACCATCTTGTGACACACTAATTGGTTGTCCTGTGGTCACGGCACATACACCATCTTGTGACACTAATTGCTTGCCCTTTGGTCACGGCATATACACCACGTTGTACGTGCCGTGACCACAATTTGTGACAATCTGTGATTTGCTGAAATTGAAGAAACAAAAAAAAAAAGAAAAAAAAAAAAAAAAAAAGAAAGAAAATCAAGTTATCAATAACCGCTTCATCATAGAAATCGTATGAAACATGTGCCAAACTTTATTTTTTATTGTAAAATGGCTATTTCACTTCACAAAACATCTTTAGTGTTATTTTTTCAGTGTCCGCTCCTGACACCAGCGACGGTGGTTGTGTCATGTGATCCGGCTTATTCAGTGTTGATCATTCACATTATCTTTAACTCCTCTCTCTATCAAACATTCCCAATTCAGTGCATTGTCTGCGAATGATTTAATGACCCATTTTTTTTTAAAAGCTATCGATCAGTCAGACAATATCAGTCAAACATAGTTTATATCGAACTCATCGTTGCCTGTGTATTCCAACCTTCAATGTAATATGTAGTTGCTTACATCAAGCTTGATCCTGACAATAACTCCCTTTTCGGTTTGAACAATTTTGTAATCATTACAAACTTAATAGAGTGACACAGAAAACAAATAATGGACGAGACATTGGCATCGGATTATCTAGGGCAGGGTCAACCAAGACTTCCTGTACTGTGAGTAGTTCGACTGAGGTCCCCAAACCCCCTACAAATGCATTCTAAAAGCATGCAGACCCCTGAATGTGGGCAATTTGTAGTACATTTTGTAGTACATTTTGTAGTACATTTTGTAATACATTTTGTAATACATTTTGTAATACATTTTGTAATACATTTTGTAATACATTTTGTAGTACATTTTGTAGTACATTTTGTAATACATTTTGTAATACATTTTGTAATACATTTTGTAATACATTTTGTAGTACATTTTGTAATACATTTTGTAGTACATTTTGTAGTACATTTTGTAATACATTTTGTAGTACATTTTGTAGTACATTTTGTAGTACATTTTGTAGTACATTTTGTAGTACATTTTGTAATACATTTTGTAATACATTTTGTAGTACATTTTGTAGTATATTTTGTAATACATTTTGTAATACATTTTGTAGTACATTTTGTAATACATTTTGTAATACATTTTGTAGTACATTTTGTAGTACATTTTGTAGTACATTTTGTAATACATTTTGTAATACATTTTGTAGTACATTTTGTAGTACATTTTGTAATACATTTTGTAGTACATTTTGTAGTACATTTTGTAGTACATTTTGTAATACATTTTGTAGTACATTTTGTAATACATTTTGTAGTACATTTTGTAGTACATTTTGTAATACATTTTGTAGTACATTTTGTAATACATTTTGTAGTACATTTTGTAATACATTTTGTAGTACATTTTGTAATACATTTTGTAATACATTTTGTAATACATTTCCTCGAACCTCACTGACAGACAGTTTTGATAAACGTGCACCGTTGTTTTGTTTTATTTTACCTTCTAGTCTATTTCACACATAATTTAAGTAGCTCTCGGATTATTGTCACATCACACGTTAGAGCACGTGGTGACCCCTAACCCATACAATTATTATCGTAAAACCCTGACAAAACACAAAAGATGTTTTGTGAAGTGAGTGTAACAGCCACTTGACAATTTAAAAAAAAAATAGTTTGTCCCAGTTTTCCCACGATTTCTAATCTCAATGACGAAGCGGTTTTTGATAACTTGATATCGTAGCTACTTCATGACTTTGTGTTTTAGGCGACCCCTGTGTAAGCAGTCAGTTGAGAACCGCTGATTTAAAAAAAAAACAGCAACATTGCAGTCATGTTGCAAGGATATGAAATAAAACCTTTGCGTCCCAATCACAATGTTCGTTTCGGTCGCCAACACCCATAGATATAGTATTTATCTTTTTCAAGGCTGTTATTGTCTGTTCTTCTCATTGACTGCGACCATTGCCCTTCCCCCCAAAGAACACCACAAGACAATAGAAATAACAAACAAACACACATCTTACGAATCTGGTTTGTATCGTTAACATTTTTTTTATTTTTCACAACCAATTTTTGTTGACACATATTATGATCACGTGAATCAGATCAAAGACAACGTTAGCCGACACATGATGATCACGTGAATCAGATCAAAGACAACGTTAGCCGACACATGATGATCACGTGAATCAGATCAAAGACAACGTTAGCCGACACATGATGATCCCGTGAATCAGATCAAAGACAACGTTAGCTGACACATGATGATCACGTCAATCAGATCAAAGACAGCGTTAGCCGACACATGATGATCACGTGAATCAGATCAAAGACAACGTTTGCCGAGAAAGCAGATGAGAACTGACAGCCAGGTAAACAGCTGACGTGAACATTGAAAAAAATGCAGATTACTTAGCTCCGAGTGAATCAGGACAGAACATTTGGAAAATAGTTTCAATTTGAGGGAAGTTCACCGTGCTCACGTTTCCTAAGTTCAAATGATATAAAAGGATCATCACGAAGCAATAATGAAACAAATATATAAATACCATTTCGTGGTTTTTGCGTTGGCGGTCCGCAAACACTTTTCACTCACGGCACACCTAAATTAATTCCAGATTTCCACAGCCACACCACAATTGAAACATTAGCGAAAAAAAATCAAAACTAATTTACTGTAACGTACCAATATTTAAAAAAAAAATAAATCTTGCAGACGTGAAATTAATATGAGGAACTAGATCAGCGGTTCTCAACATGTGTGTCGCAACCCCTTTGGGGGTCGAATAACCCTTTCTCAGGGGTCACCTGAGACCATCGGAAAACACATATACTCTACAGTTATGAAGTAGCAACGAAAATAATATTTAGGTTGGGGGTCGCCACAGCATGATGATCTGTATTAAAGGGTCACGGCATTAGGAAGGTTGAGAACCACTGAACTAGATTTTTATAGCAATAAATCACAAAATACTATGGTCCTTTTTTAGCGCTTATTTCAATGGAACAGAAGCATAAGGAAAATATTTTATTTTTTTAAAAAATGCATTTTCATCTTCGTTGCGTATTTTTGTTACACAACATTTTGTATCCATGATTTTAAATTTTAAATCTATAGTTAATATTTATATGTAAACTGATTTAACACAGGAAACATGCCCACATAAACAAACACATTTAGAATATTCTTCTAACACAAAATAAATGCACCGACTAATAACTGGCTAATGACATTCCTTCATGTGTAAGGTTACCTTAATTATTTTATAAGAGATGGTGCTACTCCCAACGTTAATCACATAATAACGTATGTAATAATATAGTGAAACCCGTGAATAGTGAACCTTCAAATAGTTTCTGTCCCTGGCAAATGGTGAAAACTTAACCCCCGGCAGGGTTCGATTTCTTAACTAAAACTTTTTTTGTGAATAAATAGCATAATTCCTGTCAAACAGGAAATGCGCAAGAGTTACTGCGGGAGCGAGACGTGTTTTTTGTTACCTGCGAATAGCGCGAATCATGAACATAGTAGTGGCGCAGACTTTTTACTTAGCTGATTAGTCTGCTACCGAGCTAAAATCTTCACGGAACAGATTGTATTCTGCGTGTTCTCAAAGCATTGGCTACGAGACTGAGGGTTGCTCTGTTATTATACATGCATGTAAATGTATGCATTTTAATATGTTTTCTAATTTCTCCTTTACTTTCGATGTGGAAGTGTATTCTTCATTCAAATTAGTGTGTAGGAAAATCATTCAAGATGAACCTGCAAATAAGCCCCAACCCTGCAGATCCCATTCACAGGTTGCCATGCATTTTGATGGTGTTCACATTAAGTGAGAAAATATTTACCAATATCATTGTTAAAAGAGATGTTGACAGTCTCGGTGTTATGTGAGATAGTGATAGTCCCTATGTTATGTGAGATATTGATAGAGTCCCACTGTTATGTGAAATAATGATAGTCCCAATGTTATGTGAGATATTGATAGAGTCCCACTGTTATGTGAAATAGTGATAGTCCCAATGTTATGTGAGATATTGATAGAGTCCCACTGTTATGTGAAATAGTGATAGTCTCATTGTTCTGTGAGCTGTTGATATTCTCATTATTATGTTAAATATTAGGATTTTCGGTGAGTAGGCAGATATATAGTCGGTTGAGCAAGTCTAAGACCAAAGTCTACGGCCAAAGTCTAAGGAATAGACATACAGCCTCCTTTTGGGTTAATCACATTAAACCACGTGGGTGGTCTGAAATGGCTCACGAAGTAGGTTGGTTTTTTTTTTACATGGCGTACTTGATTCAGTCTATAATATAAACCATTGCGATCGTAGTGCGCCAATAGGTTAGACAGTTCACAGAACGAATTTTGGAGGGAAAAAAAAAGTCTCATCATGACGTTTATAAAAAAAAAAAAAAAATGCGTACGTGTGTTTACAAGGCTAATTTTAGACCACTTTGACATTATTGGCTCAATCAGGACACGCATACTTTGAGGGGCCCCGGAGCTTATAGCTTCATACATTTTTATGGGAGAGCTTCCGAACCAATATCTCACGGGATTTAGTTATGCACTGAGAAGAGTAAGAGGGCTAGCGAGTTGGAGTGTGTCTTAAAGAGAAACCAAGGGAGGTGAGAGGGCGCGGAAATAGCGAATGTAGGGGGGGGAAAGGGGGGGGGGAAAGGGGGCGGGGAGTAAATCACGCTCATCTGAGGAACTTGACGAAATGAATTTGGTCCTACTTATAACCCTCGTCATATCATCGTTTTCTTGTTCCCTCCCGTTGTGTCGGAATGAAAACAAAGTATTATTTAACGTGACTCATTGGCTCCGGAGACTTCGATAAACTCATTAGAAGAGTGTTGGACAGCAATAGGGCTTTAAAGTAGATTAATTAGACACAAAAAATGTGTGTAAATAAAACAATATAGGTTCAGCTTTTAACAAGGATCATACGGAATACACATTTAAACGTTGCGGCAAATGCCTTCATCAGTATTTAAAAAAAAAAAAAAGAAAAAAAAAAAATCAAACAAACCATTCACATACGAATAAATGAAATGTATACTTATATGAATTTAAAAAAAAAAATGTGTGTACCGATGAAGGCATTTGCCGAAACGTTTACATGTAGTCTGATGGATCATCCTAGTTGTCCATTTATTTGAACTTTACTTAAAACCGTCCCCGGTTTTATCATGTGGCTGGATAGTAAGAGACTTAGGGGATGTAATTAATGTAGTGTCAGCTTCACTTTTTTAATTATCCCGAAATCTGCTCTTTAATTACATCCATTATATTATTGCACAGTATTTAATTTTATTTATCCAATCCCCAATAACTGATTTTTTTTCTTCTAAACCAGTTAGAGCTATTTTTAATTCTTTAACAAAAAAATATTTTTTTAAAAATTTAAATTAAAAAAAATAGCCCTACCTGGTTTGAATTTCAAAAATCATTTTAAAAATATTCTACACCAGTTAGAGCTATTTTTACTTCTTGTACGAGAGATTATTAACAAAATTAATGTCCGCAGATAATTATGATGATAAAAAAAAAAATTCACCCTCAGGGAAAATGAAAAGAATTTTTTTTTTTAAAGATAAAATATTTAAAGTTTTCTTTAGCTTTCTCTAAATAAACCTAACAAGTTCCTTCCTTAGATAAACCTGGTCGGTCCAGAAATGAGGAAGCGATGCCATAAAAATGATCATTGGCTCAGATTTGGTTACACGTATTGCTTTTATCATAACCATTGGTATTAAAAGTGTGCTGCTGTTGGTGTTGATGCGGTGATACTATGATAGGAACTAGGAAGGTCGCGAGGAAAGATTCTGGAGACTTAGAATAGGATACGGGTAAAAAATCTTGGATAAGTTTATTTTCGTGAGTGGACGTTAAAAAATTTCCAAAGATGTTTCAAACGGGAACCTCCGTCTTTATACGGGCTCATGCGTTTATGCTCGTAAACCGAAACTCAAATTGTTTACAAAATTATTTAACCAACCGATATTAACCGATTTGTTTCGTTATCGCATGTTCTGTTGTAGATGAAATCAAACATCTTGTCATCTAATTTCTGATGGTCAACTTTAGCTGCGACAAATTGCGTTGAACGCGCAGTTCATTTTGTCAAGTCAAATTGCCATTTGGTCAAGTCGGGTCGTGGATATTAGGTGTGGACAGCCGTTCCATAAATGTTAATATCGGATAATGGCGTTGAAAAAGGGGGGGGGGGATGAAATGTAACATTCACTTTATGTGGGTGTTGGGAAAGGTGATCGTGAAAGTTTTATTGGTCTTCTGAATGTGGAGTATTGTGAGCATTAAGTAGATTTTGTTTCTGCGAAAAAAAAAGTGGTTGAAAAATAGTTGTTAAAAAAATAATCGCGCACACATTTGGGTAGTGTTTTTAAACATGCATTGCCTGCTGTTCTATATTAGGCATATCCATAATTGTTTTCTTAAAGCAGGGCGAGTGACCATGGACTTATTTTCCCTAAATACTGGTGTTTGCATGAAAAAAATTATGACCTCGTGCATCGTGAATCGATTCTCCAAATTTTCAGTGCATTCTTATTTATTTGCATTCGCAATCTCAGAACTGCGAAAATTTTCGAAATCCTCGCAGATGGCATTACGTTTATGTGCATCTTTATTTAATTGTAAATTGATTGACTGTGTAGCCAGTGTACACTGTGCGTACGGTACAAACGGTACATGTTTTCTTTTATTTGATTGAATTATACCTTCATTGTATGCCTTCTTTGACATGTGAAGTTCACCTTCCTGACAATGCCAAAGACACGCCAGTTATTAAGTAGACAGACACATTCGTTACTCGAGTTTCACGTTACGTGAAACGACAGCCAATGAATAACATCAATGTTACTGTAAATGTACCAGATGGGCAGAGAGCCATTGGGAGATACCGTACTCTTTCTATATATATATATATATATATATATATATATAAATTTACAGCAATCAATTATTTGATCGTCAGGGCATTAGGCTAACTTTTTTAATGGAGCAAGAATGCTCTGGGAGCATGATTTCAATCATATTTATGGGGTTAACTCTAGAAATAAACCTTTATAAGCATTTTTTAAAGATTCGTACCAAACATTCGCGACTCCTCTCGATTCGCGGATATTCGAGGCAGATACTGGATACTTAAATATTAATTGATAGTGCACCTGTCAGAGATAGTGGATAAAATATAAAATATTAGCACAAAACTTTGATCAGGTTAATAGTCTTATATCTTAAGCCGAGGAAACGCATTAATTTCAAATGGGCTTAAATAAAATGGATGAAGCATGAGAATATGGAAAACTTTAAAAATACTTAAAGTAGACAATAAGTCGATTGAAGATCCTTTTACCTCTTGACATTTTTTTTTGTTGCAAATTTTCTTCAGGATGACCTATTTGCTTGTGCGTTGTTGCTCTACCAGAATTAAGTGAATGTTATCAAAATATTATTCGATAGGCAAGTGTTTTAAAATTTACTTTATAACCCCCCCCCCCCCCCCAGTTGAATGACCAGTTGAAAGTTATTTTGTGAGATTTCACCCTGCTAACTTTAAACTTGAATGACAATCATCAAGAGTAGAGAAAGACTGGTGAGAATGCGATAAAGAAAAAAAAAAAATTATTTGAATTGCATTCATATTATTTTTTTTTGGTGTGGCTTTGTAAGTTCGCTAAGAAAATGTGTCCGTGAACAAATGTGTCCGTGAGCAAATGTGTCCGTGAGCAAATGTGGAGATTTGGAATCTGTGTCCTCGTATTTACTTTTTTTTTGTTTTTGTTTATAAAAGTGTATACTGTAAAATTATTATAAAAGCTTAACATGTATCGTTAAATTGACACATATTGTTCGTGTCTAATTCATTTATTTTGTTTCGTTGGCGCGTGAAGTCAAACACGTTGATCTGAGTGACTACAGTTAAGTCAATTAATTTGTCACATCAAGGGTTCTAGAGTTTTGCAGCGTATTTAGTTTTTTTGGTGAATAGTGATTTAAAAAACAAATTGAAATCACTAAACCGTTGGGGGGTTCGGGGTGGGAGGGTGGGGGGTTGGTCATAGAAATTAAAAAACAGCTATCCCCCCTGGTTAAGACATTTTTCTAACGTTATAACTGTCCAAAACTTTTACAATATGAAAATGATATTTACCAAAAGAATCGTCTTTGACAGACGATAAAATAAAAATGGTAAGCCATTAAATATATAACATACCATTGTGATATCCGATGTATACCACAGAAATACAATCAATGGCGTTGCTAGGGTTAATGGCACCCGGGGCGGGCAAGAATTCACGAAAAACTCTGCATTTGGCCGAAAAATGCCGCCCCTCCATAAAAAAGTGCCGCCAGTGGCGTGCCGCCATTATCCGCCCCCCCCTTCCTACGCCACTGATCCAAGTTAAAATTCAATTACTCTTGCATCATTAATTGTCATCAAAGTAAAAAAATTTGTCAGTGGAGATAATTTCATATCTCAAATTAGGTAATATCAATACTGAATACAGCATGTAATAATGTCGTACATGTGTAAATATGATTGTAAATAGTTTTTTTTATGGAAATAGAACATTGTAACGGCTGTAAAATTAGATTTCATGGCTGTAAAAAAATATGATACAAAGGAGATCAAGTGATCTCCGCTTCATTTTCGTTCCCGGCGTCGAGTCCACCCTGGTCCGCCTCGCTGTGACCCCGAGAGTCTTCGCTGAGCTCACTTCCGCTGTGCCGGTCTCGGCTCGCGACTTCGTTCGCCACGAGGATGAGCCCCAGAAACCCGATGACGTGCAGCACCAGAGCGGCGTACAAGGACGTCATCAGATTTTGCGTGTAGATGGACGTGAAGAAACTGGCGATGAGTCCGACCCCTTGACACACCCTGAACCCGGTCATGGCTGTGTCCTTCTCCTCTCTGGCGTAGCGAGTAACAATGGCTGAAAAAGTTTGGGGGGGGGGAGATGAAAAAGGGGGTGAGGGAGGGTTAAGGTCTGCTTTTATAGATAATATTGGTAAATGCGAAGAGATATCACTGCGGCCGCATTTTTTTTTACCATGGCCGCCATCTTGATTGCCACGACCCGCGAACTTTTGTCCTAAATTTATCCCTAAACCTAACCTGAACCCTAAATCTATCCCTAAACCTAACATGAACCCTAAACTTATCCCTAACCTGGGTTTTGACCTTATCGGAACCAGGGTTTTGACCCTATCAGAACCAGGGACAAAACACGCAAATGACGTCGTGGTGATATCTCTTCGCATTAGCCACAATTCACTATCGTCAGTATTACTGTCGTCCTCTTCCGTGTGATTCGTTCTTTTTTTTTTAATTTTAAAATTGGTTGACGACATCTCATGTGAATTACTAAACATTTATATAAATATGGATAGAAGTTGAGTTATTTTTAATTTTGTTGTTGTTTTTTTTGGTGTGTGTCAAATCTCATTTTACCGACACTAAATGTTCTTCAAATCATGTATAACACAAATATAACATTAGTATCATGCTAACATTTACCAATTACGTATCTAAATAAGCTAGCTTTGCTTTAGATACTTTTAATTTGAAAGCTTCTCCAGTGGTGTATCCCTCATCTCCGTGAACGACATGAGCTACATACGACCATCTTGTATAGTCCTTGTACAATTATACAGTTATTTAGGTCATACTTTATTAATTAAAAAGTCCACATTTATTCATTCAAAGATCCACATTTGCTCTTTCAAAGATCCACATTTAGTTGTTTGAAGAGACACATTTATTCATCCTAAGAGCCGCTTTGTGTTTATAGAGCTGGTAAATGAGATAAGAGATTTATTGCATCAACGATTTATTTACAGAGATTTTCAACTCCGTATTTTGAGCGTAACTTAAGAAGGAGGCGTGTTGAACGACAAAGCGGGGTACGGGGGGCGGAGGTAAACGCATCACCAGTGAAGCATAACGGATGATTAGAGTAGATGCATTCATACTTAAAACACTATTTGAAATAAAGGTCGTTGTTGGTAAACAGCTCGGTCTCTGAACGCAGACATGAGCTTTCTTAAATATCTTCATTTAGACATGACATTTTACTCTTTCATAAACACGACTAATGGGACACACACATTATTTGAAATAAAGGTCGTTGTTGGTAAACAGCTCGGTCTCTGAACGCAGACATGAGCTTTCGTAAATATCTTCATTTAGACATGACATTTTACTCTTTCATAAACACGACTAGTGGGACACACACATTATTTGAAATAAAGGTCGTTGTTGGTAAACAGCTCGGTCTCTGAACGCAGACATGAACTTTCTTAAATATCTTCATTGAGACATTACATTATATACTCTTTCATAAACACGACTAGTGGGGCACACCATGATAATCGTACTATCAAAACTATGGTGATTCCTGCCTCCCACCCCCATCCCCTTTCCATTGACATATCTCTCTCTTTCTCTCTCGCTCCCTCTCTTTCTCTCTCCCCCTCTCTCGCTCTTCTTTTCTCTCTCTCTCTCTCTCCATATCTCGCCATCTCTCTCTCTTTCTAACTCCTTTGAACCCCCTCGAAAAATACAACCGGAATACGCCACTGGCAGTCTCTGACACAGGGCTCAATTCTGACCTTGACTCTGAGCCTGTAGAGTACCGTCTGCCAGACCCCAAAATGCTGTGTACAGCAACAGCTCAGACGATTCGTCGCCAGTGGGTTTCCACAGCGACGTCAAAATAAGCACTCCAATGTTTAGGAGAAAACCTGGTGATGGAAGACATAGTATTATTTTAAGTGAGGCAAGAATGAAATCACACTTTAGTAAAAGGATATTATGAAGTTAAGGAGGGGATATTATGAAGTTAAGGAGGGGATATTATGAAGTTAAGGAGGGGATATTATGAAGTTAAGGAGGGGATATTGCGGTGTAATACAAAGGAAGGAAATGCTGGGATTTAGCTAATGTGTGCCGCGGATATTTTGCATAAGAACATTGTTGGATTAACAGGATGTTCTTGTGAGATTAGCAGGATGTTCTTGTGGGATTAGCGGGACGATCTTGTGGGATTTGCAGGATGATCTTGTTGGATTAACAGGGTGATCTTGTTGGATTAATAAGATGATATTGTGGGGTTAGCAGAATGATCATTTTGGATTAAGAGGATAATCTTGTGGGATCAGCAGGAAGATCTTGTGGGATCAGCAGGATGATATTGTTGGATTAGCGGGGTGATCTTGTGGGATCAGCAGGATAATCTTGTGGGATCAGCAGGATGATCTTGTGGGATTAGAATGCCGATCTAATGGGGTAAGCAGGATGATCTTGTGGGATTAGCAGGATGCACTTGTGGGATAAGCATGATGATCTTGTGGGATTAACTGGATTATATTGTGGGATTAGCAAGATGATCTTGTGGGATAAGCAGGATGATCTTGTGGGATTAGCAAGGGCATTGAAGGATACACCAGAAGACCGTCTAGGATTAACAGAAGAACATGAAGGATCAATAATCTGAGCTCATTGTGTACTTATAAGACAGAACTATGGTCATTTTAATGGAGGCTATTTTTAACGAAATATAACTTTCACGTGTGGCATTGATGTAAAATATTGCAGCACGACAAGACTCAATTGTATGGAAAGGAGTTTATCGTGAGATGAAATTAAGAACAATACAAACTTTTTTTCAGCTTATTCTTTGACTTTGTCAACGGGTTCTTGATGAATCGCGTCTCCTCTTACATTCAATACGATTCCCAAGATAACTTATTAAACATTAGCTCTTTCCCAAAATAATCCAAATAAGTGCAACCCCCCCTCCCCTTTTTTAGGCTCGCAACCGCACAACTTTTCTCACGCCCATTAACTATGTTAATATTCTAATGACCCACCCCGCTGTTACGCCGCAGAGTTAATTCACCAATCATTTCAGAAAAACAAAAGAAATTAGTACGCGCCGTTTTTAAAGAATCTCAATTGGCGCAGTTAGCGGAAATTTTATTTCCAGAAATCGGTGTTATCATATTTCCTTCCTCGAAGAAACAGGAAAAAACTGATTTTTTTGGAGTCGGTGGGGGTGCTGAAAATTTGAAAGAATGTGTTGTCATCGGCGACGCGTCCATGTGCCAAGTTTCAGCTCGATAGTTTGACGGGGAGTGAGTCAAATTAGCCGTCTGAAAATTTTGCCAGCCAGCCACGAACAAAAACGAAGTTAATGTATAGGATTTTAAAAAAGCAGGTAATTTTAAAAAAATGAATAAACCCTGCCGAGCTCTATAAGATAATACAACAAAATGTAAGAAAAAAGCAATGATTAAATATATGATCTTTTTTAAATACAATTGAAACATGTGTTTGTTCCAGGGACGGAGCCATACATTTCAAAATTTCGTCTCCAGCTCAATTCTTGCGCCTGTGAGTGACTCCAATTCGCTCACCGCAGAAACCAGTAGTAATCATCCCTCACGTTGGAACTGCAGTGACCTTGACAGAATTATTCCAAGGTGAAATCCCTTTCCTTTCTCATCGCTTTCATCAGCCAAAGTCTGGTGTTGAGCAATCCAAAGGAGAATGTACGAAATTCATAATGGTGACACATAGCAGCCGACCTGCTTTGAAGCTATTAGCCTCTTGCCTATAAGGGCTCAGCATACTTTTAATGCTCGGGGACTCACAACCAAGTACTGCACCACAAACGAACATGCATTGCGAGCAGCAAGTTCACGTGGGTTCAGATAGGTTCTAAATGCATAATTTCTAGGATTTCAGGCCCAATTAATAAAATCCCAGCTTTCAGCTAGGCGTAATTGTTGGATTTCTCCGAATGTATCTTTCAGATTCTGAAAAAAAAACTTTGTTCATTACGATCCACTGCTAGTGAAATAAAATTCACGAGGCCCAGTTAAAGGTGAAGTATGTACTCTATTCGTAAATTAACCAATGATCCGTGTTGTACGTTATGCCGACCAACAAACTATGTCCTCTGTTCAAGGATGTCATTGTTTCACTCTGAAATGGTTGTAGTTCATACGACCGTCACACAATCAAAAAATCAAAATATAAAAAAAAAACAATTTTAAAAAAGCCCATGTTTTGTGTACACCAGCTGTAGTCTCAGAGGTGGTAATGCTTTCAGGTCAGCACAAATGTTCTGGTTGTGCTCTTAGAAGTTGATGACCTGTTCCAGTTGTGTTCTGAGCAGTTGATCACTTTCGAAGTGAGTTTCTTTTCTGTGAGGGGCCTCCTTTAGACTCGTGATAAACAACTACATGTTAAGTCTTCTGGCATTCAACAAATATTTGATCGCTAACTGATTTAATAAGAACATGTAATTAAACTTGAGGATGATAGAAATAGTAAAAAAATGAAAAAAAAATATGGCGAAATTGATAAGTATGCAGACCGTTGAATTCAGCCATTCTGAGAATTCAGCCATTCTGAGAATTCAACAATTCTGAGAATTCAGCCATTCTGAGAATTCAGCCATTCTGAGAATTCAGCCATTCTGAGAATTCAGCCATTCTGAGAATTCAGTCATTCTGAGAATCAACTCGATAGAGCATTAGTTGTGGAATCTTTCTGCCGTTAGCGCTGTCAAATCGAAATGGTGTTATTCCCCTCTTATCAGTCGGGTGCTGTCGTCTGGACGAGGCAGTCATATCAGCTGGTCGGACCAGGACAGACAGGGCTTTAAACAAATAATTCATTCTTGCTAGCATTGTTGGGCGCGTTGAGATGGTCTTTAGGAGCGGAGTCGAATTCTGTATTCATCAACATATCAAATAGAAGAAAAAAAATATCTTGAAAGATTGCAATGCGATGTTTTCTATTTAACATGCTGGTGCTCTGGGGGGCGTGTTGTAAACTAGATTTCGACTGAATTTTTATTCCCATTTGTCTTTTTTCTTCTTTTTTTTTTTTTGGGGGGGGGGGGGGGGGCTGAGTTTTGGGGGGGGGGGGTATCAAAGCCCAAACACTTTAGAAATGTGTTTCCGATATTATCAGTAAAAGGCTATCTGCTTCGCGTGTTTAGAAGAAGTAAATGAAGAATCATAAATTGACACGATGAAGAAAATGAGTAGCTAAACAGTTCTGTAATTTCCGATGTAACGTAAGCAGAAATAGTTGTTTTTTTTCCGAAACGTTCTGTTTCAATTATCCCAATAGTTTAGGAGCCATGGCTTTATTTTCTAAAGAAAATATAGTTTTTACGTTTTGTCTTCGGTTGAATCTTGCCAGAATCATTGAATCATTGAACTTAACATAGTCATTTATATTTTTTTCATAGTTAAGGGCCCACGACCAATGTATTGATCATTCTGGCTCCTCGTTTGAATTCAGAGTTTTCCTTCTCTTAGATGAGTTGCCGTCCAAGGCTAACGAGTCCCATCCACCCGGTGCATATATAAAGCACTGCTACAGTTAGTTACTGTAAAAAATAAAAGGTATATTACAGTTATTTAACTACACTAGTAGCGAACTATAAAATTAAATAAACTCTTTCATTAACTGGTCATGGTAAGATACAAAGTTAAGAAAACTCACAAGTGCAGAATTGAAAACTACCATCGAGACTCTGTGGTTAAATTTGAGAATCCCTGATTTAGATCATCCTTTGCAACAAAAAATTGAAATAAATCAATCAATTGTGACAACGCAATGTAATGGAGATAAGCCACCGCCATCTTAAAAGAAGGAAGCAATGATGTTTAAGTCCTTGGCAACCATCCTATTAACGGAAAAATATGCGCTTTAATTTCATTGCGCTAAATAAGTCCATTTATATATTTATAATTGATGGGAAATTCCACCCATCATTCAATACGGGGGGGGGGGGGGGGGGGGGAGGATGTCGGTTGATTAATGCTAACGAATAATGTGAATATTTGTTTCATTTATAAATCCAATAAACGAGACATCGATCCTATTTTTGTCTTCGATGCTATTTAAATTTAATTTAGTCGGTTATCTAAATATTTGTAGAAGCAAAGAACAACAACGAACATAAAGAGTAATGTGGAACAATAGCTTTAAGGACGCCATTGTTTGGCCAATTATTTGTTCCCCTGTCTGGTGTGAGCATACGTGGAAGAACTGACACTTGGGCGTATGTGGAAGAACTGACACTTGGGTAGACGTGGAAGAACTGACACTTGGGCGTATGTGGAAGAACAGACACTTGGGCGTATGTGGAAGAACAGACACTTGGGCGTATGTGGAAGAACTGACACTTGGGTAGACGTGGAAGAACTGACACTTGGGCGTATGTGGAAGAACTGACACTTGGGTAGACGTGGAAGAACTGACACTTGGGCGTATGTGGAAGAACTGACACTTGGGCGTATGTGGAAGAACTGACACTTGGGTAGACGTGGAAGAACTGACACTTGGGCGTATGTGGAAGAACTGACACTTGGGCAGACGTGGAAGAACTGACACTTGGGCGTATGTGGAAGAACTGACACTTGGATAGACGTGGAAGAACTGAGACTTGGGCGTATGTGGAAGAACTGACACTTGGGCAGACGTGGAAGAACTGACACTTGGGCGTATGTGGAAGAACTGAGACTTGGGCGTATGTGGAAGAACTGACACTTGGGTAGACCTGGAAGAACTGACACTTGGGCGTATGTGGAAGAACTGACACTTGGGCAGATGTGGAAGAACTGACACTTGGGCCTATGTGGAAGAACTGACAATTGAACAAATGTGGAAGAACTGACACTTGGGCAGATGTGGAAGAACTGACACTTGACCATATGTGGAAGAACTGATACTTGACCATATGTGGAAGAACTGACACTTGGGCAGATGTAGAAGAACTGACACTTGGGCATATGTGTAAGACTGACACTTGACCATATGTGGAAGAACTGACACTTGGGCATATGTGGAAGAACTGACACTTGACCATATGTAGAAGAAATGACACTTGGGCATATGTGGAAGAACTGAAACTTGACCAAATGTGGAAGAACTGACACTTGACCATATGTGGAAGAACTGAAACTTGACCATATGTGGAAGAACTGACACTTGAGCCCCCAAAGGTGGCCGTGGCAAAGAACGTTAGATGTCTAATCAATACCTGTGATTTATTGATTGTCAATCCATAGCACTTTCGCGGGTGACAGCTCTTTTAAAAAGAATTGGGCACTGTGAGGCCATGTCAATCAACCTGCCCATTTGTTTGGCAACATGGAAAATAATGAGAACCAGAACTCGGAAGGGGCGTCTATCCCCCCACCCCTTTGAGTGGTGGAAGCCAACGCCATCCTCACCAGGACCTTGGACTTGGTCAACTTTGTAATTTGGGCCATAGCAGTCATGTTAGTGGCAGCAGTATTGGGGGATTTAATTCTCGATTTCACTATCAATTTGAAAATAAAGAAGCATTTAAACTGAAAAAAATGTTAGAACATTGTCTACGCTTCCATATTAATATTGATAACCAAATATTTATTTTGTTTTCAATTCTTAAAATTCGTGTATTTCCCAGCGGTTAGCATGGCTGTGCGATCGAAACACGTGTCGTTCCATACTAGACATTTGGATGTCTAATACCCCGCCTAAGCCTTCGTTACACACTAGAGATTTGGATTACAAATTCCCCGCCTAAGCCTACGTTCCACACTATAGATTTCGATTTCAAATTCCCCGCCTAAGCCTTCGTTCCACACTAGAGATTTGGATTTCTAATTCCCCGCCTAAGCCTTCGTTACACACTAGAGATTTGGATTACAAATTCCCCGCCTAAGCCTACGTTCCACACTATAGATTTCGATTTCAAATTCCCCGCCTAAGCCTTCGTTCCACACTAGAGATTTGGATTTCTAATTCCCCGCCTAAGCCTTCGTTCCACACTAGAGATTTGGATTTCTAATTCCCCGCCTAAGCCTTCGTTCCACACTAGAGATTTGGATTTCAAATTCCCCGCCTAAGCCTTCGTTCCACCCTAGAGATTTGGATTTCAAATTCCCCGCCTAAGCCTTCGTTCCACACTAGAGATTTGGATTTCAAATTCCCCGCCTAAGCCTTCGTTCCACACTAGAGATTTGGATTTCAAATTCCCCGCCTAAGCCTTCGTTCCACACTATAGATTTGGATTTCAAATTCCCAGCCTATACCTGACATTTAATGTATAATTTGTTATCTAACAAAACTTCAACCTCCTCAAAATAAATAGATACAAAATAACTAAATAAACATGTTGCGTAATTGTAGGTACTTCCCCAAATGCACGTTTTTGCGGTAAGGCTGGAACTTGTATCTCATGCAGACGTCTGAAGCTACCTGCACTTCTCCCAAGCAGAGAAAAACGTGTTTATTCACATTCCCCCGCCCCTCCTCGTTTCTTTTTCCTTTTGCGTACAACTCTACATTTTCGTCAATTTCATCACATAAATTGAGTGGACGCACGCCATGTTGATGCTTTTTATTAAAGACTTGGCGTGCAACTCGTCCGCTGACATCAATTCTCCGCACGGCATACCCACAGACAAAGAACCATAGCGGCCGGCATAAGCAATACACGTGAACTTCCATATTGACATCAACAAATTGATGAGAACAAAAAATTATGTTCGCCATATTTACTCCATTCATTTCTCAATGATTTTCAGAACCTTAA
The DNA here is from genome assembly GCA_964017045.1 of Omphiscola glabra. Taxonomy (NCBI): domain Eukaryota; kingdom Metazoa; phylum Mollusca; class Gastropoda; family Lymnaeidae; genus Omphiscola; species Omphiscola glabra. Next base: position 23,498,713 of record OZ024800.1, read on the forward strand.
AAAAACCATTTGCTATCAAATGGATATAACACGATACAAATAGTTCAAGTGTTTAAAGAATATGATTTACAATGAAACAATTAATTGTCTTGTCATTTTTCAGGAAAAAAATGTAGAGCATAGCAGTATTCAAATGTCAAAGTTTAAATGTTCCAGACACATTGCGCGGGAACCAAAAACAACACTTTAGGGCAGGCCTGCACAACTCAAAATGTAAGGTGGGCGTTATGCTTTATGAAAAAATGTGCGGACCAAAAGAAAATAGGACAGTTCTTGTGCGGGCCAAAAGATAATAGGACACGGGGGTCAGCTATTAAGAAAAATAAATAAGAATATAGAATATTTCGTTGCTTCGCGGGTCTCAACGTGGGTTCTGGCGGGCCGCGTGTGGCCCGCGGGCCGTATGTTGTGCAGGTCTGCTTTATGATATCCATTGGCTCTAAAAGGCGTATCTCATCTGTTTCAAATTTATAGCTAGGGTTAATGCGAATAGGGGAAGGACAGGATTGTTCTTTCCAGCAGCGAGAAAATAGCGTGACGGTTGAACTCAGGTAAATTTGTTCAGAGGCGACAATTAGGTTACTCACTGTAGAGCCGCGGTTATGGTGTAGTAGTGGCTGTAGGGCTGTCGGTAGGACTGTTGTTTAAAGGCCGGAAGGTAGGGTGTATGGCTGTTAGCCTGATGTTAAATGATCGACATTTTGGGAGGTAGGGCTACCTGTGGGCCTATCGGTTATGGAAAATAAGAAGTCAACTCGTTTTTTTCGAAACACTTGGACCCAAAGGGCATTTTCCCAAAATACCCGTACCCGGAGTAAAAACAACTGCACCTGGTTAAGCTCTAGTTCTTTTTAAAAAAAAATCTTTGTTAATGTCCGGAAACATATTTCAACACTCACCTAGGGATAAAAAGAGTGGATGAGACGAGCATGGCTTGAGTTTATCCATGGCGAGAATGGCCACGAGGTTCCCTGTACCGAATGACACCATCATGTAGCCCACAATGAAACATCCCATTGTGTCCGTCCCGTACAGCTGCAGACAGAAAAAAAGGGTAAAAAGATATAAAGAAAGTTTAAATGCTAAGTTAGTTATTAGGGTTGCGCCGGTTAATCGGCAATCGGCTTTTTTTTTTTAAAAGCAGTAAATTAGTATCCTATCTTCTGAACGCATTAGATTAGGGGTCCTCAACCTTGTGGGTCGCGACCTCTTTGGGGGTCGAACGACCCTTTTGTGACCGAAGGTACGTTGTCTAGAGGTTGGTCCTATTCTTATGGCCACCGAACACATGTGTCTAGAACACCTTTACTTTCAAGCTCCTAAAGAGCTGATGTAGTGAATGTTCAAATAGCAAACAAACGATGCAAAGATTCAGTTTCGTAGTATTTATGTTCTTCATATGCATGACAGTGGAAAATGCATAAGAAATCCTCATATACGATGACCAAATATAGTTACATAACTCTTTGCGGAACTTGTAAAAAATCCTCTTCCATCCACAGAAATGTAACTCTATCTACAGAAATAAATAAAACACACACTATCCACATCACTCGTCAAATATCCTCTCTCTCTCTTGAATAATCTCTCTCTCTCTTTGCCAACTCGTTGTCTCCCCTTCTACATCCTCACAGACCATGTACTCACAAGGGTCGCCTAAGACCACGGGAAAACACATGTACTTTACACTTCTGAAGTAGCAACGAAAACAAGTGTGTGGTTGGTGTCGCCACAACACGAGGAACTGTATTAATGGGTCGCGGCATTAGAGAGGTTGAGAACCACTGTATTAGATACAAATCAAATGCATATTTTATCAATTTTTTTTTATCAACAAAAATGTGTGTCCAAGACTGTCAGCACAACCACCCACCCTCTCATTCATGGCCTATTGCTCACCCCCTCATGTCCTCTTGTGACGTCATCCATGACACGGCGTACATCAAATGATATAACACTTTTTTTCTCCCTAAGCCGTCGAGACTTTGTAGGCTGGATATAATGTAACGAAGTCGTCGATTGTATTTATGGATCAGCTTTGAAGACCGCACTAAGGTACTACGTCATGGGACCATAAATGGACCGCGTTCATATGAGGTGATTATGGTTTTCTCTTTTTTTTTTTTTTTAATTTCCCACAGCCGTAGATTTTTTAACATATAAATTTGATACATTAATTGCATTTATTTTTACGTTGGTATTAATTTTTAATTTTTAAGGTCATGATTATGTTTGTTAAATTGTATGTACAGCGTGGTGAGCCAAGCCCTAGGTTGGGGTACTACGCTGTAAAAAAAAACTTCTTATAATAATAATAATAATTTACATATAAATAGCTACGGTGTCTTAAAAATATATGTTTAAAAAAAATTAACTCAACATCTGAGAATGTAATTTTTTGTTTGTTGTTAAATATATTATTTTGGGGGGGGGGGGGGGAATGTGGGTATGTTTGGTGAGTACCACTCCCGAGATGGGCCTAGGATTTGAAATCAATTTCAATTTGACATCGAATATTTGTCCACATTTATATCATTGGTTAAAACCCCGGCTTTTAAAAACAGTGTTGTCTGCATCATTAAACCATTATTTTTACGTTGTTATGAAATGTTTCAAAATGCGTTATTACTGTGGTTAATTCCCCTGCAAGGGCAACGGAGTATTATTTACATCATTACCACTTTCTACACAGTTTGGAAACTTCATGACATTATAGTTAAGTAAAAATAAAAAAAAAAATTAAAAACAACTACAAAAACAAAACAAACCCAAGACAACAAATACACAGAGAAAGCCGATTCTTTTCGTTCAAAGAGCGTCATGCCGCTCCGGAGCAACGGGTCGCCAACAAGACTGGGGGCCCTTGTTTTGATAAAGTCCCCATACATCAATGTCCTACACGTCCTTTTTAAAGACTTTCATTGTTCTCGCAAATCCATGAAGTTTGTAAGTTTGTAACATAATTTGTTGTTGTCAGACCTGTAATGTCGCATCTGACTCGATGACTCAGAGTTACTGCTTTGGTATGCTGGGTAGAGAGAGAGAGAGGGAGTTGGGGGTGGTGAGTGATGGGGAAATAATAAAATGTGATTTTGAAAAGAAAAAAAAACGAAATACCGAGTTTTTGGTATTGACCCTGTGTTTTCATTTATGTAATTGTACGCGATTAATCATTTATTAAGAATCGTTTACGCAGTTGGTGAGCTTCTGGCAAAACACGCTTCATGTTGCCTTCATTTTACCCTTCAAAAAGACGTTTTTTAAAAATGTGTACCGCATACCCAAATATTAAAAAAAATACAAAGCACATAACAACAGCCACACAATTAATTTCCACACCAAAACACGCACTTATTTAACAAAGCGTTAACAATTCCGCCCCCACCCCACTTGACAGAAACAGGAAAAATTTATTTTTCTGGGCCGGGGGGGGGGGGGGGGTTGCGGCGGGGCTGCACATTTGATAGTTCATTTTGTCATTGCTAACGAGTCTATGTGGCGGGTTTCAGTTCGATAGGATGATGGGAAGTGGGTCATTTAGCTTTCCGAAGATTTTGCTGCAAACGCAGGAAAACAAAACAAAAGTGAAGTTTATACCAAGAATTTAAAAAAAAATACCAAGCCAACAACCTTTAGTCGGGGAGCAAAAATTGAGATAAAAATGTATCAAGAGTTTGAGAATGTAAAGTACAAGTTTCAGAACCTGGGTACCGTGAAAGATAAACCATTTAATTTACAGAGATTTAATTTTTAAAATATTTATTTGAAAATAAGCCATTGGAATCTTATGGATTTAATTGTAAGTACGGTTTTATTATAAGTCAATATATGTCTTTGATATTATATAATAATTTCAAAGATATTTTAATTTCTCTGCTATATAATTTGTTACCCAGCGGACACTGGTTTTATAGTTAACCTACCACTGTAACCATGACTTTCAAAAATTATGATTTTTGTTCAAATTCTATTTTTGCTATGACGATGCATGGTTAGATCTAAGGTCTTTGAGGGTGACCAAATAAGGAGAGACAGTGTATTCATTGTCCATACATAGTTACAATGTATTGTTGTAGGCCTGTGCTGGGACCCCGTGTTTAAAAGCAGCGGTTACCAACTTTTAAATTTGTCTGACCAGTGGAAAATTTCGAAAAGGCACCAGAGACAGATGCCCGATTTAATTCTTATATTTTATTTTTATTTGACCATAAATATTCGTATTGTTGTGCGGACCGCCACTGTAACGAGAGTGAACCGGATCCGGCCTGTGGACCACCATTTGGGTATCGCTCCTCTAAAGGATTTAACATTTAGTACGATGACAATAATAAATAAATCGTTGAAGAAATACTCCTTCATTAAGTTTGTTTTAAAGCCAGGGCCAGCAAATTTAGTCATTGTAACAGGGACCCGACCTGCCGGCATTGCAGCCTGGTCCCAGATACTCTAGCGCATCAATTGACCGAGTGCCCGTCACTAGATGTTTCAGGGGAGGTCATGGGGGCGGGAGAGCCCTCACTTGAGGAGAATGTTATACGGCACAGGGAAGCAGATCGCGTTGATTGCCAATGTAATCTAAAACCTTCATCGGAATATGTGTGTGTCACCATTCGTTCCTGTTCCTAACATAAAAGTGTGGGGGGTGTCTTCGATGCCAAAACTCGGACAGCTGCATATATCTCCATGATAAACTTTCTCATCCAGCCGAATGTGTGGCCATCGCACAGTCTTGATTTAAACCCATTGCCACATGGGGCGCATTTCAAGAAAAAGCCTACCGTCGGTGAACACCCCCCCCCCCACACACACACATTTGAGCAGCTCACGTTGGCAATATGCAATGAATGGAGAAATCTAGGGTAGAGCTTTATTGACTGATTATATTAGGTACACACGGGGAGGGGGGGGGGGCGCGCACGCTTTTGCTGTTGTAGCGTCGGAGGGGGTAAAGGGGTAGGTATTTATAAATATTTTTTCAAGGTTATAAAATAAGACCTGCCACTTTTCGCAATGATGTGTGGTGATCGTAAATAGCGTTGCGTCGTGTTGTCACAATGCACTCGCTAGATACGACAACAGTAATAGAGTAGTCGTTAGATACGACAACAGTAATAATGAAGTCGTTAGATACGACAACAGTAATAGATTAGTCGTTAGATACGACAACAGTAATAGAGTAGCCGTTTGATACAACAGTAATAGAGTAGTCGTTAGATACAAAACAGTAATAGAGTAGTCGTTAGATACAGCAGCAGTAATATTTAGAGTAGAAGCTAGATACGGCAGCAGTAATAGAGTAGTCGTTAGATACGGCAGCAGTAATTTTTAGAGTAGAAGCTAGATACGGCAGCAGTAATAGAGTAGTCGTTAGATACGGCAGCAGTAATAGAGTAGTTGTTAGATACGACAACAGTAATAGAGTAGTCGTTAGATACGACAACAGTAATAGAGTAGTCGTTAGATACGAAAACAGTAATAAAGTAGTCGTTAGATACGACAGCAGTAATAGAGTAGTCGTTAGATACGACAACAGTAATAGAGTAGTCGTTAGATACGAAAACAGTAATAGAGTAGTCGTTAGATACGACAGCAGTAATAGAGTAGTCGTTAATACGGCAGCAGTAATAGAGAAGTCGTTAGATACGGCAGCAGTAATAGAGTAGTCGTTAGATACGGCAGCAGTAATAGAGTAGTCGTTATATACGACAACAGTAATAGAGAAGTCGTTAGATACGACAACAGTAATAGTGAAGTCGTTAGATACGGCAGCAGTAATAGAGTAATCGTTAGATACGGCAGCAGTAATAGAGTAGTCGTTATATACGACAACAGTAATAGAGAAGTCGTTAGATACGACAACAGTAATAGAGAAGTCGTTAGATACGGCAGCAGTAATAGAGAAGTCGTTAGATACGGCAGCAGTAATAGAGTAGTCGTTAGATACGACAACAGTAATAGAGTAGTCGTTATATACGAAAACAGTAATAGAGTAGTCGTTAGATACGACAGCAGTAATAGAGTAGTCGTTAGATACGGCAGCAGTAATAGAGAAGTCGTTAGATACAACAGCAGTAATAGAGTAGTCGTTAGATACGACAAAAGTAATAGAGTAGTCGTTAGATACGACAACAGTAATAGAGAAGTCGTTAGATACGACAACAGTAATAGAGTAGTCGTTAGATACGGCAGCAGTAATATTTAGAGTAGAAGCTAGATACGGCAGCAGTAATAGAGTAGTCGTTAGATACGACAACAGTAATAGAGAAGTCGTTAGATACGACAACAGTAATAGAGTAGTCGCTAGATACGACAACAGTAATAGAGAAGTCGTTAGATACGACAACAGTAATAGATTAGTCGTTAGATACGGCAGCAGTAATATTTAGAGTAGAAGCTAGATACGGCAGCAGTAATAGAGTAGTCGTTAAATACGGAAACAGTAATAGAGTAGTCGTTGGATACGACAACAGTAATAGAGTAGTCGTTAGATACGGCAGCAGTAATAGAGTAGTCGTTAGATACGGCAGCAGTAATAGAGTAGTCGTTAGATACGACAGCAGTAATAGAGTAGTCGTTATATACGACAAAAGTAATAGAGAAGTCGTTAGATACGACAACAGTAATAGAGTAGTCGTTAGATACGGCAGCAGTAATATTTAGATTAGAAGCTAGATACGGCAGCAGTAATAGAGTAGTCGTTAGATACGACAACAGTAATAGAGTATTCGTTAGATACGACAACAGTAATAGAGAAGTAGTGAGATACGACAACAGTAATAGAGTAGTCGTTAGATACGGAAACAGTAATATTTAAAGTAGAAGCTAGATACGGCAACAGTAATAGAGTAGTCGTTAGATACGACAACAGTAATAGAGAAGTCGTTAGATACGACAACAGTAATAGAGTAGTCGCTAGATACGACAACAGTAATAGAGAAGTCGTTAGATACGACAACAGTAATAGATTAGTCGTTAGATACGGCAGCAGTAATATTTAGAGTAGAAGCTAGATACGGCAGCAGTAATAGAGTAGTCGTTAAATACGGAAACAGTAATAGAGTAGTCGTTGGATACGACAACAGTAATAGAGTAGTCGTTAGATACGGCAGCAGTAATAGAGTAGTCGTTAGATACGGCAGCAGTAATAGAGTAGTCGTTAGATACGACAGCAGTAATAGAGTAGTCGTTATATACGACAAAAGTAATAGAGAAGTCGTTAGATACGACAACAGTAATAGAGTAGTCGTTAGATACGGCAGCAGTAATATTTAGATTAGAAGCTAGATACGGCAGCAGTAATAGAGTAGTCGTTAGATACGACAACAGTAATAGAGTAGTCGTTAGATACGACAACAGTAATAGAGAAGTAGTGAGATACGACAACAGTAATAGAGTAGTCGTTAGATACGGAAACAGTAATATTTAAAGTAGAAGCTAGATACGGCAACAGTAATAGAGTAGTCGTTAGATACGACAACAGTAATAGAGAAGTATTGAGATACGACAACAGTAATAGAGTAGTCGTTAGATACGGAAACAGTAATATTTAAAGTAGAAGCTAGATACGGCAACAGTAATAGAGTAGTCGTTAGATACGGCAGCAGTAATAGAGTAGTCGTTAAATACGACAACAGTAATAGAGTAGTCGTTAGATACGACAACAGTAATAGAGAAGTCGTTAGATACGACAACAGTAATTGAGTAGTCGTTAGATACGGCAGCAGTAATATTTAGAGTAGAAGCTAGATACGGCAGCAGTAATAGAGTAGTCGTTAGATACGACAACAGTAATAGAGAAGTATTGAGATACGACAACAGTAATAGAGTAGTCGTTAGATACGGAAACAGTAATATTTAAAGTAGAAGCTAGATACGGCAACAGTAATAGAGTAGTCGTTAGATACGACAACAGTAATAGAGAAGTATTGAGATACGACAACAGTAATAGAGTAGTCGTTAGATACGGAAACAGTAATATTTAAAGTAGAAGCTAGATACGGCAACAGTAATAGAGTAGTCGTTAGATACGGCAGCAGTAATAGAATAGTCGTTAAATACGACAACAGTAATAGAGTAGTCGTTAGATACGACAACAGTAATAGAGAAGTCGTTAGATACGACAACAGTAATTGAGTAGTCGTTAGATACGGCAGCAGTAATATTTAGAGTAGAAGCTAGATACGGCAGCAGTAATAGAGTAGTCGTTAGATACGACAACAGTAATAGAGAAGTCGTTAGATACGACAACAGTAATAGAGTAGTCGCTAGATACGACAACAGTAATAGAGAAGTCGTTAGATACGACATCAGTAATAGATTAGTCGTTAGATACGGCAGAATTAATATTTAGAGTAGAAGCTAGATACGGCAGCAGTAATAGAGTAGTCGTTAGATACGGAAACAGTAATAGAGTAGTCGTTGGATACGACAACAGTAATAGAGTAGTCGTTAGATACGGCAGCAGTAATAGAGTAGTCGTTAGATACGGCAGCAGTAATAGAGTAGTCGTTAGATACGGCAGCAGTAATAGAGTAGTCGTTAGATAAGGCAGCAGTATTAGAGTAGTCGTTAGATAAGGCAGCAGTATTAGAGTAGTCGTTAGATACGGCAGCAGTAATAGAGTAGTCGTTAGATACAACAACAGTAATAGAGTAGTCGTTAGATACGGCAGCAGTAATAGAGTAGTCGTTAGATACGGCAGCAGTAATAGAGTAGTCGTTAATTACGGCAGCAGTAATAGAGTAGTCGTTAGATACAACAGCAGTAATAGAGTAGTCGCGTTTGTGAAAATGAAGAGAGTTGCAGATTTTTCCCCTTAATTTTTATAAATCCACTCTCAACTGCGTCACACACCAGCGTTAGATTTGACATATTTTATAAGACCCAGTAAGTGGCCATTTGAAATCTATTTTTAGAAGCAACTAAACTCAACAGTCGTACAAATTTAATTACCTAGCCTAGTTCCAGCCCCCCTCCCCTTTTTTTTCCCTCTCCCAAAACAGCTCGCTTGGGTTATCAGACTATAACATGTTAACGGAAAATAAAATCAGGCTTTAAAGCAAGTGTGACCAACCGGCGCAGGCGCCGCTCGATGTATCACAAATGAACTTTTTTCTTCATCCACTCAGCTCTTATTTTCGGTCTTGGCATAAATATATTTACATCATTATTGTGACGGAACGCGCAATTTCGGCGTATCAGCACCTTTGTTTGGACAGATTTAAAAAAAAACAACAACACAAAAAAACTATTGAATCTTAAATGAAAAAAAGTGTACAACAATTTTACTATTTTGTAGCTACGATAATAAAAATCGTTTATTTACACACAGCTGGGTAGAGGCAGCATAATTTTTCACAAGGATGTAAGATTAATAGTAGAATGATGCATAACTATTTCAGGTATATGCAAAAGTGCATCACCGAATTTTGAATTTATAAAAAAAAAACAATTCTGCGGAGGGGGCTAACTCCAGCGGGCGTCTCCGATTTCCACGTCCCCACCCCCATCTTCGTCTATCATAATGTCAGATTGCGCTAGTTGGCATTTTTTTTTTTTGACATTGACATGCGATGCCAGTTGTTATTGTATACATTACAATGTATGTTAATTTAATTAATATTATAATACGGCACTGTACGATTCTGAGACGGTAAAGAACCATTCTAGGACGATATTGTAATATTTTAGAAGTTCGAGGATAACCAGGTCTGCTAAGGGAATACATATCAATTTTTTTATGGTACTATCCTACTGTGACGCTAGGGCGCTATGTAATTATTCATAGCTGGCTGTGCGGCAAGCGTAACTGGCGGGTCTCTCTCTGCAGAGCACAGCCATCTAACTACTCATAATACTACAGTAGTAGGAATAGATAGACTAAGGCAGTGGTTCTCAACCTTCTTAACGCCGCGACCCTTTCATACAGTTCCTCATGTTGTGGCGACCCCCAAGCAACACAATTATGTTCCTTGCTACTTTATAATTGTAGAGTATATGTGTTTTCAGATGGTCTTAGGCGACCCCTGTGATAGGATCGTTTGACCCCCCAAAGGGGTCGCGACCCACAGGTTGAGAACCGATGGACTAAAGTATAGGAGAAAAATATTGGATCGTGACCATATTCCAATTCACTACTGAATGAATTTTATGCATATCAATTTTCCATTGAAGTACAACAGTGCGTTCTGGAGATAAAGAAACATTTTACTTTGAAATTTAACTGCACTCAAGTCCTAAATTATAAGTGGCCATGCGTGGGTAAAAAACAAATTGAAATTGATTTAAGAGTAGCTTTATGAGATTACGATTTAAGAGTAGCTTTATGAGATTACGATTTTAGTGTAGCTTTATGAGATGGTGATCTTCAGTTAGTTCAGATGGCCACTGGATACATGCTCAGATAGTTCGGATGTCGACTGGATACATGATCAGTTAGTTCAGATGTCCATTGTATACATGCTCAGTTAGTTCAGATGGCGACTGGATACAGGTTCAGTTAGTTCAGATGGCCACTGGATACATGCTCAGATAGTTCAGGTGTCCACTGGATACATGCTCAGTTAGTTCAGATGGCCACTGGATACATGCTCAGTTTGTTCAGATGGCCACTGGACACGTGCTCAGTTAGTTCAGATGGCCACTGGACACGTGCTCAGTTAGTTCAGATGACCACTGGACACGTGCTCAGTTAGTTCAGATGGCCACTGGACACGTGCTCAGTTAGTTCAGATGGCCACTGGACACGTGCTCAGTTAGTTCAGATTAACACCGCTAGAGACGCCTATACGTTTTACAAAAGTAGATGCTTACACTGGAAACCAATTTTATCATGGTATTCTACCACTTCATTCTTATTTTATACGCTCACGTTTAATTGGCAGTTTTTTAGTCACATGATTAACAAAATAAAACTTGAACAATTTTAACATCCACTTGTATAAAAAAAAAAATTAATTCATCACAGCAAATTTGTCGTATTTACACAATACGCCTTGGAGCAGCGGTTCTCAACCTGTGGGTCGCGACCCCTTTAGGGTTCGAACGAACCTTTCCCAGGGGTCGCCTAAGACCATGGGGAAACACATATACTCTACAGTTGAGAAGAGCAATGAAAATAATGTTTTGGTTGGGGGTCGCCACAACTTGAGGAACTGAATTAAAGGGTCGCGGCATTAGGAAGATTGAGAACCACTGCCTTAGAGAGTATTTCATTTATTCAGAATGTCGTAGAGCATTGTGTAGTGGAACTCTTTTAAGGAAGGCATTCGGAAAGACAACTCTGATACGAAGTTTCCTTGTACCGTGTTGTCCTCATTCCACTAGAGATATGACGTTATACGTGACAGGCATCACACGACGTGACAACAAACATGTATACGCCTGGATTGGTATTGATATTTTGAGGTGTGGTGCGGACTTAATCCTATCATCACACGGTTGTACCAGCGCCAGGGGACAGCCTATTCGGGACACTATCTGATTTATGGGGAAAAATGTCAGTGCTTGAGGGAGAATAATCTGCCAAGAAGAATGCAACGAAGTAGATTCCATGTCAGAGATAAAAACGATTTTTATCGGTATTATGAGTGAAAGTTATTCAATCCTTAATATTATCAAAAAAAAATAAAAAAAGAAAAAAAAACTAAATCTTGACCTCGTTGGAAACTTCGATCTATTCACAATTAAAACCAAAACCGTAAAGGAATTCAATAGCCGATGTTTTCTTGTTTCAACACCAGATCTGGTTATAATTATTTTATTACTGCCTGCCATTATGCCATGGCTTTACTTCCCCGCCCACGTCCCTTTTTAGCTCTACGAGGACATATATCGTGGTTCTATCGAGGATCCAATCATGATTACACATTGGACACTTATTCCCCCAGGACTAATTGGGTCAAACTGATATTATCTTAACGGACAACATTTGTATTCAGCCAGTGTCGTAAATAAAGTCTTAAAGCGGACCTGATTCAAGGGGAACTTTTTTTCTTTCTTTGTTTCGTCTTAAGGGGTTGAAAAAAAACAATAACGGTTTCACTAATAATAAAAGGGCAAACTTATTTGACATAACATTTTACTGGAATCCTACGCGGACGTTTCATTTCAAAAGACTTGATAAATGATTTTTTTCCATTACCGAGCACCGGCGCCAGGTAAGGGGGTGGAGAGAAGAGGGTATCCGCCACGGGCGCCAAATTCAGAGGGACAAAAAAAAAATCAATTTACAAGTAATTAAAAAAATATATAAATAAGGGTTGGCGAAAATAAAAAGATTCGTATAAAACGTTTAAATAAATTCAAATTATCCAGTGGTGTGTGTGTGGTCGTAATATATACAGTAAAGGGGTGCTTGACTGACACCAGGCTAAAAATATAAATAATTAATAACGTTTAGATGGATAATATGTTTTTTTTTTAAATTGTAAACCTTAATAGGTATTGTTGTTAGCAAAATTTAAAAGTAAATGTAATTTTTTCACAGGCGCCTTGAGAACATAAAAATTACTGATAATCTCTACATCAAAACTAGTCAGGGGCGGTTCTGAAAAAGGGAGAAAACCCGTGACATAATTTTTTAGGAAATAAGTGAAACATTTTTTAAAATCAGTTTTACGTATAAATCCTTAATAAATGTAAGCAATTGGGTTTGAGGGGGGGGGGGGGTCTGAAAATTTGACAAAACATGCATACAAGTAACACACTTTATAAGAATCCCAAATAGACCCTTCCCCCCACCCCACTAGTCTGGAGTCCGAGATATATGCCCCCATCTGCAACCCATTAGCTACGCCTCTTACCACTGGAAAATGACACAAACCCCCCCCCCCCAAATGTTAAGTGCCCCCCCCTGGGAAAAATGTCTGAAAGAAACACTGACCAAAACCCCCAGAGGAAAACGGTTCATAGGCAGACCTAGACCTAGATGGATGGATTATTTCGAAAAAGATCTACAGCAGCTGGGAATCCAAGCGTGGAAAAAGAAAAGCATCTGGTGGTACGTTGCTCTGGTGGTACGTTGCTCTGGTGGTTCGTTGCTCTGGTGGTACGTTGCTCTGGTTGTTCGTTGCTCTGGTGGTACGTTGCTCTGGTGGTACGTTGCTCTGGTGGTACGTTGCTCTGGTGGTACATTGCTCTGGTGGTACGTTGCTCTGGTGGTACGTTGCGCTGGTGGTTCGTTGCTCTGGTGGTACGTTGCTCTGGTGGTTCGTTGCTCTGGTGGTACGTTGCTCGTGCGGTACAAGTGGAAGGAAGTGGTTAGGCAGGCCAAAGCCCTACGTGGGCCCTACATGGGCTGAAGCGCGACAGGGATGGGAAGACAAGAGTCAAGACATGATAACGGTCGTAAACCGCTCAACTTCCATCTAATCCTAAAACAACGATTCGTCATTGTCTTCTTCTTATAAACCATTTTTTTTTTTTTGCAATACGAAGCCCAAACGAAGCGAGTCATTTAATCAGTTCTTTCGCTTTCCGAATAATTTCCACTCTGTTTGGACGACAGAATTGATTTTTATCCCCCTTCTCCCTTCTTCCAGTCAACAAATGAAAAGAAAACAAAGCTGGCGCCATAAGAATGTCAATTCGATGTTATCAAGCTTCTCCGGGGACGCTCAATCAGTAGGACATCCGTAATCGACGTAAAAGCTGACATCGATTTCAGGAATTGGTTTATAATCATCTTACTGTAAATATGTGATTCCAATTAGAGAAAAACTCAAAATACACAAACTAAGAAAAGTAAACTGGTTAAATTCGAAACTGTACCTTACAAGTAAAATTTAAAAAAAAAAAAAACACTTCAAAAACAACTTTTGTCTTTATATAATCAGAAGTGAATGAAATAAGTTCCAGTGGGACATCACTTTTAACCCAGTGGTTTTCAAAAGGTAACACTCATAGGCGTCACTAGGGTTGGTGTCCTCCGGTGCCGTAAAGTGATAGTGTTAACGCCCTTAAAAAAAATATAAATAAATAAATTCGGACCACCGACCCACTCTCCCGGCCAACAGCACCGAGCCATTCTTAACCAGATGATACCTATTGTATAATTTAATTTTTTTTTGTGTAAAGTAATTCCTTAAGCAACATAAAACACAAGAAGAAAACAGAATTTGAGGTAACAGCGTTTAACTGTGCAAATAAAATATAAGAACAAGGTATGCTGTACTTGAATTAATAGACAGGTCAAAAGATTTGGAGGTTGCGGCTCAGAGCCTTCATCAGCAAACAAGACAAAAAGAAGTATGACAAGTGACAGAGATACGTAAAAAAAAATTTGAAATTTCCTTTTTTTTTCTAATAGAAAAGGACTTGAGTTTAGTTTGGTTTATACGAACGTGTGAAGAATCTGGCGAATTAACCAACGATATATATACTGGAGTTTGACAGCCTTAAAATATGAAAACATGTCAATCACTTCATCAAAACGAACTTACAAAATAGCATTACCACAAAGCCCAACCTGTTCCATGTTTCGGTTTTGAAAAGCTCCAATCCCATGAAGTCTCAGCTCCACAGATGGTGAGAAATGTGGGCTTAATGCAGGATTTGATCACCTGGAGTGCAGGAGGCAGAGACTTGGGGGTGCAGGAGACAGAGTCTTGGGGGTGCTTGAGACAGAGTCTTGGGGTTGCTGGAGACAGAGACTTGGGGGGTGCTGGAGACAGAGCCTTGGGGGTGCTGGAGACAGAGACTTGGGGGGGGTGCTGGAGACAGAGCCTTGGGGGTGCTGGAGACAGAGCAATGGGGGGTGTTGGAAACAGAGTCTTGAAGGGTGCTGGAGACAGAGTCTTGAAGGGTTCTGGAGACAGAGTCTTGGGGGTGCTGGAGACAGAGTCTTGAAGGGTGCTGGAGACAGAGTCTTGGGAGTGCTGGAGGACTTCCCCCAACCAATTGAGATTTTTTAATAAATAAAATCAGGAGTATTTGTTATTTTAAATTATTTTTTTTATCGTTGGTTGGGAGGGGAGGGGGTTGCGGGAAATCAAGATAAAGATTTCCTGGCGTAATGGGAGGTTTTTGAGAGATTCTAAGCAGTCCCATTCAGCTATGAATTTTTAAAAACCGTATAATATTTAACAATCTTTCGCTTCGTCAAGATTAACATCTGTTGATTTCAGGTGCCCTCTCGGCCTTGGCATTTCAATTAGAATTTCACTTTCAAATAACACAGAATAGAAAATATTCAGTTTGTGATTGGACAACAGCAACTCTTCTTTAATCGCCAGTAGAATCTTACCCCGGGCAGCCTCAGACATACCTGCCACTTCCTTGTTGACCGTTGATCTGAATTTTTATTTTAAAAAATCAATATTCTTCAGCAGTGTTTCTCAAACTTTCGACATCTGTGTATCCCTGTTAATAATTTTCGTAACACTGAGTGCCCCACGTTACAACAAAATTGCAAATAACTAAATTTAAAAAACATATTATTTTCTTTTGCATCGCGTAGCCCTACAAAACTCTTTCCGAAACCCCCAGGGATACGCGTACCACACTTTGGGAAACACTGCCCTACAGCTTCGTCGTTTTGTGATCTTCTTTCAAGGGAGCATGGCATAACATTATAGTTTCTCCTACAGTTTTCTTAATATCCTCCAACCCTGCCTATTCTGGTGACACCTTGTTCTCGTCGCACCCTGATCTGATGTATCCTCTTCTGATGATATCCTGCTCTGGTGGTATGTTGCTCTGGTGGTACGTTGCTCTGGTGGTACATTGCTCTGGTGATATCCTGCCCTGGTTGTACGTTTCTCTGGTGGTAAGTTGCTCTGGTGGTACGTTGCTCTGGTGGTAAGTTGCTCTGGTGGTACGTTGCTCTGGTGGTAAGTTGCTCTGGTGGTAAGTTGCTCTGGTGGTACATTGCTCTGGTGATATCCTGCCCTGGTTGTACGTTTCTCTGGTGGTAAGTTGCTCTGGTGGTACGTTGCTCTGGTGGTAAGTTGCTCCGGATGTACGTTGCTCTGGTGGTACGTTGCTCTGGTGGTACGTTGCTCTGGTGGTACATTGCTCTGGTGATATCCTGCCCTGGTTGTACGTTTCTCTGGTGGTAAGTTGCTCTGGTGGTACGTTGTTCTGGTGGTACGTTGCTCTGGATGTACGTTGCTATGGTGGTACATTGCTCTGGTGCTATCCTGCCCTGGTTGTACGTTGCTGTGCGGTACGTTGCTCTGGTGGTACGTTGCTCTGATATAAACCTGTTCCGATGATATCCTGCTCTGGTGGTACGTCGCTCTGACGACATCCTGTTCCGATGATACCCTGCTCTGCTGATATCCTGCTCTGGTGGTACGTTGCTCTGATGATATCCTGCTCTGGTTGTACGTTGCTCTGGTGATATCCTACTCTGGTGGTACGTTGCTATGATGATATCCTGCTCTGGTGGTACGTTACTTTGATGATATCCTGTTCTGGTGGTACGTTGCTCTGGTGATATCCTGCTCTGGTGGTACGTTGCTCTGGTGATATCCTGCTCTGGTGGTATGTTGCTCTGACGACCCCCTGTTCTTGAAATTATATGAGTTTGAAACCGACTCGAGCGAACTCTGGCAAATTTGCATTTCATCTTTTTTGTCCCCACTTTGTGAGGGAGTCACCCAATGCAGTCCGCGTCACAGCACCCGCTATTTACGTCCCTGAGAGTGCCTCCTGTGGGACGTTTGGAGAGCCCATGTAGTGCAGAAGGCTTGTGGCACATTAGATGCGCCTGGACTCCCAAAGAGGGCCTAGGAAATTGTATCGGAAATGTGTTGTTTTTTTAAAGAAATAAAATGTTTTGTTTTGATGGTCGGCATCTAAGAAGAGTCAAGGATAGACATTATTTTATATGTTATTTCCAACACACAAGGAAGAAAGACAAGGTCTTTTATACAAATGCCAAAAAACATGAAAAAGTGGTTTAGTCTTTATTAAAAACAATAATTTATTTAGCAAGGTGCTGTTAGCTGATGACATGGACTTGGCAAGTTACTCGCTAAATTTTGTTAGCCTTGACTGCAGCTGGTGACATCCTCAATAGCATAATCCGCTCCGATCCTAATGATGGAGGCTATATGCAGGCCACTAGTTTTGTTTTTATGGCGAATCAAACTACGTGCTGCCTAGGTTCATCTGCGGGTTGGCACTGCCAGTAGAATGTGTAGTTGAGTTCCTTGATCCGCTGCCGGGTCTCTTGGAGGCAGGCAATTTCAATGTTGAGTCTGTCGAGTTCCTTGTCCATAACGACAGTATTTCTCGCGTCGCCAGTCTGTTGCAGATCGGTGTCGAATCCAGGACACATGGTTCTTACGTTCCATGTTGCAAAGCAAAGTGGTGGAGTCTTTCCTCTATTTACTTACCTTGCTTTTCAAACAAGCTCTACTCCCCGAGGAGTGTCGTCACTGGTAAAGCTACTTACCCTGGGTATTGTTTTATGGAGACCAGCTGTCGCCCAATGCAGCAGATTCCCCTATCTCCACTGCAGACAGTGGGTCCAAGGGAAGGACAACTCTCGATGCAACTTGGCACTAACTTCGTCCCCATGAGTTGCCAAAATGACATTGGTATCAGGGTCAGATCGCCTTAGGGACTACATCTCCGGATTTTAAAGTTTGGTTTTACTCCCATAGTCTTACCCTAACTTCCCTCATTGATTTTACATAGTTCTAATGAAATTCATTCAACGCGTTCACGTTTTTTATTTTATCAATTTCGGAATTTTGGTTCCGATGAACCCGCTCTATCTGAAATTTTTTTTTTATCTCTATACGAAACCGCTCCAATGTTGACTTAATGAAATGAAAACATTACGATTGAGCTTTGGGACACAGCAATGGAGATTAAGCCTTGGATTAGGAGCTGAGATGAGAAACTTTTAGAAAACTCTCTTTTGTGAATTTGCAAAGTTTAAAAAAAAAAGAATAATATTTCCTTTTTTTTTTTAAAAACAACCGTTGGCGCCTACACTATGTTAAATACTATTTCTAGATTGATAGTGAACTATTAAGACGTACACATTGGTCGACGTGTTCGTTCAGCTCATTGATGTCACAAATGAAGCTATCGAGAAGTTTCGAAAAGGAATGATACAATAGGTGTTTTTTTTTTTTTTTTTTCTGTTGTTGAAAATCCATTCAATATTATTTAAAAAAAAAAAATAAACAAACAGCTCCCCCCGCGTTTAATATCATAAATTGAAATATTTTGTTGTCACAGGTATGTCATGTGTGTCATATGTCATTTTTGGTGGACATTTCAAGAAAGCTGCCAAGATATAAAACTCTAAAAGATGAACAGTGGCGTAGCGAGCTTAACTCGCGCCCGGGGCACAATACCTTTTCAGCGCCCCCAATACCTTTTTAGCGCCCCCCCCCATTCGAAAACCATACAATATTATAGTAAAATATACCATTTTGCGCCCCTTTGTGAGTAGCGCCCGGGGCATGATGCCCCCCTTGCCCCTTCCTCACTACGCCACTGATGATGAACATATCCAGTTGCCAGCCTGTCATTCTTATACCTTTCAATATGATCCATTTCTTTGAGACTGCTAAATGCAACGAAAACGGGCCGCATTATTGATTGCGAAGAAGCTTAAATATGTTCATAAAGAACTCTTTTTCCCCTTACATAATCGAAGTAGATTTTATTACCACGCTTTCATAGGGTTTTTTTTTTTTGGTTACTTTGAGTAAGTTCAAATTGTAGAACAAATATTTCATTTTTTTTTAAATTTGTTTTTGCCATCCTGGTGGCGTTGTTCCCCACTCTAGAGTTTCAGAGTTGCACATCTGTAAAAAAAAAAATCACATTAATTACCCAGCATCAAAACCGCTACATTTACAATTTATTGCTTGCCTGAGGAGTAACACGATTAAGATCAATGTTTGGTTGCCACTTATTCCTGCGATTTTAAAAGCATCGGCATCTAAAGTAACTCAATGATAAACGTTGTGATAAGTAAATAAAAATTTCGCTGGCACTTATATGCTACCTTTAAATGATTATGAATAATTTTAACTGCAACAGTATAACTTTGCGTGTGCTATTTGGATGTTGCATGGAATCAAATGAGAGGCAACACAGATACGGACGAGTTGGGGGCAGCCATTTTGAAAATGCAGTGCTATGATTCTGTGGTATAGAAAAGTGTGTAATAATTTATTTATCACAGAAGTGAAGATATATTTATATACATATATAGTCGTGGATATCCTGTACTTTAAATGAAGTTATTCATTTGTCATGGGAATGCGGTCCTGTTGGAATAAAGCACCTATTTAATTATCAAGTGGCGCGGTGATTCATTGGACCTCGTTGGTGATGTCTTGATGTGGCAGTGACTGTTATGTTAAGAGACTTAGCTAGCCCCCCCCCCCCCCCGGCCTGCATTAACAAAAGCAGGGTGAACGGTTACAGTAACCATCATTTCTGACATTAATTGCTAAATATAAAAAAAGTGTGTTGGGGGGGGGGGTGCGTTTTTTAAATTAATTTTAAGGCTTGATATACTTACATGACTAACATGGCTGACACAAATTAATAGCTGAATTTAATTTCAGACATAAAATGATTTACAAATAGTTTTTAGAAGAAAAACACTTTTTTTTTTTTAAAATTCCCCTTTTTAAAAATAAAATACATTACTAGTTCTCTATATAATGATTAAATTATTTTGCGTTTCATTTCAAAGGGAGATTAGCCATTGTAACGAGACGCCACGAAGCACTCTGTGATATTTTCTTTAAATCTTGTTCAACATTATGTGAGAGAGTAGGGGACACAAAACCCTTTTCTTTATAAATCGAGGATACGCGTTTAAGGCAGTAAACCGTGGAATGTTGAGACACGCACAAATCAATATCATTCAGCCAATCACTCCAAAGCAGCGGTTCTCAACCTGTGGGTTCGCGACGCTTTTTGGAGTTCAAACGACGCCTTTCACAGCGGTCGCTTAAGACCTTCGGAAAACACATATACTCTACAGTTTGGAAGTATGGTTGGGGGTCAAAACAACATGAGAAATTATATTAAAAGGTCGCGGCATTAGGAAGGTTGAGAACCACTTCTCCAAAGGATTCAGATGTCTGTGAAGCAACACATGTACAGAACACAGCAATTAAGCCACATCCGTTGGCTGAACTTCCGGTTTGCAAAGAGCTTGATTGTTCGCGCATGCGCGGTTATTTAGCAGGTCATCTAGCTTTTTTTATACTGCAAAATTATTTCCGTTTTCTTGAAGATGGCTCAACCAAGCCTAATGATGTCACATTCCCCCTTCCCCCCCTTTTTTGTTTTAAAGTGAATGGAGCAATATTTTCGCTCCTACCATCTTCACTTCGTTGATAAATATCAAACTTTGATTTATTGACTTGATTCATTGAATTAACTCCAAATGTCGCATAAGAGATGGAATCGGTGGGCCGTCGAGCGCGAGCTCTTAATGCCCCCCCCCGGCGCTCCCCCACACAAACCAGAGCACTGAAGGACTTAACCCGACTCCAGCCCGTGCGGGAGGGCGCCGGGAACCTCCCCCTTGACCTAGAGGAGGCCCGGTCGACCGAGGACGCTGCGTTTAAAGCGTCCGCAGTTAACTCTCTGTGGGTCAGGACGGCTTTGCTTCCACTCCGGTGGTTTGGTGTTGCGTTACCAACCCCCACCGCCCAGGGAGTCTTTCGGTCGGGACGTTGGTAGTGGCGGGACGAAACGGTTGCCTAGGGGCGGCTTTCTCACGGCCGCGTAGTTAAAATCATCGGCATGGGTTTTGAGGGCCACCCAAGCCTCATACCCATTAACAGCAACTAGTAATCATGTTAGTGGCAGCTCCCGTTGCGTTGGGAGTCATGCGTTTGGCCGGGGTTTTTTTAGCTTCGGGTGGACAAGTCCCCCCTACTAGTCTGCCACGCCACGAAGAGGCAAAACCCCATGTGGACGCCCCCGAATTTCTTCGAGGACGCGGTCGCTTACGCAACCCAGCATTGAATTAACTTAATAACCCGATTTCTTAAATTAATATTTAGGTTTAATTTAAAATTATTCAAAACAATTTAATATTTTCTTTATATATTGCTTCCACTGCATTTTCTCATGTCTATTGCTTTTCAATTCTTTCTTGTCTGCATTGTTTTTTTAACCTTCGTTGTATCTGAAGTGTTTGTTTTTTACCCTGTCTGTATCTGAAGCGTCTTTTTTTTTACCTTGGTTGTATCTGAAGTGTCATTTTTTACCTTGTCTGTATCTGAAGTGTCTTTTTTACCTTGTCTGTATCTGAAGTGTCTTTTTTTACCTTGTCTGTATCTGAAGTGTCTTTTTTTACCTTGTCTGTATCTGAAGAGTCTTTTTATTTACCTCGTCTGAATCAGAAATGTCTTTATTTGCCTTGTCAGTATCAGAAGTGTCTGTTTTTTTTTCAAATATGTCTCATTTGCACATTTTGTCTTTGTTTAAGAATGTCTCATTTTTTCCCCCTCTGTGCCACATTTTCTAGCCATTTATAAAAAATCATATAAATCCAATCATATTTATAAACTACACATATGAAAATGTTCTTAACCTGATGATATCAATTATTTCAGATTTTATAGACTCATTATCTGGGGACCGTCAGGATCTAGCCTGTCTTTACATCTGTCAACGCAAGTCTCGGCGATAATTGAGCGTCGATCCTTGCTTATCTCTGTAACAAGCGCCATACATTCATGGCCCGAAATTCCCCAATCATGAGCTATTCAACTCGCTGACCATAGGCAATTGAACGCAGCGGCCAGGAAATCCAAGATAAACAGGGGGGAGGGGGAGTGTAGGGATGAGAGAGAATTTAAATTTTGCATTAACAGGGATTGGGATTGAGCAGACTGGACATTGGGGATGACGTCACAGGATTGGGATCGAGCAGGTTGGATGTTGGGGGATGCCGTCACAGGATTGGGATCGAGCAGAAAGGACGTTGGGGGATGCCGTCACAGGATTGGGATCGAGCAGGCTGGATGTTGGGTGATGCCGTCACAGGATTGGGATCGAGCAGGCTGGACGCTGGGGGATGCCATCACAGGATTGGGATCGAGCAGGCTGGATGTTGGGGGATGCCATCACAGGATTGGGATCGAGCAGACTGGACGCTGGGGGATGCCGTCACAGGATTGGGATCGAGCAGGCTGGATGTTGGGGGATGCCATCACAGGATTGGGATCGAGCAGGCTGGACGCTGGGGGATGCCGTCACAGGATTGGGATCGAGCAGGCTGGATGTTGGGTGATGCCGTCACAGGATTGGGATCGAGCAGGCTGGATGTGTATCGCATTGGGGCATAGTTTTGTCACATTGTTGCATAATGTGTATCGCATTGTGGCATAGTGTGTGTCGCGTTGTGGTGCAATGTGTGCTGCATAGTGTGTGTCGCATTGTTGCGTAATGTGTGTCAAACTTTGGCATAGTATGTGTCGCATTGTATTGCAATGTGTGTCGCATTGTGGCATAGTGTGTGTCCTCACTGTGGCTCAATAAAGGTAAAAAAAAATTACCTGAATAACCTCCACACTATTTTGTAATGTCAAAAATATGCAGGTGAAATAAAAGAATCATTAGTCGTGATATATGTATACTCATATCATACACACAGTATACACACATTATACATTTTACCAAAACTAATCGACCTTTAATTGTGTTCTTATGTTAGTTGTCATTCTATGAATATGTACAACTGGGCGACAGAATGCATTGAATCATCTGTATGTACTAATGCATGCATTGAATCATCTGTATGTACTAAGTAATTCAATGAATACGTTGAACGGGACTAAAGAAAGCATTGAATAATCTGTTTGGACTAAAGAAAGCATTGAATAATCTGTATGGACTAAAGAAAGCATTGAATCATCTGTTTGGACTAAAGAAAGCATTCAATAATCTGTTTGGACTAAAGAAAGCATTGAATAATCTGTTTGGACTAAAGAAAGCATTGAATAATCTGTTTGGACTAAAGAAAGCATTGAATCATCTGTATGGACTAAAGAAAGCATTGAATCATCTGTTTGGACTAAAGAAAGCATTGAATAATCTGTTTGGACTAAAGAAAGCATTGAATCATCTGTATGGACTAAAGAAAGCATTGAATCATCTGTTTGGACTAAAGAAAGCATTGAATAATCTGTATGGACTAAAGAAAGCATTGAATCATCTGTTTGGACTAAAGAAAGCATTCAATAATCTGTTTGGACTAAAGAAAGCATTGAATAATCTGTTTGGACTAAAGAAAGCATTGAATAATCTGTTTGGACTAAAGAAAGCATTGAATCATCTGTATGGACTAAAGAAAGCATTGAATCATCTGTTTGGACTAAAGAAAGCATTGAATAATCTGTTTGGACTAAAGATAGCATTGAATAATCTGTATGGACTAAAGAAAGCATTGAATAATCTGTATGGACTAAAGAAAGCATTGAATCATCTGTTTGGACTAAAGAAAGCATTGAATCATCTGTTTGGACTAAAGAAAGCATTGAATCATCTGTATGGACTAAAGAATGCATTGAATAATCTGTTTGGACTAAAGAAAGCATTGAATAATCTGTTTGGACTAAAGAAAGCATTGAATCATCTGTATGGACTAAAGAAAGCATTGAATCATCTGTTTGGACAAAAGAAAGCATTGAATCATCTTTGTGTACTAAAGACAAGACCGTGAACAGGGACGTCCACATGTAGCCAGTCTCTTACACCAAAAAGTCTATATCAACACTATTTTTTGCATGATAGTGGACGCTTTTTGTGTCCTTTGAAGGTAACTCTCGCGGGGGATCCCTATTCTTGCACCCCACCCCCTCACAACGCCCTGAATAAACAGTTAAACTACTGTTTCTTAATATCTTGTTCATATCTTATTTCACACACCACGCTAGACATATTCGCCCCCCCCCTCATTCTCCGGTATCCAATAATGCATCCCGATTACCATACTTTATCATCAGCTTCGATCTCTCTTCTGTCTCCTACACCATCACTAAGCGCTCTAACGCCGTTGTTCTCTGTCATGTTTTTCCCCTTTTCGTTGCTTTTTAAAAAAAAAATTCGTTTCTTGTGAGCTTTTAGCGACGTCGGTATGGGCAATTGATTTATCCCCCCCCCTTCCCCCCGTAATCGGCCAGCAGAACTCTTTCCTCCCGTGTCCTTTCCCAGCTTAGTTGTCCGCAAAAACCTTCTACAGCGCTATTCTCTTGAACCCCCATTAATAGCTTCCATTAAGGCACAAGTCTCATGCTCTGTAAAAAAAATTGACGTACTGCCCAATTAGTCAGATATTGTGTTCTAATGCCCATCAAAATAGATACATAAAGGTTGCTTTTTGGCCACGGCAACTGGGGGTCATGATCCTTACTGCTATTTTCCAGGATATTATTTTAAAAGATTGTAATCGAAAAAAGGGAAGACTTGTATTTCATCAATGTTAAAGTGTCTTTATTTTGGTGTACATTATAATTTTTTTTATATTATTACTAATACCTAGTTTTACCAGATATACAGTCGTATTCGCTAGGGCTGAGCCGGGTGTAGCTGTTTTTTTACCGACGGCTCGGGTCTTGGTATTTAGAGACAAGACAAGGTAGATCCGATTGCGAGTCCGAACGTTAGAAAAAAGTTATCTTTTTATTCTCCATCCACTGTGGAGAAGTAAAGAGTGCGTGTATAGAACCTTAGCACCAAAGTTGAAGACTTCTTTTCTAGAAACTATAGCACCAAAGTTGAAGACTTCTTGTCTAGAACCTATAGCAACAAAGTTGAAGACTTCTTGTACATAACCTTTAGCATTAAAGCTGGAGACTTTTTGTATAGTTGAAGACTTCAGAATTGTAATAGCTTAACAGTATAACACAAACCCAGAGGCTCTCAGTCATTTTAGTGCCACGACCCCTCTGTAACATTTGCCAAGTTGTGGCGACTCACAAAAAGAATTGTACAATAACATTTAGAAAGAGGTGATGAGAAGGGGGAAGTGGGTTCTTTTTCTAGATAAAAAAGGTGTTTGTACTGTAATTTTGTGTGTAAAAAAAATAATTAAAATTTAAAAACATATATATATAATGCAATTTTTGTAAAATACTGAGAAGTATTTGCAAACATATTTATAAATTAAGTTAGCTACTGACACGCACCGAATGAATCGTAGTTTTTTTAATTAAAGGTAAATTCTATTGATTTTGATGAATTCAGTTAAATTATAAAATAAAACAAAACCTGCTAACATTCTTCGTGTCTGGGTATCAGTTCCTATGAGGCTAAATACGTTTTCGTATTCAAATGGTCATTTTCTAGTAAGTATAATATATTTTCCAGGGAACTTCTAAGTCCATTATCGGTAGAATAAGAACCATGTGAATAGTTTTTTTTTTTTTTTTTTTTGTAATACAACCGGTGTTAAAATTGTGCGATTTATTATTGTCATTGTAAAAATCGTTTTATGAAATATTCAAGTTAAATTTTCAAATTGAGCCCATTTAAAATGGGCGCAATTTCCCAATGATGACGTCTTTTTGTGTTTTCGCTATTTGGGGTGTAGCTCCAAGAGGACCTGCTCTTTAATATTTTGCAGCAGTGGGCATTTAAGGTTGGATATTTGAGCAAACTTTATTTTTGTAAAAACGCAAAAAGGTATTTTATTTTATTTTAAAATATGATTACCCCACAATCCTTGCTTAAAAGGTATATTATACTGATGAATGCTATAAGCCGAAACGTCAAAATCTTTTGTCCTGTCTATGAATTCAAGTTTAGCATAACTCATTCTTATATTTTATTTGAACAAATTGAATGCAGTCCATCAAATATTATCTGATATTATTCGTTTCAAACCGATAACTATTTTTGAAGGGGTTATGAAAAGGTGAGTTTGCCACGTTTAGCCTTGCATTGTAAGCTGATCTTTCGTGCATAGTTTTGTGTTTGAATGAGGAAAAATACATAATTAGAACCTGATACACTCATTTTTTAAAAGCATTCTAGAAACTACACAACAAAATCTTTGAGAGAGTGAGTTGGTGAGTGAGTGCGTGAGTGATTGAGTTAGTGAGTCGGTGTGAGTGAGTCATTGGGAGTGAGTCGGTGTGAGTGAGTCATTGGGAGTGAGTCGGTGTGAGTGAGTCATTGGGAGTGAGTCAGTGTGAGTGAGTCAGTGTGAGTGATTCATTGGGAGTGAGTCAGTGTGAGTGAGTCATTGGGAGTGAGTCAGTGTGAGTGAGTCATTGGGAGTGAGTCAGTGTGAGTGAGTCATTGGGAGTGAGTCAGTGTGAGTGATTCAGTGAGTGCTATTTGGCATTTATAAAGTACAAAGTTAAACTTTCTCAGGACCATGATGACAATGCATGGTCTCACAATTCATTAGAATAAAGAAAGCGTTTATAGTGTGGGTAAAATTTGACATAAATTAAATTAAATTTTTCGTGTAAACCCTTTACAAAATTGTGATATCGCTCAATTTGGGGGGTGGGGGGGTGGGAGCTAAAAATGTCACTAAATATTCATACAAGTAATGCACTTTATAAGAATCCCAAATAGTGTTACCCCCCAAGGGTCGCAACATTCTCTCGCCCCTGAACTATATTAACATCTAATGCCCCACCCGCCTTTTCATCGCAGATTTATTTTAAAAACTATTTCAGAAAAATCAATATAAAATATTACGCACCCAAGGCACTTGCGATATTTTTTTAAAAGAATCTCATTTAGCGTAGTTATCGGGAATTTTCCTTCATGTTAACCTTGAAAGAACAGATTTATTATATTTTTTTTGGGGGGGGGGGGGTCGAGGGGGTGGCTGAAAATTGGGAAGAATCTTTTGTCATCAGCAACGAGTTTATGTGCCAAGTTTCAGCTAGACAGCTTGACGGGAAGAAGGCCGATTAGCCGTCCGAAGATTTTGCCACACCCAGCAAATCAGTCAGGCAGCCACAAACGAAAATAGCAAAGTTAAAAATAAATGATGTCATAATCAAAAGAAAATGCGTGATTACAACAACAAAAAATCCCCATATCTTTCACGTGTTCATTTTGAGCTGGTACAAATATTTTTATGGCTTCGCTGAAACCTTGGCGCGGCTGTGTGCCGCACACAGCATCTAACACATCTGATTAAAAATTCAACACGAAATCCACCAGTCTGGCATAAAAAAAACCACCAATCTAAATTCACAAGCCATCGACATTCCATACACTCCATCAGATCCTTCTCTCCCCCCACATCCTCCACCCCCCGCACCCGATCTGTCATGCCTTTTCATTCCTGCCAGCATCACTTCCGCCACACAATTTCATTTCATTCTTTCTTCTTTTTGTTCCTTCCCGCTTTGCTCTTAAATACCCTTTCCTCCACGCCCAAGAAAACAATTTGCCAATAAACACTACTTTTTTTTTAAAAAAAAGCTTTGATAGAATCCGAACGTCAGTGTTGACCTCCCGGTTCACTCCCAACGCCCGTGAAATATTCTGCACTATGCAAATTAGGAATCACAAATAAACGTTTATTTCAATTTTTTTTTCTTTCAGCCTTCCTATATTTAAGACGGGACAATATTGGAGGAAGGAAATCTATGCAACTGGTTCACCAGGATATATTAGTTGATCTAGGATTTTTTTACGAGATAGAAATTAAATGTAAGTTGATCTAGGATGTTTACAAGATAGAAATTAAATGTAAGTTGATCTAGGATGTTTACAAGATAGAAATTAAATGTAAGTTGATCTAGGATGTTTACAAGATAGAAATTAAATGTAAGTTGATCTAGGATGTTTACAAAATAGAAATTAAATGTAAGTTGATCTAGGATGTTTACAAGATAGAAATTAAATGTAAGTTGATCTAGGATGTTTACAAGATAGAAATTAAATGTAAGTTGATCTAGGTTGTTTACAAGATAGAACTTAAATGTAAGTTGATCTAGGATGTTTACAAGATAGAAATTAAATGTAAGTTGATCTAGGATGTTTACAAGATAGAAATTAAATGTAAGTTGATCTAGGATGTTTACAAAATAGAAATTAAATGTAAGTTCATCTAGGATGTTTACAAGATAGAAATTAAATGTAAGTTGATCTAGGATGTTTACAAGATAGAAATTAAATGTAAGTTGATCTAGGTTGTTTACAAGATAGAACTTAAATGTAAGTTGATCTAGGATGTTTACAAGATAGAAATTAAATGTAAGTTGATCTAGGATGTTTACAAGATAGAAATTAAATGTAAGTTGATCTAGGATGTTTACAAGATAGAAATTAAATGTAAGTTGATCTAGGATGTTTACAAGATAGAAATTAAATGTAAGTTGATCTAGGATGTTTACAAGATAGAAATTAAATGTAAGTTGATCTAGGATGTTTACAAGATAGAAATTAAATGTAAGTTGATCTATGATGTTTACAAGATAGAAATTAAATGTAAGTTGATCTATTTTGTTTACAAGATAGAACTTAAATGTAAATTGATCTAGGATGTTTACAAGATAGAAATTAAATGTAAGTTGATCTAGGTTGTTTACAAGATAGAACTTAAATGTA
Organism: Omphiscola glabra; assembly: GCA_964017045.1. Taxonomy (NCBI): domain Eukaryota; kingdom Metazoa; phylum Mollusca; class Gastropoda; family Lymnaeidae; genus Omphiscola; species Omphiscola glabra. Next base: position 23,527,240 of record OZ024800.1, read on the forward strand.
AGTTGATCTAGGATGTTTACAAGATAGAAATTAAATGTAAGTTGATCTAGGATGTTTACAAAATAGAAATTAAATGTAAGTTGATCTAGGATGTTTACAAGATAGAAATTAAATGTAAGTTGATCTAGGATGTTTACAAGATAGAAATTAAATGTAAGTTGATCTAGGTTGTTTACAAGATAGAACTTAAATGTAAGTTGATCTAGGATGTTTACAAGATAGAAATTAAATGTAAGTTGATCTAGGATGTTTACAAGATAGAAATTAAATGTAAGTTGATCTAGGATGTTTACAAAATAGAAATTAAATGTAAGTTCATCTAGGATGTTTACAAGATAGAAATTAAATGTAAGTTGATCTAGGATGTTTACAAGATAGAAATTAAATGTAAGTTGATCTAGGTTGTTTACAAGATAGAACTTAAATGTAAGTTGATCTAGGATGTTTACAAGATAGAAATTAAATGTAAGTTGATCTAGGATGTTTACAAGATAGAAATTAAATGTAAGTTGATCTAGGATGTTTACAAGATAGAAATTAAATGTAAGTTGATCTAGGATGTTTACAAGATAGAAATTAAATGTAAGTTGATCTAGGATGTTTACAAGATAGAAATTAAATGTAAGTTGATCTAGGATGTTTACAAGATAGAAATTAAATGTAAGTTGATCTATGATGTTTACAAGATAGAAATTAAATGTAAGTTGATCTAGGTTGTTTACAAGATAGAACTTAAATGTAAATTGATCTAGGATGTTTACAAGATAGAAATTAAATGTAAGTTGATCTAGGTTGTTTACAAGATAGAACTTAAATGTAAGTTGATCTAGGATGTTTACAAGATAGAAATTAAATGTAAGTTGATCTAGGATGTTTACAAAATAGAAATTAAATGTAAGTGGATCTAGGATGTTTACAAGATAGAAATTAAATGTAAGTTGATCTAGGATGTTTACAAGATAGAAATTAAATGTAAGTTGATTTAGGATGTTTACAAAATAGAAATTAAATGTAAGTTGATCTAGGATGTTTACAAGATAGAAATTAAATGTAAGTTGATCTAGGATGTTTACAAGATAGAAATTAAATGTTAGTTGATCTAGGATGTTTACAAGATAGAAATTAAATGTAAGTTGATCTAGGATGTTTACAAGATAGAACTTAAATGTAAGTTGATCTAGGATGTTTACAAAATAGAAATTAAATGTAAGTTGATCTAGGATGTTTACAAGATAGAAATTAAATGTAAGTTGATCTGGTATGTTTACATAATAGAAATTTTAAAAAATATGATCACATAACGGTCCTACGATCTTGAAATTTAATAAATAATTTCCTGAAATGGAAAAATAATGTTCTTTACTTTTGTTCATTTTCAATATAAAATGTATTTATCATTTAAATATGAAAATGTAAATGGAAGTTATATGAAAATTTTTGGAAAGGTGGGGGAGAAGGTGAATACTGAAATTTCGACAGAATGTGTTGTCATTGTCAACAAGTCTATGTGCCAGGTTTCAGCCTGATAGGATGACGGGAAGTGGGTCATTGAGCCTTCCGAAGATTTTGCACCCACACAGAAAGAAAGAAATAAACCCACTAACAAAAGCAAAGTTAATATATAGGATTTAAAACTAATGAAAGGAATGGATCTTGAAGATCATATTCTTTATACGTTGAAAGGAATGGATCTTGAAGATCATATTCTTTATACGTTGAAAGGAATGGATCTTGAAGATCATATTCTTTATACGTTGAAAGGAACGGATCTTGAAGATCATATTCTTTATACGTTGAAAGGAACGGATCATGAAGATCATATTCTTTATACGTTGAAAGGAACTGATCGTGGAGATCATATTCTTTATACGTTGAAAGGAACGGATCGTGGAGATCATATTCTTTATACGTTGAAAGGAACGGATCGTGGAGATCATATTCTTTATACGTTGAAAGGAACGGATCGTGGAGATCATAGTCTTTATACGTTGAAAGGAACGGATCGTGGAGATCATATTCTTTATACGTTGAAAGGAACGGATCGTGGAGATCATATTCTTTATACGTTGAAAGGAACGGATCGTGGAGATCATATTCTTTATACGTTTAAAGGAACGGATCTTGAAGGTCATATTCTTTATACGTTGAAAGGAACGGATCGTGGAGATCATATTCCTTATACGTTGAAAGGAACGGATCGTGGAGATCATATTCTTTATACGTTGAAAGGAACGGATCTTGAAGATCATATTCTTTATACGTTGAAAGGAACGGATCGTGAAGATCATATTCTTTATACGTTGAAAGGAACGGATCTTGAAGATCATATTCTTTATACGTTGAAAGGAACGGATCGTGGAGATCATATTCTTTATACGTTGAAAGGAATGGATCGTGAAGATCATATTCTTTATACATTGAAAGGAACGGATCGTGAAGATCATATTCTTTATACGTTGAAAGGAATGGATCGTGAAGATCTTATTCTTTAGACGTTATCTCTTTTGGTAGCACTCAGCATCAAACCAAGAGAGGTCAGCAGAGACCCTAAATGCTTTTCAGACAGGATGTCGAATAGCTTGTTCTCTTATCATAGTTGGTGAAAATAAAATAAAAACTCCTTTTTTTCCAAGCGTCACCTATTACCGAGTGGCTTATTTCACACAAAATGTTTCCTCTCTGCAAAACGCCTTTCTGCACTTCTATTTCGACGTGTCCTTTTTTTTTTTTTTTTTTAAATTTCCCCCTTCAAGACAGCTCCTTTTAGTTACAAAAATCTATTGGAAAATAAAAGGTAAAAAGTGGGGGGGGGGGGCCCGTGGGGGGGGGGGGGAGAAGAGGGGCGGCACTCTTAAGCAAAATGTCAGAATAAGAAAGGTTTTGTTTGGTTTGTTGGCAGTGCTGAACGTGATGCACTGGCTTTTTCTGTCATTGAACGTTATGACCACCACCACACCACGACCCCCATACACCACTCGACGAAGTAGTGTGTGATTGAGCGTTGTACTACCATAAACGAATGATAACAGTTGCTCTTTATAATACATCAGGAAGAGATTTTATGACCCACGAGACATTTTTTTTTAGTGTGTACACTATCAGAGAAGTAATGAGCTTCGCTTAGACGCCACAGTATTGTTATCATGACTTCTGGGAAGAATACGAAAAATATTTTTTTTTTAAATAAGCACGGATGTGGTAATAAGAAAATGCCTTCAAGTTCAACACATGTAGGATCATTCAGTCCAAGATATGTGGTAGCTCGAAGAACAAGACGAAAACATGGACGTTCATGCGGGAAACGAAAAAAGGAATAAATGAAAAGAATTTGCAAAGTCTCAGCTTAAGTGACTTGCATGAGAAAAAAAATGCTTATAAGTCTATTTATTTAGACTTTCTTGTCGTCCCACTACCCCCCCCCCCTTTTTTTTTTCTCCCATCTTCTGCGCGTTCGGCTGTTCGGACCTTCCTTCTGTCCTTCATTCAATTTTTTTCTTTCCGTCTCCAGCTAGTTCTTACAGCGAGTCTCCCAGAAAAATACGTCATGACCTCTTGGGATCAGTACTACATCTTGATTAACGTGGATTACGCCATGCCTTACATCTTTAGTCCCACAGGGCCCCACAAAGATTAAACTTAGTTTTCAAACAACGAAGTCTCTTTTTTTTTCCCTCCCAATTCTTTACCCCCATTTCTCTCTATAAAGAAAATTATCGAGTTGGACATTCATACAGGCGGTCAGACAATCTGTCAGGGAAAAACACTCTTCAGTCACGTTAACATTAAAAAAAAAGCAGTGAGAGATACAATTTGAGACCTTCGAAAATTTGAATTATGTGTTTGACCAATCATCTCTTTTCACGTTTTAATGACGTGTGTATTTAAAACGTATCCATTACAGGGTCACGTGCAGAGGCGTAACGGGGTTTTGACGCCCTTGATATTTAAATAAAAATTAAAAAATTAGAGATTTAGCGGCGCCCTTTTGAACTGGCGCAGGCCGGCGCCCTTGGCAACTGCCCCAATGCCAAGCCGTTGTTACGCCTCTGGTCGTGTGTTTAAAAAAAAATTCAACCCAATAAATAAAGAAGATAATCAAATTATTTTGCTTTTAACAACAAATTGTTGTTTAAATTACTTAACGAAGCGTCGCGTTCACTACGCATTCTAATTATTGCAAAACTTTCTTAATCTTTAATTGCATGACGCAGGCATGTGTAATTGTTTAATAACGTTGGTTTTTTGGTCCACTTTCGAAACCGTTATGGGACAAGACCCAATCAACGATGCTGAACTATTAATGACGTCGTTCACAGAGGTTAAGGCAAGTGCTCATATTTCAGGATTCGGAGCCTAAAGAAGCGTCTGTTCTAACGTAACAAATGACAATGCATCATGGCGACTTTCTCTTCGGTTTTTTTTTTTAATCCTCTCTGGGTGCATGATGGGTAATTTACGGACGGCGTAGCACAGGAGTGGTCACGGTTTGTTTTGGCGTTAAGTGTTCTAAATGCATGGTTATGTTTTACACACGTTGTTGTCATGTCGTCGTTTGATGTTACATACCAATGATTATGACGTGTGTTGGTGTGTGATGTATTAAAAAAAATGTTTTCCCCCTTTTAATGAGTTTTTAGGTTCTTTAAACTTTCCCATAGAATCAAATATTTCGTGCAGTCTTATGCTTCAGGATCGTTAATGGATACGTGGAGCGTAACACTTACTGCCACACTCGACTGAAAACTAATCCTTTAAATCAGTTGATCCTAAATGTATTAGATTAAGGAGATAAATATATTTCCCAAAGACACATCGTCCATCAGAAAAGATCTTTGCAGTATAGTCATAAACAGGGACGTCATTTGAGTAAGGCGGGGTGGGGAATTTGCCCCCTCCCTGCTATGTACTGTGGCGCCTCCAGTAATAAACAACTTAACAAGCCGACCAAGTTTTGAATTTCTGCCCCACCCCCCGAAAAAAACCTGAAATGACGCCCCTGGTCATAAAAAATGTGCATTTTGCTTTCATCACTGTAAAATGTGTCATTTAAAAAAAATAGCGTTAAATAATAATTTTATTACAAGAACCAATTAACGGTGTCAAAAGAAAAAAAATCCCAAACACAATTTCAGCGCCCAGCCACTCTCCCATCTCTAGACATTTTTATCGCAGACACAACGAAAAGTTTAACCCAAGAACCGAACCGAGCATGCAGTTTAAGATTTCAAGTGGCTGACTCGATGCCACATCACGACAACTTAAGCCGCAGCTTTCCTCACCCAGGGTCCCTCTTTGTTCCCGGATCTTCACACGTCTGGAGCCTGTCCACGAATAGCCATGAGCGACTAAAAAGGGAGGACCGGCGGTGAAGGGAAAAAAATGGGAGAGGAAGCATTTTGTATCTTGGATCGTGATCTCCTTGAAGTCAGTCAAGGATTAGAGTGAAATTGTGCACGGGCCTTGAGATTACTTTGAGGATTGAATCAATCGATATTCACCATATAAAGACAACAGAATGCCACTATTCACAGTATAAAGACAACAAACTGACACTATTCACCATATAAAGACAACAAAATGACACTATTCACCATATAAAGACAACAAAATGCCACTATTCACCATTTAAAGACAACAAAATGCTCCTATTCACAATATAAAGACAACAAAATGTCACTATTCACCATATAAAGACAACAAAATGCCCCTATTCACCATATTAAGACAACAAAATGCCACTATTCACCATGTAAAGATTTAAAAATGGCACTGGAAGTTGATTTCAAATTTTAAAAGATAAAAATGTTTTCCAGGAGCGTATTCCAGAAACTTATGAGGATGGAGTTATAATTTTTTTTAAAAAAGGAAATGACTAACAGACAATTTTAAAAAAATAACGAAGTCGTTTTTAATGCCTTTCAGAAAAAGACCATTTATTGTTTCAGGGACTTGTGTCCGCCTTCCCCCCCCCCCCACACCCACACCTCCATCCCCCACCCCCTCACCCACTTTTTCTTTCCCTTTCCTTCTTATTTAATAGCTAGGATACACTTTAGGTAATTTTTAAATGGTTTTTAATTTTTTTTTTATATATCTTATTCCTTTTTTAAATTGTAATATTTTTATCTTATTATTTGTTTATCTTATTATGTTTTATCTTATTATTTTGTATCTTATTATTTTTAGTACTTACCGATCCGAAAGTCTAAATGTGTATATTATTAACCTTTAATAACGCGACCCTCTCTCTTACTTAATTTGTCTGTGTCTCTAATTGTTTCGTCATTATAGTCTCATACAAAATTTGTAATACTCGAAACAGTTTCAAGTTTCTTATGTTGCTGTTTTTTTTTTAAAATCTTATATGGTGTCTAATCCCGTAATGAACCCATCATTAATCTCAATTTTTTTTAAAAAGAAATGTTAAAAGGTACTATCATTACGGTCTTGATTAAATCTTATATGGTGTCTAATCCCGTAATGAACCCATCATTAATCTCAACTTTTTTTTAAAGGAAATGTTAAAAGGTACTATCATTACGGTCTTGATTAAATCTTATATGGTGTCTAATCCCGTAATGAACCCATCATTAATCTCAACTTTTTTTAAAAAGAAATGTTAAAAGGTACTATCATTACGGTCTTGATTAAATCTTATATGGTGTCTAATCCCGTAATGAACCCATCATTAATCTCAACTTTTTTAAAAAAGAAATGTTAAAAGGTACTATTATTACGGTCTTGATTAAATCTTATATGGTGTCTAATCCCGTAATGAACCCATCATTAATCTCAACTTTTTTTTAAAAGAAATGTTAAAAGGTACTATCATTACGGTCTTGATTAAATCTTATATGGTGTCTAATCCCGTAATGAACCCATCATTAATCTCAACTTTTTTTAAAAAGAAATGTTAAAAGGTACTATCATTACGGTCTTGATTAAATCTTATATGGTGTCTAATCCCGTAATGAACCCATCATTAATTTCAAATTTTTTTTTAAAGAAATGTTAAAAGATACTATCATTACGGTCTTGATTAAATCTTATATGGTGTCTAATCCCGTAATGAACCCATCATTAATCTCAAATTTTTTTTAAAAGAAATGTTAAAAGGTACTATCATTACGGTCTTGATTAAATCTTATATGGTGTCTAATCCCGTAATGAACCCATCATTAATCTCAACTTTTTTTTAAAAGAAATGTTAAAAGGTACTATCATTACGGTCTTGATTAAATCTTATATGGTGTCTAATCCCGTAATGAACCCATCATTAATCTCAACTTTTTTTTAAAAGAAATGTTAAAAGGTACTATCATTACGGTCTTGATTAAATCTTATATGGTGTCTAATCCCGTAATGAACCCATCATTAATCTCAACTTTTTTTAAAAAGAAATGTTAAAAGATACTATCATTACGGTCTTGATTAAATCTTATCATGAAAGGAGAGGATGGGGAAAAGAGGGGGGGAGGAGGGGGGGCATTGCCAGAAGGCATCATTTATTGTCAGCTCCTTCTATTTCACTGTCTAGACTTGGCTGAGTCCTTTCCCCGGCCCACAGACATTACCCAAATGAGGCCATCTGAGAGATGCTAAAATAGATATGTTTTTGGACTTATTGTAAGCAATGGGGGTTTAAATATGAAGGTCAGAGTCCCTGACTCTGAGGTGTCATTTGGGTTGGTTTCAAGGGGTGCTGTAAAATCACAATGTCATTCCCTCCCCTCCCTACCTCCCTTGGACAAGCACCGGGGAATTCTTAACTAGAGAATAGAGAATCGTTTATTTGTCAATTAAATTCTGAGGTAACAAAAAATATAGGAAATCATACACCCTTAAAAAAACACAATTTTTTGTATAAATCCTTTATAAAATGCAATATCAAGCGATTGGGGGTGCGCTGAAAATTTGACAAAATATAATAAACAAGTAATACAATTTATAAGAATCCCAATTAGTCCCCCCCCCCCCCCCCCCCCCCCCATTTTTTCCCAAGGCTCGCAACCGTACATTATTTTACGCTATATTAAATATTCTAATGACCCACCCGTCTTTACATCGCAGATTTATTGATAAAATGTGTTGTCATCGGCAACTAGTGCATGGGCCAAGTTCAGCTCGATAGGTTGACGGGAAGTGTGTCAATTAGCCGTGCGAAATGCCAGCCAGCAACAAACAAAAGCGAAATTTATTATTTTTAAAAATATTTCTAAAAGATATAATTGAAGGTAAGAGCGTTTTTAACAAATGTAACAAAATGACCCTTTGGGGAACATTTAACTGTGTAATTAAAACTTTTACTTTCAGCGATGCAAATCTTTCATTCCCTTCATCACAGAAACCTTCTTCCTCTTATCCCTGTCAACTGTCAACTGACAAAATCGCAAGGACAACAAAACCTGTGCTGCTTCATGGTGGATCACAAACAGTTATTTGTAATTCCAGTTTTTTTTTTAAACGCCTCTCACGTGAAGCAAAAGAATGTGAAAAAAAAAATATAATTATAGGCTCAATGAAAAAATTCTATGAGGTCCCGTTCCGTATCCGGAAATTTGTTTGAACGAAATTTCGTCGACGGAAAATCGATCGACGGAAATTTGATCGAACGGAAATTTGATCGAATCTTTTTTTTTTTCAGTTCAAACGTTCAAATTTTTGCGTCAAATTGCTTTTTTGAGTACATCATTTTGTTTTACTATATAGTATAATGCGTTCAAAAAGAAATTTGAAGACGATTTTAACGCGTGAACTGGAAAAAAAAAAGATTTCAGACGATCAGTTTTCCGACGATCAGTTTTCCGACGATCAGATTCCCGTCGATCAGTTTTCCGTCGACGAATTTTCTTTCCGACAAATGTCCGTTAACTGTCCCATTCGGCTATGAATTGCAAGACCTTCAATGATCAAACCAGGGTTTGACTTCGTCGTCCAGTACAATGATTGCTGTTTTCACGTGACGTCTCAGGCTTTTCACTAACAGTTCACCTGGTGCGTTGGGTAAACATCACCCCCCAGTGGCGTAGCGAGCTTAACTCGCGCCCGGGGCACAATACCTTTTTAGCGCCCCCAATACATTTTTAGCGTCCCCCCTATTCGAAAACCATACAATATTATAGTAAAATATACCAATTGGCGCCCCTTTGTGAGTAGCGCCCGGGGTTGGATGCCCCCCTTGCCCCCCTCAAGACGCCACTGCCACCCCCCCCCCCCGCAGTGATGTCACTGAGTAAGGGTTTTTCATGAGTTTGATATAAGGTGACAGCTGTGCGGATATTAATATTGAGTTTATAATTGAGGTAGTTGTTATGTAAAAGGGTCAATGACGACTTTGTTTTAAACAATGGACTAAAATTGTTCCGTAGGTAACAAGCTGTGCATTTTGGACATCGCTATACTCATACACTGCACCAGGCCTGGATTAACCATTAGGCAAACGGGGCACGTGCCTTGGGCACCAAGCGTTTGGGGGCACCACAAGTCCTCAAGAAATATTTTTACGGTCAGTGAAAGATCAGTGGCCCCGGGCAGAAAGGGGGCACCCATGTGGGTTTGTGCCTTGGGCACTAAAATGGCTTAATCCGGCCCTGCACTGCACCTACCCATTCAGTGACGTAGTTTTATTAAATGCTGATTTGTTGCTAAATCACAAACGTGCCCTTTTTTCCCCTCTTCCCCACACAAATCTACTGTATAAAATGTGTAATCAAAGTTAATAAAAGAACACTTGGGGCGATAATCCGCATATACGCCAAATTTAAAATCTTTTAAGGACAGCTTTTGAAAATAAGGGATTATCAAATTTGGTTTCGGTGCATTGTTTGGTCTTATAGTCATTAATCGACCCAGTCACAAACGAACAGAGTCACACTGAGCTTTATATTGTATATATATTGTCAAATTTACAACCCCACTACTGTTCCTCGATATATATATATATATACATATATAGATTTATACCAATTCAAATTTTAAGGATAATAACCCTCCGAAAAGTTATAAATAACAACAAATCACCTCCACTTACACACCTCCACACACACAGATATATTATTATTATATGTATTATGTGAAGTGAAATCATATTTAAATTATAAGGTCTTGGAGGGCAACCGCTGCCATAATATCTTTTGAGGATTTACCATTTGACTCCCATTTATATGCAATCTTGAGGGGTTTTTTTACTACTCTTAGCTCACTAATTACCGTGATGAGTGGACAATTCTTGTGGACGGCCTATGCCCCAGACGGGGTAAAAAGGCGTAAGAAGAATAGGAGAGCTCACTAATTGTTGTGTGCATTTTACATTTGCTTTTTTCATCTGTGTTGTTGGTGATTTTGTATTGGATCTTTAAAAAAATATAAAAAATTGGCATGTGTAGTTAAATACAGTTGTTCCTTTAACTCACAATATCAACTCAGAAGGAATTCAAATAATATTTAACCTTAAAAAAAATTAATTCCCAAATGCTGTAAAAGGTTTACAAAAAAGGTTATTGTGAGTTAAATAAATTATTTCCCGGTTTTTAGAATGCCATTACTTTATCTCAGCCCAACAAACCGTTTAATACAACGTTGATAATACTAACTTGGAATGCAAACACTAAAACAGCTTGAAATCCTAACACTAAAAAGCTTGGAATGCTAGCGTCTATGAACATGGAAAGAAAACATAAAAATGGCATCGAATACCAACAATATATGCGTATGAAACATATTTGAATTTTTATCCCTTTTGACCAACAGCGGCCTTTCTTGGGATACAGAATAAAAACGTTTGGAATTCTAACACTAAATATTTTGGAATCCTAACACTAAATAGCTTGGAATCCTAACACTAAACAGCTTGGAATGCTAACACTAAACAGCTTGGAATGCTAACACTAAACAGCTTGGAATGCTAACACTAAACAGCTTGGAATTCTAACACTAAACGGCTTGGAATGCAAACACTAAATAGCTTGGAATGCTAACACTAAACAGCTTGGAATGCTAACACTAAACAGCTTGGAATCCTAACACTAAATAGCTTGGAATCCTAACACTAAACAGCTTGGAATGCTAACACTAAACAGCTTGGAATGCTAACACTAAACAGCTTGGAATTCTAACACTAAACAGTTTGGAATCCTAACACTAAATAGCTTGGAATCCTAACACTAAATAGCTTGGAATGCTAACACTAAACAGCTTGGAATGCTAACACTACATAGTTTGGAATCCTATCACTAAACAGTTTGGAATCCTAACACTAAACAGTTTGGAATCCTAACACTAAACAGTTTGGAATCCTAACACTAAACAGTTTGGAATCCTAACACTAAACAGTTTGGAATGCTAACACGCATTGACTTTAATAATAACAAAATTAAATTAAAATTTAAATAAAAATTTTAAATAGAGAGATATTCTTAGAAAATATACAAATATTTATGCACAGATTTCAACTCATTTGATAAACAGCCTTCATTTTTTTTCATATGTGCTAAACCAAACACAAACAAGGGACGTCACTTTTTAACAAAATATGTCAATCCACATAGGAATAAGAGTTTGATGACGTCATTACTTTAAAAAAAAAAAACTACATCTTCAATGTTTACAGCCATGTTTTTTTTTTAAAAGAGCGTTATTGATGAAATCCGAGTGCCCTGAACCAGCATTAACCAAATATCTCGTGTGGATTAGTTTCCGTTTTTAAGATTAAAGCTCATCCCTAGTTCTGGGTCCTCTAATTTCACGAGTAATCACAGGGGATTTTGGCTGTTTTCTTGGAGTAAAGAGAAGAAAAAAACTCAGCCGTTGACAGGAGATTAGTGATGTTGTATGGCCAGAGCTGTCTTAATGCTGGAGTTGTGGAATCTCGCTGCTGGATTGAAACCATTTCAACCACGGCGTGCATTGGTGACAAAGTTGGCACATGAACATTTCTTTATTTTCATTCCTGCACAACTTTTTTTTCCCCCCGCTATGTATCTGAGTCCGCCCATAAAAATGCGTACAAAAATACTCAAACAAAAATCCAGGATGCAGTCGAAGGAGATGCAACTGAGTTTTACACTTTTAATGATATGTAGTGTAATTTAATAAGGCTTTAAAAGCGAACACATAGTCAGAAACACTTCACAAAGGGAAACTATTTATATTGAAATGTTCGCCTATAAAATGTGTCACATCGGGAGATGGCGTCGGCGGGTCGTCGACCATAAGCTCTTAATGCCCTCACCGAGACACCTCCATACAGCCCAGAGGCCGTGTCTCCCTGACGCCGGACCGTGCGGCGGCACGCCAGGGACCTCCCCGGACCTGGACAGCCCCCACTCGCAACCGCTCGATCGGATTTGCTGATGGAGGCTTTCCCCGGCCGGGGACGTCCGGTAGACCGAAAACGCTGCGTTTAAATCGTTCGAAGCCCACTCTCCCAGGAAGTCCAGGAATGGTACATTAGCGTCCTAGTATCTTCCCCCACCCATCCCGGGGAAGCGTCGGACGCCCTATAAGAGCTGTTCTGCAGTGTGTTTCCACACCCGCAACTAGCTGGGACGAAACGGACGTCTATGAGCAGTTTTCTTCTATAAAATAAAAAGCCCTATTTATAATAACACTTCACAACATCGAATTTGGGGACCATCCGGCTTAAGTAAAAAGCGGAATGCCTGCCACTGTACGCTTGCAAATGCAGGTTGGTCTACACTGCAGCGGTTCTCAACCAGTGGGTTGCGACCCCTTTGGGGGTCGAACGACCCTTCCACAGCGGTCACTTAAGACCATCGGGAAACACATATACTCTACAGTTATGAAGTAGCGACGAAAATAATTTTATGTTCGGGGGTCGCCAACAACGCAAGGAACTGAAATAAAGGGGCGCGGCATTAGGAAGGTTGAGAACCACTAGTCTACAGGCCCCTTGACACGGTGTTAAAACAAAGTTAATTTAGTTTAGCCGTAAACTGGCTGATTTGGATGGCACAAAACATTATGTTTTAATCCCGAGCACCGAAAGTGGTCCCCGTCTTGTTTCGCCAGCAGTTCACGTTAAACATCTCCTCTCGCAGGTGGCGGCAATGTTCATCTCGAGACTTTAACTCACAGTCAGAACCATTGTTTGACACTGCAGTGCTACCGTGTGATTATCGGATGACAGCGATACCGTGTGATTATCGGATGACAGCGATACCGTGCGATTGTCGGATGCAAGCGATACCGTGTGGGTGGAAGAACCATATACAGGTTAGGATGAATGACTATGTCAAATTAGGTTGCGTACCTAAACTTGGCTTGTTTTTGTTTGTTTATTTACCACTCTTAACTTAATCAACGAACAACAGAAAAGTCGCTAGAGGAAATTTGAGTGACGGTGGAACTCTGGTAAAAAAGGTTGAATACTTTCGGAGGTGATTATTGCATTAATCAGTTAGAATTATGGGTATGGTGTTATAGGAGTGGCTGTAGGACTGTCTGTGAGACTGGCTGTGGGAATATCTGTTGGACTGGCTGTGGGACTGTCTGTAGGACTGGCTGTGGGACTGTCTGTAGTAGGACTGGCTGTAGGACTTTCTGTTAAACTGGCTGTAGGTCTGTCTGGTGGACTGTCTGGTGGACTGTCTGTGGGACTGTCTGTAGGACTGTCTGTGGGACTGGATGTAGGACTTCCTGTAGGACTGGCTGTAGGACTGGCTGTGGGACTGTCAGTAGGACTGTCTGTAGGACTGTCTGTGGGACTGTCTGTGGGACTGTCTGTGGGACTGTCTGTGGGACTGTCTGTAGGACTGGCTGTAGGACTTTCTGTTGAACTGGCTGTAGGTCTGTCTGGTGGACTGTCTGTTGGACTGTCTGTGGGACTGTCTATAGGACTGTCTGTGGGACTGGCTGTAGGACTGGCTGTGGGACTGTCTGTAGGACTGGAATTGGGACTGTCTGTAAGACTGTCTGTGGGACTGTCTGTAGGACTTTCTGTAGGACTGTTTGAAAGACTATTGTTTGAATGTCGGCAGGTAGAGCGTAGGACTGTCTGTGGTCTGTTGTTGCTAGAACCCTGGGCGGTTTCCCTTTCGCCCCTGTGATGCTGGTAATAGGAGGGGTGACCCTTGGCCCATCCTTCGCAAGGCCTTGACCACCCATATAAGCTTAGACACTTAGACAAAGTACATTTTTTCCCTTTTAAAATAAAAGATTCACAATTTCAAAGATATTTGATATTGCTCCAGTCCCTCCCCTGTTACCTATGACCAATGACCTATGACCAATGACATATGATCTATGACCTGTGCTAAATGCCTCACTATTGTGTAAAGGTCTTAAGTCTATGGTCAATTATCCTCACCTGTCCCTACTCAACACATGAACACAGGGTTCTTCAGCTCATCCATGTACACAACAGCTGTACAAACCTCGTCCTACTCTCCCACGGGCTCCCAGTACATCATCATTCTCTAGTCATCTTATCACAACGCAGTGGACCGTGACTGCGAGATTCAAGCGTGCCCCATTTCCAAGAATGTGATAATCACAAATCGATATGCTCACACCAGGACAGCTAATGTCCTCACCCCTGGACCGATAATGTGCTCGCGCAGAGAGAGAGAGAGAGAGAGAGACAGACAGAGAGAGACAGAGAGAGACAGACAGAGAGAGACAGCGAGACAGATAGAGACAGAGAGAGACAGAGAGAGACAGATAGAGACAGAGAGAGACAGAGAGAGACAGAGAGAGACAGAGAGAGACAGAGAGAGACAGAGAGAGACAGAGAGAGAGACAGAGAGAGAGACAGAAAGAGAGACAGAGACATAGAGAGAGAGACAGAGAGAGAGACAGAGTGACAGAGAGAGAGACAGAGAGAGACAGAGAGAAACAGAGAGAGAGAGACAGATAGAGAGACAGATAGAGAGACAGAGAGAGAGAGACAGAGAGAGAGACAGAGAGAGAGACAGAGAGAGACAGAGAGAGAGAGAGACAGAGAGAGACAGAGAGAGACAGAGAGAGACAGAGAGACAGAGAGACGGAGAGAGACAGAGAGAGAGACAAAGAGAGAGACAGAGAGAGACAGAGATACGGAGAGTGACAGAGAGAGAGACAAAGAGAGAGACAGAGAGATACAGAGAGTGACAGAGAGAGACAGATAGGGATACAGAGAGAGAGACAGAGAGAGACAGAGAGAGAGAGACAGAGAGAGAGACAGAGAGAGACGAGAGAGACAGAGAGAGAGACAGAGAGAGACAGAGAGAGAGAGAGACAGAGAGAGAGACAAAGAGAGGGGAACACGCAGAGAGAGACAGAGAGAGAGGGGCGGGGAGAAGTCCATTTTACACGAAAAATACGTACTTAAGACAACGACGCAGTCAATTAGAATTCGAGTAGCTCCTACTTTGCGGGGGATGTCAGGCATTACCGTTAAGGAGTTGTGCAGGAAGGATAATATATAGAAACGTACATAGAACATACAACACAGATAAGAAACGATTCCCAGAATAATTAGCTGCTGAGCATAATGCCATTCACGACAATTGGTTCTATTTTCACTGGTTTTAACTGTAGTGTTATGTCTTTACACTTGGTCCTTCTCTAACTTTCTCACATACACCCCATAATCGAACATACAATTGCTACGTTTAGTTCTCCAACTGTGCTGCGTAAGCGGCAGCGTCCTCGATGAGACTTGGGGGCGTCCACATGGGGTTTTGCCTCTTCGTGGCGTGGCAGACTAGTAGGGGGGACTTGTCCACCCGAAGCTAAAAAACCCCGGCCAAACGCATGACTCCCAACGCAACGGGAGCTGCCACTAACATGATTACTAGTTGCTGTTAATGGATATGAGGCTTGGGTGGCCCTCAAAACCCATGCCGATGATTTTAGCTACGCGGCCGTGAGAAAGCCGCCCCTAGGCAACCGTTTCGTCCCGCCACTACCAACGTCCCGACCGAAAGACTCCCTGGGCGGTGGGGAGTGGTAACGCAACACCAACCCCCCGGAGTGGAAGCAAAGCCGTCCTGACCCACAGAGAGTGGACTGCGGACGCTTTAAACGCAGCGTCCTCGGTCGACCGGGCCTCCCCTAGGTCAAGGGGGAAGTTCCCGGCGCCCTCCCGCACGGGCTGGAGTCGGGTTAAGTCCTTCAGTGCTCTGGACTGTGTGGGGGGCGCCGGGGGGGGGGCATTAAGAGCTCACGCTCGACGGCCCACCGACTCCATCTCTTATGCGACATTTTCAGTTCTCCAACTTGTTATACAATTTCAACACAATTGCGTCCCACAAGATCGTTGTATACGGTAATGGCATACCATAATGAAGCTCATCAAGCTCATCGTGTTGTACAATGTATTCAGAAATTGTATACATTAACTGTAAAACTATAAAAACTTCCCTGTTGAAATTATCTGCCTTGTCTACCAACTCATGGCGCAATGAGATTTTTTTTATTACTTTTATCAAGCCAGGCGACTGGTAATGAAAGTTCGATGAAATTAACATTTAATTTTAGATCCACACAGTTTAAATAAACTGTGGCTAAGCTCGGGCATTCGAATAATCATCTTATGATCGCGTCATGTGCCCCCAGAGTGGCTGTTAAAAAGTTCATAACCTCCAATTTTCTGCAACATGATGGCGTCTTGTGTCAACCCTTGTGTCAACCCTTCATCGACAAAATTTATTGGACGTTGTCATCCCCGATACTCGCGTATCATCTCCATTCTACCTCGTTTCGCAACAAATTGTCATCTCAAGTTTGGTAGAACGCCACCCTCCCCCCCCCCCCCAAATCACTGTAACGCCCTTCCAGCCTAATTCTTTTTTCACTTCTGCTCCAACCGAGTGTGAAAACTGTTGATAAGAATTTTCTCCTGGGCCATGATTCCAGGACTATGGAAAACTGCTGGAGTGTTAAGCTGCAACCCTTTCCACCCTAGTCCAGGGCAATGCTATATTTATTCTCCTGGTATGTCGTTCGCATGTAACACATAGAAAAGAATGCAGCTGCTTCCGATCTGAGTGAGCAAATTTTATTATTAGTATTCCCATCTGAGTGAGCAAAGTTTATTATTAATATTCCGATCTGAGTGAGCAAAGTTTATTATTAGTATTCCCATCTGAGTGAGCAAAGTTTATTATTAATATTCCGATCTGAGTGAGCAAAGTTTATTATTAGTATTCCCATCTGATTGGCCAAAGTTTATTATTAGTATTCCCATCTGAGTGGCCAAAGTTTATTATTAGTATTCCCATCTGAGTGGGCAAAGTTTATTATTAGTATTCCCATCTGAGTGGGCAAAGTTTATTATTAGTCTAATTTCAATAAAAAATCTCTTTAAAAAAGGACAATAATCTCCGATATTTAAAAGATAATAATTGATGAACTGCATTCCATCCGTGTCAATGAAATTACGGGAATTCTACTTCCGGCAACAAAAAAGGAGATCCCTAAAGATGTGTGTTTTTTTTAACTGTGTTCTGTTTCTTGTCGTACTTCTATTTGTCTTGTTCGCTGAAGAAGGCTCTAAGTCGAGACGTTCACATCTTATTGTCCCTGTCTATTGACTCAAGCTTCAACAAACCCAGTTCTGCTACAACTTTAAAATTTTCTGAATTGTGGATATTTTAGGTTGGATAACCAACAAAGTTTCTTTTTTCAAAAATTGTCCATTAAATTTTATTGAAAAAAAACAAACGCAAAATACAAATCGTTTTTTTTGTGAATAAAACCTGGCACCCACTTAAGCAAAAATATGTGGATATTTTTAGTTTTAAATCCACAAAAAATATTAAAATGGATTATGCAACTTATGTTTACCTGAAAGTTTGGCCAAGATGCTAGAATTAACGCAGGAGCTTGCGCTGTAACATAATCCTTCTTGCACAGTTTTGGCCATGATAAAGAAAATAGATTTAGAGCCTCTACACTCATAGGGAACTTTCTCTAGAAACTTAAACAAATAATTTGAAAATCTGATTTGATAACATGAGAGGACAACCATAGATAATAATTTTTAAGTTCATGATTATGTTAGTTAAATTTTATGTACAGCGTGGTGAGCCCAGCCCTAGGCTGGGGTACCACGCTATAGAAAACTACAAATAATAACAATAATAATAATAATAAGAGACATATAAGAAACATGAAAAGGACATCTATGCGCTATTAAAACCATTATGAGAAATCGAACGTTCTAGAACTGGGGTTGTCAAAATATGACTCGCGAGCCAAGTTACAGCGTTTCAGTAGGTTTTCTTTTTTTTTTTTTTTTTTTTTTTTAATTACATTAGTTATTACTTTTTAAACATTCAGTATAAGTTTCTTAAATTCTAAATACAATAAGCTTGTCTAGATAGTTTATTTCTGAAAATTTGATATCGACTCGGAAGTGTTAAAGGCGGCCTTTTTTTAAAAAAAATAGTAATAATATAAGGCGGGCCGTAATACTTTATTAAAAACGTGTGCGGGCCAAAAGAAAATAGGACAGGACTTGCGCGAGCCAAAAGATAATAGAACCCGTTTGGGGGGGGGGGGAGAACTATTAAGATGAAAATAAGAATACAGAATATTTCGTTACTTTGCGCGCCGCAAAAATGAGTGTTGGCGGGTCGCATGTGGCCCGCGGGCTGTAATGTTGTGCAGGCCCGGTATAACTAATGATGCGTTTGAGACATTGCTATCCTCATAAAAATGCACCCACCCGTTCCGGGATGTAGTTTTACTGAATACCTGATTTGGAGCTAAGACACGAACTTACGAATATCTCCCTTCCACACACGCATCTTCTTTATAGTAAAGTTGTTAACAAAAATTTTAATCAAACGAGCACCCATGACTGTAAGCACAACGTCCATTTTGCACGCCCTTAACTATTCGATCACTCTGATGGACTATTTTCTTAAAGCACGTAGATAAAAGCTTTATTTCAAAGGCGTGCACGAAACAAAAGCGCACCCTTTGTAGATCTTTGAAAGCGCAACGATCTGAATAAACACTTATAAAATATGAGCACACAAAAATAACTTTGACTTGAATCTCTCTTGAAACCATTCAATTTAAAAATCTTCTATATGTTACGCTTCTTGTGTGACTCACTGACTGCTTCCGAACAAGATGGCTGCTTCACAATTGACTGCTTCATAATCAGCGAACTTGGTATTGAGAGTATTTTACTAATAATTATAAATGTTTGAAAGAAAGTTTGGTACGATAATGAGCTCAGTAGCGCGTAAAATATAATTCACGATAACTTCACTAGATGATTTTTATTTTATATAACGCAACTGCGTTTGGCGCTTAATATATTCTTTTCGGAAAATGAAATCGTCTCAATTTAAATATGATGTTAAAAATGTTCGTTTTAAAAGTGATTGGGGCAAAAGAATATTTAATATTGTTCATGGGCGTGAAATAGAAAGTCTGCATTGACGAATCATGGAGGGGTGTAGCAAAAAATTGGGATTCTTAAACGTGCGTTACTTGAGTTCATGTTTTGTCAAGTAGCTTTAGTAGATGAGAAGTTCACGCAATGCCGTCGCCAATGTTTGGCGGGCTTTATCTAGTAAATTATTATTTTTTAAAACTCTTTTTTTACTTTTTACCCTCTTATTTTTCAAGTTGTGAAATTAAAGCATTTGGGGGTTAAGGTGATAGTGACCAAACTTTCCCGGAACCATTTATTGGTCAGGAGGAAAGACCTGGTCCCTTACGATCCACTGCTTGGCTTTCTTGTGATCCATCGATCCATTTAAAAACATAGTCACGCTGAGCTTTATATAAAATTTATATTACATCAAAGGCTTTTCTAACGGTAGGCGCCCTTGGGTCGCATCGACACATATTTAAATAATTCATTTACCTGTGAAGTGTAAAAATTTATTATAGTTTAAATAATTATTATAACATTACTATTTAGCAACAATTGATAATTTAAAAAATTGTCTACCAGGTCATAATGCGGCTACATTTTATAGCATGTATAAGCTGCTCAAACTGTAGAGTGATACAAAACTAATTTCAGGTATGCGTCAAAATTAATGCCTTTATTTCAAATTTATCGATTTTTTTCATTTACCGCCATTTTGGCTCGGGAGATTTTGGCTCCCCCTCCTGATCAAAGTGCCATACAAAAAAAATTCTATACGCAGTGAAACCTGGAAATAAATAACTCCAACCCTTGGGGCCTAAAAATGTGGTGCTGTTTGCTGGTTCAGTGTGTGTTATTCCGTCCCAGGGTTAGTAAGCAAATCTCCAATTTTAATTTTCAAATGTCCATGTTTCACTGCGCCAAAAATATATCTTTATATTTTATATGTTGTGTTTACGGGGGATGGGGGGGCGCAAAGTTAGCCCCGGGTGGCACAATGTGTCGCTACACCAATTCCTTGCTCTCCCTATGAATCAAGCGTTAAGGATAAAAAAAAATATTTTTTTTAAAAATTAATATCATTCCAATGGAAGCCGTGATGCAAATGATCCAACTTGAGTTTATTGTTGTTAATAAATTGTGCGTACCTCATACGAGATTAACACGTTTAGTTGGTAACTAGAGTAATCTTTTCATAAACGCTTTTTCTATGTACCGCTACCATACTGCTGTTGTTTTGTAGTTGTTGTTGTTGTTGTTGTTTCTATTTATTGAAATGTATGTGAAATGTTTGAAGATAATGTTAAGTTGTTGATACCATCGAAAGTTGATAGTTTAGACAACGTGTTGGTCTCGAAAAATTAAAAAAAATAAAAGAATCGAAAATGACGTCCTAATAGTGTTCAATTCTTCAGTGAATTAAAAGAACTGAGAATACTCGACTACCTAGACTCCTACTGAGGCAGTAATCGGTAGTTCTGAGTTAAATCAAAATCTCAACTTTCAAATTTTCTATGGACAACTTTTCTAATTTTAGCAGTGCTTAAACGGAAAATGTCGATTAAAAAAAGCTCCAATCTCATTTTCCTATTTTCCCCTCACTTCGCCTCTTCTCCTTCCCATCTCACTATGAATACCCTAACTCTTCAGACAAGAGCGCACCCCCAATATACTCAAGCGCCTTTTAAGATCAGGACCCTGTCCTTTCATGAGTTGCCTCCCTTTCCCTCTCCAGTCATGTTCCGCGTGAGTGCCGGCCCCTGGCAATATGTAAGACCGGCGGTGAGCATCACTTCTTCCCCCCCTTACCGGACCGGTACATCGCGGTGTTATTATCACATGTGCCCAAGGCCCCTGTTGATATTTTCAAACAAAAATCCGATCCCGTCGTCTCTCTTCTTAAGCTACCACATGACACACATATTTTTCAGATTATATAAAACAGGGATCGGAAAGCAGTATTTCTTTCAGGAAATGTCCATCATCGGGGGAAGAGGGGGGGGGGAGGGGAGGAGAGGAGTTAGTGGGATTTCATATGTTCGGGTGGGCAGTGCCCGTAGCGTAGAATGGGAACGGATGGGCTGTTTGCCCAGTGCGTCATTTTTTTTTTCATTTTAAGGAGGGACGACAGTTTCGATTAATTGCAGAGTTTTATAGTGGAAGGGTCGTGAAAAACTCTTATCCCACACATAGGGGGGGGGGGACTACACTAACTACGCCACTAGGCAGTGTATCTACAAGCGCCAACACTGGCGACCAGGGCCCGCTATACTGCCATTTTTATTGGGAAGTGGGGCAGAATTTGAAGGCGCCAGTGGCTTCTGGGCGAAAGCTGTCGGTCTGGGCAGCCCCAATACAAAAAAAAAAAAGTTTTGATTATTTCAAGATTCAAAGGAGAATTTTGATGTGTTCCTGAATTCAGTCTTTCTATTAGTCAATTTGAGCGGGGAAATGTTTTTTCCAAGCTTCCGGGTTGGAGGGAGCAATGAGGGCATCTATCAGCTTGCGAAATAGGATTTATAGGGGACTGCAACTTCCCTTGTCTCCCAGAGTTATTGTTCATACCGGGGAGTACAATAAACGTACAAAGATGGCTGCTCACATGGCGAAAAGGGCATTTGAGACCTGGCGAGTTGAAGAAATTAAGAATTGTTTGCGGGAATTGCATCAGCCTGTATCTGGAAATAAAGCAGAACTTGTAGATCGGGTATCTGGAAATAAAGCAGAACTTGTAGATCGGGTATCTGGAAATAAAGCAGAACTTGTAGATCTGGCACGCGGCTGTGTAGAGTTGCGAATTTGTGGGGGAAAAAACGTATGTATCTGAGACATTTTTCTAATTTCTAGGCGAAAAAGATTAACAAGGGCAAAAACCCTTGCTTTTTCAGACCGTTGCAGTGGTTTATAGCGCCGAGTCCCTTACCCAAACTGAATTTACTCCAGTTGTGGTGCGCATCTTTTGGCACAAGCTTTGATACAACAAAGTGATTCACAATAATCGGGGGGGGGGGGGAAAGTGGATGGGGGAGGGGAAAAAGCAGAACTTGCGCTTTTCAAAGACTCCCGAGTAAATGAGTCAAGAAATAGGCTGTCTCACAGCGACAATCAAGCGTGACGTCTGTCCTCAAGTCATAAGATTAATTTTTGTAATTTCTTTAGAGGGGTGCGACTATTCTCCGGTGTTGTTCTTGTTCGTGGTCCTCTGTCACGCAGAGAGCTTCGTGCTTAATGTCTGAACTCGGGTTAAATTTTTTGTTCGCAGGCCAGCCCGGGAGGTGTAGCTACAGGAAGAGTGAGAGGGCAGATTTTCCAGGGCGTGACACTATTGAATGCACCAAAATGAACTTTGATGGTATTTTTTTGATGAACATAATAGGTTTCAGAGTTGTTTGTTTTTTTATAAAGAGTGGTCGGGAAAGCGAGGGTGAATCTCACTACGACACAGAACAGTACAGTTCGTTGCATATTATAGAATATGAGAATGTCTTTTTTTGTGTAACACTAAAACCAACCGGATATTCTGTGAATATACCCAGACCCTGTGCAAAAAGCTGCATACGGCGAGGCTCTAGTGTTCATATATATTTAAAAACATTCTTTTCTGAACACATTTAAAGTGAACAAAGAACGATTTAGGCTGTTCATAAAAATAACCCATAGCAACAGATATTCTGGTATAATCCTGTATTATACATAACTGAGATCTTCTCCAACAAGTTTTTAAACATTATTTAAATGACAAATGTGCTGAATTATCAATAATTCTAAATGTGTGAAGTAATAATTAAGATTAAAATATTACCAAAATGACAACTTATTCTCATAAAATTGACAATTCCATCTTGCAAATTTGACAAAGTGCAAAACCTGGGGCCAAAGAAAGGACTTGTTAAAATTGACGGATCGTATTCTTATATAGATTAGTCAGTCTCTCTCTCTATCTCTCTCTCTCTCTCTTTCACTCACTCTCTCTCTCTCTCTCTCTCTCTCTCTCTCTGTCTCATTCTCTCTCTCTCTTTTTCTTTAGCTTCGATCTGAAGGCTACGTCTTCCTGGTAAAGAAGGAGTCTAAAGAAAAAAGACAGTTAAATGCGCTTAAGTGAGAGAAAATCCCACCAAAATCAAGTTCGAGGTCAATAAAATATTAACATGAGAAAAGTTGAAGGTTGTGTAGTTTAAAAAAGTGGGTGCCTCCTTGTGATGATAATGTTGTGAATGTCTTTGGTGCCGTTGTTAGCAACTGGTCAATTTGGAAGTGGAAAGAAGATATATTCAAAAATAAAAAAAAGATATATTCAATGATCAGAGCATTTTGGTAGATTAGAAGAAGGCACAATACTTAATTATTTGTACATGTAATCTATTCAGTCTACGCAGTAGAGAAAGTCTTAATTTCTGCTAAAAAGTACGAGTGAGATTCATGTGTTAAAAGTAGGCCTCTGTATTTTCTGCCTACGGTAACCTGTCTGTCGTTTTTTTTTTTATTATTGTTCAGAGCTTTTCTTTTAGAACTTTGTTCAGGACTTAACTTTCAGACATTGCGGGCAGATTTAATTTAGGGCAATGCAAGCGTAGGTCACAACGTTACACCAAACGAAGAATCCAAGAGATTTACCTTTGTGATGTCACACATGATGACCCCCTGAGCGAATCCAACATAGGCCGCAGAGAACCAGGCGAGGATCCACCGGGGGTCTGTCACACACTGCTTAATCTCCTTGGCCCTCTCCCGCCACGACAAGACCCGCCTCTGCAGCACCGTGTCCGGGCTTTCAAAAAAAATTAAGACCGCCCCCATGGCGACGACGCTCATGCACAGATAGATCAGCGTTAGGAGTTGGTAAAAATTTACGGGCGGCGACGGCTCCACGGACCGCCTCGCTTGTATGGGAATAAATGGAAGGGTGTATGTCCATTTCTCACTGCGCATGAGTTTGTCTGCCTGGGAAGACGGCGCCGACGAGCTGCTGTTGGCCCTGCTGACCATCATCCAGTCCTCGCTGCAGTGAAACTGGGAGACGGAGATGAGACCGGAGCTGAGTAGGTTGCCGAGGATTTGAGCTGAGTGGATCGTGATGATCGTGACCGTCTGAAACAGGCGTAGGGATTTCTGCGGCGTCATTCGCGTGTTGGCTGAGTACTTGAGGCCGTAGTTTAACAGCAGCATGTCCTGCACGGCCCAGAAGGCGGGCTGGCAGAGGCCCACGAGACACGAGGAAGGAAGAAGCGTGTAGGCCGAGGGAATCACGTTGGAGACCGAGTACAAGATGTGGAAGAACAAGGAGGCGAGGAGGAGTGTTTTGGCCTTGACCTTTCTGAGGATGAGGGATGTGAAGAGACAGCCAATGATGTAGGAGACGTACATGCAGACCAATGAGATTTTGCCGAGCTGGCTGGGCGCGTGGATGCTCGTCTGAAGGTTTCTGTAAATGCATAAAAGTAAAAACGCGAGTTACGGAACATGGTTGGTGTTCACCTCAGCTCCAAGTGGGGTTGGGGAAAAAAAGGGGGATGGAGGGGACCGTACAATGTACCAAAGTGAAAACATTTATGTAATAATACAATTATTGCTGTAATACTCCCATTTCATCTAATTTGTTTCATACAAAGTGATTTGTGCACTATTTATAAGTAAGAATTATATATTAAAAAAAAAATTGTTTACTTCTTTTTTTTCTGCGGGGAATCTTTTTGTAAAGACAGGATGACGAGAAATTATAAGTGTCTTGCACCTGGTTGACACAGTACATTGTCAGAAGGACAAACAATTTCGTAACTTTATGCAGTGTAACTAAGTTACTCGGTGTGCTTAATACCATCTCTCTGAATTTCAAACTCTGTCACTGTGCACAAGTTACGAATGTGCGAAAAAAATGGTCAACTCTGAATATATTTTTTCTCCTTCGTCGAGAGACCCATTTCCAACCACAACTTCCGAAATATCATCCCCTTCACTACGACGCATGTGGCGGCTGAAGCGATGGACTGATGACAAACGCAAAGACGCTGGAGATTCCGTACAGGTGATTTGGGTACACTGTGTACTCGGAGACGTTGATCTTGCTCAGCAGTGTTGCAGACTAAGGGCTTAAAAATTCTTGATACATCGGTCCCGAGCTAGAAGCGCTAAGACTTGTATGCACGAGAAGCGCGGTCAAAAAGTGAAGCATACAAATTAAACAATCAATCTTAAAATCAGGCCGATGTGCAATTTCAAAAGAGAGAAGATTTGAGGGTTGAGAAGAAAAAAAATATTTTTCTAATATATTATTTTTAGCCTAAGAACTTACTTTACTAATAATACTTGTAAGCTGTTAGGTATGATCAGATTAAGAATTATTCGGTGCAGGTCAAGGGAGGGGGTGTCCGGAGGGGAGCCAGAAGGGGATCCAGAGGGAATGACACCCTGAGTGTTTACAGCACACGGGTAGCTTCAACCCTAGTCGATGCTTCTGATAATAGATGCGCGTTTCCAAACCTTTGTTAAAGTAATTTTTAAAATAAAAAACTGTATTGTAATTTCACATTATAACGTCGCAGCTCCAGTTGGGGATATTACCTGGAAGGAATAACAGCAAACACGGCAAGAAATGTGGCTGAACACTGTGACACAAAGTTTCTCCAAATGTTGCTGTCTTTGTCCTCAAGATCATCTTCTTCGGCTGCCAAAAACTGAGACTCGTTAATGTGGTTCCTGAAATTCAGAGAAAATATAAGTTAGAATGGGGGGAATGAAAGAACAAAAAGTATTGTGAAGAGTAAGCGAGGTAAGAATTTGAGCATTGAAGAAAATGAAAGAATGGAAAAAAGGAGTTAAGTGGTGTAGATGATAATAGTTCGCATGTGACGATTTACACACGAACTTTCAGAAAGATAGCGCTTGACATAAGCTTATGAGAAAATAATCACCTTTTAACTTAGGATTTTATAGTTCAGCAACTATTGACAAAATAACTGGGTGGTCGAGTCATTCCGAAGCTTGTGGTCTGGAGTTCAATCCCCACCAAAGACCTAGACAAGCAAAAACAACAACAGCCCCCCGTTTGGACCGGACCGGTTAGCCCCCCGTTTGGACCAGACCGGTTAACCATGGATGGCAATTCATCTAAGAGATGGAAACTCTGAATCAAAACCAGGAGAACGAGTCCCGTAGGCGGATAATATTTACACAATGAAAAATTCGGGCAACGCCTGCGACGCATCTGGTGCCAAGCTGTATCATCCTTATTTTGGTGTTCCCTTGGAGACAGGCGATTTTCTTCTGTCTAGGTAAACAGCTTATAATCATAAAGATACAAAATCTCAGGCCTTGTGGTTTCGTCCAGCAAAGTCTACACCATCATCACATTGTGACAGGTCTACACCATCATCACATTGTGACAGGTCTACACCATCATCACATTGTGACTGACGGATGCTAGTGTAACGAAAAACACAAAAAAATATTAACACAAACAAAAAATGCTTACTCAAGAACAGATGATATTAGTGAACATTTTAAACCCATTGCTATTATAAAAAAGGGTGTTGTGTGAAATAGCCACTCATGTAATAAAAGTGTTGATAAACTACGTTAAAGCTGGTAGATGTAGCAAAATCACAACGTGAATTAGATACTATGGAATTAATTATGTTGGAAGTAGCGAAAAGTAACTAGGTCAAAATCATGGAACATTTGTTCACAAAAATGAACTTAACTTGAAAGTCCCTAGTATTAATGTAAAAAAAATAATATATTTTAAAAATATTTTATCATCTACATTTTATGATTTTTATAAAAATAAACTGTTTTTAGGATTACGATCATACTTTCCAGGAACCCTCTATAGTTCACGTGGAATGACAAATATTGGTTGCGATCCATTGTTTGAGTTCCTTGTGATCCATCGACTCATTTACTATTTACGGACATATTCCCATTGAGCTTTTATAGAACAGAGTGTCAGAATTTTTCTACATTAATTTTCAATGGTTCTCATACCTCAATTATTTACTTCCAGGGATAGAGACGACGAAAAAAATATTTTTCGGGTGTAATAGTTATAATACCGTGGATAATCCCAACTTGGGCAGTGCCGGTTGGTGGACAATTCCCCACAGGCACGAAGACCGGACACTGACTGCCTATCGTAATAGTATCAGATTGAACCAGGACGAGGCTAGCTAGACCGTGACGTTGACAGTTTAGTTGTAAATCAAAGGCATTTGGGGTGCAGAGGCTAGTGGCTAGTTAATGAGAAATGTCCAAGCGGGGACCGAGGGGAAAAGTTCGAAGCACAGAGGCGAAAACAGATCGCCCTGGGAGGGGAATCCCTAGAGATGGCGCGACTAATTCGGGGACTAATAAAAGGGAGACCGGTTAGTGGAGTCTAATCAGGCGGAGAGCAGTAGTGGGACAGCTGTAGAGGACAGTTGAGAGAGAACTCAGCCGAAGAGCAGAGAGAAAGAGAGATAGAGAGAGAGACAGCATTATAATTGAAGGACAGACTTGGGCAGCAAAGTGAGACGAGCCGTGACAGTCAGAATTGAGTATTAGATACGTGAGAGTGAATCATAGTAAGATAGAAGCAAAGAGAAAGGGTAGAGAGTGAATCATAGTAAGATAGAAGCAAAGAGAAAGGGTAGAGAGTGAATCATAGTAAGATAGAAGTAAAGAGAAAGGGTAGAGAGTGAATCATATTAAGAGAGAAATAAAGAGAAAGGGTAGAGAGTGAATCTTAGTAAGAGAGAAGTAAAGAGAAAGGGTAGAGAGTGAATCATAGTAAGAGAGAAGTAAAGAGAAAGGGTAGAGAGTGAATCATAGTAAGATAGAAGTAAAGAGAACGGGTAGAGAGTGAATCATAGTAAGAGAGAAGTAAAGAGAAAGCGTATAACCATCTACCTGTTTTGTTGTTGTTGTTTTTTTGCCGTAAGAGTGACAGAGCGATCGATGTCATCATCCAGCAGAGAGCAGAGATAGAACTAGATTGAAAAGGTTGTTTACGAAACTCTAATCTTCACTTCGGTAAACATTATTTTAATTCTAAGTCCTATACGTGGTTGAAATTTATTAGCTTCAAAAACACTTTTATAAATATTTATATAGCTAATATATTTTGCGCCCGTTTAATCACATTTTTTTCTATTACATTGAATAAGGAAAACAATTTAGATTTTAATCAAACATTGTATTTAAAGAAGCTAATGTATAGAATTTATAGTCGTGACATGATATTTAGGTAGGTAGGTAGATAGATGGATGGATGGATAGAGAGAGAAAGAGAGAGAGAGAAAGAGAGTGAGAGAGAGAGAGAGAGAGGGGGGGGGGAGAGAGAGTTTCTTATTGTGTAAATGTAAATTTGTTTTGTTTTTTTATATAGATTTCTATTGGTTTTTATTTCGCTTTTGTAATGAAAAGAATTTGAAATCGAGCTAATCCATTTGTTACTGGTTTGCTTATGACCACCCTTTCAATTGAATGACGGTTCCAGCTTGCAAGCGTAACCGTGTAATGCAGGCAATATGATTTATTTCTTTATTCATAATTACCATGTTTGTGTTGCTTGCCTTGTAACAAGTCAAGACTCTTGTTCACAGATCTGCTAATCGGCTGTGCCTCTGGTGTTTGTGTAGCTTGAATTATAATTGGTCAAGACACTGGTTCACAGCTCTGATTATTGGCCGTGTCTCTGATGTTATTGTAATTTGCCTTATAACAGGACAAGACTAGTGGCTCACAGATCTGCTCATCGGCTGTGCCTCTGGTGTTATTGTAGTTTGCCTTGTAACAGGACAATACACGTTTTCACAGCTCTGCTTATCGGCTGTGCCTCTGATGCTTGTGTAGCTAGTCTTGTAACAGGACAAGGAAGTGGTTCACAGTCCTGCTTATCAGCTGTGCCTCTGATGCTTGTGTAGCTAGTCTTGTAACAGGACAAGGAAGTGGTTCACAGCTCTGCTTATCGGCTGTGCCTCAGATGCGTGTGTAGCTAGTCTTGTAACAGGACAAGGAAGTGGTTCACAGTCCTGCTTATCAGCTGTGCCTCTGATGCTTGTGTAGCTAGTCTTGTAACAGGACAAGGAAGTGGTTCACAGCTCTGCTTATCGGCTCTGCCTCAGATGCTTGTGTAGCTAGTCTTGTAACAGGACAAGGAAGAGTTTCACAGCTCTGCTTATCGGCTCTGCCTCAGATGCTTGTGTAGCTAGTCTTGTAACAGGACAAGGAAGTGGTTCACAGCTCTGCTTATCGGCTCTGCCTCAGATGCTTGTGTAGCTAGTCTTGTAACAGGACAAGGAAGAGTTTCACAGCTCTGATTATCGGCTGTGCCTCTGATACCTGTGTAGCTAGTCTTGTAACAGAGTCAAGGAAGTGGTTCACAGCTCTGCCTCTGGGCGAAGTCGATGCTCACCGCCATTAAAAGACGACTTTTATGTTAATTCCCCATTTCTTTTCCTCTAGAGATAACTGGACTTATATTTACCTATCATGTTCCATTTATGCGATCTTTCCCTATTTTATTCTTATTGTGATAGAATCCGATACCAGTGCAATGCTACATTTAACTGCTGTCACTCACGAAAGGCCATGTCCGTTGGTTTCATTGGCGCTTTCTATTTCATCTTTCGTAAATTACGTTTAACTAACCTCAAATTGCTATATTCTTCCGGCACTATTGTCTACCATAGTTAAGTAGATCCTCAATTTCCTAATTCAAAAAGATGTATAGATATTTTTTCTTTTAAATTAAGGATAACAATTTAAAAAGAAAATTATGGGAGCCAGTATTTTAAATAACTTTAATTAAAAATAAACAACCTTATGAAAAAAGTAAATACTTTATATAATGTATTATCTAGAAAATGGGGGGGGGGGGGGGTTTGGGCTGAAAATTTGACAAAAATATTCATACATGTAGCGCACTTTATAAGAATGCCAATTAGTGCTCTCCCCCCTTTTCCCCCCCCCCCCCCCCCCTCAAACTCTTGTGCTCCTTGAATAGTTCTACTTTCACTTAAGTAAGATATAAATATATTTCTATTTTCCTAAAAAATATTTCTGTTTAAATTGTAACTTTAAAAGAATGTGTCTTTCGCATAAAACTGTTCTTTTTCATTATTTCATTTTACTATATGAGTAATTATTATTTAGAAAGCACGATTTAACAGTGCTAATATTACTTCTGTTTGAATGGATGTATCGTAGTTCCGGAAGAAATCAATAATATTCTTCTTTTTTTTTTTTCAAATTCTTAAATCCTTTACATTAACTTCGCGTGTGCTCGTGTGTGGATAGATGGCTGGCTGGCTGACTGGGCGGCGAAATATCGGACGGCTAACTGACCTACTTCCCGTCAAGATATCAAGCTAAAACCTGGCACATAGACTCGTTGTCGATGACAGCACATTCTATCAAAGTTACAATTAAAAAAAAATAAAAATTGGAAAATAGAAATTGATTCCCCTTTTTATGTATATCTTACTTAAATAAAAGTAGAACTACTCCAGGAGCGTTAAATAAAAGTAGAACTATTCCAGGAGCGTTAAAAAAAAGTGTGTGGGGCTTAGGTATTAGAAGGTCCGGGGAGAAGAGGGTGGGGTAAGGTGTTAATTCAGGGATGAGTTGGAAGAGAGTAGAGGGAAGGACTGATTGAGTAAGGGGGTCTTTCCCGGGGTTCCGGTCGACAAGTCTGTAGTGGCTTGCCGATTTGGAAGCGCTGGCCACCGACACCCTCGGCGTTAACCCGGGGCATATTACCACCATTGCGTGTCCCGCGTGGCAGACAGGGACATGCATGGTAGTTGCTGGAATAAACGTCTCCTACAGGGCTGCCACCTGTGATACTTCACAGGGGGAAGAAAAGGCAAACACAGGGTAGGGATCATGATTACAAGTTGCCGTTAAGGGATATGAGGCGATAGACTGTGGTGGAAGCCTATGGCCGGTGATTCTAAATATGCAGCCCTGAGAAAGCTGCTCCTAGGCAACCGTTTCGTCCCAGCTACTTCACGAATTAGTTGCGAGGTGGAAACCCACTGTAGAATCCCTCTTAGAGGGCGTCCGATGTTTCCCCGGGACGGGTGGGGGGAGATATTAGGACGTTAATTTACCGTCCCGGCCCCTAGGAAAGTGGACTGCGGACGCTTTAAACGCAGCGTCTTCGGTCGACCAGATGTCTCCGGGCGGGGAGGGTCTCCGGCGGCAAACCCGATCGAGCGGTTGCTGGTGGGGACGCTCCACGCCCGGGGAGGTCTCTGGCGTTCCCTCGCACGGCCCGACGTCGGGGAAACCCGGCGCCTGGCAGGTGTGGGGGGTGTGCCAGGGAGGGCATAAGGAGCGCCATTTCCAAATGAGATATATTTCAGTAAGGGGGTATGTGGTTGTGTTGATACAGATGTCGGGTTTTAGGGGCATACATGGCATGTTGGGACGGCCCGAAATAAAAGGGGTTGGGTCTGTTAAGGGAATGGAGTTGGTATTTAAGGCAAGTAGAGTTTACATGCAGGGCACAACTAGAGGAGGGAGAAGCAGAGGAAGACAAAGAAAAAGATGCGAAGATAACATCAAAGAGTGGGCGGGACTAAAACTAGGGCGATGCTGTACGTAGTGCAGAAGACCGAGAGGAATGGAGAAGGATAGTTTTCATGTCAGCTGTGGCGCCCCAACGGTCCAAGGACTAAGGGACATGATGATGATGAGAGTTTACACATTTGTAAAACTTTATATTAAAGAGACTATGAAATATAGTTTTTTTTAAATACTGGACTTCTCTACAACCCAATCCTTGGTTCAATTTAAAAAAAAAATTATTTATTAACCAAAACCCACTTATTGATATGTGCACCCCTTTACATTAGGACAAGTATAGTGATATGTTCACCCCTTTACATGAGAACACGTATAAAGATATATGCTACCATTTGATATAAGGACCGAATGGTGAGATGTAAATCACTTTACCATAAGGACAATTTACAGTGACATGAGCACCCCTTTACATAAGGACAGGTATAGTGATAAGTATAAGGCTATATGCTACCATTCAATATAAGGACAGAATAGTGAGATATTAATCACTTTATTCTGGTTAAGGTAGGGTGCGTTGCTGCCTCCATGTACTGGCATATGTGCAACGGTTGGGGAAGCGATGCTGCCATCCTAATGGCTCCTAGCAGATGCCAGGGCAGCCTGGAAGCTTTCGATAGATGTCGAGTTCACGGCGGTATTGTCCAGGTGGTTCTAAGCGATTATTGTGCCTGGGAAGAATGATTGCTTATGTTGCACTGTGTTGCTCCGAGGCACAGTGAAGCATTTGCTATTGTTCCGGACAATTACTATTATAAGGACAAGTGTAGTAATTAAGACACATAAGCACTTCGGAACACTAAAAGAAGGTATACAGGTACACACATTCCAGCGACATCACCAAATCAAAAATGTCTCCAACCTTAAGCTCTGGTATCGGAGCATCTCCTTCCTGAAGTTCACGCGTTTCCGGTTAGGCTTCACTTCCGGCTCTTCATCTTCCTCTTCCACCAGCTCCATTACGATCAAATGGTGCTCTCAATCAAGTGGGTCTGTTGGGGTAAAGCAAACAGAAATTATAACAATATCAAAGCACTTGTGTCCTGGTGATTTTAGAAAAGTGTAACGATGACGGTAAATCGTGTAAGTTATTCGGATCAACCAGCTTTTCGGTTGAACAAACTGTAGTAGTAGGTGTATTCATTTAAGAAATTACCCAAATCGTTTGAACAGCGTTTTAATCTTGTGTGAAAAGTCATAGCCTCAATTATCTACTATACTCGTTTCAATTGTAAGTCCCAAATAAAAGAAATTGGCTAAAGCAATAATATATGACAAGCATACTAATATATATATATTTTCTTTTTGAAAAAGATAACCAGTGTTTTCACTTACACAACCCCTCAAATCCCTTTCGTTATAAATCCTTTATAAAATGTAATATTGAGAAAGCGAATGGAGTTAAATTGTGACAAAACATGCATACATTTAACGCACTTTATAAGAATCCTAATTATATTTGTTCTCTCTCCACCACCCCCCCCCCCCCCTTTTTTCTTTTAAGGCTCGCAACCGCACATTTTCTCCCCACCCATGAACTATATTAATATTCTAATGACTCATCCGCTTTTAAACCGCAGATTTCTTTCACCAAATATTTCAGAAAAGCAAAAGAAAATATTACGCATTAAAAATCAAACGCAATTGCGATATATTTTGTTAAAAGAATCTCATTTAGCGCTGTTATGGGATGTTTTATTTCGTGAAATCAGTCTCATCATATTCCCTTCATCTTCTCCTTGAAAAACAGCAGAAAAACTAATTATGAGGGTAGCGGTGGGGCTGCAAATTTGAAATAATGTTTTGTCATCGGCAATGAGTCTGTGTGCCAAGTTTCAGCTCGATGAGTTGACGGGAAGTGGGTTAGTTAGCCGTCCGAATATTTTGCCAACCGGAAACACACGAACAAGCGAAGCTCACGCAAAGTTTTTTAAAAAAACACGGAATTCCGTATCAAAATGATTTGTCTTGTCGTCATCGTCACTGATCCGCAAAACTCGGTAATCGATTACAAATTACACTGGTCTTTCACGAAATTCGGTGCCTCAAACGATAGACGTGTCACTAAGCACCGGTATATTTTACCCATCGATTCCCCAAGAATGGCATCCGTTTTTCCCAAGGTTCTCTCGGCATCAAAGCTAAGTGATTGCAATAACGTTGTTTTTTTTTTCACAACATGAATAAATAATGTCCTGATGCAGTGGTTCTCAACCTTCCTAATGCTGCGACCCCTTTAATGCAGTTCCTCATGTTGTGGCGACCCCCCAAGCACAATATTATTATCGTTGTTACTTTAACACTGTAGAATACATGTGTTTTCCGATGGTCTTAGGCGGCCCCTTTTGAAAGGGTCATTCGACACCCAAAGGGGCCGCGAGCCACAGGTTGAGAACGGCTGTCCTGGGGGATGATTCCATTTCATACAGTGATTAAATGAAAAGGTTGAGGCATGCATTCGTTTCCTGATCTGTATACGATGTGCATGGACCTCAAAGCCTTTACCATCTGACCTAGATTTATAGGTAGAGATTCGCAGTAGAATGATTCAATCTTGTGTTACTAAAGTTTAATTCTTGACATTCCCTCTCTCTCTCCCCCCCCCCCCTTTCCTCACCACCATCACCGTATTTCCATCGATGGCCCAGCTTTGGTTGCCACAATGTTAAGCTTTTGCTATCTCATAAGGTATGAAAAGCGAGTATACCAGTGTGGCCTCTGTGTAAACCACGAGAATAAAATATACGTTTCATGTCTTAACACGGAGGTTCTCAACCTGTGGGTCGCGACCCCTATGGGGGTCGAATGACCCTTTCCCAGGGGTCGCCTAAGACCATCGGAAGACACATATGCTCTACACTTATGAAGGGCAACGAAAATAATTTTATGTTTGGGGGTCGCCACAACATGGTGAACTGAATTAAAGGGTCGTGGTATTAGGAAGGTTGAGAACCACTGTCTTAACAAATCCCACAGAAATGTGTTTTTTTAAAAATAGTAATTATTTAACTTTTCAAAGACTTCAGAGATGGCGTTTATTCCTTTTCATCGTGGGGTTGACCGATTAAGAAAAGAACACGATTTGTAGCCAATTAATTATTATTATAAGAATATATTTCAAAACCCTTTTCGACAGCCAATGAAAAGAAGCGTCGAACTTGACTTACAATTTGCAACAATTGATCATGGTTCTTAACTTTTCTGAATAACTGGCAGCATATCTTTCTATCCCCCTCGGTGAAATGTAGCCTTAGGTAGCTTTAGGTAGCCCGGTGCCTGTTCCGGGCTGAAGAACATTCTTTAAACAAAGTTTTGAGGCGAGCATTCGTCGACTGGAGTTATTGCTCTAAAATTCTGTTTACCTACAATATACCGAGCCCATGGCTTATTTTGATAATGGTGGGACAGACGCATTTGGCAGATATCCATTCCAGTTCGTATTATGTCCAGACAGACGTTAGAATTTTGTTATGAATGATCTGTTTTGAACATGTGCTCCATCTAACTAAAAGATCATTTTGTGGACTTTTTTGGGGGGACCTGCTACGTAGTGGTGCTTTAGTCTGTTTTTTAAATTTTTTTCCTATTGTTGTGATTTACTGGACCTAATGTAGGTACCTCAAAGTTGATATAATACACAGAAACATGCGTATTAATGTGAAGGCCCCAGGAAGTGAGAGTTCCGCTATACCCACCAGAAAGTGAGAAATCCACTATACCTCCCAGGAAGTGAGAGTTTCGCTCTACCCCCCCCCCCTTTTCCCCAGGAAGTGAGAGTTCCGCTATATCCAAACTGTTTTTATTTAATAAACGAGTCCCTCGGGAAGCTCAAGGGGCTTGTGTGACCAGATTTCATGACATCCCCGGGGGCTGGGTTTCGGAAATATGTTTGGTCGGCAATACAGAAGAGGTGATCTTGAATAAGAGATAACAATATCTAGGACGTCACTATGTCACGTCGGTCGTATGTAACAATATCTGGGACGTCACTATGTCACGATGCACGTAACAATATCTAGGACGTCATTATGTCACGTCGGTCGTATGTAACAATATCTAGGACTTCACTATGTCACGTCGGTCGTATGTAGCAATATCTGGGACGTCACTATGTCACGATGCACGTAACAATATCTAGGACGTCATTATGTCACGTCGGTCGTATGTAACAATATCTAGGACGTCACTATGTCACGTCGGTCGTATGTAACAATATCTGGGACGTCACTATGTCACGTCGGTCGTATGTAACAATATCTGGGACTTCACTATGTCACGTCGGTCGTTTGTAACAATATCTGGGACGTCACTATGTCACGATGCACGTAACAATATCTAGGACGTCATTATGTCACCTCGGTCGTAAGTGGACAAAATTCAAATATTTGTATTCTTATCTGTCACGATCACAGGTTAAAGGTGCAAAGGTGAAACGTTATGCTTGAAAAATATCCGTGGCTAATGTGTGACTTTTTTTTTTTTGGATGAGATAAACATTATTACATAGAGATATCTGATGTCCAGTCATTAACATCTGACTTCTAGATACCGTTACTATAATATCCCTGAATAGGATTTCATTTAAGCCCAGGCCAACCAGTCATCTCCCTTAGGCTGAAACCCCAAAGTGTAGCTGTATAGATTGCATCTTTGGTTAGCGGAAGTGGATGAAATGTGGTGCAAAAACGATGTTTATTGCAAGTGGTATTGAAACTTTATTTTTAAATACAACATTTTTTGTACAGAGTCATTTTTGCCCAACACGAACTTCCTGTATTGTCCCTTAGTTAAAAGAAAAAAAAACAACGATTTGACATATTTCTTAGCAAGGGGATTATCCAAAACAGAATGTGAAGCAATTACCTCTATAGATGGGGCGATAAAATGGATTAAAATAAGAAGATAATATTTGAAGCACTTGCATTCAAGCTGTGCGAATGAAATAGTAAAAAAAAGGTATGTTCAAGCTTTAGTCAAAAGACAATAAGATGTGAACGTTTCGGCTTAGAGCAGCTGTTCTCAACCTGTGGGTCGCGACCCCTTTGGGGGTCTTTCAGCCTTAGACCCTTTTGCCTAAGACCTTCGGAAAACACATATACTCTACAGTTATTTAGTGTCAATTAAAATAATTTCGCTGTTACGGGTCGCCAGAACATGAGGAAATGCATTAAAGG
Organism: Omphiscola glabra; assembly: GCA_964017045.1. Classification (NCBI taxonomy): domain Eukaryota; kingdom Metazoa; phylum Mollusca; class Gastropoda; family Lymnaeidae; genus Omphiscola; species Omphiscola glabra. Next base: position 23,564,311 of record OZ024800.1, read on the forward strand.
GTCGCGGCATTAGGAAGGTTGAGAACCACTGGCTTAGAGCCTTCTTCAGTGAACATAAGGAGCCAGCTTTGTACAAAATATACCCATTAAGTGGAATTAACGCATATTTCATAACAGAGGCGTAGCGAAGGGGTGGCAGGGTGGGACAGATGTCCCCGGGCGCCAGCTTGTTAGGGGCGCCAAAATGTGCTTTGATATTATTTTATTGATGAAAATAATGGGTTTTAGAGTTGGAAAAAGACAAAAGGGGCGCTTTAAAATGAATCTCGTCCCCGGGCGCCAAACACTCTAGCTACGCCCCTGTTTCATAATTAGTTTTATTTCAGTAGTATTTATCCTCTCGATATATATTAAGTTTATATTCAGCCAGTAGAGGCGAATCATTTCAGTCTGAGTTAACACTAATGCAAATGCAAGGAATTAAAGTAACATTTTAGGGTATAATAAAACCATGTAACTGAGATATTGTATAATTTTTAAAGCTACTGTTTATATATACATTGTCTGTCCTTCTTTTTGAAAAAGTTCTTTAAAAAAAAAAACTTTAAAAAAAAGGGATTATAAGAAGGCTGCACTAGTCAAAATGGACCCGGACACGCAGACTCAATGCTATTCGGATGTCATTTGTTGTAGTTTATTTTAGTTAAAATGAAGAATTTAGATTTCAAACGTATAGTACATTCAATTATCTTTCATTTGATACCTCATTTTTCTTACAAACCCAACAAAAATATTTTAAATCGTTTTCTAATCCCAACCTCTCAATTCTGGTACACGTGCACCTATAGCCACTTCGTTATAAGAACTGCCAACATCGAGGGAATCCCGTTTGCCTTATCTCGGCTTTTGAGCACAAAGTCGTCTGTTTGTGTTTTCCGTTCATTGGAGTGACGTTAGGAAGGCTCATCTAGTACCCGCCAGCTGTACAAAACACTCGTGCCGCTCTGGCAAAGTCGACTGTTGCCGAAATAGCACAAGATGACAGTGTTAAACACCGGTAGATAACGCTACGGCAGCTAGTGGGTGTGAGAGAAGAGTGAAGAGTCGGGCTGATGACGATGGTCATGAATTTTACAATGTCTTTCGAAGAACTTGTTTGTTAACAGTAAAATAATGATTACTTAATTGAATACAAGGAAACTGATAATTGTTAAATCATCTGAAGTTAAACTACATTATAATGATGGGTAAACTGAAGAGAGCGTATTTAAAGGACTTTTTTCTTTCCATGAGAGTATATAAGTGGGCTTTTCAAAACATCTCCTTATCTTATTCCAGCATCACATAAGCTTAAGATACGAGCTCGTGTCCTTTTAGTCACACTATTCCGACCAGTACTTTTTTAAATTACCTAATTTAGGGGGTTATCTGTGTATACGCTTACTAATTTTTATTTCCTTATTAAACATCAATTTCTGAATATATTTAAACTGATCAACTTGTATCCGAAACACTGTGCCGTTATATTGAAGCTTAGATATTATTTTGTTATTCGCAGAAATCTTGGTGTCTTTGCATCAACGTAAGTCTTAACACTGTCCAAACCTCTTAAAATCATTTGTTGAGGAAAATTTTCATATTATTAAGTTATAGCAGTCTATTCTTGATTACATTTGATATAGACATGCTATTTCTAACAAATTTTATAATTTACAAACATACATTTCACAGAAAATTGATAAATATAGATTCGCATAACTATATATTTTACGGGGAAATGAACTTGTCGTAGAGAGTATATATGCAATCTATTTTTAACCACACGTCTATCCGATTTCCACCCCATCCCCCCGCCCCCAACAGATATAGTAATCCCACATCACACACCCCTATTACTAACATTACAAGCATGCGTTCCACATAATAAAACTACAATTGGCATGATCACTTCTCTCTCTCTCTCTCTACAGCTTACAATGAACATCGTTAGTGTGCTACCGGACCGGCGTGCCGGGCGCACACACACACTGTCCTATCGATCTTCTCTAGCAACTCAAGTGTGTGGAGTTTCTGTCTACGGAAACTGGACTTGTCCTGATAACGTCATCTAACCAACAAGGGAGGCGTTTCGGATGAAGGCAGACGTTTGGTTCAGCTAGTACTGTTTGGTGGCAATCCTGCCTTTTTTTTTGGTGGTTTTTTTTGGCTACGTGCTTTGAACGCGTAACATCATCTCAAGTGAAGTGGAGATGAATAGGACGCCCTCAAGTAGTGGTGATGAAAATGACGCCCTCAAATAGTGGTGATGAATGTGACGCCCTCGCAGGTCGAAATACCAATTTATTGTTGTAGTTTTTTTTTCTTTAGGAGGGTAAGCTGGTTTCCTTTGACAGCTATTTACCTCTCCCCACACTTCCGCTGAACCCAAAGGAAAAATCGCATGTGTAAGATACAGCTTGACACCGGTAGCGTCCGAGAGTTGTCGGAATTTGCATTAAATTAATGTCATACCGCTTACGGGAATGTCATCAGAGTATGTTGCAATGTGTCGCGAGACAGAGCAGAATGTCATCAGAGTAGGTTGCAATGTGTCACGAGACAGAGCAGAATGTCATCAGAGTATGTTGCAATGTGTCGCGAGACAGAGCAGAATGTCATCAGAGTATGTTGCAATGTGACACGAGACAGAGCAGAATGTCATCAGAGTATGTTGCAATGTGTCGCGAGACAGAGCAGAATGTCATCAGAGTATGTTACAATGTGTCACGAGATAGAGCAGAATGTCATCAGAGTATGTTACAATGTGTCGCGAGACAGAGCAGAATGTCATCAGAGTATGTTACAATGTGTCACGAAATAGAGCAGAATGTCATCAGAGTATGTTACAATGTGTCGCGGGACAGAGCAGAATGTCATCAGAGTATGTTGCAATGTGTCGCGAGACAGAGCAGAATGTCATCAGAGTATGTTACAATGTGTCACGAGATAGAGCAGAATGTCATCAGAGTATGTTACAATGTGTCGCGAGACAGAGCAGAATGTCATCAGAGTATGTTACAATGTGTCACGAGATAGAGCAGAATGTCATCAGAGTATGTTACAATGTGTCACGAGACAGAGCAGAATGTCATCAGAGTATGTTGCAATGTGTCACGAGATAGAGCAGAATGTCATCAGAGTATGTTACAATGTGTCACGAGACAGAGCAGAATGTCATCAGAGTATGTTGCAATGTGTCACGAGATAGAGCAGAATGTCATCAGAGTATGTTACAATGTGTCGCGAGACAGAGCAGAATGTCATCAGAGTATGTTACAATGTGTCACGAGATAGAGCAGAATGTCATCAGAGTATGTTACAATGTGTCACGAGACAGAGCAGAATGTCATCAGAGTATGTTGCAATGTGTCGCGAGACAGAGCAGAATGTCATCAGAGTATGTTGCAATGTGTCGCGAGACAGAGCAGAATGTCATCAGAGTATGTTGCAATGTGTCGCGAGACCAGAGCAGAATGTCATCAGAGTATGTTGCAATGTGTCACGAGACAGAGCAGAATGTCATCAGAGTATGTTACAATGTGTCACGAGACAGAGCAGAATGTCATCAGAGTATGTTACAATGTGTCGCGAGACAGTGCAGAATGCCATCAGACTGTTGCAAAATGAAAAGGCTGCCACCAGATAATGGTGACGAAAGATCAAAGTAACACAAGATCAGAGTGACACCAGATCAGCGTGACACAAGATCAGCGTGACACCACATCAGAGCGACGCCAGATCAGAGTGACGCCCTGGAATGAGAAGGTGATAAGTTGGGTTGCAATAGCTATACAGCAATTTTTTTTAAAATACACATACATCCACAAAAAGGGAAGGCGAATAAAACATTCTTAATATTACGTTACCGAGATTCTCAGATAATAATGCAAAACTATGGACATGTTTACCAATTATTTGTTATTTGTTTTCGAGAAATTGATTCCCTTCATTGCTTGGGATTGCCAAAGGAGGTAGAAAATTGTTATTTCCGAAGGAGGTCGTGTGAATAATGATTATTAGCTTGGAACACATTAATATTTTTTGGGATATATTTTTTTTAATGTCCTGTATGGCTATGGGATCGAATCAGACGAAGAGTAGCTATATGAAGAGTAGATATATGAAGAATAGCTATATCAAGAGTAGCTCTATAAAGAGTAGCTCTATGAAGAGTAGTTCTATGAAGAGTAGCTCTATGAAGAGTAGCAGTATAAAGAGTAGCTATATGAAGAGTAGCTATATGAAGAGTAGCTATATGAAGAGTAGCAGTATAAAGAGTAGCTATATGAAGAGTAGCTATATGAAGAGTATCTATATGAAGAATAGCAGTATAAATAGTAGCTATATAAAAAGTAGCTATATGAAGAGTAGCTATATGAAGAGTAGCAGCATAAAGAGTAGCTATATAAAGAGTAGCTATATGAAGAGTAGCTATATGAAGAGTAGCTCTATAAAGAGAAGTTATATAAGGAGTAAATATATGAAGAATGGCTATATGAAGAGTAGCTGTATGAAGAGTAGCAGTATAAAGAGTAGCTATATAAAGAATAGCTATATAAAGAGTAGCTATATAAAGAGTAGCTCTATGAAGAGTCGCTCTATGGAGAGTAGCTCTATGAAGAGTAGCAGCATAAAGGGTAGCTATATGAAGAGTATCTATATGAAGAGTAGCTATATGAAGAGTAGCTATATGAAGAGTAGCATTATAAAGAGTAGCTATATAAAGAGTAGCTATATGAAGAGCAGCTTTATGAAGAGTAGTAGTATAAAGAGTAGTTATATGAAGAGTAGCTATATGAAGAGTAGCTATAGGAAGAGTAGCATTATAAAGAGTAGCTATATAAAGACTAGCTATATGAAGAGTAGCTATATAAAGAGTAGCTATATGAAGAGTAGCTATATGAAGAGTAGCTATATGAAGAGTAGCTATATGAAGAGTAGCTTTATGAAGAGTAGCAGTATGAAGAGTAGCTCTATGAAGAGTAGCTCTATGAAGAGTAGCTCTATGAAGAGTAGCTATATGAAGAGTAGCTTTATGAAGAGTAGCAGTATAAAGAGTAGCTCTATGAAGAGTAGCTCTATGAAGAGTAGCTCTATGAAGAGTAGCTATATGAAGAGTAGCTATATGAAGAGTAGCTGTATGAAGAGTAGCAGTATAAAGAGTAGCTATATGAAGAGTAGCTTTATGAAGAGTAGCAGTATAAAGAGTAGCTATATGAAGAGTAGCTTTGTGAAGAGTAGCAGTATAAAGAGTAACGATTGTTGAGGCGCAAATAAACCATATTGTAATGAAACGGAAATAAGGCACGGTTGTTGCCCCTTATATTTCCTTGGAGAAATCAAGGAAGTGCATTCCCCTAGCTCAGTGATTCTCAACCTTCCTAATTCCAAGACCCTTTTTTTAACAGTTCCTCATGTTCTGGCGACCCCCCAAACCGCACAGTTATTCTCGTTGCTACTTCATAACTGTAGAGTGTATGTGTTTTCCGATAGTCTTAGGTGATCCCCTGTGAAAGGGTCGTTCGACAGCTGAAGCACATTTCTAGTGGCAGATGTGCCTTGCTGGATGTTCTATAGGCTTGTCCACTCTCAGATGACCATGTCGTAAATCAATCGTCGCCTTGCAGGCCATGTTAACCCAGAGCGCCTCAAAAAGTTACAACGCATCTAGAAAGAAAATGTCAAGTGTTCGGTTCTTGTCTTTCCAGGAGCCCGCATCAGAGTGCGGAGTACGGCACTCTAAATCTATCTATTTATTTTTGACACTCAAAAGATCAGATAAAAATCTTGTGGTAAAAGGTGTTAAAAATAAACCATGTAAGCCTGTAAAAATTGTATCCACTTAAACAGAGTGAGCTAGCAGCTCCACTGATTGGTATCAGTACATGTCTAGTATAATTCGTCATGTTTATGTACAATGCTGGACTCGCATTACATGTCTTGTACTATTTATCATGTTTATCTGCGATTCTGGACTCAAATTAAATGCCTAGCACAATTTGTCATGTTGACATGCGATACTGGACTCATATTACATGGCTAGTAGCATGTGTCATGTTTCTTTGCGATACTGGACTCAGTTTCTTTTCAAACCATCAACAATGAGTAAAAAAAAATTGTTAGATCCTACCACCTCAAAAATGTATATATTAAAATCACGTTAAATCTTCTTAACCAACTTATTTATGTTGCGCTGTGTTTTAAAGACTTAGTTTCCAGCTCACCGTTCTTCTTGAAGATTTGGAAATGGAAAAATTACATGCCTAAAAGTATTTTTTTGACCTCACTCACGCACTGTATGACACTGGTTGCCAATTGTTCGGTGAACTCGCCTCGTGCAAAGCGCTCAGTTGGTGGGCAGGGAAAAAAAGCATCGCTTCAAGCACTATCTAAAAGCGTCACTTCAACCCCTGGACATTGACCTTGATTCGCGGGAGACACTTGCCATGGACCGTGCAACCTGGCGTGACAGACTCACCGTCGGAGCACAAGCTGACGTGGCAGACTCACCGTCGGAGCACAAGTTGACGTGGCAGACTCACCGTCGGAGCACAAGCTGGCGTGGCAGACTCACCGTCGGAGCACAAGCTGACGTGGCAGACTCACCGTCGGAGCACAAGCTGGCGTGGCAGACTCACCGTCGGAGCACAAGCTGGCGTGGCAGACTCACCGTCGGAGCAAAATAATTCTCGGAGTACAGGCGGACCGATCACGCCCCAGGAGAGCGCATGGCAAGAAAAAGCAAAAATTCAACTCATATCACACTAAAACCTACAACAACGCGCGTCCCACGTGCGGTGAAGCTCTCCAGGCTCTCGGGCCGCCTGCGCACTCACCGTCTACGCCTTGGACATCTCCACATGCAAAATCACGAGCAGCAATGACAACGATAGCAATGCATCAAATCGCAAAGGCTGCTTTTAAAAATACATCTTTTGTAAGGATTAATCTTTGCCAAATGGCTGCCTTCCCCGGGTTCTAACCTCTTAAAGACACAGCGACTCGTAATGCATTTTAACTAGTTTTTTGTATGCGCCAAGAAAGGCTGAGGCAATCGATTTTGGTTGTTTTAATGTGTATGAATATTATTACAGCAATCACATCGGCCTGTATTGAGTACAGCTGCCACATCGGCCTGCATTGAGTACAGCTGTTACATCGGCCTGCATTGAGTACAGCTGTTACATCGGCCTGCATTGAGTACAGCTGTTACATTGGCCTGCATTGAGTACAGCTGTTACATCGGCCTGTATTGAGTACAGCTGCTACATCGGCCTGCATTGAGTACAGCTGCCACATCGGCCTGCATTGAGTACAGCTGTTACATCGGCCTGCATTGAGTACAGGTGCTACATCGGCCTGCATTGAGTACAGCTGTTACATCGGCCTGCAGTGACCTTGTTTTTTCAACCCCCTCCCCCAACCCTTATCAAAAGAAAATATCTTCCAAATACCGACCATTGAACTTTGAATGGCTATTCCCTTAGTTGAAGGGTCATTTTGTTCATTCGCTGCTTCCACCTCCACCCCCCTCGTATTTCTATTTAACTGGGTCAGAATAAAAAGCTAAAATAACCTTACTAGAATGTCGACAATGCTTTCAGAGTTCCAGTATCTCGTAATAGTGAGTAGTAATTGATGATAAAATAAAACGTATTCCAAGCGTATTTTAATCGGTAAAAATCTCTTCATCTTCCTAGCACATGGCCCAAAAACAATGCAGCCCATTCGTGGGGAGAGAAAAATACGTCGCCAGGGGCGGATCCCCCCCCCCAGCCCCCTCCTTCCTACGCCACTGCCTGGTTATGCAGTTTTACATTCAAGTAAGTCTTGAATTAGAACCTCACTTAAATACACACTAAGCCTTCCACGTGGCCCTGGTCTAAATTATGTGTTCCCCCCCCCCACTCCTTCTAACCTTTTCTCCGTGTTGAGTATTGTCCCTGACACGTCGGTTTTGTCTGGATGAGCCAGCAGAGATAGTCATGATCTTTTACTTTCACATTTTTTTTTTTTGTTGTTTCGTTAAATCGATAAATGACTAGTCTTCAAGGATAAAAGACATTTTCTCTGGCTACTTGCACACAGACACACGCACACAAACACAGGCCTGTTTTGACAAGACTCTACTATCCCTCCCCCCCCCCCCCACAACCCGCCTTTTCTTCCCATCCTATTCTATTTTTCCCCCATCACAACACCAGCAAGCACAAACCGGTACAAAAACAATTATAGAAATACACAAAAAAATATAGAAAATTACTTCTTCAGTCAAATGAAAACAATTTGACTCCGGGCGTGTTTCGTATTTGACCTGAGCGTATGAAGACAGTTTGACACATATCTGAGAACAAAAATTAATGGTTGGGCTCTTTAACTAGTGATATATACCGTGTTTATTTAAACGGGGCTCCGTGTGAGTTAACTAGCATGTTAGTTTGCTTGAGCGTGGTCGGTCATCGGTCAACTGTAAACTTCAACATTCAATAGAAATCCCTACCAGAACTGGTGCTTACCGGGTCCTCGTGGACGACTGGCTGTAGATACGGGCGGGGCCATGCAGAGGATTTTAGGGCCCTGAGGAAATCCAAATTTTAAGGGCCAAAAATTTTAAAAATAATTGCATCCACCGTGACAATTTACGCCCTCGGGGGACACGGGGGTTTACGCGATTGCCTCGGTCTGTGCACGACCCTTAGATGCACGTTACCAGAGTATCTGTGTTAGATAACCCTTTTTGTAGTGGCTTCAAGAGATTTATTAAGACCTCTGCCAATGTCTCCTTGTGAATGTGTTAGTGTCTGATAGTTTAACTGGAAACTAGGGATCACATAAACCAGACCTGCACAGCATACGGCCCGTGGGTCGCATGCGGCCCGCCAGCACCCACTTTGCGGCCCGCGAAGTATCAAAATATACTTTTTTTATTATCATTTTCTTAAGCAGCTTCTCCCCCCCCCCCCCAACCCTCGGTCATATTTTCTTTCGGCCCGCCTTACATTTTTTAATTTTGAAGCTATAAAGATTTCCATTTAACAAATACAAACCTGGGAAGTTCTTAATTTTGCCATTTTTTCGGTGCAGTTTCTAAAACTCCAGTGGTTGATCCCCAGAGTTTCTTTCAGGCATACCCCCGGAGCAAGTCAAGTGCCCCCCCGGGGGAAAATGTGTAAGAAAAAATAATTTAAAAAAAAAACAAAAAATACTCTAAATTTAATTATTATAAAATTTTTAAAAGTTATTGAAATGTGTGCCTTTAATCGATTACAATTATTGGAACAAATAAAATATCGCTTTGTTCGATATATATTGATGATCCATAGCGTTCAGGTTAATCTTGTTACAGGCTCGCAGAAATCGATTATAAATATGGTATTGTTTTGAAAATTGGCCGCTCCTGATCATAAGCTAAAATCTTACTTTTTTTGATTCGCAGATATCGGTATCTTTTATTTAATTACATTTTGCAGCTGCAAAAGTTGAAAGACTTTTTAATAACCCTGTATTAAACTACCTTTTCATCGATATAAATGTCTGTAAATTAAATATAGTTCTTGCTAAGAAATAAACATGTGCAATCTGTTTTCACATTATATTGTATAATAGCATCATGCTTTAAAAAATCATTTTTAGCAAACATTTTAATGTAGTAGTTTCCATAGATGTATGCTGACATAGATAAAATGAAAATTTAAAAATAATAATAATAATAATTTTAAAACAAAAAAATAGGAATTTACCGGTTACATACAAATAGTGGACATTTCATCATAATTATTAAATCGAGTCAACACCAGGCACAGAAACATTGCAAATCCCATTTACATTCATAGGAGCCATAATGATCAATAAATTGATCGTGGGCCCTTAATAGACAGAAAAAGAAGAAGAAAAATTTGCACCACAATGCATCACTGCATTTTGAATTTATTATTTTTAAATTAAGGTGACCCCTGCCCTCACTTTTGCTCAAACTCTTCGGATTCCTCAATTTCTGCCACCCCCCCCCCCTTTTTTTTTTCCTTGACGTCGATCAATGTGACTACCGGGTTGAATATAATCTTGTGTCAAATGATTTTCTTCGGCACAACACAACCAGAATGAATTTAGTTTGTGTCTGCCACTGGTCGCAATAATGCCTCCACCGACGCTTGAAAAATTATTACCCCTGATCAAATGAAAGTCTTATCAAAACATTCGAATCATGTATACTCAAAATGCACCTTTTGATTGTTAAACAATCACACATTTTCTGCTGCCCTACTTCCCGATAAAAATTACTTGCCATGACAGCCAAATTTGGTGCTGATATATACACTGCCCAGCGGCGTGCCTAGTGTTAGCGCCACCCTAGGTGGGTTAACTTTTTTGCCACGCTACCTTTCTCGATAGAAACTCTGCAGATGTCCGAAAATCCCGCCGCTCTATCTAAAGAAAAAAATGACACATGGGAAGACCAAATGTTGGCCCCCCCCCCCCACTTCTACGTCACTGACGTGAGTCTTTGATGACAGGGGACAAGATTCATTTCCCCCCCCCCCCCCTAAACTCTGAAACCTATTATTTTCATCCATTAACACTATAGCCCATTAGATGCCCCGCTAGTCTGGCGCCCGGGGACATATGTCCCATCTGTCACCCCTTAGCTACGCCTCTGGCCACTGAAAAACTGGCACTGCCCCCCCCCCCCCGAACGTCAAAAGTGCCCCCTCGGGGGAAAATTTCTGAAAGAAACGCTGTTGATCACTAGCTTTCTCCAGCCCCAAAAATGGTAACACTGTGTGCTCCACTTTGTCACTCGGATCCCGAATTATAAAACACTTCTGTTATTTTTAGAGTCTTAGCCGGCGGTGACCAAACGGCTCACAGTAAAAATCCAATGAAGTATGTACTTTTCCCTGTGCTTAGGTCAATTGAGTGTCAAAATATCCTAGCGAAATACAGATGTGCAAACAAAAATAAATAACAAAGAAATTAATGTGTTAAGTTGAAAAAAAAACATGTTCACCGGTCCAATGACGATCGGGTGTCATGTCTCAAACCTAACTTTCTTTAAGTTGACTATTTTTTGTTTAAATAAGTTAATGGGGCGTCACTAAACACACACAAAAATAACACACATACAAAACTTGTCATTATGCATTATTTAACACAAGTCTGTAATGTAAGCGTCTTCATTTATGCTCAGTTCAGACGATCAAATTTTCGTCAAAATTTCTTATTCAACTCACAATGCTGTAACACAAAATAGGGTGTTCAAAAAGAAATTCGACGAAAATTCGATCATGTCAACTGAGCATTAGTCTCGGACATTAACAACTCAGACTAAGGGTAACATTTGATTTCAGCTAGCTTCCACTCAATATTTCCCTCGAAGGTTAAAAAAAAAAAAAAAATTGTTTTTACTAAGAGTTCACTGACATGTCCACACAGACATCCACATTGTAACTTTGGGCCCAAGGATTGAGATTGCAGAGCTCTAGATTTCATTATGCTGCCGAATGTAGGCAGGTCATTTCCCCGTAGTCCAGTCATTGACACTCAAGGGTTTCATCCCCCAATTTACGTCTTGCTCGGAGCACGGGCTGGTGAGGAGGCCGAGGGAGCTGCCTCAGAAGAGTCGGGGAATTTAACGTCACTACGACCAAGAGGCGGGGTGGGGGCGGGGGGGGGGATAAATATTGTATCGGGAAGAAGATAGTCAGCAGTTAGCATTTCAAGTCCGAATAAAATATTTGTTTGACTAATGATCACAATTTCACCACATTGTCGTAAAATTATCGTCAACTTTCATTTTTGAACGCACAGTGCTGTAACACAAAATCTTGCGTTCAAAAAGAAATTTGACGAACATTTTTACCCACATTTGTGGGAAAGTGATCGTCTTAACTGGACATAATGAATGAGCTCAAATGCTTGCAGTTGCGTGTGTTTTGTTTTGTCAGCACAGCTGTTTGAAAGATTGTGAAATTAAGCTGCTGAAATTGCGACAGCTGCATCATTCATGACAGTCATTATCTTCTGCTGTGGTCAAGAGCAGCACACACCATACCCACTAAAAGTATTCACCCAATCCACAAAGGGCAGACTTAAAGCGTATGTAAGATGGTTGATCGACGGAAATTTTATCGAACGGAAATTTGGTCGAATCTTTTTTGCAGTTCACACGTTAAAATTTTCGTCACATTTCTACTTGAACGCACAATACTTTATTGTAAAACAAAATAATGCGCTCAAAAAGAAATTTGACGCAAAATTTTAACGTTTAAACTAAAAACAAAGTTTAGACCAAATTTCCGTTCGATCAAATTTCCGTCGATTAATTTTCCGTCGACGAAATTTTTTTCGATCAAATTTCCGGATACGATGTAAGATAGATAAAACAACTTGTTTCATTATAACTTTAAAAAAAAAATAAAATAAGATAGAATCATTAAGATTAGTCGGTTTTCAACAAGTGAAATACTGATCGTAGTAGACCCTTTTTTAGCATCCCGCTGTTAACTATCAAAGAATGTTGGTGGGCATTCTATCACACATGACATATAAATGACATTTAGCGACACGCGTCTCTTCACTGCCAGCTTCCTGCCAACCCAACGTTTTTTAAACCCTTTATATTAAATCCGCTTTTTTTCTCTTCGTGCGTTTCTCCGTGGGGGAAAACATTCGGAAGGCTAACTGACCCACTTCCCGTCATCCTATCGAGCTGAAACTCGGCACATCGACGCGTTGTCGATGACAACACATTCCATCAAACAGTCAGCAACCCCGAAATATCCGGGGGAAAAAATGAGTTTTTCTTGTTTTTCAACGAAAGGGGGCAATGTTATTGATTTGTTAAATGGTTGCAAGGTGCATGTCTTGGTGCGGAGTTTAAACGTGTAGCTGTTTCTGTGTGTTTTTTGAAATTTTGACGTCTTTGGCTTTAAATATAAATTGAGTCCATTAGGTTTGATAAAAAGAAACTTCCCTCTATAAAAAAAACTGCAGCTACAATGACATAAATTATAAATCATGTGAAATGACGTAAATTTTAACAAAAATGCTTATAAATTATTTATACCCACAACTTTCTTTTTAGTTGTTTTTTTTTGTTGTAATTTCCTAATTGGCACGTAGCTTCATGATCAAGGGAATGTTCAGGTCTACCAATAAGACCACTTTACATTGTAGGGTTCGTCCCCTTATTTTCAAACAACAGTATGTTCAGGTCTACCAATAAGACCACTTTACATTGTAGGGTTCGTCCCCTTATTTTCAAACAACAGTATGTTCAGGTCTACCAATAAGACCACTTTACATTGTAGGGTTCGTCCCCTTATTTTCAAACAACAGTATGTTCAGTTCTACCAATAAGACCACTTTACATTGTAGGGTTCGTCCCCTTATTTTCAAACAACAGTATGTTCAGGTCTACCAATAAGAGCACTTTACATTGTAGGGTTCGTCCCCTTATTTTCAAACAACATAATGTTCAGGTCAACCAATAAGACCACTTCCCATTGTAGGGTTCGTCCCCTTATTTTCAAACAACAGTATGTTCAGGTCTACCAATAAGACCACTTCCCATTGTAGGGTTCGTCCCCTTATTTTCAAACAACAGAATGATGACAAACACTTTTTAAAAGAATAAAATTACAGTTTTAAAGCTTAACTGAAACAAAATATCATTTATAAATACCTTTTTAAAAAAAAAAAATTGGATATAGGGTGCTGGATGTTTCCCAGACCTGTTGTCCATTACCCCAGAAACAGAACAGCTTTAGTCCATTCACAGAAACAGAACAGCTTTAGTCCATTTACAGAAACAGAACAGGTGTAGTCAATTCCAAGAAACAGACACACGTTGCCCGAAATTCGTTTCTTCTCGTATGGACAATATAAATGAAAAATTTTCATGATATCAGTGTCGTACAGCATTCCGATAGTTGATTCAAAAGTTAGGGCAGTGGTTCTCAACCTTCCTAATGCCGCGGCCCTTTAATACAGTTCCTCATGTTGTGGCGACCACCAACCACAAAATTATTTTCGTTGCTACTTCATAACTGTAAAGTATATGTGTTTTCCGATGGTCTTGGGCGACCCCTGGGGAAAGGTTTATTCAACCCTCCAAAGGGGTCGCGACCCACATGTTTGAGAACCGCTGAGTTAGGGGGGTCGGAGGATATGATTTTAGAGCGTGTTGTTGGGAGAGAGGAATGAATAATGTTCTTTTTTCTTCATAAGCTGAAGATATCCGAATAAATTGCGTTATGCTGTGAGCAAGTTTGATTAAGTCCACTTTGTCACCAGGAACAGCAGCAGTGCGTGAGTTAATAACAAAAAATCTAAAAAATTGCCTGTTGGCCTGAGCAGTGGTTCTCGACATTTTTTGTGTGTGTTTTGAGTTGTCGGTTCAGGGATATTTATTTTCAACAGTTTATTTCGTGAATTGGGGGGTGAAATTTAGTTGATCACCGAGATTTATACGTGATACAGAATGTGAAGAAATGTTTCTTTTCTCGGCATCCTTGGGCAGTGCGAGGTGTGGGTCAACCATTTTGAGAACTGTTTCAGTAGAATATGGATGAAATAGTATATTCCTATGCTTTAGCATTTTCCCAATTAAATAGGAGGGTTCCCATCTGGTTATGTATCACGAAGACAAAGCAAGAGAAGAGAGGAAATCATCCTCACCATCATCATGTAACCCCATTACTATCATATAACCTCATCATCTTCATATAACCCCCTCAACATCATCATATAACCCCCTCACCGTCATCATATAACCCACTCACCATCATCATATAACCCCCTCACCATCATCATATAACCCCCTCGCATCATTAAATAACCCCCTCACCATCAACACATGGCATCCCACCAACATTATCTTCTCGTGTGTCACTCCTCCCACTTTTTATTAAAGTTCAAGCGCCTCCCCCACACCCGCCCACACCTTTTTAAAGCACACTTGAAATGAAAAGACCGCGGAGAAGACCTTAGGTAGATGTCAGCTGTCACAGTGCTAAGCTCACAGTGCTCAGCTGTCACGGTGCTGCGGGTCGATTAACTCACACAACTATTCTATTCTTTCATTCTTCTCTCTCTCTCTCTGTCTATCTCTCTCTCTCTCTCTCTCTCTCTCTGAGCTTGGCCCTCACGCGATGACGTGATCCATTGTGATTCATAGCATGTGTTATTTCCCCCTTGACTCGACATTAACCTCATCTGATCGCCATTCTCTTCCTCAGATTGATGCAATGGAATCGCGGAATCGTAAATTCGATACTTTCAGTTTGTAGCAGTCGAATAATATTCCGAAGCCAAAGTATCGTATACACATAAATATTGCTTCTGTTATTAGAAGATTCCATTGGCATAACCAATCTTTTTTTTTTTTAAATTAACAAAAAATAAAATTAGTAATTTTTTATTGCAATTTCTAGAAACTCAATTATCCGGACTGTATTGTGATGAAAGTTGGTCCCGGGCGATAAAACACGTAGATAATTTATCTATAATGATTGATGATTTACAGCTATATAAAGACCTGGCGTAAATATATTCGTTGACATACACATACTAGCTTAAAGTCTGGACGCCTCTCCTTTTAATTAAATCATGTCATATGTAGTCGAATTCCCTCGGGAAACTTCTTTTTTAAAAATCATTTATAACAACTTCGCTTATGTTTGTGGCTGTCTGACTGACTGATTGGCTGGGTGGCAAAATCTTCGGACGGCTAATTGGCCCACTTCCCGTCAAGCTATCGAGATGAAACTTGGCACAAAGACTCGTTGCCGACGACAACACATTCTGTCAAGTTGTTCGATATTACATTTTATAAATGATTTATACGAAAATGTTTTTAGGGGTTGTTTAATTATGATGTAGTGCAAGTTTTATCATAAAGTTGTCTGAGATACCTGGTCGTGCACTTTTTTTTCTTACATGGACTTGGGGGGCGTCCACACGGGGTTTTACTTTTCGTGGCTAGACGTACTAGTAGCAAGATCTATTCCTCAGAAGCTAAAAACCCCGTCCGACCGCATCGCTCCCAACGCAACCGGAGAAGTAAAGTCATGACATGATTGCTGGTTGCCGTTGATGGATATGAGGTTTGGGTGGCGGTTGAAACCCATGCCGATGATTTTTGCTACGCGGCCGTGAGAAAGCCGCTCCTAGGCAACCGTTTCGTCACGAGCTACGAGCTTTCCGTCCAAACCGAAAGACTCCCTGGGCGGTGCTGGGTGGGTGCTGGATGGGTGCTGGGTGGGTGCTGGATGGCCAAGTGGTCTAAACTGAGTCAATATAGAGTTCAATCCCCACCATAGCCCAGTCAAGTAACACATCACCAGCACCCCCGTGTGGATCGGACTCGTCAAACTTGGATGGCAACTCATCTAAGACAGGGGTGGGCATGCGGCCCGGAAACTGATATTTTGCGGCCCTTGGAGGCATTTGGAAATTTTAAAAAATTACTTTGCTTTTAAGTTATTTTGTTGAATTTTACAGAATTTCATGTACCGTTATGATTATTTTAACAATTTTGATCACATTTCTTTCTAAGTTTCTATTTTTTTTAACAGTATTTGACTTTTGTCATGTATTGCTAAAATGCGAATTTACCGATTTTAATAAAGAGAAATGTTTATCGACATGTAAACATTGGACATAACTTACGAGCGCCCCCCCCCCACTGCCCCCCACCAAGAGCTTTACAATTCTCAATGTGTCCCTCCTCACAAAAAAGTTTGCCCACCCCTGATCTAAGAGAAGGAAACTCAGAATTCAAAACCCGGAGACGCACTCCCGGAAGCGGATAACATTGACACAATGAAACACTCCGACAACTCCTGCGACGCCACTGGTGCCATGATGTTCGCTTGGGTTATCCAGCGGCGTGGAGAGAGGCGATTTTCTGTTGAGGGAACCAGCTTATAACCAGCTAAAAAATAATAATCCCAGGCCTTGTGGATTTCGTCCTGCGAAGTCTACACCATCGTCACCTTGTGACGGACGGATGCCAGCAAAGAAAAAGGCTGTAGCTAAATTCCTTCCGTATTTCTTAATGAAATATCTTGTGCTACTTGTTCAAATTTGCTTTTAACAAAAACGAAAAAGTCAAGCCATGGAGATGTCATCACAAGTCACGGAGACAAGTCGTGTAGACGTCAATTCAGGTCACAGAGTCAAGTCATGGAAATGTCAACTCAGGTCACAGAGTCAAGTCATGGAAATGTCAACTCAAGTCAAATAGACAAGTCAAAATAATGTTTTACGAGAAGATCTCCATCGTTAATGGCAGATTATCGTCAATGAATTCATTAAAGCATCATCTTTAAACGGCCCAAAAAAATAAATGAAAAATGATACAAAGACCGTATGTACCAATAGCCCGGTACAAAGACCTTATGTACGAATAGCACGGTACAAAGAACCTTATGTACGAATAGCACGCTACAAAGACAGTATGTACGAATAGCACAGTACAAAGACCTTATGTACGAATAGCAATCGCTGCTTGACGGATTTAATCTTTGATGTGCCTTCGGCGTCTATAATCGGGAGAAGAAGACGGTCAACATAATAATTGATTGGACAAAAAATAAGGGGGACGTAAAAATAATAATGTTGGGAGAGTGGGGGAATGGACGTTAGAAGCCTTGGGGTGGGGTGGAGTAGGATGTATCTAAAATTAGATTCGTTTGAAAAGTTCCTTCCTCCCCCCTTTCATCATTCTTTTCACCGAACTTTCTTTCGGTCGGTTTGATTGAACTGGGGGTTGGGCCGGGGGGGGGGGGGGGGGGCGTGGCTATATTGGTGTGTGAGCCGGGGATCTTAACTGGGGAATGGGGATGAGGGAGCCTTAACGTCGGCTCAAGGGGGAATCAACCAACTCGATCTAACAAACAACAGAGTTATCTCCCTGCGTTGTGGGTCCAATGTTACGGACTGGACCAAAGTCACATTGCTGAAGAATATTTTTTTTTTTTTAATGCTAGACTATTTAATAGCCAGCAAAATGAAATTCAGATAATCAAGAAATATGATTTTTTGTCCCTAAAAATTGTCTTTACATAATTTAAATTTTTAAGAATTTTGACTTTATTAACTTTGACTAATCTATGTACTCAATGAGTTAGTTGCTACATTTTAAAAGAATGAAAATCCAAATTGTGACCAATGAATTTGGTCACAATTTGGTTACTATTCTTAATTGTTCTTTAATTAATTTGTTTAATTTAATTTTAACGGCCTGAATCAGGCCTACAAAACTCACAATGTAAGGCAGCCCGTTGAACTTTATGAAAAACTCGGGTGGGCCGAAACGAAAAAAAATAGGGCCAAAAACGTGGGGGGGGGGGGGGGACTATTAAGAAAATAATGTTAATAAAGTATATTTTCTTTACTTCGTGGGCCGTAAAGTGGGTTTCTGGCGGGTCGGGTCTGGCACCCGGGCCGTGTGTTGTGCAGGCCTGGCCTAAAGCGTTATGAGGTCTGATGGGGAAGTATTGAAAAGGAAGAAAAGCTGAAGACTTTGTTGGCTGGCCTTCAATATGAAGGGCCGAGTAGAAAAAGTACTTAAGTGTATTTTTGAAGTTTTGAGAAAATTGAGTTTAAATTTTTTTAATTCTTATTTAGATACATTAAAATCTGTTCGAGGTAACTCTGAATCAAACACTTATGGACATTTTTCATTAATGATATTTACAGGAATGATTCAGATGAAGTACTCGAATATAATGCCTGTCTTATCTTTATGTTCTTCCCAGTTTTAATAACTATCCAACTATAATCGACACGTCATATATTTATAAGTACTTTAAACCAGCTTTTCTCAAGATTTCTTTTTTTACTCGTTGCCCTCTGTAACCTTTTCTAATACCTCCGTGTGACCCTTCCCTCTTATGAACATAAAACATATGCTCTCTTCATTGACATATAATCCGCTATTCGTAGTAAAAAAACCCACATTTATAACAAATGTCATCATATTTCCTTCATCGTTCCCTTGGAAAAAAAACAATAAAAAAGTTTAAGAGTTACTTTAGGTTGGGGTGGGGGGGGGGATGGCTAAATTTTTAAAAAGATGTATTTTTATTTCCAACGAGTCTTTGTGCCAAGTTTCAGCTCGATAGGTTGACGGGAAGTGGGTCAATTAACTGTCCGAAGATTCTTTCAACACGCCCAGACGGAAAGAAATAAGCACGAAGAAAAGCGAACTTATTATAAAAGGTTTACTAAGATACGAGGGGAGTCGAAGATGCAACATAACGTTCACTAGGACTGTTGGCGATGAGGCAAATATCATGGAAAGAACACAGAAGACAAACGGGTTCTTGCTTTGCCTACATATGTATTTGGAACTCTTAGGCTCTAGCAAACACAAGGTAAGAGAAAGCGAGCGAGAAAGAGAGAGAGATAGAGAGAGTGAGAGAGAGAGAGAAAGAGAGAGACAGATAGAGAAAGTATCCAGTAAAAGAGGACACGACATCCACAGAGGGGATTCGATAGGTGTGTGTCACTTTGTTTTCAAAACTCCTCCTTGCTAGCGTGTCGGTACAGGAAAAAGTTCTATGGAAGCAAGGACACGCTTTTCGCGATATTTTGGGTGGGAAATAAAAAAATTAATTTTTTTTTTAATGAAAACATCACCAATTTGATTTAGCCGGTTAAGGTGACAGCAATTAACGAGAAACTTAATGACCCGGTTGATTTTGTGGCTAAAACCTATTAAAAATAGCTTTAACGTCTATTGTTTCATGCTGGCGACATCACAGAAATCCCCTCGCAACCCCATATGAGCAGTGGCGTAGTGAGGGGGAGCAAGGGGGGACATCATGCCCCGGGCTCTACTCACAAAGGGGCGCCAAATGGTATATTTTACTATAATATTGTATGGTTTTCGAATAGGGGGGGCGCTAAAAAGGTATTGGGGGGCGCTAAAAAGGTATTGTGCCCCGGGCGCGAGTTAAGCTCGCTACGCCACTGCATATGAGGTCACGTCAAGGTGGGTTACCGGAAATTTCGTCGACGGAAAATTGATCCACGGAAATTTGATCGAACGCAAATTTTATCGAATATTTTTTTTTCAGTTTACAAGTTACAATTTTCGCCAAATTTCTTTTTGCACCAACTATACTATATAGTAAAACAAAATAATGCGTTTAAAAAAGAAATTTTACGCAAACTTTTTAACGTGTCAATTGAAAAAAAGATTCGACCAAATTTCCGTTCGATCAAATTTCCGTCGATCAATTTTTCGTCGACGAAATGTCTTTCAAACAAAATTTCCGGAATAGCGTCCCATGGGCTGGCAACCTGTGTTCCAGTTTAAAAAAAAATCAGGCTTTTAAATCGTAAGAGTAGTGTTGGTTTTTTTCTTCTTCCGAAAATCCCCCCCCCCCCAAAAAAAAAAATAATAAAAAAATTAGACACATACCAGTATTAAGTTCAAGTATATGATTCAAGTTAATAGAACTATTCGTTTGTAAATAATCGAGACGGATTGTGAGACTAGTATGAAAGCAAAAACCTCATAGCACCAGGGACCGATTTGGAGTTTACAATGTTTGACCTGTATGGAAAGCAACAACTCATAGCACCAGGGACCGATTTCGAGTTTGCTTTGTTTGACCTGTATGGAAAGCAACAACTCATAGCACCAGGGACCGATTTGGAGACTAGAATGTTTGACCTGTTTAGAAAGCAACAACTCATACTTGTATAAAATGTGTTTTTTTCTACCGGTGGTTATAACCTCACATCTGACTTTGCTTAACAGTTATCGATTACAATGAGCTAATCGTGTGGGGGATGGGAGGAATGAAGCAAGTAGTAGCAAGGGACCAGCCTCTCTACTAAACCTTAGCATCTTTTTTTCATCCATTGACAATTTAGCAATTATAATCTTGTATGATTTAAGGCGGTTTAAAAATATTTTAATGGCATTAATTTTATATCGGAATCCCGGGACGAGAGAGTGACCTTTGTACCGTTTCCTCGAGATAAGCTGGTCGACAACCACTGCTTTAAACGATTCTAAGGAATAGAGTATTTCAATCCTGGTGGAACTTGTTGAACAATTGTAATGAAAATTGAACAGACTTTTCAAAAAAAAAAAAAAAAAATTATAAAAAGCACTTGATACTTAAGATTTAATCATTTTAAAAACATGCGAATCGATTTGTGTAAAGTTTAAAATATGAGAATGCCTTCAAGTTAACATGTTTTATGCTAAAAAGTTAGGGTTTAGCGATATTAATGAATCTATATGCGATGACTAACCTGGAGCCGGGCGCAGCACTATATCACATTCCTTCTGTTTGGCTCTGTCAAGTGAGATGGGTACAAAAGTCAAACTACTTTCATCTACCACGGGAATGTCTTTTGCATTAAAACTCACATCAAGTTTAAATGATGTGCGTTATTTTTATAGACAAGGGATATGGGAAATTTAATCCTATTTTCATAACTAACCAATAAATTCCCAGCGCCCAGCCGTGTCACATTAAAAGCCATCGTATTAATTCTTAGGCCTGGGATTTCCAGACGCGCTTCTTGACCTCATTCCCCATTTTCCAATAACTCAGCGCGTGTAAGCCATGCGTGTGACCTGTCATTGTCTATGAGCACTGCCAGCAGACGATCTTATGATTAAGGTGCCGCCGCTGCATGATTTAATTGTTAACCCTGGCTTAACAGTGACGCTGATGCATTGATCTTTCATCCACTTCTTCGATTCCTCGGTATTAGATCCAACTATATAGACTAAAACGTTTCAAGACAATCAGACAGTTATTCTGGTCTATAAATATCTGACTCACCTGTGTGAGAAATAATTGTGTCTCAGCCACGTCCGATCGATGATGCTAGCTAGTAGCCCAGATTTTTCTGGCTGCTTCCAACCAAAGCGGGTCGGCGTTAAAGGTGATGCTTTTGTGGAACGACATCAGAATTAAAAATTGTCATTTAAATACTTTCTACAATGTTTGCTTGATCTGGACACACCTTTTTTTTCAGTACGCAGCGTTTTCTGTCTTTTGACTTCGGTGGATCGCTGGTCAAGTTTGGAAAAAGCACCAGGGACCGTTGCCAGATTTATTCATTGGGTTCGGGGCCGTCTTAACAAAATAGGAGGCCCTGGGCACAGCAATGCACTGGGGCCCCTAGCAAGACAACATACCTGGGCCGTGAGAAAGGGGCGAATGAGGGGACTCGCCCCAAGATAAAACAGTGGTGTTTTTTTGTGGTTTTTTTGGGGGGGGGGGTGGGGGGGGGTAAAACAGTTCCTGCTCCTCACCAACTCACCAAGAGAAATAAAAATCTAACATAAAAATAAACATTCTAGTAAGTTAAACTTCGATGAATTCAATTTATTAAAAAAAAACAACAACAAGAAAATCAATCAAAATCAATATTAGTTTTTAAACATTATCAGAAATATACTATAAATAATCACAGATGATGATCAATTATCATTATTGACAGAAAGCTCAAATATGTTTTTATATAAAACCATTCCCCTTTAAAAGTTTTAAAAGTGTCCAACTTTGATTCGCATTTATAATATTAATTTTTGGAATGTGCGGATATATATCGTGGGTTAAAATTTGGGAAATTGGGAATTTTAAATCCATTTAAATTGTCAAAAATCTTCCAATATTCATTAAAAATATGTAAAGTATGATGCCTCTATAAGAGTGAGTTTCCTAGGAACGTGGGGACCCCTACAAGCGGAAGGGGGGGGGGGCTGGGCCAGTGCCCACTGGGCCCATGCCTTGAGACGGCACAGATTAGGTTTTCTACTTTTTTGACCTTACATACTTATTGTTGTTATTCGGACCGGCAACGTAGGTCTCACGGACGAGTGGAGACCACGCTGCACTAGAAAATGTGTTGAGAGTAAACGTAAATAGAAATTGCTGGCTTTTAAGGTTAGTAATATTTTGTAGCTTATTTTATATTCAAATAAGCTTTGCTGCCTAATATTTCGTTATAAAGCAATATATTCTAGGTTGTAAAGGTTTGGATAGAACCATATATATATATATATATATGGTTCTATTCAAACATTTATATATATATAATATATATATGGAAGAAAAATATATTAAAGTATAACCTTTTAAATAATTTAAGTTACGAAAACTGACAAAGAAAGGAAATGCCTATACTAGCCGAGTTGTTGACAAATTCAAGATAATAAAGTACACAAAAAGATATTTCCAGAACTTAACACCATTTTTTTTTTATTAACAAGAGTAAGCACGGGATGGGGATAATGTTACACAATCTGCGGCCTTGGCATTACACTGGAAAGTACAATCTAAATTAGAAACCGAGTTATTTGTTTTCATAGTATTTCAAACACCAACCGATTCTCGGCTCAGACTGCGCCCTATCAAGGATATCGGCACCACTCATCTCCCCCGACCCAAATTGGATTTTCTAGGCTTTCCAGTCACGTTTTTACGTTGCCATTCTGCCCCGCAGGGTTGACACAATTATATTCTTATTTTACGAGAGGGGGAAAATGTATTTAATCATATTTAAAGCTTAAGCAGTTGTAGAAGTGCCCCCACACTTTCTTCATTGAACCAACAATGTATAGATGGGCCCCCACACTTTCTTCATTGGACTGGCCAATAAGTTATCGAAGGGCCATCACACTTTCTTCATTGGACCAACAAGTTATAGAAATGCCATCATACTTTCTTCATTGGACCAAATAAACTATAGTAGGGACATCACACATTCTTCATTGAACCAAATAATATATAGTAGGGACATCATACATTCTTCATTGGACCAAATAAACTATAGTAGGGACATCACACATTCTTCATTGAACCAAATAATATATAGTAGGGACATCACACATTCTTCATTGGACCAAATAAATTATAGAAGAGCAATCACAATTTCTTCATTGGACCAAATAAACTATAGTAGGGCAATCACACTTTCTTCATTGGACCAAATAAACTATAGTAGGGACATCACACTTTCTTCATTGGATAAAAAAATAATACAATAAACAGCTTTTGGATTGTGTATTTTGATAAACATATGCCTATGCGTTCAAATTGTTAGTTTTTAAATAGTTTTTTTTTAAAGTAATGTAGTCGTATTTCGTTTGTACTACTTTTTTTCACATTGTAATTAGGCGAAACTTTATGTTAACCAAGAATGTATTTTAAAGATGCTGAAGCTCGAAAAATTTATTTTAATTTTTTCTAAACTAAAATATAAAGAAAGGTTTATTTTTCCGCGGAATATAACAAGAAAGACCTTGTTTAACTGTAATTGACAAATAGAAACACTTTCCGAAACAAGATAATCGCAGGACTCATAAAAAAGACGTAATCTAGGCAGTGGCGTAGCGAGCTTAACTCGCGCCCGGGGCACAATACCTTTTTAGCGCCCCCTTCCCTATTCGAAAACCATACACTACTATATGTAAAATATACCATTTGGCGCCCCTTTGTGAGTAACGCCCGGGGCATGATCCCCCCTTGCCCCTCCTCGCTACGCCACTGAATCTTGGACAAAGCTAAACGAGGCCCAAACAAGGGTATTCACTCACTGACACACTTTCCATAAAAATTTTGCTAATACAATGTATCAAAATACAGAAAGCGTTTTGGCGCATACCTGAAATTAGGTTTTCATTAATACATACGGCAGTCACCATGAGACGATAGTGTTGACTTCGCTGGACGAAAAGGCGCGTCCTGAAATTTTTTCTCAGGGGATTAAGCTGGTACCTCGTCTCCACGTATCTGTCTTACCCAAGTGTATGATACAGATTTAGTCCCAAGAACCGCTGAGGAATTGCCAGAATTTTCATTTAGGCAATGTCATACCGTAGACATTGACTCCATCTCCGGGTTCTCATTCAGAGTGTTCCTTCTCTTAGATGACATAACATCTGAGGTTAACGAGTCCCCATGGTGTTGTTTTTGTTTTGTTCCTTGTCCGGGATTTTTCTAGGAATTGATCTCCAATCTACGCGTTTTGCATTCACGCATTCTGACCCCATGGGGCGAAATTAGTAATTTCGTTTGAAATCGTGTGTTAGCATTCACTGTACAAAATTCGCAAAAAATACGAAACGTTTCATGTTGATAGCGAGTTATGCTTACGACCATCATGCGCTGAACAATAATTATAAAAATGATTCCGAAAATAATAAATTTGATTATAAATGTGTAACAGATGGTAAACTGTGACAAAATATTGAATAAAATCAAGTGATGCTATTTCTAGTATTTATATCTTACCATATTTTTGCTAGGTAATCAAATTATAAGGGCGATCTTTGATCAGTTGGTGGAAAATGAATGTCATCTATTGATGGATACCCAGAATTTATGTAGTGGAATGAAATAAATGATTTACAAGGCATTATTCACTCTGCTGTTTCTCCCGAGGGTAAATGCGCTAATCTCACACGGTCATGAGCCATGGAATATTCCGGTCAATATTATTTCATGCCCGGAGTTAATGAGATGATACAAGGTATGCTTATACGGACCACCTCACTCGGAGTACTGTGCGGACTACCTCACACAGAGCACGGTGCTGACTACCTCACACAGAGCACGGTGCAGACTACCTCACACAGAGCACGGTGCGGACTACCTCACACAGAGCAGGTGCGGACTACCTCACACAGAGTACGGTGAGCTCAGTGCTTCGGTTTTTATTCTCAAACTTGGCACCATACAAATGTTAACCTAGTAATAAGGAACTATTTTTTGTGGGGGGGGGGGGGAATAAGAAGCCCTTCCCCCCATTATGTCCACAACAGTTGCCATTTTTTATTCCATTTTGAGTGGAGATATTTTTGTTTAAAAATAAAATGGCCATTACCAGCTTGCACGTTGGTTAAAACGTCGTAACATGTATCTCGGGTAACATAAGGTAACTCAAGTAATATAAATTACCCATGTAAAAACTGTGTGTAAAAATTGTTTCGTTAGTTAACGTAATTCTGTGGGTTGTTTGCATTTTACCTCTAAGGAAAGATTTACAACAGCAGACATGTATAAAGGCGTATTTTTTTTAGACCAGCGACCGGATCATGAATGCTCAAATCAAACCGAATAATTATGCATCACCGCTAACTACCCGCGTGCCTAACTCTAAACTATATAGATATCATACAATACACAAAACACATTCAAATTTATCAATAACACGTTTAACTCATGTACTCACAGAAAGATGCTTTACTCACAGAATTGTTTTTTCTCTCCTTCAGTGAACCGTCGTGGATGTTTGAGTCGATCGGTAAGTAGCTATTACTGTATCAGCTCCCATAAACATTTGTCCAGTTTCGTCCATCGCGAGTCTTGATAAGCCTGCGAGCATAAGCCGGACGATTACAGCTACTACCCCCCATGTGCGTCTGAGGGCTGACCTGCTCACTGGCCAAGTGATGGCACCGTCGAGGCACGCCACGAGCCCTCTACTCGTGCTACTACGAGCCGTCGAGTTCCTCCCCCAGTTTTCTCCCACCCTTTAATTTGTTATCTTGCTTGTGTTGTTGTCGACAGCTTCGGAGTAGCCTAACCTTCTCACAAACCGCCACACTAAAATGTTTATTGATTGAATAATAACAAATACGTTCTGTTCGGGCTCGAATATTGAACGCCCGGCAAAGTGCCGTTGCTTTCTGTTCGTACCGAGGCACATCTGACATTTCATGCACTTGGCTGACTGCCGTAGTACGAGTGTGGGGTTGAAATTTATAAAACTGGAGTAGACGGTCATTTGACGAACCACTGTCTCATGGACTTTCTTTTTTATCTGCGTCAGATAGCAAACAAACAAACAAAAAACCACGGCAACAAATTTCATCGAATGTTACAGTTTTCATAACGCTTCCGGTTATTTCGAAGAACATTATTTTCAAAGATTATCTGTAAAGGATTGTGAAATCTCTGTCCACTCCGAGCTCTCCGAACTCTCTACGTTTTCGCTCAGAAGATTTCTGACGCCAATCAAAGGATCTTCTTTAACACTTCCCTGTCATTTCACAGGGATTTTAATACATTTATACAAATGTATCTGATTCAGATTCATTCAGCAAGTATCTATTTTGATTGTGGTATTTTGGCCAAATGGAAAAAAAAAAGTATGCCTTTATACGCTTGTATGACAATTTTGATCTTATATCAAATTACCTTAATTTAATAACTTCTTTTTTTTTTATTGATTCAGTACTTTGTTAATGAGGAAATCTTTAAAGATGCATATTTACATTTTCTCCTTTAAAACTGAAACAAATGTTGATTTGAAAGACATAGAATTCCAGTGGCACGCAGACTATGTAAATGTTTCGATAGTTTAAGACAACTGCATCTCAAGGCGAAGGCGCATTTTGTTTGCTGAACTGCTAGTACTTGGTAATACTTTCATTTTCATAAGACGTTTTCACGTCAGTTTGACACTGATGGCGGCCCTCTGTGTCTCTTCAATTACCCGTAATGCCTCGCTTCTGGTGCCATTGTTTGCTAATTCCGGGCGTCTTGCTGTTCCCCTGCTATCCTCCCATCTCCGCGGGACGGCGGCTCGCTCTGTGATCAATTTTGAAGCGACCAAATTGGAAGCCATCTCAATAACACCGAGACATTGATTTGTTTCGCTGAAATCTAGTTTTGAAATAAAAATGCTACATTTGGTTGATTTTTTTAAAGAGGGTTTGACTGAGATAATGATTGTAAGTAAATTAATGAGACACATACATATAGTATTGTGTAAATAAAAAATTAAATGGTAGGCTAAAATTGTGATTATAAAACATAAAAATTCAAACGTCTTGGCAAATGCCTTCATAACTACAGCGAAATACGTGAATATAATTATAAATTAATTTACATAGTATATGTATAATAGCTGAATAACCGTGTTTCATTGCGATGTTTGGAGAAATAACACATGTAGCAGGATGCTGCAGGATGTAGCAGGATTTTTCAGGATGTAGCAGGATGTAGCAGGATGTTGCAGGGTGTAGCAGGATGTAGCAGGATGTTGCATGGTGTAGCAGGATGTTGCAGGGTGTAGCAGGATGTAGCAGGGTGTTGCAGGATGTTCCAGGGTGTAGCTTTACTGGTCTTGTCCCGCCATGATTTGGGTACGTGTGGAAATCTGAAACAAAAACTTTCTTAAGAATAGCTTTGGAATTCGGATCACGCTGCGAGGAATACTGAGACACCAAACGGCAGAACATTAGAGGGTGCTGGGGAAAGAACAGAACATCCGAGAAGGCTGGGGAGCATCTCCGGAACCCCGTAGAACGACAACTAAAACAATTCATTAAATTTTTTTTATGTTTATTGAAAAAATGAAGCTGAGACTCAGGCTTTCCTTAAATACACTCCTGACACTTAAATTGAGCTTTTTTTAAAATAGTCATGGCAAAGGAGTCTTTGACAGGAACCCTAAGTCATTTGAACTGAGAGTGATGGTCAGAGGGACTCATATTAATTTAGGGTGTTAAGACAACGTCTCCGGCGCCACAGTCTGCGGAGATGGTTGCTTCAAATACATTTCTGTGTAAGGATTTAACCTACAGGTGCGGTTACAAAATTAGTGGAAAAGGGGGGGGGGGGGGTGGTAATCAGATTGTGCTAGCAGCATGACTGGAGTATGAACTTTTAGAAAGTGATTGTGTGATGCAATCCTTAAAGTGTGAAGGAACTCTACCGGTTAGCTAGACACATCCTCTAACTCAGTGGTTCTCAAGCTTCCTTATGCCGCGATCCTTTAATACAGTTCCTCATGTCGTGGCAGCCCCCAATCACAAAAATTAATTTCGTTGCTACTTCTTAACTGTAGAGTACATGTGTTTTCCGATGGTCTTAGGCGACACCTGGGAAAGGGTCGTGCGACCCCAAAAGGGGTGGCGACCCACAGGTTGAGACCCGCCACTCTAACTAAATTGTATGTACACCGTGGTCAGCTATAGAAAACTTCTTATAATAATAATATCTCACCATCTCATTTGGAAGTTGATACAATAAAAAAATTATATTGAAACTTGCTGCCGCCATGTTGTTCTGGGATGTATGAATAGCTCATTCCTTAAAACATATCAAATTATTAATGGCGATTTCTTAAATTTGAGTATATATTTGCACAAATTTATCTTTACACCTTTGACAACTTGACATAGAGATGAACCGGAGTATATACCTTATCCTTACCTTTGTTTAAATGCCCATATGATGTTTGGAGAATGAAGTTTTAGAACCCCTCCGCCTTGAGATCGTTTTTTTTTAGAAGAATTCTTTTTGCAAAATCGCAAAGTTCGGACTTAGATTTTAGGACAGGGTTTGACCTCATCAACATGCGTTCCCGAAGAAAGGCGGGGGTGGTGTACGTCTGAAGTCACCGGCCAGAAGCATACTAATCCCATCCAGAAGACATTTTCTGATTTTCCTGCAGAGTTCTGTCCAATGCTTCTACTCCCCCGTTGTGAGCCACGGTGCACTCATCCTCAAACAATATTTCTTGCAGCCGCGAAGTACGTGAACTGTTTTTCACTGCTTCTAAATGACGGTAGCCTCAGAGTGTATTTACGTTGAGTGGCCATATTGTAGGAAGATGAGCTGTCTTACCATCGTCCAATAAATTCTTCTTCTATATATTAAGGGCCCACGATAAACTTATTGATCCTTCTGGTTTCTACGCATGCAGAAGGGATATGCAATGTTTCTCTGCCTGGTGTTGATGTTTCACTGGTTGCAAGAGTTCATCAGTGAGAGTATCATGCACTGGGGGTTAGAAAGCCTGGGGCAATAGCCGCAAATTGCTGCGATAATATTATGCTAGACCCGAGTTTGCTGCAGAAATTGCGATTTTCTTGTTCTTTCTTACGCCATAACACAACAGATTGGTCACTGTGCACCGTTCAATGAAATGACCTTCAACTCTAACGTTTTTCATTATAAGAATTACTTGATAGAAACTCCACGGCCGGTTTCCTCGTGTTCTTGTTAATTTAACTTTTTTTAAATTTTAGGCAGGTTGACCGTCCCTAGTACCAAGTTTTTACTTCCTAGCATATCTAAGAGTGCATAACTAATTCATGTCTCAATGGCAACAACCTCCCCAATCACCTTTTCTTTTCTTCTTTTTCCTCAGCTCCGCCCCTGGTGGGAGGTTTTAAAGAACTCTTGATTTTTAATGTTAATAATTAATTATTTTGTCATCAATGCCACTGAGCCTTCATTTAACAGGACCTACCTAGAAGGCGCCAGCCGTATCCCTCGTTGGGCTTCTCTCACTTTAGTGTGAATGAAAGTAACGCATGTAATACTTTGTACATCTTTGATCTAGCATCAACACCTTTTAACAACGTCGGATGCCTATGATGAAAATTGTAATGGTGAAACAAAACTCTCATTAGATGGGCATCATTTGCTAAAAAAAAAGTAAATAGTTCATGTTCAGATACAGTTCAAGGTATTGTAAGTACTTGATATCAAAACACAAATTTTAATTTTAAAAAAAACGAAACAAACATTGCTCCTCTTTAAGTTGTTTCGCACCTTGTTCACTTTAGGATAGTTATAGGCCAAGTACAAATCGTGTCAGTGTAAGAGAAAGCTCCACATTGAAAGCAGACCTGTTTACTCTTACGATTTTGGCGTACAGAGTGCGATTTTGAGATGCATACATTATACAGGCCGTATGTTTCTTTTTACTATTAAGATAATGTATTGAATGATTTTGTTATGGTATTGTACGATTTTAAGAGTTTGAGGGTAAACAGGTCTGTTGAAAGAAAAACTTCATAGGGCTCGTTGTGGAGACCTCGTGATCATCAGTGAGTCGTGGTATTTAGCTTTCTCATCGATAGATCGATCGATCGATCCACACCTATACCTAAAAATGTTCTTTCGCTTTTACCTTTGAAAGACTAGGTGTTATGTGTTCTTTAAATTTTTCTTCTTCTAATCTTTCAAGGAGCTGCGTTACAATACATATTAAGTAGTTCAATGGGGTTAGGGTTAGGGTTAGGGTTGATCTCGTTCATGCTGTCAAGTGAGAGGTGTTACGACAGCGGTTCTCAGCCTTTCTAATGCCGCGACTCTTTAATACAGTGCCTCGTGTTGTTGTGGCGACCGGTCCCCAACCAGAGTATACGTGTTCTTAGGCGACCCCGGTGACATGGTCGTTCGACCCCCCAAAAGGGGTCGCGACCCACAGGCTGAGAACCGCTGTATTACAAAAATAAGATACTTTTATGCGAGCCAAGAGTTGAAATAATAAATAATTTTTAAAAAAATAAATAAATGTATTTAATAAATTTCGATCGAAAAAAAAATGTGAATGAAAAATTAAACATTTTGAATTACGGAGTCCTTCAACTTAATATCTCTATTGAGAGATGATAATTTCACCACAAAGGAGCCCATTTGACTACAAAGGAGCCCATTTGACAACAAAGGAGCCCATTTGATAACAAAGGAGCCCATTTGAACACATTGGAGCCCATTTGACAACAAAGGAGCCCATTTGACAACAAAGGAGCCCATTTGACAACAAAGGAGCCCATTTGACAACAAAGGAGCCCATTTGACAACAAAGGAGCCCATTTGACAACAAAGGAGCCCATTTGACAACAAAGGAGCCCATTTGACAACAAAGTATCCCATTTGACAACAAAGAAGCCCATTTGACAACAAAGGAGCCCATTTGACAACAAAGGAGCCCATTTGACAACAAAGGAGCCCATTTGACAACAAAGGAGCCCATTTGACAACAAAGTAGCCCATTTGACAACAAAGAAGCCCATTTGACAACAAAGGAGCCCATTTGACAACAAAGAAGCCCATTTGACAACAAAGTATCCCATTTGACAACAAAGGAGCCCATTTGACAACAAAGGAGCCCATTTGACAACAAAGGAGCCCATTTGACAACAATGGAGCCCATTTGACAACAAAGGAGCCCATTTGACAACAAAGGAGCCCATTTCACAAACACCCTAAAAATGCCAAATAAGTCAGCTGTTGTCCAAAGTTTTGAGCTCCAGAGGTAACGGTTTCAGAATTTTCCTGATAAGTACCAACCGTTCTTTCACTTTCAGCATTTTAACGTTGCACCCTTCCCTAACTTACTGGTGACCACTAAAGTAAAATATCCGGCGTCTGAAGTAACACGACACACGCCCTTCGTATTTTTCAGTGAGTAAAGGGCTCCAACGGTTTGAGTACCTAGAGGAAATTTGGACCATCAGACATCGCCGATAAACATTACAGACAGACACAACACGCCCAAGGCGTTCTCCTCGACCAATCAACTTAAGAGTTCACACTCTCTGGTATAGATCACTTAGAAGAGAGCTTACCGGAAATCAATAGCGTCATGCGACCTTTGGTGTTTTAATATTTTTTCTCTCATTCTTTTATTTTGACTTTTACATTTGTACTAACTGAGCTAAATAAATATTTCATTCGTTTCAAAACTGAAACGAATTTTACGGCACACAATTTGTCTATAACATTTTAAATAATAACTTTTTTTTTCAAAACGCACGAAAGCATTATTGACATAACTGTAAATGAATTGTATTTAAGTTGGTTATCATCCATTGTGGAAGATTGGCTGACGCTCTAAGCTTCAAATTCGTGTCTCGTGCATACATTTTATTTAAAACTAGAATTGAAAGCTCCAAACAGTCAATCGATATTTTTTTTTTTAAAGTCAATTCATGCGCTACTTCCGGTGATTCCGGAAGTATTAAAATTTAATGGATACTCTTGGCGAGTGTGCTCCGTTTATCTAATTTACAAAAGTATTGATAGCAATTTTTGATGGCAGACGGTGAGGACACTTTTCATTATGTCACTGAATAGCTTTATTTGTTTGTTGTTGTTTTTTTCGGGCATCCGTCCGTCACAGTGTGAGGATGGTGCAGACTTCGCAGGACAATATTACATGGCCTGGGATTTTTTTTCTCTCTCTTGACCACGATAAACGAACTCCCTAAACATCTTTGATGGGAGAGAAAACACAGTCTTTAACTTACATCTTCGTGATGAACTCAATGTAGCCATCTGCAAGTAATGAGGAAAAATTAATCTTTTGCAAGAAAAATATTCAGTGAGAGTCAGTGTGGTTCAGTGTGATTCATTGTGGTTCATTGTGGTTCAGTGTGGTTCAGTGTGGTTCAAGGTGGAAAAAAACTTTAAAAATCAAAGACATGTTATTGGTTCTCAACCACATGTTATTAGTTCTCAACCACATGTTATTGGATCTCAGCAACGTGTTATTGGTTCACAACCACGTGTTATTAGTTCTCAACCAAATGTTATTGGTTCTCAACCACATGTTATTGGTTCACAACCACATGTTATTGGTTCTCAATCACGTGTTATTGGTTCACAACCACATTTTATTGGTTCTCATCCACGTGTTATTGGTTCACAACCACATTTTATTGGTTCAAAACAACATGTTATTGGTTCTCAACCACGTGTTATTGATTCACAACCACCTGTTATTAGTTCTCAACAACGTATTATTGGCTCACAATAACATTTTATTGGTTCACAACCACATGTTATTAGTTCTCAACCACATGTTATTGGCTCTAAACCACATGTTATTGGTTCAAAACAACATGTTATTAGTTCTCAACCACATGTTATTGGTTCTCAACCACATGTTATTAGTTCTCAAACACATGTTATTGGTTCAAAACCACATGTTATTGGTTCTCAACCACATGTTATTAGTTCTCAACCTCATGATATTGGTTCTCAGCCACATTTTATTGGTTCTCAACCACATATTATTAGTTCTCAACCACATGTTATTGGTTCTCAACCACATGTTATTGGTTCACAACCACATGTTATTAGTTCTCAACCACATGTTATTAGTACTCAACCACTGTTATTAGTTCTCAACCACATGTTATTGGTTCTCAATCACGTGTTATTGGTTCTCAACCACGTGTTATTGGTTCACAACCACATTTTATTGGTTCTCATCCACGTGTTATTGGTTCACAACCACATTTTA
Source organism: Omphiscola glabra (assembly GCA_964017045.1). NCBI lineage: Eukaryota > Metazoa > Mollusca > Gastropoda > Lymnaeidae > Omphiscola > Omphiscola glabra. The sequence goes on from OZ024800.1 coordinate 23,598,328, forward strand.
TTGGTTCAAAACAACATGTTATTGGTTCTCAACCACGTATTATTGGTTCACAACAACATTTTATTGGTTCACAACCACATGTTATTAGTTCTCAACCACATGTTATTGGTTCAAAACCACATGTTATTGGTTCAAAACCACATGTTATTGGTTCTCAACCACATGTTATTAGTTCTCAACCTCATGTTATTGGTTCTCAACCACATTTTATTGGTTCTCAACCACATATTATTAGTTCTTAACCACATGTTATTGGTTCTCAACCACATGTTATTGGTTCACAACCACATGTTATTAGTTCTCAACCACATGTTATTAGTTCTCAACCACTGTTATTAGTTCTCAACCACATGTTATTGGTTCTCAATCACGTGTTATTGTTTCTCAACCACGTGTTATTTGTTCCCAACCACATGTTATTGGTTCTAAACCACATGTTATTAGTTCACAAACACATGTTATTAGTTCTCAACCAAATGTAATTGGTTCACAACCACATGTTATTGGTTCTCAACCACATGTTATTAGTTCTCAACCACATGTTATTGGTTCTCAACCACATGTTATAATTCTAAATCACGTATTATTGGTTCACAAGCACATGTTATAGGTTCACAACCACATGTTATTAGTTCTCAAACACATGTTATTGGTTCACAACCATATGTTATTGGTTCTCAACCACATGTTATTGGTTCTCAACCACATGTTATTAGTTCTCAACCACATGTTATTGGTTCACAACCACATGTTATTGGTTCTCAACCACATGTTATTGGTTAACAACCACATGTTATTAGTTCTCAACCACATGTTATTGGTTCTCAACAAAATGTTATTGGTTCACAACCACATGTTATTAGTTCTCAACCACATGTTATAGGTTCACAACCACATGTTATTAGTTCTCAGCCACATGTTATTGGTTCTCAACCACATGTTTTTGGTTCACAACCACATGTTATTGGTTCTCAACCACATGTTATTGATTCTCAATCACGTATTATTGGTTAACAACCACATGTTATTTGTTCACAACGTCATGTTATTAGTTCTCAACCACATGTTATTGGTTCACAACCACATGTTTTTAGTTCTCAACCATATGTTATTATTTCTCAACCACGTGTTATTGGTTCACAACTACATGTTATTAGTTATCAACCACATTTTATTAGTTCTCAACCACATATTATTGGTTCACAACCACATGTTATTAGTTCTCAACCACATGTTATTGGTTCTCAACAAAATGTTATTGGTTCTCAACCACATGTTATTAGTTCTCAACCACATGTTATTAGTTCTCAACCACATGTTATTGGTTCTCAACCACATGTTATTGGTTCTCAACCACATGTTATTAGTTCTCAACCACATGTTATTAGTTCTCAACTACAGTTGGCTCTGATAGGTAGCTATAGTAATGTTGGCTCTGATGGTTAGCTTTAGTAATGTTGGCTCTGATATAGGTAGCTATAATAATGTTGGCTCTGATGGGTAGCTATAGTAATGTTGGCTCTGATATAGGTAGCTATAATAATGTTGGCTCTGATGGGTAGCTATAGTAATGTTGCCTCTGATTTTTAGCTATAGTAATGCTGTATCTGATGGGTAGCTATCGTAATGATGCATTTGATGGGTAGCTATAATAATGTTGGCTCTGATGGGTAGCTATAGTAATGTTGGCTCTGATGGTTAGCTATAGTAATGTTGCCTCTGATTTTAGCTATAGTAATGTTGTATCTGATGGGTAGCTATAGTAATGTTGCCTCTGATTTTTAGCTATAGTAATGTTGTATCTGATGGGTAGCTATAGTAATGTTGCCTCTGATTTTTAGCTATAGTAATGTTGTATCTGATGGGTATCTATAGTAATGTTGTATCTGATGGGTAGCTATTGTAATGGTGTATCTGATGGGTAGCTATTGTAATGATGTATCTGATGGGTAGCTATAGTAATGTTGGCTCTGATGGGTAGCTATAGTAATGATGCATCTGATGGGTAGCTATAGTAATGTTGGCTCTGATGGGTAGCCATAGTAATGTTGGCTCTGATGGGTAGCTATAGTAATGATGCATATGATGGGTAGCTATAGTAATGTTGGCTCTGATGGGTAGCTATAGTAATGTTCCCTCTGATTGGTAGCAATAGTAATGTTGTATCTGATGGGTAGCTATAGTAATGTTGCCTCTGATTTTTAGCTATAGTAATGATGCATCTGATGGGTAGCTATAGTAATGTTGCCTCTGATTTTTAGCTATAGTAATGATGCATCTGATGGGTAGCTATAGTAATGTTGTCTCTGATGGGTAGCTATAGTAATGTTGTATCTGATGGGTAGCTATAGTAATGTTGCCTCTGATTTTTAGCTATAGTAATGTTGTATCTGATGGGTAGCTATAGTATTGTTGGCTCTGATATAGGTAGCTATAGTAATGTTGGCTCTGATGGGTAGCAATAGTAATGTTGGCTCTGATGGGTAGCTATGGTAATGTTGCCTCTGATTTTTAGCTATAGTAATGTTGTATCTGATGGGTAGCTATTGTAATGATGCATCTGATGGGTAGCTATAGAAAAGTTGCTTATTCAATTTTTTCAGGATGAATATGGATGGAGAATAACCATGAATTGTACAGTCTATGCAGGATCCCACGATAGTAGCAGAACTAAAAGAGGGCAGGCTTCGCAAAGCCCTACATGGGCGGTAACACCATAGGGATGGATGAATGGGTAGCTATAGAAATGTTGTTATTCAATTATTATTTTTTAATATATGTTTTTTTCCTCAAAATATCCTTAAAAACTATTCTAGTCATAAACATAAACTGCTACTCTTTAATCTGAGTCAAAAGTCTTAAAGAAATTATTATACAATTTTAAACCTAGGATTAGAGTGTGATCTCGATGCAGGAGTTTGGAGCTCTGGAGTAGGTTATTTTTGCCCGGACTTGGAGCGGAGCTGGTTAAATTTCTTACTGCTCCGAGCATTTTTAAATGTACAAAAATTATAAAATATTGCTCTTCTACGGCTATGTTGCCCCACTGTTCTAGCAGCTATGTTGCTACCTAGTTCTACCAGCTATGCCGCCCACTCTTCTACAAACATGTTGCCATACTCTTCTACAGCTATGTTGCCCCATTGTTCTACCAGCTATGTTGCCCATCTGTTCTACCAGCTATGTTGCCCCACTGTTCTACCAGCTATGTTGCCGATATGTTCTACCAGCTATGTTGCCAACTCTTCTACTGTTGTGTTGCCCCACTCTTCTACAGATAGTGTGCCCCAATTTTCTATCAGCTATGTTGCTGTTACATGCATTTTTAATACCTATGAAAAAAAGATGGATGAGCGAAAAAACTAGAATGATCAATAAATTGATCGTGGGCCCTCAAACATAAGAAGAAGAAGAATTAAATTTCTTTGAGCACTTAGCGCTCTTTAACCACTATTACCCCATTTCACGGAATTTTAATACATTGAATGCATTTTATTTAAGTCAGTGCAGTAAGTTAACAGGCACATTTTTTTTGATTCTGGTTCTGGTAGGGTACGTTGCTGCATCCATATACTGGCGTATGCGTAATGGTTGGGTAAGCGATGCTGCCATCCTAACGGCTCCTAGCAGATGCCAGGGCAGCCTTGAAAATTTCGATTGATGTCGAGTTCACGGCGGTATTGTCCTGGTGATTCCAAGCGATTATTGTGCGTGGGAAGAATGATTGTTTGTGTTGCACTGTGTTACTCCGAGGCACAGTGAAGCATTTGCTATTGTTCCGGGTGTAATTTCTCATGGGGTTGTCAGAGGCTAAGTCAGTGATTAGTGAGTGTTTGACTCTGATTAATCGACCTGGCTTCTGTGTGGTGAGATAATTGTTTGTTAAAAAGTTAATTAAGCATGTGGTACTAAAGAGAACCATGGGACTAATTTGATCATAAAGGGACATACTATCAAAGGACATATTACCAATACATCGGGACAGTACCGTTTTGAATTAATACCGATTAGCTGCAGATTAATCGGTGCAGACTTAAATATCGATTTTTAAATAATTAAATTTTATAATTGTGCCGGAGCTCGGAGCGCTGCTGGAGTTCAATTAAACTTTTTTCCGGAACGCAGCTCGGAGCGGAGCTGGGGCTAAAAATAAATTTTCCGGAACGGAACTGGGGCTAAAATAAACTTGTCCGAGCAGGAGCTCGGAGCGGAGCTTGGGCTAATTTAAACTTGTCCGGAACGGAGCTCGACCAAAGTTAACCCCTGCTCCCAACCCCTGCTTTAAACTTGTTTTATTACTGTATAATTTTGTTATGTGTAATTTCCTACACCTGTAATTTAATTATCCCTATAATGAATATTGCGAGCAATTTGAAAAGGCTCTTTATTTGTGTTTAAATTTTACGTCAAGAAAGAAAAAAAAAATTGTGAAGTTAAGCGGACGGGTCAAACCCTTAATAATCATGTTTTGCGTGATCATCTAATTTTCAATATCGGCCTATCTAAAGTACAATCATTACATGAATTTTACATAACAATCAATGAATTTTACACTACATCATATCAATGGAAGGATCCGTCAACGGCTACATGACACCAGGAACTCAGATAGCTCGCATCTGCCCGGTTGCAGTGGATCGGCCCTCGTCGTCACGTGTTGCAGTGCATCAAAACCTTTTCCATGAGCCTTAAACCCTTGCCCAATAAGTCGAAGAGGATAATTCATTTCCCGGTCTTTCCCGTGCTCGTTACCTCCCTTGTCCACGGACATCCCCTGTTAGGGACTTGTTAGCACCTTTTTCCCCCCTCTTGTATTACCACCAGCCCCCCCACACTCCCTCCACCATCTCCCCTACTCACTCCACTACCTCACCCCCATACTCACTCAAGCCTTTTATTTCAGAGACGCAACCAGTAAACGACTTACGGTCCGCAACACGGGCCTAATTTAAATAATGACATTTGTTTTCTTGGGTCAAGGAGTACAGCAAACGTCGTTTTTTTAAAACTGGTCAGCCTTTATAAAGAAATGATGTAACTTCCCATGATCAACAAAGTCTGACCAATACAGCTCTTTCAAATGTTTTAATATGGAATACAAAGACAAAGACTGGCTGACTCAACTACTTGTACAAAATGTTAACACTTTTTAAGATCATTTTAAAAATGGCAGATGAATTCGAAATTTTTAAAACAGTTTTAAAAAGTATTTTTTTTTAGAAATGTGCTATCGGAAACACATGCAAAGACATATCAAATCGTGACGTCACCATTGCAAACACTATGGCGGATGTCTAATGCCGAATCCAGAACATGTCAAATGAACGAAGCGGTGGTACAGTTCACACCGCTTCCGGGCTTTCTTTAAGTGCAGAGTGATATAATTTGGACAGGTTGCGTGTAAAGTTCTTTTTATAGACATCAAATGATTATTTTTTTACATATACGTATTTAATTTAATAAAAACCTTAGTCAAAGATACAAACGCCAAGTCTTGTAAGCCATTACAGAAAGTACACAAAGAATGGAGTAATTACACCATCTTCTTGTGAAGACGTAAGCATTTTTTTCAGGTACAATAGTGTTGGGGTGGTGAAGTTATTACATAATTTTTTTGTAGAAGGGGGCAAGGCGTCTATCAATGCTCAAATTAGGCACCACAGTGCCCAGGGACAGCTCTGACTCCGGCGCCTTCCGCCATACATTGTTGTGTTGCGCCCAATGCATGGCATGCATTTGCCCCCTCCAAGAATAAGATTGATTGATGCTCACGGCGCTCCGATGTTCGATGTTCGAGAGGTCTCACTGCTGCCAATTAAGCGCACGTGAACTCCATCTCCCCATCTCCGGGTTTGAATTCAGAGTTGCCTTCTCTTAGATTGGTTGCCGTCCAAGGTTAGCGAGTCCCATCCATCCGGGGTGCTGGTGGTGTTTTTGCTGGGCTTTGGCGGGGATTGAACTCCAGACCATCAGATTGAGATCTGCTCAGTTTAGACCACTCAGCTTTTTTTCTCGTCGTCACTGACACTTTGACTGGAGTGAGAGGAAGCAGAGCTCAAGGGTGCCGAAGACTCCCGAGCGAAATTGGGGTACGGGTTCGGTGAGGGGGCTCAGTGAGTCCCGCACCAATAATTTTTCGATAAACTCAAAACGGAGCGATGCATTTTGGCGCAAACCTGAATTTACGTCATCATCTTAATCTGAAGGAGACAGTGGAGTTTGGGCATCCCATGGCTTGGTTTAATTTGTACGATTCCTGTACTTTTATTTGTTACTAAATATTAATGTTGTTTAATTTTTTTTTATCTAAACGGCTTATTTTTTAGAGCACTTAAATACTATATGAAGTTATGGGAAAAAATGTTTCCTCCAAAAAGGTATACGTCACAAAAAAAGCACTGCTAACAGCATCCATCATTAGATATGTTGAACGAAGGTGAAACAAAACTATATGTATAATCAATTAAGGTGTTACCTTTTTGCTTCTCTTCAAAATTAAAACCATTTCAACGTTTTACCACATACAAAGGAGGGAAAAAAAAAAGGGGGGGGGGGGACACGTTTGGAAGGCATTTTATGTACATATATTTTTTTTCTTTCTGTTTAAAACTTGTTTAATTTATATGACGGCGTCGAAGCAGTTTTAAAAATGGCCCTAAATTTGTTGATTGCAAAGTTTATTTGGAATTTCGAACTACCTGTGATGAAATCATGCTTGACAGTCAAACATTACCTACCATTGCTAAATAAGCCTAGAACACACCCCCCGATGCCGTAACACAGTGGCCGACGTTTTGCGTGAATAGTTCACATCTCGAGGAATAATTAAGCAACTTAATTTCATTTGTTCACAACAACCGGTGATAAACAAACTTAGCGCTGATATAAGTTAGTGAATTATTTACCTTCACAATCCTCTTCTGATGGACCTCGCAATTAGCTCCGGGGAGGAATTTCAGTTTTTTCGGGTGGGGTGGAAGGGGGGGGCAGTGCCATTGGCCTGAGGTGTAGCTAATGGTGGGATAATGGTGCCAGATTATAATTGAAGGGGGGGGGGTAATAAAATGGGCTTTGATTCAAAACATTCTAGCTACGCGTCTGCCAATGGCGTATAAAAGAGGGGAAAGGGGGGGGGGGGCTGATGGAGTGGTCCACCCATGTTTAACTTTTCTTTCTATGCAAGGGCGGTAAAATTTTCGGTTAACTGCAGAGTTTGTATTGTGAAAAGGAGTGTGGCAAAAATCTAAGCCCGCCCATGGGAGTTTCTTAGGTGTGCGGGGAGTGGGGTGGATTATGGCGTTCGGTGCCATAGATAAGCTGAAGTCGCTCCAGTTGTGGCGAACCCCGAGGTAAACATTTTGCACAAGCTTACATTCAGTGCCATACCGACACATTGATCCCCGTGACAGAAGGGAAGTGCGGAAATAGGTGGGGGAAGGGGGCTAAGATTCTCTGGCAAATTAAAAAAGCAAGCATGCATATTCGCACATACTTAAATTCGGTGTTTCTTTCAGACAATTTTTAGCGGGGGTGGGTGGGAAGTACCAAAATTAGCTATTGTAACGATCAAAGAATATTAAATCCGCCCCTGCCCAACGTGAACTGAATTCATAGCAATTGTGTCACCCTTGAGTTTGAACTTTTTGCCCTTATAGCTTAGTTTCACCCCATACATCTTCTGTACAGTCCCAAGACATGTCAATTTCTACAAGAAAGCATTTTAGCACATACCGAAATTTAGTTTTGCAACTTTATATACTTAATTGGAGAACCATGAAAGAGATGCCACCTATTGGTACCCGGGTACCAGAAGTGAGAGGTTGGGATTTAAAAAACTATCAAAAATATTATAGTTGGGTTTGTAAGACAAAATGGACCCGGACACGCAGCGCCGCCATTTGCACCCGGGTACCACAAGGCTCAGTGCTATTCGGATGTCATTTGTGGTAGTTTATTTTGGTAAAACTGCAGAATTAAGATTACAAACGTATAGTCCATTCAATTATCTTTCATTTGATACCTCATTTGGTCTTACAAACCCAACAATAATATTTAAAATCGCTTTTTAATCCCATTGATATGATGTAGTGACTTGACCTCCGAGCTATTGTGTTGGCCCCGCACACACCTACGACTGCAAAGAGGGGGGGGGGGGTGGTCTTATATTGTAGTGGTTTGAAGTTGTGATGTGGACACATTTTTTAAATTATAAATGTTGAATTCTTTTAATTTCTTTAATTTAAATTATTTTGGGGGTAACTTCTTAATTAATACCAAAAATAAATTTAAAAATCCGTTTAAAAAATGGTTTTCCTCAAACAAACAAACAAACACACAAAAAAAAAGCACTGCCAACATAAATTTTTTTTTAATGTTGCAGGCAAAAGGAAAAAAAAATTAACAACAATAATAATTAACTTTTCTAAATATTTACACATTTTTACCTCCAGACTATCACCTTGAGATTTGCTCAGTTTAGATCACTCGGCACCCAGCACCCTCCAAAGTATCACATTTCAAGAAAACGCAAGCACTTTTAAATGAATAATAATTGATGAAACGTGCACTATTTCTATGCGCCCTTTAACTTCTTAATTTTTAAACAAATAAAATTTAGCACATGACTATTTCTTGTATAATCATGCCATCATACAATAATTTATAATTGACACTTGGTCCCTATTTTTAAAATTTATTGCTTTTATGATAAAATATAATTTTGAAAAACCAGTTAGCACTTGCTTGATGTTTAGCAAGAACTATTTTAAAAGTATATAACTTTGTATCGATGAAAATACAGTCTAATAGAGTCTTGTTAAGGTCTTAAAACGTGTTTTTTTACTTCGTAATAGAAGCTATAAATTATGAAACTAACATTTGACCATTGTTTGGATACAAGATTCTCTGCATGGAGCTCAGTTAGATGATCTAACCTGTGGAAAACAAACAGTTCGGACACATTTAAAAGGCTCATTTTTTTTCTTCACAAACATATGTTTTCTCGGTGTTATATTCGTCTCAACTGTATGCAATGATGCTGTACTCTTCACACATTTGTCATAAGTGTTTTGAATATGACCTTTGTCTAATGTTTAAGTCGAGTTATTTATTTTATGCTATGTAAGTGTCTAGTTGTTAGGAAGAAAAAAAATTATTTGTAAAGGGAAGTGAGTCCGTTGGAGAAGATTGAGTTTAACATTCTGTTGCCACCCTGCTTGAAGCCATCGACTCGATCTAAGTCCCTAATTACCATTTAAATAACCTGGTCTCGTAATCCGGTACTTATCACTTCAACGCTCGACACGACTTCGCTGGCAAGCCATTCCCCCCCCCCCTGAAACCACCCGCCTCCCTTAAGTCTTTAAGCGCCCAGACTTCACTGTATTCATTTTGGTTAGAGTGTCCAGCGTATTTAGATTGTAGCTACGTCGCATGTGCTTGGGTGACGTCCACTCTGTTCACCTGGCTACGTCGCATGCGCTTGGGTGACGTCCAGTCTGTTCACCTGGCTACGTCGCATGCGCTTGGGTGACGTCCAGTCTGTTCACCTGGCTACGTCGCATGCGCTTGGGTAACGTCCAGTCTGTTCACCTGGCTACGTCGCATGCGCTTGGGTGACGTCCAGTCTGTTCACCTGGCTACGTCGCATGCGCTTGGGTGACGTCCAGTCTGTTCACCTGGCTACGTCGCATGCGCTTGGGTGACGTCCAGTCTGTTCACCTGGCTACGTCGCATGCGCTTGGGTGACGTCCAGTCTGTTCACCTATAGCTCGGTGCTGTCCAACCCGCGGCCCGCATGCAGCCCACGGACCGGTATTAAACGGCGGCCAGCAAGAGCTTGAAACACTTTTCACCGTTTGTGTTTTTAAAAAAATTAACACGTTGGATTTCATAGTCATCGTCATCATCATGTCTTTTAGTCCTTGGACCGTTGGGGCGCCACAGCTGACATGAAAACTATCCTTCTCCATTCCTCTCTGTCTTCTGCACTACGCATGTTAGATTTAGATAGTAAAAAAAAAAATCAAATGACATTCAGTGTCTCAGCACTGTTGGTAAATCGCATGAGAGTGGGATGCTTGACAGGTAGCAGCAATTTATGTTAAGCGCCGTCAGCAGATTAACAATGGAGAGAATATGGGGTGACATGAAATCGGATACTACCTTCTCTTGTTTTGGCTGCTACGACCAGCCTAAAAAGGGTGGTGGGGTCAGAGGCGTAGCGTAGTGGGGGCAGGGGGGTACAGATGTACCCGGGCGCCAGCTATTAAGGGGCGCCAAAATGTGCTTTGGTATTATTTTATTTATTAAAATAATGGGTTTGAGAGTTGAAAAAAAGGAAAAGAGGGCGCTTTAAAATGAATCTTGTCCCCGGGCGCGAATCTTGTCCCCGGGCGCCAAACACTCTAGCTACGCCGCTGGGTGGGGTTGGGGGGTCTTGGTGTACGGGTTTAGTTACTAACCACGTTGGGAAAAGGGAATTTGGAGACCTAAAGTACGATAACTTGGTGTGTAGCTGCTATCTATAGTCATCGAAAAATGTCCATGCACACCAACGGGACTGGTTTAGATGAATTAGATATATGAGCACCACGTTTTAAAAACGTCAAGGCCTTAATGGGATGATAACATTAAGGGATTAACAAGATGAGATCTGGGGTAGTAAAGGTGCCGCAGGTGACTGGAGGGGAATGTGAACCAGTTGAAACGAAATAGGCAGTGTGCTGATGCTGTATTTTGAGACGAGATCAGACTAGTACCTGGTGCCTGGTATTCAGGGATCGGAGTAGGATCAATGCCAGGAGCAGAGATCAGGGTAAAAGCGGTGTTTGTATTTAGTGCTATTAAGTCAGGAAGCAATTCTGAAAGACAGTATGGATGCCTCTTGAAAACATTTTTATTGCTTAAAAAGCTAAAGCCAAAACGGCAAGTCAGAACCGGAAGTTTACAGAAGAGAGCCGCAATCGCATCGCTTCGTGGGAATTTCGAATTCTTTGGTTTTTCATTGTTTGATGAAACGCCAGTGTGTTTGATATGCCAGACTTCTCTTTCTGTTGTACAAAATGTCCAATCTACAGAGATGCCATAAGTCAGTGCATGCAGATTTTGAGAGGGTGTCTCCAATGGCAACAAAGTTAAGGTACGACAAAGCTGGAAATGTGAACGGCAGGCGAAATATTTTTCGTCGGATTTATGAGCTCAACCGAGTGTGCTACCGAAGCATATTTTAAAGTTAGCTGGATTTTTAGCTAAGAAGAAGAACGAAAACATATTCAGATGGTGAAAACGTTGTATTTTGGTTTTTTTAAGAATGTGCGGTTTCATTTTTTTTGCTAAATTTAAAAAACAAAAATAAGAAATTTTTTTTTTAAAAAATCTCCGTTTCATCCTTCTCAGCAGATTGTAGAGCAAGTCGTGTTCAACGTATGTCGGGATATAATTAACAGGAGTAGTGCATTCTTGTATCATGTCTTGTATCATGTCTTGTATCGTGTCTTGTATCGTGTCTTGTATCGTGTCTTGTATCATGTCTTGTATAATGTGTTGTATCATGTCTTGTATCGTGTCTTGTATCGTGTCTTGTATCGTGTCTTGTATCATGTCTTGTATCGTGTCTTGTATCATGTCTTGTATCATGTCTTGTATCATGTCTTGTATCATGTCTTGTATCGTGTCTTGTATCATGTCTTGTATCATGTCTTGTATCGTGTCTTGTATCATGTCTTGTATCATGTCTTGTATCATGTTTTGTATCATGTCTTGTATCGTGTCTTGTATCATGTCTTGTATCATGTCTTGTATCATGTCTTGTATCATGTATTGTATCATGTCTTGTATCATGTCTTGTATCATGTCTTGTATCATGTCTTGTATCATGTCTTGTATCATGTCTTGTATCGTGTATCACTACATGCTTCAACGGAATTAATGCACTCGTGTATGTCTTGTGTCGTGTATCACTGAGAATTGCAGGGGAACTGCAAGGGTTTGCAAATTTGTTGGAGGTAAACTCGGAAGAAAACTTTGTTAGGAATGTCAGAATTATTATGGCTACTATTTTTATTTTATTTCTAGCTTTAAACCTTTTGAATAGTTTCAAATATTAGTAAATCAAATATTAAACTATGAAAAACTTTACATTGGCAAAATGAAAATTCCGGTGAACACTGCGACGGATATTCAACACATGGTGCTCCTTTGGGTTATCCAGGTGTGTTGACATGTGGCGATTTGTTGTCTAAGGAACGAACTTATTCTACTAAAGACAAAATCGCAGACCTTGCCGATTTCATCTTGCGAAGTCTACACCACCGATGCATTTTCATGGATGGATTTCAAAATTAATTAAATGAATTTTTTTTTAAATAATTAATTAATAACTAAATAATAACACCTAAAAGTGAAGGAATAGTTTAAAAACCAGATCAAAGGGTATCTAAATTTCCACTAGTATATCTTTTGTTGCTCACCGATTATATGTAGAATTATAATGAGGAAACACTAAATGCAGCCCTGCCTTTTGAATTTATCAAAAGTTTTCTGAGGCTCCGGCTGCCCCCCCCTCCTCTCCCCCCCCCCCCCCGCCCCAAGGTAACTATACTGACACATTTTATTTATATTTTTTAAAAAACACCGTAGAAATAACACAGGTTTGTGGGGGGGGGGGGCGTGATAGTCAGACATTGCCCTGGTCGCCATACTGCGTAATTTTATCGATGACAGATCCCTTGCCCCCCTCCACCCCCACGAAAAAGCATGATATTTCTCCCACCCCGGGGGAAAAAAGTGTTCTAAATAATAAAAATCACTGTATTTAATTTAGTGATTTTATTACAGAGCTCCACATTTAACATTCATCATTGCTCATATCACTAACACTAGAACTGCTCGTGTACATTCTGCTTTGAGATGACCAGCCGTAGAAAGAGTTCACTTAAAACTATCATTAGCCAAATGTGGCTAGCTGCACAAGTAAGGCCGTGCGAGATGCAGTGTGCTCTCCTTCCCACTTCCATGCGGTCTCGACCAAACAAATCTTTTTTTATTCTCGTTCCGTTTGGCCGTGAAAATCTTTGCTCTCAATCAAATTTGCATTTCACCTTGGGGAATTCCTGCAAAGTAGAGCTGAAAGTCATTTCCGCAAAGTGAAGTTTGTGGGGGGTGAGGGTGTGAAAGGTTAGGAACGTAAGGAGGTTTCATTCGGCACAGATGCGGGTTCGTGAAAGTTTGATACGTTGTTCAGAACGGGCAAAGTGAAAAGTGAGCTAAATGAAAAAGTGAGCTAAATGAAAAAGTGAGCTAAATGAAAAAGTGAGCTAAATGAAAAAGTGAGCTAAATGAAGCCACGCTTCCGGGATTACGGCAAACAGAGATGTTTGTCCTAGGTAGAACTCCTACTCTTAAAAATAGCGTATGAGTGCTAAGATTGTTTTCCACCACAGATACCGTATTTTACGGACTATAAGACGTTACGGACTATAAGACGCTACGGACTATAAGACGCTACGGGCCATAAGACGCTACGGACTATAAGACGCTACGTACTATAAGACGCTACGGACTATAAGACGCTACGTACTATAAGACGCACCTTAATTTTTAAGCAATTTTTTTAATAAAATATTACGTTTTTACCATTTTATATTAATTTCGAGTATAAGAAGCACCCGAATTTTGGAGGCAATTTTTCGAAGAAAAAAATTGTGTCTTATAGTCCGTAAAATACGGTAACATAGCTTTTACAAAATTAAATACAATTCAGTTTTCATATTTGAATAATGCTCAACAGTCCATTTTGCGATACCAACCCGTGACTTCTTCGACTTTGATCTAATTTAAAAGTTAACAATTACCACGACCTACACATGCATCCCTCAAACGAATATAACAGTATTATATAGACAATAAACCGCAAATAAAATATCATGTCTTGAACTCGGATTTGAGTTTATAATGATATTTACTACATCTATATTTAATACTCCGCGTTTTGCGGTTATTCTCGTGAAGACAATAAAATTGTGTCTCTAAAACAAGGTTAATGGATTCAAAAATCGAATTTTTTTTTGAACACATTATAAATATTTTACTTTAAATAAAATGAGATCCAGGTTTATCAATTCTGTGTTCTAGCCAGTGGCGTGGCTATTGGGGTGCGGACCGCACCGGGTGACACCAACCCTAGCTACGCCCCTGGTTCTAACTATGTGACTTTAGCCATCATACTGTATCCACTCATAATGTATTTACCAACACTGGATGTTCCCATTGTGCACCCATTCACACGTGATATCGTAACACCGGCACCGCTCAGACTGGTTTAACTCACACCGACTGAGCTCATCAAGAGATTTTCGGCGCGCTCCCTTTCACACTACAAACAACGCAGTTGTCCTAAATTCCACCCCTCCATATATGACACCTGGGTGGACCAAATGGCAATGCCACAGGCAGAGGCGCAACTAGAGTATTTGCAGCTAGGGTAACAAGATTTATTTTAACACCACACCCCCCCCTCTTTCCCCCTTCTTGAACTCGGAAACGCTTTATTTTCATCCATTAAGTATGATTAACCCCCATTTTGGCGCCCCCTGGCAAGTCTGGTGCACGAAGACATCTGTCCCCCTATCCCTCTTAGCCCCGCTTCTGACCACAGATACTGCCCACCCGAAAATCTGAGCCCCCCCCCACACCCCCCCCCCCGGAGGAAATTGTCTGAAGGACACACTGCTTCAAAGATGGTCGGTTCCATTAATCCTTCTGTTTCACTGTCTGTTGAGTCGCGACTTGTCGACCCCTTGAACCCATCTGCAGCTTACAGTAAACATTTTTATGTTGTTCTAATACACGGACATCACCGTTGTCGTGACAACAAGAAGCTATGAGTATATACCGTTACCCGAGAAACTATTCATTAACCGGTGGGTGGCCGTTCGCGTTAAGCACTAATGACCACACTATCACGGCGGCAGTGTCTCTCCGTTACCACAATATATCGCATTTCGCGTGTCGTTAGCTGACCCATTACGTATCTTCCTGGTAGCCTAACAGTGTCAAGTGGTCAAGGACTGGCTTTTATGAAAGGTATAAATAAAGAATGGAAATTGCTCAGTAGCAGCACGGGACAATGGCTTTTTTTTTTTTTTGCTTAGCCACTAACTACTCGGAAATTTCTAGTTAATGAAAGCCATACGTATAGAGAGCGTCATACAGTCTTTGTTACTCCCATACGTATAGAGAGCGTCATACACTTTGTTACTCCCATACGTATAGAGAGCATCATACAGCCTTTGTTACTCCCATACGTATAGAGAGCGTCATACACTTTGTTACTCCCCTACGTATAGAGAGCATCATACAGCCTTTGTTACTCCCATACGTATAGAGAGCGTCATACACTTTGTTACTCCCATACGTATAGAGAGCGTCATACAGCCTTTGTTACTCCCATGCGTATAGAGAGTGTCATACACTTTGTTACTCCCATACGTATAGAGAACGTCATACACTTTGTTACTCCCATACGTATAGAGAGCGTCATACACTTTGTTACTCCCATACGTATAGAGAGCATCATACAGCCTTTGTCATTCCCACGCGTACATGAAAATTCAAAGCTGATTCGTTCATAGATACTGCAATCTCAGTGGATTAATTAGGTCTGCTAAGATAGGCCATGCGTAAAACGTGAGTGGAAATCTTACATATGTTCTTGCGAGACTATACTGAATCCCAAACAACAAAATCCAAAAAAAACAACAAAAAAACCCGATAACTTTTTACATTACTATTCCACATCATCGCCAACTTCTGACTTTGGAATAAGCTGACAAATGAAACTAAGTTCTGTGAATAATAATTGCACTAAGACTTTCGAGCATACAAAATTAAATTGCTTCAAAATTCCACTTCCTGGAAGCAAAACCATGTACTCCACCCTCCCCCAACATATTTAAAAAAAAATATATATATTTTTCATGAAAAAGATAATTTTGTATAATTTCTGGCACTATGGGCCAAGAGCTTCGTGCTCAGCGCCGCTTCTGCCGATTGTTTGTCAAGTACTGTGGGCAATAGTGCTTCTTTTATTTGATCTTCATAACGTATGAGATCTTTCATCTGGTCATTTTCTGCTGTAAGACTCACATAGAACACTTTCTTTTGTAGACTTTCACTGCGTCCTTTTTTTTTTATTATCTGTACAGTTTCTAAGCTCATTGGTACTACAGCCTGTATACTTACCTCGTTGGTACGGCCTGTATTCTTACCTCATTGGTACGGCCTGTATACTTACCTCATTAAAGTACGGCCTGCATACTTACCTCATTAAAGTACGGCCTGCATACTTACCTCATTCAAGTACGGCCTGTATACTTACCTCATTAAAGTACGGCCTGTATACTTACCTCATTAAAGTACGGCCTGTATACTTAGCTCTTTAAAGTACGGCCTGTATACTTACCTCATTAAAGTACGGCCTGTATACTTACCTCATTAAAGTACGGCCTGTATACTTAGCTCTTTAAAGTACGGCCTGTATACTTACCTCATTAAAGTACGGCCTGTATACTTACCTCATTAAAGTACGGCCTGTATACTTACCTCATTAAAGTACGGCCTGTATACTTACCTCATTAGTGCGTTATGTATACATACCTTAGTAGTATCGCCTGTATACTTAGCTTATTAGTATGGCACGTATACATACCTCATTATTATGGTATGTACACTTACTTGCCTCGTTTCTACAGCATGCTTCTATATTCATCTCATAATAATGGACTTTATTCTTATTAACTTAATTATTTTTGTATTTAAACTTATCCAACTGCTTATTCTCTTATGTAAACTTATTCACGTCATTTCTCTAGTGGGTAGACTATAATAGATATTCTTGTACTTCTCATTTATATTACGCTTGTTACGCGACAATTTCCATTTCCAGATAGCGCGCAAAATATAATTGCGATAGTTATGCTTAATGATTTTTTTTTTTATAACGCAACTGCGTTTGTTGTGTAATATTTTCTTTTCTGAAAATGAAATGGTCTCAATTTGAATATAGTGTAATCAATATTCGGTTTAAAAGTGGTTGGGACATCATAATATTTTATATAGCGCATGAGCGTGAAATGAAAAGTGTAAAGTTTAAAAAAAAGGGGATGTGGGGGTGGGAGGTTGTAGCAAAAATTGAGATTCTTAAATGTGCTTTACTTGAGTTCATGTTTTGTCAATGAACTTTAGTAGATTGGAAGTTCACGCAATGCAGTCGCCAATGTTTGGCGAGCTATAACTAGTATAAAATACGTGTCGTCCTCATTCGTGTCGATATGCTTATTTTCCGCATTATTTAGTTTTTCTCTGTAAAAACAAAAACGAAACAAAATTAAAAACTATAGCGAAAGGTATACAAAAGAAATCAAAGAGATGGAATTATTTCGGGTCGATTAATTTCCCACTCACTTAATATGGGTGGGGTAACACTAACTGTGGATAGGAAAGTGTACGATATAGACATATATGGGACAATGTAACGTTCATATGCAATATATACAACACTATAAATACAACGTGTACGATTGGACGACCGATATTGGTAGCAAGGCCTGAAGTTATCAAGGGTTTTCACTTTATTTGAACAACGAGAGCGTCGCTAGTTTAATAGTTATATGTATTTGATTCTTCTTTTGCAAAAAAAATATTTTTAAAAAATTAAAAAAAAACAATAATTGAAATGAACGGACGTTGTGGTGCATTTGCAGACTATTGGCACGTAACTGTGACGCTATTTGCTGCAACCCACGCATCAACAAAACAACACAACTTCTGTATCGTGAAATAGATTGTTGATGTCGTTTCATCACTCACTACTCAGTCCACCCACTCAATGATCCAACCGTCTACCAGTGGGCCAGTGTCGAGACCCCAATCCCTCTGCCAAAGTTGAGACCTCACGATGCTCGAGGAAATGGCCAGGCTTTGATTAACGTGCGCAGACAGAAAATAAATAGTATCTCGTCCATCCTGGCAAGTCGGACCGGAAATGAATGTCTTTGTTTCGTGAAACGCCCGGATTTATTTCCTTGAAAGAAAAGAAAAGAAAGAGTGGTAAAAGAATGGACACAGGGGTTGGGGAGCTGTGTAAAGAATGGCTTTCAAGTAAGTCATTCATCTACTTATTTTTAACACTGCTGGAAAAACTAAGCGTTATCTTTGAAATTCAAACTTAACAGTTAAATCAGAGTCTTTCCCCGACTTCTTTTCCCCCACTCTCTACCTGCTCACCTAAAAAGGTGTAATGCCCCCCCCCCCATCCCACTTGTCGTTCCTAACATTTACCCCAGCCCTCTTTTGAATTGTACCATAAATACAACCCCCTTAAGAGCATAAAGTTGCTCTCCCCCACCCCCCTCCCATGATCTTCAAATTGCTCCATGGTGTTAGATCAGCGGTTCTCAACCCGGTGGGGGTCGCAACCCCTTTGGGGTTCGAACGACCCATACACAGGGTTCACCTAAGACCATCAGAAAACACACGTACCCTACAGTTATGAAGTAGCAACGATAATAATTTTGTGGTTGGGGGTCGCCACAACATCAGGAACTGTTGTATTAAAGGGTTGCGGCACTGGGAAGCTTGAGAACCACTGCGTTAGATGAAATGACAGCACACTTTAAAATATTATTTATAATTGACGTCAGCTCCTCTGTTCTACTGGATTGATTAATTGGTCAAGTTCTTTCACACGTTGTGATACTAGTATTGAATCAGCTCAAGTCCTTTATAATAATAAATGTAAATTTAATATCTAATTATTTAGACAGGCTTTAGTTTCCATGCACACAGGCATATATTATAATATAGCGCAGCTCGCTATCAGACAGAAATGAAACACAACCTCCTATCACAAAGTTCCTTTTTAAGAATGAAACGCCGACTAAAACTTACGTCACATTACAGTCTAGACCAGCGGTTCTCAACCTGTGGGTCGCGACCCCTTTGGGGGACGCGCGACCCTTTCCCAGGGGGGTCGCCTAAGACCATCTGAAAACACGTGTACTCTACAGTTACGAAGTAGAAACAAAAAACAATTTTATGGCTGGGGGGTCGCCAAAACATGAGGGACTGTATTGAAGGGTCGAGAACCGCTGGTCTAGACTAATACGTCGCAATCAGCGTAAAAATACGTCACTAAGTCTAGCGCGGGGTAGAGCGTTCACTAACTTATTAAAAACTCTCAAGCACACACCGCGCGTAATCACACATAATATTCAGTCGCGGCAATTACCAATGAACTCCCATACTCGACAGGTTACTCCTTATTGTAGACATTCTTTTTTTTTCCTATTACATGGTTGATTGTTTCGAGGCTTCTGAACAGAACCCCACAGGGACCCAAGCTCATTAAAGACACAAGTTCAAAAGAGGTCTGGTCTTAATCAAGTCAGGCAGAGTACAGCTTATCAAGTTACCCTGCAAGGATCGCCTTAAATCAATTTTCTGCGAGACGCATTGTACAACACTACCCCCCCCCCTTGTGAGCAACGGCTAAAGTGTTTCCCACCCACTTAGCGTACGCCCAAAGGGTGGTTAATTTAAAGGAAAAAAAAAATTAGAGGCTCACATTTTGTTTAAGAGAAAGGTATGTTTTCAGCATTCAAGGGTTGTCAGGGTCGGAAAGGGTCCCCTTTTAACGTTCCGTATTTCCTGGAATCGCCGGGGATAACATTGATGTTTGGGCCGTAGACTGAATAAAAAGGCTGGGGAAATAGCTCCCTAATTAATTTCGTTGACCAGCAAAGAATCACGCGTTGACCAGCAAAGAATGCCACGCTTACCCAGCAAGGAATCACACGTTGCCCAGCAAAGAAACACGTATTTACCAGCAAAAAAATCACATGTTGACCAGCAAAGAATCACACGTTGACCAGCAAAGAAACACGTATTGACCAGCAAAGAATCACATGTTGACCAGCAAAGAATGACGCACTTACCAGCTGAGAATCACATGTTGACCAGCAAAGAATCACATGTTGACCAGCAAAGAATCACATATTGATAAGCAAAGAATGACAAGTTGACTAGCAAAGAATTACACGTTGACCAGCAAAGAATGACACGTTGACCAGCAAAGAACCACATGTTGACCAGCAAAGAATCACTCGTTTCTTAAAATAGATTAGTACTGCAAGCAAGTAACTTTTTAAAAAAAATAATAAATTGCCTTAACAATAAGGGCCTTTTAGTGTGTAGATAATAATAGGTTTTGATTGCTGAGATCTACCGTGTTCAATATATAAATGAATCCATCATTATTTGACGGGATATCTGAATGAAAATCATGAATGTTGCAAATCTTTTAAGAAAATCATTCATGTAGGCCTGCATATTGTTAAAAATCATTCAGGTACATCCTGTCTACGTCACTGGCCTCTTAAACAGATTTGACATCCCCTCCCTCAAAGACAGACGAGTAAAGATCCGCCTAAAATTCTTATATAATGTGGTCATGGGGCTAGTGCCGGCCATCCCAGCAAACAATTATCTCACCCCAAAGAAGCCAGGTCGATTAATCAGAGCCAAACACTCACTAAACACTGACTTAACCTCTGACAACCCCGTGAGCAATTGCACCCGGAACAATAGCAAACGCTTCACTGTGCCTCGGTGTAACACAGTGCAACATAAACAATCATTTTTTTCCGCGCACAATAATCGCTTGGAACCACCTGGACAATACCGCCGTGAACTCGACATCTATCGAAATTTTCAAGGCTGCCCTGGCATCTGCTAGGAGCCGTTAGGACGGCAGCATCCCTTCCTCAACCGTTGCACATATGCCAGTACATAGATGCAGCAACGTACCCTACCAGAACCAGAAAAGAATGTTTCGCTTTACTTCCTAGTCTATACTTATTTTCTAATTCGCATAACTTTTTATTTTATTTTTTCCCTATCATTTTTTGACGTGTTATTGCTATTTATGCCAAAATTCATTTACATATCTTAATTTAATTCAGAAAACAATATATTTTTCTTGTTTCGCTGCAGATTTAAGCTGCAATATTTTGATGTGCGCGAAACTTCTACTGCGTCTTGTCACATACAAAAAGCGAAGCGACCGCCGGTCAGTAAGAATTTGTCTCGGCTGCCCAGCATGTTCTCAGATCGATAACGACGTATTCTGAAAGGAGATACGAAAAGAACTAGCAGGGACAAAGGACTCGCGTTAATACTGACTTTTAATTGGTGTTTTTTTACTTCTATAAAAATGGTGTTGTTTGCTGCTATCCGGGGGGGGGGGGGGGGGGGATTATTACTTTCGGGGGTATTATTTGGGATGGCTGTCCAATGTGATTTTTCACATTAAACAAATTACCTCGTCGTGATCATAATCCTCATCATTCTTATTTATTAGCTACCTTAGAACGCGTCATTTGGTCTGAGACCATGGTACTTAAAAGTGTGGTTCTACATTGATTAATCTTAATATGCGAATATGGCCTAAAGCAGCAGTTCTCAGCTTGTGGGTCTTGACACCTTGAAGGGGGGGGGGGGTGTGTGTCCGAACGACCATTACACAAGGTTCGCCTCAGACAATCCGAGAACAAATATTTATGAAGTAGCAACGAACATTATTTTATGGTTTGGGGGGGGGGGGGTCACCACAACACGAGGAACTGTATTAAAGGGCCATGGCATCAGGAGCGTTGAGAACCACTGCTCTAAAACGTGTATATTATTTCATTCGTTTGGTAATTAACAAAATTAAAAGCCGATTTCTTCTTTTAATAGTATTCGCAAAAAAAGGGGGGGGGGGGGGGGAAGACACACAAATAGTAAATCCAACTTTGTCTCCTTGTTTTCTTTTGTTAAGGTTTGTTGTACTTTTTTTAAGGTTTGTTGTACTTTTTTTAAGGTTTGTTGTACTTTTTTAAAGGTTTGTTGTACTTTTTTAAAGGTTTGTTGTACTTTTTTAAAGGTTTGTTGTACTTTTTTTAAAGGTTTGTTGTACTTTTTTTAAGGTTTGTTGTACTTTTTTTAAGGTTTGTTGTACTTTTTTTAAGGTTTGTTGTACTTTTTTTTAAGGTTACGAACATTTAAGTTAAGCAACACAATGGAGTCCACACATTACGTAAATAACACTTAGGATGGCTGTGTGGGGCGGGAAGGGCTAGTCGATGAATAGATTTTCTAAAAGTGTGGAGATTAAGGTCTCGGTGCTGAAAATGGATGAATGGGAGAAAATTTGGAGAATGGTTTGGAGGCGGGGGAATGGGGATTAAGGGAAGGAAAGTTGGGGGTCAGGGGGAGTGGCGGTGAAGGGCAATCTTTATTGCGGCGTGGGGAGCTGGTGTAGGGGGAGACGGGGGGAATGTTAAGGAAAAGATATGCAGGGTATACTCTATAGAGTTGGACGTTGAAGGGAATGGGGATAGGGTAGAAGATACATTAGTGTGATTGGGAAAAGGGACGGTTTTGATATTAGGTGGTGAGGTTGGAAGGGTAGGGTCAACGTATATATTTCCCATACAAAACATATCTGTTGTTCTATCAGCATACAATTTCTAATATACCAATATCTGATTTGTTGCTACCAATTTTGGTTATGTTGAAATAATTGTGTTGTGTTTTTTTATGTTGTACGATGGTTCATTGAGCGGAAAACAAAGGCGACAGCCCGATCTCCGTAAAAATTTGCTTAATAACCGAAAAAAAATGTACATACGACCTTCTACTTGATAAGTTTGGGAACCATTGATCTAGATGGAAAGTGGTCTTATTCACTTCAATTACATACATTTATATGGGAAAAAAATACATGTACGTAAAGTTTGGGTGCGTTGACTGTAGTTCAGTATTAACTTTATTCACCGTTTAACAATATCTCTTGCTGATTTGTTTTACATTGGACGTCCGCCCACTTCCTTTCTGTTCTTCGTCTTTGTGAGGGAACTGTGGCCACCACCTTTCTTTCTTTCCTTTCACTTGTTTAATAGGAAGATACATGTGTCTATATATCATGTGACATGCAATTAAAATTCATGCAGTTTTTGTGTTACCGGTACTAATGAAGACGTTGGCTAAAACAGCTTAATATGTGAATTTCGCCTTTTAACTAAAGCTTAACTTCATATTTTTATTTACAGGAATTAAAAGAGCCATCTTAAGGCAAGGCTTCTAGGAGCCTCATGTTTCCAGAGGTTTCATGCTTCTATGGGCCTCATGCTTCCAGAGGCATCATTCTTCCAGAGGCACCATGCTTCCAGTGGTATTACGTTTCTAGGAGCCTCATGCTAACAGATGCATCATGCTTCCAGGGGCCTCATGCTTCCAGGGGCGTCGTGCTTCTAGGGGCCTCATGCTTCCAGGGGCATCATGCTTCTAGGGGCATCATGCTTCTAGGGGCCTAATGCTTCTAGAGGCATCATGCTTCTAGGGGCCTTATGATTCCAGAGGCATCATTCTGATCTTATCATAAAGGAATGTTAGTTCACAGAAATATGATTAGGAAAAATAACAGTAGGAAGGTTAAAGAAAAGGCGAATAAAAGTCGAACGGTGGTTATCAAAAGGCGGCCTTTTAACACGATCTAGTATTTTTTATGACGTCTGTATGACAGGACATCTATTTTAGGACCAATTTGAAAATTAGGTCTTTATTATTGAAATAGTTTAAACCAGCGTTCGCCTGGTGGTCTGCGGACCAGCGCCGGTCCGAGAGCTTTACACGTTGCCGTCCACCAGTTGTCAAGAAACTGTGAGGTGATACATAGTTGT